>JAZHEH010000091.1:22755000-24221583 GCA_036589455.1 Ateles fusciceps | reverse complement strand
ACCTCTGTAAATCATATCCTATCTTTAGACACAGATGCCACAATTAGCACCTTATGAGTGATGGCACCATTTAAAATGTAATCTTCTCTGTGAACAGCATCAAGACAAGGTGTCTTGTAAATAAAGTCAGCTCCACTGTGAGTGATGCTACTCACCAATGTATACAGGACCTACATTTCTTAAAGAAACGCATAAAGAAATAAAGCACTCGTACCTCTAGTTTCTCACTGAACTCCTCAGTATAGGGAATAAATCGACTATCTGTGTCCCCCTTGTAAAACCAAGTACAGCGTCTCACTTCAGCGGGCTCCTCTTCCCAGTACACAGCCTTCCTTATTCGGTCATAGAGGTAAACATCGTAGCGCCCTCCATCCGTGCCAAGAACCACGCTCTCCGGATCTGGCTGAACTAGAGAACAAAATTAACACTTTTCCTGACTGATACACAGCATATTTTAAAATAATAAATAATCCGCTGGGCACAGTGGCTCACACCTATATTCCCAATACTATGAAAGGCCGAGGCAGGTGGATCAATTGAGGTCAGGAGTTCAAGACCAGCCTGGCCAACATGATGAAATCCCCATCTCTACTAAAAATATAAAAATTAGCTGGGTGTGGTGGCTCATGCCTGTAATCTCAGCTACTCGGGAGGCTGAGGCAGGAGAATCATTTGAGTCCAGGAGGCAGAGATTGCAGTGAGCCCAGATTGCATCACTGCGCTCCAGCCTGGGCAACAGAGTAAGACTCTGTCTCAAAAAAATAAAAATAAAATAATAAATAATGAATATGGTGACTACTCAATCTTTAGAGACAAAAAACTAAGCTCATTTTTATTTAAAAAAAGAAGTTTAAGATTAATCTGTGCTGCTCAAAATTATGACTCCTCTTAAGTAGACAAGAAACAGCCGCCAGGGCAAACTTTAAAAGCATAATTCAAATAACTGATGGATTTGCTTTTAAATCAGAGCAATATTATCTACATACAGCAATGCTCCATGGAATATGTTTCTAAAGGCCATTAATAGGTTGATTTTTAAAGTCCATGATCAAATATTACCAGGATAAACAAATAAACATGTTTCTACGCTGCAGGACTTCTCAGAGCCTTAATGCACTCCTTGTGCACCATTTCTCTCAAGACCTAGATACAGAGAGCAGCATTTCCAAAACTCATCTGATCATGGAACCCTTTTTTCACAGAGCATCTCCAGGACTGGGAGTTTCACAGAAAACCCTTTATAAGTGCTGCCATAATTATAAATGAAAGGGAAACAGAAAAACTGAAACCTGGATTATATGAACTAATCAACTTCTCTGATTCAAAATACCTTTAAACTATGAAGTAAATTACTAAAACATTTCTTTAAATACCTTACCCAGATAACTCAGGACTTACATTAACATCATCATCTTAAGGTACAGAGTCTGGGGTCTACAAAAATTAAGAGATTTGACATTCACAGAAAATAGACCATGGATAAATACTCATTCCTTCTCTTCCTAAAATCAAATATGCATGATGTATGACCAGTGCTTACCTGAATTATAGATTTCTTCAAGATTCAAAGAGTCAAACACACTAAAAGGCATCCACAGTTGTTTGTATTCTACCTCCTTGCAGTAAAACCAGTGGGGCTGAACAGGCTCATATGGGTTTTGAAGTAGAAAAGGTGGCGGCATTTGAACAGAGGGAGCCCCAGGTCTAGCAAGTACCTGCTGGTGCACTGGTGACTGCACTGAAGGAGGAACCTAGAGGAGACGGCAAAGTGAAGACTGTCATGCTTGTCCAAAAGAACTGTGAATATGCTTCACATCCAAACTGATGTTAGTAGTAATAATCCTACTTATATTTTTAGACAATTATTTAGTGGAATAACTAGACCCCAAAGCAATTTTAAAAAGAATTATTAAACCTAACGAAACCCCAAATCAAGGATAAATGCTCAAGGTGAAGGATACCTATACCCCATTTACCCTGATGTGATGATTACACATTGCATGCCTATATCAAAATATCTCATGTAACCCATAAATATATACACCTATTATGTACCCACAAAAATTAAAAATTTAGAAAAAAATCAATTACAAAGTGAACTAGACTTTCTCACAGAACACCTTTACAGAAGTCAATCTAGCAATACATCTCCCATGATTTAACCTTTAAAATGTGCCTATTCCTTGACCTCGTCATTCCATTTCTAAAAATTTATCCTAAAGATATAATTATAAAAACAAATAGGCCAGGCACGGTGGCTCATGCCTGTAATCTTAGCACTCTGGGAGGCTGAGGCGGGTGGATCATTTAGCCTATAATCCCAAGTGATCATTTAGCCCATAATCCCAGAACTTCGGGAGGTCAGGAATCCAGACCAGCCTGGCCAAATGGTGAAACCCTGTCTGCACTAAAAATACAAAAATTAGCCAGGCGTGGTGGCACACGCCTATAATCCCCGCTATTTAGGAGGCTGAGGGGCAGGAGAATTGCTTGAACCCAAGAGGGGGAGGTTGCAATAAGCTGAGATCATCCCACTGCACTCCAGCATGGGTGACAGAGTGAGACTCCTTCTCAAAAAATAATATAAAAATAAAAATTTACCCACAAGGATGTACACCAAAAGGTTATTTAAAATAGGAAATCACTGGAAATAACTGAAATGTCTAACAGAAACCTGATCAAGTAATATTTCACTCAAATGCTAGATCCTCTAGAACCATTAAAAATGTCTTATATCCTTCCTGCAGGAGATAGCTAAAAAAAAAATAAGTAAATAAACAAACATAAAAGTTTTAGAGGATAGACACGACGGTTCACACCTATAATCTCAGAACTTTCGGTGGCCAAGAAAAGAGGATCATTTGCCAGGACTTCGAGACCAACATGAGCAACACAGCAATACCCTGTTTCTATTTAAAAAAAAGAAAATTTAAAAATCACCCAGACATGGGGGGGCACACCTGTAGGCCCAGCTACTCCAGAGGCTGAGGTGGGAGGATCACTTGCACTCAGTAGTTCAAGGTTGCAGTGGGCTGTAATCACAACACTGCACTCCAGCCTGGGTGACAGAGCAACACCTCCCATGTCTTTAAAAAAAAAAAAAGAAGAAGAAGAAGAAGAAAAAATAGTAATTTTGTATGTTTTAGAAAAAAATCTTAATAACATTTAAGGTATGTTCACACATACAAAAAAAAATAGATAATAGAAACCATAGGTACTATATGATGTTTGCCAAAAAAAGACATGTAACAAAATGAAAACAGTGGTTATCCATGGACATTTTTTATTAAATTGGGTATTCTGCATTTTTCAAATTTTCTACAATAAAAATGATTTTAAAATCAAAATATACTTACGTTTAAATTTTTTAATTAAAAACCATTTCTGGCCAAGTGTGGTGACTCACAGCTGTAATCCCCGTCTCAAAAAAATATATCATTTAGCCCATAATCCCAGAATTTTGGAAGGTCAGGGTAGGAGGACTGCTTGAGCCCAGGAGTTTGTGACCAGCCTGGGCAACATAGTGAGACCTCATTTCTACAAAACACACACACAAAAAAATTACCCAAGCATGGCAGCACGTGCCTGTGGTCCCAGGTACCGGTGAGGCTGAGGTAGGGGGATCACTTGAACCTGAGAAGTCGAGGCTACAGTGAGCCATTATCATGCCACTGCACTCTAGCCTGAGTGACCAAGTAAGACCTGGCTTCGACAAAAAAAAAAAAAATATATATATATATATATATATATATATAAATACACACACACAATTTTTATATATTTATATATACTATATATATATATATATATATACACAAAATAATTTTGAAGTATTATGTCAACACTAAATTTCCTGAGATCCACAGCTGCACTGTGGTTATGTAGAAGAATGTTCTTATGCTTAGTAAATGCACACCAAGAATTTAGGAATAAAGAATCATAATGTATTTTACTGACCTTCAATATTTCCTCCAAAATTGCATATACAGAGAGAGAGAAAGAAATGAAGTGGGGAAGGGAGAAAAAAGGGAGGGGCAGGAGGAGGAGGAGGAAGAGGAGGAAGGGGCAGGAGAGAGGGATGGGGGAAGGGAGGAGGGCTCATATATACCAAGGTGTGCACATGCACAAATTAAAAAACAAATGGGATAAAATATTAATGATAAGTAAACCTGGATAAAGGATATTACAGTGCTCTTTGTACTATTTTTATTGTTGTAACTTTTCTTCAAGTTTGAAATGATCATATTTTAAATTCTTACCTAAAAACCCTTTTAAATTTTTAATCAACAAACTACAATTACTTTGTTATAGTTAGCAAAATACTAACTATACCACATGCCATGAATCTGGTTACTTTTCAAAATGCCAAAATCCAACACCGTCAAAAATTTGTGTATTGGTATGATTTAAATGAAATGATAAAACAGAGTCCATTCTCTATCTGTAACAGAGAAGTTAGTTACATTCTGATCACAACAGTGCTATCTCCACCACGCTGAACTATGTTCTTAATTCTTTTTAATCATTTCTCTTTTGTTTAATTCAGTTGATTTTTCTTTGGAAATCAAATGAACAATGAGTTGAGAAAACTGTATAAGGGAATTTCATAAACTTTACCCAATGCATATGTTATTCCATCAACTCCCCCTGAGACAGAGTTTGACTGATCTAGATTCAAACTTCATAAATATAAATGAAATTACTGAAGTAATCCATTTTAGTCCCTGTAATTGAGTATTCTGATTGACTAGTATAATTGAAAGATGGAAAACTAGCAGTCTTCAACTGCTTCAACTCTCAAGTCTCCAGACAACACTTACTATTTTTACCTTACTTTAAAATCTGGAAATACTGACATGCAGCTAACTCATGAAAATCAATTCCTACTTCAATAAACAGGTAATATACATTAAAATAGGAACCATCCAATGAGCTATCTTTAAGACAATGTTTACTTCATGTAGCTTACAAAGAATATCCTCTGAAACTAATTTGTCATCATATTGATTATAAGATATGAAATGTTTTTTAACATATAAGTTCAGGTGAGAGAGAAGAAACAGCGAGGAAGTAGGACACAAAAACACGTCTCCATACCGGTGGCAAAGATCCTGGAGGCATCTGGTACATCTGAACAGGGGGGTCCAGAAGGTGGAGGATGAGCAGGAGGGCCTGGTGTTTGGCACTGCTGCAGCTGGGGTGGTGCAATGTAAGGATTAGCTCTGCTGCTGCCAGGGGTATGGCGATATGGATTGTATCCTGGTTGGGGGATTCCTTGCGGTGGGCTTCCAAAATTTGAAGGAGGGAGACTATTTGGCTGAGAAGGCAGATAAGTATTTGTTCCCATCAGTGAGGAAGGTGGAGCACCAGGTTGAGCCTTCGAAATGGGTGGTGAAAATGCATTCGAGACATCTTGGGATCGAGTTGTAAAAGGGAGAGTAGTCGGGGGCTTGGGGAATGCTGACTGGCCAACTGAGGTTGCTGCAGTTGTTAATGGTGACTGTCCAATATTCCCAAAAGGATCACTGCTGCTTGATACCTGAGAGAAATAACTAAATGTCTGTGGGGTAGACGTATGAATAGAAGTCTGACCAAGGAAGCTGTCCTCCTCACCAACATCTGTGGAATCCTCTGAAACAGAAGAGGAGAGCAAGTGGTTTAAAGGGTAGCCTATCATTCTGCAGATAAGATTCCAGCAGGAAGAGCTAGCAATTATACCTCCTTATTTGTTCTTCAAACTTATATTTCTGCATTACAGACAAAAAACAAAACCTGTTTTTTCTTTCTTTGAAAACTTGCTTCTTAGAAACAAAAAACTAGAAAACACGAATAAGAAAACACAAGAAGAGGAAAAAATTATAATTCACTCATAAGCCCACCTCCCAGAGACAATCACACTGTTAACATTTTGCTACATACCCTCCATACTTTTTAAATAAATACAAATTGTTATTTGTTATTTATTTTGTAAATATATATTTGTATACGGGAGAAGTTTTTAAAATTAGAAACAAAATCTATACTATTTTTACTTTTTTTTTTTTTTGAGACAGTGTCTTACTGTGTCATCCAGCTGGAGTGTCATGGCGAGATCTCGGCTCACTGCAACCTCCGCCTCCCAGGTTCAAGCAATGCTCATGCCTCAACCTCTGGGCCCAGCACAATGCCCGGCTAATTTTTGCTTTTTGGTTTTGGGGGTTTTTTTGGTAGAAATGAGGTTTCACCATGTTGGCCAGGCTGATCTTGAACTTCTGACCTCAAGTGATCTGCCCACCTTGGCCTCCCAAAGTGCTGGGATTACAGGCATGAGCCACCAGGCCCGGCCTTACATATTGTTTTTTATCTTTTTTTTCTTGGTAAAAAATAATTCCATTGTTACTCCACTACCCAAATACATATAATTTTATTTCTATAGTGATAAAAAGAGACTAAAGATAACTCTGTTGACAAGAAGGGGTGTGTCAGGACTCTTACCTACAAAGCACTTACTGTACAAATGAACACAGGCATTTGTATTCCCAAGGCAAAGTAGGTCAACCATTAATTGCCATTACCTAAAATCATGCACTATCACATACTTATCATTATAGAACACCAAATTGCTGAAAAAGTCACTTTCTAACCAAGGGAAGGTCTCCTCCCATCCCGTTGCCCAACTTGATCTTCACTGTGGATATTAACAATCCAAACAATTTAGCTTCTGTTCTACTACCAAGTTGTAAAAAAATAAAAGCATTTTCCCCATATATCACCTCAAAAATCGACCTTACTATTATTCCTTACTAAACTTTTATGTTCCCTAGCTTGTAGCTTTCATCTCATCTTCCTCCTCTCAATCTTCCCTGCTTTTGCCTCATTCCCTTTTACCTCCGTGCTGGGGGCATGGAGTCCATCAGAGGGCTGCACTCACTCATGGCACACAGGCACACTTTGGTCCCCCACCCTTGGAGATGTGCCAAAGGCAGCCTTCTTCTAAGCTCTGGGCTCCAAGCTTTTTTTTTTTTTTTTTTTTTTGAGACAGAGTTTTGCTCTTATTGCCCAGGCTGGAGTGCAATGGCACTATCTCAGCTCACCGCAACCTCCACCTCCTGGGTTCAAGTAATTTTCTTGCCTCAGCCTCCCGAGTAACTGAGATTACAGGCAAGCGCCACCACACCCAGCTAATTTTGTATTTTTGGTAGAGATGGGGTTTCTCCCTGTTGGTCAGGCTGGTCTCGAACTCCCAACTGCAGGTGATCCGCCCACCTTGGCCTCCCAAAGTGCTGAGATTACAGACGTGAGCCACCGCGCCAGGCCTGCTCCAAGCTTCTGACCTCTGCTGAGACTAGGGCTTGAGCTTCTTCTTTATTTTTATTTATTTATTTATTTATTTTTTTTGAGATAAAGTCTCCCTCTGTCGTCAGGCGCCAGGCTGGAGTGCAGTGGCATGATCTTGGCTCTCTGCAACCTCCGCCTCCTGGGTTCAAGCAATTCTCCTGCCTCAGCCTCTGGGGTAGCTGGGGCTACAGGTGCGCGCTACCATACCCAGCTAATTTTTTTTGTATTTTAGTAGAGACGGGGTTTCACCATGTTGGCCAGGATAGTCTCAATCTCTTGACCTCGTATCTGCCTGCCTCGGACTCCCAAAGTGCTGGGATTACAGGCGTGAGCCACCATGCCCAGCCTAGGGCTTGAGCTTCTAAGCTGCTCTCATAATTCACACACATCAGTTTAACTAAAATACTCCACTATTCAAAATACTCCTCTTGATAGTTTTTTGTGTACAGAAGGAGCAGCGTTTAAAAAGTAACAAGAAAAAAAAAGATAGTTTTTTATAACTAAAAATAAAACATACCTTGCTGCACAAGGCCCTGTGTCTGCTTGTATCATTCCACTTCCTGATATATTTCCAGCTCCCACCCCTCTTTTCAGGTCAGTAACTCTCACTTGGACTTATCTGTATTTCTTAGTTCACTGCTAACAATTAAAAGCATGAGGCCGGGGCGGTGGCTCATGCCTGTAACCTCAGCACTTCGGGAGGCCAAGGTGGGCAGATCATGAGGTCAAGAGATCAAGACTATTCTGACCAACATGGTGAAACCCCGTCTCTACTAAAAATACAAAAATTAGCTGGGCATGGTGGCACACACCTGTAGTCCTAGCAACTCAGGTGGCTGAGGTAGGAGAATCGCTTGAACCCGGGAGGCAGAGGTTGCAGTGAGCCGAAATCACATCACTGCACTCCAGCCTGAGCAATAGAGCAAGACTCCGTCTCAAAAATAATAATAATAATAATAATAATAATAATAATGAAGCATAAAAAAAACTTCAGTATCTTTCACCCTTTAGAAAAACTTCAGGTCAACCTGGTACAATAAACTTTTTTCTGATTAGCATCAACTACAGATGAAATGCTCTCCACACACTGCTACCCTCGCCTCAGGGGCACTTTCTCATTTCATTCGGACACATGCCATCTAAAGCCACAATTTTAATTGACATTTGTATATTTGTGACACTCCTAACTCTGTCTCAAACCCAGACTGTTCTCATGTGTTCCAGAACTTGTTTACCAACTACTTCCTCAATATTTTTGGCAGACTCAGCCACATATACCACAGAGTTAGTACGCCTAAAACGGAGTTTATTATCTTAGCTACCCCCTACCGTGCTCCTTTTTCCATAGATGTTTGCCAACATCCATTCAGACATTCAAACCAGAAACCTCAGGTCTCTCAGACTCCTCCCTCTCTCTCATACCCTTCATTTAATCATTCGAATACTCATTCAAGAAACATTTATTGAGGACACATTATGTGCCAGGTACAGAGCTCAGTCTTGGGTCTAAAAGTAAACAAAAATGGGCTGACACTGACCTTCTGTGAATCCCTAAGTCTCTACAACTGTATAGTGTACACATCTTGCACATCTGCTCCCTGCTCTTCACACCCAATATGGCTGACTCAGGCTAGACTGCCATCACCACCGCCAGCCTCTCACTAAGCCTCCCAACCAAATCTTCTTGCTACAGTTAACTTATTGCAGTGCAACTAGAGACAACTCCAGTCTTTCTGAAACACACATCTAATTTCACCGCCTTGTTGAAAATCCTTCAAAGGGTCTCAAACACCCCACAAGATGAACTACAAACTCCTCCTGAGTATTGTATATGCAGCCCATAGACCACTGAGGCCACTCCACTGCACATGCTCTAGTCCAAGTGATCTACTAGGGGGCAGAGGACAAAGAAGAGAGGAGACAAAGGTGAAGGGACAGGAGAGAAGGACAAGCTTCATCCGTGTCCCATGCCACCAACCACTAACTCCTGCCAAATCTGTAGATTTTCTCACACCTTCAGACTTCACATATGTCTATCTCTCAGACTCCCTCACTTCTATGTATCCTTCAACAGCTCAAGCATCACCTCGCCAAAGAGACCCTGAAGGCCTAAGGAACATCCATTCCCCCTCTCAGCCAGCCTGAGACCCATAGCATTCACAGCCGTCTATCAATCACTCTTTCTAACTGTTCTAAACCTGTATCACAGTTGCTTACACAGGTGGGTATGTGTGTATACATATATCCTGTACAGTCATTGAGGGCAGGGCTGTCTGCTCTTCTATGTCTCCCAGCTTCTGGAACAGGGCCTGGCAAATAGAAGCTGCTCAATCCATGTCTGGTTTTTTTTTTCTCTCTTTTTGAGACAGTCTCACTCTGTCACCCAGGCTGGAATGCAGTGGCATGACCTCAGCTCCCTGCAACTCTGCCTCAAGTGAGTCTCGTGCCTCAGCCTCCCAAGTAGCTGGGATTACAGGAGCCCACCACCACGTCCGACTAATTTTTGTATTTTTAGTATAGATAGGGTTTTGCCATGTTGGCCAGGCTGGTCTTGAACTCCTAAACTCAGGTGATCCACCCACCTCAGCCACTCAAAGTGCTGGGATTACAGGTGTGAGCCACCGTGCCCAGTCTTCAATGTCTGTTGAATGTATGAAATTGCTTTCTGTGTCTCTCTTTCACTTATAGGATTAACTGTTGCTTCCAAGGAGACAGGTTCTTCTTTTGTCTCTGGAAATTCTCTGAGTGGGTTTCTGAGATTTTTAGAGATGAATTTTAGTTCTAAAAATTATTAATGTTCACACACACACACTGTCTCCAAGAAATAAGAGCATTAAAGACAGAGGTAGCTATTCTAGACGTAACAATGAAAATATTTAGCATGAATTCATGGTGACACTCACAAACCAAATACCATACAGCAAGGAAGATGGACATAACCAAACAACTTTAATGATGCAGAAGATGATTTGAAAACCCCAGGTATAGCCTTGTTTATTCCTGTATCCTCCCACAGCATTCTGCTCCGACCATGCTGGTTCTTCACCAAAGACAGCAATGCCTAATCTTTCAACCACAGGTCAAAATAAGACACAGTATTCCTGACTCCCATCCTTTCACTCATTCAACAAACGTCTACTGAATAACTGGTCTACTGCACACCACACACCATCTAGGCAGTGGGGATATAATCGTGAATAAAACTAAGTTTTGCTTTCATGGCCTTACATTCTAGTAGGGTGGAATAAACAAATATGTGTACATGTCAGGTAGTGACAAGCATCAAGAAGAAACATAACACAGGGGCAGGGGAACCTTCATGTACAGCTGTTCCCAGTGTGCCTGTCTTCACTTCTCCATGAAAGTGTCTTCAGTCCCTTAAACAAGAATAAATTATTCACTGGAAACTCAGCATCCAAAGAGGATCTACATACTAGACCCTAAACAAGATCCTGGAAATAAAAAGGCAATTAGGTCATAGCTGCAAACTTGAAGAAGACCACAGTCCAAATGGAGAGTATTTATTTCCCAAACATTAAATCACACTGTCTTGCAGGCACTATACTTAGTGCCTTGCAAAAACTAAAGCACTTCTAATTACAATTCTGTGAGGCTATACATATATAGGAACTGAAGCACAGAGAGGTAAAGTAACATGCCTACAGTCACACACCAAGTTACTGGCAGGGCCAGGACAGGAACACAGACAGTCTGTGCTCCTAAACACCAAGCTCTCCGGGCTATGCCACAAAATCATCAAAAAGCAATCTTCCTGGACAATAATACAAATAAGAAAAAGAGCTAGGAGTGCACATAGGAGTGGGGACCTATGGGAACAAGAAAAAGCTTCTTAGAAGTGATGGAATGTCTTGAAAGATGAGGAATGGGTGGGGAGCTCATGCCTGTAATCCCAACACTTTGGGAGGCCGAGGCAGGCAGATCACTTGAGGTCACGAGTTCAAGACCAGCCTGGCCAACATGGTGAAACCCCGTCTCTACTATAAATACAAAAATTAGCCGGGCATGGTGGCGCACGCCTGTACACCTGTAGTCCCAGCTCCTTGGGAGGCTGAGGCAGGAGAATGAACCAGGGAGGTGAAGATTGCAGTGAGCCGATAATCGTGCCACTGCAACCTGGGCAACAGAGCAAGACACCGTCTCAAAAAAAAAAAAGATGAAGAATGCGTTTTATATCTCTACTTCACAAATATTTATTACATGCCTATCAGAGAAGAGGGGCCCAGTCCATCTTACAAGATATTTTACTGTAACCTAGAAGATATCCTACCGTATCGCAACACTCTCCTAGTAGGAGAGAGCGTACCCTATCTAGCAGAGGGGCACAGTCCATCCTAGGAGGTATCTTACTGTATCCTACGAGTCTTCTAGTGGGAGATACTACTACTGTACCCTAGGAGAGGGCCACTGTTTAATTTATTTGCATTCCCTATCAGCACCTAGTGTACCAATGGGTGTTCAGCAAAGACTTGTGGAATGCCAGTGCACGAGTGTCCAGCACTCTGGACAACTTGGAACAGATGGTTTCTGCAATGAAAAGCAAGTCTCATCATCTGCCGCCTCCAAGACCCTAAATCCCCCGACATACTCAAACCTGGCCACTGATGATCCTGGCAAACTACCTAGAGGGTAGCTCGAGGCAGAAGGAAAACCTCCCGTCTGACCCTTGTCACTGCACGCCACCTGCCCGCCTCCCCCACACACGGGACAGCCCTCTTATTACCTCCGGGCAAGAGCAGGGAGGCCGGGGAAGCGGAGGCCTGGGTGACTGGGATGAAGGGCACATTGAAGTTGAACTCCGTGGCCGAGGAGGAGAAAAGTAAGTTAGTGCCTGACGAGGAGATGGAGGCGCCGCCGCTGCCACCGCTAGGTTTTCTCTCGGCCATGGCTGCGGCCCACCGTCCGTTACACGTCTCCGAGTACCCGGTGCCGCACTGACCGGAAACCGATCACCCTCCTTGCCAGCGCACTTCCGCACTTGCGCACAGAAGCCGGAACTACGGGTGACTAGTCAGCCGCCCTCTCCCTTCCCGTAGCCGACGCCGCCAGAAATCAACATGGCAGCGCTGTCTTCACGCCCGAGTCTAGCACGTGACACCCTTGGAGGCAAAGGAGGGTTGGGGCGGAGGCCGGGCGGGAGCGTGGGGGCGTGGTTCCCGCAAGTTCTGGGTGGACAGGCGAATTGACCTGCAATTGACCCTGAAAGTCACAGGTTGTGGCGGGTAGCTCTGGGCTTCCTAGAAGTACCGTCAGTACTTCTAGGCTTTCCTGATAAAGATTTTGGAGGAACAGCGGAATCCTGCTGGACGCTACCAGAATGAGGAAGGAAGGAAGAAGTGCGGGAATTCGCACACAAGCCCAAACCAAAACACACTCTTCAAACCCAGGTGTCTTTCTGAACTGAACTAAACTTTGTCGTTGACCCAGAAATAGAAATGGTAAAACTTTTTAAGTGTTTAATCCATAGGGAGAAAAAAATTATTTTATAGTTTTGGTTTTTTTGTCTTTTGAGACAGAGCCTCGCTCTGTCACCTAGGCTGGAGTGCAGTGGCACAATCTCGGCTCACTGCAACTTCCCCCTCCCGGGTTCAAGCGATTCCCCGGCCTCAGCCTCCAGAGTAGCTGGGACTACAGGCCTGGGTATTTTTTTGGATTTTTAGTAAAGACGGGGTTTCACCGTGTTAGCCAGGATAGTCTCCATCTCCTGACTTCGTAATCTGCCCACCTCGGCCTCCCAAAGTGCTGGGATTACAGGCGTGAGCCACTGCGCCCGGCCAAAAAAATATTTAAAAGAAAAATGAGACCGGACGCCGTGGTGCAGGCCTGCAATCCCAGCACTTTGTAAGGCAGAGCGGGAGAATAGCTTGATCCCAGGAGGTTGAGACCATCCTGGCCAACATGGCGAAACCCCATCTCTACGAAAAATACAAAAATTAGCCTGATGCTGGCACCTGCCTGTAGTCCCAGCTACTCAGGAAGCCGAGGCAGGAGAATCGCTTAAACCCGGGAGGTGGAGATTGCAGTGAGCCGAGATCGTGCTACTGCACTCTAGCCTGAGTGACAGAGCAAGACTCCGTCTCAAAAAATTAAAAAAAGGCCGGGCGCGGTGGCTCACGCCTGTAATCCTAGCACTTTGGGAGGCCGAGGTGGGTGGATCACCTGAGGTCAGGAGTTCAAGACCAGCCTGGCCATCATGGTGAAACCCCATCTTTAAAAAATAAAATTAAATTAAATTAAAATTAAAAAAAAAAAAAGCCGGATATGGTGGCATGGCACCTACAGCCCCTGCTACTTAGGAGGCTGAGGTGGGAAGATTGCACGAGCCTGGGATTTTGAGGCTAAATTAACTCTGATCATAACACTCACTGCGCTCCAGCTCCGGCAACAGTGCCAGACCCTGTCTTCTTAAAAAAAATAAACGAGGACATTGAAATTAGGAATCTGACTTTTTTTTTTTTTTTGAGACATAGTCTCGCTCTGTCGCCCAGGCTGGAATGCAGTGGTCTGTAAGATTGCCTCCCCAGTTCAAGCAACTCTCCCGCCTCAGCCTAGCCGGTAGCTGGAACTACAGGGGCCCACCACCATGCCTAATTTTTGTATTTTTAGTAGAGACTGGGTTTCACCATATTGGCCAAGCTGATTTTGAACTCCTGACCTTGTGATCCACCCACCTCAGCCTCCCAAAGTGCTGAGATTACAGGCGTGAGCCATCACGCCCAGCCAGGGATCTGACATTTTAGATAGCTTTCTATATCCACAATTAAGCTGACTGGTTCAATCCAGAAGATACTGTGGATAACTTGGACATAATTGTCATCTTTCAGAGTTAGAGATTTTGAAAGAAAATATAACGTAAGCAATCTTTCAGCTTCTTGGAGTTTGGGAGAGGAGATCCCAAAAGAACACTCAAAATAGTGAAACTCTCCCCAGCTGTTTACACCTATGCAGAACCTAAGTTTATTAATGCAACAACTATTTAATGTGCTTACTGTCAAAAAATTTTTTTGAAGTGGGACACTTGTTAAAGCAGTAAATTCGATTTTATTTAATGAAAACTATTGCAGTAGGGAAGAGGGTCCAACATGAACTGAATGCAACTTTGCTGAAACAGAAGTTTGGAGGCTTTTTAGAGGTTGTGGTGTGCTAAAGGTGCTGAGGAGTGTGAAGGGGTGGTTGGTCCTGCGATTAGGCCGCCAGGTTGTGTTAATCCATGCTTATCCAGAGGAGACACATAATTCTGTCTTCACGACAAGCAGTAGTGTAAGAGAGCAAGGTAGCCACAGGGACTGGGAATGAGAATGAAACTACCTCCTTGAATGTTTGCAATTCAAGAGACAAACCCCAGGTCATTGAGAAGACAGTTCTCAGTGGTCAGATATTTACATCTCCAAGTAGCAGAAGAAGGGTTTATAATTGCAAGCTTTCTAAAGTAACTGGTTCAAGGTATGGTAGGGGACTATAAGCTACTTTAACAAAAAGACCCAATGGCTCAAACAAAACAGAAGCTCAGCCCTTACTCACATAAGAGTAGGTGTTGGTGACTGGCTTTTTGTCTTCAACATAGGGATGCCAAGGCTGCTCTAGTTGTTGCCATCCAAGCTAGCAGGAAGGGTCAAAGCAGTTGAAGGACAAAAATTTCATCTTAACGAGTGGGGCAGAAGTTGCACACATCCCTTCTGTTCACATTCCATTGATGAGAACGTCCACAAATGGCATGTCTAGGTGCACAAAGAGCTGGGAAATACAGTCCCCACCTGGGTAGCCACATTCTAACTACATAAAACTGTGGAAGAAGATTTGGTGGGCAAATAACAACTGCCACCACAGTCTGCCCTTCTGGCTGGCAAATACCCACCCTTCCCAGACATAGAACATATGTCTATGTCCCTTCCCAAGGGAGGCAACCACCTACCTCCAACTTAAATGTCCAGGATCTTTGAGCATAGCTCAGCCCTTTTGATTGCATCAAAATGTGGCTCCTTATAGTCTAGTGAACCATGATTGTAAGATGCCCAATAGCCAATTGTGGAGCAAGAACAGCGTAACTTCCATCAAGCCCCCACTGGAAAAAGGAGGAAATGGAAAACACAGCAATCACTTTCATAGGAATGATTGAATCCTGATAGGCATAAATTGGAAATACTCCCTGCTCTGAGAGTGGAAAATTGTCATGGTTAGTCCTGGCTGCCTCCGGTATTTTAATAACTCCTCAGTCTACAGTCCTCTGAGGCCCTGACTTTGCCCTCTGGGAGTACTATGGTTTAGATGTTTGTCCCCTCCAAATCTCATGTTGAAATGTGATTCCCAATGCTGGAGGTGGGGCCTGTGGGAGGTGTTTGGGTCGTGGGTCAGATCCCTCATGAATGTTTGTGCTGTCCTCACAATAATGAGTTTTCATTCTAAGTTCAAGCAAGATCTGGTTGTTTAAAAGAGTATGGTACCTGCCCGCTCTCTCTCTCTTGCTTTCACTTTTGTCATGTGATGCACCTGCCCCCTCTTCTCCTTCTGTCATGATTGTGAGCTTCCTGAGGCCCTCAACAGAAGCAGATGCCAGCACCATACTTCCTGTACAGCCTGCAGAACCATTAGCCAATTAAACCTCTTTTCTTCATAAATGACCCAACCTCAGGTATTTCTTTATAGTGACGAAAAAAGTAGACTAACACAGGGAGATGTCTCTTGATCCATGATCTTCCTTGGCCATATCTAGGGGCCAGGTGCAGTGGCTCAGGCCTGTAATCCCAATACTTAGGGAGGCCAAGGCAGGAGGATCACTGGAGCCCAGGAGTTCAATACCAGCCTGGGCAACATGGCAAGACCCTGTCTCTACTCAAATAAAATAAAACAAATAAAATGAGATAACTGGCATGGTGGTACATGCCTGTGGTCCCAGCTACTCTGGAGGCTGAAGCAGGAGGATCATTTGGGCCCGGGAGGTCGAAGCTGCTGTGAGCTGTGATTATACCACTGTACTCCAGCCTGGATGACAGAGTGAGACCCTGTCTCAAAACAATTTTTTTTAAAGTGCCATCAGGGCCTGGCATGGTGGCTCACGCCTGTAATCTAACACTTTGGAAGGCCAAGGCAAGCAGATCATTTGATGTCAGGAGTTCAAAACCAGCCTGGCCAGCATGGTGAAACCGCATCTCTACTGAAAATACAAAAATTAGCCAGGTGTGTTGGCACGTGCCTGTAGCCCCAGCTACTCAGGAGGCTGAGGCAGGAGAATCGCTTAAACCCGGGAGGCGGAGGTTGTAGTTAGCTGAGATCACACCACTGCACTCCAGCATAGGCAATAGGCAACAGAGTGAAACTCTATCTCAAAAAAAAAAAAACAATAAATGTTATCAGGAAGCATATCTCTCCCTCTTTGGGACTCTACAGCCTTGGCAGCCCATTTCTTGCTGGTAAAAGTTTGAGACCTAAGGCTTGCTTTTAAGGCTTACACAAGTTTCTGGCTTTTTTTCCCTTTTTTCTGAGACAGGATCTTGCTTTGTCACCCAGGCTGGAGTACAGTGGCACAATCATGGTTCACTGCAGCCTCAACCTCCCAGACCCAAGCGATCCTCTCACCTCAGCCTTCTGAGTAGCTGGGACCACAGGCATGTGCCACCATGACTGGCTCATTTATTTTAATTTTAATTTGTAGAGATGGGATCACCCTATGTTGCCTAGCTTTTTCTAGCCCTGCTCCTGGTATTATATTTCCAGTCAGTTCCGAATTCATTACTTCCTTATCTGATTCACAAGCTCATTTTTCAGCCTAACTGGGGGTTAACTTGAGGTGATTTGAAATAGGCTTCAGTAGGAGAGAACCAACCTTGATTTGAACTTTGCCATAAGGCTGGATTATTCTGATTACCCAAGAAGTCTCAAAGAACCCTTGGAAATGCTTTTCAGCAAAAATTTTACCCTCTATGATTTGAATATTGAATTGGTTGGCATTTCCAGTCGTGTAAATCCCAATATCTCATGCTGTCAAACCTGGTAGCCTCTAGCCACCTGCGTCTATTGAGCACTGGAAATATGACTATCTGAATTGAGAAGTGCTATGAGTATAAAATACACACAGAATTTCAAAGACTTCAGGAAACAAAATATCTTATTAATAATATTTGTATTGATTTTTTTCCAAATTGTATTAATTTTGACATGCTGAGTAAAATACACTACTAAAATTAATTTATGGCTGGGTGTGGTGGCTCACATCTGTAATCCCAACACTTTGGGAGGCAGAGGCAGGAGGATCATCCTGTCTCTAATAAAAAATGCAAAAATTAGCCAGATGTGGTAGCACGTGCCTGTAATCCCAGCTACTCGGTAGGCTGAGGCAGGAGAATCACTTGAACCCGGGAGGCAGAGGTTGCAGTAAGCCAAGATCGTACCACTGCACTCCAGGCTGGGCGACAGAGTGAGCTTCCATCTCAAAAAATAATAATAGCCGGGTGCCAGTGGCTCACGCCTATAATCCCAGCACTTTGGGAGGCCGAGGCGGGCGTATCACGAGGTCAGGAGTTTGAGACCAGCCTGGCCAACATGATGAAAACCTGTCTCTATTAAAAAATAATAATTATTATTATTATTTACCTATTTCTTTTTACTTTTTAAAGTACAACTGCTAACAACTTTTAAATTACATACATGTCTTGCACAGTGTTTCTGAGAGAACTGTATATACAGACAATGGTCAGATTATATTTAATTTTTTTTTTTTAGACACAGTCTCACTCTGTCACCCATACTGAAGTGGCACAATTATGGCTCACTGCAGCCTCAACCTCCTGGGCTCAAGTGATCCTCCCAACTCAGCCTCTCAAGTAGCTGGGACTACAGGCACACACCAACTAATTTTTGTATTATTTTTAGAGACAGGGATTCACCACATTGCCCAGGCTGGTGTTGAACTCCTAGGCTCAAGCAATTTGCCCACGTTTGACTCCCAAAGTGCTGGGATTACAGGCATGAACCACTGGGCCCAGCAGTCAGACTAGGTTAACAATATAACTCTGACCCACAACCTCTGCAGCAATTAGCCCAGAAACATTTTGACTTGGTCAATAAGTGCCATCTTCCCTACTCTTTGCCCCCAGCAAAAAACAGAAACAGTTCAGGAATCCCCCCCTAGCTTTTGAGTTCTGAGAAAGGGTTAATTGCAAAGGACCACTTTGCTCTTGCATATTCCAACATAAGACCTGCCTTGGCCATGGGAGGTGGCTCACGCCTGCAATCCCAGCACTTTGGGAGGCCGAGGCAGGCAGATCACGAGGTCAGGAGATCAAGACCATCCTGGCCAACATGGTGAAACCCCATCTCTACTAAAATACAAAAAGTTAGCCGGGTGTGGTGGCGGGTGCCTAAAGTCCCAGCTACTCAGGAGGCTGAGGCAGAGAATCTCTTGAACCCAGGAGGCAGAGGTTGCAGTAAGCCGAGATCACGCCACTGCACTCTAGCCTGGCGACAGAGCAAAACTCCATCTCAAAAAAACTAAAGACCTGCCTCCACCCTTCCTCAGTGATTCCTTTGTTTTTATAAAGCCCCAAATATGTGTGTGTGTGTGTGTGTGTGTATATATATATATTTATATTTGTGGAAATATAAATATATAAATATACATATGTGAGTCCTTCGCATCCATATATATATATATTTGGGGCATATATATATATATATATATATTTTTTTTTTTTTTTTTGAGATGGAGTCTCACTCTGTCGCCCAGGCTGGAGTGCAGTGGCACGATCTGGGCTCACTGCAACCTCCGCCTCCTGGGTTCAAGCAATTCTCCTGCCTCAGCCTCCCGAGTAGCTGGGACTACAGGCGCGTGCCACCACGCCCAGATAATTTTTGTATTTTTAGCAGAGATGGAGTTTCACCATGTCGACCAGGTTGGCCCAATCTCTTGACCTCGTGATCCACCCGCCTCGGCCTCCCAAATTGCCAGGATTATACGCGTGAGCCACCGGGCCTGGCCAGGTTTGGTGTATTAAACACATTTTCAACTAATGATATTTTCAATTTACAGTGGCTTTATTGGGATGTAACCTCATCATAAATAGACTAAATAGAGGAGCATCTGTACAAAACAAGTTCCCTAACCTTGCACTATTTGCCTAAAAGCGGGACGTAAATTTTCAAAGATGTCCCACTTCCTCTCTACCAAGGACAAAAGTTAATCACCAGAGACGACTTTAGACCCTTGTCAGCCACAGATGGCACTAGAAGAACCTACGTAACACACTTCACTCACTACCTGTCGCTACCATTAGTTTCTCATATCTCTACCTCCAGTCTGTTGCTTTTGGAAACCTCAAACTGCTTTCCTTTGTCCTGTCATTTCTCCACAAATTTATTGTTCTTTATTGTAAAAGCTACGTAATTCCCCCATTCTAAGCCACGTCTTTGAGTTACTCTTCCTTGAGTTTTGCCCATGTATGTATGAGATGTGCGTTACTAAAATTTGTTTTTATCTTGCCAATACGTGCTTTGTGATAAGAACCTAGAAAGGGCAGAAGGGTATTTCCCTCCCTACAGCCCCAAACTGGGCTTGAGATGTGGGTTCCGTTCTTTTCCTTCAGCTCCTCCCTTTGTAGATTGCACTCGGGTCATCCTCCTTCCGTCACCATGCCCTTTTTTCATTGAGTAAATATATCGGATGTGCCTGGGGTTTTCTTAGCTACATTCCAGGCCCAGGGGGAAATAGTTTCATTCTTTTTTTTTTTTTAATCAGACAGCCTCCTGAACCAGAAGAGGTTCAGAGTGACTTCCACAGTTTCACTCTTGAACTTGGAAATTTTCCAAATTGCCTCAGCAAAAGGCTGCTGTAGTTGGTCTTCGCAGTTTCCTTTCTCCAAGGTATCCTGCCGGCGCGCGGTGCAGGAGCCTCGCCCCGCTCCCCGACCGCTGCCGGCTTCCAGAGGCCGACCCGTGTGTTAGCAGCCAGGGCACAGACCGGGCCTGGCGCGTTTAGAGGAATCGTCTCCTACCCACGGGGCCTGCACGCCACCGCAGAAGAAGCGGGGGGTCCTCCGAGGTTCCCCTTCTCTAAATGTGCACCTTCCTCAAGGAGACCCTGTGCAGCTGAGGGAAAGTCACCACTCAGGGCTCCGGGCCGAGGGCCAGATTAAAGAGCTGCCACCAGCCAAAACAAAACAAAACAAAAAGCACGAAGAGGAGGTAGGCAGATTCCCAAGGCGGTTTCGCCCACTAATTTTGCCCAGAGATGACTCTCAGGTCTCTGGGCTTATGCTCTGCGCCTGTTGAGCAAGTACTAGCTTGGCGCTCTGATAAGCCCATTACCGGAGCCTCCCCTCCACGCCGGCACAGGGGGAAAAACCACAACGCGCCGCCCTTGGAACGCGACGCCCGGCCCGGTGCTGCGCAGCCTCCGCGGTGCCCCGTGCCCTTCCTTTTTGCCCGTCTTCAAGATGGCGGCCGCCCCGGCCCGCCCCTCCTCCTCACCGCGCAGAGCCGCGCCGCGCGCTCCCGCCGCCCCCTCCCCGCGCGAGCTCCACCCAGGTCGCAAGCAGCGCGGTCGGCGGCGGCTGTTTCCCGCCATTGTGCGAAGTGGAGGTTGGGGGCCGGTACGCGCCGGCCTGCCCGTCGCCAGCAGCTCTTCGGCGGCCCTGCCGCAGCCGCCCTCCCTGAGGCGCGGAAGGCCCGTGCCCCGCCGCTCGTTGTGCGTGGGAGGGCGCGGGCGAGGAGCGGCCAAGCAGCTGAAGAGGAGCTGGGCGCCGGTCACCCGGCCGCCCGTCCGCGCTCGGCCCGCGGATCGCAGCCGCCCGGGCCGCGCCGCCCCCGGCCGCCGGCGAGATGCCGTGTGGGGAGGATTGGCTCAGCCACCCGCTGGGGATCGTGCAGGGCTTCTTTGGTGAGTGTCGGCGCCGCGGAGCGGGCCGGGCTGGGCCGGGCGGGCAGCCGAGTTTGCCGAGCCCCGGGATTCGGCCCCGCTATGCGGCCCCCCACGCGGGACCACCTGGAGGGCTCGCGCGGCCCGAGACGCGCCCCGGGGCCTGCGCCGACCCCAGCTGGGACAGCCTCTCCCCCGGGCGCGGCGGGCAGGAGCCGGAGCCGCGGCCGCAGGTGCCTCCCACCTGCCTGAGTCGCAGCTCGCGAGCCGCCAAGGTGAAGTCGTGGGGCGCCGGCTGTGATTGACCGCGTCGCTCCCGGCCTGTGGCACGGACAGGGCCCCGGGCACAGCAAACTCGGGGAGGTCCTCGAACCCTGGAGAGGGCCCGCAGAGCTGCGGGGTGGGAAAACCACTTTGCCTGTGGGAAGCCCATAGGATATTTCAAAACTTCCGGTTCGTCGGGGGAGTGCTCGCTGGCACAGAAGTTGGTTCTAACTCCCGTGTTACCCCTCATTCTCTTTTTCAGAGGCAAGATTTGAGGTTCATAGCTTAGTTTTCCTGTTGGGATGACTTTAGAATCCATCTAGTCTGGATCTGCTCCTGTCCCAGAGCCAGCAAGAAATACTGAGCTACTTGAGTTTGTACTTAGGGCTGAGAATGCTGCAGGCGAGCTTAGTAAATTTTGGTTGCGATTGCTGTTGCTACTTTTCTGCGAAGGGTACACGAAGAAAAAATTATATTTGTTGTCCTTAAGTTGGCATTTTGACAACCGTCCCATTCCCCAGTGTCTTTTTGCAGGTAATGAGTGATGGGGTCAGACCCAACTAGAAATCACTGTAGATGGCAACACCTGACTTGTTGGAGTTAACTCAGAGTTGTAGAGCGGCCTTAGCTCATTGAAAACACCGTGGGGTACTTAGGAGAAAAGCCAGTGGGAAGCTAAATCATCCTCAGCAGCCAAAACCGACAGCAAACAGTGTATGGTGTTTCTTATGGAAGAGCCTCTAGTGCTCACTCAGGAAGTCCTTATTAATTTATCTGTTATTTTAATTAATTTAGTTATCTGGTTTCCCAGCCTGAAACTAAAGGCATTACATTAGAAGAAAGCCGGGATAGGCATCCGGACTTAGCCAGTGAACACTGACAGCCTGATGAAGAAATTTAAAACTACCTACACATTAAAAAAAAAAAAAAAAAAAAAAAAGCAGATTCACTATATAGCAGTCAAGGGTGCTTTGAGAAAGGGGCATGTATTTCTCCACTAAATCCTAGTAATTTATGTTCATAATAATCCTAGAACTGATAATATATGCTCAACATAATGGCCCAAAAATGTCAAGTGAAGATTCAATTGTAGCATTGGTTTAAGAGGGTGGAGATGCATAGATACTTTTTAGGAAAAATCCTTCCAAAGTAAAAAGGTTTCGTGCTTAAAGGGTTAAATTTCAAAAATAAAAAAAGGGTTAAATTTCAGTGACTGATGTTAGAATATTCACTTATGAAAGATACTCCATACTCTGATTTTGCTGGATAAATGAGATGATTTCATATTTGATAGAGATTTGAATGTATTTGCGTCAAATTTTGTCTCCAAAGTGTATGATCCTAAGGGAAACATCATCATGGTACAGAAAGGATATAACTTAGATATAAATAATAGCTTTAGAGTATTTTATGTATTTCTTGGATTGTCGTGGGGAACCTGAAGTTTGTTGATGTCTTTCTCTTGTTCCCATGTATGTCTTATAGAGAAGTCATAAAGTGTTTGTAGAAGCTGTTGCTGTATTTTCCTATCACTGTGACTGTATTGCACACCTTTATAATAATAGCATTACAAGTATGCTTGTGTGAGAACTTAACTTTTTGGTTTAGTAGGAAATTGTTCCCCCCCCCCCCGCACCTCATAGAAAGCTAATGCCTATGTATTGTACAAAAGGAAAAAAAGCAATTCAGTAATACATAGCAGAAAACAAAAGATCTTTAAAGATCCTTTATCTTCAAGATGCCATTTGGTTCGTGGTTGTGTATGTTTTCTCTGCATATATTTAGACCGTTTTTTAAAACTGAAAAGTGCAGTTTTGTTGTGTGTATTATTTTGAGATACATATTTCTTAATATACCTTGGACATCTTTCCAACTGTTTTTGGAATCTTTCAATTCTTTTTTTTTTTTTGAGATGGAGTCTCACGGTGTCACCCAGGCTGGAGTACAGTGGCATCATCTCAGCTCACTGCAACTCTGCCTTCCGGGTTCAAGTGATTCTCCTACCTCGGCCTCCCAACTAGCTGGGATTACAGCTAGTTGGTGGGTGCACCACCACACCCCACTAATTTTTGTATTTTTAGTAGAGATGGGGTTTTACCATGTTGGCCAGGCTGGTCTCGAACTCCTGACCTCAAGTGATCCGCCCTCCTCAGTCTCCCCAAGTGTTGGGATTACAGGGGTGAGCCCCATTCTTATTGTCCTTGTCATATAGTGTTGTATAAACTTACTAACCCTGTCATATATTTTAGATTAGGTGTCACAATAATCTAGAGGTGTGCAGTCCAGGGCAGTAGCCAAGTGTGGCTATTTAAATGTAAATTAATTAAAATTACACAAAATTAAAAGTTCAATGTTGCTAACCACATTTCAAGTGCTCAGTAGCTACGTGTGGATAGGGGCTATTGTATTAACACAGATCTGGAATATTCTTAACATCAGGAAGTTCTATTTACAGCGCTGATCTGGAGTATGCCACTTTTTAGTATATGATGCTAGTTTTTCTTTTTATTTTTTTTTGATAACCAGCTACTCACTGACTCTTTTGGGCTTTTAATTTGGTCACTGTATCTTACCAGTTCTAGTTTTTGGTGTTTTTTGTTTGTTTGTTTTTTTGAGATACAGTTTTGTTCTTGTCGCCCAGGCTGGAGTGCAATGGTGATCTCTGCTCACTGCAACCTCCCCA
Organism: Ateles fusciceps; assembly: GCA_036589455.1. Taxonomy (NCBI): domain Eukaryota; kingdom Metazoa; phylum Chordata; class Mammalia; order Primates; family Atelidae; genus Ateles; species Ateles fusciceps. The sequence continues at coordinate 24,197,455 of JAZHEH010000091.1, read as the reverse complement.
CCTCTCAGGTTCAAACGATTCTCCTGCCTCAGACTCCCAAGTAGCTGGGATTACAGGTGCCTGCCACCATACCTGGCTAATTTTTGTATTTTTAGTAGAGATGGGGTTTCACCATGTTAGCAAGGCTGGTCTGGAACTCCTGCCTGCCTCGACCTCCCAAAGTGCTGGGATTACAGGTGTGAGCCACGGCGCCTGGCCCAGACCTTCATCTCCAATGTTACTGTCATAATTAAGGCCATTGTAGTCACTTTCCTGGACGCTGGAACAGCCCCTCTAACTGTTTTTTGCCTCGCGTCTTTGCTTCTCTTCCACCTTCCACACTGGAACCAAGTCCTTGAGTGACTGCTTTTTTTAGGTTTTGGGGTACACGGGAGGAACATGTAAGATTGTTGCATAGGTACACACATGGCAGTGTGGTTTGCTGCCTTTCAGTGACTTCTTGTTGTCCTTACTATCTGATCCCGGCCTTTTAAAGTGCTTTATGAGGCCCTTGGTGGCTCCACCCTTGCCTTGCTCTCACACTTTACTACTGCATGTCCCCTCCTCATACTCTCCACCCCAGCCGCACTGAACCTTCTTTCAGTTCTTTGATTTTGAACCTCTGTCTAGGCCTTTTGCATGTCCTATTTCTTGTGCCTGATTTCCCCCTTCCATCCCATGTCTACTTTTCTGGCTAAGTCTTACTTTTCCTTTGGGAACTTAAGTTAGGTACCAAGGTAAGGTACCCCCTGCTCCATGTTACTGCAGGATCCTATTATATATGTCTTTGAAAATTAGTATGCAAAGCACATTGTTGAAATTCCTTGTTTCCGATGTTCCTTTGCTGGATCTTGACTGTGCAAATTCAGGGCCTGTATCTGCATTATTCACCATTATATCCTAATTTCCTAGAATATGCTTTGTACATTGAAAGTGCTCAGTGGACACTTGCTGAACAAAAGCAGTGGAAAGACTGAATAATCAGAAATGTTAATTGAAATGGCTAGTGAGATCACAAATCTCAAAATTTTTCTTTTTTTGGAGTCAGTGTCTTGCTTGTTGCCCAGGCTGGAGTGCCAATGGGGCAATCTCGGCTCACTGCAACCTCCACCTCCTGGGTTCAAGCCATTCTCGTGCCTCAGCCTCCTGAGTAGCTGGGACTGTAGGTGCACGCCACCATGCCTGGCTAAATTTTGCATTTTTAGTAGAGACAGGGTTTTGCCATGTTGGCCAGGATGGTCTTACCTCCTGACCTTGTGATCCACCTGCCTTGGCCTCACAAAGTGCTGGGATTACAGGCATGAGCCACCTCACCTGGCCTGTAGTAACCACCTTTAGAGGTTTTTTTTCTTTTTTTTTTTTTTTTTTTTTTTTTGAGACAGAGTCTGCCTCTGGTCGCCCAGGTTGGAGTACAGTGGCATGATCTCGGCATGAATTCCTGGCCTCAGGTGATCTGCCCCCACCCCCTTGGCCTCTCAAATTGCTGGGATTACAGGTGTGAGCTGCTGTACCCAGCTTCTTTCACTGTTTTCCCTTCAGTCATTGGTTAGACCAAGATCGTTATTCTGGTTGTATTTAAGGTTCTTTGATTGTATCTAACAGAACTAGGCTAGCTCATGCAAAAAAGAGCAGTGTTGGTGGATTGGGCAGAGCAAACTAATTTATCACTAGCATTTTAGAGAATTTAAAGCAATAATAAAATAAACAAAGTTGGTCTGCTTTTTATTATCGTGAAGCTAAACAGACTAATCCATGCCCTTATTGTCCGTATCCAGCTTGGATCTCTCCTACCACTCTGTCCTTGGTAGACCACTGAAAAAAGGTAATTTATATTAAGGCTATAAAACCCAATGGCAGGGAGCGTGATTGGGTATTCCAAGAGACTGAGTGAAATCGGGAACTGGAAAGCTAGCAGGAATCCAAGAGCTCAGTATTTCTGTCTTAGGCTACATTAATCTCTGCACACTTAACTTTCTCTTTCTACTCCATGCCTCCCAAATTTACTTGTTCTCAGTTCCAACCCACGCTAGCTAGCATCTTTATTTTCAGGCATAGAAACTCTGATTGGCACAACATGGAGTCAGGAATCCATTCACTCAGAGATCAGTCATCTGTGGCCATGGCACAGTGTTACGTGGGACAGTTGTGACTATTGTCACCTCAACAGTGGGGGTGTTCTCAGAGAAGAATAGCTCTTGCAGCCGTGGCAAATGGCATAAAAAGGAGTTTTTGATAGCTTACACATGGTTTAAAAAAACCAACATGATGGTATGAACTGAGTAAAAGTATGTGCTCTCTCCATTGAAGTAACCAATTTTTTTTTTTTTTTTTTTTTTTTTTTTTTTTTGAGACAGTCTTGCTTTGTCACTCAGGCTGGAGTAGAGTGGCGTGGTCTCGGCTCACTGCAATCTCCCCCCTCCCGAGTTTAAGCGATTCTCCTGCCTCAGACTCCTGAGTAGCTGGGAGGCGCATGCCCCCACGCCTGGCTAAATTTTTGTATTTTTAGTAGAGACGGGGTTTCACCATATTGGCCAGAATGGTCTCGATCTCCTGACCTCATGATCCACCTGCCTCGCCACCACACCTGGCCTGAAGTAACCACTTTTAACTTGTTTCTGCTTTTAGAGGTTCCCTCCCCACCGCCTTTTTTTTTTCTTTTTTGAGACAGAGTCTTGCTGTGTCTCTTCTGTCACCCAGGTTGGAGTACAGTGGCATGATTTTGGCTCACTGCAACCTCTGCCTCCCAGGTTCAGGCAATTCTCCTGCCTCAGCCTCCCGAGTAGCTGGGACTACAGGCGCACGCTGCCATGCTGGCTGACTTTTTGTATTTTAGTAGAGATGGGGTTTCACCGTGTTGTTCAGGTTGGTCCAGATTTTTTTTTCTTTGAAATATAATTCACGTAACAAAATTTACCGTTTTAAAATGTACCAATTTTTTTTTTTTTTTTTACTATATTCATAATGATGTTGTGCAACCATCATCACCACTATCATTTTCTTTTTCTTTTTGAGATGGAGTGAGGCAGAGTCTCACTCTTGCCCAGGCTGGAGTGCAATGGGGAGATCTTGGCTCACTGCAACCCCCACCTCCGACAACTATACATTTGCCCACGGATTTACCTATTCTGAATGTTTCGTGTAGATGGAATAATACAACATGTGGCCTTTGGAGTCTGGCTTCTTTTCATTTGCCATGATATTTTCATGGTTCATCATTCATAGTATGAATGAGAACTGCCTACTGCATTCCTTTTTTTTTTTTTTTGAGACAGAATCTATCTCTGTCGTCCAGGATGGAATGCTGTGGTAAGATCGTGGCTCACAGCAGCCTTGAACTTCCAGTCTCAAGTGATCCTGCAGCCTCAGCTTCCTGAGTAGCTGGGACTATAGGCATGTATCACCATACCCAGCTAATTTTTAAAACATTTTTTGTAGATTTGTGGTCTCACAATGTTGCCCAGGCTGGGCTCAAACTCCTGGCCTCAAGTGACCCTCCTGCCTTGGCCTTCCAAAGTGCTGGGATTACAGATGTGAGCCACTGTACCCAATCTGCATTGTTTTTATGACTGAAAATAATATTCCATTGTATATCTATACTGCATTTTGTTAATCCATATATTTGTTGATGGACACTTGGGTTATTTCCTGCCTGTTATAAATAGTGCTGGTATAAACATTCATGTACACGTTTTTGTGTGCATATAAGTTTTTGATTCTTTCCCAGATATACCTAGGGATGGAATTGCAAGGTCTTATTATAATTTTATATTTAACTTTTTGAGGAATTGCCAGACTTTTCCACAGTGGCTGCACCATTTTACTTCTCAGGTTCAAGTGATTCTCCTGCCTCAGCCCCCCCAACTAGCTGGGATTACAAGTGCCTGCCACCACGCCCAGCTAACTTTTGTATTTTTAGTAGAGATGGGGTTTTACCATGTTGGCCAGGCTGGTCTCAAACTCCTGACCTCAGGTAATCCCCCTGCCTCAGCCTCCCAAAGTGCTGGGGTTACAGGAGGCATGAGCCACCATGCCTGGCCTAAAATGTTTTTTTTTTTAATTGCATTTTAGGTTTTGGGGTACATGTGAAGAATATGCAAGATTGTTGCATAGGTACACACATGGCAGTGTGGTTTGCTACCTTCCTCCCCATCACCTATATCTGGCCTTTCTCCCCATGCTATCTCTCCCCCAACTCCCCCACGCCCCTGGCCTAAAATGTTTTTAAGAAAGGTTGTGTGAGAAGAGGACAGGAGGCACATTATATAATGTTAAAACAGTCAGTTTACCTAGAAGACCTAACTATATATGCACCAAGCAACAGAGCTTCAAAATGTATGAAGCAAAAACCAGCATAAGTAAAAGAAAAAATAGGCAAATCTGCAATTGTAGTTAGATATTTTACTTCTCCTTTCTCAGTACTTGACATAATAGTGGATAGAAAACCAAGAAGAATACTGAACAACATACAACTACACAACACTATCAACCAAGTAAATCTAACTGATATTTGTCTACCTAATGACAGTGGAATACACATTCTTTTCAAGTGCACATGTAACATTCACCAAGATAAACCATATTCTGGGTCATAAACCAAGTATCAAACTTTAAAAAGAACACTTCTAAACAATCCATGGACTAAAAATTCTCAAAGGAAAGCTTTAAATATTGTGAACTAAACCAAAATGAAAACTCAACGTATCAAAATTTGTGAGATACAGCCAAAGATGTGCTTAAATGCATTAATTGACTTTATTAGAAAGAGAAGAAAGGACTTAAGTGAATAATTTAAGCTTCCACCTATGAAACTAGAAATGAAGAGCAAAATAAACCCAAATTAAACAAGAAAGGAAATAATAGAGAAATAGGAAACAGAAAAAAAATAGAAAAATCCATTAAATAGAAAAAAGAAATCAGTGAAACCCAAAGCTCTTTAAAAATAAATTAATAAAATTGTAAGCCTCTATCCAGACTGGCAAAGGGGAAAAAAAAAAAGGAAGACAAATTACCAGTGTTAGAAAAGAAAAGGAAAGACCACCACAGACTGTACAGGCATGAAAAGGATAATACAAACAACTCTACAGATACAACTTCATCTACTTAGATGAGATGGACCAGTTCCTCGGAAACCACTGTATTAGCTTCCTATTTCTCCTGTAACAAATTACAGATGTAGTGGCTTTAAAACAAAAGGTTTTTATTAACAATCCTGGAGACAGTCTGACATGGGTCTTACTGGGGTAAAATCAAATTGTTAACAGGACTTGCATTCCATTGTGGCGGCTGTAGGAGAAAATCTGTTCCTTGGCTTTTCCTGCATCTCGAGTCTGCCCACATTTTTGGCTTGTGGCCCTCTTCCATTTTCAAAGACAGCAAGTTGAGTTGTTCTCACATCTTACTCTAACTTCCTCTTTCGCTGCCTCCTTCCACGTTTAAGAACCTTTGTGATTACATTGAACTCACCCAGATGAATTTGCATTTTTAAGTTCAACTGATTATTAGCCTTAATTCCATTTGCTACCTTAATTCCCATATAACATATATTTACAAGTTCTGGGGATTAGGACATGAATATCTTGGTGTGGGGAGGGTTTGGGCATTATTCTGTTGATCACAACTACAAACTGTCCAAACTCACCCAAGATGAAATAGATAGCCATCTGTCCCAACAGCCCCAGTTCCCTCTAGTCTCCCCCGCAGAACTTCTGTTGTACTTTCTCAGTGAATTTACCTACTCTAGTTAACTCATATAAGTAGAATCATACAATATTTGACCTTTAATTTCTGGCTTATCTCACTTAGCATAATGTTTTCAAGGTTTATTCCTGTTGTCCTCATTGCTTTTTTTTTTCTTTTGGAGACTAAGTCTCACTCTTTCACCCAGGCTGGAGTGCAGCGGCGCAATCTCAGCTCACTGAAACTTCTGCCTCTCTGGTTCAAAGGATTCTGCTGTCTTAGCCTCCCAAGTAGCTGGGATTACAGGCGCATACCACCACGCCTGGCTAATTTTTGTATTTTTAGTAGAAACGGGGTTACACTGTGTTGGACAGGCTGGTCTCGAACTCCTGACCTCAGTTGATCTGCCCGCCTTGGCCTCCCAAAGTGCTGGGATTACAGGCATGAGCCACCACACCAGCCCTCTTGCTTTTTAAGGAAGATACAAGGGTGGGCGCCTGAGGTCAGGAGTTCAAAACTCACGCCTGTAATCCTAGCACTTTGGGAGACAGAGGCGGGTGGATCACCTGTTCAAAACCAGCCTGGCCAACATGGTGAAACCCTGTCTCTAGGAAAAAACCAAAAACCCAAAGATACAAAAGCTAATTCAAATGGAAAAAGGGTATTATTTTCAACAAAGACATGACCAATTCAACCTTTACATGGAAAAATACAAATCTCAACCTATACCTCATTTCATATAAAAATTATCTCAAAATGGATTATAGATCTAACTATAAAACCTGAAACTATAAAACTTTTAGAAGAAAACAGATCTTTGTGACTTGGGGTTTGGCAATGAGTTCTTCAAACATGACAACAGAGGCACAATGCATAAAACAAAAATTTAATGAATTGGGCTTCATCAAAATTAAAAACCTTTCCTCTGTTAAAAATACTATTAGCATGAAAAGACAAGCTATACACTGGGAGAATATATTTGAAAATCCAATATCAGAAAAAGAACTTGAATCCAGAATATAAAAGAGTGGCAATTTAAAAACTCAATTTTAAAAGGGGAAAAAGAGTTAAGTAGGCTTAAATAGACATTTCACCAGAAAGGATACAAGGATGGCAAATATCCCCCTGAAAAGATACAAATTCAAGCCATGATATTACATAGTAGAACAGCTAAAATTTAAAAATACATAGTGATGATGCTAAGTACTGGCAAGGATGTGAACAGCTAGATCTCTTAGAAAGCAAAATGGTGTAGCCACTTTGGAAGACAGGCAGAATCTTAATCATATATTTACCATGTACCTCGTTGTGTCATACCTAGATATTCATTCTAGAAAATGAAAGCTCATGTTCACATGAAAATCTGCGGACACGTGTTCTATAGTTTCGTTCATAGTTGTCAAAACCTGAAGACAATCTGAATGTCCTTCAGCAAGCAAACTGATAAACAGATTGGTTGTTATTCAGAGAAATAATAGCAATGAAAAGAAATGAAGTATTCATACACAAATGTGTTGGCGGTGGTCCCACAACCATCCATATGCCTGAAGATTTATTAGAAGGACTTACATGACTCATTGTATAGTTGTACTTCTCCCAAGATTTATTGCAGCAAGATGGTAAGGATACATAGTTGGATCCTAAGGGAGAAAGACATACGTGAAGTCTGGAGGAATCTAGTGTCTTGATAAATTTTTCTTTTTTATGGGGGGGGGTGGGGTCGGAGTTTTGTCTTGGCACCAAGGCTGGAGTGCAGTGGGGCAATCTTGGTTCACTGCAACCTCTGCCTCCCGGGTTCAAGTGATTCTCCTGCCTCAGCTTCCCGAGTAGTTAGAATGATAAGCACGCACCACCACATCCAGATAATTTTTGTATTTTTAGTAGAAACGTGGTTTTACCATGTTGGCCAGGCTTGTCTCCAACTCCTGACCTCAGGTGATCCATCCGCGTCAGCCTCCCAAAGTGCTGCAATTACAGTTGTGAGCCACTGTGCCCAGCAGGGAGATTTTTTTTCATTTTAAGCCCAGAGGTGGAGGGATCAATTACTTGAGCCCAGGAGTTCAAGACCAACCTGGACAACACAGGAAGACCTCTGTATCTACAAAAAATTTCAAAGGTAGCCAGGCGTGATGGGACATGCCCGGGTCCCAGCTACTCAGGTGACTGAGACCAGAGGATCGATTGAACTCAGGAAATTAAGGTTGCAGTGAGCCAGGATCATGCCACTGCATTCCATCCTGGGTGACAGAGCAACACCCTGTCTCAAAAAAAAAAAAATTGCATTTATATACATTCAAGTAACTTAGAAATAACTTGCTGCTCCCCCAGTCACTGCTTCATGTAGCTTTACTACTTGTTGCGTGGTATTCTTACTTTTTTTACACAGTTGGCAGGCAGAATAGTTGGTGTGGCAGTCAAGCCTGTGTAATAGTCTTTTCTTTAAACATCCATTTTGACTACAGGCGAAAATACCCACTTATCTTTTACCCAATTCACTGTATCTAGTAGGGCAGCGATTCTTAAACCTCAGTGTGTATTACAGTCAGTCACCTAGAGGGCTTTTTAAAACATGAATTGCTAGGCTCCACCCTTAAGAGTTTCTGATTCTGTGGTTTGGGGTTGGGCTGAATAATTTGCATTTCTAACAAGTAGTCAGGTGGTGCTAATGATGCTGTTCGGGGAACCAACTTTGAGGACCAGTTTACTGCTGGATTTAATGCCTGGGCATCAGAATCGCCTGAGAAGTCACCCATCCCCACTTCTTTTTCAGAACTGGCTTTTGTCCAGTTAAGTAAACGTGTTTGGAAGTCCTGCTCAAACATGGTGTCAGGATTGTATGAGCGTTTTCAACATAACAAGTGTAGAATTTTTGTTTTGTACTCCAAATCTTCGTAACGCTTGTGTGATGAATACAAACGGTGGCAGGATTGGCCAGCTGTGTGGTTTGGTGGTTTTAGTTCACATAAATCTGTATTCCATCAATAGCTCACTTTTTGGTCTTGGCCAGTTCCCGTAAGTGCCTCCTGTAGATGGCATGTTAATTGTAAGGAGTAAATAACTACACAGTAGATAAATTGACTGGGTGATCAAAATTAACATCACCAATGAAGGGAAGATGAACATCATGTCTTCCCAGATACCTGGAAGGAATGGTATCACTTAAACAGTAGTTTGACAACATTTAAACAGCAATTTGAAACCATCATTTAAATAGCAGTTTGATTGGTTATACTTGATTGGAATCTAATCATAAGGGAACCAACAAATCCAAATTGAGAAGCATTCAGTGTTTTCAAAAGGACCTTATTCTTCTTAAATAGCAATGTCATAAAATATAAGACCTGATAGCTAAATGCAAAAGTGATCCTAGGCCAGGTCCTGTACTGAAGGGAAAAAAGTACTACAGAGGATAGTATTGGGTCATAAGACAAACTGGAATATGGATGGTAAGTTAGATAAAAAGTATTGGGTCAATTTTGAATTTCCTGATGTTGATAACAGTACTACAATTATAGAAGATAGTTTCCTTAGGAGACACGATGAAATATTTGGAGGCAAAAATACCTGATAGTGCAACTTAACCTCTTTTTTTGGTTTTTTTTGAGATGGAGTTTCGCTCTTGTTGCCCAGGCTGGAGTGCAATGGCGCGATCTTGGCTCGCTGCAACCTCTGCCTCCCAGGTTCAAGCAATTCTCCTGCCTCAGGCTCCCGAGTAGTTGGGATTACAGGCATGTGCCATCACTCCTGGCTAATTTTATATTTTTAGTAGAGATGGGATTTCTCCATGTTGGTCAGGCTGGTCTCAAACTCCCAATCTCAGGTGATCCCCCCACCTCAGCCTCCCAAAGTGCTGGGATTATGGGTGTGAGCCACTGCACCCAGCCTGTGCAACTTAAATGAGTCAGAAAAAAGTAAGAGATGGAGCAAATGATAAGCAAGTGAGGCAGGGATACAGGTGTTCTTTCCAGCTTTTTTGGATCTGGAATTATTCCCAAATGAAATTGTAAACAAACTTCAGCTCTTCATTTCAGGATAGTTGTAAAGATTAACAAAAAACTACAAAAAAATTTTAAAAGAACAAAGTGCTTTACAAGCAATGGCTCATATGCTGCTGAATCTAGGTGGCCTTGTATCTCATTCTGTAGGTGTCCCCAGCTTCACAGTGGGTGCCAGAGAGCTGGCAGGAAGTCAACATCCTCCTGATTTATAACTGTCCCTCTCCCGGCCCAGTACAGTTTCTTGAATGTGTCTTATGTAGTACTTCAGACACACTGAAGTATAAAATTCATCCTTCTAGCTAAAGTTCATTCTATCATAGTAGCAAATTTTAGTTTGGTTTTTGCTGGCTAAACTATTGTGTGACTCACCTGATCATAGTCTCTGATTATATATGGCCTGTATATTAGCTTTGAAAAGTACATTTCTCTTTCAGCCCAAAATGGAGTTAATCCTGACTGGGAGAAGAAAGTAATTGAGTATTTTAAGGAAAAGCTGAAGGAAAATAATGCTCCTAAGTGGGTAAGCTGATTGCTGTTTTCGGGGGATAGGGTTGGGCAGACTATACAGTTTCTCTTAGTAGAGTAGTAACACACATGTAATTTAAAAATATGTAGATTAATGTGTACTTCTCTTCAAGTATGTTTGTATGAAAAGATTTTCGTCTCTTGCTAATTAAGCAAATAAATACCTAATACATTATGCCTCTAGGTGGCAGTAACTGACTGTATTGCTTCCTAAGACAAATCTTTAGTTGCAAAAGCATCAGTTACCTTTGTTTTATTACCTTCATTTTGAAAGAATTGGCGTGTGCTAGTTTTAAGAGAAGAGCTCAACGAGGTGAATGCCTTTTTGCTAATTGAAAAGTGTTCTAAATGAAAAACATTTTTTAGCATTCTTTTACATTATAACTGGGAAGAACTGGAAGAGAACTTATCCCAACAATTATGTTGGCCAGTGAGATCATTCGGCTACCTGATGAGGTATGGGTGGGTGTGTGTTTAACAGTTTGAGTCTGGATATAAAGTTTGTGTATGTATGCTTAATGTTGTATAGACGGGATATTTAGTTGACTTACTTGATTATTTTCCTTTAAGGTACCATCACTGAATGAAGTTCCCCTTCATTATTTGAAACCTAATAGTTTTGTGAAATTTCGTTGCATGATTCAGGATATGTTTGATCCTGAGTTTTACATGGGAGTTTATGAAACGGTTAATCAAAACACAAAAGCACATGTAAGTATTGCTGTTTTCCTGAATTTGTGGTATTAATTTTGTTCTTGTGCTGTTCGTGGTAGTTTGGGTTCTGATACATTGATACAATTCTGTTTTCCTATGTTTTGGGTCATAGGTTCTTCATTTTGGAAAATATAGAGATGTAGCAGAGTGTGGGGTATGTATCTTTAATATATATAAAACATTTTTAGTAAGAATTTTTCCTAAACAGAGAATTTGTAATTTGGCTAATCTTAAATTTATGTATCTTGTGTATAAGTCATAAATCATGTGAAATGTTTTCTTTATTTGGCTTTATTTAAGAGTTTGATGTGACTTTTTTAGTCTTCTAAAGATCTTTTAGAAGGGAAAATACTGCTAATGCCAAAATTAATTACTCTCTCCCACATCCGTATATAATATATGTAAAACAAAGTATCCTAGGTTGCAAAATTAAATCCTTTTTTATTCTTTCAAAGACAAAGCCAGTGGCAATCCCACTGTTTTTCATAGAAAACTGTCAGAATCAGCCTGTAATATAGAAATTTAATGAAATAATCATTCCTAGGTAGCTCTGAGATGAGATTCAAAAGTCAGATACTACTCCCTAGGAAAGGCATATTCTCTTTCAAATATACTTAGAAAACTCTGAGAGGTAGAAGGGACCCAAGAGACATCTAATTTGAGCCTAATACATACAAGCTAGGATTTTTTGTTTGCTTTTCTTTCTAGGCCCAAGGTGCCTTTTTCCTAGAATGCGTCTTTTATTTACGATTTTTGAGCAACATATGTACTGACTCTCTCTTAGCCTTTGATAGTGTCACACATGGGCAGCCTCATCTATTTTATTGCCCCATTTCCAGATGTTGAAATTACTGAGTTATATTAATACACAGCATTTTCTAGTATATAGTAATGTAATATATTAGCCTAGTGTGTTAGGGCTCCTTAAACAAGGGATACCATAATCATTAATATGGTTGATCCGTTAGGCTTGGCACAGTATTTATTTTATGGAAACACTCTAAAAGAAAAGAGAGCCCTGAAGTTCATCATGTGTTAAGATTACACAAGTCTGTCTTTCGAATGAGTTCATTACTCTAAATAATTGACAGAAGTTACATTTTTGTTAAATATAATCTTTGCAGTAACCTTCCAGATTAGGGCTATTTTTCTGTCCAGATCTGCCTACTGAACCAGAATATTTAACAACAACTTCTGCTGTGAATTAACAGACTGGTATTAGGGTTTAATAAATCAATCTCCTGAGGTTTGAGGTAAGCCAAGAGTTAGACTCCAAGAATGTAAAAACCCTAGATAACCTGATAGAAGTAAGCTTCTAGATCCACAAAGCAGAGAACTAGACCCAGACCATAAGTCACTCCATAGAGGTCCCATTTTTCTGGATTTGAGGGAGGAAGTATTTGATGACTGTATTTGAAATGATTTCAGGCTGGGCGTGGTGGCTCACACCTATAATCCCAGCACTTTGGGAGGCCAAGGCGGGTGAATTACCTGAGGTCGGGAGTTTGAGACCAGTCTGACCAACATGGAGAAACCCCTTCTCTACTAAAAATACAAAATTAGTTGGATGTGGTGGGACTTGCCTATAATCCCAGCTAACTTGGGAGGCTGAGGCAGGAGAATAGCTTGAACCCAGGAGGTGGAGGTGCAGTGCCATTACACTCTAGCCTGGGCAACAAGAGCGAAACTCTGAATCAAAAAAATAAATAAATAAAAGAAGAAATGATTTTATATCAATTTTCTTTTAAAAAGTGATAGTTTGGAATTAGTTACTTGTTAATTAACTCGTAAAATATTTGCTGTGGTGTTGCATGAAAATGTGGTTGCTAATTTTAAAATAAATTTGTTTTTTAAATAAATTTTTAAAAATACTTTTTATGTGTATCATAGCCTCAACAAGAACTTGATTTAAACTCTCCACGAAATACCACTTTGGAAAGACAGACTTTCTATTGTGTTCCGGTGCCTGGGGAATCTACGTGGGTAAAAGAAATATCCTTTATCTGAACTTTCTTATTATGTTGATGGTTTCTAAAAACTTAGTCTTTAATTATTCTTCCTTTGTAAAGCTTGGCTTTATTTTAATAAAATGTGTTTTATTTGTTCTAATTGAGAAAACCCATAAAACAAGCTAAGTATTCATCACTGAGGAATGGTGAAATTACAGTACATTCCTATAATATTAGAAATACTGTTAAAAAGATTGCAGTAAATTTTTTTTTCTTTTTTTTGAGATAGGAGTGCACTGTCACCAGGCTGGAGTGCAGTGGCACAAACATGGCTCACTGCTGCTTCAACTGTCTGAGTTCAAGCAATCCTCCTGCCTCAGCCTAAAAAGTAGTTGGGACCACAAGTATGTGCCACCATCCCTGGCTAATGTTTTGATTTCTTGTAGAAACAGGGTTCACTTTGTAGCCCAAGCTGGTCTTGAACTCCTGGGCTCAAGTGATCCTCTCACCTCAGCCTCCCAAAGTGCAGGGATTATAGGCGTGAGCCACCACGCTCCACCTAAGGCACATTTAAAGGTAATGAAAAAATACCCTGATGATTAAAGTAAAAAAATAGTTTCAAATTAGAATTCATTCTAATTTTCTTAAGGGAAAACAACATGTTGGCTGTTTTGAGAGGGGATTGTAGAAACATCGCCTTTTTATTTACGGTAATAGTTTTTTAAGGCATGGCTCACCTACACTGAAATGCACAGGTTTTTTTGTTTTGTTTTGTTTTGTTTTGTTTTGTTTTGTTTTGTTTTGTTTTGTTTTTTGAGACAGTCTGACTCTGTCGCCAGGCGCCAGGCTGGAGTGCAGTGGTACAATCTTGGCTCACTGCAACCTCCACCTCCCGGATTCAAGCAGTTCTCCTGCCTCAACCTCCCGAGTAGCTGGGACTACAGGCGCACGCCACCACACCCAGCTAATTTTTGTATTTTTAGTAGAGACAGGGTTTCACCATGTTGGCCAGGATGGTCTCGATCTCTTGACCTCATGATCCGCCTGCCTTGGCCTCCCAAAGTGCTGGGATTACAGGCTTGAGCCACTGCGCCCGGCCTGAAATGCACAGATTTTAAGGTAACGTACAGTGATTTGAATAAATGCATCTACCATATAATTTATACCTCAAAGTAAAGAACTTGTGCCTAAAAATTCCCTTCTGCCTTTTCCAGTCACTACCTCCTCCCCCTGCAAGCACAGTCCTCAATTCTTTCACTGTTGCTTGGTTTTGCCTATTCTTCAGTTGCATCTAAATGGAATCATACAGTATGTAGTCTTTGGGTCTGACATCTTGTGTTTAACATAATGCATTTGAAAGTCATTCATGTGCATATCAGTAGTTCTTCATTTCTATTTTTTTTCTAAGTATGATTTGTTTATACAGTCTCCAGTTGGTGAGCATTTAGATTGTTTGCAGGTTTAAGTTGGACATTTTCTTTGTGAGAATATTTTGAACTACTAATTCAGTTTAACAGATATTTTGAGTCAGTTGTGATAAATTGTATCTTTCAAGGACTGTTTTGAAGTCATTTAAACCCAGTTGTTGAATTTATTGACAAAGCTTGTCAGAGTATTTCCTTGTTTTCTTTTTAATGTCTGTGGGATATCTAGCATTCATCTCTTTAATTCCCAATAATGTTAGTTTATATTTCACTTCAGTTTTCTGTTTTCTGTTTCATCCACTTCTGTTTTATTTCCTCCTTCTTGGTTTGGTTTTAATTGATCTTTTTCTAGCTTTTTAAGGTAGATGCTCAGGTCACTGATTTCGAATTTTTCTTGTTTTCTAATGTTAGCAACTAAAGCTATAAATTTCTCCCTAACCACTGCTTTAGTTGCATCCCACAAGTTTTGATTCATTGTGTTTTTACTATCATTCAATTCAAAATATTTTCTAATTTCCCTGTGATTTCTTTGATCCTTGGCCCTGGCAACAGCCTGCTTCTGTGATCCTCATTCTTTGTGCTATTTTTGTCATATATTTCACTCATACTTAGATTATAGAGCTCACAATATATGATTACTATTTTTGCTTTAAACATTCATTTTTTTATATATAAATTAAGAAGCAGGAAGAATTCATCTTTTATATTTGGCATTATTTCCCTTAGCGATTTTTTTTTTTTTTTTTTTGAGATGGAGTCTCGCTCTGTCACCAGGCTAGAGTGCAGTGGTGTGATCTCGGCTCACTGCAACCTCCGCCTCCCGGGTTCAAGAGATTCTCCTGCCTCTGCCTCCCAAGTAGCTGGGACTACAGGCACATGTCACCACGCCCAGCTAATTTTTTTCTGTTTTTAGTAGAGACATGGTTTCACCATGTTGACCAGGATGGTCTCAATCTCCTGACCTTGTGATCCGCCTGCCTCAGCCTCCCAAAGTACTGGGATTACAGGTGTGAGTCACTGCACCTGGCCAGTGATGATATTTTTTTAAAGTACAGATCTGTGGGTGACAAATTCTGTCAGTTTCTATTCAATTGAAAATGTCTTTTATTTTGCCTTCATTTTTGTTTGTTTATTTTATTTTGAGACAGAGTCTCCCTTTGTTGCCTAGGCTGGTCTCAAACTCCTGAGCTCAAGTGATCCACATGCTTTGGCATCCCAAAGCACTAGGATTCCAGATGTGAACCACTGCACCTTGCCTCACCTTTTTTTTTGAAAAACATTTTCATTGGATATAGAATTTTTATTTTTTATTTCAGTATTTTACTTATTAAAAAAAAAAAATAGGCCGGGCACAGTGGCTCATGCCTATAATCCCAGCACTTTGGGAGGCAGAGGCAGGAGGTTCACTTGAGGCCGGGAGTTCGAGACCAGCCTGGCTAACGTGGCAAAACTCTGTCTCTACAAAAAATAGAAAAATTAGCCGGGCATGGTGGTAGATACCTTTGGTTCCAGCTACTCCAGTGGCTTGAGGCGGGAGGATCGCTTGAACCCAGAAGACAGAGGTTGCAGTGAGCTGAGATCACACCACTGTACTCTAGCCTAGGTGACAGAGTGAGACTCTGCCTCAAAAAAAAAAAAAAAAAAAAAAAAGAGAGAGAGAGAGACGGGATCTCACTATGTTGCCTAGGCTACTCTCAACCTCCTGGGCTGAGCAATCCTCCCACCTCAGCCTCCCAAAGTGCTGGGTTTACAGATACTAGCCACCACACCCACCTGGGATTTGTTAGGGGTGGTGAAGCACAGCCCTTGCTGTGCAGTAGATTGTCCTTATTCATGAGGTGTGCTATTTCTAGGTCTCACCTAAATGCCTGGGGTGACTAGCAGGGTCCATTCTAGTATTATACTACTTACAGAGTTTCCGTTTAAAATCTCTGCCAACTAGCAGCTGTTCTCTGCTAGGCCTCAGGGAATCTTAACTTGTATAGCCACAGGTTAGTGTTTTGTCAGAGATCCAAATGGAACCTTTTGGGTCTTTTATCCATAACTGCTTCCATTCTAGTACTTCTCTGCAAATTCCAGTTGCTTTCAGTAGCCCTGAACCATGTGCTCTGTCTTCTCCACCCAGTAAGAGCAGAGTCTCTACTGCTCTTTGTTACAGTTTAGAGAATGTCTCCAGGAGAGAGCTGGGAGAATTTGAAGTTTACCTGCTGTGTTTCTCCTCATTCAAGGATCATAGCCTATGCTCCCTGTTATCCAGTGACTGAAAATAGTTGTTTCACATATTTTGTCCAGTTACATTGTTGTTTACAGCAGGGATAGGAGCATAAGGTTGATACCTGTTACTCTCATGACCAAAACTGGAAGTCTGGTCTCCTTTTAAAAATGCATTTCCGCTTTAACTGAATTGCCAAACTAGTAATTTTTTATAAGTCATATCATTGGCACAACATTTAGGATATTCTTCAGTTTATGGTAGTCTTTTCTTAACTTTTCATTTAACGCCTGTGTTAATGCAAACCAAGCTCGAGTCAGTCCCTCAACATCCTACACTCCCCAGTCGCCACAAGAGGAGTTATGAAGATGATGACGACATGGACCTACAGCCCAATAAACAGAAAGACCAACATGCAGGTGCCAGACAAGCAGGTAGTGTGTCAACAGGTTTCTTGTAGACATTGCTCTGTTACAGTAAATTAATTTTCAGAGTTAATTATTATAGCTCTATATTTAGGAGTTGGCGATGATGTGGCAACCTTCAACTCTGTCAAGAGTTACGGACAGTGTTGAGAGTTTTTACAGTACTCTTTGGTTAGACTATGCTTCACAACTGAGCAATTAGGCATCACTTCGAGACAAGTGGCTGCTCTAATGTATGTTTTTGGAGTCTCAAGTGACTAAATGGAAAGATCTTTTCTACATATTTATTTTTTTTCCCAATTCTTAAATAATATGGAAGCCTGGTGCTTTACCGTAAAAACGATTTGTTTTTGTCTGAAAACATGCTTTCTCATTTTATTTTTTATTTTTTATTTTGTTTCACTCCTGTCACCCATGCTGGAGTGCAGTGGCGCAATCTTGGCTCATTGGAACCTTTACCTCCCAGGCTTAGGTGCACCATGCCTCGCTAATTTTTGTGTTTTTTTGTAGAGACAGGGTTTTGCCATGTTGTCTAGGCTGGTCTCTAACTCCTGAGGTCAAGTAATCCACCCACCTCGGCCTCCCAAAGTATTTAAAAAACATGCTTAAAATACACCTACTTCTGGTTGAAACAGAGACCAAAAGTTTAAACTTTCTACTTAATAAGAACATGAGAGAAATTCAGAATTGCTACATATCATTATTGATTTCAATTACAGTTTTTTGGTTTTCTTTTAGAGATAGGATCTTGCTCTGTCACCCAGACTGGAATATAGTGGCATGATCATGCTTCACTGTAGCCTTGACCTCCTGGGCTCAAGTGATCTCTCATTTCAGTCTGCCTAGTAGCTAGGGCTATAGGCGCATACTACCAAACTCAACTAACTTTTTAAATTTTGTGTAGGGATGAGATCTTACTATGTTCCCAAGGCCGGTCTCAAACTCCTGTGCTCAAGTGATCCTTTCATATCAGCCTCCCAAAGCGCTGGCATTACAAGTGTGAGCCACTGTGCCTAACCAGTCATAGCTTTTATAAGCAGTGAATTCCTTTGTTATGGCAGGTATATAAGTTTGTCTTTATTTTTCCTTTTATGTGCTAGTCACTTCCCTTTAGCACCTTTAATCAAAAGGAAAATTAAAGGACAAGAAGGCAAAACAAATCAGTCTGGTCATTTACTGTTTGCAGGATTGGATTGAGAAGGCAGATTTAACAGTCAGTGGTAAACAGGGATTTACTAATGAATTTTATTTATTCTGTGTAAGAAATAATACAGAGAGGCTGGGCATGGTGGCTCACACCTATAATCCCAGCCCTTTGGGAGGCCAAGGCAGGCAGATCATTTGAAGTCTGGAGTTCAAAACCAACCGGGCCAACATAGTGAAACGCTGTCTCTATTAAAAACAAAAATTAGCTGAGTGTGGTGGTGCACGCCTGTAGTCCCAGCTATTTGAGAGGCTGAGGCAGGACAATTGCTTGAACCCAGGAGGCAAAGGTTGCAGTGAGCCATGATCGCACCACCACACTCCGGTCTGGGTGACAGAGCAAGACTCTGTCTCAAAAAAAAGAAAGAAATAGGGCCAGGTGGGGTGGCTCACACCTGTAATCCCAGCACTTTGGGAGGCTGAGGCAGGCGGATCACAAGGTTGGGAGTTCGAGACCAGCCTGGCCAACATGGTGAAACACTGTCTCTACTAAAAATACAAAAACTTTGCCGAACACAGTGGTACACGCCTGTAGTCTCCACCTACTCGGGAGGGAGGCTGAGGCAGGAGAATCACTTGAACCTGGGAGGTAGAAGTTGCAGTGAGCCGAGATTGCGCCACTGCACTGCAGTGTGGGCGACAGAGCAAGACTCAATCTCAAAAAAAAAAAAAAAAAAAATCTATAATACAGAAAGATCTTGTATGCCTTTTGCCTCCTTCCCCCCGGTAGTAACACCTTACATAATTGTAGTAGAATATCATAACCAGGAAATGGACATTGATACAATCACGTTTTTTTTTTTTTTTGAGACGGAGTTTCACTCTTGTCACCTAGGCTGGAGTGCAGTGGTGTGATTTCAGCTCACTGCAACCTCCACCTCCTGGGTTCAAGCAATTCTCCTGCCTCAGCTTCCAGAGTAGCTGGGACTACAGGCGTGTGCCACCATGCCCGGCTAATTTTTTATTTTTATTAGAGACGGTGTTTCACCATGTTGGCCAAGATGTTCTTGTTCTCCTGAGCTTGTGATCTGCCCACCTTGACCTCCCAAAGTGCTGGGATTACAGGCTTGAACCACCACGCCTGGCCAATATAATCTTATTTTTACATGTACTTATTTGTGACTGTTTCATTCTTTGCAGTTTTCTCACATATGTAGATTCATATGACCACCACAGTTAAGATCAGGAGTGTTTTATTACCTAGATCTCTCATGTTGCCCTTCTATGCTCATAACTACCACTTTCCTGCCTCTTCCCCTCCCCCCCCAAGTCCCTAGCCTCTGACAACCACTGGTCTCTTCTCCATCTCTTTTAATTTTGTCATTATAAGAATGTTACATGGCTGGGCGCAGTGGCTCATGCCAGGACTTTGGGAGGCCTAGGTGGGCGGATCACGAGGTCAGGAGTTTGAGACCAGCCTGACCAACATGGTGAAACCCGTCTCTACTAAAAATACAAAAAATTAGCTGGTGTGGTGGCAGGCACCTGTAATCCCTGCTACTCAGGAGAGTCGCTCGAGGCAGGAGAATTATTTGAACCCGGGAGGCAGAGGTTGCAGTGAACTCAGATTACGCCATTGCGCTCCCAAGTGGGTGACAGAGCAAGACTCCCATCTAAAAAAAAAAGAATGTTATACAAATGAAATTATATATTATGTAAATGTTGGGGATTGGCTTTTCTTCAGCATAGTTCCCTTAAGATCTATCCCAGTTATTGCATGTATCGGTAGTTTGTCCCTTTTATTGCTGAGTAGTATTTCATGATATGGCATAATACGATTCTCTTGTTACCAGCCCTAAAGTGTAACAACTTCAGGAGTTGGAGTTATTCTTTTAATGACCTGTATATCCCCAACAACTAGTTTGATTCCTGGTACATACTGGATATTAATAAGCATTTGATAAATTAATTGATTGCTGTATGGTTTTATTCTGCTTAATTAGTAGAAGTACATTCTACCAAGGAGTTTTGCTGTGGGTAAACCATGTATTTCTTGAATCAAAGATGTCAAAGTAACCAGATTGCAAATCAACTTTTGAAAGTGATTATACATGAGATTTGATGTGAAGAATTTGTTGACATCTTATAGTAAGGGAAAAAAGTAAAATTTTTAGATCTTCACGTTTATCTTTGTTCTCCTATTGATCAAACAAAAGACTTAATATGTGCTGTTTCCTTAAAAACTGTAACAACTTGAACTTTGCAAGCTCAGAAGCATCATGTATATCAAACTTGAAAGATGCTTATGGAATGGTCCTTTTCTCCAGAAGGCCTTAGAAATGACTAAGTGCAATGCTATGCTTTGAATTTAGGGAGCGTCGGTGGTCTTCAGTGGTGTGGAGAGCCAAAACGTTTAGAAACTGAAGCTTCTGCTGGGCAACAGATGAACTCTCTGAACTTCTCTTCTCCTTTTGATTTGAATTTTCCATTGCCTGGAGAAAAGGGCCCTGCATGCCTTGTGAAGGTAATAAAACATTTTGTAGATCTGTCAATGACATGTTATATGTCTCAGAAACTAGCTTAGTATCTGAGCATTTTCGTTAGCTTTCTTGTCCTGGGCTAGATATAGCAAATCATTGCAAATTTAATAGCCTAAAGCAGCAAAAATTTATCCTCTTACAGGCTTTAGGTCAGAAATTCGACATGGTCTTACTGGGGTAAACTTAAGGTGCCAGCAGGGCTATATTCCTTTTTCGGAGCCTCTAAGGGAGAATTTCCTTGGCTTGTGGCTCCCTCTTCCATATTCATAGCCAGCAACATTGCATTTGTCTGACCATTTTTTTCTTGCTGACATCTCATCTGACCACAACCAGGAACGCTTCCCAATTTTAAGAATCTCTGTGATTACATGGGACCCACCCAGTTAATTGAGGATAATCCCCCCCATTTCAAAGTTCTTAATCATACCTGCACATTCCTTTTGCATGTAAGCTAACCTATTCACAAGTTAAAATAATCAAACAATATTTCAAATGCAGAAACAGAACAACTTTTAAATTATGTCTGTCCCTTCTTGTATCATTTCTAACATAGTATTGTCTTCATTTTTGTCTTCTTTCTTCTCTCAGCAAAACCTATTTGTCACTTGTATTTAAAATAAACAGAAGGAAGAAAACTGTTAATAGTTTGTTCTTCCATCTTATTGTAGTGTTTTGATCCTGATAAATGAGCAAGTATTAGAAGGTTCAAAATGATTGTTAAGGATTTCCATCCTTCGTGCATTTTGTTGTTGTTGTTTTTTAGGTTTTTGTTTTGTTTTGTTTTGAGACAGTCTCACTCTGTTGTCCAGGCTGGTGTGCAGTGGCATGATCTCGGCTGACTGCAACCTCCACCCCCTGGGTTCAGGCAGTTCTCATACTTCAGCCTCCTGAGTGGCTGAGGTTACAGTCATGCACCACCACACCCAGCTAGTTTTTTGTATTTTTCATAGAGATGGGGTTTTGCTATGTTGGCCAGGCTGGTCTTGAACTCCTGACCTCAAGTGATCTGCCTGACTCAACCTCCCAAAGTACTGGGGTTTCAGGTGTGAGCCACCACACCCAGATTCTCAGTGGTTTTAACTAAAATGGCACTTCAGTCATATGACACAGGGGCCAGAATTACCACTCTTCCCCCTGCTGTGATTCTACCAGGTGTCATCAGTAAGTGTGGCCTTGACCACTGCTGAAGTCCATCATGATAGACAATTTGGAAAGTTTTTTTTTTAATTGTGAGAAATCTTCTGGTCATTCCAAGTTTTGTGTTAATCCTTCTAATGTTGCATAGTTTATGAATAAACACAAAGTCATCTTGTTTTTGTTTTTCCTTTTCTTGGTGTGGTTAATAGGTTTTGAGATAATGCACATTTCTGGTTTTAACTGTTAGCCTTTGGAGAAACCTTTTTTTTTTTTTTTAATTTTAGGAAAAACCTTTTATTTTGGAAGTAGTGTGGTATATTGAAAACAGACATTAGTCTGGAAGTTAGGCATCCTGTGTTTTAGTTTTTAACTTATTTGCTAACTAGCAGAATGACTCTTGGTCTCAATTTATAAAATAACACACTTACTTTAAGGTCCATTTCCCGATCTAAAATTCTAAGATATTAGTACTTCAAGATTAATATCTTAGGCTTTGTATCTCTTCTAACAATATGATTCCATGTGGTCTTTTGTTAGGTTTATGAAGATTGGGATTGTTTCAAAGTAAATGACATTCTTGAGCTATATGGCATACTGTCTGTGGATCCTGTGCTGAGTATACTGAATCATGATGAAAGGTGAGTCTGTGTGCTGTTTTTTTGGTCTCCTTTATTTTGATGTAATTTTGAGCTTTTAGAAAATTGACAGGATGGTTATAAAGAACTCCCTTTTCCCTTTTTCCCAGATGTAAACACTTGTGCCCCATGTGCTTTGTCATTCATTTGTGCTCTCTATGCACACATTTTTTGAAACATTTGAAAGTATATTGCAGAAATCAAACCCTTTTACCCCTAACTACTTGTTAACATTTCCTAAGAGCACTTTTCTCATATTTAATCAGAATACAGGTAACAAAACTAGGAAATTTGCCACAAATACACAATATGCTAATCCACAGTCAATGCTTAATTTCACTAATTGTCTTAATCATGTTCTTTCTCACACTTCTCCCTTCCACACCCCCCTATTCCAGGATTCAGAATATCGCTCATTCTCTGTTTCTACTGAGTTCATACTGTATTTCTGATTCCACTTCAGCACCACAGGTGTCATTCTACTTGTTCTCCTTTTTATATTAGTGTAACTCTCTTAAACTTGATTCCCAGTTTTCACAATTTATCATTTGCACATTTTTACAACATAAGGAAATTTCAGAATTGTTAACATACTACTATAAAACATAAACCTAAGTAACTGGAGTTCAAGCCGAAACAGTCCTCAGCCTTTGTCCATTTTGTTTTTCTGTTTTTTTTTGTTTTTTTTTTTAATGGCCTTGCTACTTTTTTTTTTTCCTTAAACAACAGAAATGTATGTCTTGCAGTAGTTCTGGAGGTTGGGAGGTCCAGAATCAAGGTTACCAGCAGATCTGGTGTCTAGTGACGGCCCACTTCCTGGTTTGCAGATGACTGTCTTCTCACATGGTAGAGAGCAGAGAGCCTTGATGCTTTTGAAGAGTGTAAGCTAGTTACTAGTTACTTGGCTTAAACTCAGTGTTAATGCATTTTTGGCAGGAATACTGCAGAAGTGATGTATCCTCAGTAGTTACAGCAGGAGGCATTCGATGTCAGTTTGTCCCATTACTGGTGAGGTTAATTTTCATTAGTTGGTTAAGGTGGTGTCTTCAAGATGTTTCTCTTCTGTAAAGTTACATATGCCACTTTGTAATTGACAAGTATCTTGGAGGAAAATACTTGGGACATATATAATCCAGTTTCTCATTAAACTTTCACCAATTTATTTTAGCATCCATTGATGATTCTTGTTTGAATCAATTATTACTTTGTTGGCAATTCTGTGACTCAGTCATTCCTTCTACTTTTATTTATTAGCATTCTACTATAAAAGAGATGTCTCTTCCATTTTGTTATTCAAGTAATTTGTTTACTTATATTTAGTATGGACTAATTCTGATTTTATTCAATGTTAATGTCATTATTTTGAGACCCAAATTTTTCTAGATTCGGCTAGTGGTAGCCACTTTAAGCAGGTGCTGGGTCCTTTTTGTGAAATGATCTTATCATTTTTGTTTGTTTATTTGTTTGTTTGTCTTTGAGACGGAGTCTCGCTGTCTGTCGCCCAGGCTGGAGTGCAGTGGCACAATCTTGGCTCACTACAACCTCTGCCTCCCGGGTTCAAGAGATTATCCTGCCTCAGCCTCCTTAGTAGCTGGGATTATAGGCGAGCACTGGCATATTAAGCCGTTGCAGCTTCATCATATACTTTGAAGATCTGAGCTCTAGATGTGCTTATTGGTACTGGGTTAGCTTTGCATCTGGGCCCTTAAAGGAGACAGAGCTAGGATACATGCAACATGTATATATATGCATACACATTTAAAGGCACACATATTCACTCACACATATATATGTTTTGTATATTTCTAAAGTGTATGAAAAACCATATTTCTGATTCCAGTTCAGCACAACAGGTGTCATGTGTTCTAGTTGTTCTCCTGTCTATATTTCTGACTTCCTTTTCTAACAGATTTGATTCCCCTTATTCACAATCTATCATTTGCCCATTTCTACCATACACAGAAGGGAATTTCAGAATTGGTAAGCCAGACTACTACAAAACATAAACCTAGTAATTAGTGTTCAATACATGTTTCCAGTTCAGTTTTATTTTAGAATGCAGCTGTGTAGCCAGAGCTGTCTTCCAGTTACTCAGGTGACTTCTTCGCATTCAGTGTAATTTCATTATTTTACTTAGATTCATTTATGTCTGATTATGTTTCACTTCAGTTTTTTTCTCCATCCTTACTGGTTTTTTTTTTTTAATAAAGGAAACGTTAACATTGTTGCCAAAGTCAAACTACAAAATGGTACTCAGAGGTGTCATTCTCAGCTATCCCCATTCCTGCTGTCTGTTCCCACCCAGCCTCCTTAGGGAACCATAGTTTCTGGTTTATCCTCCCTGGATTTCTTTTTTTTTTTTTCCCTTTTTTTTTTAATTAATTTTTTTTTTTTTTTTAAAGACGGGGTTTCACCATTTTGGTCAGGCTGGTCTTGAACTCCCGACCTCTGGTGATCCGCCCGCCTTGGCCTCCAAAGTGCTTGGATTACAGGCATGAGCCACCACGCCTGGCCAGATTTCTTTTTTATAAAAAATAAGTAGATACATATATATTTTATTTCTATCTTTTTCTTCTATAAAAGGTAGCATATAGTGTATGTACTCTTTTACCCTTTTTAATATTTTTAAACATATCTTGGAAATCTAGATCTTCCTCGTTCTTTTTTGTTTTGCTTTGAGAGTGCCAAAAGCACGGGCTGATGTCTCTCCACCAGAGTCCTCTTGTTGAAGATGACATTCATTGTCTTGGTTTCTGTGGAGGATGAACTTAACATTTTTCACAGTTTAAAAAAAAAAAAGGATACAAAACAAAAATTGTAAACAATTTTAAATAAGCTTAACAATCCCTTAATAGTATATGAGATTGTTCATCTTGGCAATTTCTGGTTATGATGACTTTCCTGTTTGGTTACTTCCCTATCGATGCAGTTTTGTTTAGAAGTTGTATTAGTCAGGGTTCTCTAAAGGGTCAGAACTAATAGGATGGATGAATATATGAAGGGGAGTTTATTAGAAGAATTGACTCACACAATCACAAGGTAAAGTCCCGCAATAGGCCATCTGCAAGCTGAGGAGGAAGGAAGCCAGTCTGAGTCCCAAAACCTCAGAAGTAGGGAAGCCGATAGTGCAACCTTCAGTCTGTGGCTGAAGGCCTGAGAGCCCCTGGCAAACCACTGGTGCAAGTCCAAGAGTCCAAAAGCTGAAGAACTTGGAGTCTGATGTTCGAGGACAGGAAGCATCCAGCATGGGAGAAAGATGGAGGCCAGAAGACTCAGCCAGTCTGCTCTTTGCATACCTGCCTTTATGCTGGCAGCTGATTAGATGGTACCCACCCAGACTGAGGGTGGATCTACCTGTCCCAGTCCACTGACTCAAACGTTAATCTCCTTTGGCAGCACCCTCACAGACACACCCAGGGACAATACTTTGCATCCTTCAATCCAGTCAAGTTGACACTCAGTATTAACCATGGAGGTTAAGAGCTCTGACAAGCAGACAGCCTGGGTTGGAGTCCTGACTTGGCCACTTACTAGCTGTGTGACTTTAGGCTTGGTTTCCTCATTGTAAGTAAGGTAGATAGGAGGTTTTAGTGAATTTGTACGTGTAAAGCATTGAACATTGTCTGTTACATGGTACATACTATGGAAAAGGTTATTATGCTTGTATTAAAAAATATAGGAGTATGAATTTATTACTTCAGTGTTTATAGAATCTGTAGTCAAGATCTAAAAACATTTAGTCATTTGTTTTGGTCATCTCACAGATCTATCATCTGCAAATTAATTTAGCAAATCTGAAAAATTCATACTTTCATTGCTTGTCTATTCAGTATTTGAGGGGTTATGTAAGAATAAAATTTAGGGAAAACAATTAGCAAGATAGAAAATGAATGGATTCTCCACACACTGAATAATATAGATACTGGATGACTTTCAAGAAAAAGACCCCTGATTTTGAGATGTGCTGTCAAGTTTTTGATGTCTCAGTGGTTAGTTAAGGAGTACCTGTGTTTTGAAATAACCTAATGAGTGATATCCTATATTCCGTTTATTGCAGTGCTGATAAAAAATACTACTGTTCTTGGCTGGGCATGGTGGCTTACACCTGTAATCCTAGCACTTTGAGAGGTTGAGGCAGGTGGTTCACTTGAGGTCAGGAGTTTGAGACCAACCTGGCCAACGTAGCAAAACCCCATCCCTATAAAAATACAAAAATTAGCCAGGTGTGGTGGTGCGCACCTGTTGTCTACTTGTCTAAAACATTAGCTAAAGTCTAAAACATTAGCTGCTTGTCTAAAACAAGTAGCTAATCTTAGCTACTCAGGAGGCTGAGGCAAGAGAATTGCTTGAACCCAGGAGGAAGAGGTTGCAGTGAGCCGTGATTGTGCCACTGCACTCCAGCCTGGGCAACACAGTTAGACTCTAACCCCCCACCAAAAAAAAAAAATGTTACTGGGAAATGGAATAAATGCGTATTTCATGATACGTGTTAACAAGCCTGAAGTCTGTGTGGTGTAACACTTTAGAATGAGAGGCCACTTTCTGTTCTCTAAGGAGATGTACAGGTAGAAATATTCTCGGCTTTAACTGTAATTTTGTTTTCCAAGATGCATATTATTTTTGCATCTGTGCAATTGATGTATCTCTAAATTGACACTTCGTCGTCTCTCCACAGGGATGCTTCTGCACTGCTGGATCCAATGGAGTGCACAGACACAGCAGAGGAGCAGAGAGTACACAGTCCTCCTGCTTCATTAGTGCCGAGAATTCATGTGATTTTAGCCCAGAAGTTGCAGCACATCAACCCGTTATTGCCTGCCTGCCTTAACAAAGAGGAGAGCAAAACCTGTAAGTCTAAGTGTTACGCCTAGTGAACTATTGACTGTTAGCCTCAGTGTATGTCCAGAGCTGCCTGTAACGTGCTCATAGAGGAATTAAGAGTCAGGTCCTGATTCATCACAGTACGTGTTTTTAGGACTCTCTCTCCCGTCGCCCCATTTTTCTCTTACATTAATTCTTTTTATTGAAATGAGGACAAAAGAGTATACAAGGCCAGCCATGGTGGCTCACTGCTATAATCTCAGCACTTTGGGAGGCTAAGGCAGGTGGATCATTTGAAGTCAGGATTTTGAGACCAGCCTGGCCAACATGGTAAAACCTCATATCTACTAAAAATACAAAATTAACCGGGCGTGGTGGTGTGTGGCTGTAATCCCTACTTGGGAGGCTGAGGCAGGAGAATCACTTGAACTCGGGAGGCAGAGGTTACAGTGAGCCCATATCACATCATTGCAGTCCAACCTGGGCAAAAAGAGCGGAATTCCATCTCAAAAAAGAGAGTATACAAACTATCGTATTTTTTAAATTAGCATCACTTATGGATGGATGTGTTCAGTTTTACTAGCTGTCTATTGAATTGTAGTGCTTTGTTCACATAGATATTTTTTACCTAAGACACTTGAGAGGAACTGGTGTGTGGTCCTGACTCTGGTCTCCCTTTCTCCCCTAGTTGTTTCAAGTTTCATGTCCGAATTGTCTCCAGTCAGAGCAGAACTTCTTGGGTTCCTCACTCATGCTCTTCTGGGGGATAGTTTGGCTGCCGAATACCTTATATTACATCTCATCTCCACAGTGTAAGTGCTGTATCTTAGTGGGAATTAAGGGAGTTTGGTCTGTGTAGAAAGTGGAAGAGCAGGAAGATTGCTGGTGTAATTTGTGTGTGTTCGTTATTAGGCTTCATCAAGTAGTTTTTATCTGTTCAGTGTAACAAGTGTTATACCAAATCACAAACAAATTCCTTTTCTCACAGTTGCACATTTAGCATTTTGATTATGTCCCCTTAACTTTTAGAGCCAAAATCAGATAAAGCATTGGTCTGCCAACCTTTTTGGCACCCAAGAACGCATTTCATGAAAAGACCATTTTTTCCATGGACCAGAGGTGGGGGATGAGTACAGAACGAAATTGTTCCACCTCAGATCATCAGGCGTGCGTTAGATTCTCATGAGGAGCACACAAATGCGCAGTTCACAATAGGATTCACACTCCTGTGAGAGTCTGATGCCACTGCTGATCTGACAGTAGATAGAGCTGGGGTCGTAATGCTTGCTCACCACTATTCACCTCCTGCTTTGTGGCCTGGTTCCTAACAGGCCATGACCAGTACCGGTCCACGGCCTGGGGCTTGGGGATGCCTGAGGTAAAGGATCTGGCTGATGAGTAAAATGAGCTACTTTTTCCCTTTTCCATTCTGAACGCTCTGTTTATGTGTCCCAAGGCGCCCACATCATGTGCACATTTAACGTGGACAGTGACACTAGCACCACATCCCTTGACTCCACAGTGTTTCTTTTTTTCTGATTTTAAAACTAATGTGGGCCTTTGACAAGTTACAAGAACATAAAGAAGGAAATGCACATCATCTGTGATTTCATCACTTAGAACCTCCATTAACATTTTGGTACATGTTCATTGATTTTTGTTTACATATGTATAAATCCCTGCATAGATCTTAGTTATATTATATTCTAAGCACAGATCCGCGTCTTGTTTTTAGCAATTGATATATATTAAACATTTTCCCATCATAATGCTTCATGAACTTTGTAATGGCTGCAAACTATTTCACTATACAGTTGTACCATACTGTAACAGTTTCCCTAAATGTTAGGTTTTCCTAGCTTTTCTCTATTATAAAGTTGCACTAAATATCTTTGTGCTGTAAATCTTACCGTTTCTCAGATCGATCTGTGACAGTAGTACATAATGATTGAGAGCACAGACTCTGGAACAAAACTACCTAGATTCATATCCCAGCTCTATCAGCTTCTGGCTAGATGAACATGTTGCTTATTATCATCTCTGTGCCTCAGATTTCTCATCTGTAAAGCAAAGACAACAGTACCTGCCTCCGAATGTTTTGGGGTTAAATGAGGAAGCGTTTACATACTCAGAACAATCTTTGGCACATGATCAGCAGCACTTATGTCCAAACATTGGCCATTACTTTTATTGCTGTTATTCTGATATAATAACTGGTCAGAGTATTCTGGTTTATATTTAATGACAACATTAAGCTAATTTTTCTATTCTTTGCTTTCGATAGAGATTCAGGAAATCACTTCAGCATCTTATTGATTTCTTTCTTTTCTAGATATACAAGAAGAGACGTTCTTCCACTAGGAAAATTTACAGTTAACTTGAGTGGTTGCCCACGGAATAGTACCTTCACAGAACACTTATATCGAATTATTCAACATCTTGTTCCAGCAGTAAGATGAATATAAATATGTATTATAAACCTAAGCACACTTAACAAATCCATCTATCTTTCATTCAACCCAAATATTTAACTTAGAGATTTTCATAGATCTTATTTAAGGGGAAACAAAGCCTGCCAAGTTACATAGTTTTTAAAATGTACTTTTCCCCTAAACGTTTCACTTTTTTTTTTTTGTCTAAGCACAAATTTCTGTAAGTCTTAACAATTAATACAATTGCAGTAACTCCCTTAAAATTTTACTCTGTTGATACCAATTTGTTTGTGCAATTTGGTATCCTTTTTGCGCACTAAAATCTTAAATCTAAATGAACTCTAAATTATAGGAGCATAATTCTTTTAGTTGAGGTAATAAAGTTCTGTATCTCCACTGCCCCAATTTTAATTCCTTTTTGGAAAGTTGAGCTCACTTTATTTGCCAGCGTATCTGGAATGCAGTATTTGTGTGGTGCTAGGATCTTGGGAACAGGGGGAATTGCTTCTGATTAGTTGTGTGACTGAAAATAGTGATCCCTTCTTTGGAAATTGAAGAGGTTGCACTAGATCGTTATTGAACCAAATGTATTGAGTGTCTCAGTGCTAGCACTTGTCCAGGCCCTCAAGCAGAAGTGGACCAGAATACACCAACACTTCTCAGTCTCAGACTCACTTTACACTCTGAAAAACGTATTAGTACTCAAAGTGCTGTTTTTCATGTTAAATTTATCATTAATTTACCAAATTAGAAGGTAAAGCAAATACATTTATTAAAAATAAAAAACTACATTAGACAAATATTTTTATAAAAACAACTTTTCACAAGCCAGAAATGATTAGTGATTAAAGCAACATTGTTTTACATTTTTGCAAGTTTCTTTAATGTCTGGATTAATAGGAGACAACAGATGCTTGTATCTGCTTCTGCCTTCAGTCTGTTGTAATCTGAGGTTTTGGTTGAAGTATATAAGGGAAAGCTGGCCTCACACAGTTGGAAAGGTAGTTGGTAAAGGATGGTTTCAATAGCCTTTGTAGGTAACTTGGTGGTGGTCTTTGATAGTAGACCGAAACTATCCACATGACGTTCTCTTAAAGATAAGTGTGGAATCTGAAATCTTATTCGTAAACTTTCTGTACTATGCTATGGTAAAATTCATTAGTCTCATACATTGAAAGGATCTTTTCTTCATTCATGATTTTGACCTGATTGACCCCATGAAAGTGTTTGAGCAATTCCCTGGGGATTCTCTGGACCATATTTTGAGAATTACTGAAACAGATCCTTTGCCCTTACAGAGTTTAGGTAGAAGACCAACAAATAAATCCGTGGTAGGTCATTTAAGCTTCCCTAAGCTCCCCTGTTTTCTTAGACTCACTGAGCTAATGTATAAAACACCTCTAAATTGTGGCAATATAGCTTACCTCTTCCTTGACAGCCTTCCCCCACCATACCCTCTTCTCCACCCCTGCCACACATTGTTTAGGCTGGAGGGGTAGAAGAATGGATTGGTGTATAAAGCAGAGCACAAAGTGTTGAGAAAGGTGGCTCAGGAGCTGGAGGAGGAGCATAGATGGGTCCCTTACTCATTAGACTGAAGAAGAAGGTGCACGCGGCCAGGAGCCATGTCCTGAGAGCTGCAGCATGTCACCACAGCTCAGTGTGCTCTGCTCCTTGATTTTTGTCTGAAAAGTTTGTTCAAAAATGTCTATGATGAATGAATATAATTTTAACTCAAAGAATATAGGGGAAAATTAAACTTTTCTCTCCCCCATCTTGAAGAATAAAATTAACATTTTCTTTTGCTAGCTTGTGTTAGGTGAAAGAAGTTAGGCTTTGGGATATTTAATATTTGTATGTCAGTTATCTACCATTTGTTTCATTGGTTAAATCAAAATTGATAAGATCACTTTTTCCATATGAAACACAGTGTTTAACTCCAAGTACATATTTTCTTAAAACAGGGAAACTTAAATTCTTGTTCACTAAAAAATTTCTCTTTGCAGTCTTTTCGTCTGCAGATGACTATAGAGAACATGAACCATTTGAAATTCATTCCCCATAAAGACTACACAGCCAATCGCTTGGTCAGTGGGCTCCTCCAGCTGCCCAGCAATACTTCCCTTGTAATCGATGAGACTCTCCTAGAACAGGGGCAGCTGGATACCTCAGGTACGTACATAGAAATTTTCCTTCCATTTCTGACTTTGTTCCTGCAAAAGCCAGATCTAGGAGTAACTTTTTGAAGAACATGGACAAAGACAAATTCACATTAGCAAGTATGTAAGATAAAGATTTGGCATGTGAATTTGATTAAAGCATATGTTAAAAACTGATCAAATTGTATAAGCCAACTATGTTTTGCCGTAGTATTCTGAAAATAGTACAGTAGAACAGTTGGGTTTTTTTTTTTCTTTTTCTTTTGGTTGGGGGAGTAGAGACAAGGTTTCACTATGTTCCCCAGCTGATCTTGAATTCCTGGGCTCAAGTGATCCTACTGCGTTGGCCTCCCACAGTGCTGGGATTACAGGTGTAAGTCACTGCACCTGCCCCAAATAGCTTTTTAAAAGCTGAAATGGGGCCAGGCACAGTGGCTCACGCCTGTAATCCCAACAGTTTGGGAGGCTGAAGCAGGCAGATCATGAGATCAGGAGCTCGAGACCAGCCTGGCCAACATGGTGAAATCCTGTTTCTACTAAAACAAAACAAAACAAAAATTAGCCATGCATGTGGCACACGCCTCTAATCCCAGCTACTTGGGAGGCTGAGGCAGAAGAATTGTTTGAACCTGGGAGGTGGAGGTTGCAGTGAGCAGAGATTGTGCCACTGCACTCCAGCCTGGGCAACAGAGCAAGACTCCGTCTCAGAAAAATAAATAAATGCTGAAATGGGAGGAGCTTTGCTTTTAGTCGTCTAATACTTCAAAAGTGTAGAAAAGATCTAATGAAACATTTTTCACCTCCAGTTGTAAAGCTTTTAAACGGTTTTCAGAGAATCTCTAAAAAATGATAGATCAAATGGTTTGAACTAACCTCAGTTATGGGACATATTATAAAATCACAAAGCAGACTTTTATCTGTGCTCAAATGAAGACAATTAAGAATACACTGCTGGTGATCAGTTTAAGAGGTAAAGGTAGAATTAAAAAATGAGGGTAGACTGGGCACCTTTGAGGCAAAGGGGAATATAAAATCAGTAAATTTCACTAGCCTGGTCTACATATGAAGATAGTTTTAGTCCTTATTTTAGCCCTGTGGCTACACCACCTAGAAATAATCATACTTACTTGGGAACTATTTAAGTCTAGGTGCATACCAGATGCTAGGTATTAGCTCTCTGGCAGGGGATCTTGGCCTCAGAAAGTTCTACTTTGATTAAGACTGTTGTAAGCCTACACACTTAGTGACGTTTAGCTTAGTAAACTGGACAGTGCCTCATACCCAAGCAGTAGAAACTTGATGGCTCATTATCAGTGTCAGCAAAACTGATTTGTTTAGATGATTAAAGTCAAATGACTGAAAATGTTTTCTTACTTTCATAGGTGTTCATAATGTGACTGCCCTGAGCAACCTCATAACATGGCAGAAGGTGGATTATGACTTCAGCTATCATCAGATGGAATTCCCCTGCAATATTAATGTTTTCATTACTTCGGAGGGGAGGTCACTCCTCCCGGTATGATGAGTCATTTTTAAATGGAGGGAGGTTGACATTGGAAAAATAGCTACATTTTTGCAGTTTCTTGGTACTGCTTATTAGTAAGTTAAATTTGTTGTAAAAAATTGTGACTGCCGATTATCAAGGGAATTGTGTATTTTGCACTGTCAGGGATGAAAACCTTACATCTGCCAAGCTCAGATATCAGCAAGTCACAAGACTAGAAAGGCTGTTGGCAGCAGAAACTCCCACATCTGAGTATAGAAAGATTGCCTGATTTTAACATCTAGACTTCTGTCTTGCTGCCCT
This sequence comes from Ateles fusciceps, assembly GCA_036589455.1. NCBI lineage: Eukaryota > Metazoa > Chordata > Mammalia > Primates > Atelidae > Ateles > Ateles fusciceps. The sequence goes on along the minus strand of JAZHEH010000091.1, from coordinate 24,163,879 downwards.
TGACCCATTGTTTTCTGCTAATCTTATGTGAAAAATATTTTAGAGTTCCTTTTTAAATGTCCTTGGTCACTTGGTAGCTATTTTCATGCTTTACAGTGAAATGCTCTGGTATGCCCTCAGAATGGCTCGTAAAGAGAGCTTTTTATTCTGAGGATAATGGGAAATGCTCCCAGTTGTCAAATGGTGCATAGTCTGTATAATAGTATTCACCTGCAATTGATGAGCAACAGCCTTTGACTAAGAATGGAACAGCTGAAGGATATGTTTTCTGTGTGCAAGTGTGACAAATCTTTTTAATTAACTGATTTTTTAGAGGTTGGCTACATTTTTGTGTGCTCACTGATACCATTGAGGAAACATAAGTAACCAAGGAAAAGCTAACTTTCATAATTATTGCTGAGGTAGTTACAAAGCATCTAAATTAGTATTAAAAATAGATTTTCACTGGGTGCAGTGGCTTACGGGAAGCCAAGGCAGATGGATCGTGTGAGCCCACGACTTTGAGGCCAGCCTGGGCAACATGATGAAACTCTGTCTCTACAAGAAATACAAAAATTAGCCAGGTGTGGTGGTGTGTGCCTATGATCCCACTAATCAGGAGGGTGAGGTGGAAGGGTCACTTGAGCCTGGGAGGCAGGTTGCAGTGAGCTGTGGTCACACCACTGCACTCCAGCCTGGGTGACAGAGCAAAACCTGTCTCACGCACATACAACAAAACAATATTATTCCCTCCTCTTAAATAATAAGTGGTATTTTCTGATTCCCATAGGGGCTGACTGAGATGATGCATCTTTCTTTAAAAATGTAGATTAGGAACTCAGAAAATACAGTGTACTCTTTCTCTTTTCAGGCAGACTGCCAGATTCACTTACAGCCCCAGCTTATTCCACCAAACATGGAGGAGTACATGAACAGCCTTCTCTCAGCGATCCTGCCTTCCGTGCTGAACAAATTCCGCATTTATCTAACCCTTTTGAGATTCCTGGATTATAGCATATCTGATGAAATAACCAAGGTATGTCTGGTTTAAAATAAAGGATTTCCCTGTGTTGAATTGCAGTATGCAACCAATTTACATTTACCATAATTACTGATAAGGTAGTTTTGCTATTTGTTTTCTATATTGTCTTTTTTTATTCCTCTATTACTCCATTATTGCCTTTTTGTTTGAAATAGATATTTTCCAGTGTCCCATTTTAATCCCTTGAAGTTTCTTACTTTCTTAGTGGTTGCCCTGGGGGGATAAACTAAACATGTCAGCCATAGTCATCTATTAAGGATTAATGCCAGTTTGTTTAGTTATTTTTAATTAAAATTTTTGTGTGGGTAACACCAGTTTAATTATAATATATTATACAAAGACTTTGCCCCTTTATAGTTTCGTTCCTTCTCCCCTCTCTTGTACTGCTATTGTCATACAGTCACATCTCTATACATTGTATGTCCATCAACACATTTAGAATTACTGCTTTTGCAGTTGTCTTTTAAATTAGAGGAATAAAGTTCTAAACGGAAAAGACGGTTGTACTATGTTTTCTATTTACCTATGCAGTCACTTTTACCAGCACCCTTTATTTCCTCATGTGGGTTCATGTTACTGTCTAGTATCTTTTCAGCATGAAGAACTCCCTTTAGTGCTTCTTGCATGACAGGTGTACTTGTGCAAATTCTTTTTGTTGCTGTTGTTTTGAGACAGGGTCTTGCTCTGTCACCCAGGCTAGAGTGCAGTGTTGTGATCATGGCTCACTGCAGCCTCAGTCCTCCTAGGCTCAAGCGATCCGCCCACTTCAGCCTCCTGAACAGTTGGGACCACAAGCATGTGCCATTGTGTGCAGCTAATTTTTTTTTTTGTGGAGATGAGGCGGCGGCAGGGGGGTCTCCCTATGTTGCCCAGGCTAGTCTTGAACTCCTGGTTCAAGTGATCCTCTCACCTTGGCCTCCCAAAATTCTGGGATTACAGGTGTGAGCCACCATGCCCAGCTCTCTTTAAGTTTTTGTTTATCTGGCAATCTTAATTTCTCCTTAAGGCTAGTTTTGCTGGATGTAGAATTCTTGTATAACTCTTTGTCTCATTTCAAACATGTCCTCCCACCACTTTCTGGCCTCTGGTTTCTACTGAGAAGCCAGCTAGTTTCTGATGAGGATCCTTTGTACATACCAAGTCACTTTTCTCTCACTGCTTTCAGATTCTTTGGCTTTTGACAGTTTTGACTATGATGTGTCTACTTGTAGATCTCTGAGTTTATCCTACATGGAGTTTGTTGAGCTTCTTGAAGGTGCAGAATAATTCACATTTTGAGGAATTTTCAACAAATTTGGGGAGGTTTTGGCCATGTTTCTTTCTGCCTCATTTCTCCCTCCTCTCCCTCTGATACTATCTGATGCTGTTTTTAATGGTATCCCACAGGTCTTCAAGGCTCTGTTCATTTTTCCTCATTCTTCTGTTTTTGTTGTTTCTTACACTCATCTTAGTGAAAACTTATCTTCAGGTTTAGTGACTGTCTTCTGCCTGATCAAATCTGAGCACCTCCAGATAATTTTTACTATATTTTTCAACTCCAGAATTTTTGCTTCTTCTAAAAAATTATTTCTTTTTATTGATATTCTCTATTTGGTGAGACATCATTCTCATATTTTCCTGAAGTTCTTTATATGTGGTTTCCTTTAGTTATTTGAATGCTTAAAATAGCCAATTTAGAGTCTTTATGTCTAATGTTTAAGTTTCCTCCGGAACAGTTTCTACTGACTCCCTTTTCCCCAGAAGTGTGAGCCATACCTTCTTGTTTCTTTGTACTGTTTTGTTGAAAACCAGACATTTTATTTGATTGATTGATGGGATCTCATTCTGTCACCCAGGCTGGAGTAGTACAGTAACACAGTCACAGCTCATTGCAGCCGTAAACTCCTGGGCTCAGGTGATCCTCTTGCCTCAGTAGCTGGGATTGCAGGTGTGCGCCACCAGGCCCAACTAAAGTTTTGTTTTTGTTTTGTTTTTTTGTAGAGATGAGGTCTTGCTTTATTGCCCAGGCTGGTCAACTGGCTTCAAGTAGTCCTCCCACCTTGGCTTCCCAATGTGCTGGGATCGTAGGCATGAGCCACCACACTAGCCACAACCAGACATTTTAAATAATGTAATATGGCAACTCTGCTTTGGAAGTTAGACTCTGGAAATGAAACCTACTTAGGATTTATTGTTGTTGCTGTTTGTTATTGTTGGTAGGTTGTTTGGTAATTTTTGACTAATTCTATAAAGTCTGTATCTTTGTCACATTTGGGCACTGAAGTCTTTGCTGTTAGTTTGGTGGTTAATGATTGGAAAGAAATTTCCTTAAATGCCAGGAAATTTTCTTTCTCCCAATTGGTGTCCCAGTCTAAGGGTGAATAATAATCATAAATAAAAATAAAAGCTGGGGCAAGCCCCCCAACACTTAGCCTTTTACAATTTACAAGCCTGCTTTAGTCGTCATTTCCTGCTTGCACAGAGCCTCGAGGTTATCCAAAGGTGGGAGTTTAAGGTCTGTGAGCATGTCTGCAGCCTTCTAAGTTCCTAGGAGTTACATATGTGAGGTTTTCAGAGCCCTCTGCGGACATCTCATTTCCCAACTAGCTTTTCCGTTTAAGGGTTTGGGTTAGCCTGTTTGCCACAACCCAGTGTGTCACATAGCTAAGGTGATTGACGATTTCTTCTGATTGTTTTTGATAAATGCCCTGGGGAAAGAGGTGGTTCATAGTAGACAGGCTTCCAGTCAGGTTACATGAAGACAACCTTGTAAATGGTTATTCCAGGGAGCCACTAGACAGGTGGTCAGAAGACAGTTCTCTGGGAATGGCACCTTGAAAGAGCTCGAGCCCTGTTCTCTCTCCAGTGGCTGCCAGGCTGTTGGTTTTTGAAGCTATTAATATCAACTGGAGGGGGAAGGGGGTCGAATATAGGAATAGGACATGTTAAAATGCCAACAAGGCTCAACATTCTTACCAATAATCACCTGGTTTTCTTGCTCTGGATTGCTGCAAGTGTGGTTTTATTTCCAGAGTTTTAAAAAAGTTGATTTTGATCGATGTTCTTAACAGTAGAGAGAGTTTTCTTCGGTCCTTTGTCTGCCATTTTCACTAACATCACTTTTCCCTTTGTTGAAAAGCATTGTTTCCTATGCCAGTTGCCGATTTATATGTTTGCTTGACCTTACATGAATCTGAGTTTCATTATTTTTCATCAGTATTATTTATGTATATGCTTTGGTACTTTCACTGTTGTCTCCTTTGTCTAAGAGGTTGACATCCTCATTTTTACATCAGTCAAGGAACCGTGTGAATTTTCTCTTCCTTACAAAAATTCATGTCATTTACATTTACTCTTGATAAAGGCAGTTGAAGATGACTTTGTGGAAATGCGGAAGAACGACCCTCAGAGCATCACTGCTGATGATCTTCACCAGCTGCTCGTGGTGGCTCGGTAAGTGGTGCATGTCCATCATGGCTTTTTTGGTGAGCTTGTGTATATAAATCTTCTCAGTTATTCAGCAGTAACTGAGGCAGACTTCTGAAAACGAAAATGAACTTTTACTTTTAAAAACGCTGTATGAAAGGGCTCATTGAGGGGCAATCAAGTTTGACTGGTGATCCCTTCAGTGGAACAGGCATGCTGCTTGTTCTCTAAGCTTCAAAGAGTGAGCCACCCTCCAATTCTGACTCTTCAGAGATTTCTTTATAGAAGTCTAACCTGGCTGTTGACTTGTGTGTAACTACCAGACGCTCTTGTCTCCCATACGTGGTCTGTGTTTTACAAAGTATTCCTAGGTCTTAAAAAAATGTAAGACTCACTGTCCCAGTTCTAGACTTAAGTTTGTTTGTATTTCACACCAGGTGTCTGTCTCTCAGTGCTGGTCAGACAACACTGTCAAGAGAACGATGGCTGAGAGCAAAGCAGCTAGAGTCTTTAAGAGAACGAGGCTTCAGCAGCAAAAATGTGTGAATGGAAATGAACTTTAAAAATCTGATACCTATGAAGAGCAATGGGCAAATTGTAGCCACATAATTGTAAAGTTCAGATATTCATTTATACCACATTGTTTTATAGGTAATTTCTATCACAAACCAATGACGTTTCCTTAAGTCAAGCCTGGTTAACATCTGATGTTTATATGATATTCAGTAAGGACTTTTATCTTACTGATTTCATGGAGCTTTTGAAGTTTGTTTTATAATTATATAACTTAGTAATGATGTAAAAAAAAAGTATTTGATATTAAAAGTTTAATATTGATAATGTTGCCGATTATACCATTTCCTTAGCTTCAGCTGAGTCATAGGCCAGACTGTTGAAATGCTGAGATGAAAAAGGTTGTTGCACTTTCAAAGTCAGAGGAATCGTGCACTTCAGGTTTTTATGTTTTCCAGTTAGCAGTGGGTTGGGTGCATTCAGTAGTCCAACTTTGGGGGATGGAGGCGTGCTTGCCATTGATTCACATGACTACGTGAAATTCTGTACTGTCATTTCCCAGATGTTTGGCCACAGAAACTTTTTCCCACTTAACATTTGTTAACAGCCTGCAGAACTAGACTTTTACATGGCAGTGGTTCCCAGACTTTTGTATTTTATGGACCAGTAGTAATATTTCCAAAAATTTGGGGGACTCTAGGGTTGCCAATTTACGTTGCCAAGTAATCTGAATAAATCACTGTATTGTCACCATTTTTTTCATAAAAGGACAATCTCAGAATAATAGTTCTTTAAATGGAATGAATGTAGCTTTTGGGGGCAAAGAAAACAAGATACTCCATTTTCCTTATTTTCTTCTATCCCAGTGCAATTTAGAACCATGCATAAGGGAATGCTATGCTACAAAGTTTTGCCCAAATATGAAAACAAAATAGCAAACTTAAGAATCCAGTACTCCTTTTAGAAAGTTATTTTCCTAATGTCATTTAGTTGCTTTGTATTTGGATTTTTAGCATTTTATATGAGTTTTTCCGTTGGTTCCAAGTATGTTAAATCAGCTAACATCTGCTACTCCAGTAACAGCCTCATACAACTGCAGGTAGGTTTTCTCCAGACCAATTAGTTTCAATAGTGCAAACTAACAGGCTGTGTAGTAACATGGTTATGACAACCAGAATCTCCAGAAAGGTTAGAATGTTACTTTTTAAGCTATCAATGGTATCAAGACTTAATTTCTTTTAGTAAGTAACTAACTTAGTTGGAGACAGATAAAGGATCCCTTACATTTTTTTCCTGTAAGGCCTAACTTGACATTGTTAACCAAGGAAACAGGGTCAGCCTTGAAAAATCGAGGAATTCATTATACCTAATAACTGACATAAAAATCACTAGTTGTTCAACTTTTCCTAAACTCAAATCTATTTTTATAAACTAATGTAAATAATGTTTATAATTTAACTGGTTTTCTTTTTAAAACTGGTAGACTAGACCTTCCTTAAACTTTTAGAAATAAAATGAAGGCTTAACTGGATTTGTGAGGATAAAACACATTTTCTTTAACTGTCCTAGAGCAAAGTAGATTAGTCACCATGTGTTTTTTGTGCCAATGTAAATTGTAATTTACCAAAGAAAAATACATAAATTGCTTGGTCTTGCAGAAAAGTTCCCTTGAAAGAAACTTTCCAGTAAATAAAACTTCCCAAATTAACAGTACTGTGAGCTGTTTTTCATAAGATTCACCATCCCATGTGATCTGTGTGGGAAGAAATCACGTCCTCCTGGTGGAGACATGAAAGAGCTGAAGTGAAGGAGGTGGTGCGAGAGAGGCCTTCCTGCTCAATGCCCCGCCAGGCAGTGGAGTGGAGTGCGGCGCTTGGCTACGGAAGCCCTTTGTCCTTTACCTGTATACATGGATGGACAGTCAAGTTTGTTGCTCTAATTTAAGAAGGTACAGCGTTAATCCTGTGTGAATGGCCAGGAAACTGAGCAGACCTCCTATATAACCATTTGGAACTTTGCCTTCTTAATTTTTCAAAAATCTCTTTCAAACTAATTTCTGTGGAGCTTAAATGTGTATTTTACCACTTAACATTGGCTTGTATTTTCTCCTATGTTGGGAACCCTTAATATTTTTAGGACCTGGAAGAAAAGTTGGTAGAAGAAAGCATTCAGTTTTGAATGTTTGGATTTTAAAGTATAGTTTCTGATCCATTTCATCATTTTTTAAAATCATGAGTGTACTTCTAAGGAGTGAAATACTGGCAACACCTAGACCAAGTGTTCAGTTACAGCAAATTTGCCCTGTTTACAATACAAATTCTTTAATCTGTTATGCAAGGAATTCTCATACACATTGTCACTTTAAATTACCATGGTACTTTATTTTAATAATCACAAGATTTAACACGTTAAAAAAAAGATACCACCAATAAATAACAAAAGTGGAATGCTTATCAAAGTTACAACAGACATAATGTTCAGCTGACAATCACTTCAACAGAGTAAAGCTCTGAAGATATCAGACAAACCAATACTTGCTGTGCAACTTTCTTACTGTGGGATTACAGAGGCAGCCCGGGTTCTGTGTGGTCAGAGTTACAATCAGAAGACCAGTTTTAGCACAGTTGTGCTTCAGACATTCTTTCTGAGACAGGGTCTTGCCCTGTCCCCGAGGCTGGAGGGCAGTGGCAAAATCACAGCTCACTGCAGCCTCAACCTCATGGGCTCAAGTAATCCTTCTGTGTAGCTAGGACCACAGGCGTGCACCACTATGCCTGGCTAATTTCTGTATTTTTTTGGTAGAGACAGATATTTCCGAGGCTGGCCTCAAACTCCTGGCCTCCCAAAAGTGTTGGTATTATAGGTGTGAGCCAGTGCACTTGGCCCAGACTAAATTGTGAAGTTGTGAGTTGTCTACATAAGATGTTCAGGATGTCCCTCCTGGAATAAATTAAAATCTGACTTCCTTATAGAATTTCCAGTAGAGCCAGTATATGTGTTCTTACATTCCTGAAAACAGCAAGATGAAATTTAATAGGTGCTGGAATTCACATCTGATGTTGTCATCAGGTTTATCGTGTGACTGGCAAGTGTTAATGCTAGGTTTACATGGTATAGGCAGCAGAATATTTTTAATGTGTTCAAGTAGAATATGGGAAAAATTCAGATCAAATGAGAATTCATTCCTTGATTTTAGTGTCAACCCTCTAATTAACTCCTCAGGGAATAGTTGAGCCATCAAACCAAAATAGCTTTAAATTCAAATGCTTCAGTAACATGTTAAAGTCACTAAAAACTAAATGTATAATTTACTTTGTAGAGGTAACAACACACAAGAATGAACTGACAAATAATGGAACCAACTATGAAAAATGCTAATCCCCTAAGCATCTGCATGTCCAGCTCTTGTGTCTATTCAATGTATTCCACCCACCCCTCTCCAAAAAAAGGTTCAGGTTATATCCCAAAGTGACCTGTTGCTGAATTACTTTCAGATAAGCAAAGTTTTCTGTAGTGTATAAGCTCCTCAGTTTTACACATTCTAGGATGATGCACTTCTGCAGTCCTGGCTCTAATATTTTGGAATCTACTCAGGTTCAGACTCATTAAAACCCTTTCCAATAAACAGAATTTGTGATCACTGGATTCAGATAGTACAATTAAAATACCCCAAGAGGTGAAAATTTATTTTCATATTTTAAAATAAAAGCCATGGAAGTATTCTTCTGGCTAAAAGCTAAATCTGAATTATCCGTGTCTGACACTGTATAACATATTTTTAAGTTCATTTTGCTGGACTTCATTAATCACTTCAGATTCTGCTGGACTCTTCTGAACTTTTGCCACAGCGAAGTTTATCCCATGGGTTAATCCAGCTTGGGTAATACTAGCAACCTGGACCATGGAACTTCGAATCTTGGCAAAGGGAGAGACTGCTCTGCTGCTACTGCTGTCTGAAGGAGAAGGAGTTACATGAAGCCCTGTCTCCAGTTCAAGCATGCTGGAAGCGGAGCTGGGGGTCTTTTGAGATGCAACTGAATGTGCTGGCTCAACTGACAAAAACTGTGGGCCTGTTGCAGAAAGAGACACATCTAATTGAGATGGCCGAGAAGGGGTCTGTTCTGTTGATTCTGACTGGGTTTCTTCGTTGGAAACTTGGTTGGTCATTTGATTTCTTTCCTGACTAGCCTGCTGAGAGACAGATCTGATCTCTGACAGGTGGGTCACTTTGTTTTGTGCATCATGCACAAATCTGTGGCAGTAAATATCCATAGGCTTGGCAAAGCCAGTCAGTATGTGTATGTTGCCAGCAGAGGGACTTTTCTTCAAAGACGACTCCTGGCCTTTTCCAAGCCCACTCCCATGAGCAACAGTAACCTCTGAAGGAGCCTGAGTACTACTATCAGTGCTGCTAACAGACTGGGACCGACTGCCTAATCGAGGTGCTGAAGCAATAATACCACAACTAGGCAGAACGTAATCTGTTGGCCCTACACTCTCTAATGAATTAGCTAGCTGCCTGTCTTCATCAGACTTAGAATTTGTAAGGAATTCATCAGAGTGGTAGGAGTCATTATCTGAAGACACGTCCCCGTCAGACTCTCCCTGAACCTTATCCATCACTCCTGTGTTTTCCATAGTTTCAAGACTACTATCTGATTTCCAAAGATTTACTTTTAAGTTTGGTTTTAGAAAGTTAACTTTCATTTCAGGTTTGGTAAAGTTTCCTAGCTTTCGGAGGTTGCCAATATTTACATTGGATTTGGTCTGCTTCACTTTTTGATTTAGAGATGAAAATTTGCTCATTAAAAAATTCTTTCCCTGGGCCAAAGAACCTTGGTTTTGAGATCTGATACCAATGATGTCTTCGTGCGGTTTACTGCTCTTCCTGCAAGCAAGAAGAGGGCAAAAAGTTAATTCCCCATGGAATACAATATACCAGTTCCAATTAATATACGTGAAGGCATTTTAAATTGGTCCCAACTTCTTGAAAACAGTACATTGCTAACTGATAGATAACCCCTCAGTCTTGACATTAAAACAGTGCTGTCCAATAGAAATATGTGAAATATATCTAATTAAAATTTTTCTAGCAGCCACATTAAAAAGCAGCAATGAATTTTAATAGTAATTTAACCCAATATATACAAAATATTTCAACTTAAAATTTTTAAAAGATGATTCATATTCCTTTTTGAACTAATTCAATATAAGTAATAGGTAGTGTTCTGTAATTACAGCACACCTGACAATTCAGCCTAGTCGTATTCTAAAAGGCTTCACAACCACACGTGGTGTCTAGCACAGCCACCATCTATACCATCAGCAAAGAAATCTCTGTAAATGGGAATCCACAGCACCTTAACTAAGGTTATCTATACACATCCCAGTGTGGCTCAATTCAGGTAGTGGGAGCAGAGAGGAGCAAGATGTTCCTTATATGTCCTGTGGGTTATCTGAATTTATTTTACAAGATTTGGAACATTTAACACAATTACTCTGAGTGTCTTCTCTCCTTTGGCATCCCTTTTGACAGCTATAAATGAGAAAAGTCGGTGCTGTTTGCCACAAATGTCTCAATGTGCGCATTTGCACTGCTGGTCACGCAAGATCACTGATCGTGAGCATACTGCAGGAAAAATGAGGTTAAAATAATTCTTTAACAAGAGCCCAAATAATTTTCTTCTGGCCAAATGGCTCTCTTCACTAGTAGAATGTGGACCACAAAGCCCGACAGATGCTCATTAGAAAGAAAAGCCGTACTTTTAAAATGTGAAATAATCTGTTGACAGGCATTCTTTTCCCAAATTCAAAAGCCAAGTGTTTAGAACATACTATTTTCTCTGCAAAGCACTTAGAAAAAAATTTCAAGGTTGCCTCTCAGTAGTTTGCTTAGGAGTTTAAAATGTATCACTTGTGGCCACACAAACTGTATCAAGGATGGCAAAATCCTTGCAGGGGCCTGCTCTCAGACTGGTTCTCTTGGCAAAATACCACCTACCTAAGTACTTGTGGAGACAGTCAGTGTTACTCTAACAAAACTTTTAAACACACCTAGAGGGATATCCTAAGCATATTTTAAATGCCATGTCACTCAAGAAAATGAAACTCTGGGTCTTCAAAGTTTTTCTTGAAACTGAGGATAAGCAGTAACCTTTAAGGAGGTGGGTGCAGGGTTAAGGACTCTGGAGATCACACCTTTCAATCCAGATTCACAACCTGGGGATGCTATTCTAAAGAAATTATCCTAAACGTGAAAAAGCAATACATGACAAAGATATCTGTCATGACTTTTTTATAATAGGAAAAATGCTAGCAACCAAAATTCTTGGCAATTGGGTTTGATAGCTGTGTGCCAGGTTAAGTGCATTATCATTCAATTCATGCAATGCACTGACATGGGTTTTCTCTTACAGATAACAAAACTGAAGTAAAGGAGTATTAAGTATGTTTCCCAAGGTTAAAGAGTAATTGATAGAATCAGGAGTCAAAAAAAAAAAGCCCTAGCCAACCAGAGTCCACATTCTGAACCCACCCAATACGTCTGCAAACAGGTCACAGAAGGCACCTATTTAAATGATAGTTATGAATTCTAGAGTAATGTGGAAAATGCATAAAATACAATCTTTAGCAATAAAAGGTTATTCACCTACATAGGTTAAAAGTGTGTACAAGAGGCTGGGTGCTGTGCCTTTACCAGAAGAATTCCAGTTAAGTGCAGAAGGAATGAGAATTAGAAAAATCACCATAGATCATGACAGGAATAATTAAGATCCAACAATGGTTATGAAAATGAATAGAATTAAGTTTACACAGAAACAATATTTACACAGTCTCCAAGGATTTCCCCCAAATATTTAGCAATTATAAAGAGGAAGACACAAAGTTTGCAGTGCAGAATCCTGGCAGACGCTACTCCAGCCGAGTAATCAAGGTGAACCTCAACAATACTACACCGGGACATGACGTCCTCCCCCTCTCCACGGAACGATGCACTGAGAAGTGCCCATCGCTTCTGTGTGTCCTTCCCGACAATGCATAAACTCAGCTTAATCAGGGAAAAAACACTGGACAAACCTAGATTCAGGGATGTTCTACAAAACAGGTGACCAGTAACTCAAAAAATGTCAAAGTTATGAAAGAAAAACAAGATTAAAGAAATAACATTAAACTATAGAGACAACTAAATGCAATGTGGAATCCCCCCAGATTAGATCCTGGAACAGAAAAAGGATGTCAGTGAACACCTAGTAAAATCCTCGTAAGTACTGTACTTTGGTTATTTAATCTTACTGTGCCACGGTTAGTTTAGTTTTGATAGTCTATGCTTATGCAAGCTCTAAAGGGAAGACGAATGAAGGGTATATGGAAACCCTCTGAATTACCTGTGCAACTCTTCTGTAAGTCTAAAACTTATCTGAAAATTGTATACATCAAGAATTTAAAAAATTTTGATCTGCAGAAACGTGATCCTTACCTCTCTAAATACCAACACCTTACCATTTTCCCCCTTACCACTTTCCCCCTACAAATACTTCTAAAGAAGTAAGACTTTGGATAATAATGCCTTTATTCTTGAGAGAAGCCGTATACTCACCTCTCAAGTTTCTTCTCAGTTATGGGTACATCTGATCCCATGGCTTGCTTGGTGATCTGCAGCATCTCTGCAATGCACTGAAGGGTATCTGCAACCCAAATATAACTGCTTGCCAGTTTCTCCATAAACATACTAAAAAAATAGCAATTCTAACTCATAGCACTGACTGAAATTTGTGGTCATGTAATTAAATACAAATTTATTTGATTTAGTGAACTGCTATCTGTTCACTACTCTCCCCACTAATTCACAATGTTTTAACATTTTAAGAGAAAAGAACAAAAGCAAAAGAATGAAACTGAGGAATTAAAAGTCTGTTCTAACTCATGTTCAAGCACCATGCCAGATGCTGAGAAGAGTCATGAACCAGACAGGCATGGTCCCTGCACCCACAAATGAAAGGAACATGATGTGTGAAAAGCCTTGGCACCCATATGATCACTGACGGGGCCAAACTCACTGAGAATCCCCCACTGTAGAGTCCCTTGTCCCAAATTAAATAATACATTCAAATAATCTCCCTGGATTGCTGGAAACAGTTGCTATTTCAAGGCCTCATATTCCAAAGCTATTCCCTAGATCTGCTCTCATTCAGTTGGTTATGATATGAAATGTTCCCAATTCCATTTGGGCTTTTAAGAGTAAATATAGAGTTTTCACTGAATACATTCATCTCTTTCTCTTTTTTACCTTTTCCATCCTCTTCAGGATTGCGCACTACAGCTCGCAGTGTGTGGAAATAGCCACTTGCTTCTTTGTATCTGTAGTGCAGTCGCATGCAGGAAAACTTGGGCTTACCAAAAAGAGTTGGCTCAGGACCTAAAAACCCAAATGAATACGTATAAAGTTAAATCTTTCACAAAACATGCACTTTCTTCTATTAGCTTCAAAAGACCAATACATTTATCTTCGTAATATAAATGACAGCACACAAAATACAAACTTCTGGTGACCATTTGGTTTGATAAGGCTAGAAGAACTCTTTCAATCTCAATCATTTAACCTTTTTTGATCCCTGGGGTAATCTTCATAAGGTAAATAAGGAATAGTTATTATAATTCGACTATATCCATCACTAACCTATAAAGAATAAAAAGGAAGTTCTAAGAGGCAGACAGCTTGGAATATCCCTTTCTGGTTTCTAACAGACGTTATTCTGGTCTCCCAAATTCCACTGTAAGGAGAGCCGACACTTCTGCCTTAGAATTTCATACCTATTCCTAGACCTTATCAAAATGCTATCAATAACAAATGGAAAATAATAGTGAAAAAAAGCATTTGTAGGTGAAACTTAAACCACGTACTTGCTTAAATAATTTGACCCCCCTCTTGAAAACAACAGCATTTGCTTTTTGACTTGATTAGTATGTTAAAACTTACCTATTTCGATTTTTTCCAAGTCTTCTAGGCTTAGTCGTTGATACTGGTTTACTTTATCAACTTCATCATCATAACTAGATAAAGGGAAATGAAGTAAAAACAGGATTAAAGTGAAAAGCATATTTGGCTTGTCAAGGAAGGCATAATAGCTGCAAACTATTACATACAGTTAAGGTAACAAAATCTTCCGCAGCACATACATTCTGGGGTAAAACATTAAAACGTAAGAACTATTTTACAAATTAAACTAGAATAACATATATAGTTGAACAGCACAGGGAAAATAACAGATCTAACAGTTAAAAAAAGCAACTACAAGGTTAAAATAATTTGTTTTATAAAAACTCGTAAAATGAAAACAAACCTAAAACTTAACCTACAAGGCACACACACACACACACACACAACGGAGGGAGAGAGAAGAGAGAGAAACAAACTATGTATTTGGGAACAATACAGCCAATACAGCTGTTACAGCTGATATCCAAAATCCAGAATGAAAAATTCATAGGATATATGCCAACGGGCATCTGAGCAAATGACTAAAAACAGTTTACACAAAGCCAAAAATAAAGTGAATATTTACTTAGTAAAAATAAATTAAAACAATTGCAGTAACATATGAGGAAACAAGTACTCGTGTTTTGCTACTAGCACTGTTAATTGACAGTCTTTCTGGAGATCAATCTGACAACAAACCACAAAAGTCGTAATTCATCATACCCTTGTAACCAAAGAAGTGCGCATGTACGCACAGACATGTTACTGCATAAAGACAACTGCGTCACTCGTATTAACAAAAAATTGGAAGTAATTTAATACCTAACATTGGGGAAAAACTTTACTACACTAATAGAAACGATGATATGTGGGCATTAGTGATAAAAATGTATGGAGTATATCAAAATCTGGGAGATATATATGAAATAATACCAAATGCCAAAAGAATACAATATAACATTTACATATTAGTAACTGTAAAATCATGTTTTCAAACCGATAAAGATAAAAGGAAGTTAGAATAACGTAACAGCTATATATAAGGTAAAGGGGTTCAATGACGTTTCATAAAACGTAACAAAACCATATTCTCACATTTTTTAATGAATTTTAAAAAGAAAATTTACTGAAGTTAAAACAAAATCAAATGCTTTAAATCAATAAGCAACTTACTAGGCCACGTAGTAGGCAGAGTTAGAAAGCAGTAACAGCACATCCACATCTCTGTGAGTAGCATCAATGAGGCTAAATACGACACAGGAGATTAAATATTTTCATTTGCATTTTTTGCCAAGCGTATTTCTTCAGCAGAGCTACTTAGGACAAAAGACTGGCTGGGGGATGGAGCGGATGACAAGATAATTAATGAGTTCTACTGAAGTTAGATGTAATACAATCTATCCATTTGGACAGTCTTTTTTTTTTTTTTTTTTAAAGATGGGGTTTCACCATGTTGGTCAGGCTGGTCTTTTTAAACTCCCGACCTCAGGTGATCCGCCTGCCTTGGCCTCCAAAGTGCTTGGATTACAGGCGTGAGCCACCACGCCCGGCCATTTGGACAGTCTTTAAAAAACAAGGAAAAGCAGATGTGGGAAGTGAGGGATGGATAGAGAAGGGCTGGAGCTGAGGGGAGGTCCCTGCATAGAGAAAGGCAGCTAAGGAGGAAGGGGTCCCTCAGGAAATGGGACAATTTGAGGTGAGGGAGTGGGGGGGATTGGAGGATGATACAGAAGAGTTAAGGGAAGAAGAAAGAAAAATGTGAGAATTGAGAAGGAAGAAATCATCTAAATTATCTCACATTAGCTAATCTTCAAAATAACACACTGTAGGCACTCAGGATATTTTTACATTCATGTGAAATGCATCTTTTGAAAGACTTTTACATGAATACAGTATTTATGTGCAAAAATGGAACAAATCCAAGCTACTTTTGCATTTTTGTCATTATAGATTAATTTGGCTTTCAAGAAACAAGTAAACACTTACTTATTCTAAGTCTATTTTGCCATATTTATACCCACTCTAAAGTCAATGATGAAAATAACAATTAGAATCCAGGTACTAAGTGTTGATGAACCATGAAACCAAACCTACAGTAAAATGTACATCCTTGTAAAGTTACTAACAAGAAAATTCTTAAAGTGTAAAATCTACAAATAACACAGGCAGAATCTGAATTAAAATGAAACTTTTAGTCTAATATTAGCCAAACAATAGCCTTCGCAGCAAAAGGTAGAGATGTTTCTGCATTCTTATACTGGTCTCCAAATTCCACTGTAAGAAAGCCGACATTTCTGCTTTGAGATTTCATCCCTAGACCTTATCAAAATGCTACTAAAAACAAATGGAAAATAACAGCGGGAAGAAAGCGTTTGTTGGTGAAACTTAAACCACGTACTGAATCTGCGCTAGAATGAGGTCACCGTTTAACAGGTACTGCAGAGAAGGATTTACCAAAATCTTAGATTGCAGTTTTTTACCTCACAGCCACCTTGTAGCTTAAGTCTAACAGTCTTAATCTAAAACAACAAATTCACCTCAATTTGCACGTACAATAATATACCAAAAATACAACAAATGACGCAATGAGATGCCAGAACCGGGAACACACAAATGGATTCTAGGAGGCAAAATCTGAATATTAACCAATTAATCGATGGGAAAAGGAGACTGATTCAAACGCAGCTTCATGGAGAATACTACCAAATAACACTGTAAAATTTCAGTGCATTGATACTTACGTGCACTCTGAAAATTGTTGCTTGAGCCAAGCCATAAAAATTACGTCACGACACATTTTAACATGAAATAAATTCTACTACTAACTAGCTTCTTATTTTGGCATTAATATTTACATCAGCCAAACATGATTCTCAGTCAAAAACATTATGTCCTTAACGAAAAACACTTGGCACGTAACAGGCGGTCGAAAAATGTCAACCCTACCCCCACCCCATTTTACTGAAGTCTTAACTGCAGTAAATATTTAATTCCCTCCCCACCCACCCTTCCCTTTTAAACAACAACAACAAAAAAGCACGTTTAATACGAACAAGAAAGAAAACGAAAACCCCTTTGGGTATCCCTCCCCCGCCCCCACGTTTGCAGCTCTTTAGGAGAAGCTGCTCTATTCGTCTTTCTCTTCCCCGCCACTGGGGCAAGCCCTCCTTCCACACTATGAAGACAAAAATTGCCAGCACCACATGCAGCCCGACCACTAGACAATGGTCGCGTAAAAGCCGCTCTCATCGGGGGACATCATCAACAGAGTTTGGAAGAGAAGTAATTTACAGGTAAAATACAACCCCACAGGAACTTTAACAGTAAGTCCTGCAAAAAGGAGAAAAATCTTGAAAGTCATAGCCAGAGGGCCCTCAGACGGGGGCTCGGCGGCGGCGGCGGCGGCGGCGGTGGCAGTGGTGGCAGTGGTGGCCGCTGCAGCAGCCCGCCGCGCGGTAGAGTGAGACCTGTGGGAGCGCGGCATCGTCAGTCAGTCCGTCCGTCCGTCCGTCCGTCGATGCCTCGAGGCTCAGTCAGACAGCCGCCTGCACCCGACCTCGCGCCTGCAGCAAATGCGGCAAATGCGGCAACTGCGACACGGCTGTGCCAAGCCACGCCCAGGGGGACGCTTCCAGCTTCCTGACGCTCACTTCCGGCTGCAGCTGGCTGCCAGTGCGCATGCGCGCTCCGATCTGCGCATACTGCACCCTCCAAGGAGGGCACAGATCCCGGCCTGGCGGGGGAGGGGTGCCAGCGTAGCTGCCCCAGCAGGAGTTCGCTGGCGCTTCGCCTTCGTCAGGGACAGTGCTTGCGGCTAGAGGGGATGCTGGCGGGCCAGGCATGTGTACTGCGCCCTCTAGGCCATGCCGTGCCTAAGGGACAGTGGCTGTCGTGTGCCTGGTCACTCCACTACCACGCCTGGACCAGGCAGTCGGCTGGAGCGCGAGGAAGCAAGTCAAAGCGAGTTGGGAACACCAGTTGGCTTCGCGGAGAGGCAACGCGCGCCCGGCAGGTCCCCCGGTTTCCTCTCCAGTCTCAGAGCCTCTTTCCCACTGTCCATACAGTCGGGGGTTTCCTGCGATAAGGGGCGGGAAAGGACAAGAAAGGCAGAGAGGTCTGCCCCGGCCACGCCAGAGGCTGTCTAGGGTGGCCGGGACAGAGCTGGGCTCAGCCTCGCAAGGGGAAAGGGCTGGGACAGGCACGGGCGCGCTGCACAGTTCCTGGTTCCTAGTTCTCTGTATCTAGCGCCCAGTGCCTCAGGCTGGGACCCCGCAGCCAGGCCTGCTGTCCTGCTGGGACTGCGCATTTCGAAACTGCTTGCCTGTTTTTCCACCAGATGTTTAAACATCTGGCTGGGACTGCAGTGAGGCGAGTGTACTGGTCTCTGGTACAAATTTTAAAGGGTGCCATTAATTTTGTCAACAAGACAATTAGTGCAATATTTTTAAAAATCAAAATTAATGCAAAATATAAATATGATGGACAAAACATCAAACATTTAAGTAAAGATAGAATACACCCCTGTAGTTGCATAATTGTACCTCGCTCACCTGACCCTAATCCCAGCTCTATTCCCAACAAAACTTTAAAAAGTCAACAACCCAATTAAAAAATGGGCAAAGGGTTTGAATACATGTTTTTCCAAGTAAGACACAGAAACAGCCAACAAGTACCAAAACAAAAACAAAAAACCAAACCTTAACATCATTGTCATTAGGGAAATGCAA
This sequence comes from Ateles fusciceps, assembly GCA_036589455.1. Lineage (NCBI taxonomy): Eukaryota > Metazoa > Chordata > Mammalia > Primates > Atelidae > Ateles > Ateles fusciceps. The sequence goes on along the minus strand of JAZHEH010000091.1, from coordinate 24,145,236 downwards.
ATCAAAACCACAATGAGATACCACTTCACACCAAGTAGGATGACTACAATTAGATAAAAAGGAAAACTAGTGTTGGCAAAGACTGGAGATATTGGAACCCTCCAAATTGGAATGTACTGAAATACACTGCTGGTGGAAATGTAAACAGCGTGCCACTGTAGAAAACAGTTTGGTATTTTCTCAAAAGTTAAATGGGACTATTGGATAATCTGGCAACTTCCACCCAAAAGAACTATTTAATAGAGAGAGGTGTTCAAATGAAAACTTGTACACAAATGTTCATAGCAGCACTATTTACAATGGTCAAAATGTGGAAATAACCCAAATGCCCATCGACAGATAACGGATGAGCATTGACCATTATGTGGTCTATCCACATAATGAAATATTATTCAGCTACGAAAAGGAATGAAGTTCTGACACAAGCCACAACATGGATTAACCTGGAAACATTGTGCTAAGTGAAAGCAGCCAGTCACAAAAGGCCACATATTATATTATTCTACTTGGATGAAATGTCTAGAATGGGCAAATCCAGAGACAGAAGTACTACATTCATGGTTGCTTAGGGATGGGAGTGTAAGGGGCAGGGAAGTGACAGGTAAAGGGTACGGGGCTTCTCTTTGTGGTGATGAAAATGTCCTAAAATTGACTATGGTGATGGCTGCACAAGTCTGAATATACTAAAAACCATTGAATTACATACTTTAAATAGGTGAATTATATGGTATATGAATTATATGTCTCAATAAAACTGTTTAAACACACACACATATTCCAGGAGTGGATGGTTGAGGCACGCAAGCAGGCAGTGAGAGCAAGTACCCAAGTCTGAGGGCTGAGCCCTCCGCTGGCTGGCTCTCCAGAGACCCGCACACCCTCTGCCACTTCCAGGGCCACCTCCTGTCCTCCACCAGGAGCCTCTGTTCTGAGTCAACATCTCCAGCCGAGCGGATGGACTGTACAGAGGTTCTGCAGCAAACTCAGCCCAAGATCAGGTTTCCAAATCTCTAATCAAGAGAAAGGGAAATAGAGCACCACTGGGAAAATCTTTAAGCCTTATAAGTGGAAGGAAAATATTGGTGGCAAATTTAAAGAAATCTCAGCAGTATTAGAAAGAACCACACCCACAAGACAAAGTAAAGAGGTACCTGTAAGAAAGGAAGTTCCTAAAGAATTATCTAATAGATGGAAACACAATAGTTACTTTGAAAATTCAAACAGCACATGACACCCGCTGTCCACCGAGGTAATCCGTAATCCACAGGAGAGGAAAATGTAGGAAGAAGGTAACAGTTCTCTATCCTAAAAAGCACCATTTCTGGAATAAAAGAGAACACTTGAAAACCATTCTGAGACCCAGCTCCTGCTCCATCTCCTCCAGCTCCTCCTAAGCCCCAGCCTAAACCCCTAAACCCCTAAACCACCTGGCTCTCCAAAGAGGCTCACACTGGAGCCAGCTACAGGGAGATTAAGTGCCTTCCATTAAAAAAAAAAAAATGCCAAGACTCCTGGTAGGCAGGCTCCATCCAGCTATGCAAGCCAACAAGGAAAACATGACCTGATAAGCTGCTGGCTCCAAAGCACTGGCCTCACTGGCTCCTACATCCACCTCCTCCTGTCCCCAAGCTTCAAAGAACACATTTCTAGCAAAACATTAACCACAGGGACCACCAAGGGCAAGGAAAACCTAGCAAGCAGCCAACACCTCAACTACTGTTAGACGCAAACAGTATGGCACGATGAGCCTTAGAGGAGATCTTTCCGGAACAGAGTGGAGAGTCTTAAAACTTAGCAGCCATGCCTGTTGCCAAAGAGCAGGTTGCACACAGATTCCACAATTCTGTGACCCCTGTGTCCCCTGTTCTACCTCCTCCTCTCGACAATCAACACGTCATTCCCTCAGACACTCCTGCTGTCCTGGTTAGCGATGGCGCTCCCCCTGCCCATCTCTGCCTTAGACCCAAGTCAGCTTCTCTGGACTGAAGAGCCAACAGACAGAACCACTCGGCACCAGACACTGGTTTACATATCAGAGAAGACACAACATTTTCACAGCCAGCAACACATCAGGAAAGACAGCACCTCAGCTAAGGATTCCTGCATTGATGGGAAAATCTTCAGATTCTTTCAGGGTCCCAAAGGATGAAGATCAAAGGGAATCACTGGGCTAATGACTCTGACGGGCCTATTTTGGACACCAATGACCACAAGGAAGATAAGGATGGCAGCGAAGGCTGTGGTATGTATATAACACAGGTGAAGGAGACTCTCACAATCATTCTTGGCAACTGACCATCTAAGAAAGAATTAGAGGACAAAAACATCTGAGCAAAAGAGTCAGGGAATCCAACAACAAATTGGAAAGTAATCGGGAGACTCAGAGGCCCACAACGGAAGCTATCCTGAAACAAAAGAATAAAGAAGTAGAACAAGAATAAAAAACACAACTAAAAGGCAGACTCAGCAGAAAGCTCAGCCCGAGACCCACAGTGGGGCAGCTGCAAGCCCTGCACCAGGTTAGCACCTACAGACAAGGCTGCAATAAGGATTGAACAAAATGAACTTAGTTTCATTGTCCATCATGACATGTGAGACTACTTGGATCATCTTTAGGGGTAGCACCATGTGCTGAAAACCTGATAACGCCCTGAATGCATGTGTTTCAGCTTCACTTGTGGTGAAGGAAGAGGGCAGCTGCTTTTTTTGGGGGGGGGAAACTCCTCATCTGTACAACCCAAATGCAGCAATGAGCAAAAGGAAGAATGTATTGACCCTTGCTGTCTAACAAATGTGACTGATAGGCCAATGCTCCAGTCTCAGCCTCCCAAGTAGCTGAGATTACAGGTGCATCCCACCATGCCCAGCTAATTTTTTGTGTTTTTTAGTAGAAACGGGGTTTCACTATGTTGGCCAGGCTGGTCTCAAACTCCTGACCTCGTGATTCACCCGCCTTGGCCTCCCCGAGTGCTGGGATTACAAGCGTGGGCCACTGTGTCTGGCCCTAGTAACTTTAATTAAAGAAGATAAACAGAAGATACTCACTGGTTCCCTGTTATCAGAAAGCCAAATTCTATAGTGCTGAATTAAAGAGAAATAGGAAATGCAATTACTGGGCACTGGAAAGAGGTGGGAGTCAAAAATCAGGAAAAAAGAGAAGCATTTCATCATGTTAATGAAGAAAAGAAAACTGAAGCACAGTGGTATTTCTGAGGCAGATATATGGTAGCTGAGAACTTAAAAGATTTGAGACTCTAATCACCCAACGGTGACTTTTTTTAAGAGATAGGGTCTCTATACATTATCCAGGCTGGTCTGAACTGCTGGCCTCAAGTGTCCCCCCAACCTCAGCCTACCAAAGCACTGGGATTACAGGTATAAGCTACTGTGCCCAGCCAGTGATTTAAAGACCTAATCCGGCCAGGCGCAATGGCTCACACCTGTAATTCTAGCACTTTGGGAGGCCGAGGTGGGGAGATCGCCTGAGGTCAGGAGTTCAAGACCAGCCTGGCCATCATTGTGAAACCCCATCTTAAAAAAAAAAAAAAAACAAAAAAAAAAGATTTAAAAAATAAAAAATAAAAAAAAGACCTAATCCTAGAGGACTATTCTTGTTTCACCACACTTTTTTTTTTGAGACAGGGTCTCACTCTGTCACCCAGGCTGGAGTTCAATGGTGCAATCACAGCTCAATGCAGACTCAAACTCCTGGGCTCAAGAGTTCCTCCCACATCAGCCTTCTGAATAGTTGGGACTATAGGCCTGCACCACAACACCAGGCTATTTAAAAATTTTTTTTGTCGAGATGAGGTCTCAAACTCCTGGACTCAAATGATCCTCCTGCCTTGGCCTCGCAAAGTGCTAGGGTTATAGGCACGAGCCACCACACCATTATTCACCATTATTTTGATTAATCCAATTACCAGAAATAAGTTGAGTGTTTTTATGAATCTTTGCAAGAGACTTCTTTTTTTTTAGACAGAGTTTCGCTCTTGTTGCCCAGGCTGGAGTGTGCAATGGCACGATCTCAGCTAACCGACACCTCTGCCTACTGGGTTCAAGTGATTCTCCTGCCTCAGCCTTCCGAGTGGCTGGGATTACAGGCATGTGCCCCCACGCCCAGCTAACTTTGTATTTTTTAGTAGAAATGGGGTTTCTCCATGTTGGTCAGGTTGGTCTCAAATTCCTAACCTCAGGTGATCCACCAACCTCAGCCTCCCAAAGTGCTGGGATTACAGGCATGAGCCACTGTGCCCAGCCTGTGAGAGGCTTCTAATGACTCTTAAAGCATGCCTACCCAAATTTTGTTGCAAACTTTAAAGAGCAAAGCTATATACACTTTACATTTATTGATTATTTTTTTTCTGAGACAGAGTTTCACTCTTTTTGCTCAGGCTGGAGTGCAATGGTGCAATCTCAGCTCACCGCAACCTCCGCCTCCCAGGTTCAAGTGATTCTCCTGCTTCAGCCTGCTGAGTAACTGGGATTACAGGTGTGTGCCACCATGCCCAGCTAATTTTTCTATTTTTAGTAGAGACGGGGTTTCGCCATGTTGGCCAGGCAGGTCTCAAACTCCTGACCTCGGTGATCTCACCGCCTCGGCCTCCCAAAGTGGTGGGATTACAGGCGTGAACCACCATGCCCAGCCTACATTTTTTAATACTCTTCACCCCAGGGTACCAATTCTCCATAAAAATTACAGAATTGGAAATCAAATCATCAAGTGCAATGTGACCCCACAAAATGGCAGCCAGCACTAGAAATAAACCTTTTGGTTATTCCCAATTTCGATTATCCCAAATTAGACACAAAAATGCTTGATTGGAAAAAGATGGTATTGACAATCATGACACCCTCCTAAAAATATAAGTGCAGTTAAAACTCAAGGAAAATGCAGGTGTGCTGCCAGCAGTTATTCCTGAGTGGGTATTAAAACTACTCTTTCTTTTTTTTTTTTTTTTTGGTGCTACATTAAGTTGGACTGCTGCTACTAAAAAAGCAAATAAAGAATATGAATCAAAATAGCTTTACCAAATGGCTTAAACACAAAAACCTTCTGCTAGGTTGTGTGTGAGGAAAACTTCATCTCTTATTTTAAAAGTCCACAAATTACACCCATACATACAGTATTTACTATCAAAGTGAAAAAAATCCATGGGATTATCATGGGATGTTTCCCTATGAATCTACAGTCAATGTTGTTTTTTATTCATTTTAATATATAAATACTATCTTTCATTTAATTGTACCTTCAAGCACATTTTATGCCCCCTCTTATTAGAAACACACGAAATATATAATAAGATAAAATCAAACTAGAGTGCTTTATTCTTAAAGCTTGGGCTACAATTTCCCAAAATGTTTCTGATTTATAATATTGATGACTGTCGCTTTAGATTTCAGCCTAAAGGCAAACATTCAATCTAGTGGATAAATTTAGATCCCGTTATTCATTGATATTTTGAAGAACCACTTGAAATTGGATGGTTTTGTTAAAAAAAAAAAAAATATATATATATATATATATATATATTAGTTGGCCTATTTATTTTATGAAAGGCCAGGACCACTTTATAACCAATAAAAATACCCAGCCTCGCTGCACCTCTTGTTGCATTCACTTACGTGCATTGATACAATAAATCTAGATTCTAGGGCTGCAGGGAGCAGGGGACTCACAGGCAGCTGCAGGCTATAGTTCACCAATTTGAATTTTTTTTTAATCAAATACTACACTAAAATATTTCTCTTCATTACCAAGTTTTTAGAACCCCCTTAATTTTGTGCCCAACGCAAGTGCAGTCAGTTTGCCTTACTACCAGCCCATGGAGGAAACAGCCTCGCACCATGCATGCATGCCCACAGCTTTATGGACAACTGCCAGTGTTAATCATGACAACTTCCCAACATCAGATAAGCAAGCTGGTCACCTGGACACCACTCCAACTCACCTGGGGTCACAGTCAATGAGGGCCCATCCTCCATGGAACTTCTCATCATCAGGCAGTAGTAACTTCATGTAACTTTGTAAGAGCTGGCTAATTAGTTCCTGGTGGCTTCTCTGATTTTCCTTATGCAAAGCTTCATGTTCTTTCTCCTTGGTAAATATGGAATAAAGATCTTCTGTCACTGGAATGCCTTGCATCAAATCTAGGGTGGAATTGTTAACATCTATCATCATTTTAGTTTACTAATGTATTTTTAAAAAACAAAAGAGAGTATAAGGCCTAAAACTGTAAAGTTCTTGGAAGAAAACATGAGCATAAATCTTTGTGACCTTGGATTAGATATTTAAGATATGTGACCTGATTTTTAAGATATGACACTAAAATCATAAGCAACACAAGAAAAAAAAAAAAACACCATATTGGACATCATAAAAGTTAACAACTGTGTTTCAAAGAGCACCAGCACAAAAGTGAAAAGGTAACACCTAGAACAGGATAAAATATTTACAACTCATCTATCTGGTAAGGGACTTTATTTACAACTCATCTATCTGGGAAGGGACTTGTAACTAGAATAAATAAAGAACTCCTACAAATCAGTAACAAAAAGATACGCCAATTTTAAAATAAGCAAAAGACCTGGATAGACAAGCTAACTTCCTCTTGGTGGGGGATGCAGCACAGCCTTAATAAATCATTATAATCCCATTCCCTATGGAGTTATTCCACCCTATCTCATTGTCTCATGGGACAATGAGACTCGAGGAGGCTTCTGGGAAAGATCTGCCAACCACTGGCCCTACACAGGAAAGAGACAAGCACAGACTGCTACTGCCCTCTATCTCTTCACCCTGAAGATCTCTCAGTCAGCTTCAGGATCAGGATGGAACTGGGGTCCTCAGTGATATAACTGAGTAGCTAGGTCAACCAATGGAAGCAAGATAACTTATTTTTTCCTTGAATATCAACTGCTAAAATCCAATTCTGTAGTCATAGCATGCACCCTCCATGTCTGGCAAATGAATCAGACTTCTTTACATCAGACTTCTCAAATTCCTAAGCGGCCTGTGTCTAAGGCCTTCTAGACTGATGTGTGCATTAAATAATCAGGTGAAGAAATAGGATTTCAAAAAGACCCTCAGGGACCACAGATCAGCTATGTTACATCTGGTTCTAGTCCAGAACACTCTGCATTTACTTTAATCGTATACAGTAACATCTTCATGAAAATTAAATTTTAAAAATGTCAATGCATAAATTCTACTGGGCAATCTACCCTCCCATTTCCTCTTCCAAAAAATGATGAGTTGGTTAGGGTAATCTCTAAATTTGGTACCCTAATATTCTGTTAAACCATGCTTATGGGAAAGGCTGGTATATCTGTCCACAGCAAGAACGTACAATAAATAGCATACAGGAAAAATAATCAGGTTACATTGCTCAGCCTTGAGTAATGGGAAAAAAACGGAATACAAAGTTTTTAATTGTTGAGGTTTTAGGTTTTATTCCACACTCTAGGAGCTTCCAACCCTGCTTTCTATTACATGAGTAACAAACTGACAAATATGCATGGAAATAGATGATTTCTTTTGTTGCTCCAGCCAAAAATATCTGTCAAACTCTAATCTTGTAAAAATTTGAATTTGATGTATTGGGTAAGATGCTCAATACAGAAACACAAGTATATTAAAAAACATGAATTATGTTAATGAAGCTGGTTTCTGTAAAATATTAGTCACAGAAGGCACAAATTTTAAGGGAAGAAAAGCTTTTCTGCTTCTTACCTATAACAGCTTGCCTATAAGCATCCTTAAATCGGTTGAGGTAATATCTGTTTGCTGAATTCACTCCATCTTTCATAACTCCTGCTAACTTCCTTTCTCCTGTCCTTGTAAAGTCACCCTGTCAAACAAAAACTCATTTTGATGTCTTATTTAAACACAAGAATGTCCCCAAAATAAATTGTGAGTTTTCATTTCAACAGTGGAACTCTACAGGCTTTTTATAATTTCCAAGGTATGACTTTTATAATTTTCAAATAGTGTAGTTAAATTAAAATACCTACTGGTATTCTACCTTGATCTAAGCTTGTCAAATTATTACACATGCTACTTATGGCATCAAGTCTTCACAGTTACATGGTGCTTTACAGTAAATCCATTCTTGGCAATGTGTAGAATTTCTAGAATTATAGGTCAAAGGAATTATATGACAAACACCAAAACAATAAAACTATTTACTTCTCAAACTGGTATAATATTCAAAAACCAAGCTTCTGATATGGGAAAATATGGATCGTTCCCTAGAGTTCATCACAATGGGCTTTTGGCCTGGGTGTGTGGATGGCAGCTCTACACAGGTAGGACAAGCAGGGGTTTCCATGCCTTGCTGCACAGCACCAGCACCTGCAGAACAACCCAGTGACAACTTAAAACTGTTTTGTTTCCCTTGCTTTTCACAACAAAGATGTCAGAGCAAGTCCCTAGAGAAGTGGTGACTTAAACCTAAGGCAAGTAAGGTGCAGTCTCTTTTTCCCCATTCCAACCCCTCTATTTCTCTCCAAAGCAATCTCAGAAATCTCAGGCCTAAAACCGACAATTTAGGAAGAACATGCTGCCAGTTAGGCCAGTCACAGGAAATATAGCCGAGCAACAAGTCTCTATTACAGAAGAAAGGCATGAATGCTTGCTCATCCCAAAGAAGTTTAAAATCAAGGGGGGAAAAAGAGAAGTATTTCTCTTTAAGCACTAACTTGTACCAGGACTTTTTTTTTTTTTTGAGATAAGAGTCTCGCTCTGTCGCCCAGGCTGGAGTGCAATGGTGCGATCAAGGCTCACTGTAACCTCCGCCTCTGAGGTTCAAGCGATTCTCACACCTCAGCCTCCCAAGTAGCTGGGATTACAGGTGCACGCCACCATGCCCAGCTAATTTTTGAATTTTTGTAGAGACCGGGTTCCACCTTGTTGGCCAGGCTGGTCTTGAGCTCCTGACCTCAGGTGATCCATCCACCTCAGCCTCCTAAAGTGCTGGGATTATAGGGGTGAGCCCCTGCACCTGGCCTGTACCAGGACTTCTAAAGTTTACTTTCCATAATCAATAAAAAGCTTTTGCTATTTATCACTCAACCCAAAAGAAGGACTAATGTCTGTGAAGTCCTTGATGGTACAATCTGTGACAAGAAATATCTTGAAGAATGATCAACATAAACCTAATTTAAACAAATTCAAACACTTCCTATTGCCACAGAGGACAAGGCCCTCAGATGGACTAATTTATTTACTAGGGCCTATATTTTTATACTTAACTTAATATTCTGTGAAGACTAGCTCTATAGGATCTTCAAAAGACTTTACTGATTACAATAACTAAAATATTTCTTCTGCATTTACATGTGTCCGAGAATACTCTAAGCCCTTACATGCATTGACTCATATGATCCCACAGCAGTCTTTTGAAATAGGTCTAGTATAATTCCTGTATGACAAATGAGAGTGGTTAAGTGACTTGGCCAAGGTCACAGCTAGTAAGAGGCAAGGTTGAGATTCAAACTCAAAGACAAAACGTGACACTGGTGGCCAAAACCTGCCAGGAGACATGCTCTGTTCTGTCAGTTTTGAAAAACAACCACTTTGTATAAAATTCAGATTTCCAGACTCCCTTGAAAAACTGAAGGGTCTGGCAACACAGGCCCCTCCAGAGAGAGCCACACACTCCTCCTCAGGTCCACGCAGCCCCTCCCCCTCTGATATAATGTGTGGCCTGCTTGAGTCACCTTACCTGGCCCTGCCTTAGCCAAACATTTCAGAAAAGAGTCAACTATACCCACCCCCAACCTGGAGCCCCACACACCTTTCTGTGGTTTTAAACCACAGTCTAACCTGTGTCCTACATAATGACCCATAGATGCTTGCTGCAAGTATTTACCTTCAGAGCTGCCGTCCCAGCATACTGTCTGCTAATGGAGTCACCATTATTGGCCCACATTATCTGGTAGATGCGATTACATTTCACAGGTAATGGCTGTTCTGGAGGCATCACACCTAATTTTTTCAGCTAAAATGAACACATTGGTGGATTAACTGTATATGGGCCAGGAAACCATAGCACAAAATCTGTACTGCAGAAAAAGGAAACATATTCATACACAATTTAGGACCCTTAAATAAAAGAAATGGTCTTTTCAGACTTGTTTTTAATAAAGCAGTGCTTGAAAGAAGGCTTTGTAAATTGCTATAAGCTGAATAAATATAATGAAATATTTATACTGTTTTGGTACAGTATAAATTTTTAATGTGCAGGATCATACTATTATATTTTGTCTATTTTAAATTTACCTATGAAGTGAAGCTGAATATCAAAAAAGCACACAGAAACAATACTAATAGTAGCAGAATAGTTAAGTGCCTAGTAAGTGTTAACTTTGTGCCAAGGCTAGGGTTCTAAGAGCTTTTTTACACGGTTTTTTACAGTTTTTTCACATTCACTAGTCCTAACAACACATGTAATCAATACTGTTATCACCTACATTTTAAAAACGATGAGCCTGAGGTTTGGAGAGGTCAAGTTTTCTTTGTACAAAGTCAAAACCTTGTATGTGGTAGAGCCAGGGGTTGAACTCAAAACTGGCTGCTAAACCACTACGTAAGAGAAACAGATTCATGTCCTCAAAGTACAGTCACAAAGTTATTTATTATTTTTATTTTATTTTTTGAAGATAGAGTCTTACTCTATCTCCCAAGCTGGAGTGCAGTGGCACGATCTGGGCTCACTGCAACCTCTGCCTCCCAGGTTCAAGCGATTCTCATGCCTCAGCCTCCCAAGTAGCTGGGATTACAGATACCTGCCACCACACCCAGCTAATTTTTGTATTTTTAGTAGAGACGGAGTTTCGCCATGTTGGCCAGGCTGGTCTTGAACTCCTGACCTCAGGTGATCTAACCACCTCGGCCTCCCAAAGTGCTGGGATTATAGGCGTGAGCCACCACGACCAGCCTATACACATTTCTGCTCGGCCAGCTGGCTCTGCCAATAGGAGGCACTCAAGGAAGCCCATGAGGCAGGAGGAGGAAAAAGGCACAGGCTCCTTCACCTGTGTTCCTCCCATCAGCAGCTCCCTCTCCAGTAGCCTGGGCAACAGAGCAAGACTCCATCACCAAAAAAAAAAAAAAAAAAAAAAAGAAAAAAAGAGAAAGAATTGCAGTATCTAGAATCCCAGCCCCAAATAAGGAAGAGATAAATGACCATACGATGTCACTCAATGGACTTAAAAATGTTGGCCATCACATTTTTGAAATGAATACTTAAGAAAATCTCACTTTATTTAACTTACTTCCAGTGTAGGTTGTGCTTTTCAGGTTTTAATGCAACAAGGGTGTTTATATGCTGTAAATGTTCTATAAAACATTTGACATTTGAAAAATATTTAGCTATTTGATTACTCACGGGAAAAAAGCATTTCAAAATGAGTATCTGCAATCCAACAGACTCCAAATTACCTGCTGTTCCATGACCACTCTTGCAATGGCAGCTTGGACCACGTTGGTGCGATCCAGGCAGTCCATGCAATTAACACGAAAAATCCCTTCCTGCTTGCATATTACCCCAGCTTCATCAACCCTTTTTAAAAACAATACAGAATTATTTTACAATATAAAAGAGTAGGGTTTTCAAAACACATAATTCTTTAAAGTATAACAATAAAACAGCAGCACTGGCTATAATTTGCTTGGAATATCTTTATATGCTATGCATTATTGAGTCATTTATAGACATCATTGTTAATTTACACAATAACATGGCAGGGAACATATTATCCTCATCCTAGGGGAAAAAAACTAGGGAGCAAAGTGACTTGCCCCAAGTCCTACAACTGCTAGGCAGAGCTGACACATTCCCAAGTTATGGTTTCCAACACGTAAAAAACCAGAAGGCACTTGAAAACACCGTTGTTCCTTTTGACTCAAAGTAGAAATGCATCTAAACTCTCTGAATCAGACTAAGTTATTTTACTGCCCAGTGAGGAGTCATGCAGCATGGCTTGCTCATCTAATTTCTCTGGCCACCCGTGTAGTCTTAACCTCTAATCAAATGTTCTCTTCTGTCCTTTAAGCCAATTTAAACTTCCTGTACTCAGAATCATTTTCCGTCTCTGATAATTTTGAAATGCCTGAACACTGAGACAAAGTGCCTCTAAGCCTTCCCCTCCTGTGTTAGGAACAGTGAGAAAGAGGGGAAACAGAAAATGGGAACCATGGGGCATGAGCAGGAATAAATTCATGTCCTTAAAGAACAGTCAGAGCGTTTCACTTCATTTTGCCTGACTCTTTGACACCTTCTCCCTGTTCAAAGCTAACACCGCCTAATGATCAACATTCTCTTGAAACAAACAGGAACTGGGAAGCAAAACGAACACAAAAATGCCATCTCCACATGCTGCTATTAGTTTAATGCTTAGTGGTACCATGATTTCACAGATCCCAGAGTCTGTAAAAAGGAATTCTTGTGAAATACCTACCAACACCACTTCATATCAAGGATAATGTCATAAATGGCATCTGTTAGTGTCTGAACATTCTCAAACTTCATTCCTCGGCTAAAATCCATGCCAAAAGAAAGAAAAAAATCTTTAATATAATCATAGTTTTTTTTAAAAACTTATTTAAGATATGCTATTTAATGTAGCTTGGAAAAATTAAAAAGAATTGTTGCTCTATGTATATGAGGTTAACACCACTATATATTACGTAGACAATTAGGTAAATGTCTATAGCTAATCTGCATTGTGAAATAAAGCATACTTAAAAATTCATTAAAACATACTACAGACATCAGAAGCTTCGTTCCCCACCAAATTTCCAATACTTAGGTAAATTAAGTTAGAGCCAGGATTACGGCAAAAGAACCTTGCTGTCAGAATACATACAAGTTAAAGGCACCATCAAAATGACTCACTGGGCCGGGAACAGTGCCTCTTCCCTGTAATCCCAGCACTCTGAAGGTAGGCGGATCACTTGAGGTCAGGAGTTCCAGACCAGCCTGGCCAACATAGTGAAACCCTGTCTCTATCAAAAAACACAAAAATTAGCCAGGTGTGGTGCTGTGTGCCTCCAGTCCCAGTTACTCGGGAGTCTGAGGCCGGAGAATCCCTTGAACCCAGAAGCGGAGGTTGCAGTGAACCCAGATCACACCACTGCACTCCACTTCAGCCTGAGCAACAGAGTTAGACCTGTCTTTAAAAAACAAAAAACGCACAGATTGTTGTTTTCCTCTAGTGAAGTTTACCCATAGGGAGAGAAGCATCACTACCAGATATGAAGAGGAGCCTCTATTACTGCCAGTAATAGAGTTACCCATAGTGAAGTTTACTCATAGGGAAAGAAGTATCACTACCAGATATGAAGAAGGAAACTCTATTACTTCTGCTAGGCTTAGACCCAAGCAGAAAGGCAATGCCATAAGTTCTTTAGCTGGTGTAATCAAAGCAAAAAGGGAACTCTATGTCTCCAAGTCTTTTTGGAACAGAAAGACTGTAAATATTTTGGAAACAATTAACTCAAAATTTTAGCCAAAATAATGCCCACATGAAAATTGAAACTAAGTAAACAAATGATACCCTTTTTCTTTCCAATAATTAGGAGAAGAAATTTTTCTTCCCAGCAAAGAAGAGAAACTAAGGTCCCTGTGGCAGCATGCACCAAAAACACTGCAACTGATCAACACTGTTCTCAGAAAGCATCTTACCAGTGCTCATGGAAGTCAAACGAAACGTAAGTGAGGTGTGAGTTGTTGAGGAGCAACACTTGCTTCAGGTACGCATCGCCAATAATCTTCTCTCTTCCTGCCTGGTCTACCAAGTTAATAATAACCTAGAAGAGCAAAGAAAAACAAAAAATTAAGTTTAATTAGATGTTAGAATCATAATGTGGTTTTTAATAATTTGGAATTATGTTTTAGAAATACTTTATAGCCATGCTTAGAAATTAACACAAACATCAATTTTTTTCTATATAATTTTCATTTGTTACATACATTTATGAGAATTGACATCAATGACATTAATATCTTTTCTATACACTTGCAATAACCAATTAGAATGAAATAATAAAAACAAGGTCTTTTATAATAGCAAATATTTTAGCTATCTAGATTTAAAAAGACATATAAAAACCTAAAGACCGAACACTACAAAATGTTGCTGACGTACATAAAGTATATAGAAGAAAACCTGAATAAACAGAAACATATACCATGTTGCTAGGCAGCAAGATTCAATATTGTGAAGATTCCAGGTCTCCTCCAATTAATCTATACACTCAACCACCCCAATCGAAATTCGATCAGGATCTGTTAATGAACTTGACAACTCAAAAGTTCATCTGGAAGAGTAAATATGTAGAAAAAATTTGGAAACTAGTAAGAAAAAGGGACTTGCCCTATTGGAGAGCAAAACAAACACTATATCTATAGCAATTAAAACTGTCATACTAGTGTAGAGATAGATAAGTGACTCAGTAGAATAAGAATGGTGGCCCAGAGGCAGACCTATGTACATAGTGAGGAATCTAAGCTATGCAAACGATACCACCGTGGGGCAAATGGGGACTAGTCTATAAATGATACTGAGATGTCTGTGTGGGGGGGTAAGGAGAAGCTTACGTTAGCTCTCTACATCTCATTTATTATACACAAATAAATTCCAGATGCATTAGAGTTTTTCAGGTTATAAAAGAGCTAAAAGAAAATTCAGAACAATGTTTCTATAAACGAAGGGTGGGGCATGACTTTCTAAGCATAACATTAAAAAATGTTAAGCCTGTGTACTAAATGACAGTATAAGCAAAGGTAAGAAAGCAAAGTACTACCTAGGAGAATATACCTGTAACATAAAAACCAATAATGCATAAAGAGTCCTAAATCCAATAAGGAAAAAAATGGGTAAAGGATACAGAGGAAATCCACATGAGAAAATATACAAATAGCTAAAAACATGAGACAACAACTTCTGAACCTATACTCAGTGAAGAGATGATAACTTTAACACTCAAAGAAATGCAATTTAAAGCAGAAAATGAGTTTTAACCTATACCTAGGCAAATGTGAATACTAAACATAGACAGCACTGGTCAGTATGTGAGGAAATGGGCACTAGCTACTACTGTTGCTGTAAAATAAAACAAAACAAAAAAAAACGGTGTGATCTTTTCAGAAGCAACAGAGTGGTGAGTATCAAGTTTAAATATACATACCGTCTGATCCAGCAATTTCATTTCCATAAATTTATTCTATAAAATATACAAGTGTCCCAAAATATATAAAATGCTTTCTGTTCCTAGTCCATGAACTATCTTTATATACACCTTTTTTAAAAAAAGAAAGATGTTTTCTGGAGAATTTTTATAACATTAATAGCAAAATAACTAGTATATCTTAAAGGTCCACCAATAGAGAAATAGTTAAACAGCAGCCATGAGATCTTCAGTGAAAACAGCTGCACAATAGTATATATGGCACAGTTTTGTTTTGACTCGAGTTTTTAATTGTGTATATGCATGTGTCAAGATGGTTTTTTGGCTGCCTATGATAAATTTGAGTCAACTGACTCATATCTCAGAACAAGTCTGGAGGTAGGATGGTTCCAAAATGGCTTAAGAGGGGTTCCCAATACCATTAAGGACACAGGTTCTTTCCCCTCCCTTTACTCTGCCATTCTTCCCATCTTTTTTATTCTGCCAGCATACTGGCTGATCCTGAGGCTGGTTCCTTCACAGTCTTGAGAGAGCTAGTTCCACATCAAACCCAGACACAGCAACCAGAGGGGGACTATTGGTTCCTGTATCTCTTATTAGAGCAAGAAACCTGTCCTGAGAAGCCTCCAGGGGACTTCTCCCACATCACATATCTCATTGGCTAAATCCTCAATGAACACACACAGGTCCACGCCTAAACCAATCACTGCTGAGAGCAATGGTGCCACCACAGCTGAGTCAGACCGACCGTGGGCCCATCGCCCCAGAAGGTAAAAGGTACCCACTCAGGAAAAGGTGGGTAAATGAACACTGTTGGAGTACTGTTAGAAATCAGGAAGTGTCTGCTCAATACACACACCTATAAAATTGATGTGAAAGTCAACAGGGAGCAGGGATGAGTGTGGGAAACAGTTATTTCCTCTGCTTACACACCTTAGTATTGTTTTCCAATTGCATGTTACATTTAAAATGTGTTATTCTCTATTGTAGTTTTATTTTTTAATTTTATTTATTTACTTATTTATTTATTTTGGAGACAGAGTCTCACTCCATCACCCAGGCTGAAATGAAGTGGCACAATCATGGCTCACTGCAGCCTTCACCTCCTGGGCTCAAGTAATCCTCCCACTTCAACCTTTTGCATAGCTGGGACTACAGCCATGTGCCACCATGCCTGGCTAATTTGTAAATTTTTTGTAGAGACAGGCTCTATTCTTTATAGCTACTTATAATTACACATATTGCTAATACATGAATTTATTTACATTGAAAGAAATTCAAATGTAGAATAAGGTCAAATCCTTCCTAACCACAACCCATGGCCCTCCCTGGAGGTAACTCCTATTATCAGTTGGGTGTGTCCCCATCCAGCCTACATAAATGCATTTCTGTATAAATGCACATGTCATATGTGTGTGGATAGAATAGATGGACGAGAATCATCTATATGTAAATGACATAATTTTGTTTTGTGGGACTTTTTAAATGGCTATATGCCATTATAGTTTTCTAATTCCACAAGGTGACTTTAAGATTTTCCCATGTTAGTACACATGGATCTACCTCACTCTTTTCATTTATAGTCAATACTTTAGACGTGCAATATTTGATTTTCCCATTGTCCTCCTGATGAACAATTAGATTGTTTCCATGCTGCAACTAATGTCCTTGTACATGCGTCCTTGACTGAATATACTTCTCTCAGATTTAAAATTGTTTTCTATTATAGTTCTAGTTGCTCCATGTTCCTTGTCAAAACGTGGTATTCCCTCCCCAAACTTTTTTTTTTTTTTTTTTTTTTTTTTGAGACAGAGTCTCACTCTGTTGCCCAGGCTGGAGTGTGTGGTGTGATCTTGGCTCACTGCAACCTCCACCTCCCGGGCTCAAGTGATTCTCCCACTTCAGCCTCCTGAGTAGCTGGGATTACAGGTGCATGCCACGGTGCCCAGCTAATTTTTGTATTTTTGGTAGAGAAAGGGTTTTGCCATGTAACCTAGGCTTCCCAACTTTTTTATGTTAGCCATTCTGGTGTGTGAATAGTGGCTTTAATTTGCATTTCCCTGACATCCTTTTGCATGTGGCTGTTGACTTTTGGATATTCTTTTTTATGAAGAGTCTGATCAATTCTTTTGTCCAGTTCTCTTTTGTGTTGTACGTCCTTTTGAATAAATTTATAGGCATTTTAAAATATACTCAAAATATGAGACCTCTGTCATACATACACTAAAAAATCTTAAATATCTTCTACCACTTTGTGAACTGCCTTTCCATTCTCTTGTGTCTTAACAAATAGAAGTTCTTTATTTGAATAAAGCCAAATCTATCAGCTTTTTTCACTATGGTGTTTTCAAAGTCCTATTTAATTTTAATAAAATTTTAGTAATATTTATAACAGTATTTTAATATTTGTAATTTAGTAAAGTTATAATCAAAACAAATTTAAAGTCAAATTTATCAATTTTTTCATGTCTTTTTAAAATATTTTCCTAGATGGGCATTACCTCTTATAAAACAACTAACAAAATAGTAAACAACTGAGAAAATACATAATAATACGTTGAAAACATGGGAAGTCAATAGTTACTGCTTTTTAAAGACCTATTTAAGACACCAGGTCAAAAAGATATTCTATTTTTTCTTCTAAAATCTTTATTGCTTAACCTTTCACATTTAGGTTCATAATCCATCTCAACTGATTTTTGTATAGGGTATATAGGACAGATACCAAAAAGTAAAATTACTGGGTTAAGCAGAATGTTAATTTAATTAATAATATCTTCAAAATGGCTATACCGACTTATGCTCCTTCAACCAATGTTTGAGAGTTATTTCAAAACATAAATACTCGCCCCTTTTAACTC
Source organism: Ateles fusciceps (assembly GCA_036589455.1). Taxonomy (NCBI): domain Eukaryota; kingdom Metazoa; phylum Chordata; class Mammalia; order Primates; family Atelidae; genus Ateles; species Ateles fusciceps. Next base: position 24,127,182 of record JAZHEH010000091.1, on the reverse strand, counting down.
CTATCATCAAGCCTCATAATTTTTTCAATCTGAGGGTTTGCTATTTCCCTGCAAGACTTTGTTTGGGATTGCCCAAAATTTATATATCAATTTAGGAAGAACTGAAAACTATTTAATGTTGAGACTTCCCTTCCAGGAACATGGTATTTTCTCTCCCCTTAAGACAGGTTTTCTGTTGTGTTCTTCAGCAGTTTTTTTTTTTCCTTTCCATATACATGCTATCTTTTTGTCTGTTATTTTAGGTTGTTTCTTCCTATTTCATTAATTGTTGCTGAAAAAAAAAATGCATTACCTACTCATTACACATTCTATGGCATTACACATTCGCACTGGTCACTGCTAATGAACAGCATTACTATTATACATTCATCTTGTATCAAAATCATTGAACTTGTATCTCACCTACCAGTTTTCAGTTGATTTTGGTTTATACACTTGCATTCTTTTATGAGTGTATATGAAGGTGAGCAGAGAAAAAAAGATACTGAAACATACACAACGAGTTATCTCCAGGAGGTGGAACTGTAGGTGGTACTGAGACATGACTTTCATTCCTTGGTCTAGATGCTTCTTAGATTGTTATAATTAATTGACAGCAGTCTAATCTCTTTATGCTATCCAAATATAGTCTAAGGTATCGGACTCAGCCAGGCACGGTGGCATGTGCCTATAGTCCCAGCTACTCGGGCAGCTAAGGAGAGAAGATTGCTTAAGCCCAGGAGTTTGAGTACAGACTGGGTAACACAGCAAGACAGTGTCTCTTAAGAAAAAAAGTAGCTGATTCAATGATTATTCTTAAAGAATATTAAGAAAACTCTTAGCTTAAATGTGTTTAACTTCATGACAAATGCTGCTTTAATTTTGAATAGTACAATTTTTATGAAATTTAAAGAAAAAGATACAGTTATTTCTAAATACGAAGGAATATTTTACTACTATAGATCAAAGCCCACCTGTTTTTTGTAAATTTTCAGTTGTTCTTCGAAATGAGCACAGAAATAGGCAACAGTTTCCTTTTCACCTACAAAGAAGTGATACAAAATCTTTTTTTCCTTCCCATGTTTAAGACATATTAGTGTCTACTCCATCTGTATTCTTACTTTTAAGTAATTTATTGACAGCCAAAATGAAACTAAACCATCATTTAAAAATAAAATGCTAAGCCAAAGATTTTTTTTTTCCAATTACACTACACTAAAACATATCTGAAAGTGCAAACTATAACATTATGAGATTATTTATATACCCAAACTACTTCTCAGAAAAGCTTTCATATAGTTTATAAGCGAATAAAAACCCCTCTAAAACAATATTTTAAAAACCAAAGCTATATTGAATTCTCACAAAGAATACCAAGTTGAGAGAGAAATATACTTTAACAATTTTTCAAAAATCAACCTCATTCAGTAATCCACTTAGATTCAAATGACTTAGCTATTCCAAGACTAAAGTTAAAATACTGGAAGAAATGAAATACTCAAGATTTAAAAGAAAAAAAAAAAACTTTCACAGAAAAATATTTGAGAAAAGGCATCTCACTGAATTTTGGTAGATTCCATCTTAGTTCCTGCTTCTACAAATATTGGCTAGATTTGCTCCTTTCCAAAGTTAAACATTCAATAAAGTACTCTTCAAAGCAACAGCAATTTAAAACCTGTGAAGTAAGCTGTTTTGCTCTACTGTTAGAGACAATTTTTATTGTTAAATAAATGACTTAGTCAACGATTACTAATCCTGTGATTACTGCATCACTTTCTATTGCATTTCATAAATATAAGTTATCGTTTTGAATGAAGTATCTGGCAAAGCAAATCCAAACCTATCAGGTATCTAATTTCTTAAAAACTATTCTCTCTGAAATCACCATCTGCAAACAAAATAACTGACATGCTTACTTTTGTCCAGCCTCGGTCTTGGATTATACCGATACCCAACCTGGCTCCAAAAGACAGGCACGGAGCCTCGTGTCTGAACAAATGACAGGGTATGATTATGAACATGAATTAACTGCTCAGTCTCCACATAATTTGCAACATTTCCATTTTTATCCACTCCTCTTCGTTTATACCGCATTCCTGAAAGAAAATTAAAACAGAAAACAGCAACGTTTTTAAAAATTTATTTAGTCTGACTAGATTATGCTTCCTAATCGAATGTATGTCTTCCAGGATAGCTTTGGGGATCCAGTGTGCAAATGCCAAGCAGAGCAGTATCAACTTACCCAAAATCATAACTGTATGCATCACTGTTTTTAACAAGTTGAAGCTAAGACAGTTCCTCTGAACCGAAAGATTTCCCCAAAGGCACCAGCACACAAGAAGGATTTATCATGGCGATACAGGCTGTCAATGGAGTGCCAGTATTCTGAAGCACATCTCAAGTGACTTTCTTCTCTCTATATATGTACCTCCTTTTCCTTCGCATTTTGCTAACTCTCTCTTATTCACTTCTCTTCAAAAATTAGTCTCCAATTATACCACAGTATTTAGAGTCCCCAAGCACTTTGAAGACAACTGTGTTTCCAAATCCATTATTGTCATTAGCATTTCAACACATCTGCAGCTTTTCCATTCTCGCCTGGATTTGATTTGCATGCTATTACAGCCCTCCACTCACCGGCTCTGTGCCTACTTCGGCGTGAAATGAGAGCCACTAGAAATCGTGGGTAAATATCATCTACACAGGTGGACTCCTGAGGGGGGGGGTCTCCGGGCTGCTTTTCTCATCATCAGATGATTCGGTGTAATTAACCACAAGTTCTTCAATCTGCACAAAACCTTGGATCATGGGGATAATCCAAGAGTCCACATCTGGGGTCTGCAAACAAAATGAACATCATGTTGTTTCTATTCTGTACAGCACTGCTACTTTCTTAAACCCAAACAGTAGTCGGCAGCTATTTCTCAGTTTATTAAAAGCAGAAACCTTCCATTATGCAACCATATTTTCTGCTTATTGAAGAACATCATGGAAGGAAGGGACAGAGGAGGTCCTTCCTTTTCCTTATAGTGAGCACAGCCTAAGAGCCAGGCTGCCTGGGTACAAATCCAAGATCACCATTTATTAACTCACTGAGGGGGAGCCACCCTTGTTGTGGCTGTCCTTCTCTGGGAAACAGTAACAACTACTTGACAAGGTTGTGAAGATTAAATGGATAATACATGTAAAGTGTTTAGCACGATGCCTGCCATATAGTATTTAACAAATGTGACTATTATGGTTATGATTCAACTCCCAGTTGTATTAAGGCTTTAATAAAATACAACTAATTCTGATCACTTTATTATGAAACATATAGCTCTACTTTATTTTCTGGCTTAGAAAAAAATTCTTGCTTCCTCAAGCTAAAATCTGAGTCATAAATGAAACAAAAAAAACCCATTTCATAAATGTCTTATTTTAAAATGTCATCCAACATAATTAGGAGAGTACTGATGAAAGATTTCTTCTTCTGGCCAGTCACAGTGGATCCACACCTGTAATCCCAGCACTTTAAAAGGCCGAAGCAGGCAAATCAGTTGAGGCCCAGGAGTTCGAGACCAGCCTGGCCAACATGGTGAAACCCCATCTCTACTAAAAATACAAAAAATTAGCCGGGCATGGTGATGCAAGCTGTAATCCCAGCCACTCAGGAGGCTAAACCAGGAGAAATGCTTGCACCCAGGAGGTGGAAGTTGCAGTGAGCTGAGATCACGCCACTGCACTCCAGCCTGGGCAACAGAATGAAACTCTCTCAAAAAATAAATAAAATAAAGATTTCTTCTGTTTCTTTCAGACTAAGAAGACAGATTTCTCAATTTATTGTCTGCAGAGACAGCAAAGGGTAAAAAATGCTCCAGAGAGTTGTTCTTTGGCCTACTTTCTCTCTTATCTCCCTAAGTGTACCCAGCTTTAATCTCAGCATCTACTTCAAATCCACCTCTTCTTCTATCACCAAACACTCCAGGTCCTATCTCACAAGTTTTGTTTTGTGGAGCCTGCAGATAGGATCTTAGGAAGGTGGTTAAAATGGAAAATAGTGAGGTAAAGAATCTACCTGCATTCTTATCACCATTCCCATTATTTGTATTTCTGTTCTAGCAGTAAGTGCAAAACTTTTGACAGGCATAGAGAAATTTATGCTGCCAAATGTCACCTTTTAATATGACAACTTCAAGTCATCAGTTTTACATGGTAATGTAAAAGCATTCTGACAAAAACTCTGCAAAACATGTCAGAGCTTGGTATTGTCAGCACACAGGACAAACACTCATTACAGATGCCCCTGTTTTTCTCCTCCATCACTGGGTTTTGGTGGTCACAGTTTGATCAGCATTGCAAACAGAGGTAAGAATAATCTCAGGCCTCATATGCTCATTCTCCATAGAGGCATATGATGGGCATCTAGTGAAGACGCCACTAGATTATGTGAAAATCATTGATACTAACCACCACTAAGGGAGAGAAACCAAAAGGAAAAGGTCTGAAATTGCTGAAAGGTTAAAAGATAATATATAGACCTATTCAGATATTTGCCTGCTTTATTTCGTGTCTAAAACAAGTGGCACATAACAGGCCTTCCATAAATATTTGTTGATTGAATGAATTGTCTTTAGACAGCAAATTTTCCAACATACATGATCAAGAAAAGGAAGAAAGTAATCACTAAACCAGAGGAACTTCATAAAATAATCTCATCATATTCTGTGTCTTCCCTCAATCAAATATAGTAGTACAAGAATGGCCTTAGAGATCTGTCTATTCCAATTCCCAGATGAGAAAACAGAGGTCCAGCAAAGGTAAAAAAAAAAAAAACAAAAAAAACTGGTATCATTACAGGAAAACCCAGATTCAACATTTCCAATGGGTAAAAACAAATACCTCTTTTACAGGAACTCTACGAACATTAGTTCCACAGCCTTAACTTACCACTATCCTACGGGAATCTGTTAAAAAGACAGGCCTGTGAGGAGGCAGTGGAATTGTAAACTGCCTCAAAATAATGCCTTGTTTTCCTGGTTAAATGATTCCCATTCCATAGGGAAAAAAACAGTGATCTTTTAAAATGTATCTTAATACAATTAAAAAACATTTGCTTAACAATTATACCCAGATGTTTTAGAAACAAATACATGAATCTCAGTAGGGTTAGGATATTTTAGAAACAACTACTCACACCAATCTCAGTAAGATCTTGTATCATATATTTATTCCAAAAAAATCGGTCATCAACCTAGAAAAGATGCAGAAACAACAGTTCAGAAACACATTATTTCAGTTTTCCTATAAAAGCCAAAACAAGCCATCACTTGTTCCCAAGGGCAAACCCTGCTCTTTGAGCGGTGAGTGGTACCTTCTGCCAGAGGGGCCGGCCATCCTTCTCCCCAGTGCTCTGCCTCTGCACCGAATTGGTCAGGTCATAAGTCAAGCTATAATAAAAGGATTCCGAGTCCATGAACATCTTCAGCAACTCTTCTAGTAATCGTCTCTCCAACTTCTCCTTCTCTTTACTTTCCTTAACCTATAAGAAATTAATCTACTATGACTACAGAAACTAAATGTAAAGGAGTTTGAGGATGACATAAATTCCTAAGACAGAAGTGAAAATAATCCCAAGGACATAAGGAGATGGTGCTTCAATACAGCAAATGGTTTGAAAGTAAATTTCCTGAGGGGAAAATTCTCTCTCCATTTAACACTAATCAAAGATTAATTCAAAGCCCGTATCAATTGAACTCTTACTTTCTTTTTATTAGGAGCAGACACATTGGATTTAATATGCGTCAAGGTCTTCAGCAGAAACTTGGAGTCATCAGGAGATGGTATAATCTTCTCTGGTTTGTTAATACCAAAATGATGCTTCTTACAGAGCTAAATAATTAGGAAGAGAAAGATGATTTGTTGTTATTAATATCTGCTTGTCACATGTTCGAGTGCAGAAGTGAATGCTACTGCTCAGGCATTTTGATTAACAGTAAACCTCAAGAGTTAAAAAAAATGATCAAGCAGACAACTGATGGCAAACACAGCTGTGAGTTCAATGATGAGAAAGCGACAGCAGAAGGTAAGACACAAAGAATACAGGGCAGGATATACTTAGGATTTAGAGGTGGAAAATTCAGAGTGGGCTCATGATAAGTTCTCTTCTAACATAACTGAAGAATGAAACGTTCTGACTGAGGTTATTAATGCTTTGGAAATTGGTATCTAAGACTTTAAAAACTGCAAAATGCACACTGCTATGCTTCAGGGTTATGACTTTTCAGGTATTTGTGCTAAATATTGATGCTAATTGTTTTGGATAAGAAGATGGCTTAACAGCCTGTTCTAGTGGGAGCCCTAAAAGCTGGGCATTTCAACCACTCCCTCTCCTCTTATGCTCACATGCACTAATGAAATCAGCTTTCATTAGTGAAGATTAGTTAAACTTGAAGAAACAGTAATTAGGAGCTGCAGGAAAAGTGCTGCACAACTGTCCAGGGTAAGAAAGGGCATGGCAGCGTGAATCAGCCGTGCTAACGTAAGAGAAGGCACAGAAGGTTCTAAAGAAGGCGACCTGGTTAAAGTTGAGGGTTTTACATATAATTTCATGTAGCTCAGCACACAAAGCAAATATTCTGAAATGTACACAGAAATTCTATTAACAATATGCAGACCAATTCCATTTTTTCAACAAACTAGTTTCATTGCTGCACTGAGACTCTTAGAAGAACTAATAGTTACTAAATGCTTATTACCATAAGTGTGTTACAAAATTACTCACATGATAAAAGAGAAGAAAAGCAAGTTTAAGCTTTGATTATTTAAGAGAAAGACCATCCCCGTTTTATCAAATTTGGAAGTAGAAACTAATAACCAGACCAAATTTTCATGTGCAATGGAATCTCCAGATGATTTTATGCCTTTTCAAAATTATGGGCTATCAAAAACTGTCCACATGGGTTCACACCATGATTACAGCTTTAAGCTGCTCCTGCCCTACCATTAAATACAAGGGAACTAAAGGTGTGGCAGAAAAGCTTTATATTCCTACTGCCAGAACAGCTCACTTTATTTCCCTTCAAACAAGCAAAAACCAAGAACTCCAGGTGACAGGAAGGAGAGAAGAACCAAGTATATAGACACAGCTCCAGCAATTCTCTCCTCACCCCTCTCTGTGATTGTTTCCATCAGCACACAGGCCCATCCTCCTCTGCACACCCCCGCTGACTCCTCTTCCTTAGCCACTGCTGTCCTCTTACTCACTCTGCGCTCCTTACCGCCTCCAGCTCCACTCCTCCCATTCGCTCCCCAACTTGCCCCCTCACCCCCCAATTTGGCTTTCACCCCTACCACTCTCCCAAGCTGCTGTCTCCAGCATGATCAATGACTTCCGCTTTTGCTAAATCTAATGCTCTTGGTTCTTAACCTCTCAGTAGCATCTGAGTCACTCCCTCATCCTCCAATACACAGCTTCACCCCGGCTCCCACTGACCACTCCTCTTCTGCCACTTTGACTGGTTCCTTTCCAGCCTCCTGTTTGATGTCCAGGTGCCCCAAGCTTTGGTCCCTGATCCCCTTCTCGTCTGCATTCACTCCCTCAGTGATTTCATCCAGACTTGTGGATTTCAATACCGTCCATATGCCACCCCCACCTTCCCAAATGTTTATTTCCAGTCCAGCTCTCTCCTAAAACTCCAGCCTCACATATCTCAACACTTCCACTGGGATGTCTACCAGGGATCTCAAACTCAACACGTCCAAAACCAGATCCTCCCCTCCCCCTCCACCACCTTCACTTCCTACTCCTCTCTGCCTCCTGCTGACTCCACTCCACTCACACTGGCTTCCTTGCTATTCCTCAACACAGCTGTCCTCTCTGCCCAGACACCCCTTCCCCAGACAGCTTATCTCCATCTCCACTCCTGGGCACTCCCTCCACCACACTTAACTGTGCTCAACTCTTATTTCCATGAGTGTTTATTACTTTCCAACATACTACACAGTTATTATGCTCATGTTTATCATCTGTCTCCTCCTTCTATAATGTAAGCTCCATAAAGGCAGGAAGCTTTGTCTTGTTGACTCCTATCTCTGGTGCCTTAGCACTGGCTGGCATCAGAGGTTTCACGACCCTCACTCCCGTTCTCCCATGAATACACCGTGCACACCCCACCCTCCTTGATACAGCATCACTGGGGCAGCAGAGCAGCAGTTTTAAAAAGATGCTCTCCCTCTGGTCTCCTGCTACTGCTCTGCTTGTGGCACTGAGCAACTATTGGCTAGCAATGTTTATATAAAATGTTGGTGATTATTTACTTACATTAATAACTCTTTTAAAACCTGAAAACATGCTTACTTGCTCAAGATGGAGCTACAGACTGTTACAATTTTAGTATTCAAAATAGGATAGACAGACAGAGTCATTCTGTTTTTTTTTTTTTTTTTTTTTTTTTGAGATGGAGTTTCGCTTGGGTTGCCCAGGCTGGAGTGCAATGGCATGATCTCGGCTCACCGCAACCTCCACCTCCCAGGTTCAAGCGACTCTCCTGCCTCAGCCTCACGAGTAGCTGGGATTACAGGCACACACCACCACACCCAGCTAACTTTTATATTTTTAATAGAGATGAGGTTTCTCCACGTTGGTTAGGCTGGTCTTGAACTCCTGACTTCAGGTGATCTGCCCGCCTCAGCCTCCCAAAGTGCTGGGATTACAGATGTGAGCCACTGCTCCCGGCCAACATAATCATTCTTGAAGAGCACTCAAGCCAGCAAAAACTTCCCCCCAGAAATATATCAAAGGTCCATATTCCAAGTAAATGTGTAGCAGCACACCTAGTCTACACCCACATTTTCCTTACTCAGAAAGACACAGTCCATTTTTCTCTTAGAAGATAGCTTCTGGGATTAGGACCTGGGGTCATCATTCACCCTTTTCCTTTGTCCCAACCTCTAACAGTCCCTTTACTAGCACCTCATGACATGTTTACGTATGTGAGAATCTTCTTTTAAATCCATTCCTCAAACCTGAAATCCACTCCGAGAGCCAGCAGGGCACAGAGAGTGTCCCAGCCACAAGAACTATAAGGAATATCGTCTGATTGGGGCAGGTCAAGGAGTAAAGGCCCCAGTGACACTCTTAGGCCTCCTAACTCTGTCTCTCGGAATGTGGTGCTAATGAACACTCCCTGCTGTTTCTTCCTCTGGTCCCCATGACACCAAGCTCTCGGGGTTCTCCCCACCTCTGGCTGTTCCTTCTTAGTCTCCTCTGTGGGTGTATCTTTCTTCTCAAAAGCTGATGATATTCCCAGCATTCTACTCTTAGATCTCTTCTCAGTCTTCATGCTCCATCTAGAAAATGTCATTCTCTTTCCTCGTTTTCACTACTACATTTGCTAACTCCACTCTCCCGCCCTAATCTCAAGACTGATACATGTGACGTCTCCCCCTCACTGAGACACACTAGACCCTCAAACTCAGCATCTCCAGAAGTGAGCAACATCTGCGCCCCCAAATATTGTCCCCTCTCTGGTATGCCCTATTTTTCAGGTAATGACTGCACCCCCCACACTGGATCATTTAAGCAAGAAACCTTAGAGTCATCTTCCATCATTCTTCTCTAAGTCTCTCCTATCAACCCCAGCCACTTCATGCCCACTGCTACTGTGTTGATTCAGATTCCTATCTTTTGCCCAGACCAGTGTTTCTTCATGGAAGTGCTACTGGCATTGAACACAAGAGATTTCTATACAGGATTATCCAACTCAGTGCAGACACTCTTAACAGCTCCCCTCATGATCTAGGGAGTTCCACCTGAGTCCCAGGCCTCAAGTACTAAGCATGGCCCCAGGCTCCCATCTCCCATGAAGCTCGGTTAGTCCTCTTTACTGTATAGGGGCCAAATTCCCACCTGCTACTGTCCACTTCTGGATGCAGACCCAGAAAGGCCTATAGCTGGTCTACTTTTAAAAATGCTTCCTCTCTTAAGTTTGGCCCTCCCTCCTCCCCCTCCCCTCCCTTCCTCCCTCCCTCTTTTTTTCTTTCTTTGAGGCAGAGTCTTGCTCTGTCACCCAGGCTAGAGTGCAATGGCGCGATCTCAGCTTGCTGCAACCTCCACCTCCTGGGTTCAAGTGGTTCTCCCGCCTCAGCCTCCAGAGTAGCTAGAACTACAGGCACGTGCCACCATGCCTAGCTAATTTTTGTATTTTCAGTAGAGACAGGGTTTCATCAGGTTGGCCAGGCTGGTCTTAAACTCCTGATCTCAAGTGATCTGCTTGCCTCAGCCTCCCAAAGTGTTGGGATTACAGGCATGAACCATCATGCTCGGCCTTTTCTGTTTTTCTTTCTTTTATCTACCCTCATCCTGGACTTGAAACAGAGTTAACATAAGCCCATCATCCCTTAACTTCCTTATGTACAATTCCAAAATCCAAAAAACTCTAAAACCTGAAAGTTTATTTTTTAAGTTAAAACTCATTTAATAGCAGAGCATGCACTGACCTGATATGAGGCTATTGATAATCATTACTTACCTCCCTTAGTATGAACATTCAAATGATTCTTTAAGAAACATTAATGTGTTTTATTGTGGGGTAATGTTCCAGTATCACTTTAGAGTATAGAAAATACACAGAATAACCTTTTGAAAACTCCAAAAAACTTGAATTCTAAAACAAATATGGTCCCAAAAAGTTCAAATAAGGATTGTGGATCTGTGTAACACAGTCCAAACTCAGGGAAACACCTTCACTGGAAGGCTTTCTCTTTTTTTTTAGATGGAGTCTCACTCCTCTGTCACCCAGACTGGAATGCAGTGGTGCGATCTCGGCTCACTCCAACCTCCACCTCCCGGGTTCAAGCAATTTTCCTGCCTCAGCCTCCCAAGTAGCTGGAACTACAGGCACTCACCACCATGCCCCACTAATTTTTGTATTTTTAGTAGAGACGGGGTTTCACCATGTTGGCCAGGCTGGTCTCGATCTCTTGACCTCATGATCCACCTGCCTCAGCCTCCCAAAGTGCTGGGATTACAGGCATGAGCCCCTGCACCTGGCCCTCTGTGTCTTAAAAATGATTTTTTTCTAAATAAAAATTTAAAATTACTGGCCAGGTGCAGGGGCTCACACCTATAATCAGCACTTTGGGAGGCTGAAGCAGGCGATCGCTTGAGTCCCGGTATTCAAGACCAGTATGAGTAACACAGTGAGATCCCACCTCTACAAAAAAGACGAAAAATAAAAATTATCCGTGCATGGTGGCACATGCCTATAGTCCCAGCCACCTGGAGGGCTGAAGACAGGAGGATCGCACCACTGCACTCCAGGCCGTGCGACAGAGCAAGACCCTGTCTCAAACAAACAAATTAATGAGATACTATAAATGCAAATATTTTCAATGAATATGTTACAATCTTCTACACAGTCACCTTTAGAAAATAAAGTATAGAGCACTACCTTTCTGAAAAGGTTAAATTCGGTCCTGACAAAAAACAGGGATAAGAGAAAATTACTGCTTGGGATTCCTTCCCAGTTCTAAGGTATTTTGTTTACACAGAGTCGCAGGATTATAATGCACTGCATTGGCAACAGGATCACCTTCCCTTTTCCAGAGGCCGGGCCAGTTCTGTGTGGTATGTGGTTAGGTCCTTATCACAGCTCTGAAACACGTGATCTCAAAAAGAAAATACCACAGCCACAGGCTCCACAGCACTTCCCTAGTTTTTAAATTATGCTTGCAACTTACACCTCATGACCAAGATTAAGGGTTGATGTTGCTGCTGTCATTTAAGAAGAGAGAAATAATTTTATGTGAAAAGCTGGTATCTACATCCATCTGAAGCTAAAATTTTAAACAGATGTCTGATGGAAACTAAATACGGAAAATGATGCGGTTATCTATTAAGGCAATGAGATACAGCAAATAAGATATGCAGACATGGAACATAAGCCTATACAACTTTAAAGGTATTTTTTTCTAAAGAAGCAGCATCTATGTCCTCATTGTTTAAACCTTACAGATTCTTTACTCTTATATATATATATATTTAAATTTTTACTTTTTAGAGACAGGTTCTCACTCCACCATCCAGGCCTGAGTGCTGTGGTACAGTCATAGCTCACTGTAGCCTCAAACTCCAAGGCTCAAGCAATCCTCCTGCCTCAGCCTCCTGAGTACCTGTGACTATAGGTACACACCACTACATCCAGCTAAGTTTTAAATTTTTTATGGAGATGGGGTCTCACTATGTTGCCCAGACTGGTCTCAAACTCCTGGCCTTAAGCACTCCTCCAACCTCTGCCTCCCAAAGTGCTGAGATTACAGGCATGAGCCACTACACCTGACGCCTTCATCTCTCTCTCTCTCTCTCTCTCTCTCTCTCTCCTCTGGAGACAATGTCTCACTCCATTGCCTGGGCTAGAGTGCAGTGGCATGATCAAGGCTCACTGCAGCCTCAACCTAACCTCCCGGGCTCAGGCGATTCTCCTGGGTAGCTGGAACTACAGGGATGTGCCACCTGGCTGTTTTTTGTAGAGGCAGAGTCTCGCCATGTTGCCCAGGTGGGTCTCAAATGATCCTCCTGCCTTGGCCTCCCAAAGTGCTAGGATTACAGGTGTAAGCCACTGTGCCCAGCCTTTCTACATCATTTTTGTAAAACAGCACACTGTTTTGAAAAATCAGTCTGGCAGTTCCACAAAAGGTTAGACCTATAATCCCAGCACTTTGGGAGGCTGAGACAGGTGGATCTCTTAAGCCCAGATATTCAAGACCAGCTTGGGTAACATAGTGAGTTACCATTAAGAACCAGCAATTCCATTCCTAGGTACACAACACCAAGAGAGATAAAAACAAATATACCACCAAGAACTTGTATGCAAAATGGTTTATAATAGCATTATTCATAATAGCTAAAAGGTGGAAACAACTCAAATGTCCACCAACTGATGAACAGATAAACAAAATGTGGCATGAACCTTAAAAGCTATGCTAGGTGAAAGAAGTCCGTCACAAAAGGCCACATGGTATATGATTCCATTTATACGAGATGTCCACAAAAGGCATTTATAGAGACAGAAAGGAGATTAGCGGTTACATAGTGCTGGGGAGCTGGAGTTTGGAAGGAAATGAGGAGTGACTGCTAATGAAGACAGAGTTTTTTGGGGGGGATGATGAAAGGTTCTAAAATTGATTGTGGTGATAACGACACAACTCTGAATACACTAAAAACCACTGACATATACTTTAAATGGGTGCACTGTATGGTATTTGAATTATGGTATGCGAATTATTTTTAAAACTGGCAAACAAATAAGGCACATATTTGAGATAAAAAGACAAGAGGCAGAAAACTAGAAATTCTATTAATACAAGTTTCTGAAATAAGATTGCATCTGCTCCAATTACAGAAACAGACTAAGCTTTAGCAAACCTGAGAACAGTGACCACATTAAAAGATGCTGCTGAAATAAATGTGGATTATTGAAACTGATACACAGACATCCAAATCAGAAAGTCATATTAAGGAGAAATAAGTAGTGTTAATAAAGTCTTCCTATGTTCTTAAAAAAATAAGCCTAACGGAAAATATGTAAAAATGCAAAACAGAAAAACTATACTGAAACATTTGAAAGCAACACTGGTCCTCCAAAGAGCCTAGGTACAAATGGAAACACCCATCAAAACTCAGCAGAATACTGATAACAATTATTTCCAAGTGGGGGGATATTTTTTCTTCTGGTTTACAATGTACTGTATAATCAAAAAACACAATGGAAAAATGATTAAGCTTCTTAAAGCTCTTTTAAATTGAGTTATATAGAAATTGAAATAAAGACACCAAGATTTAAATTAACATGTTACAAGACAATAAAGTCGTGATTTTCCACACAGTGGTTCTTTGCCCTTCCTGCTGTTCACTGCTGCAAAGCTCCTTTGCCATAAAACAGAATTAAAAAGAAAGAAAAAATGGCACAAGTACAAATTTCTAAAATTATAATCTCTTGAGAGAAAGGTGTACCAAACTATTCACTGAGATAGGATCTGGAAACACTTTCTCTGAAATTACTTAAACTCCTAATTAGCAAGAGTCATTATGTATATTCAACTCTTAACGTGAATCATGATTTTGCTGCCCCTGAGAAGTGCGGCAGTGCAGCCCAGCAGCTGTAAAAATAATTACATCAATAGAGGAAACCCCACTTTCCTTTTTATTTGAATATAATCTCTTTCCCTTAGACTATCGAGAGAGAAAAAGGGAAAGTCTGAAGCATAAAGAAGTTCTTAAAGCTTTTATAATACACTTTTGTGCTTAAAAACTCCATGTAAATGTTAGTTCCTAAAGCCATCTTGGCTTTTTCCCCATTTATTTCACAGTCAGCTACTAGTCTCAAAAATGTTACAGATTGGTGGCCATGAAGGACATCAGAAAATCTCCCTGAAAGGTCTAACAAAGGCCCCAACCTGTTCTGGATGAGGTGTGACATTTAATTTCCCCAGAACTGGGAGTGCCAAATATGCAAATTGTGACTGGCAGATGGACAAAGGGCTGGACAGGCTGGTTCCCGGCTCTAAATCAAACCGCCAGAGACCCCACACTTAGTGCTCAAACCTGAATGCCAGGCCAAGGGGTGCCCACCCTCAAGGGAAAGGTCTGTGATAAAAAGCCATCCTGATCTTTCAGTGTGTCAGGAAAACCGTCCAAAAGACATTGGCAGCAAATTTACTGGCTTAGGAAACTAATACAATTTTTGCTAGCCTGGCCACTCTTCACCAAAAAAAAAAAAAAAAAATGCAAACAAAAACTGCAAACATCTGCTTTTAATAGGCCTAATTGCAGCCTAGATTTTTTGTCTCTCGATCAGCAATAGTGAATAGTGTTCTGGCATAAGTACCAATAAAAGGAGAATAATAAGAACTCCAATGTTTTTTGATTCCTGTAACAAACAGTTAATATCAGAGTCCGCTTAAATTCATTTTAATGTTTCTTAAAATTCAACTGTCAAACTTCCAGTGACATCTGAAGCATAAAAATAGCTTTATTTTTAGTTATTCTTAAACACTTTAACCCTGTCCCCCAAACTTCCTCCCCAAGAACTCTGCATGGAAAAACACGTGCTGAGTTGTGGGGCAGTGTGTGCTTTGCTATCTGTTACCTGCTGTTCAGGTAATAGGGTGGCAGCTCAGCAGTGTGATACAGGACCGGGCTACCTAAGTGCCAGCTGCATGGCTTAACCCTTGCCAGGTCTCCTTTGTTTTTATTTTATTTTCTGAAATCTATTCACTAACTTTTTTTTAACAAGATGAGGTCTGGCTGTGTTGTCCAAGCTGGTCTCATACCCCTGAGCTCAAGCAATCCTCCAGCCTTAGCCTGTCAAAAAAAGGAGCCACCCTGGTCTCCCTTCTTTATTTGTGGTAATGCCCACCTCATAGGGTCCTCCTAGGGACTAAATATTATCATCTATGTAACACACAGGCCTGGCACATCACATAGTGAACGAAACAGGCTATGGCTACATTAGAGTGATGACAATTCCTAGGCATCAAATCCCCATACTGAGCAAATAGAACAGAAATGCTTTCATGGGTTACTTCTACTAGGGGGCAGCACCTTGTGGTAAAAACATGAGCCCTAAGCAATCTCATTGTTTTGTCTGGAAATTACTCTACTTGTAGACTTGAGCTCTTCTCTAGAAAATAGAGAGATGACATTAGACGAGTGACTGTCTTCCTTTTAAAAACTTTCTTTTTAAATTGTAAGAGTAATATATGCTTAGAAAGTTTTCAAGAAATGTAGATAAAAGAGGATATAATCAAAGGTCTCCTTTTCTTGACTCACTCCTTTTCCCTAAGAAGTTTTCAAACTGTACTGTGCAGAGTCCTAGGGCTCCCTGGAAACGGAAGGTGGCCAGAGTCCCAGGGACTCCCCAGCAGTACTTCAGCCACAGCAGCCCTGCTTTTGTGTGTCTTCTATACTAGATTTCATGGATTTTGAGACAAGAGTTCCACTACTAAAATAAAGTTGGAAAATTATAGGATTAAATTATTTTAAGAAACATTACCCAGCTCTAAAAAATGTATGTTTCTGGTCCACTAAACCAAATCCTCATATTTGCTATTACATTTATATCAGGTTTCCAGAGAATTTCCTTTTATTTCACCTTACCTCTAGCTCAAGATCCTGAGGTTCCATTTCAGAAAGCGATAGCACAGCAATTTTGGTAACTTTACAGACCTCATGGTCTCCTGGGAGTTTGCCCACCAATGCCTTCTGCCGAATTAGAATAAGCCACCATGGAAGATCTGAAAGAGGAGAGTCATAATAAAGTCTGGCGTTTACAGAGGGCTACTGTTCTGACAAGTTGAAGGTGAATAACCTAACAATGATAACAAAGTGTGCATCCAAAATAAACTTTCAAAGGAAAACATGTCACAAAGACATAAAAATGACCCTTAAACATGCGAAAAGATGTTCAATCTCACTCATAATTAGAGAAATGTAAATTAAAACAATGTTGTGACACCATGCTCACCCATCAGATTGGGGACAATTAACAAGAATGACAATACACATGTTGACGAGGCTGTGAGAAAACTCAAACTACAGTGCAGGTGAGAATACTGATGACAAATGCAACTTTTCTGGAAGGAAATTTAGCAATACCTAACAATACAACAAATGCACTCACCTTTTAATCCATCCAGTGATCCCACCCTTGGGAATTGACCCTGAGGGTATACCTCAACAACGAAAAGTACATACACTGAAGCCTATTCACTGCAGCAGTTTACAATTATAAAATACTGGCAACAACCTAATGTCCAGATACAGTACAGTGGTTGAATAAACTATGCATCCATGCAATGGAGTACTATGCAGTTGTAAAAAAAAAAAAAAAGGATTCTATAAATTAATGAGGTGGATGCACTAAGTGGATAAACTGAATATATTATTAACATAGAAAGCCATCCCTCCGTATCTTCGGGGGGACTGGCTCCAGGACCCCTCGTGGATACCAAACTCTAAGGATGCTCAAGGCCCTTATGTAAAATGGTATAGTATTCGTATATAACCTATGCACATCCTCTCATGTACTTGAAATCATCTCTAGATTGCTTACAATACCTGATATCATGTAAATGCTACGGTAAACAGTTTGTAAACTGTATAAGGAATAATGACAAGGAAAAAAGTCTATACACATCCAGTACAGACACAACCATCCTTTTTTTTTTCCAAAAATTTTCCATCCATGGTTGGTTAGATCCACAGATACAGAGCTCAATGGATACACAGGGCCGACTGTACATAATAAGGCTATGCTATAATAACATATATATATATTTGAGACTGGCTCTCACTCTGTCACCCAGGCTAGAGTGCAGTGGCGCAATCTCAGCTCATGGCAGCCTCTGTGTCCATCGCTCAAGCAATCCACGCACCTCTAAAGTAGCTGGGACCACAGGCACACACCACCACGTCCAGCTAATTTTTGTACTTTTTTTTTTTTTTTTAAGAGATAAGGTTTTGTCATGTTGCCCAGGCTGGTATCAAACTGCTGGGCTCAAGCAATCTGCCAGCCTTGGCCTCCCAAAATGCTGGGATTATAGGCGTGAGCCACGGTGCCCAGTCAAGAAAATATATTATTAAACCAAAGCATAAAAGAATACCTAGAGTGTACTACCCTTCATGTAAGAAAAAAATATGAGGTTATATATATCTATACATACAGTCACGTACCACATAATGATGTTTCCGTCAATGATGAGCTACACATGCAGTGGTGGTCCCTTAAAACTATAATGGAGCTGAAAAATTCGTATCAGTGACATCATAACGTAGCATGACATATTACCCACATATTTGTGTGATTCTGGTATACATCTACTGCACTGCTAGTGATATAAAAGTATACAACATACAATTATGTACGTACATAAGACTTGATAATAATAAATGACTGTCACCAGTTTATGTACCTGCTATAGTGTTCTTTTTATCATTATTTTAGGTGTACTCCTACTTATAAAACAAGTTAAGGGTAAAAAGAAAATGTTTTTGCACAGCTGTACAATGTGTTTCTGTTTTAACCTAAGTATTATTACAGAAAAGTCCAAAAGTTTTAAAAAATTAAAAAGTTTATAAAGTAAAAAAGTTACAGTAAGCTAAGGTTAATTTATTATTGAAAAAGAAAAAAAATTTGGCAGGACATGGAGGATCATTCATGCCTGTAATTCCAGCACTTTGGGAGGCTGAAGTGGGAGGATTGCTTGACTCCAGGACTTCAAGACCAGTCTGGGTAACATATGGAGACCTTGTTCTACCAAAAATTTAAAAATTAGCCCTGAGTGGAGACACGCACCTGTAGCCCCAGCTACTCGGGAGGCTGAGGTAGGAGGGTCACTTAAGCCTGGGAGGTTGAGGCTACAGTGAGCCATGGTCATGCTACTGCACTCCAGCTTGGGTGACAGGGCAAGATCCCATCTTATGAGAACTTTATTTAAAAACCCAGCCTGGCCAACCTGGTAAAACCCCATCTCTACTAAAAATACAAACATTAGCTGGGTGCCTGTAATCCCAGCTACTCGGGAAGCTGAGGCAGGAGAATCACTTGAACCCAAGAGGTGGAGGTTGCAGTGAGCTGAGATCACACCATTGCACTCCAGCCTAGGCGACAGAGTGAGACTTCACCTCAAATAAATAAATAAATAAATAAAAGCAAAAGCAACAAACAAAAAAAGAAAACCCCAAAAAATAAAGAAATAAAATTTTTAAAATAAAGTCAGTGTCACCTACATGTATGGTGGTTATAAAGTCTAAAGTCTATAGTAGTGTACGATAACGTCCTAGGCCTTCACATGCATTCACCACTCACTCACTGACTCATCCAGAGGAACTTCTGGTCCCACAAGTTCCATTCATGGTAAGTCCCCAATACAAGTGTGCCATTTTTATCTTTTATACAGTATTTTTACTGTAACATTTCTATGTTCAGGTGAAACTGCCCAACAATGCATTTCTCATTAAGTGACGCACAACTACATGTATCCACCCATTTGTACAAAAACAAGAAGAGGAGAGAGAAACCAGAAGTCAGTGAGATTAGCTATCTCCACAGAATAAGTGGTAATGGGGTAGAAGAAGAAGGGGATGGGAATAGGATAAAGAGATGAGAAGGAAATGACAGTTCTCTGAGTTACGCCCTGGCAAATGACTGGTCTCTGAGTAGAATTCTGACACTTAGAACAATGGTAATGTTTCACATATCTCTTAAAATAAATAGTTTAAATCAACCAGAATGTGGGAGAATTTCAAACTGCAAACCCAACTCTATTAAAAATTAAGAATAGAACTAAACTGTTGGAGATAGAGAAGAAAAAACTAACCAAATAACTTCAGACAACTATTTGGTAAAGATAAAGACAAAAAGAACCGTATACACTATTATACTCTGGTTACTAAATTTATTTTTCAGAAGAGTATGGGCTGGCGATCTCCAACCACTTTATGTGTACACTAGGATTGAATAGAGAACTAAATGTATTGAGGAGAATAGAGAGGGAAATGGTAAAACAACCTAAAGAAACCTTTAATAAATATAAGACAGAAAAAAGCAAACACCCAATCTTTCCAATCCAAATTTCTACTTCTTACAAGAGATTTTTAATTAAATGAAAAAGAGTTTATGAGAGACAACATGCAAAAGCAATGTTTTAGATTATGAGACTGCACCCTTAAAAAAATACTCCCCAATTATACTCCAAACCAAAAATGATTAAAATTGTGTTTCAGGAATTTATTATAGAAAAATAACATCATACATTTCCCTGCTATAGAAAAACAACACCATATATTTCCCATATAAAACAAATTTTTTAATGCATATACAGGCCGGGCACAGTGGCTCACACCTATAATCCTAGCACTTTGGGAGGCCGGGAGTTCAAGACCAGCCTGGCCAACATGGCAAAACTCCATCCCTACTAAAAATGCAAAAATTAGCCAGGCATGGTGGTGCACATCTGTAATCCCAGCTATTCAGGAGGCTGAGGCATGAGAATTGCTTAACCTGGGAGGCAGAGGTTGCAGTGAGCCGAGACAGTGCCACTGAACTCCAGCCTAGGTGAGAGAGTGAGACCCTATCTCAAAAAAAAATTTTTTTAATAAATAAATAAAAAAGATATATAATATTTTCATTTCCCCATTTATTCTCCAAGTATTGATCAACTCTCATATTAGAAATAGTGCTTTGGAAATATGTTTTAAGTATTTCATAAATTCAAATTTTGGAAACATTTTATAATTCCATATAAAGTAGGGTGGACATTTACTCCAAAGTTTTAAGGCTTTTAAAGGCCATTTCCCTACTATCATTAAACATTAACCGAGGACCTGCCATGTGCTAGGAAATTAATCAGGCATGAACAGACATTGCCAAGCACCTTTTAGGGGATATGTGAAACATTATTCTTAGGTGCCTGGTAACAAACCTAACATGCCATTCTTCTGAAAAAGCACATAACAGATAATGAACTGCTGAATGCCAATGAATTTTGTTGAATAAAAAGACATCCTGCTCACACCTGTAATCCCACCACTTTGGGAGGCCAAGGTGGGCAGATCATGAGGTCAGGAGTTCGAGACCAGTCTGACCAACATGGTGAAACCCCATCTCTACTAAAAATACAAAACAGCCGGGCGTGGTGGTGCATGCCTATAATCCCAGCTACTCAGGAGGCTCATGCAGGAAAATCACCTGAACCCAGGAGGCAGAGGTTGCAGTGAGCTGAGATCACGCCATTGCACTCCAGCCTGGGTGACAGAGTGAGACTCTGTCTCAAAAAAAAAAAAAAAAAAAAAAAAAAAAAAAAAATTCCTTACAATAGGTCTCTTAACCTCACAGGAATAATTTCTGTCTTACAGTGAACAATTTAGAGTTGGGTCAGGCGTGGTGGGTCTTCCCTGTAATCCCAGCATTTTGGGAGGCTGAGGAGGGAGTATCACTCAAGGCTAGGAGTTCAAAAACAGCCAGGCCAACATAGCGAGATCCCAGACCCAAAAATTGTTTAGCCAAGGCCAGGTGTGGTGGCTCATGCCTGTAATCCCAGCACTCTGGGAGGCTGAGGTGGGCAGATCACTTGAGCCCAAAAGTTTGAAACCAGCCTGGGCAACACAGTGAAACCCAGTCTCTGCGAAAATACAAAAATTATCTGGGCATGGTGATGCATGCCTGTAGGCTCAGCTACTCAGGAGGCTGAAGTGGAAGGATCATTTGAGCTCAGGAGTTCAAGGCTGCAGTGAGCTATGAGTGTGTCACTGTACTCCAGCCTAAATGACAGAGCAATACCATGTCTCTTAAAAAAATAAATAAATAAGGAATCTTTATTTTATGACTCAAGGATCCCCCCTCCCCATCCCCTACACACATGAGAGCCCTTCCTAATTTACATCTTCTTGCCCTGATTTGCTCTGGATTCATTTCATATCAACATTACAAATTATGATTTTAATAAATTCAACAATAACAAAAACACAATGTACATTATCAAATATATCATCTAATGGTATAGTAACAAAAATATAAAATTTTAAACTTAACACAGACGTTTTATCTCATATACAAACTCACTTGGAAAACTAAGAGGCATCTTTTCTTCCACAAAAACACTGGTATTGCCAATAAACTCAACTTAAACATTCAAATATACTTTAAAATAAAGTACACATTTTTTTAGAGTTAACTACTCATATACAAAAATGTGAAAAATCTATGTGCTTCTTTTAAAAGGTTACAGACTGATATTCAATCTGCCTTGCTGTTATGATGATTAAATCTGAGAAAATGTAAATAATCTCAAATGACAGAAACAAAGCTTTGTAAATAGCAGCCTTCCCTTTTCCGGCAGGCTTTAAGTGTCCTAGACTCGGAGGCCAGAAGTTAGACTCAGATTTTAGCTCCATCACTTACTTCTTGTATACTTCAAAGCATAATACTTAGCTGCTCCAGTTCTCAGTTTTCTCGTATGAAAACTGGGATAAAACTGCCTACTTCAGAGAGTGGCTGTGAGGATTAAATAACAATTTGTATAATTCATGATATTATTCCTAAGGATTAATGTTTATTCAACATCTACTGTAAGTATCACAAGGCAATTTATGTCATAGTTTTAATACCACTATACCCTACTAGTAGATTCCATTTCCAACCTATAGCTGAAAAACTGAAAAACACTCAAATAAGATGCTCCATTCAGGCTTGCAACTGGCCGATAGAATTTTTTTTAAAACTTCCTTTTAGACATCTTCAAACATACATAAAAGTAGGGGGAGCAATATAATCAAACCAGATCCACCCACCACCTAGGCTCAGCAATCATCAATGCATGACTCAGACTTCTATGACGTTAAACTTTTTTTTTTCAATGACTCTGTACCTGCCCTTTAATTAAAAAAAAAAAAAATTGCAAATCTAGAAAGTAAAGAAGAAATTCCATGGGCTTTCGGTTAAAAATCTGAGTTAGAATTGTATTTGAGCCTAGGCACAGTGGCCCACACTTGTAATCCCAGCCCTTTGGGAGGCCAAGGCAGGCGGATCACTTTAGCCCAGGAGTTCAAGACCAGCCTGAGCAACATGGGGAAACCCTGTCTCTACAAAAAAAAAAAAAATTTAAATTAGCCAGGCATGGTGGAGTAACCTTGTATATATGTACACACGACACACACACACACACACACACACACACACACACACACACACACACACACACACACACCCGGAGGCTGAGGGTGGAAGGATCACCTGAGCCCAGGGAGGTCAAGGCTGAAGTGAGCCTTGATCGCACCACTGCACTCCAGCCTGGGCAACAGAATGAGACATGCTACCCTACCAAAAAAAAAAAAAAAAAAGAGGCCAGGAGTGGTGGCTCACATCTGTAATCCCAGCACTTTGGGAGGCCAGGGCAGGTGGATCACTTGAGGTCAGGAGTTTGAGACCAGCCTGGCCAGCATGGTGAAACCCCAGCTCTACTAAAAATACAGAAAAATCAGCTGGGCATGGTGGCACATACCTGTAGTCCCAGCTACCTGGGAGGCTGAGGCAAGAGAATGGCTTGAATCCTGGAGGCAGAGATTGCAGTGAACAGAGATCATGCCATTGCACTCCAGCCTAGGTGACAGAGCAAGACTCTGTCTCAAAAAAAAAAAGAAAAGAAAAAGAAAAAAGAATTCTATTTGATAATCCAGTTTCTTCCAGAAATAAATTGAAAAAAAAAAAAGATTTTAGATTCTAGCATAATCAAATATACGTAATTTTTTATTGCTTTTTCCCCCTAAGGAAACCTAAAGGGAAGTTGAGTGAAGAAAAATTCCAACCACCTATCATCATACCATTTCCTAAGCAGAGAGAAATTAAGGTAGATTACTTAGATTATAACATGTAGATATCTATTTCCTTACAAATTTTACTTAGTTTCGCTTTTTTATTTTTGATCAATGTGTAAGACTGAAACAGTGAGGAAGAAAACTAGCATCGTGCCTTTACTATGTGCTGTATATTTTTCATTTGCTAAACCTCAGCCTCAT
Organism: Ateles fusciceps; assembly: GCA_036589455.1. NCBI lineage: Eukaryota > Metazoa > Chordata > Mammalia > Primates > Atelidae > Ateles > Ateles fusciceps. The sequence goes on along the minus strand of JAZHEH010000091.1, from coordinate 24,103,649 downwards.
GGAAAAAGCATGGACTCCAGATGTAATATAAAAGGTTAAAAACTCACTAGAGATATTGTAAAGAAAGGAAATACTATACATTTTCCAAAGTTTTTAAAACCTTGAGAAATCAATAATATATTAATAGATGGAGTCCCCCTATGTGGCCACATATACATACAAACATACAAAAAAGCACTAATATAGGCCACTTCCATATGTAATAGAAAAAAGGATGTCATAACATTAGCAACAGGAACAATAAAGCTTCTGGGACTAATTCCAATTAAGAAATGTCTAGGTTAGGAGTGGTGGCTCACGTCTGTACTCCCAGCACTTTGGGAGGCCAAGGCAGAGGGACTGCTTGAGCCCAGGGGTTCAAGACCAGCCTGAGCAAAATAGCCAGACCCAGTCAAGAAAGGAAAGAAAGAAAGAAAGGAAAGAAAGACAGAGAGAGAGAGAAAGAAAGAAAAAAAGAAAGAAAAGAATCAAAGAAGAGAAAAAAGAAAGGAAGGAAGGAAGAATATCTACATGAAAAGCACCACAAAACTTTCATTTACAGCATACAGAAAATAAATATGTGAAAGCACCATGTGCCTGGATGCACAGGTTCAATACTTCAAATTTGTTGGTATCTCTTAAATTAATAGAGAAATTTAATGCAATTTCAATCAAAATTCTAATGGGACTTCTAGGGAAATTTAAATATATTTTAAATTTCACTTGAAAGACTAAATGTGTAAAAATATCCAGTAAAGTCCAGGCATGGTAACTCACTCCTGTAATCTCAACACTTTGGGAGGCCAAGGTGGGCAGAACCCGAGGTCAGGAGATTGACAGACCATAACATGGTGAAACCCAGTCTCTACTAGAAATACAAAAATTAGCTAGGTGTGGTGGCACACACCTGTAGTCCCAGCTACTCAGGAGGCTGAGGCAGGAGAATCATTTGAATGCAGGAGGCGGAAGCTACAGTGAGCCGAGATTGAGCACTGCACTCCAGCCTGGGCAAGAGAGCAAGACTCTGTCTCAAAAATATCTCTGTATCTCTCTCTCTCTCTCTCTCTCTCTCTCTCTCTATTGGCCTGGCAAAGTGGTTCACATCTGTAATCTGAGCACTTAGGGAGGCTGAGGCGGGCAGATCAAAAGATCAGGAATTCAAGACCAGCCTGGTTAATATGGTGAAACCCAGTCTCTACTAAAAATACAAAAATTAGCCGGGGATGGTGGCACACACCTGTATTCCCAGCTACTCAGGAGGCTGAGGCAGGAGAATCGCTTGAACCCAGAAGGCAGAGGTTGCAGTGAGCCAAGATCATGCCACTGCAGTCCAGCCTGGGCAACAGAGTGAGACCCTGTCTCAAAAAAAAATAAAATAAATATACATACACACACACACACACACACACACACACACACACACACACACGTAAATATATATAAAGTATAAATTTTGAAAAGAAATTGAGACTATTTGTCTTCCTAGACAGCAAAATGTACTATAAAACTATGGTAACACCAGGCGTGGTGATTTGCACCTGTCATTCCAGCTACTTCAGAGGCTGAGGCAAGAGGACTACTTGAGCCCAGGAGTTCAAGTTGGCAGTCAGCTATAACTGCATCACTGCACTCCAGCATGGGGGACAGTGAAACCCAACATGGGAGACAAGGCAAGCTGGGAGGAAAAAAAGCATGGCAATTAAAACTTGAACTAGTAAAGGAATAGACAGAAGTATCACTAGACTAGACTAGAGAAGCCAGACACAAACCCATGTAAAAATGAGCATCTCATAAATGATGACAACGAAGGGAAAAGAATGGTATCTCAATAAATGGAAACAATAGACACTGGAGATTCCAAAATGGGGGATGGTGGGAAGGAAGCAAGGGATAGAAAACCATCTACTGGGTACTATGTTCACTATTAGAGTGACGGGATCAACAGAAGCCCAAACCTCAGCATCATGTAATATACCCATATAACAAACCTGCACATGTACCCCCTGAAACTAAAATTTAAAGTTTTTATTTAATTTAAAAATAAAAAAATAGGCTAGGAGTGGTGGCTTATGCCTATAACTCCAGCACTTTGGGAGGCCAGGGCGGGTATACTGCTTGAGTCTAGGAGTTAAGCAGTAGTCTCTACAAAAAACACAAAAATTAGCTGGGCGTGGTGGTGCACGTCTGTAGTCCCAGTTACTCAGGAGGCTGAGGTGGGAGGATCGATTGACCCCAGGAGGCGAAGGTTGCAGTCAGTCGAGTTCAAGCCACTGCATTCCATCCTGGGAAACAGAGCAAGATCCTCTCTCAAAAAAAATAGTAATTTTTAAAAATTAAAAACAGTGTTGAAATAATTAGTTCTCCATATGAAAAAAAAGTTAAATTCTTACTGCAAGCCATACTCCGAAATAAACTGTAGATGAGCTAATTGCTAAAAATATAAACAAAACAAAATATAGCAGACTATCATCTCAGAGCAGAAAGACCTTTGGAAGCATGATACATAATCCAGAAGTCATAAAATGGACACATCTGATTACATAAAAATAAAACGTTATCTGGGTGGTAAATCACACTATAAACAAAATGAAAATCAAATGACAAACAGGAAATCACTTGCAACACATAGTATGCTAAAGGTTAGTATCTATGAAATATAAAGAGTTGTATCAATCAATAAAAAAGTAATAGGTTTCCTCTTGTTAATTTTCCATCCACAGATTCCTACCACACTCCTTTGCTGTAAATCCCCACTTATCCTTACTATATTTGGAATTGACCACAATCCTAGACAAATTATCAGTTTTTGTTTGTCTCAAAATGTCTTTATTTTTCTTAATTTCTGAAGGTATAAAATTCTGGACAGGCACTTTGACGATGTCATTCCATTGCCTTCTGGCTTTCATTGTTTCCATCAGGGCTTACTACGTGCCTTTGAATTTAGTGTGTATTTTTTTTTCCTTTGGCTGCTTTCAGGATATCCTCTCTGTCTTTAGTTTTTATCAATTTTACTATGAGGTAACTAAGTGTGGCTTTATGTTTTTCCCCTTGGATTCAAAGTACGTCTTGAATCTGTGGCTTGTATTTATAGTTGGTTTTAGAAAATTCTTGGCCATAATTTCATCAAATACTGCTGCTGTCAGAAACAGAACCTCTGATTAGTTTATTTGATCTCATTTTTAAAGTGTATGAAATATCTGTAAATGACCCTGTGATGGTTAATTTTGTGGGTCAACTTGACTGGGAAGGGATGCCCAGATTGCTGGTAAAACATAATTTCTGGGTTTGTGTGTGAAGATATTTCCAAAAGAGATTTGCATTTGAATTGGTAAACTGAATAAAGACTGCCCTCACCAATACAGGTGGGCATCATCCAATCCATTAAGGGCCAGAACAGAACAAAAAGGCAAAGGATGGGCTACCTTGCTCTCTGAGCTGGGACATCATCTTCTCCTGCCTGCAGACATCAGTGCTCCTGGTTGCCAGACCCTTGGATTCCAGCTGAGACTTACACCACTGGCTCCCCTGGTTCTCTGTCCTTTGGGCTTGGACTGGTATATCATCAGCTTTCATGGTTCTCCAGCTTGCATATGGCCAGATTGTAGGACCTCTCAGCCTCCATAATCACATGAGCCAATCTCTGTATATAACAATTTTCTTATAGATGTTAAATCCCTCTCTCTACACACACACACACACACACACACACACACACACACACACAGAGCCAGTTGTGGTGACTCACACCCATAACCCCAGCACTTTGGGAGACTGAGGCAGGTGGGTCACCTGAGCTCCTCAGGAGTTTGAGATCAGCCTGGGCAACACAGCAAAACCTTGTCTCTAGAAAAAAAATACAAAAATTACCCAGGTACCATGGCACGTACCTGTAGTAGCAGCTACTCCAGAGACTGAAGCACCAGAATCACTTGAACCCAGGAGGTTGAGGTTGCAATGAGCTGAGATCTCCCCACTTCACTCCAGTCTGGGAGACAGAGTTTTGTTTTTGTCTCAAAAACAAAAACAAAATCCACATACAACTTTTAACTCTCCCAAAACTTAACTATGAAAAGCCTACTATTGATCAGAAGTCTCACTAACAACATAGTTGTTTAACACATACTTTGCATGCTATATTATATACTGTATTCTTACAATAAAGTAAGCTAGGCCGGGCACGGTGGCTCACACCTGTAATCCCAGCACTTTGGGAGGCCAAGGCGGGTGGATCACCTGAGGTCAGGAGTTCAAGACCAGCCTGGCCAACATAGTGAAACCCCATCTCTACAAAAAAATACAAAAAAATTAGCTGGGCATGGTGGCAGGCACCTGTAGTCCCAGCTACTCAGGAGGCTGAGGCAGGAGAATCACTTCAATCCGGGAGGCAAAGGTTGCAGCGAGCCAAGATCACGCCACTGCACTCCAGCCTGGGCAACAAGAAGGAAACTCTGTCTCAAAAATAAATAAATAAATAAAGTAAGCTAGAGAAAAGAAAATGTTGTTAAGAAAACCACAAGTGGCCAGGCGTGGTGGCTCACACCTGTAATTCCAGCACTTGGCGAGGCCAAGGCAGGTAGATCAGCTGAGGTCAGCAGTTCAAGACCAGCCTGGCCAACATGGTGAAACTCCATCTCTACTAAAAATACAAAAAATTAGCCAGGCGTGGTGGGGCATGCCTATAATACCAGCTACTTGGGAGGCTGAGGTAGGAGAATAGCTTGAACCTGGGAAGCAGAGGTTACAGCAAGCCGAGATTGCAACATTGCACTCCAGCCTCCTGGGCAACAAGAGCAAAACTCTGTCTCAAAAAAAAAAAAAAAAAAAGAGAGAGAGAGAAAGAAAAGAAAAGAAAACCATAAGGAAGAGAAACGTATTTACTACTCATTAAGTGGAAATGGATCATTATAAAGGTCTTCATCCTCATCTTCATGTTGAGTAGGCTGAGGAAGAGGAAGGAAGAGCAGGGCTTGGTCTTGAGGTCTCAGGTGTGGAAGAGGCAAAAGAAAATATACTATACGTGAACCCACACAGTTTAAATCTGTATTGTCCAAGGGTCAACTGTGTATGTGTGTGTATGCATTTGCACGTGCATACACTATTGGTTCATACACTACCGGAAAGCCCTAATTCAGATTTTGGTAGCAAACAGCAGGGGTGCCACTGTAATAAACATCTAAAGATGTGGAAGCAGCTTTGGAACTGGGTAATGGGTAGAGGCTGGAAGAGTTTGGAGGCGCCTACTATTAGAAAAAAACCTACGTTACCCTTCGTGAACCTTTTTTTTTTAATTTTGTTATTTTTTGTTGTTGTTTTTACCCTGCGTGAACCTTTAAAGGTGGTTCTGGTGAGGACTCAGAAAGAAGAGAGATGAGGTGTAGAAAAAGCCTCAATCTTCTCAGAGAATTCCTAAGTAATCCTGAGCAGAATGTTGGTAGAAAACATGGACAGTAAAGAGCATTCTAATTAAGTATCAGATGAAAATAAGGAACATGTTATTGGACAACATGGAGGTGATCCCGGTTATAAAGTGGCAAAGAACTTGGTTGAAGTGTGTGCATGTTCTAGTATTTTGTGGAAGGGAGGACTTAAGAATGATGAAATCGGATATTTACTTGAAGCAATTTCTAAGCAAACCGTCAAAGATGCAGTTTGGCTATTCCTGCCTGATTATGGTAAAATGCGAGAAGAGAACTATGACTTAAAGACAGAATTGTTAAGCAAAAATGAAGCAGAACTTAAAAATTGGAACAGTTCTGGCCGTACTACGGAAATTTTAAAAAGGGCATGTTCAGGGGAAAACACAACAGGTGTGCCCAAGTCCCTCTGATAAGGAGAGTAATATTGGTGTGAACCATGGACTTGATAAGCCACCCCAACAGGAGAACGGCCAGTGTGAGATGAAAGGGAAGGAACTGGGAAGGAATGAAAGGGAAGGAACTGGGAATCTGAAGGGAAGGAACTGAATGAAGGAATGAACTGTCTTCTTGGGTTTTACAGGCCAGGACCACAGAGCTTTTTGGCAGAGAATGTGCACTATTCTTCAAGACAAGGCAGAACAATCCCAAAGGTGATTAAGAGATCATCAGGGCTGCTTTCTGGGTTTCAAAAGGCATACGCGGGGACTGCCTTATTTTGAACAGGCAAGATGGTCTCTGCACAATGCTGTGGGTATAGGAACAACCAGCAGGGCCTTAGGGGCACAACCCTTCCTGGATAGAGCTGTGAAGGCAGGCCCCCCACCTCAGCAGGCCTGGAAGGTAGGACCTCTACCCCAGTGGGCTTGGAGTGCAGAACATGGACCCAGTGAAGACTATTCTCAAGCCTTAAGATCTCAAGGAGTTTGGCTTATAGTTTGGACTTACCAGGGTTCCATTACCCCTTTCTTCTTTCTTATTTCTCTTTTGAAATGGAAATGTCTAGCCCATGTCTGTCCCATCACTGTATTTTCTAAGTACGCAACTTGTTTGGTTTCACAGGTTTGCAGCTGAAGAACAATTTGCCTCAGGATGAATCATACCTTGAGTCTCACCCACATCTGAGTTAGATGACATTTAATCAAGACTTTGGATTTTTTACTTTAGAATTGATGCTGGAATGAGTTAAGAGTTTGGGGCTGCTGGGATTATAATGAATGTATTTTGCATATGAGAAGAGCATACATTTGAGGGGACCAGGGACAGAATATTATAAGCTAAATGTTCATGTCCCCCCAGATTCATACAGTCACCCCTCAGTATCTTCAGAAGATTGATTCTACAACCCCCTATGGATACCAAAATCCTCAAATGTTCAAGTCCCTTATGTAAAATGGCATAGTATTAATAGTTGCATATACCTATCACATCCTCCTGTATATTTTAAATAATCTCTAGATTACTTATAATACCTAATACAATATAAACGGTGTTTAAATAGTTGTTATATTATTATTATTTTTTCCCCCCCTGAATATTTTCAATCTGCAGATGTGGAACCTACAGATAGGGAGGACCCTGACTGCATGCTGAAACCCTAATCCCCAATGTTATGGTATTAGGAGGTAGGGCCTTTGGTAGATGATGAGGTTATTAGGGCTCCACCATCACCCATAGGATTAGTGCTCTATAAAAGAGACCCAGGAGAGCTCCCCTCATGCCTCCTGCCATGTGAGGACTCAGTGAGAAAAGGCCATCCATGTATAAAAAGCAGGCCCTCACCAAACATCAAATCTGCTGGGGCTTTGATCTTAGGCTGCCCAGCCTTAGAGCCATCAGAAATACATTTCTGTTGTTTATAAGCCACCCAGTCCATTATATTCTGTTATAGCAGCCCAAACAGATGAAGAGAGAACAATTATACACAGTTGACCCTTGAACACCACAAGTTTAACTGCAAGGGTCCACTTACATGGAGATTTTTTCCAACCGAACGCAGTCTGAAAATACAGTATTCATGGACTGAGAAACCCACACAAACAAAGAACCAACTTTTCATATACGTAGGTTCTACAGGGCCAACTTCAAGACTTGAGCATGTATGGATTTTGGTATACATGGGTGGTCCTGGAACCAACCCCTCCTCCTCATACCAAGGGACAACTGAACTATAATATTAACATGCTAAGAGAAACTAGTAATTAGGAGAGTATCTTAATAGTTTATCCCAAGGCATATTATGCTCCAATTTTAAGTATTCTCCCTTATTTACAAATCTTTGGTACGAATGTAAATTGAGTCCTAAGTGTGCATAAAACCTACTTCATTGATATCTGATGAATCAGCTATCAATCGGCTTTTAGCACTTTTAAGTGAATATGAATACGAGTCTATAAAGTAGGTTTTATGCACACTTATGCATGAATTTAAATTTTGACTAAAAATATGAATTCACAGTATGTTTAATGAATTTTTCTTTTATATGTAAAGCCATGTATTTAAAAAAAAATATCTACACTAAGAGAAATGTTTTTCTCCCTAATGGAAGTAGAGCACCATACATCTCAGATTGCATTTCAGGGAACAACATACATCAAGTAAATGGAATAACAAGTAATGCTATCACCACGCCAGTGCTGGTCTGTTCAACGTCAGGTACCTGATAGCTAAAAGCACATCACATTAGGCTTCTAATGCTCTCAGTGACTAAAGAGCTAACTATTAATTTGTTCATCTTCCAAACATAGCAGCTATTCCATGTTTCCCAACTGGTTGCTCTGTTGTTTACTAAAGTTTCCTAAGTCTTAGTTTATGGAAAAGTGACAATGACTCATAGGGAGGGCATCTACAGCAAGGGACATTTTTAATAGGCTCTATTTCAAAAGTACCAAATGGTGCAATTAGAAGTATATTCTGCTTAGCCTGTAAAGCTTAAGACTGAAGTTAAATCCCTAAATAAATCTGCCATAAAATGAAATAATCTATTATACTCTATAAAAATATAAACTCTTTTGTTATCTATAGAAAACTAGAAAAGTCTAACTTATTAAGTACTGTTGGGCAAAATGATTTTCTTTTTATTTTTTAAGATGGGGTTTCACCATGATGGCCAGGCTGGTCCTAAACTCCTGACCTCAGGAGATCCACCCACCTCAGCCTCCCAAAGTGCTAGGATCACAGGTGTGAGCCAACCCACTCGGCTTTTTTTTTTTTTTGGGCAAAATGATTTTCTATATAAAAATGTATTTTCCAGATAACTACAGCTTATCCCCCCTAAAGTACTAAAATGTTTTCCTGTATGTCTATTGAAAGCTTTAATACTTTCCTGCCCATTAAACTCCAGCATACTAAAGACAATCAGGATTTTTACTCACAATGCAAGTTAATCATCATAAAGATAAATTACTGCTTTGAAAAGTGACATAAAAATGCTTCAAGGTTGGAGGTGATTGGTCCATACGCAAAGTGAATCAGGCCCAAAGGCTGTAACAAACCTGCTATCCAAGTCAATTAAATAAACTTTTTTTGCTATCAATGGTTGTTACTGGCCAAGTCTAAGTGAATGAGAACTTAATATATTTGTCGAGAATCTCCTTTCTTAAACACAATTAGCTCTGACAATAATTTGACTGGAATTACTTTTAAATGTTCAGTAAGATAAAACTCCAAAAGGTGATACAAAGGAGGAAATACAGAAAGCACCTGTATAGGTGGCCCACACAGTCATTTTTACTTTAAAAATCCTCCTTTTTAAATTTTTATTTTTTAAGTGACAGGGTCTCACTAGGTTGCCCAGGCTGGAGTGCAGTGGCTATTCACAGGCATGCTCATCATGCACCGCAGCCTCGAGCTCCTGGCCTCAAGCAGTGCCCCTGCCCTCAGCCTCCCGAGTAGCTGGGACTACAGGCACACACCAGTGCACCCAGCTTTCCTCCTCTCTTTCTGAGGCTGAAAACCAAACCTTTACCATTCCTGCCATTGAGATCACTGAGGAAAATTGGAGTATTAAAAACAAATGGGTTTATGACTAGAAAAAAGGAATGACAGTGGAATAGCATATAAGGCATGCTGACCTGCCTCTCAAGTATCACTCTGCCTGAAAATATAAAAATCTGCCATGCCACTTAGAGATATGCTCAGGAATAAGAAGCATACTTGTGTAACCACGCTCTGGAGAGCTCAGAACTGCAGGTCGCATTCATGTGACTTGTTCAAGCATCACTACTACCCGGGAGGTAAAACCATCTGCGCCAAGGAGATAGACTCAAGACTAGGGAAAGGGAAGTGAAAAACTCTGAAGCACAAAATGTGGGGACAAGCTGAGGGGAGCAAAGAGAGAAGGATGAAGCACTCAAGCATCTAGGTACCTGAGGGGGAGAGGAAAAGGAACAGAAGGGAAGCAAAAACAGGACGGATGAGAAGATACCAGAGAAAGTAATCTCTCACACCACTTAGCTGCCCGTTTCCAAGACTCAAGTCTGTTAAGAAAACGGGTCCACTAAACTATAGTTAAAGAATATTCTAAGGGTTAAACAGGAATCTGGTCACCGATGAAAATTTTACTTCTAGGCCAGACATGGTGATTCATGCCTATAATCCCCGCACTTTGGGAGGCCGAGGCAGGCAGGAGTTTGAGACCAGCCTGGCCAACATGATGAAACCCTGCCTATATTAAAAATGCAAAAATTAGCCACCTTAAGGTGAGGCACTAGAATTGCCTGAACCCAGGAGGTGGAGGTTGCAGTGAGCCAAGATCGTGCCACTGCACTCCAGCCTGGGCAACAAGAGGAAGACTCTGTCTCAAAAAAAAAAAAAAGTAAATCTTACCTCTTGAAGTCAGTAACTCTGAGATCCTCATAAATGAGAAAATGAATATAAAATGACTATATCTGAGGCTGGGCACAGTGCTCATGCCTGTAATCCCAGCACTCTGGAAGCCCAAGGCAGGCAGATCGCTTGAGCTCAGGAGTTCAAGACAAGCCTGGGCCACACAGCAAAACCCCATCTCTACTAAAAAAAAAAATACAAAAATTAGCTGGGCACGGTGGCATGTGCCTGGAGTCCCAGCTACTTGGGAGACAGATGGGAAGATCACTGGAGCCCAGTTAGGTCAAGGCTGCAGTGAACCATGATCACGCCACTGCACTCCAGCCTGGGTGACAGAGACTCTGTCTTCAAAACAAAAAACAAAAAAGACTGTATTTGGGTTTTTTTGTTTTTTTTTTTGTTTTGAGATGGAGTTTTGCTCTTGTCGCCCAGGCTGGAGTGCAATGGCACTATCTCGGCTCACTGAAATCTCTGCCTCCCAGGTTCGAGGGATTCTCCTGTCTCAGCCTCCCAAGTAGCTTGGACTACTAGCTACTTGGGAAGTTAGCAATGTTAGTCAGGCTGGTCCCGAACTCCTGACCTCAGGTGATCCACCTGCCTCAGCCTCCCAAAGTGCTGGGATTACAGGTATGAGCCACTGCATCCAGCCAAAAAAGACTATATTGGAATTATATTTTAGATCACTTGTATTTTGGTAGAAATGTTATGTTACAAATAAGATATAAATTGTATCTCAAGACATATTTACTATAATTTGTATACTATAAATTTCATCCATTGTAAGGAAACAACTCAATGATTTTAATACATTTAGAGTTGTATAACTATCATCACAATACCTACATGTTTTTAATTATGTGAGTTGTCAGTAGACGATAAAACAACCTGCATCTCCCACAGTACAGTTGTACACAGGCAAACTCATATCTAAACAGAAACAATAACTAAAAGGCTTGTCCCACGACCCAGGCCTCCAGCAGAGGATGAGAGCTCCACAGGGACCCTGTGAGACCCCCTTGTTTCTCTCGAATGTCCTTAAGGAGTGGGGTTTTCCAATGGCTTTTAAGGCATGCACTAAAACAATGCTAGTGACACTCTATTCATTCATCACTAAAATATAAAATATTTCATGTCACTAGTGCCATAGCAAGAAAGTCTCCATAGAGAGAAGACTAAAATCAGTATTAAAAATAATATGCATAGTACACTTTACCATCTTAATGACGGAGACATCATTACCACTTAAAAAGTGGAGGAACAGCAGACGGAGAGTACTATTTTATTTTATTTTTTTATTTTTTTATTTTTTCTGGTAGCTGGTATGTAGCTAAGAGAGTACTATTTTAATGAATGAGATCTACTTGAGTGAATTTTTGTCTACAACTGTTCAGTACTATCAGTAGTAATCCAGTTAATTAGTAAACAAAGAGCCTCTATTGCCAAATTAATCAAGACTCCTGACAATTTTCTCTTTAAACTAGTCCTGAATATATTGTGGGATATATTCCTTTACTAATGATCTTTTTGCTTTTTATCTTCAAATACTTCTTACCCTAATTGAGCTTATCCTCTTCTCAATCTTAAAAATACATTTTAACTTGAAGAGCTTTTGTGATCTATTTTAAATCTCCAGCCTAAAGCAGTCTTTTCCCGGATGTCTGTGTGAAGAAATGGCTATACGCAGACATCACACAGAAAATGAGGAGAAGAAACACATCAATCATGTGGGCCTTTTGCACAGCATCATACTCTGCCAAGAACTCTCTCTCCTTTCAATCCCTCCCCATCCTACCCGTGGCCCTGTCCATATGAGATGCTTTCCATCCAGCAACCCCAGCTCCACCCAGTTGGGCTCTTCTGTCATACGCACCACAGCACCCCATGCTTGTCTTCAGATGATTACGTTTGTAATGGTAAAACTGTGTAACTGGTAATTCACATCTATCACTCAGATTCTGAGTCTGTTTCTGGAAACTTCGAGTTCTATTCAACCTGCAGCTCCCAGCACTGAGTACAGACCGTGGCACACAGTACTTACTCCACAGATACTCATTAAATCCTTAAGTACTCGCTAAATATTTCTGAATAGCCCTGCAGTGGGCCAGCACACAGAGACACAGCAGGTAAGCAGAACAGACGTGGCCCACAGCTGCTGTCTACTTGGAGGTTATTTCCATGCGAAGACAGACAAAAAAGAAAAAGAAAAAATTAATATGTAATTACAATTATGATACGAATCTGATTACCATTCTTTTTTTTTTTTTCCCCCAGCCAGATGGAGTCTTGCAGTCACCCAGGCTGGAGTACAGTGGCAAGATCTTGGCCCACTGCAGCCTCCACCTCCCAGGTTCAAGTGATTCTTATGCCTCAGCCTCCCAAGTAGCTGGGATTACAGGCACACACCACCATGCCCGGCTAATTTTCATATTTTTAGTAGAGATGGGGTTTCACCATGTGGTCAGGCTGGTCTCAAACTCCTGACCTCAAGTGATCTGCCCTAACTCAGCCTTTCAAAGTGCTGGGATTACAGGTGTGAGCCACTGTGCCCAGCCTTGACTGCCATTTTTATTTCCTCCTGGATATGACAATGAATCTTTTTTCATGTTGATTTTTCGCTAGTCTATACTTTCCTTTCACCTAGTTGAAACATTATACATCTCCTACTTTCTCTTCCTCATATTAATATCTCTCAACCGGTCAGACCAAAGTCAGACATGTTTGAGTTGTTGGAGACAGAGTACATTACACCCTGGCTGAAGTCCACCTGCCTACAGATGTCTGGGGAAGAGGCCTTGCAACCCAGAAACAGGCTAATGGTTCTAAACAGATATTTTATGGGCATTAAACAGAACCATTTTTCTTTTACCTTTTTTTTTTTGGCAGAGCTTGCAAAAAGGGCAGGCAATTATCAACAAAGGATAACACAAACAAAAATAGTTTGAAATTCTTCTGTCATATATATATATATATATATATATATATTTTTTTTTTTTTTTTCTTATTAACTTTGCTGTAATTTCTAAGCCTTTGGAATGTTCTGCCTGTAGGAGTATCTTTGTTTATTGGAGGCCTTGAGCAATGCCAGATAATCTATGCTACTTTTGGTGCGAGGCCTTGGGCCATGTGGTCCACATGGCCAATTCCCAATAAAAACTCTGGAGAGCATTTTTTAAAGGAACTGTGGATTACAAAATAACTTTCGCTAATGCTACTAATCTGTTACTACCAAAACATTACTTTTTATACAGTTTTACAATGTAGTCTTTCAGTGACTTATTTTTTTAGACAGAGTCTTGCTCTGTCACCTAGGCTGGAATGCAGTGGTGTGATCTTGGCTCACTGCAACATCCACCTCCTGGGTTCAAGTGATTCTCCTGCCTCAGCCTCCCAAGTAGCTGGGACGACAGGGGCCCACCACCACACCAGGCTAATTTTTGTATTTTTAGTAGAGATGGGGTTTCACCATGTTGGCCAGGCTGGTCTCCAATGCCTGATGTCAAGTGAATCACCTGCCTTGGCCTCCCAAAGCGCTGGGATTACAGGTGTGAGTCACCACATACAGCCTGTGACTTGTTCTTATTACAGTTTCAGCAAAAATTATCATTAGAACAATAGTTCATGTTTAAAATTTGTTCAAAATTGTGTAGCCAAAATGTAAGTGGTTCTCGAGTAGAATATCTGACACCTCTGAGGCTCTTTAAGAGAAAAAAATAGTAATCTGCATATATTGAATGCTTATTACTAAGAACTCACTTTAATGTGAGCTTTATTAAACCTTCAGAATAACTGTATCAAGGAACTATAATCATCTTTGTCTTCTAGATGGCAACTGAGGCTAGATGAAGTCACCTGACTCTAAGCAATTGTGTGATCTTTCAGAATTAGTTCATATCTGGAGTGGGTGCCTAGCCAATGATATGTGAGAACCGGCCTATCACACTGAAATAAGGCCAAGCAGCAGGAAACAGCAAACCAGATTAGAGGGAATTCTTTTTGACATGTTTTTGTAATGAGCATTTCGGAGGCTATTATGTTTCTGTTACGGGCTAAACTGTGTCCCCTTAAAATTCATATGCTGAAGTCTGAACTCCCAGGATCTCAGAATGTGATATTTAGAGACAGGGTCTTCAAAGAGGTAATTAGGTTAAACTGAGTTTATTTGGGTGGGCCCTAATTTAAAATGACTGGTGTCATTACAAGATGAGGAAATTCAGGCAGACACACACAGTTACGGAGGGAAAACCACATGAAGACACAAGGGGATGGTGGCCACGTACAAGCTTAAGATAGAGGCCTCGGGAGGAACCAGCTCTGCCAACACCTTGATTTCAGACTCCTGTGTTCCAGAATTGTGAGAAAATCTGACTCCATTGTTTAAGCCACCCAGCCGGTGGTACTTGCTATGGCAGCAAACTAATACAGTTCCTAAGTCACAGGCCCTTGCTTCATTCCACAGAGCTCAGAGTTCAGTGACAGGAACAGCAGCATGGCTCACCCACGCCACTTTAAGACTGTCAATGACATCTGTTCAAATAAATTTATGTTCCCATCTCACTAGGCAAGAACAAAAATTTGTGCATTAATATGTGAAGAATAAGTAGGAGGGAAACAGGAGAAAGTTTAAGTACAGACATTTTATTCCCCTCATCCCCTATGCTCCAAAAATAAGATGTTCCCAGGGAAAACGGCCCTGAAGTAATTTTTTCAATTCTTTCTAACACAACAGGCACATACTTCCCTTCTAGCCAACCTGACCTAGGGCAAGAGCTTTAATGGTGGGGCAGGGAGAGGAGAGGAGAGGGCATCCCCAAGCACAGATGAGGGGAGTAAGTAAGATGGGTGCTCACAGGTGAGGGACTGGGGGCAGAGCGACACGAAGAGGGCTGGGAGGGAAGGAACAGCAGCAGGGGCCCAGAGAAGAGTTTCCTTTGCTTCCTCCCCCACTCTCTTTCTTAAGAGCCAAACCGTTCAAGTGACATGACAAGAAAAAAAAAGGTTCCAGGATTAGGAGAGTGAAAAATTA
The DNA here is from genome assembly GCA_036589455.1 of Ateles fusciceps. Taxonomy (NCBI): domain Eukaryota; kingdom Metazoa; phylum Chordata; class Mammalia; order Primates; family Atelidae; genus Ateles; species Ateles fusciceps. Next base: position 24,088,406 of record JAZHEH010000091.1, on the reverse strand, counting down.
AGAGAATTTCCCTGCCCTTCTTTCCTTTTTCATACTTTCTTTCTCCAGTTCACTATATTCTCCACCTCTCCCTCTTCCAAAATATCCTACCATCACAGGTATTCTCACCTGTTTTGGGACCAAAAACAGCAAGGAGGAGCAGTATATATAAAGGGGGCTGCCCACAGATGACCATACCTTCACCGCCTCCTACATGACCATACTTTGACTGCATCATAAACTCATCAACTATTAACTAACTTACATTTGTACATTATTTGTAGTAGACAGCTTCTGGGCTGTCTGCCAAGTCCAAACCCTCCTGCTCTGACTCCCACCTAGGGGATTGGGACTCTGGAGCACATCGGACCTATGTGACCCTGGCCAGGAGTCTCCTGGCCCAAGGTGGGCCAATAAGTCTCTTAACTAGAAGTCTAACATGGACTCACTACTCAATCTGTTTTGACTGCTGGTCAGTTTCCAGTCATTTCAGGGAATATCGGATGTCAGTTGGTTTGAGGGCTGAGGGTGCCATTTTAAAGGCAGAAATTTTGTTCTACATGCATACAAACAGAGAAAGCCAAAAAGAGAGAAGAATAAAAGAGACATAGAAGAAGAGGCAGTTGTCAGAGACCAGCTGTCCCAATAAAGTAATCCTGGATCCTGTACAACATCCATTTCTTTCTTATTTTCGGCCCGATGGGTTCCTCATAAAAAGGTATGTGTTTTTGCATAAGCTGATAGGTTTGTATTTGCAATCAAAGAGCCTTGATAAAATAGTGATTTACAATTTACTAAGCACTTGCAGGTACGTTATCTCATTTGGGACTCGTAATACCCTACGGAAATGAAGAGACTGGTTTCTTTTACCGTGTTTAACAACTTAAGACATATAAGCCCTTGAATGCTGGGAGCTGTCTTCTCAGCACCCAGCCACTACCCTGAAAGGATGTCCAGGTTATCTAGGAGAGAGCAGGACTCAAGGAGAGGCCTTGTGAGAAGAGACACATGGATGGAGGGGTCGGGTGAAGGAGAGCTGAGGCCCCCCAAGGCAAACTCCCGGTGATTGCTGCTACGTGAATGACCCCAGCCAACACAACAGAGAAGAGCAGAGCTGCTCCGTCAACCCATAGAATCATGAGAAATTACACACTGTTGTTCTTGTTTTTTTTTCTGAGACACAGTCTTACCCTGTCACCCAGGCTGGAGTGGTGCAATGGCAAGATCTTGGCACACTGCAACCTTCGCCTCCTGGATTCAAGCAATTCTCCTGCCTCAGTCTCCCGAGTAGCTGGGATTATAGGCATGCACGACCACACTCCGCTAATTTTTTCTATCTTTAGTAGAGACAGGGTTTCAACATGTTGGCCACACTGGTCTGGAATTTCTGACCTTGTGATCCACCCGCCTCGGCCTCCGAAAGTGCTGGCACTACAGGTGTGGCCACCACACCCGGCTACACTGTTGTTGTTTTAAGCCGTTAACTTTTGGGCTTGGCTTGTTACATAACAAGAGATATATGAAACAGATATTAGGCAGCTTCTCCTATATCTCAAAGCTAAATAAATAAAGCTTGTATTCAGGTCTCCTGACTGATTGCAGTGATTTATTCACTGTGCTAAGATGTGACTGAAAATGAGAAAAAATAACTCAAAAGTTTCATACATGTCACTTAAATAATAGAAAATGAATTTTAGCTCAGAACACCCAGCTGTGAAATTATCCTGTCAGCATGTAAATGAATTAAAAATATATGTATGTAAATGTGGACAGGTAGGAGAGTGTTATTAAAATACCTTGGTTACATGGTTACACAATGACTAAATGCTTTTCTCCTCTGTGTTGGAAGAATTTTTTTAAAAACCCACCAAATACAGAATACACAACAATGCTCATAGCAGTATTAGTTCTAACAGCAAAAAAAGAAAGGAAAAAAAAAAGAAACAATTACCCAGTGACAGGAAAAAGAACAAATCATGATATATTCATAAATAGTGAAAATAAGGAACTACAGTTCCATGCATAGATAAATCTGAAAAATATAAATAAAAATAGGTGAAAGAACATAAACAGCTTAATATCATTTATATATAATCCCAAAAATATAAGCCTTAGCAACACGTTTAGGAATATATATATAATAAAAGCAATAATGAAAACCAAGGGAATACAAAATTCAAAACAGCAGGTTCCTTTAAGAGGAAGGAAACAGACAACATTTGGAAAAAGGCACAGAGACAGCTCCAAACACATTGGTTATATTTCATTTCTTTTTGTGTTTGTTTGTTTTGAGACAGAGTTTCGCTCTTGTTGCCCAGGCTGGAATGCAACGGTGCAATCTCAGCTCACCACAACCTCCGCCTCCCGGGTTCAAGTGATTCTCCACCTCAGCCTCCCTAAGTAGCTGGGATTACAGACATGCATGCACCACCATGCCCAGCTAATTTTTGTATTTTTAGTAGAGACAGGATTTCTCCATGTTGGTCAGGCTGATCTCAAACTCCCGACCTCAGGTGATTGTGCTCCCAAAGTGTTGGGATTACAGGCGTGACCCACTGCGCCCAGCCCATACTTCATTCCTTAATCTAGTTAGTAGATATATGTGTGTATTTTACAACAACCTTACTGTACATCTGTGATAAACAGCTTTTTGAAATTGTAAAATATTTCATGAAAAAACACACTTTTAAAAACAACCAAAGAATCTAACAAAAAATTAGATTGTTCCAGATATATGTGCTTATTTCTTATATACAAAAATCGATCTAGCTCCCAAATGCTTAATAATATTATTTTTAAATAATAAAAAAGGACACATTATAGAGATACATACTCACAATTACACAGAAATAATGGCAAAGCCTCCTAAATTCATAACTCATCAAAATTGATACCAAAGGAAAAATACTTATTTAAACATAGTGCTTAAAGTATTTCATTTAGGCCAGTATGGCGGCTCATGCCTGTAATCCCAGCATTTTGGGAACCCAAGGCAGGGGGGATCGCTTGAGGCCAGGAGTTTGAGACCAGTCTCAGCAACATAGCGAGAACTCATCTCTAATTTTAAAAGGCTCCGTAGTCCAGGTGCGATGTGGCTCACGACTGTAATCCCAGCACTTTGGGAGGCCAAGGCAGACGGATCACCTGAGCTCAGGAGTTTAAGACCAGCCTGGCCAACATGGGGAAACCCCATTTCTACTAAAAATACAAAAATTAGCTGAGCGTGGTGGCACGTGCCTGTAATCCAAGCTAACAGGGAGGCTAAGGCAGAAGAATGGCTTGAACCTGGGAGGCGGAGGTTGCAGTGAGCTATCCTGCCATTACACTCCAGCCTGCATGACACAGCGAGACTCCACCTCAAAAAAAAAAACCAAAAACCAAACAAACAAAAAGCTCCCTGAAGGGCAGGGCACCAAAAAAGAAAAAAATGAAATTTCATTTGGCCCCTTTCAGTTAGCTTTTTAGGACCTGGCTGTATAATACCTGTTACACTTTCCCACCAACAAAATTCCCTTTAGGTCTAGGACATAGGTGCCTGTCATTCCAAGTGAGGGACGTGGACTTCCCATCAATTTGCCTCTTCTGGATAGGAATCCCTGACAGGACCATACTGTGTGCTAAGAGACCCATACTTGTCCCTGACAGAGTTGACTGTATCAGGAATAGACAGCTGACATAAAGCCAGCCAGCCATGGTCTGCCACCTGCCTGCCTCTCCAGCTTTATTCCTACTCTCCTTTGAGATTGATGCATTTGCTCTATCTTTCCTTCATGGCACCTTCCACGATTATCAAATAATCGTACATTTATTTCCATGATTAGTCTTTGATACCTGTCTTTCCTCCTAAACTGTAGGCTTTATAAGGGTAGAAAAGGTCTTTGATCATTATTGTGTTCTACTAACAAGCACGATTCCTGACACACAGCAGGCATTCAGTAAGTTTTTTGTTTGTTTGTTTTTTGCTTTTACTAACAGAAAGAAGTGTAATACTATGCCACTTCTTCTCTTAAAGTTATCTTTTTATTTCATTAAACTTATATGGAAATATACCAACTTTGAGCAGACCCAAAATTAAGACAAAGGAATCAAAGTTGTAAGAGAACCTACATGCATCCTCAAAGAGGAAAACACCGAAAAAATGCCATAATAAATTTGACAAGTTTAAGGAGTTTACAGAAACATACCTGAATGAAGTTGAATTTTCCCAATAACACCTTCTACCAATCCCAAACAAATGGGATTCCAGGCAAGAAGCAGATCAGTAGCTAAAATAAAATAGGAAGCAGTGATGAGAAAACATTCACCAGAAAATATATTAAAACAACATCTTTAGCAGTGTATTAAAAAAAAAACAGTCCCAAAAAAGCAGTACGAATATCCTAATGAAATATATTACCATAAAGCAATTTGTGACAAAGCATTAAATGTGAGGCCTGAAATTCTGATACAATAAGCCTTCTGACGGAAGAGAAGTAATTCAGAAACTCTGCCCAGATAGGAAGCAGTACCTTGGCGCCCTATAGTGGAGGAAAAGAGCTGTTACACTACAAGACGGCTAACGGAGGAGCTGCCTGTGGTTCTACACAGCACAGAGCCAGTCCCAGATCCAAAGAATGGGCCTAAGAAATTGCCACAGAGCTGTCCATTTACAGGATCATACTCTGAAAATACCTTTTCCCAAAGATGCTTATACCAAACAAAGAAATCTGGAAAGCAACTGCTCTTTTACATGACTTCTAAGACAAATACAATAGGAACTGTTTCCTTTTGAGTGCCTTCTACATGCCAGGCATCTCAATCAGGGCTCCTCATCTAAACCACAGGACAGATAGCAATTTGGGTGACAGTCTTCTCACTGCTTCCAAATGAGAACTTAGATGACACAAGCTGGTTCCATTGTAGACACACAAGAGAGAAGCAAATTCATTACATGCAACGGATGCCCAAGGACAGGGTTTATTCTCTCGTGTGACCCAGACTGCAAAAGGTTGTTATATACATGGTAATAAATGTAACATCTTGGTAGTTCAACAGGTAAAGAAGATTAGCAAGAATGAAAATAGTATTTGTCTTGGCAGAAAATTTAAACTACATTTTAATTATTATTATTTACATTTTATTTTAGTGAAACTTACACTCAATCTGTAACTCATAGGGTAATTTTACACTTAATAGTTCAGCCTCAAAATTCATTTGAGTTTTGACTATTATATCTGAATGTCTTTGTTATGATATATTCAATGGGAGGCAAAAAAAAGCTGACTTGTTTTTGGCTGGGCACAGTGGCTCATGCCTGTAATTCCGGCACTTTGGGAGGCCAAGGAGGGTGGATCGCCTGAGGTAGGAGTTCAAGACCAGCCTGGTGTACGTAGTGAAACCCTGTCTCTATAAAAATACAAAAATTAGCTAGGCATGGTGACATGTGCCTGTAATCCCAGCTATTCAGGAGGCCGGGGCGGGCGAGTCACTTGAACCCAGGAGGTGGAGTTTGCAGTGAGCCGAGATCTTGCCACTGCACTCTAGCCTGGCAACAGTACGAGACTCCACCTCAAAAAAAAAAAAAAAAAAAAAGACTTGTTTTTATTGCAAGAATTAAAGCAAAATAATAAATTTATTTTTTAAAGGCTATTATAATAAATTATCATTTCTAATCTTGACAACTCTGAGTTAGGTTTAAGGAGTCCCATTTTACAGATGAGGAAATAGATGCTGAGAAAAGTAACACGGTCAAGTCATACAATGGATTGGATCAAGGCTGCTACCAAAGACCGGCCTGCCTGACTCTTAGCCCCTGCTCTAAATCATTCTGTTACAGTGCCTCCTTTAGAAATTATACATGGAACTAATCAGTAAGACAGTGATTTTTTTTTTTTTTTTTTTTTTTGAGACGGAGTCTCACTCTGTCGCCAGCCTGGAGTGCACTGGCATGATGTGCACGCTGCACAGAGGCTCACTGCAACCTCTGCCTCCTGGGTTCAAGCAATTCTCCTGCCTCGGCCTCCTGAGTAGCTGGGACTACTGGCACCCGCCACCACACCCAGCTAATTTTTGTATTTTTAGTGGAGACGGGGTTCCACCACGTTGGCCAGGATGGACTCTATCCCTTGACCTCATGATCCATCCACCTCGGCCTCCCAAAGTGCTGGCATTACAGGCGTCAGCCATCACGCCTGGACAGGACAGTGATTTTTAAATAACATGTACTATAAAATAAAATAAATCATCACCTATCCCACCACCCAGAGATAACTACTTCTGCTACATTTCAGGTCATATGTTTGTAGACATACCAAACTGCAACACTATAAATAAGCATTACTGATGGCAGGGGCAGCCTGTCTGGAGCAGCTGCTGGTTGCAGTGGGGGAGGCGGAGCCGGGCTGCACGCTCCACGGAGCCAGCAGAGAACAAGTGGGAGCCCTGCCTGCTACCAAGTTGGCAGGGTGGGAGCCCCACGCTCCAGGCATAGCTGCAGCCAGCAGAGGCTCCTAACCCGGGCATTCCTGCACTCTCAGGGGCCCAGGAAGCCCCCCTCTTCCCCCCACAGGCTAGGAAGTGCCTGCTCCCACTCCCTGGCCTCTCCCTGCTCCTAGCACCTGCTCTGGTGCAGGGCAAAGTTGTGGCTGAGCCTGGGCACTATCATGACCCAGTCGGGTGTGCACAGGCTCGGGGCAGTGCTGACACACCAGCCCCCTGACACCTCAGCCCCCTCTGGACTTTGGGTGCCGGTGAGCGTGACAGAGAGGCCAGCAAGGGTGAAGGCAGCTCAAAGTGGGCCTGCAGGCACCCCTCAGCTCAAACAGTGTGGGCACTATGGGTGGCATGTTGATGGAGGGAGGCAGACACAGGTTCCTGCCCAGAAAGGGGTGGGTCCCAGGTGAAACCCCACCTTCAAGTCAGAGACGGCCTAAGGCCTGGGGTCCAGACTGCGGATTCCAGGTGGAGTCCACTAGCTGGAGTAAGAACTTTTCCAGGCCATCCATGGCCTCCCATGTACCAATCAGCACACACTTCCTCCATTCTGAGCCGATAAAAATCCCGGACTCAGCCATACTCACAGATGTCCAGACTACCAGCTGCAGGAAGGAGCTGCCCACTTTGGGTCTCCACATCAGAAGACCCGCCTGTGAAAAGGAGCTACCCACTTCAGGTCTCCTGAGAGCTCTTCTGTTGCTGAATGAAGCTGCTCTCTGCCTTGCTTACCCTCCAGTTGTCCGCGTACCTCATTCTTCCTAGACATGGGACCCCTGAATGGTGGGACTGAAAAAGCTGTAACACAAACAGGACCAAAACATGCCCTCTGGTCACCAGGTTGCAGGCAATGAGGAAGGAAGGGCTGGGGCCCTTCAGGAAAACCAGACCTAGGGGCTCTCCGAGCCAAGGCTGTGACACCTTCTCTGGGGCTCTGCAGCTCCTGGCATCTCCAAGCTTCCGGGCATCACCACATTCCCTGGTGTCCACAGTGGAAGCTGCTTGTGGTACACCTGGTCCAGCCACAGTCCCCCACAGAGCCAGTGCTTGTACTGGTGCCTGGAGCTGCCTGCCCTGCCATGGCTTTCACACCTGGCTGTGCACAGTGGCTGGACCCCACACGCGCTCACACACCACTCACCACTCCGCACCTGGCTCGCCCTTGGCAGGCACGGGATCCAGGCTAGTAAGGAAAACCGCGTGCAGCCTGCCGGGCCAAGAGGGTGGAACAAGCCCAGCAGGTCCAAAGAAAACTCAGACAAAAGCGCCACCAGCCACAGAGGTTTCCAGGTGGAAAAGCAACACCCCAAGGATCCGACATTATAATTTTTTATAATTTTAAAAATAATATTTCTAACAATTTTTCTAATATTTCATGAGTATTTTCTTCTTTAAAATATTCTCCAAAATTATAACTTCATGGTGGAATAATTTCCCACTTAAGAAAATACTTCCTCAACGAAAGCATTTAAGTTATTGGAAGTTTTCACACCATTATAAAAAACGCTGTGATAAATGATGAACATTATGCAAATATTTGCCTCTCTAATTAATAGCTTTTGGATAGATTCTTGGGAATTAAAAAAATAGGTTAAAACCTTAAAAATGTAAACTTCTCAAATAATACCAAATTGCTTGCTACAAAGGTTATACCAAGTTAGTCTTTTGCCAGAAGCACATGAATTTCTTTGAGTCAAAAAAAAAAAAAGCAAGACCAGGCACAGTGGCTCATGCCTGTAACCCCAACACTTTGCGAGGCCGAGGCGGGTGGCCTGCCTGAAGCCAGGAGTTCAGCCTGGCCAACATGTTGAAACCCTGTCTCTACTAAAACTACACAAAAAATTAGCTGGGCATGGTGGTGCATGCCTGTAATCCCAGCTTCTTGGGAGGCTGAGGCATGAAAACTGCTTGAACCAGGAGGGGGAGGTTGCAGTGAACAGCTCACACCACTGCACTCCAGCCTGGGGGGACAGAGCAAGACTCTGTCTCAAAAACAAATTAAAAAATTTAATAATTTTGAGTTAAAAATTTAGAATTTAACTAATTTTGCTAATTTGACGGCATCTATTGCCTAACATGATGTTTATTTCCATTCTATTGCTGGTAAGACTAAAAACTTAATTATAAAATTGGCTGCTTATGGCCAGGCATGGTGGCTCATGCCTGTAATCCTAGCACTTTGGGAGGCCGAGGCAGGTGGATCGATTGAGGTCAGGAGTTTGAGACCAGCCTGGCCAACATGGAGAAACCCCGTCTCTACTAAAAATACAAAAATTAGCTGGGCTTGGTGGCACACACCTGTAATCCCAGCTACTTGGGAGGCTGAAGCACAAGAATCGCTTAAATCCAGGAAGTGGAGGTTGCTGTGAGCCGAGATTACATCACTGCACTCCACTACAGCCTGGGTGACAGAGCGAGACTCTGTCTAAAAAAAAAAAAAAAAAAAAAAGAAATGGCTGCTTATATATCATGACATCTTCTATGATTTTCTTGTTCATACCTCCTAACAATTTTTCTTTATATCCCTCATTGACTTATCAGTTTCTTTCATATTAAGGACTTCAACTCTTTTGACATGTTTGCAAATATTTTCACAGTTTTTAATTTTTATATCTTTTGCTTACAAAGTTGTTCATTAGTATCAGTTACCGTATTTACTGATTTCATCTGTTAGTTGTTAACTATTTAACCCTAACATCAGTGGGATAAAGATACCCTGATTTCTTTCCAAATAGCAAGCCAGAATTGCTGTATCAGGCAGGCCATGTCTCATCATCTGCCAACACAGACGACCCTGCTAAGGAAAGAGCTCCAGCTACCCAGAACCTTCCCACCCTGACCTCAGACAAACCACAGTTGTAGGACTTGTCCCTTGGGTACCAAATAAGCTTTAGGAATAGGGAAGAGGAAGGGAAAAACAGAGTTAAAGCACTCAGGGAGAGTCATGTAGAAGAAGTGGCGCATCAGGCATAAGGGCAACAGCAAGAAAAATACAGCTGAAAAAAAGGACAAGATTTGTTCCGGGATTTGTCCCATCATTGGAGAAAGACATATCAAGTACTTGCCAGGAACCAGACACCGTATCATGTTGAGATGATACAAAAACAAAGAAGCAAACAGTGTAGATAACAGACGACCAGTAGGTACACTGGAGATATGAACTGATAAAGCTGGAAAAGTAAACTAAGGCCAACTGTGGAAAAACATGCATAAACAGTAATGAGCCGGGCTGGGCATAGTGGCCCAAGCCTGTAATCCCAGCACTTTGGGAGGCCAAGGTGGGTGGATCATGAGGTCAGGAGTGACCTGCCTGACCAACATGGTGAAACCCTGTCTCTACTAAAAATACAAAAATTAGCTGAGCGTGGTGGTGCTGCCTGTAATCCCAGCCACTCAGGAGGCTAAGGCAGGAAACTCACTTGAACCCAGTAGGCGGATGTTGCAGTGAGCCAAGATCATGCCACTGTACTCCAGCCTGGGCGACAGAGCGAGACTCCATCTCAAAAAAAAAACCAGTAATGAGCCCGAGCTTCCTGGAGACTATCACAAGCAGATAATAACATAAGTAAAACAAGATTACAGCCAGGGATTACATCACGAGGTTGATGTAACTAAGGAACCCTTACCCAAAAGTTAAATCATGTTTTCAATCGTTTAGAAGGTCCATCGTAACAGATATTTTTACATCACTACCTAGTGAACACACAGATGTATGTAGGTATCAGAAACAAAGTTTCATGAAATAGTATTTGAAAAGAGATGGAGAATGGGAGTAAGAAACCCACTTGGGTTACTGCAAAAGTCTTGGCTTGAAATGACATGAAAGGTCATGGAGAAAGAGCTCGAGAAAAAAAAAGGAAAAATAACAACCAAAAAAAGATTTAAAAAAAAAGAAAGAAAAGAGCTTGGGGAGTGAGCTGGTAGTGCGTGAAGAATGCACAGGAGGAGATGAACATGAAACTCCTCGAAAGAAGCTATGTAAATGACGGGAAGAGGGCAAATCAAAGAAGACACTGAGACACCTATTCTCTCCTGAGTGGGAAAGGATGAAGACATGAGTGAGAAGAGCAAGAGGGAGCACGGCAGTAAGGACAGGGTATACAGCAGCCAAAAGGAAAGGCCAGTAAGAACCTCCTCATTCAATACCCTTTTCCATCTTTGGCATTGTGACCATGCAAATGCATCATCCATTCAAGAAAATGATATTTTAACTTAAAAAAAACTAGAAAAAAACTATAAAAATGTCTATGTTGTGGTCTAATGATTAAAAAACAATAGTCATTAATAGTCCAGAATGAAAACCAGTTAAACCCATTAAGACTGAGTTCAAGACTTCCTCTCAAGCTTGGCGTTTGGTTAGTGGGGGACCCATGAGCGTTCAACATGTGTATCGAGAAGTGTTATTTCTGTTCGGGGGCCCATCTACCCTGGCCACAGCATGACATTCGTCTGCAATGATTACAAGATGTTCAGATTTTGTGAATCTAAATGTCACAAAAACTTTAAAAAGAAGCGCAATCCTCGCAAAGTTATGTGGACCAAGGCATTCCAGAAAGCAGCTGGCAAAGAGCTTATAGTGGATAATTCATTTGAATTTGAAAAGCATAGAAATGAACCTATCAAATACCAGCAAGAGCTATGGAATAAAACTACTGATGCAATGAAGAGGGTTGAAGAGATCAAACAGAAACGCCAAGCTAAATTTATAATGAACAGATTGAAGAAAAATAAAGCTACAGGAAGTTCAGGATATCAAAGAAGTTAAGCAAAACATCCATCTTATCTGAGCCCCTCTTGCAGGAAAAGGGAAGCAGCTGGAAGAGAAAATGGTACAGCAGTTGCAAGAGGATGTGGACATGGAAGATGCTTCTTAAAAAATCTCTATAGCCATTTCTTTTATGTACATTTGAAAATTCCCTTTGGATACTTGGAACTGCTAAATTATTAGTTTATTTTTTACATAAGGTCACTTAAATGAAAAGTGATTAAAATATATCTTTCCTACATTGCCATCTACAAAACATCAGATGTTACGGATATTAGATTGCATCTCAGTGTTAAATCTTCACTGACAGATGTACTTATGTAAATCATGAAAATTCTGCTTTTAACTATAGAAGTGAATAGTGGATGTAAAATGGTTATGCCATTTGGATAACGGCACAAGGCAGTATTTGCGTAATAACTAATGGCAAAAATTCATGGCTAGGGATGCATAAAATATTTCTTTGCAGTAAAATATTCCCTTTATTAATGTTACAGAAGGGGGATATAACAAGGAACTAACAATTTGTATGACAGTGTCAAATATTATTTAGATTTTAGTATTTCCTGTTTTGGTTTATTTGCATCTTGGAAGAGCATAATGATATTGTTTGATGAAGCCTAATTATGCTGGACTGTTTTGACCTGGTTTAGCCCTTCTGATAGGTAGTTTTGGATGTTGGGGATGAGAACTGAATAATCTTTGCCTGGAGTGACACTACACTCTAGAAATTCCACTTTGGAGAACACTCAGTTCCAACCTGTGATTCCTGATAGAACAAACTTTACTTTTCTAGCCTCCCAATGATCTAGAAGGAGAGAAATCCCAGTGCCTTTTAAAAGTTATGTATGTGGTTTTCTTTTAAAAAGCTTCCATTTTTGGAAAGTAGAATTTATGGGTACAATATCTGTTTATTATTTGTACATAAAACCATTTAAAAAGTTAAAAAAAAAAAAAAGACTGAGTTCAAGATGAGCTGATCAAGAGGAAATATCTAAATTTAAGAACAGGAGGAAGGGCTAGGCTCAGTGGCTCATGCCTGCAATCCCAGCACTTTAGGAGTCTAAGGCAGGAGGATTACTTGAGGTCAGGGGTTTGAGACCAACCTGGCCTACACAGCAAGATCCCCTGCCTCTACAAAATATTAGGCAGGTGTGGTGGCACGCACCTGTAGTCCCAGCTACTTAGGAGGCTGTGGAGGAGGATGACTTGAGCCCAGGAATTTGAGGCTGCAGTGAGCTATGACGGTGCCACTATACTCTAGCGTGGGGGGACAGAGCAAGACTCCATCTCAAAAAATAAAAAAATAAAAAATAAAAAAACAAGAAAAGATGTTAAAGAAGGAAAAGAAGACGGATGACAAAAAAAACTACAGGTGTAAAAGTTAGCCTTAGAAAAGAAGATACTATTTTTCTCTTCTAAGTCTGGAAGAAAAGATGAAAAGCTAAACATAGAAATGGAGAAGAGAAGCAGATGAGTGTATCATATGCCCTTGACTCAGGAGTCAAAGTCATCTTTGCTTTAGCAAGGGGAAGGATGAAGGAGTAATAGGGGCACTGGAGGCTAGGAGTGGGAAAGGAATTTGGAAAGTCAATTTGCAAGTGTTCGATGTATGCTTAAAAGTATATATATACATATTTTTTTTTTTTTTTGAGACAGAGTCTCACTCTGTCACCAGGCTGGAGTGCAATGCCACGATCTTAGCTCACTGCAACCTCCACCTCCCCAGTTCAAGCAATTACCTGCCTCAGTCTCCCAAGTAGCTGGTACTACAGGCGCATGCCACCACACGCAGCTAACTTTTGTTATTTGTTTCACCATGTTGGCCAGATGGTCTTGATCTCTTGACCTTGTGATCCGCCTGCCTCAGTCTCCCAAAGTGCTGGGATTACAGGTGTGAGCCACCGCACCCGGCCAAAAAGTACGTGTATTTTTTAACTCAGTGTTTTCAAGAAAAAGGGGATCAATCCATTAGTGGGTCATCATGTCGATTTCATATAAAGAGAGCAGCATTGGCTGGGTGCAGTGGTTCATGGCTGTAATCCTAGCACTTTGGGAGGCCGAGGCGGGTGGACTGCCTGAGTTCAGGAGTTCAAGACCAGTCTGGGCAACATGCTGAAACCCTGTCTCTACTAAAACACAAAAAATTACTCGGGCATGGCAGCATATGCCTATAATCCCAGCTACTCGGGAGGCGAAGGCAGGAGAATTGCTAGAACCTGGGAGGCAGAGGTTGCAGTGAGCCAAGATTGCACCACTGCACTCCAGCCTAGGTGACAGAGCAAGATTCTGTCTCTAAAAAAAAAAAGTAGAGATCAGCATTAATAGCACTAAAACAGAACAGAAAACAGAAAAACCACAGTGTAAGGAGAAATATTTCATAAAACTTTTGTTTTTGGTACAACCTTGTGAATGATTTTGTTCAACTCCTCTACATACTTGCTCATTTTTCTGACTGCTTCACCTGTTAGTTTTTGAGAGAGGTCTTACTTTTCAAAATCTCATGCTTTATTTTCTTTCTCTTTATTTTTATATCTTTCAGGATTATTATATCTTCCTGGTGAACTGCTCTGCTCATCAGGATGTAATAACTAGTCTTATTCCAAATAACACTTTTTGCCCTAAAGTCTAGTTGGTATAACATTAATATTGTGAAAGAAACATATTAGGCATTAAAAAGGGATAAATATGGATATTGCTAACTACCTGTCCAACTCCCACAGCCTTAGGAATAAAATCCAAATTCCTTGGAAAGGCTTGTGAGACCCTGCATGGACTAGTCCTGTCCATCCCCCTCCAGCACATCCCCCCCGCAAGCAACCTGGCCTTCAGTCATCCTGAACTATGTGCAGCCTGGGCTGGAATGCAACTCCCCACCCACTTCTGCCTGCCCTTCATTCCAGACTTAGAACAAGGGTCAGTGTTCTTTCCAGACACATTCCCCCACTCCACCCACCCAGCAGAGCTGACCAGACTCTCCTGCGTGGCTGCCCTGAGCCCTGTGCATATTCCCATCATGGCACCTTACTTTAGTTTAGTGCACGTTATTAGTGACTTGCCTGTCCCCTTGACTGAACAGGAACTCATTAGGAAGAGGAAGTTGACTGAGACCTAGTCTCCTCGAGCTTATGTTCCCAGTGCATGGTACACAGAAGGCTCCAAAATGAATGGGCAAACATATGACAGGGAAAGGGGAGGCAAGCTGAAATCAGGTAATTTGCACAGAATCACGCTGGAAGGATTTACTACTGAAAGTGGCAAAAGTTAAAATCATCACACAACCACTTTGGAAGGATTTACTACTTAAGGTAACAAAAGTCAAGTCATCTCATCTGGTCTATTTGAGACAAAGACATTAAGGCTGGCAGAGGTAAAGTAACTGCCCAACACTGCACAGCTTGTTAACATCAGAATACTTTCTCACTCTCAGGCCACAGCTCTTTCTAACACCATGTTTCCCTAACAAATTCTCTCTGGTGTGATCCTCTCATATTTGTATGGGGCTTTCAGCTCACCAGCATCATCCCAAGTACTCTAAAATGCCTTTTTTTCTTGCCAAGTCCTGTTGGTTGTATCTCCTCAATAACTGATGAATCTTTCACTTCTTTTGACTTCTACTGCCACTATCCTTGTCCAGGTCCTTCACCATCTGGATCATTTACCATCTGGCTAGGCGCGGCGGCTCACGCCTGTAATCCCAGCATTTTGGGAGGCCGAGGCAGGTGGATCACGAGGTCAGTTCAAGACCAGCCTGCCAAGATGGTGATACCCCATCTCTACTAAAAATAAAAATTAAAAAAAAATTAGACGGGCATAGTGGCAGAAGCCTGTAATCCCAGCTACTTGGGAGTCTAAGGCAGAGAACTGTTTGAACCCCAGGAGGTGGAGGTTGCAGTGGGCCGAGATAGCACCACTGAACTCCAGCCTGGGCAACACAGCAAGACTCTGTCTCAAAAAGAAAATTACAATTAAAAAAAATTTTTTTAATAAAAAGCTGTTGTTGGGATGGGCGCGGTGGCTATGCCTGTAATCCCAGCACCTTGGGAGGCTGAGGAAGGCGGATCACCTGAGGTCAGGAGTTCGAGACCAGCCTGGCCAACATGGTGAATCCCTGTCTCTACTAAAAATGCAAAAATTAGCTGGGTGTGGTGGGGGCACCTGTAATCCCAGCTACTTGGGAGGCTGAGGCGGGAGAATCGTTTGAACCTGGGAGGCAGAAGTTGCAGTGAGCCAAGATCTCCCTAATGCACTCCAGCCTGGGCAACAGAGTGAGATTCCGTCTCAAAAAAAAATAACAGCCGGACTTGGTGGCTCACGCCTGTAATCCTAGGACTTGGGAGGTCGAGGTGGGTGGATCGCCTGAGGTCAGGAGTTTGAGACCAACCTGGCCAACATGGTGGAACCCCGTCTCTACTAAAAACACAAAAATAGGCCAGGCACAGTGGCTCACACCTATAATCCCAGAACTTTGGGAGGCTGAGGCAGACAGATCATGAGGTCAGGAGTTCAAGACCAGCTTGGCCAATATGGTGAAACCCCATCTCTACTAAAAATACAAAAATTAGCCAGGCACTTCGCAGGTGCCTGTAGTCCCAGCTACTTGGGAGGCTGAGGCAGGAGAATTGCTTGAACCCGGGAGGCAAAGGTTGCAGTGAGCAGAGATCACGCCACTACATTCCAGCTTAGGCAACAGAGCGAGACTTCATCTCAAAAAAATTAAAAATATTAAAATACAAAGATTAGCTGGGCATGGTGGCGGGCGCCTGTAATCCTAGCTACTCATGAGGATGAGGCAGGAGAATGGCTTGAAACCAGAAGGCGGAGGCTGCAGTAAGACGAGATTGTGCCACTGCACTCCAGCCTAGGCAAAAGAACCAAACTTCATCTAGAAAAAAAAACAACAACATCAGTAAGTTTTTCGATTATTAAACATCATGGTAGGACCGTAATTCCTGAAAGCCTTCTCAGAGTAATAAATGCTTTATGGAAATATCTTAATGCCTAGATATGCCCCAGAATTCCACTTTCTCAGAATAGAAAACATTGATCTACAGGTCTGATATAGCATAATAATGGGCATCCAGCATTCAGTCCCAACAACCAAATTCTGGTCCAAATGGTAAATCAAACATGACTGCCGACTTCCTCCCCTGCCCTACACCCCCTACATACAAAGGAGACAGGGATAATCTAGAAAAGGTACAATCTCAAGGGAAGTAGAAACATGCTTGGGAGAGACATGAATACTGGTAAACTCCAGTTCCATATGTGAATAAGTACTAGGTCCTAAGCCTTGGGAAACTGCAGAAGAATATAAATAGAAAATGTAACTTTTAATGAGCAACAGAAAGACACCTGACAAAATTTCAGTTATCCAATGGAAAGTGGGGGGGAAATGGCAAGAGCAATAAAAATTAAGAAAAGCATGATAAGTGAAATAAATAAAAGGTAGAAATCACTTCTAATACATTTATAGTTAATGTAAATAGTTTCAACTAACCAATGAAAAGACAGACTATTGGATGGGCATGGTAGCTCACACCTGTAATCTCAATACTTGTGAGGCTGAGACAGGCAGATTGCTTGAGCCGAGGAGTTCAAAACCAGCCTGGACAACATAGCAAGACACTGTCTCTACAAAAAAAATATAAAAAATTAAGCAGGTGCCTTAGGTCCAGCCACCTAAGAGGCTAAAATGGAAGGATCACCTGAGCCCAGAGGTTGAGGATGCAGTAACCCATGATCACGCCACCGCACTCCAGTCTGGGTGACAAAATGAGACCCTATCTCGAAAAAATATAGATTATTAAGTCCGAACCCCTCTATCAGTTTATTTAATTCTATGGCCATTTATAGTTTGCCACTATATACCTGCTGTCCAGCATAACAGGCACTCATTCAATAGTTATTAAACAAAATAAATAAAAATCAGCATCAAAGAGTGAAAATGAATTTTTCCACCAATTGCTTGTTTTCATTGACGTGTAATAAGAATACCATCTTAAGTTTTTATTGTTTTTGAAGTTAGCCCCAAAATATCAGTCTTTGCTCTGCAGGCACTTTTATTTATGTACTTACTTTCTTCTTTTATACAAACCAGGAATGAGCTTGGAGTTTTAATTTTTTTCAGGTGCTTTTAATAAAAGCATTTATCTTTCAGTAAATATAATACATGATGAGAATATGGTTTCTCAAAATGAAAGATTTACCTAAAAATTCTAGGCATTTTTTTTTTCCTTGAGACAAGGTCTCACTGTTATCCGGACTCAAATACAGTAACTCCATCACAGCTCACTGCAGCCTCCAACTCCTGGACTCAATCGATCCTCTCACCTCAACCTCCCAAGTAGCTGGGATTACAGGCACACGCCATGATGCCCAGCTAATTGTTGTTTGTTTGTTTTTTTAGTAGAGACAAGGTCTATCTATATTGCCCAGGCTGATCTCAAACTCCTGGACTTAAGTGATCCTCCTGAGTCAACCTCCCAAAATGCTGGGATTATAGGCATGAGCCAACCAAGCCTGGCCGGGGCAATTTAAAGTATCTTGAAATCATTATATTAGCTTGAAAACTCTAGCAGGTGCACATAACTTCTCAAACTAGTTAGAGATTAGAGACACTAAACAATAGAGGACACTAAACCTGCGAAGTGCCTGGCTAATTTTTGTATTTTTAGTAGAGATGGGGTTTCACCATATTGGCCAAGCTGGTCTTGAACTCCTGACCTCATGATCTGTCTGCCTCAGCCTCCCAAAGTTCTGGGATTATAGGTGTGAGCCACTGTGCCTGTCCTATAGTACCTGAAGCAGGTACTATAATTAATACAAAAAGGAAGACTGCATGTGTCTTATGAGCTGCTCTGACTTGCTGCCTGGTATAGCATGGGGCATACAGCTGACACTTCAAAATGTGTGTGTGTGTGTCTGTGTGTGTATGTCTGTGTGTGTATTTAAAATCTGTGGCTCTTCACTAAAAAAATAAAACCAGTTGGCATTAAAGAGTCTGTCTGTACAGAGGAAATGTGTAGACAGTATGAGACCAGGCATATGCAGCACTGCCCTTAGTAGCAGATACTCTACTGACCATTTTAATGGCTACTATCAGAGCAGAAGGCATTGGAATGGCAGAAAAAGTGGCCAGCAGGCTCAGACTATGTAACAGATCTAATAACCATGTAACTGATTTAATCCAACAAACGTATTGTTTTCTAATCTTTCCTTCAGAAGGTATAGTTTAATGTGGCACACAAATTCAAAAAAGAAAAATTTTTAATTCACAAATAAATCATAAAATTAAGATTACCAACGTACCTATAAGGAATAGAGTTGCTTACATATTACAAAAGTATAGCATGTTTGAAACAATGCCAAATTTTAATTAGTGAAATAATAACATAACATATACCAAAAGTTGTAAGTATTTGCAATAAGCTCAACTGCTTGACCCATCAGGTCAACATTTCCACTCTTATTTCAGATGCATTTGGCAGTACATGGCTTCTGTTTTCATATGCCCTCCTCTTCCTGGTACACAGAAAACAAGTGATTAAGTACTATGTGCCTGCACAGAGCATGAGTCACTCATTTCAAGATGGCAGAATGAAGGCACTCCCTCAGCCCCAGAACAAGCCTGGGTTTTGCACAGCTGCTGAAGTTTATAGGCACTTTCACTGTGTCTTAAAAGAAAAAAAAAAGGTGTGTCAGGGTATGCATAAATAATCAGACCCATGTTTCATTTCCTGCTAAAGATAAAGGATATTATTGCTCTGAAAAGACAATCACCAACACCAAAATCAAACAGATGAGGAAATGAGAAACTAAAAGTTTTAATTGTTAGCTCATTTATGCTTTAATTCTCAGAATTTAATTAGGCCAGGAAAATAGGCTAAGGAATAATTTGATTTGGTGCTATCTTATGAATGCAAAGTTTTTTTCCTTGAACTCTCTGATGGTATTTATTCTCCAGCATTCCACAAGCTGAAGAGCTAATCCAATTTAGAAGTTCTAGCAGCTGGTGATTTCCCAGTCTTAAATCTAACTCAGTGGTTATCAGTGCTGGCTGCTCGTTACCATCATCTAGGAGCTTTATATTATTGCCTCAGGATCAGATTGTCTCAATTGGTTAGGGCGGGGCCCTGGAACAGGTATTCTTTAATTCTCCCCCTAGTGATTCTAATGTACAGCCAGCTTAAGAATCACTGGTCTAAATGATTATAGGTCACTGGGAAGGACCTGTATTAGTAACTTGGTCTTATCAGTCTGACTGAAAGATGATACCTGTAGCACACACAAGTTAAAACTCTCATGGCTCCCAAGATGACGGTGTGCCCCGCGGTGATCGCCAAGGAGAATTTATCCTCTCTACATCCACAGTACCCCCACGGAGAACAAGCTGAAGTTCCACTACATGGTACACACATCTCTGGACGTGGTGGATGAGAAGATCTCTGCAATGGGGAAGGCCCTCGTCGACCAGAGGGAGCTGTACCTGGGTCTGCTCTACCCCACAGAGGACTACAAGGTATACGGCTATGTCACCAACTCCAAGGTGAAGTTTGTCATGGTGGTGGATTCCTCCAACACAGCCCTTGGAGACAACGAAATTCGCAGCATGTTCCGGAAGCTGCACAACTCCTACACGGATGTGATGTGCAACCCCCTTCTACAACCCCGGGGACCGCATCCAGTCCAGGGCCTTTGATAACATGGTGACGTCGATGATGCTACAGGTGTGCTGAGGGAGGGCTCTGCTGCCAGCCATCACAGAGGAGCCTGCGCGCAACTGTGGTGGGGCCTCGGTCTGTTCTCCTCGCCTCTTCCTGAATGAGAGGCCCAGGGCTTTTGGGACAGGGCCTTGTGCATGTACATCTCAACTAAAGGTCTTCTGAGAAAAAAAAAAACCAACTCTCATGTAGTAAAGTAATATAAAATGCATAAAGATCTCATAATATAGTGAGGTGGCATAAAAGCTGGTCTAAACTAGCAGGAGGAAATACACTTCAAAAAGTAACCACAAGAATATTTAAAAGATTAGAGATACCACCTAGAAAAGAAACTTAATTTCTAGGCCAGGCACAGTGGCTCATGTTTGTAATCTGAGAACTTTGAGGGTTGAGGCAGGAGGACTGCTTGAGGCCAGGAGTTCAAGACTAACCCGGCCAACAAAGCGAGACCCTGTCTCTATTATTTAACAAAAAGAAAAGCCATGGTTTGGGAATAAGAAAGGAAGTACAGCTTGAATTACAACTTTCCAAACTCATTACCTTAAGCACCTGAAAGTAACAACCACCTCAAAGAAAGATTAGATAAATCCTTGGGTGATGCATTATGAATGCATCACCCAAGAAACACGGCAATGTGTTGGGATATACTCCTCACCTTTTGCTGTCCCCCAAAACTGTCTTTTGATATCACTTTCAAAAACAGGATTTTAAGAGCTAAATCAAAGCACAGATGAGCTAAGAATCGGTATTTTCCTTTCCTCATTTTAGAGCCATTAACAGAGAAGCATAAAATTAGCACTTTCATCATTAAATAGATGTAACCTTTCTCCCAGCTGGTGTTTAAATAATTTCCTAGCTTTTTCTGAAATTTTTTTTCAAAATTAGTTTACTCTATCCCATCTAAGATTGTACAGTCATTCTACCACCACAGGTCCTCACCAACAGAAAGCTCTACCTTCAAACCTGATCACGTCTAGGATTAGCCATTTTACTTGGCCTCAGATGAAAAACTTCGGATAAATAAGGGCCAAAGGATAGTGTTCTGGGGGGAGTGGAAAGGAAAGAAAAACTTGTACTATTCCTACAGTTTGGCCCAGTAGGCACCATTCACCCTCAGGAACTTGTTTCTTTCCTTTTTTTCTTTTTTTTTGTTTTTGCAGCACCCAATTAGAACACAGGCATTGTTCCCGGCACCTTCACAATCTTCACATACAAGGAGTTATTTCTGGCAAGACAAAAAAAAAGCCCTGGCCGGGTGCAGTGGCTCACGCCTGTAATCCCACCACTTTGGGAGGCTGAGGAGGACAGGTCACAAGGTCAGGAGATTGAGAACATCCTGGCCAACATGGTGAAAACCCGTTTCTACTAAAAATACAAAAATTAGCTGGATATGGTGGTGCATGCCTGTAATAATCCCAGCTGCTCAGAAGACTGAGGCAGGAGAATCGCTTGAACCAGAGAGTCAGAGGTTGCAGTGAGCCGAGATTGCACCAATGCACTGCAGCCTGGCGACAGAGGGAGAGAGAATCCATCCTAGGAAAAAAAAAAAAAGGAAGACAGAAAGAAAAGAAAAGTTCTTAAAAGTCCAGCCGTGCATAGGGCCAGCATCCTCCAGGGCTTTCCATTCATATCTGAAGGAACCTCACAGAGTCAAAACAAAGAACACCTTTCTTTCATTTTCTTTATTAGGAAAGAAAATAGATTTTCACCATCTTGGTGGGGAGAACCTCATTAGATCTCAAACCTCAAGACTCAGCTCAAATCTCCCACAGAGCTCTGTGTGATAGCTCCATCAGGGTATCTGCCTCTATACAATGTGTGTCTCTTCTCCATCAGGCCACATCCTCCGCCAGGATGGGGACAGTGTTTTAAGTATCTTTTTACTTTGGCACATGCCTAGCAGACAGGTCTTCAATGTTTGTAAACGGATTAAGTAAATGACTTCATTTTTTTTTTTGAGACGGAGTTTCGCTCTTGTTGCCTAGGCTGGAGCGCAGTGGTGCGACCTCAGGTCACTGCAACCTCCACCTTCTGGGTTCAAGCGATTCTCCTGCCTCAGCCTCCCAAGTAACTGGGATTACAGGCATGCACCACCACACCCGGCTAATTTTATATTTTTAGTAGAGATGGGGTTTCACCATGTTTAGTAGAGATGGTTGTGAACTTCCGACCTCAGGTGATCCGCCTGCCTTGGCCTCCCAAAGTACTGGGTTTTGTTTGGTTTTGTTTTGTTGAGACAGAGTCTCCACCCAGGCTGAAGTGCAGAGGTGCGATCTCAGCTCACTGCAACCTCCACCTCCCAGGTTCAAGCAATTCTCGTACCTCAGTCTCCTGAGTAGTTGGGACTGCAGGCGCTCGCCACCACGCCTGGCTAATTTTTGTATTTTCAATAGAGACAGGGTTTCACCATGTTGGCCAGGCAGGTCTCGAACTCCTGACCTCAGGTGGTCCACCCGCCTCGCCTCCCAAAGTGGCCGAGATTATAGGCATGAGCCACTGCGCCTGGCCCACAGAATTTCAGGCAATGTAAAGTGTTAGGAGAAATAAATATAATACTAAATTAGTTACATGTTGGGGGATGAGGGCTGCTTCTTCAAGAGAAGTATCTGGAAGGTGCAAATGGGAGTAAAAGGCACAGCTGGCACAGATGCTACACAGATGAATCCTGGGAGTCCCTGCCTAGAAAGAGACTAACTGTTACTCTGCTAAACTCCCAGGTCCACCCACTACCGTTGCTCCCTGGGGGAAGGGACATTCTTTAAGCTAGAAGTAAGAAGAATGTTTATATCTGGTATAAAAACAAGGTATAAATGATACTGTGAAACAGCAATAATATTATACCTGCAAACTACTAAAATTGAGAGCATTATGGCATGTTTTACATTTCCTAACATTTCAGTTCGATAACTGCTTCAAATCATACAGATTGACATTGCAGAAACTGTGAAATTTGAAATTCAGTGTTAACTTGAAAGTAAAATGTTTCAAAGAATGAGATTCATAAAGAAAATTAGCGTGGTATTTTAAAGTATCCCACTATCAAGTTAAAGAAACACAAGGGTAAACTAGGAAGAACCTGAAATTAAAATAACTTAAAAGAAAAAAAACACCTGGGAACACTGACCTAAAATCAGCCCGTATTTCACTCAACCACTGACCGAAGAATGTGTGGATGCTTTTTGTGAATGGAAGCAGATCCCTTAAGAGTCTCCAACAACCAGAAAATGAGTCATCCTAAAAACACGCGATTTAATTAAGGTGCTACCAGTATGTCTTGTGACGGACAATGATGCTGAATGTTCAATGTTTATCTTCACTTTAGAAATATGATTTATACATTATCACTTAATGTATTATCAATGGCTATTGATAACCTATAACATTTATTATTTCCCTATTTTGTTAAACATACTGATTCAAATGTTCTCCTCAGCTCAAATATGGGCATTTGACACATAATGATTATGACTGGTATCAGCTAAGGACTTGGATTGACTAGAGGCACTGTGACATTGCTGTTACTTCACAAACTTGCTTGCAAAGGTAGACTTTTAAAGGTTATGTTTTAAAACATATTTGAACAGGAATAGAACCGTTCACAAAAAGACACACAGAGACATAGCAACACAGCTGGTAAAGAGCTAATGCATTTCAGTCCCCCATGAAACCATGCCAAAACAAGGTTAGATATGATTCTGAGAATATACCGAATCAATAGCACAGCCAAATTAGTTTGATTTTCCAGTAGTTTAGTATCTATCTGCAAATATACCAACAAATTCCCTCATAAATCACAAGGACTAAAATTAGCAACAACAACCTTTTTTGCATAAGAGCCAGCTTGGAAAAAATAAAGATGTCTATGGGTTCCATTTATTTTTATTCAGAAAGAAAACAAATTTAATGAATTCCACAGGCTTAAGAAATTCCTGCTTCACTGAATAAAATGGCAATGAGAAATTAGCACGACCTTTTTAGGTGGCAAGAGAGGCAGTGTGTTCTAGTGTTTTGTTCTTGTATTCTCCCCTTAAACTTCCCAACAACTCCTTGCCTGCTCAAACTATAACAAGGTAGACCAGGGACTAGAATTATTTCAATTTATTCAATACAACTTTCACAGAAAACGTGCTATGGGCCAGGTGCTAGGGATCCAGCAATGAGTCTTGTCCTCTTTCTCCATGCCAAGGGGGTGTTTATGCCAGGCAAGTAGGACAAGCAGAGACCTGAATCAATGCAACCAGGTTCCCCAAAGACCAAGCTGTCAGTGCACCTTAGTTTCTGGCACCTTCACAATCTACTCTAAAAAAAACTTGACACTACTTCTCCTCTAAAGCATGCCTCTGCTGGCCAGGACCTTGGCCAAAACACAAGTGTCTAGAAAACAGTAATTCTACAAAGGTTCTCCCTTCTTTGAAGGTACTTTTGCCCTACAGGCTTCTCCTCAATTTCATCTGTGCTGTACATGCTCTGAAAGGATGTCCATGAAACTGGATCTAGGACGCTTGAAAAGCTACACTGAAAAGGGCTTCAGGTTGCTCATCATTGGAGGAAAGAGTTCCCAGTGAGTACACGTATCAATGTTTCTGCTCAAAGATCTACCCTGTATCATCTATTGCCTTCCCAAACTGCAGATGTTCCAAACACTTAAGAAGAGAAACCTGATCAACTGATCGTCGATGGAAAAACTACTACTAGTCAACTCACTACATAACAACCTTCCCCATAACTATATGAATTTTGCAAGAAAGTCAGTGCAGGCATAGGGTCAACAAACAAACCAGTTATTACATTATTAGCCTTTTCATTCCACATAGATCCTTCCTCAATGTGCTTGCTTTCACATTTGAGAGGCTATTTAATTCTCTACATAGGCTACACTATAATGATTAGGAGAGCTAAAGGTACATTTCAGTTATTATCCATGAAAATATAAATCCTGTAACTTTGGAGTCAAGAGGGTAGAAAGGTTCATAAAACATTTTTGTCAATACTGAGGAAAACCTGGTTTTAGAGTCAAACACTGAGTTAGAGCCTGGCTCTCCTTCTGTAAACTTGGGGAAATTACTTCTCTGTGCCTCAGTTTCCTCATCTGTAAAATGAGGATAATAATGAAACTCTCCTCCCAAGATTTACTGTGGAGATGAAATAAAATAATATATGTAAAGGGCATGGAACAGTGTCTGGCTCAGAAAAGTGTTCAACAGGCCAGGTGCGGGGTGGCTCACGCCTGTAATCCCAGCACTTTTGGGAGTCCGAGGCAGGCCAATCATCTGAGGTCAGGAGTTCAAGACCAGCCTGTTCAACATGGCAAAACCCCATCTCTACTAAAAATACAAAAATTAGCCAGGCATGGTGGCAGTTGCCTGTAATTTCAGCTACTCAGGAGTCTGAGGGAGGGAGAATTGCTTGAACCCAGGAGGCAGAGATTGCAGTGAGCTGAGATTGTGCCATTGCACTCCAGCCTGGGCAACAGAGTGAAACTCTGTCTCAAGAAAAGAAAAAGTCCTCAACAAATAAAAGCTGTTATTATTAGCTACTCTTAAATCTCAGGTGATGATGTAGACACCAAAATATACACAAAAACCTCCCTCAATCTGTAAAACCTGATTCCAAAAATTGTCAGTCACCTTAGAAAGACCTTGTCCTCCTGCCGGACGTGGCGGCTCACACCTGTAATCCTAGCACTTTGGGAGGCCGAGGCGGGCAGACTGCCTGAGCTCAGAAGTTTGAGACCCGCACGGGCAACGTGGCAAAATCTTGTCTCTACTAAAAATACAAAACATTAGACGGGCGTGGTGGCAGGTACCTGTAGTCCCAGCTACTCATGAGGCTGAGGTACAAGGATCACTGGAACCCAAGAGGCCGGGGTTGCAGTAGGCCAAGATCATGCCATCACACTCCAGCCTGGGCAACAGAGCTAGACTCTGCCTCCAAAAAAAACAAAAAAAAGGAAGAAAAAAACCTGTCTTCTTTTATTTAAGTCAAAAACATATGGGGTGAAAATTCTGTAGATAAATATTTTCTACCTTAAAATAGGAAATATACAGTCATATGTACATGCATAAAAATACATAGATCTATTCAATCCAACTGTTAGTTGTCAGCAATATAAAATGTAGAGTAAAAAGTAGTAAAGGATATAAAACTAGTAACCCATTTTATAGAAACTGAAGACTACATACACTAAGAAAAAACTTGGTTATTCAGCAACAAAAGTGATTAGAAAGATTTTGTAAACATATTTAATATTTAATTTAAAGTACCCTATAAAATTTTGTAATGGTAATTTGCAAATTTTTAGCAAACACAATTTTTTTTTTCTGAGACAGTCACTCTGTCATCCAGGCTGGAGTGCAGTGGCACCATCTCGGCTCACTGAAACCTCTGCCTCCCACATTCAAGCGATTCTCCTGCCTCAGCCTCCTGAGTAGTGAGGATTACAGGCACCCACCACCACACCCAGCAAACTTTTGTATTTTCAGTATGGACAGGGTTTCACCTTGTTGGCCAGGCTGGTCTTGAACTCCTGACCTCAGGTGATCCACCCACCTTGGCCTTCCAAAGTGCTGGGATTACAAGTATGAGCCACCACTTTCAAAAAAGATAAAGTTCAAAATCCTTTTTTCTTTTAAGTAAATACCAAATGCCTCAAAACTCCAAATAAACAGAAACATTTCATAAAAATGATTCCACAAAAAAAAAAAATTCCAGGTGGATTTCAATTCCATAATTATGATTTCTCATTCAAAAAAGCTAACCTCATATGACATAGTAAAAATAATTTTATTATCAAAAATTAACTCTAAGAACAACAGGACTTTTTAAAATGTTTTTGTGAATTCTAACTGATAGCTAGTATCCCTCAAAAAAAATGTTCACTGGGATGCGTCACTTAGAGTATCATATAGTTTCTTTTTTTTTTTTTTTTTTTTTTTAAAAAGATGGGGTTTCACCCTGTTGGCCAGGCTGGTCTTGAACTCCTGACCTCAGGTGATCCACCCACCTTGGCCTCCCAAAGTGCTAGGATTACAGGCGTGAGCCACCGCGCCCGGCGAGTATCATATAGTTTCTATGTTTATGAATGTTATGTGTATGACAGATGCTCTGAGAGCATCGTGGTCACTCTGTCTCAGAATGGAATGTGAATTATTATATAATACACACAGTTGTAAATTATATAATACTGTCATTATCAGATAAAGCCACAAGGACTAGGGGAAGCAATTTTAAGAGCAAAGAGATAAGACCATATCACCATTCCCCCAAAGCAGATTGTATTATATTTCTTTTTGAGTCTTTAAATTACAATTCTCATCCTGAGATATTAAACTCTACTCTCACAAGATTATTGAATGTTTATACAGTGCTTTATCATTTTCCCTGTAGAAAATAAAATAACCTAAACATTTTTCTCCGGGGGTCATTATCTTACAATAGACACAGGCATCCTTCAAAAAACAGTGCTATGTATGAATACAGATTACTCACTACCCTTAAAAAAATTAGAAACACCAGAAAAATAACAATACTTGATTGTTTAGCTAGGAAAAAAAAAAAAACTGAAAAAGTTTAAACAGTGTTAAAGAGGAAAGTAAGGAATACTACCATAAAGATTTTTTAAAGGCCCAGCACAGTGGTTCATGCCTGTAATTTCAGCACTTTGGGAGGCCATGGTGGGAGGATCACTTGAGCTCAGGAGGCCAAGATCAGCCTGAGCGATACAGCCAGACTCAATCTCTACCAAAAAAAAAAAAAAAAATTAGCCAGGCGTGGCAGCACACGCCTGTAGTCCCAGCTACTTGAGGGGCTGAGATGGGAGGATAGCTACTGCGGAGGTAGAGGCTGCAGTGAGCCACAATCACACCACTGTACTCCAGCCTGGGTGACAGAGCAAGACCCTGTCTCAGAAAAAAAAAAAAAGATAATGAGATAATGTTACATCAGATAGAAATATAACAGAAGGGGAAGCAAACCTTTCCTCACATTTCCTCATCCAAATGGACAGAGTTTTCCACTCCAATGAAAATATATTCAAAACAGCCCTAAAAGAGGCGGGGCACAGTGGCTCAAGCCTGTAATGCCAGTACTTTGGGAGGCCGAGGCGAGCGAATCACCTTAGGTCAAGGGTTTGAGACTAGCCTGGCCAACATGGCAAAACCCTGTCTCTATCAAAAAATACAAAAATCAGCTGGGTATGGTGGCACGTGCCTGTAGTCCCAGCTACTCGGGAGTCTGAGGCAGGAGAATCACTTGAACCCAGGAGGCAGAGGTTACAGTGAGCCAACATCACATCACTGCACTCCTGCCTGGGCAACAGAGCAAGACTCTGTCCACCGCCTGCTGCCGCATCCAAACACAAACAGGCCTAAAAAGAGCAACAAGCATAATACATTTTATTTTTAAGGCAATGATATTACTGCGAGAAAACTTAGACTTAACTTTAATTCAGCACAACTCAAACAAAAACGCCTTCTGTGTCCTAAGAACTTTAAAGCCTACAGACACGAAGAAGAGTACATACTCTTCCCCTTGCCTTGCTTGGGGAACACACTGGGACTTCCCACTGGGGAAGAAGTAGGTAAACTTTTATTAGGTGATGACACATAAGGGCTAGAATTGAACTGTGCATTAAGTGTAGAAAATACCTGGAAACACAATAAAGACGGCCAATAATTCTGCCCCAAGGATGAGGGGTAGGAAGAGCACAGGGGTTTGAGTAGCATCTGAGCTGGGCCTTACAGAATGAGCTAGGAAAAGGAGTGGACAGTAACAAACATCCCAGGCTAAATAAATGAGCATTTTAATCTTAAATATCATCATTACTTATCCTTCTGATGTCTCTAGAAAAAGGAAAACTCTTGTTTCAAGTTGTTCAATAGCCACGAACGTAAAAACCACAATGTCCACAAGGCTTTTTGAGCTTATAATACTGCCCTTTTCAAAAAGAAAGGACTTGGTCAGTAATCTATTCAGCTAAATAACCAATAGGAAACAATGAAAGGTTTTAAATGCTGTCACTACAAACGACAGCAAAACTTGCCATAAAAACAGAGGGAACAAGTTCAATAAAATAAAGAGATTTTAAATGATTCCATATATAGAAAAAGATCTGAAAAGCACTTATTCAATTAAAATGCCATTATGAAATACTCATTAGTTGAAAAGGATCTTCAGTCTGACAGGATAAACTATGGGAAAATCAAGTGCATGGAATTCTTTATTCCCTGGCTATCCTGAATACCTTAGATCAAAACTGGCTGTTACTTCTGAAACATGGCCTCTTCCTTCCTCTAGATATTTGGTCTACTTGGTCTGTGGTCAGCTATAGTCTAAGAAGTATGATCAGGGCTGGGTGCGGTAGCTCACGCCTGTAATCCCAACACTTTGCGCCAAGGTGAGTGGATCACAAGGTCAGGAGTTCGAGACCAGCCTGGCCAATATGGTGAAACCCCATCTCTACTAAAAAATACAAAAAAATTAGCTGAGCATGGTGGCACATGCCTGTAATCCTAGCTACTCAGGAGGCTGAGGCAGGAGAATTGCTTGAACCCGAGAGGCAGAGGTTGCATTGAGTCGGGATCATGCCACTGCACTCCAGCCTGGGCGACAGAATGAGACTCCGTCTCAAAAAAAAAAAAAAAAAAAAGAAAGTATGATAATCTCAAGTGCAAACACTATAGCTACTTTACTCCCCCAAAAAAGTTTTAAATTTGCCTTCTGACGTGGACTTCGGAAAAACAGTAATCCAAACTGCATAGCTTCATCCAAAAACCTAGGCCCAGTTAGCCTTCAACCATAGCTGAAGACACTGGAGTGTAGAAAAGTTTGTTGTCAGATGAGCTGGAGACAATCTTAAATCCCATCCAGCTCTAATAGTCTAAACTTTTAGAATCCAAGGAGTTGACTCTTGACAACCTAGGAAATTTTGCAATCTGCTTTACTTCAAGCTGTAGTGAAGCCTTACCCAAATTTGGGGGAGCGAAAGGAGGGAAGGGGGAGAAACAGCCAGGCAAATGGTCAAACTAGAGAAGAGAATGACAGAAGACTGGCCAAAATTAGCCTATCCACAACTCTGTCCTAAGAGCATCAAGAACTTTATCTGGGCCAAGGAGTTTATCTTCCATTCTGTAAAGAGGAAATAAAACGTAATAGAAAGAAAATACAGCCAGAGCCTGGGAAAAAAAATAAGTTATCCACTACTCTGGCAAAGCAACTAGCAGGCCTTCCTAAAAAAGCAGTGGGGCCTGCCCAAAAGTGTTCTGGAGGTCACAGAACTGCCCTGTGTCATTGTCTCAACTCTAGGCTGTGACCCCAAAGGAGCTACTCGTAACCTGTCACTCCTTTCTCCTCACCTGAAGAAGAGGGTCCCACACCAGTGCTGTAAGGATGTTGTGGGGATCAGGAATAAAATATTAAAGGGCCCGTCCTTAAAACCCATCCTAGAAGGGGTACCATGCTTGATCTCAAAACCTCATTTGAACCTTTTATCCTTTCAGTTCATATCATGTAATCCTTCTGACTAGACTGCACATAAGAATTACAAGGAAGTCTGAAAAGCTCTCGTTCTTTCCTTAAGGAACTCTATCCTCTCACTTTTCCTAAAGTGAAAGAATCTTTGAGTGATATGGGGAAAGGACTGGCAAGCCAAAAGGGGCAGGCGCCACCCAGCCCCATCCTACAAGAAACTGGACTGTCAGCTCTCTGAGGGCAGGGACTGCTCTGTTTAAACCACGACTGCACACACATTTTCCTAAAGCAAGCTAACTATAGACTTAAGCCTCTCCGAACAGCTTACATGACACCCAAACATGGACGCACAACTTTGTGTCGTCCAACATCAAGTCACACAAAAATCTCAAAATTATATATGACAACACAGTTTAATTGTGCTGTGGTACTGAAGTCAAAGACAAGGGCTTTAAACCGAGTGCCTACGAGGTAACCACATTGAAGTCACGCTTTTACTAATAAGGGACCAAGAACAGCCGGGATGGCAACAGGGCCTGCGTGTCCAGCAGAGCCCTCGACGGAACTGGCGCAACCGCTCCAAATTCGAACCCACAACTTCTGAAGAAGGCCAAGTAAGAACCATTCCAGGGAGGAAAAGGCCTTTATGGCCAAGCGCACCTTACTGGAACTGTCTGCCAAAGGGGACCCCCTCCCCTCGGCCTGAGCCCCAAGGGCGGGAGCGCGACGCGGTGGGAGGGATGAAGGTCGCCAGCCCCTTCTGCTCCGCACTGGGGCAGGGGCTGGGCGCAGCTCTCGGAGAAAGGCCGGGCTCCCTCCAGTCAGGAAATAATGACAGCTCGCGCGCTCGCAGTCCGCCCCGCCCCCGCCTCGCCAGGCCCGCAGGCGGTTCCTCCCGCCCGGCCGAGGGGTCCGGCCGCGCCCCCTCCTCTCCCCGCCCGGGTCCGGGGCGCCCCTGCCCGCACCGCCAGCCTCACCGGGTCGAGCTGGAGGCCGCCGTCGCGGCGGCTGCACCACAGCGCGCGCTCGCCCTGCTGCAGGATGTAGTGGTCCTTGGCTTGGAAGAGCTCCATGCCGACCCCGCGTGCCCAGGGAGGCGGCGGCCCGCGGGCGGCGCAAGGGGCGTCCTCGTCGGTCGCGGCCCCCAGAGCCCGCGCCTCGGGGGAGCGGCCGGGTAGGAACAGCGCCGAGGAGCCGCGGCCGAGGGAACGCCTTGGGGGGCCCGACCGGTGGAAGGAGAACGCGCCCCGGCCGCGGCGGCGGCGGCGGCGGCGGCGGCGACCGTAGAGGCCTCTCCCCCCGGCTCCTCCCCTTCCCCGGCTCCGCCCCGGGCCCGGCTCCACCACCTCCGCGGGCTCCGCTCCCCGAGCCCCCGGCTCCGCCCCTCAGCCTCCGTCTCCTTCAGCTCCCTCCCGCTTCCTGCCCTGTCCTCCGCCTTCTCCCGGGTTTCTCCTCCCAGCTCCTCCCCGCGGGTCTTTCCTCCTCCCTCTTCTCCTTCCGCCCACCGCTCCCGCTCTTCCCCCGGGTCCCTGCTGTGGCCACCGGAGATCGCCCGGGAGCTCGGCTGAGTGGGGCTGGGCTGAAAGCCATCCGCGCGGCCTTGGGGGCAGGCGCCTAGCGCCGGGGCCTCCCCTCGGAGCCGGCAGCGCTCACGCCTCACCAGGCCCTCTAAAGCCAAGCCGAGTCCTGAATCCAGCCCCACACCCGCGGGCCTGGGCTGCCTGCCCGCCCATGCCGAAACCAGGCGAGACCCCGGGGCCTGGCTACAGGAGTTCATACCCAGCCAGGCTCCCCGCCGAGCGGAGGCGTCTTCTGTGTTGATATTTCCTATTAGAAGTTTGACAACAGGAGGCATTCAATAAATGCACATCAACGAGGGGAGAGCATGTAGCAATAGAAAACACACAAGCGTTAGCAGCGTGGGGCTGAAGAGCGAGGAGGAAGGGAGGAACGTGCAGGTGCTGCTGTGTCCCGGATTAAGCAGGGCGGGTTGAAGAAGACTTTATAAATGGAGCTGATTAATGAAGCACGCGGAAGGAATATCGTTTGGCAAGAATGGGATGAGTGGAGAACCTCTCGGGAAGGGAGGAGTCTCCCCCAAGCTCAGTCTGTCTTGAAAAACCAGTTGGTATCCTGATCAGAATGGGTCTGGGGAATGAGGCCCCCCACTTCGGGGGCCAGTTGCAGGACTGTCTAGCTGTGTGATCTTGGGGAAGTTTCTTGGTCTCAGATGATGGCTGAACTAATGAGCTTTTATTACACTCCCAGTTCTATAAATCAGTGAATCTTTCTGCACTTCTTGCCTTCTCTAATGTCTGAAGCGGAAGTAAGAGAAAAAGGCAAGAGGTAGGAGATGAGCAAAAGGAGATAATACTTTGTTTTTTTTAGTTTAGGAGCGGAGGTTTAATAGGCAAAAGAAGGCCAGGCGCGGTGGCTCACGCCTGTAATGCCAGCACTTTGGGAGGCTGAGGCGGGTGGATCACTGGAGGTCGGGAGTTCGGGACCAGTTGAAACAGCATGAAGAAACCCCATCTCTACTGAAAATACAAGATTAACCGGGTGTGGTGGCGCATGCCTGTAATCCCAGCTACTCGGGAGGCTGAGGCAGGAGAACTGTTTGAACCCAGGAGGCGGAGGCTGTGGTGAGCCAAGATTGTGCCATTGCACTCCAGCCTGGGCAACAAGAGTGAAACTCCATTTCAAAACAAAAAAAAAGGCAAAGAGAGAGGTGCCAATACTTTTAACCTTCTGTTCAAGTAAAAGTGAGAGGGTACAAAAGCAGGAAGGAGTTCCACATGACTAATTATTCCAGCCCACAGTGTTGAATTTCCACAGCACAGAAAGTCCAATGATTACAAAGCATCCTGGGATCTTTTCTAAGTACCATGCCTTCTGTGCTGTCCAGCCAGACACCTCAACATAGAAGTTACTCTATCAAATCTTTGTGATGTGATTTGGAGAAAGAAGGTAGGTAATGAAGCTGTAAGAAGGTTTAGTGGAACCATCGGTTTCAGATTGATTGTTGAATTCAGCCATATGTTGACTTAGCAAAAATGAGTAATGAGAAAGTCCTGTGAAGACGGTGTAGCCAGCAAATTATTTCATTATTGTTTTAGGAATTACATTGCCAGATGTGAAGAAAACAATGCTGTTGTAACTGTTTTAAAACAATTACTTAGTTCATTGAAAATTTTCCTGATGTTGTAGATCGGTGGTTCCAACCGTGGCTGCCTTTAGAATCACTTGGGGAATTTTTCAAACATATCAATGCTTGGACCTCAGACCAATTAAATCAAGTAAAAGTGAGAGGGTACAAATTGGGGTGGGGCTCTGGCATGTTTGTTTTTTTCTAAGCTCCCCAGATGACTTTAATGTGTTGTGAGGCTTGAATGTCACAATTTTAAATGAAGTTAATTAGAAAAATCTGCCTGACAGCAGCTTGGAAAAACAGCAGTCAGTCATTAACCAGTGCTATCATATGGGCTTGGTTACTTGTAAATCCAGAGTTAACAAGCAAAGTCTTTAGGAGAGAGGAAAACCTGGAGGGGAGATGCTTCTAATCTATCTGACCCCAATGCACACTGCTGTCTCCCTCAAGCTCCAAGTGCATGCTTTGGGGTAGGCATAGCTCTAGCCTGGCTGAGCAGAATGAGTGAAAAGAGTATATGTTTTCTGTCCCTGGCAGATGTCACATCCCCAATCTACTGCCACAGCTGCCTTCCCTGTTTCTGCTATGAACTTTGTGCACCTTGGCCCCTGCAGGCTCTCCACTCTCTGGCTGGCCTATCCTCGGCCTGTGGCTAACTGCCAGCCTCATCACCCTCTGCCAGCTTCCTAATTCAAGGTCCTCCCGCCAGTGTCACCCAGGTTTTAGTAGAAAGTTCATGTGATGCTGCTCTCCTTTTTCAACACGGATGACCATCATACATATTATAGATCTTTTTTTTACACATATGCCATGTGTATGCTAATATAAGCATAATCACTAAGGAGTTTGGTTCTAGCCAGTTCTATGTGATCTTGGTCAATTCACTCAATCTCTTTTAGTCTCAGTGTCCTTATTTATGAAAAGAGATGATCACTAAGTGTTCCCTTCTAGTGCTGAAATCAATGTGAGGAAATGCGTCCACACAGTTAAACCTACACAGATAATTATGGTAAATAAGCCGACTCTGATGATCGATTTAGCCCTTCATTGTCAGGTTTATTATTTGTCTCTGAGATCTTTGGATTAGATTTTGGTATCCTCTGGTAAGGTTGGACTTAACATCATTTCCTGTCTTCTGTCTACTTGTCCATAGTCTTGCATGTTGTCCATGAGAACTTTCTTCAGTCTTGTCTATGAGAAATCTCCCAAAAGAAGAGATTTATATTTATATAAATCTATATACTTACATATATATATATTGCCCCCTTCCCCCACCTGCCAGGAAGCTGCTAATGTTGCAGGTCAGCAGACCAGGTGGCTTAGCTTTATGGTTAAGGGCCCAAAACACTCACAAGCTGTGATGGTGAATTTTATGTGTCAACATGACTAGGCTAAGAGCTG
Organism: Ateles fusciceps; assembly: GCA_036589455.1. Taxonomy (NCBI): domain Eukaryota; kingdom Metazoa; phylum Chordata; class Mammalia; order Primates; family Atelidae; genus Ateles; species Ateles fusciceps. The sequence continues at coordinate 24,053,452 of JAZHEH010000091.1, read as the reverse complement.
CCCAGAAGGCTGGTAAAACATTATTTCTGGGTGTGTGTGTGAGGGTGTTTCCAGAAGAGATTAGCATTTGAATTGGTAGACTGAGTAAAGAAGACTGCCCTCACCAATATGGTCGTCATCCAGTCCTTAAGGATAAGAATAGAACAAAAAGGTGGAAGAAGAACAGATGTGTTCCCTGTTGGACCAGGTCATTCATCTCCTCCTGCCTGCAGAACCTCCTGGTTCTTGGGCCTTCAGACCCAGATTGACTTCCCTGGTTCTTAGGCCTTTAGGTCTGGACTGGAACTATACCACAGGCTTTCCTGGTTCTCCAACTTGCAGAAGGTAGACTGGGACTTCTCAACCTCCTTAATCTCATGACCAATCCTTCATCATAAATTTTATTCTATATATCTATATCTATTCTATTGTTTCTGTTTCTCTGGAGAACCGTGAGGGCAGAATGCAATGGACTGCTTTCCAAAAATTTATATGTTGAAATCCTAACCTGCAAGGTGATAGTATTAGGAGGCAGGGCCTTTGGAAAGTAATAAGCTCATTAGAGCACTTACAAAAGAGACCCCAGCAAGGTCCCTTGCCCCTTTACTACGTGAGGGCATCATGAGGAAACATGTTCATCTAAGAACCAGACAGCAGGCCCTCACCAGACACTGAATCTACCAGTGCCTTTATCTTGAACTTTCCAGCAGTCTAAACAGACTAAACAGACTAAAACACAAGCCAAATTTTTACATGTGGCCAATTAACGGCCAATTTTTTTTTTTTTTTTTTTTTTTTTGAGATGGAGTCTCACTCTGTTGCTCTGTTGCCCAGGCTGGAGTGCAACGCACAATCTTGGCCCACTGCAACCTCCACTTCCTGGATTCAACAGATTCTCCTGCCTCAGCCTCCCGAGCAGCTGGGACTACAGGCATGCACCACCACGCCTGGCTAATTTTGTATTTTTAGTAGAGATGGGGTTTCACCATGTTGCCAGACTGGTCCTGAACCCATGACCTCAAGTGGTCTGCCCGCCTCAGCCTCCCAAAGTGCTGGGATTACAGGCATGAGCCACTGCGCCCGGCCCTCAACAGCCAATTTCTCATGGATTTGTCAGCCAGCAAACTTATGCTACCTCCTCACATAACTTCATCAGGATGGCTAGAAATTATAATGACCATGTTGGAGCGCTTTGACATATATAAAGTTCTGCAGGTCGGGCGAGGTGGTTCACGCCTGTAATTCCAGCACTTTGGGAGGCCGAGGCAGGCAGATCGCTTGAGGCCAGGAGTTCGAGACCAGCCTGGCCAACATTGTGAAACCCCGTTTCTACTAAAAATATAAAAATTAGCCAGGCAGGGTGACAGGTGCCTGTAATCCCAGCTACTCCAGAAGCTGAGGCAGGAGAATCACTTGAACCCAGGAGACAGAGGTTGCAGTGAGCCAAGATGGCGCCACTGTACTCCAGCCTGGGTGACACAGTGAGACTCTGTCTCTAAAATAAAACAAAATAAAATAAAATAAATAAAGTTGTTCAGTTGAGAAGCACCATGGACCAAGAAAAGGAAAGTCTCTCATGAAGAGACTGTCATGTCGGCCTAAAAGAGACAGGCCATTTTATTTAATGGAGAAGACCCCCTCTTTTTCACTTCTATACTTTGGGGGTTAATAATTACTGGCTTTTAAGTTATATGGCCTGATAAAATTGTCAAGGACCTACTCAGGAGACTAAGGTGAGAGGATCACTTTAGCCCAAGCGTTTAAGCCTACAGTGAGCTATGATTGCACCACTGCACTCTAGCCTGGGCAAAAGAGGGAGGAGTGAGGCCCAGTCTCTCAAAAACAAAACAAAAAAAGGAAAAAAAAAATTATGCTGGGTATGGTGGCTCATGCCTGTAATCCCAGCACTTTGGGAGGCCAAACCAGGTGGATCACCTGAGGTCAGGAGTTCGAGACCAGCCTAGCCAACATGGTGAAACCCTATTTCTACTAAAAAAATATATAAAAATTAGCTGGGCATGGTGGCAGGCACCTGTAATCCCAGCTAGTTGGAAGGCTAAGACAGGAGAATCACTTGAACCCAGGAGGCGGAGATTGCAGTGAGCCTAGATCATGCCATTGCACTCCAGCCTGGGTGACAGGAGTGAAACTCCATCTCAAAAAAAAATTTTTTTTTATGAAACCAGCCATAATTATTTGTGTGTATGTGTGAGAGAAAGAGAGAGAGGAGAGAGAGATGTCTTTTCTGCATCTAATTCTCATCTCTCCTTGCAGAGAAAATAATTATCCTTGTTCAGTGGTAATTTCATAGTTGTCTAAAACCAGCTGTCTCTCACTTCCCTTCTGTTATGCATTCACTCTTCAATTAAAAAACAAAACAGAAAAAGATAATTTTTAAAAAATTAGTTTGCTCTAAATAAGCTAATTTGGAAAAAATGTCCAAGATACACCGTTAAATAGAAAAAAAAAATCCGAGTTAGGCCAGGCATGGTGGCTCATGTCTGTAATTCTAGCACTTTGGGAGGCTGAGGCAAGCGTATCACTTGAGGCCAGGAGTTCAAGGCCAACCTGGCCAACATGGTAAAACCCTGTTTCTACTAAAAATACAAAAATTAGGCGGGCATGGTGACACGTACCTGTACTCCCAGCTACTCGGGAAGTTGATATGGGAGGATCACTTGAACCTGGGAGGCGGAGGTTACAGTGAGCCGAGATCATGTCACACTGCTGCACTCCAGCTTGGGCAAGAGAGTGAGACCCTGTCTCAAAAAACCAAACAACAACAACAACAATGAAAAAAAAAAAAACTCCAAGTTGTACAACAGTATTTTCTAGTATCCCCTTTGAGGTTTTTTGGTTTTTGGTTTTTTTTTGAGACGGAGTCTCGCACTGTCGCCTATGCTGGTGTACAGTGGCGCAATCTTGGCTTACTGCAACCTCTGCCTCCCGGGTTCAAGTGATTCTCCTGCCTCAGCCTCCCTAGTAGCTGGGATATATGCGCCCACCACCACGCCCAGCTAATTTTTGTATTTTTAATAGAGACAGGGTTTCACCATGTTGGCCAGGCTGACATCGAGTTCCTGACCTCGTGAATTGCCTGCTTCAGCCTCTCAAAGTGCTGGGATTACAGGAGTGAGCCACCACGCCCGGCCCCTGAGTTTCTAAAATAAGGGAATGGAAGAGAGATTACATTTTTATAAGCCCAGAACATTTCTGAAACAAAACACAAAATGTAGTTCCCTTTGAGGGGGAGGAAATGGGGGTGGTGAGTGGAGGGGCTGTGAAAGGGAATGAGGAATGTAGGAAGGAAGGTGGAGACTTTTTTCACTTTATATTCCTGTGCACTTTTTAATTTTAATTTTTGTGGGTACATGGTGCATATATTTACAGGGTACATGAAATGTCTTGATGTATCTGTACACTCTTTTCATTTTTTTAAAAAACCATGTGCTTTTAATGTTTGAAATCTTAAAAAACTAATGTGTGTGTGTGTGTATGTATATATGTGTGTATATATATATATTATATCCACAAATCATTCCTCCACCACACATAAAAACATATTTTTAGGCAATATATTACCTAAAGATCTAAGTCTTTTGCCTCTGGCCTAGCATAGTGGCTCACGCCTGTAATCCCAGCACTTTGGGAGACTAAGGCAGGTGGATCACTTGAGGTCAGGAGTTTGAGACCAGCCTGGCCAACATGGAGACACCCCATCTCTACTAAAAATAAAAAAAATTGTTGAGCATGGTGGAGTGCACCTGTAATCCAGCTACTTGGGAGGCTGAGGCAGGAGAATTGCTTGAACACAGGAGGCAGAGGTTGGTGTGAGCTGAAATGGCACCATTGCACTTCAGCCTAATCAATAAGAGTGAAACTCTGCCTCAGAAAAATAAAAAATGCATTGTTAGATAATCACGTTAGAGATTTTTCAAATTATGCTTTGCACTGCACAGGAAAACAACAGGGGGAAGTCACTCTGGTAGAAAGTTGGTACATCCTAAAAGCTGCCCAGTGGATTTTGAACCCCTTGTTCCTTCTCCTGGTTAAAGAAAATAATAATATCCTACAGTGTTTCACCATTTCATAAGAGTAGCACTTAGTGACAAGGAAACATGGGTTTTTGGTTTTCCTAACACTGCTGTTCTTTCCCTTCAATTTTATATCAATCCTTCAATGAGCCTAAGAAGTACAGTGAGGGGGATGTCTGTTGCAGGAGAGGGTGTTTGGACAGCTTCTGACTACAGAAGCAAAGGCGTGGGGGTATAGAGGTGGGAGAGGGGGACGAACCAAGCATGACATGTGATTTGCAAGTTTCCAAGATGGTGATTTTAACTATGATAGGTAACCAGAGACCAGCTGCAAAAATGTGGCAAATATATTTTGAAAATTTGGCCTTCACTCTAATTCCAGGATTAGAGTGCTGTGGCTGCTTCTGAAACCCTTCAAGATATTCCCATTTCAGTTACTCCCAAGCAGCTCATCATTTCTCATGGCTTTTCTCATTGCTAGTCTCTGAGTTAATCGAGCGGGGATTCTAAATTGTAGGTATGATGCTTATAAAGCTACAACCCAAGGGGTTCAGTTCAGGCAGCATGGAGGTTAAAAATAATAATAATAATACATTGTATACAATTAAAGACAATTTGAGAAAAAAGTTCTTTGTATTTCTCAAATATTCTAAAGCCCTTTATAATTTGTTTTAAATCTTATTTCTTTTCTTCTCACCATTGTCCTCATATAGCACAAATATTCCCGTCTCTCCTCCCAAAACTCTACCAAGCTTTCTCCCTCCAGCATCTTTTTCAGTTCTTTGTTGTGAAATCTGACCAAACCACTTAGGGCTATTCTCCCCCTGCCCCCTCCCACTGCACGGGCTGGCCTTATTTAGAGGGCGAGAGGCGGGAAGAAATAGCACAAAGCAAAGCCAGAAAACACTCTAGCTGGGGCTGGGGTGGGGAAAAGAGAAAAGGCTAGAAACACGCAAACATTAACAAGTCTAGCCCATCACTTCAGCATAAACATATTTCCCCTTTGGGATTCAGTAACAGGTATCTTCATTTAGATTGGGAACAAAGTGTGGCCTGTAAACAATTTTATGCAGGGTCCATTCATTTAAAGGCTGCTGGCTGGTCTTTGGATTTTTCTTCCCTTGTGATTTCCTAACTGGAACTAGAGAGTCTGGTTCAGAGGAGAACAGCAAGTTTCCGGGGCTGCTGCCTGCCTGCAGAGAGGAATAAGCACTGGATCTGGAGTGATTCCCCAGAGCCCCCCCATTTGCTCCTATTCGGAGCAAGTTACTGACTCTTCTGCCTGTGGAGCTTGGAGCTGAGAAATCCAAGGGAGATGGAAAGAGACAAGTGCCGAGGGGCAGGCAGCTGCGGTGACCTCTGCTGTCTTGTTCTCCTCTACCCACTGCTGGCCCTGGGAAGCAGAACAGCTTGCCAATTGTATTTACCCCCCTGCCAACACTGGCTAGTGTCACTGGGGTCCCAGCCCACCCCACCTACTCACCAGCCAGATGTGCTAAGGCAAATCTCCCAGCTCTTCAAGATCGGTTTCCCCCTAGGCAAAATGGAGATGAGATATAAAATTTTTTTTACAAGATTGTCATCAGAATTAAATGAATTCACCCCTTTGAAAGGGTATCTTAAACTATGAAGTGTTATTGTAATGTTATTTTGCATATATTTTTTTAAAAATCTATTTTATGACTGGGTGCAGTGGCTCAGGCCTGTAATCCCAGCACTTTGGAAGGCTGACGCAGAACAGATCGTTTGAGTCCAGGAGTTCAAGACAAGCCTGGGCAACACAGCAAGACCCCATCTCTACAAAAAATGCAAAAAGTTAGCTGGGTGTGGTGGTGGTGCACACCTGTAGTCCCAGCTACCCAAGAAGCTGAGGTGGGAAGATCACTTGAGCCCAGGAGGCAGAGGTTGTGATAAGCCATGATCACGCCACTGCACTCTAGCCTGGGTGACAAAGCAAGACCCTGTCTCAAAAAACAAAAAAAATCTGTTTTCTGTATAAAGTTTTCCCTTCTAGAGTCATTATTTGATAAATTCTTAACATACATATAATATATATTTTAATATATGTAATATATATTTTAATATACATAATATTGGCTGGGCATGGTGGCTCACGCCTAATCCCAGCACTTTAGGAGGCAGAGGTGGGCAGATCAACTGAGGTTGGGAGTTCCAGACCAGCCTGACCAACATGGAGAAACCCTGTCTCTACTAAAAATATAAAATTAGCTGGGCGTAGTGGCACATACTTGTAATCCCAGCTACTCAGGATGCTGAGGCAGGAGGATCGCTTGAATCTGGAAGGCGGAGGTTGCAGTGAGCCGAGATCACACCATTGCACTCCAGCCTGGGCAACAAGAGTAAAACTCCACCTCAAAAAAAAAAAAAAAAAAAAAAATATATATATATATATACACACACACACATGTAAAGCTAAGCACAATTTTATATACATAAATGATTCACATGTTTTTTGTTTTTGTTTTTGAGACAGAGTCTCATTCTGTCACCAGGCGCCAGGTTGGAGTACAGTGGCGCGATCTTGGCTTACTGCAACCTCCACCTCCCGGGTTCAGGCAATTCCCCTGCCTCAGCCTCCCGAGTCGCTGGAACCACAGGCGCACACCACCACGCCCAGCTAATATTTTGTATTTTTTAGTAGAGACGGGGTTTCACCATGTTGGCCTGGATGGTCTCAATCTCTTGACCTTGTGATCCGCCCGCCTCGGCTTCCCAAAGTGCTGGGATTACAGGCATGAACCACCGCGCCCGGCCGATTCACATGTTTTCAGCTCAAATCACATCACCAGGAAATAGAAGTAGTGGACGTTAATTGTGTAACTATAAGGTGGATGTTGGGCTTGATTCCCAGCCAGAGACAGAGGATTTGTCCTGAGGCAAAAGAAGCTTAAGCTTCAATACTCCTTGATTTCATCCAAGGCCCTGATTCTGTATTCACTATTTTGTATTATTCTTTCTAAAGAGGACCCTCCTTACTGGAAAAAGCTTTAGGCTCACAGTTAAGAACTCTACCCCCATCGCTAGCAGTAAAGAACCTTCTGTGCTTCTACATCCCAGAAGGATCTGTGCCTGTTCGTTGTCTTCTCTTGGCCTGTCTCCCTCTGTGATCATTCTTTCGTGTCCTTTTAGCCCCTCCTCCTCTTCTGAGCTCAGATCTACTTTCTGCTCCCTCCAGTTCTCTAATCCACTAACAATTATGGAGCTGGATGAGCACACCCACACACATACACACATTTGTTTTAGAGATAAATTTAGAGATCGGAAACTATGTTTAAAGATGGCACCATTCATCCCAATGACTCAGACAGAGCTATTCCCAGTTCATGTGGAGCGCTTATATTGAAAATAGAGCTAGGAAGCATATTTGATTCAGTAATGCCAGGGTATAGATTTTCCAGGAGTAGATTCAAAAGTACTATTAATAGGAGGAGAGTGTTTTCATTGTGTGATGCTAGACTGGGTGGTGGTTTCAGGAAAAAATGTAATACTCAGTGGCAAGGCGTGCTTGTCCTTGGGGGGATTCAGGACCAACCTGGCCACAGCTACTGCTGGTCAAGGCACTGCCTGGAAGCAGCAAGGAATCACAATCCTCCCACAATTCACAGGAATCCAACCTCACTGCCCCCCTAACTCCAGAGCCATCAGAGCTGTAGGGGTAGGGATTGTAGGATACTTGAGGAGATAGAAGGCAGGTTCCAACCTGTGGGAAGGGTTGTAATTTCCAAGGTAGGGGTTAGGAGATCTCATACTAGGCGGGGAATTAGAGCAGGAGACAATCGAAAATTGGGGGGAAGGCCGGGCGCAGTGGCTCACACCTGTAATCCCAGCACTTTGGGAGGCTGAGGTGGGCGGATCACGTGAGATCAAGAGTTGGAGGCAAGCCTGTCCAACATGGTGAAACCCGTCTCTACTAACAATACAAAAATTAGCCAGGTGTGGTGATGCACGCCTGTAATCCCAAGTACTTGGGAGGCTGAGAGAGGAAAATTGCTTGAACCCAGGAGGTGGAGGTTGCAGTGAGTCAAGATCATGCCACTGCACTCCAGCCTGGGTTGCAGAGTGAGACTCTGTCTCAAAAAAAAAAAGGAGGAAACACATAGTATTCATTCAAAATATTCTCTTAATATATTTAATTCTGTTAAAATTATATATGTATTACATATATACACATATATGTTAGGAATTTGTGAAATTATTATTTTGGAAGGGAAAACTTTACATAAAAAATAGATTTTTTAAAAGTATAAAATAACATTTCTGTAACACTGTAGATACCCTTTCAAAAACTTCACATAGTTCTACTAAAAACCTTGCAGAGAAATCTTTCTATTTTGTCTCCATTTTGCATAGGGAGAAACTGACCTTGGAGAGCTGGGAGATTGCCTAAGCACATCTTCAGAATAGTTTCTGAGGGCCTGAATGGAGAAACCTGCCTCACCTTCCTCTCACCCTGAGTGGTATGGTGGGATGAAGGTGAAGCTTCCCATCCCTGTTGGCTTTCGCTCACTTACCTGACATTTCCATCATGTCTAACCCCCTGCAGTCAGCAGAATAACGGCCCTCAGTGATATCAGAAGCAACGTGTAAATGCTACCTGTATGGCAAAAAGGTCTTTGCAGATGTGATTAGGGATCTTATCCTGGGATATCCAAGTGGCCCCTAAATGCAGTCACATGTATGTGAATAAGAAGGAGGCAGAGGGCTGGGTGTGGTGACTCACACCTGTAATCCCTGCACTTTGGGAGGCTGAGGCGGGTGGATCATCTGAGGTCAGGAGTTTGAGACCAGCCTGGCCAATATAGTGAAAACCCCTCTCTACTAAAAATACAAAAATTTACCCAGGAATGGTGGTGGGTGACTGTAATCCCAGCTACTCAGGAGGCTGAAGCAAGAGAATTGCTTTAACCGAGGAGGCAGAGGTTGTAGTGAGCTGAGATTGTGCCATTGCACTCTAGCCTGGGTGACAGGAGCAAGACTCCATCTCCAAAAAAAGAAAAAAAAAGCTCCTTTTTTTTTAACATACAGGGGAGAAATCAATATGAGAGATTTGAAGGTGCTGCTCTTTAAGATGGGCAAACCAGGGAACGCCAGCCCCCACTGGATGCTGGAAGAGATGAGAAACTGATTCTTCCCTAGAGCCTCTGAAGGTAGAAAGCCACCGCTAACACCTTGATTTTGGCCCAGTGAGACTGATTTTGGACTTTTGTGCTACAGAAATATAAGAGCATAAAAGTGTGTTGTTTTAAGCCACGAAGTTTGTCCTAATTTGTTAAGGCAGCCACAGGAAATGAATACAACCTCTATCAGAATCCCATGCATTTGGTCTCACAAAGTTGGGCAGCCCTGGCATCTCATCCTCAGATGCAGTGATGACTCCTTAGGGGTTCCTAGGTGGAGAGGGTGTATTAGTCCTTTTTCACGCTGCTGATAAAGGCATACCCCAGGCTGGGCAATTTACAAAAGAAAGAGGTTTAATGGACTGACAGTTCCATGTGGCTGGGGAAGCCTCACAATCATGGCAGAAGGCAAGGCAGAGCAAAGTCACATTTTACATGGAGGCAGCAGGCAAAGAGAGAAGCTTGTGCGGGGGAAACTCTCTTTTATTATAACCATTGGCTCTCATGAGACTTATTCACTATCACGAGAACAGCACAGGAAAGACCTGCCCCCATGATTCAATTACCTCCTACTGGGTCCCTACCACAATATGTGGGAATTCAAGATGAGATTTGGGTGAGGACACAGTGAAACCGTATCAGAGGGCCTGTTGGGCCAGTGCCCCCTCCTAACCTGGGGAGGTCTATATGAGTTTCCTAGCGCTGCCATACAAATGACCACAAACCTGGTGGCTTAAAACAACAGAAACTGATTCTCTCACTGTTCTTGAGGCCAAGTCCAAAATCAAGGTGTTAACAGGGTCAATTTCTTGTGGAGACTCTGAGAGAGAATCCATTCCATGCCACTCCCCTACCTTCTGGTGGCTCCTGTAACCCTTGGTATGCCTTGGCTTATAGTGCATTGCTCCAGTCTCCAACTCCACCCTCACACGAATCTTCACCAGGCCTTATTCCGTGGGTTTCTATTTATTTTCATATATATATATATATGTATATATATATATATATATATATTTTATGTATATACACATATGTGTATGTGTGTGTGTATATATATATAAAATTTTCTTTTTTCTTTTTTTTTTTGAGACAGGGTCTCACTCTGTTACTCAGGCTGGAGTGCAGTAGCAAGATCATGGCTCACTGCAGACTCAACCTTCTGGGCTCAGGTGATCGTCTTGCTTCAGCCTCTCGAATAGCTGGGACTACAGGCATGCACCACCATGCCTGACTAATTTTTGTATTTTTTGTAGAGACTGGGTCTTACCATGTTGCCCAGGCTGGTCTCAAACTCCTGGGCTCAAGCAATCCACCCACCTCAGCCTCCCAAAGTGCTAGGATTACAGGCATTAGGTATCATCCCCAGCCTAACATATAATTTTTTTTTTCCATACAGATAGGGTCTTGCTATGTTGTCCAGGCTGGTCTTGAATTCCTGACCTCAAGCAATCCTTCTGCCTCTGCCTCCCAAAATGTTGGGATTGCAGGCTTGAGCCACGCTCAGCCTCCCCATGTTTCTGTGTATCTTCCCCTTTTCCGTCTCTCATAAGAACACTGGTCATTGGATTTAGGGCCCATCCTAATCCAGGGTGAACTTATCCCAAGATCCTTAAATTAACTGCATCTTCAAAAACACTGCTTCCAAATAAGCTCACATTCACAAGTACTAAGAATTAGGACGTGGACATATCTCTTGGGAGGTTACTCATTACAGGGGCTAATACCCTCCCCTCCCACTCAGTAGGAGAAGGATAGAGAATACAGCAGTCACCTACCCAGCCTAATGAAGACTTGGCGAGTTGCAGCAACTTGCCCACAGTCAGCCAGCAAATTTGTGACACCAGGCCTCAGAGAAAGCCACCTCAGAATCTCTAACCCAGCATGATTTCCACTGCACTACTCAGCCTCTCATGTAACTCCCTACCTAGGAACAATGCTATTTCATTCAAAATCGGCTTCAGCCAGGTGAACTGGCCCATGCCTGTAATCCCAGTGCTTTGGGAGGCTGAGCGGGAGGCTCACTTGAACCCAGGAATTCAAGACTACAGCCACCTATGATAGCGCCACTGCATTCCAGCCTGGGCAACAGAGGAAAACCCTGCCTCAAAACAAACCAACATATAAAATCACCTTCAAATATCTACCTTGTTAATCTTTACACAATCCCTTTTGGCAGAAAAGACAAGCTTACCATACACTAAACGTGGGCATCATACTTCAAGCTGACGTCTGAAAAATTTAAGAAAACACTATGATTCTGATACTTATCTTCCTGTTCCTGTTGCTAAATGATGTCTCTTTCTCATAAATGGGAAAATTTCTCAAAAGCTAGCTGACTTTATGCCCCTTAGCAGCTATCCTGATGTTTCAGAATGTAGAAGATTCTTTGTACTGAAGGAAAAATAATCACCTCCCAGTTTGCGATGAGCTCTCCGGTTTTAAAGCCCTTTGTACGAGTTACCTTACTTGTGCAGATGAATACCCTCAAGAGATGTCCTCAAAGGATTTCGGTCAGCAGTTTCCATTTGTTGTGCAGTATGTTTGAAAGGGAAGGAAACTATTTCTGTGGGTGTATGCTACACACTTTACACCATTTGTTTTTTTGTTTTTTGAGGCAGAGGCAGAGTCTTGCTCTGTTGCCCAGGCTAGAGTGCAGTGGTGCAATTTTGGCTCACTGCAGCCCCCCACCTCCCGGGTTCAAGTGATTTTCCTGCTTTAGCCTCTGGAGTAGCTGGGATTACAGGCACACACCACCACGCCCTGCCATTTTTATTTTTTATTTTTAGTAGAGACAGAGTTTTGCCATGTTTGCCAGGCTGGTCTTTAACTCCTAAGTGCAGGCAATCCACCTGCCTCAGCCTCCCAAAGTGCTGGAATTACAGATGTGAGCCTTTGCACACAGCTGACACTTGACCACTTGTATAATCCTAGCACAGGTTTGAGATTTCTTTGGACGTGCAGCCACTGTATGAAATTCACTGAAATTCACAAGCACGTGTCAAGCACTATGCCTGTCCCTGCACTGCTCCCTCTATCAGCTCCCTAGGGCTGCCATCACCAGGTGGCAAACTGGGTGGCTGAAAACAGTGGAAATCTATTCGCTCAAAATTCTGGAGGCTAGAAGTCTGAAATCAAAGCATTGGCAGGGCCACGCACTCTCTGAAGGCAATGGGGAAGGATCCTTCCTTGCCTCTTCCTAGTTTCTGACGGCTTCTGGCAACCCTTGGCATTCCTTGGTGTGTGACTGCATCACTCCAATGTCTGCCTCCACGCCATGTGGCGTTTTCCTTCTGTCTGCATGTCTCTCTCAGCTCCCCCTCTCCCTTTTTTTTTTCCCTAAGAGATGGGGTCTTGCTCTGCTGCCCAGGCTGGAGTGCAGTGGTGTCATCACAACTCACCACAGCCTCAACCTCTTGGGCTCAAGAAATATTCCCACCTCAGCCTCCCAAGTAGCTGGGACCACAGACATTATGCCTGGCTATTTATTTATTTATTTATTTATTTTTAAAAGATGGGGTTTCACCATGTTGGTCAGACTGGTCTTGAACTCCCGACCTCAGGTGATCCACCCGCCTTGGCCTCCAAAGTGCTTGGATTACAGGTATGAGCCACCACGCCTGGCCTATTTTTTTTTTTTTTTTTTAAGAGGGAGACCCTATGTTGCCCAGACTGGTCTCGAACTCCTGGGCTTGAGTGATTCTCTAGCCTTGGCCTCCCCAAAGTGCTGACATTACAGGTGTGAGCTACTGCACCCAGCCAGTTCTCTTCTTCTTTTAAGGGCACCAGTCAAATTGGATGTAGGGCCCACCCACCCTAATCCAGTAGGACCTCACTTTAATGACTAATTACATCTGCCAAAAGCCCTGTCTCCATAAGGTCACATTCACAGGTTCCTGGTGGACATGAATTTGGGGAGAACACTATTTAACTCAGTATACGTGCCAGGGGGGGACTGTACCTTTTTTTGAATGGTTTCTACTACCCCCTTTAATATACCAATTCCTATGTCACTGATATGGTTTGGCTATGTCCCTGCCCAAATCTCCTCTTGAATTGTACTCCCATAATTCCCATGTGTTGTGGGAAGGACCTGGCGGAAGATAACTGAATCATTGGGCATTTTCCCCATATTGTTCTCGTGCTAGTAAATAAGTCTCATGAGATTTGATGGTTTTGTAAGGCGGTTTTCCCTTTCACTTGGCTCTCATTCTCTCTTGCCTGCTGCCATGGAAGATGTGCCTTTCACCTTTCACCATGATTGTGAGGCTCCCTCCAGCCATGTGGAACTGTGAGACAATTAAACCTCTTTTTCTTTATAAATTACCCAGTCGCGGGTATGTCTTTATCAGCATCATGAAAACAGACAAAGATAGTCACTCAGAAATAAAAAGGCATCGAGAGAGTAACAGAAGCCTTTTTAAATTAATCATATTGTTTCCTTCTATTTTTAAAGAGTACAGCTCTATTTACTCTTAAGGAAAAGTAAAACATCAGCCATGAGAGAATGAAGTACAGCAACCAAATTGTGAAATAGTGACTATTTGCAGCGTCTCCCTCTGCCCCCACTACCTGAGTATGTTTTGTTGTTACTTACACTTCCTCTCCCCTTCCCTACTCTCAAGAAGGTTCCATCTCTGCAGCCAACCTGTATCTGATGACTTGCTCGGAGTTCTCAAAGCTATGTAGAGCAGATGGCCAAACAGATGACTCTGACATTCATCCTCCTCACCCCTCCCCCTCCCCTTCAAGCTGAGCTCCAGAGTCAGGAAGATCATGTGGCCAGGACCCAGCTGTCTTAGACTGCTCAAGCTGCCGTGGCAAAGTGTGACAGAGTGGCAGGCTTAACCAACAGAAATTTACATCCTCACACTGTTGGAGGCTAGAAGTCTGTATTAGTCCATTCTCACACTGATAAAAGGACATACCCGAGACTGGGTAATTTATAAAGAAGTTTAATCGACTCACAGTTCTGCAGGGCTGGGGAGGCTTCAGGAAAGTTATAATCATGGCAGAAGGGAAAGCAAACGTCCTTCTTCACATGGCAGCAGCAAGGAGAAGTGCAGAGTGAAGCAGGCAAAAGTCCCTTATAAAACTATTAGATCTCCTGAGAACTCACTCACTATCACAAGAACAGCATGGAGGTAACTCCCCCATGATTCAATTACCTCCCACAACACGTGGGGATTATGGGAACTACAGTTCCAGATGAGATTTGGGTGGGTACACAGCAAACCATATCAAAGTCCAAGATCAAGGTGTTGGCAGGGTCGATTTCTCCTAGTCTCTCCTTCGCTTACCATTGGCCTGTTCTTGCTGTGTCCTCACCTGGTTGTCTCCAGGTTTATGTGTTGTGTGTGTCCTAATCTTCTCTTCCTACAAGGACATCAGTCATATTGTATTAGGGCCCAACCTATTGACCTCATTTTACCTTAATCAGCTCTTTAAGAGCCCTGTCTTCAAACACAGTCACAGTCTGAGGTACTTGGGGGTTTGGACGTCAACATGTAGATTTTAGGGAGGCACACAGTTCAGCCCATAACACCTGCCAAAGGTCTTATCATCACCTTACCGGCACTTCCCTCCTCTCCCCATCATTCCCTACCTTAGGGCCCATCCAAATTACCCTACAAAATGTGGAGTCCCTTCTCTATGCACAATATGAAATATATGAAATAGTCTAGACATATAGAAACCAGATGCTTGCAACAACCTATTTATGACTGATATACTCTTAAGGTTCTTGGACAAATGGGAGTACCTATTAAAAATTATTCTTGGCTGGGCGAAGTGGCTCACGCCTGTAATCCCCACACTTTGGAAGTCCAAGGTGGGTGGATCACCTGAGGTCAAGAGTTCAAGACCAGCCTGACAAACGTGGTGAAACCAAGTCTCTACTAAAATCACAAAATTAGCTGGGCATGGTGGTGCATGCCTGTGATCCCAGCTACTTGGGAGGCTGAGGCAAGAGAATTGCTTGAACCTGGGAGGCAGAGGTTGTAGTGAGCTGAGATCATGCCATTGTACTCTAGCCTGGGCAACAAGAGAGAAACTCCATGTCAAAAAAGACAAAAAAGCAAAAAACAAAAATAAAAAGATTCTTTTGGGCCAAACACAATAGCTCACACCTATAATCCCACCACTTTGGGAGGCCAAGGTGGGAGGATTGCTTGAGCTCAGGAGTTTGAGACCAGCCTGGGCAGCAAAGAGAGATCTTGTATCTACTAAATTAAAAAACCAACCAACCAAACAAAAAACGATCAGCCAGGTGTAGTGGCAAATGCCTGTAGTCCCAGTTACTCAGGAAGTTGAGGCTGGAGGGTCGCTTGAGATCGAGGCTACAGTAAGCTATGATCATGCCACCGATGTGACATGATCATAGCCAGGGTGACAGAGCAAGACCCAGTCTCAATCAATCAATCAGATCCTTTCAGAGACATCTTGAAAATATTTTTTAACTGAGAAAGTGGGAAAAAAAAACAGTCAAGAAACTGGCTTAGTTTCATTATTAATCTAATCTAAAATAATAGGTTTGCTGTGTGCTAAAAATAATACTCAGACTCTCTGAATGAGTAAGCCCACTGAGAATAAATACAGCCTTTTAAAAAATCATAAAAACTTCAATCATAATCAACACCCAATGTGGGAAAGTATCTTCCTCTTAAAAATATTAAGAAGGTGGCCGGGCATGGTAGCTTGCGTCTGCAGTCCCAGCACTTTGGAAGGCAGAGGTGGGCAGATCATGAGATCAGGAGTTCGAGACCAGCCTGGATAACATGGTGAAACCCCATCTCTACTAAAAATACAAAATTAGCCGGATGTGGTGGCAGGCTCCTGTAATCTCAGCTGCTCGGAAAGCTGAGGCAGGAGAATCACTTGAGCCCGGGAGGTGGAGGTTGCAGTGAGCCGAGATCGCGCCATTGCACTCCAGCCTGGGCGACAGAGCAAGACTTCATCTCAAAATTAAAAAAAGAAAAAATTAAGAAGGTGAGCAATGAGCAACAAAAACGTCTAAATTTTACAGACAGAATAAGAGCCTAAAGGTTGTATGCACAGAAAAACAAAACCAAATAGCTATTCATATTTTCCTTTAGGGAATGAGGACAAGAAGCTCTAGAAGAGGGTTATACTGAAGCCAGAAAGGAAGCATACAAAAATATCCCTATCTATATTTGTAAAGATGGGGTCTCACTACGTTGCCTAGGCAGGTCTTGAACTCCTGGCCTCAAGTGATCCTTCTGCCTCAGCCTCCCAAAGTGCTGGAATTATAGGTGTATGCCATCACCTGTGGCTGGATTTCTCTTTCAACAAGCAAAATAGAATCTTTCTTGGAGTCAGAAAGTAGGAGATCAGGGAGCTTCTCACTATTGATGGTGTAATTAAGCAAAGGATCCCTTTTCAGGTCATCAGCTTAGTGTCAGTTCCTGGTTCTATCTGACCCATTGTAGCAGTGGGAGGTGTAGAAAACTTGTGGCCAGGCGCAGTGGCTCACACCTGTAATCCCAGCACTTTGGGTGGTCCAGAAGGGTGGATCATGAGGTCAGGAGTTTGAGACCAGACTGGCCAATATGGTGAAATCCTGTCTCTACTAAAAATACAAAAAATACATTGGCTGGGCATGGTGTTGCACTCCTGTAGTCCAGCTACTCAGGAGGCTGAGGCAGAAGAATCCCTTGAACCTGGAAGGCGGAGGTTGCAGTGAGCCAAGATTGCACCACTGCACTCCGCCCTGGGTAACAGAGAGCAGAGAGAGACTCCGTCTCAAAAAAAAAAAAAGAAAGAGAGAAAGACAGAAAGTGAAGTCAGGAGGGTTTACATCAGTTTCACGTATTACAAACAACAACAACCCATAGTGCTAGGGAGGCATTTCTACTCATCTTTACAACCTCACAAGGACAGGAATACATTCAACAGAAATATTTTTCTCTGCTACGAATGGATTGAAATAAATACCTGAGTTCCTGCTAGAATGGAAAAATAATAGCTTTTCGTAGGTGTGGAGTCACCAATGACATCAGAACAAAAATTATTACTAGGTATCAAGGAGAAAATGTCTTGAGGACAAGGTGTGACTAACAGGTTCAGAAAAAGGGAAGGTCAGTCAAAAAAGAAAAAAAGCAGCCTCCTGGGCGACAGAGCAAGCGAGACTCTGTCTAAAAAAACGGAGATGAAGGAAGATAATCATACTACCTCTAATTTTCTATAGCAGGTTCCACAGAGCTCAAAATACTTTAAAGACGTATTTTTATTCTGAAGTAGCAGGAAGGAAATATCGGCAGCGTTTACAGATGGTGAAACTGAAGCGTCACTTAGTTGGGGGGTGCCTGGTTCTCACTGCAGCATCTTGTAGCTGCGCAGGACAGGGCCTGGAGAGGGAGTTTCTGTCTTTCCCAGGAGCTTACCAACCCAGTCATCAGAAGGTTTCCCCCAACCACAATGTATATTATTTTAATGTAAAAATGGGATATGTTAATAATTATGTTAAAATTTCCATCAGAAATCTCAAGGCTATTGAGAACGATGATTAGTTTACTGATTACAGGCACTGTGGCTCATGCCTGTAATCCCAGCACTTTGGGAGGCTGAGGTGGGAGGTTGCTTGAGCCCAGGAGTTTTGAGACCAGCCCAGGCAACATAGTGAGAACCCATTTCTATAAAACATAAGTAAATAAATAAGTAAATAAATAAAATATAGAGGGGACAAAGAGATGTGGTCATTTGGTCAGTATATTGGTTTTTCTAGGGATGCTGTAACAAATTACCATTAACTGGGTGGTAGTTAACAACAGAAATGTATTTTCTCACAATTCTGGAGGCTAGAAATCCAAAATCAGCTGGGCGCAGTGGCTCATGCCTGTAATCCCAGCACTTTGGAAGGCCAAGGCGGGTGGATCACGAGGTCAGGAGTTCGAGACCAGCCTGCCCAGCATAGTGAAACCCCCTCTCTACTAAAAATACAAAAATTAGCAGGGCGTGGTGGTGCATGCCTGTAGTCCCAGCTACTCGGGAGGCTGAGACAGGAGAATCACTTGAACCCAGGAGGTAGAGGTTGTGGTGAGCCAAGATCGTGCCATTGCACTCCAGCCTGGGCAACAGCGAGACTCTGTCTCAAAAAAAAAAAAAAAAAGAAAAAATTAAGGTGTTGGCTGGGCCAGCCTCCCTCTGAAGGCTCCACTGGAGAATCCTTCCTTGCCTTTTCCAGAGTCTGGAGGCTGCCTGCAATTCTTGGTGTTCCTTGGCTTGAAAATAATCACTCCAATTTCTGTCTCATTTGTCACATGGCGCTCTCCCTTTGTGTCTGTATCAGTGTTTGAATTTTTCTCTTCTTATAAAGGCACCAGTCATTGAACTAGTGTTCCAGTAAAACCTCAGCTGAACTTTTTTAGATCTACAAAGGATCTATTTCCAAATAAAGTCACATTCATAGGCACCAGGGATTAGGACTTGAGCCTATCTTTAAGGGGACATGATTCAATCAATAACAATCAGTTTAAAAACAAGGTATTACTAACAAGTGGCAAATACACTTAAAACTACGAAAGGCCAAGGCTCTCCCCCAAAAAACTGAGACAGCATCATCTTTACTGTTGAAATAACCCAGAATGTCTTTCTGAATAAGCTCTCTCTATATGTTCTTCCCATTTTTAAGACTCATGAGTCTATGTTGAAACTTACCTCTCTCTATAAGGTCTTATGCGGCTTTTCCATTACAACATTTTCACATCCCCATCTTTGAAGCTGGTAACAGCTGTTAACAGCGTTTTTTTTCCCAGAGGAAATCTGTCCTGAAATGGGGTGTTCTGTTCTAAACAGTTCATGTATTCTTTAGAAGGAAAGGAGAGGGATGTCCACAGATGGAAAAACATATAGTAAGAGTAATTAACATCTTTGACCTTCCATTCTGCTTAAGACTGGTAGACACCATTGGTCTGTTTAATACACATGACCACTTCCACTTAGGGACGTGGAAAATTAGGGGCAGAGTACAAAAGAAACTTGCCAAGGTCTCACAGACCCTAAGAGGGTAAACGGTAAGCTACAGACAGATGCCCCCTACTTCTGACCCCCAGGAGCAACACAACCAGGACTGGTGAAAGGAGGAGAGAGGATGGGATGGGAAAGGGCAGGAATAGAAGCTTCCATCCTTTCTTTTGTACCAAGCATCGGTCTGTTCAGGAGCTACTGTTTTCCGTTTGTGCACTGCTGCCTCTGCACCTCAGCAAATTTCTGACCTACCAACAGAATCAGAATAAGCCACTCATACAACACCCCACAACAGGGACCCATTGTCATGGAGTCAGGTGGCTGAGAGCTAAGCATTATTCCCCTGATCTGTCATGGGCATTGTTTTGAGGTTGGATGAAATCATGAAATGTAAGCATTCTTTCTGAGTCTGGAAGCAATCCAACCAAATCGAATGATTCATTCCTGAGTGACCCCAATTACCTCCCTTTACCCCACAACATTCTTTCTCCACCTTCTCCTACTTGAGTGAAAAAAGTATTTATTCACTCAATAACTGCTGTGTGCTAGTTTTAACAATCTGATCTCTCAAAGTAGTAGTAGACATTAGCTCTCTCTTTTTTCTTTAGAATTGAGAAACCATAGACAGACAAGTCAAAATACCTCCTGAAGATTGCCTCTTAATGCAAGAGAAATACAAATAACCAGATTTCTTCTTCCTCTTTGGGGTTAAAAATGAAATCTGATGTGATTTATCTTTGCAATTCCAAAAAGACATTTAGTGTTTTATTTTCTCCTTTTTACCATATTTTACTTTACTCTCTCACTTTCTGCTGTTCTGAATTATTTTTATTGCCTGCTTTGTTCTTAGAATTTTCGTTTGCCCCATTTTTTCCCACTTCTTCAGTTTCCTAATTGTCCCAACTATTTCACTCTCTCTTTCTTATGGTTCTCTCTAGAATCATAAAAGTGTAGAAATTTAATATGAAAAGGGACGTTCAGTTAGTTTAGCAGCAGCATCTTACAGATGAAGGGCTAAGGTTTAGGGAATTTAGGGAACTTGTCCAAAGTACTGCAATTAATTTGTGGGAGGATCTGGCACTGGAACCCAAATGTCCTGATTACCTGAACACAGCTCCAAGTCCTTCTTTGCATCTAATGCCACAAGTATATGAGACATCTTCATATCCCTGCCATGCCTGCTGATCTCTTGTGCTGCATGCTAATGTCAAGTCATAGGCTCTGGGCCATCAAGTATGGATTTATTTGTTTGTTTTTATTTTTGAGACAGTCTCTGTTGCCCAGGCTGGAGTGCAGTGGTGCAATCTTGGCTCACTACAACCTCTGCCTCCCAGACTCAAGCGATTCTCCTGCCTCAGCCTTCCGAGTAGCTGGGGGATCACAGGCGCGCTACCACGCCCAGCTAATTTTGTATTTTTGGCACAGAGAGGGTTTTCCCATGTTGACCAGGCTGGTCTCAAACTCCTGGCCTCATGTGATCTGCCCCCTTGGCCTCCCAAAGTGCTGAGATTACAGGCGTGGGCCACCACGCCCAGCCAAGTATGGATTTAGAAAAAGTTATTCTGCTGCTTAAAAGTTTTGAGGAGTATTTTTTCTGAGTAGATAGCAGGCAATTTCATAAAATCTGTGAAATGCGGCCTCCCTATTTAATTTTATGAAAAGAGAAATACAAAGAAGAAAAGGGGGAAATTTTGATACAGTATTACCAATAGTAAAAGTGTTGAGAAAGAAAAAGGAAGTGAAATTTTACAACTCAAAAATATGCTCATGGTATACGCACAGATTTCAGTCATGAGCACAGTCTAATAATAAAACATTCAGGTCATAGGTCAAACAAGTAATTACAATGTGATGTTTTACACTAATTAGAATGGAAGGAAATTTTATTCATGTTGTGTCCCCACAGTCCCCACAGTTCTTGATGCATCCCAAGTGCTCAATGCACTTTGTCTTATAAATGTTGACTGAAATAAATATGTGGTCTAGAGAAAGTTAAATTAGAAGATTGACTCAACTCTGGATTCAGGATTCATTTAACGCCAATATTCTAATTTTGAAAAGCAGCACGAGAATATTGCCAGTTAGAAAGAAAGAATCTGGCTGGGCACGGTGGCAAGCAAGCAAGCAGAAAAGAAGGAAGGAGAAAAGACAGAAAGAGAGAGAGAGAAGGAAGAGAGAGAGGCGCCACTGTCAGGTGCAGTGGCTTACGCCTGTAATCCCAGCACTTTGGGAGGCCGATGTGGGTGGATCACTTGAGGTCAGGAGTTCAAGACCAGCCTGACCAACATGGAGAAAGCCCGTCTTTACTAAAACTCCAAAAATAAGTTGGGCATGGTGGCATGCACCTGTAATCCCAGCTACTAGGGAGGCTGAGGCAGGAGAATTGCTTGAACCTGGGAGACGGAGGTTGCAGTGAGCTGAGATCACACCACTGCACTCCAGCCTGATCGACAGAGTGAGACTCTGTCTTAAAAGAAAAAAGAAAGACAAGAAAAGAATAAGAGGCATAACATAGGATAAATTAATTTATCGTTATTATAGATGATATGATTGTCTACCTCTTCCTGTCTTACAGAAACAGGTAGACTGGGACTTGTTTTAGTCTACTAAGGTGACTGTAGCAAACTATTATAGACTGGGGGGTTTACGCAACAGGAATTTATTTACTCACAATTCTGGAACCTGGAAGTCTAAGATCAAGGTACAGCAGGTTTGGTTTCTCTAGAGGCCTCTCTTCTTGGCTTGCAGACAGTCATTTCTCTGTGTGGGGTACAGTCCTGGTGTCCATTCCTCTGGTTCTGTTAGGTTAGGACCCCATCCTTATGATAATTTAATTACCTCTTTTTTAAAAAAGAGTAGGCCAGGCACGGTGGCTTGTGCCTGTAATCCCAGCACTTTGGAAGGCTGAGGTAGGAGGATCACTGGAGGCCAGGAATTCAAGACCAGCTTAGATAATATAGCGAGATCTGTCTCTATTTTTAAAAATAATTTAAAAAGAGGCTGGGTGCAGTGGCTCATGCCTGTAATCCCAGCACTTTGGGAGGCCAAGGCAGGTGGATCATGAGGTCAGGAGATGGAGACCATCCTGGCCAACATGGTGAAACCCCGTCTCTGCTAAAAATACAAAAATTAGCTGGGCATGATGGCACGTGCCTGTAATCCCAGCTAATTGGGAGGCTGAGGCCGGAGAATCGCTTGAACCTCGGAGGCAGAGGTTGCAGTGAGCACAGTTCACGCCACTGCCTCCAGCCTGGCAACAGAGCAAGACTCAGTCTCAAAATAAAAATAAAATTAAATTAAAAAGACTTTATTTTTTAAAGTCATTTTTATTTTTAAATTTTACTTTTCCTAATCATCGGACAAGCAGGGAAATACTTTTTTTTTTTTTTTTTTTGAGAAAGAGTCTCTCCCCTGTTGTCAGGCTGGAGTGCAGTGGCACGATCTCAGCTCACTGCAACCTCTGCCTCCCGAGTTCAAGTGCTTCTCCTGCCTCAGCCTCCCAAGTAGCTGGGACTATAGGCACGTGCCACTGTGCCTAGCTAATTTTTTGTATCTTTAGTAGAGATGGAGGTTCACCATGTTGGCCAGGCTCGTCTTGAACTGCTGACCTCGTGATCCACCCACCTGGCCTCCCAAAGTGCTGGGATTACAGGTGTGAACCACTTCGCCTGACCAAGACCTTATTTTTTAGGAGCAGCTTTTATTTATTTTTTTTTTTTAAGTTCACAGCAAAATTGAGAGGAAGGTAACTGTACCTTCCTGTCAATTCCCATATACTCCCTTCCTCCCCTACCTTAATTACTTCTTCAAAGACCCTGTGCTACAATACACTCGGATTGGGTGGTTAGGGATCAAACATACGAATCTGGGGGGGGGAAGCAATTCAGTCCATAACAAAGACTAAGATCTGTGGCCATAACTGGGCTTCGTGATACCTTTCCCACTGAACTGATCTGAGAGAGGGAGGAGAAAGAGGAAAGAGGGACGGAGATAGAGACAGAGACACGAGTCAAGCACGCATCTAAAACTTCTCTCCCCAGTCTTCGTACTTCCTGAAGACAGAGTAGGCATGTTACTCAATCAGTGGTCTTCAGACTCTGCTCTTTAGATTCACCTGGGGGAGCTTCACAAACTTGTCAATACCTGGGCCCCACCTGTTGAGTTTTTTAACTGGTCTGGGGTAAATGTGGGCTTGTGTATTGTTTCTATTCACCTTTTTAAAGTGTACAATTGAATGGTTTTTAGTATATTGACAAAGTTGGGCAACCATCACCACTATCTAAGTCCAGAACGTCTTCATCACCCCAAAAGAAACCCATCAGCATTCCTTCCCATTGCCTCCTACTCCCAGCTCCTGGCAACCACCAAGCTACTTACTTTCTCTAGGAGATGCTCCCGCTGGGCGTTTCAGATGGCTGGAGTCATACAGTATGTAGCCTTTTGTGGCTGGCTTCCTTCATGGGTTTCTGTATTTTTTAAAAACCTGTCTGGGCTGGGCATGGTGGCTCACGCCTGTAATCCCAGCACTTTGGGAGGCTGAGGCGGGCGAATCACCTGAGGTCAGGAGTTCGGACCAGCCTGGCCAACATGGCGAAACCCCATCTCTACTAAAAATACAAAAATTAGCTGGGTGTGGTGGCACATGCCTGTAATCCCAGCTACTTGGGAGGCTGAGGCAGGAGAATTGCTTGAACCTGGGAGGTGGAAGTTGCAGTGACCCAAGATCCCACCACTGCACTCCATCCTGGGTGACAGAGCGAGACTCTGTCTCCAAAAAAAAATAAAAAATAAAAATATATCTGATTGTACACCAGAGTTAAGTACTATCCCCCACTAACAGAAGTCCTTTAAGGGAAACAAGAAAACTTCCAAAGGAATCCCTCTGAACCTCACCTAGGATCAATCCACAGCACAGTCCCCCCAGCTCCCGCAGAAAAAGTAGGGAAAGGGCTCTGATTGGCCCAGCTTGGGTCACATGCTCAACCCTTGACCAATCACAGTGTTTAAGGAATAATCACGTGATCACCCCTTGGGGTCTAGCCTAAGGAAAATGGGGGACTTGGCAATGGACTTTCAGTAGAGGAGGACATGATCCAATTTAGAAACTTGCATAGGAAGTTTATTTTCTTTTATTTTTTTCATGTCCCTGTTCTGGGCAAGCAAGGCAGCTTAAACTCCTAAGGCAAACCAATTAACCTTAAGGTCTTCATGTTACGTGCCTGATACAATGATGCTGCAGAAAAAAAAGATACTCACCAATTTATAGGAAATACAGAAAACTGAGGAGCTTGTTAAATGATACCATGGGGATGCAATAGGTAAATAAATTGCAAGGAAAAGAAAAAAGAGCTAGAAAGAGAAATAAATAAATTAAAAGATATTTAAAGCCACAGCAACTGATCACAATCTATAGACATTATTTAGATTCTAATTTTTCACAAATTTATTACATTTATGAGATAATTGGAAATCTGAACATGAGATACTTAATGATATTAAGAAATTATTGTTCATTCTTTCAGGCATGATAATAGTATTTTTAAAATCTTTGTTTGTTTTTTGAGATAGGGTCTCACTCTATCACCCAGGCTGGAGTGCAGTGGCGCAGTCTCAGCTTACTGCAACCTCTGCCTCCCATGCTCAAGCGATTCTTGTGCCTCAGTCTCCCAAGTAGCTGGGACTACAGGTGTGCACCACCATGCCCAGCTAATTTTTTGTAGTGTTAGTAGAGCTGGAGTTTCACCATGTTGCCCTGGCTGGTCTTTAACTCCTGACCTCAGGCCATCCACCTGCCTCAGCCTCCCAAAGTGCTAGGATGACAGGTATGAGCCACCTACCTGGCCAAAATTTTTATCTTTTAGAAATCCGCACTGAAATATTTATGGATGAAATAATAGGCTATATGGGATTTGCTTCAAAATATTATGTGAAGGGGAGTAGATGAAGCAGGCCTGGCTTAGGTTTGTTGGTTGTTGGGATTGGGAGGATGAGAACACAAGAACATTATAACAGTCTATCTTCTTTAATGAATGTTCAACACTCTGCATAATAGGTCAGCTGCAGTGGCTCAAGCCTGTAATCCCAGCACTTAGGAGGCTAAGGTTGGGGAATGGTTGGAGCTCAGGAGTTCAAGACCAGCCCAGGCAACATGGCAAAACCCCATCTCTTCAAAAAAAAAAAAAAAAAAAAAAAAAAAAAAAAAATTAGCCAGGCATGATGGCACAGCTGCTCAGGAGGCTGAGGTAGGAGGATTGCTTGAGCTCAGGAGGTTGAGCTGCAGTGAGCTGTGTTCACACAATTGTCCTCCAGCCTGGGCAACAGAGTGAGACCCTGTCTCAAAAAAAAATCTGCACAATAAAAAATTTTAAAGTAATGAAAGTGTGTATTTATATTGAAGCTGTCCTGCCTCTATTTTTTTTTTAAAGTGGTTTGACTCTGTGTATATATAAAAGTACTAAAACTGATGGCAGTGGTGGCCCATCTCAAGCAGACACTGTGAAGAGCCCAGCTGCAGCAGGGGAGGCATAGCCAGGGCTGTGTGCTCCACGGAGCCGGAGCCAAGAACAGGCGGGGAGTCCTGCCCTCCTGGCCACAGATGCAGCTGCCCAGCTGCAGCTGCAGACCCAGGAATCCCTGCCCTTTCAGGAGCCCAGGAAGCCCCCTGCCCCTGAAGGCTCAGAAGTGCCTGCTCCCGCTGCCTGGCTTCTCCCCACTCCTGGCGCCCACTCCAATTTTGGAGCAAAATTGTGGCTGAGCCCAGGCACTGTTGCAACCTAGCCGGGTGTGCATGCACTGAGGGTGGAGCTGACATACCAGCCCCCTGCCACTTCAGCCCCCTCTGGACTTTGGGCACCAATGATGATGGGAGGGAGGCCGAGGGGGTGGTGAGGGCAGCTTGGCATGGGTCTTCAACAACCCCTCAGCATGAACAGCCTGGGTGCGATGGATGACATGTAGATGGTGGCAGGAGGCAGATAGGCTTCTAGGGGAAAAGAGGTGGGTCCCTGGTGAAGCCACATCTTCAAGCCAGGGAGGGCCTAAATCATGGGAGCTGGGTTGTCAGTTCTGGGTGGAATCTGCAGCCTGGAGTGAGAATTTATGGTACTTTTTCCAGGCCCACTCATGGCCACCCATGGACCAATTGGCATGCATTTTCTCTCTCCTGAAGCCCATAAAAACCCTCAGCACAGTCAGACTCAGAGACGTTGAGTGACCTGCTGTGGATAGGAGCTAACCCCTCTGGGTCTCCCCACTGAGGGATGCAGACATCAGGATGACCTGCCTGCAGATAGGAGCTACCCACTCTGGGGCTCCCCTCTGTTGAGGGATACAGACATCTGGACTACCAGCTGCAGGAGGGAGCTACCCACTTCAGTCTCCTCAACTCGTCAGGATGACCTGCCTGTGGATAGGAGCTAGCCACTCCAAGTCTCCTCTCTGCTGAGGGCTCTTCCCATTGGGATGATCTGCCTGCAGAAAGGAGCTAGCCACTTTGGGTCTCCTGAGAGCTGTTCTGTTACTCAATGAAGCTCCTCTCCACCTCACTCATCCTCCAGTTGTCTGTGTACCTCATTCTTTCTGGATGCGTGACAAGAACTTGCGACCTGCCGAATGGTGGGACTGAAAGAGCTGTAACACAAACAGGGCTGAACACAACCCCCTGACTTGCCACGTTGCAGGTAACAAGAAGAAGAGGAGAGCTCTGGCCCTTTGGGGAGCTCAGACCTAGGGGTTCTCCAAGCCAGGGCTGTGACACTCTCTTTGGGGCTCTGCAGATGCCACCACATTACCCTCATCCAGACGCAGATGCCTGCGGCGGAAGCTTCGTTCAGTGCATCTGGCTCAGCCAAGGATTTTCATGGAACCAGCACCTCTGCTGGCATCTGGAGTTGCCCATGCCACCATAGCAGCCAGAATGCCTGGCTGTGCACAGTGGCTAGACCCCATGCTCGCTCGTCCACACACCCACCACCCCACGCCTGGCTTGTCCTTGGCAGGTGTGGGATCTGGGGTCAGGAGTGTGAGCCGAGCACAGTCTGCTGGGCCAAGTTGGTGGGACGAGCCCAGTAGGCAGGAGCAATACTCAGGCAGGAGGTGCTGCTGGCCACAGAGGTTTTCCGGCTGGAAAAATGACACCCCAAGGATCCTGTGACAAAACTACATTTCTTTTAAATAAAAGGAGGAAGGAGGCAGGAAAAAAGCCCTCTGGCCATGGGGGTGGGAGTTACTGAATTAGGGGGTTGGAAGACTGAAAGTGAAGAGTCCACTCAGGAGAATGACTCCAAGAATGATGGTGGTGACAGGAGGAAAAAAGAAAAGATGGGTGCTCTGAAAGTAGAACACTGAAAGTTTGATCTATGAAGAGATTATTGTCGATTCACTCTTGTTGCCCAGGCTGGAGTGCAGTGGCACAATCTTGGCTCGCTGCAACCTCTGCCTCCCAGATTCAAGAGATTCTCCTGCCTCGGCGTCCCGAGTAGTTGAGATTACAGGCACATACCACCACACCCAGCTAATTTTTTGTGCTTTTTGTGGAGATGGGGTTTCACTATGTTGGCCAGGCTGGTCTCCTGACCTCAGGTGATCCACTCGCCTCAGCTTCCCAAAGTGCTGGGATTACAGGTGTGAGCCACCGTGCCTGGCCTGTTGATTCTTTCATGCCTGGTGTTTGGTGGGGTTTAGAGTGAAGGAAAGAAGGTATTGAGCATGCTGCTGTTTCTGGCGTGGGCAAGTGGCTGGTGCCATCTCCTCAAGTAGGAAACACCGAGGAGAAGAAGGCAGAAGGGGGATGGAGTGCCACTGTGCACACAGTGACTTTGAGGTACCTGTGGGACATCTAGGTGGAGCTGTCCAGTTGGGTGAGGTCTGGGATCAGGTTGCGCAGATACAGAAAGTCAGAACTGATTTCTATAGTGCAGGTGACTGAGGCCATGTGGAAGAGGGAGATGGCCTGGAGAGGGACTAGAAAGAACTCTGGAAAGGAAAGGAAAATCCAGACCCGGGGGTTGGTCAACTTTGAAAGCAGAGGCAGAGATAAAGGAGCCCACATCATAGGCTGGAAGGAAATAGTCAGAATCTAGGAGGAAAACTATAAGAGGGTAAATCTCATGAGAGTTATAGGAAAAGGTCAGCAGCTCCAGAACATTCACACACAGGAAGAAAGGAATACTGTCCATTGGATTCAACAACAAAGACACTGTTTATGACCTCAGTGAAAGAAGTTTCCGGGCTGCTGAGCACATAATCCAGCGCCCTGGGTGGAGGTGTGAATGGGAGGCATACAAAGCTGTTTATCGGGGCCTGCTATCCCCCCACTTCTCAGGGCGGCCGTCCTGTCCACCGTCCCGTGGCCTTAAACAGCCACATCCTGTAATCTGAGGTCAGTGACCTATAACTTGTCTCCTCATTTGAAGAAATTACCAGGCTAATCAGGTTCCATCTCTCTTGGGCATCTGTCTGTTGACAGTGGGATCTGGGCTAAAGATCCTGAGGTTGACAAGTTGACTGAAGCTGGAGTGGTCATTATGGGATGCTGCAGGATGGGTAAGTAGAGAGGGGGGGAAATGGCAGAGATGGTCAGAGAGAAGCAGACACACACACACACACACACACACACACACACACACACACACACGAGGGAGGAGAGGGCAGGGTAGAGGAGGAGGGGCCCATCTTGACGAGTTTGCAGCCTCTGTTCCAGGTTTCCATAGGCCAGCTATCCTTCAGCATCTTGAGTAAGAGGAATGGGGTGAGGTTGAGCAGGTGTGGAAAGTTGGAATGAATTTGTGTGGAGCTGGTGACTGAGGCCATGTGGGAGAGGGATACAGCCTGGAGAGGGACTAGAAAGGACTTTGGAAAAGACAGCGAAATTCAGATCCAGAGGCTCGACTGCTAGATTCGCACATGATTGTCAGTGTGTCCCCTACCAGAAGCAGCTTCCTAGAGCCAGCCAGATGGGTCTCTATTCCAAAGGAACTTGAGCGGAACAGGAAGTGAGGAAGTAGAGGCAGTGAGTGTGGACAACTCCTTTAAGAAGTTGGCTGGACACAGTGGCTCACACCTGTAATCCCAGCACTTAGGGAGGCCAAGGTAGGCAGATCATGGGGTCAGGAGATCCAGTCCATCCTGGCTAACATGGTGAAACCCTGTCTCTATTAAAAATACAAAAAATTAGCCGGGTATGGTGGCACGCATCTGTAGTCTCAGCTACTTGGAAGGCTGAGGCAGGAGAATCACTTGAACCTGGGAGGCAGAGGTTGTAGTGAGCTGAGATCATGCCACTGCACTCCCCTCCAGCCTGGGCCACAGAGTGAGACTCTGTCTCAAAAAAAAAAAAAAAAAAAAAAAAAAATTTGCAGGGAGGAGAGAGATGGGGCAACAACGGGACAGAGTGATGAGAGCAACTTAAAGATATATTAATGTTGCTGGGGATAAATCAAGAGGGGGAAGCTAGACACACAGAGAGCTAGGATAACTGAAAAATCAAGGTCTCAGAAGAGGTGGATGGTGGGATCATCTTTGAACCAAGACTGTAAGCCCCGTCTCACTGGCACTGATGCATTTGGCCCTCGGGTTTCCCAGGACAGGGTGGGTCTTCTCTCAGAGGCCTCTTCTTTTCTTCCCCCTCTGGAAGAAAGGAGCCATAGTGACTCCTGCCCTATCTTCATCAACCCTGCCTTTCTAATCAGGCTGCTAGCAGCTTGCGTTGGATGCCACCCAGACTTGCTAAGTCAGGTTCGGGGGCATTAGCAGCTGTGTGTGATCACTTGTGATGGGACTCTTTGAAGCTCTAACAGAGCTTCAGAGGTGGAGCTGGTTATATATTCTGACTGCGTCTTCACCTTAAGTGTTAAGGCACAAGACAGCCCCTTGTAACCTGACAGGCATGTTTCTCATTACTTTGAAAACACTCTATGCCACAGTTCCTCCAGACAGCTCACTGTAGAACATCTCCCCGTTCCTTGTCAATCTGCTCTACTAAAGATCCCTGAGCAACTTGCAGGGAAGGACTGAGTCTTGTTCGCCGCGGTACATCTAACTCCTAGCACAGTGCTGGGTATAGAGCAGGCATTCAATAATAGCTGTGGAATACAATTTTCCCTGAATGCATGTGGTGCTTTCCCACCTGCAGACTTTTGTTCATGTTACTCCTGCTCCCCCGGAAGATCCTCTTCCCGTTTCAGAGTCTTAACTGGATTTCCCTAATCTGCTGTCTCTCTCTCTCTCTCCCTCCCCTCCAGCACCTGTTACTCTTCATC
This sequence comes from Ateles fusciceps, assembly GCA_036589455.1. NCBI lineage: Eukaryota > Metazoa > Chordata > Mammalia > Primates > Atelidae > Ateles > Ateles fusciceps. The sequence goes on along the minus strand of JAZHEH010000091.1, from coordinate 24,023,062 downwards.
TTCTTAGCCTGTTGGGCTCTGTCCTGAGTTGCCCCCCGCACACTGTACTCAAACTGCTGGTTTACTTGATTCACTGCCCTTACCCTCCCACCCCTGTTAAAGCTTTACCCATCTTTATATCTCAATCTTATACTGCTTCTTTTTTTTTTTTTTTTTTTTTTGAGACAGTTGAGACAGGGTCTCACTCTATCACCCAGGCTGGAGTGCAATGGCACAATCATGGCTCACTGCTGCAGCCTCCAACTCCTGGCCTCAACTCCTCAGCCTCCCAAGTAGCTGGGACTACAGGCATGCACCAACATGCCCAGCTTTTTTATTTTTAGGGGAGACAAGGTCTCACTATGTTTCCCAGGCTGGTTTCCTAGGCTCAAGCAATCCACCTGTCTTGGCCTCCCAAAGTGCTGGGATTACAGGCATGAGACACCATGCCCTGCCTACTCTCTGTTTCCTAACAGCAATTAGAATAATGTCTGCCATATAGTAGGTATCAAAATACCTGTGTAATCCAGGTAGGACAGGCTCCTCTTCTGTGTCCTGGAATACTTCTTGCTAATATACAGCGGGGGAGAATGGGCCGGGAATTAAATATTCAGTCCTACTGTCTCTCAATTTGGAAACTGCCTCAGACCATAGGATTCTCTAAGTTTAGTGATACCTGGTGGCACCTCGATGGCAGGGGTGGAGGCTGCAGCTCTGGTGGAGACACTCTCCCAGTTGATCAGAAAGTGCTTACCACACTTTTGCCCGCCTTACTCGTCTTTGCCAACTCAAACCCCACTGACTGCTAAGGAGTCCACAATGAACTTGTTACAGGAAAGGGGTCCCCCAAGAGAGGCTTCTTGGGTCTTGCACGAGAAAGAATTCAGGGTGAGTCTGCAGAGTAAAGTGAAAGAAAGTTTATTAAGAAAGTAAAGGAATAAAAGAATGGCTATTGTGGCCGGGCGCGGTAGCTCATACCTGTAATCCCAGCACTTTGAGAGGCTGAGGAGGGCTGATCATGAGGTCAGGAGTTTGAGACAAGCCTGACCAACATGGTGAAGCCCCATCTCTGCTAAAAATACAAAAATTAACCTGGCGTGATGGTGCATGCCTGTAATCCCAGCTACTCAGGAGACTGAGTTAGGAGAATCACTTGAACCTGGGAGGTGGAGTTTGCAGTGAGCTGAGATTGTACCACTGCACTCCAGCCTGGGCAAAGAGAGAGACTCTGTCTCAAAAAAAGAAAAGAAAAGAAGAAAAAGACTGGGTGTCGTGGCTCACGCCTGTAATCCCAGTACTTTGGGAGGCTGAGGCAGGTGGATCACCTGAGGTCAGGAGTTCAAGACCAGCCTGACCAAAATGGTGAAACCCCGTCTCTATAAAAATCCAAAAATAGCCAGGCATGGTGGCTGGTACCTGTAGTCCCAGCTACTCAGGAGACTGAGACAGGAGAATTGCTTGAACCCAGGGGGGCGGAGGTTGCAGTGAGCCAAGATTGTGCCACTGCACTCCAGCCTGGGCGACAGGGGGTGAGATTCTGTCTTAAAAAAAAAAAAAAGGCTACTGCAAAGACAGAGCAGCCCCAAGGGGGGCTGCTGGTTACCCATTTTTATGGTTATTTCTTGATGATATGCTAAACAAGGGGGTGGATTATTCATGCCTCCCCTTTTGAGACCAAATAAGGTAACTTCCTGATGTCACGGCATTTGTAAACTGTCATGGTGCTGGTGGGAGTATAGCAGTGAGGTCACTCTCATTGCCATCTTGATTTTGGTGGTTCTTGGTTGGCTTCTTTACTGCAGTCTGTTTTATCAGCAAGGTCTTTATGACCTGTATCCTGTGCTGACCTCCTATCTCATCCTGTGGCTTAGAATGCCTAACCTTCTGGGAACGCAGTAGGTTTCAGGCTCATTTTACCCAGCTCCTATTCAAAGGGGAGGTGTTCTGGTTCATATGCCTGACAGACTGGAGGTACAGGTCGATCTCACAGAGCAGTCAGTATAGTCTGGATGAAGGAATGAAGGAAATGACACAGTTCCCTTGTACCATTCATGCTGAAGAGGTCTTATAGAATTAGGCCTCCAGAAAGAGGGGGACTCACAAAGACCCTCCTTTTCTCCCCCATTTCTCCATCTGCCCTCAATACCCCTTCCTGCCAACCCCTTTTTCATGCAAACAGCCCCCTCCAGATACTTCTTTCGCAGTTTCCCCTCTTACCGAAACTTGTTGATTTTTTATTGTCTGCTTAGTCCATCCTTTCCTGAGAAAGGTGTCCTAACATCTCCCACTATGATTGGGGACTTATTTCTTTTTACCTCTGTCAACTTTGTTGTGTATTTTAAAGCTATGTTCTTTATTAGGTGCTGCATATCATGTATGAAAAAGTATAGATATAATTTGAGGCCCTAGATGATAGTAAGATTCATTTTTGCTTCTAGAAGGCAGTTGGGGTCTGGGCAGACACTCTATTCAGTGGTTTTCAACCACAGGTGATTTTCCCCCACCAGGGGACATTTGGTAATGTCTGGAGACAGTTTGGTTGTCAGAATTCGGGGGAAGGGGGAGGTGCTACTGGTACCCAGTGGTTAAAGGCCAGGAATGCTAAACATTGCATAAGACGGTTCACTGATAATGTCAATATCAGTGTCAATAGCACTGAGGTTGAGAAACCTTGCTTTAATCCAATTGTCAGAGGCGCTTGAACCAGAGAAACTCCATCTTGAGTAGGGGGTGCCTAAAATAAGGCTGATACCTGCTGGGCTGCATTCCCAGGTTAGGGATTCTAAGTCAGGGGAACGAGATAGGAGGTCAGCACAAGACACAGGTCATAAAGACCTTGCTGATAAAACAGTTTGAGTAAACAAACTAGCTAAAACCCACCAAAACCAAGATAGCAGCCAGAGTGACCTCTGGTCATCCTCACTGCTACACTCCCACTAATGCCATGACAGTTTACAAATGCCATGGCAATGTGAGGAAGTGACCCTATGTGGTCTAAAAAGGGGGAGGCATGAATAATCCCTTGTTTAGCATATCATCAGGAAATAACCATAGAAATGGTCAACCAGCAGCCCTTGGGGCTGCTCTATGGGGTAAACATTCTTTTATTCCTTTACTTTCCTCATGAACTTGCTTTCACTTTACTCTATGGACTCACCCTCAATTATTTCTTGCACCAGATCCAAGAACCTTGAGGTCTGGATCGGGACCCCTTTCCTGCAACACAATCAAACGTTAAGCCAATGGGAAGATGGGTTTCAGTCTTTGTGAGAGTTTCTCTATTTTCATTCCTATTCCTTCCAAAGGCCGAGGCGCTTTGGAAGTTGAAAGCTGGCGGCGGCTACTTGAGCTCTTCCTTCCTTAGCATGAGACTGCTGGGAGCTTCTCTGCCTCGTGAAATAGGCAAATGCCTCAAAATTCAAAGCTCTGCTAACCCTTCTCTCCAAGACCTTGACCCTCAAATCCTCACCCCCTTGGCGGCTCACCTTCAAACACGTTTGTTTTGCCAGCTTTTCTAGCTGTTCTGGATAGGAGGGCTGATCGACCAATCTGCCTTTAGGGGAAACAGCAAGAGATTGCCTCTCAGTCTTTTCTGGAAGCTTTCAAATGCAGGCTGTAGGCCTATTGTAATGTTAATAGAGTCTCTGCTCTGCCCTGACTTTGCCCCTTCTGCGTGGAGGGGGCAGCTCTAGTCCCCCAAGCCTGAAAGAGGATGGGCACTCCCATTTTCCGATCATCCTGCCACCAGGAAGATCTATGGGATGAGAGAGGGAATGGATTTCTCCCCTAGTTATCTAAGAAACGTCTCAGCCTTTGTTTTTCCTTTCTCATACAAGGTGAAGTACTGCAGTCTCATACAAGGAAGCATACTTTTCCTGTTAACATTATTTTGATCCTGCTCCTTAGAAAAGACTAAGCCTGGCATTAAAGTGCTGGGAGCATTTACCTTCCCCGCACCCCAAAGTCTAGCTTACAGTGCTGGAAAACCAACCAAGTGGTGACTGGGCTGGGTCACAAACGCATGCGGTCAGCTTCCATTATTAGGAGAGAATTCTAATCAGATTCTGGATTCGATTACTTCTGACTCATAAATCTCCCTGACTTTAGAAAACAGGGGTATCTCGCTTATTGGAGGACTCTCGCTTATACTGTGAATGGAGGCATGGCTGCCTTCTCATCCGCTGAGATAAACGCCGCCCAGATCAGCACAGACATCCTGTGCTCGCTTCCTTTACTTGGTTTTCAAATGAGGTCTTTGTGTATCACTGGTATTGTAAGGAATACGAAATAATGAAAGAAGTGATTCTTTGGGTGAATCATTCTATTATAAAATGGAGCCCACCGTCAGGAACGGCTCCCTGAGAGAACAGTACAGGATTTCTCTGAGCGGGGATGAAAGCAGAAGGCGCAGTCATGACGCGCCCCCTACTGGTCAGCGGGGAGAAATCCCCCACCTCAGGTTTCAATTAGCGCGGATGAGTCCTTGACTAAGCACCTCAGACCTCAGGCCGGGTGCGGTGGCTCACACATGTAGCCCCAGCACTTTGGAAAGCCGAGGAGGGTATATTATTTGAGGCCAGGAGTTTGAGACCAGCCTGGCCTATATGGTGAAACCCCGTCTCTAGTAAAGTAACGCAAATTAGCTGGGCGTGGTGGCCACGCACCTGTAATCCCAGCTACCCAGGAGGTTGAGGCAGGAGAATTGCTTGAACCTGGGAGGTGGAGGCTGCTGTGAGCAGAGATTGCGCCATTGCACTCCAAAGAATCACAGAACTGGCCCGGTGCGGTGGCTCACGCCTGTAATCCCAGCACCTTGGAAGGCTGAGGTGGGCCGCTCACTTGAGGTCAGGAGTTCGAGACCAGCCTGGACAACATGGTGAAATTCCCAAAATTTTGTATTCTACCAAAAAATACGAAAATTAGCCAGCCGACAACGTGTTAGCCAGCTACTTGGGAGGCTGAGGCAGGGGAATTGCTTTGAACCAGGGAGGCTGACAGAGGTTGCAGTGAGCCTAAATCGTGCCACTACACTCCAGCCTGGGTGACAGAGAGACCTTGTCTTAAAAAAAAAAAAAAAAAAAATTAGAATCACAGAACTGAAGCAGAATTCCATGAATCCAATGGAATTTCATTAAATTCCATGAGTTGGAATTCAATTCCATGAATGAAATTTCATGACTCCATTGGGATTCATGGAACTGCTAACACAGTGAGATACTGAGGAGGCTGAGATGAAAGCCCCTGTCTCAGGACTCCAGGGCCTAATTTAACAGCCAGAATCTACCAAGGTCAGAGGTAGCCTTAACTTGTACTGTACTCATGAATCAATCTCCCTGCAGATTTCAAACCTTCATATTGCTTTGCTAAAGCCTTAGCTCCTTTCAACCTAAGGAAGTTGATTGAAGAAAAAAGGGGGCGGGGGGGACAGGCATGGTGGCTCATGCCTATAATTCCAGCACTTTGGGGGGCTAAGGCAGGTGGATCACGAGGTCAGGAGTTCAAGACCAGCCTGGCCAAGATGGTGAAACCCGTCTCCACTAAAAATACAAAAAATTAGCTGGGCATGGTGGTGGGCACCTGTAATCCCAGCTACTTGGGAGGCTGACGCAGAGAACTGTTTGAACCCAGGAGGCGGAGGTTGCAGTGAACTGAGATTGTGCCACTGCACTCCAGCCTGGGCAAGAGAGCAAGACTCTGTCTCAAAAAAAAAAAAAAAAAAAAAAAAAAAAATTTGAGTTTTACATTCCAGTGGATGGCAAAAACAAAAACAAAAAACACACATTTGTGCAAAATCAACCGTTTACATTTTATACTAATCAATAACATTTTATGCTAATCAATAAGTTATTCTTGGGCCTCATGCTTGTTGGTACACACATGCCTTCTCTTCATTTTAACCTGAAACTTTATCCTTAAATCTCCTTGTACAATGATTATAAAATGTAATTTTATTTTTAAACTATGTATTTTCTTTTGTTAATTTCTTCCTTTTTTTGTTTGAGACAGTCTCACTCTGTTGCCTAGGCTGGAGTGCGGTGGCATGATCTGAGCTCACTGCAACCTCTGCTTCCTCAGTTCAAACTATTCTCTTGCCTCGGTCTCCTGAGTAGCTGGGATTACAGGCATGCGCCACGCCGCCCGGCTACTTTATTTGTATTTTTAGTAGAGACAGGGTTTTGCCATGTTGGCCAGGTTGGTCTGGAACTGCTGACCTGCCTCGGCCTCCCAAAGTGCTGGGATTACAGGTGTGAGCTACCATGCCCGGTCTCTTTTGTTAATTTAATTTTTAAATTTCTATTGACATATCATACCTGTACTTATCGTGAGAGTACTTGTGATATTTTGATATATATACACAATGTGTAGGATCAAATCAGGGTAACCGAGATATCCATTGCCTGTGTATTTTCTGATCTTTATCATTAGGGTGAAATACAAGGAAAAAATAAAATAAAATGGAGAAGTTACCACGTTTTTAGTATTTTTAAATCTTAAGGGTTTGAAATGTATATATTTGGGATAATGAGCCTTTTTGTCTTTTTTTTTTGTCTGAAAGAAATTTGTAACCCAATAATTAGTCAAAATTATCTCCAAAAAATGTTAATGAAACTGGGAACCTTTTGGGAGACATTTTAAAATTATGTCAGCTGCTTCTATGTCAGAGTGGGGGACAGAACTGGCTGAGAACAGTCACATTCAGAGTCTTTGTGTGCACTCTTTAAGTTATGAAAATGTAGGGCAAGTAAGCACTCATTTCCCTGAGTGAAAAGTGACATAAACACTTTTTTTTGAGACGGAGTCTCTCTCTGTCGCCCAGCCGGTTCTTTCAGCTGCTCTTTCAGACCCCAGCAGTCAAGATGGTAAAGCAGATTGAGAGCAAGATTGCTTTTCAGGAAGCCTTGGAGGCTGCAAGTGATAAACTTGTAGTTGACTTCTCAGCCACGTGGTGTGGGCCTTGCAAACAGATCAAGCCTTCCTCTCATTCCCTCTCTGAAAAGAATTCCCACATGGTATTCCTTGAAGTACACGTGGATGACTATCAGGATGTGAAGTCAAATGCATGCCAACCTTCCAGTTTTTTAAGAAGGGACAAAAGGTGGGTGAATTTTCTGGAGCTAATAAGGAAAAGCTTGAAGCCAGCATTAATGAATTAGTCTAATCATGTTTTCTGAAAACATAACCAGCCATTGGCTATTTAAAACTTATAATTTTTTTACTTACATAAAGTATGGAGACTATAAACCCAACTGCCCCCTGGATGACAATAACATATTAATTCTACCTTTAAAAAAAGAAAGAGGTACCAGAAACAAAGACCCAGAGACGATTGGGGTCTGGGAGGAGGGCGCTTGAGAGTAGGTGAGTGTGAACAGAATGCGTCAGTCAAGATTCACCTGAGAAACAGAATATACATATGCAGTGCTTGTGTGGTAGGGATGTGTGTGTGTTTAATATATATATTTTTTGAGACTGAGTCTCGCTGTGTCACCCAGGCTGGAGTGCAATGGCGTGATCTCGGCTCTCTGCAACCTCTGCCTCCCTGGTTCAAGTGATTCTCCTGCCTCAGCCTCCTGAGTAGCTGGGATTACAGCCACCCGACACCACACCCAACAAATTTTTGTATTTTTAGTAGAGATGGGATTTCACCATGTTGGTCAGGCTGGTCTCGAACTCCTGACCTTGTGATCCACCTGCCTTGGCCTCCCAAAGTGCTGAGATTACAGGCGTGAGTCACAGCACCCAGCCTAATTTTTTTTTATTATAAATAGCAATGGGGTTTTGCCATGTTTCCTAGGCTGGTCTTGAACTCCTGGGCTCAAGCAATCCATCCTCCTTGGCCTCCCAAAGTGCTGGGATTAGAGGCATAAGCCACCTCACACAGCCATGTGTGCATTTTTTTTTTTTTAAAGGAATTGGCTCACAAGATTGTGGGGACAGACAAGTTGGAAAGCTGTAGGGCAGGGCAGAGTAGGGCAGGGAAGGCTAGGGCAAAGCAGGGTAGGGCAGGCAGCAGGCTAGAAACTCAGCCGGGGCGGATGCTGTAGTCTGGAGGCAGAATTTCTTCTCCTCTGGGAGAAGTTAACGGATGGTAGATGTTAACCAAGTCTGCAGAATATGTGCTCAGCAACATCTGGTGTTGGAGCTAAATAGCTGGGTGCTGTGGTCCAGCCGAGGTGCCACCTGAAACACCCTCACACCGTGAGAAGGTTGGCAGTTGAGGAAGGAACCCTGGAGACCTTGATGTTGAAGAGAGGGCAGGGGAAGAGGGTGAGTCAGAGCCTCATGGGGAGGAGAGCTGGAGACACTGCATAACACCGGTGACAGTGTGCCCACAGGAGTGGTTTCAGTAGGGGTGGGGGCAGGAGTGGATGGCAACGGGTGATCAGGACATGGGAGGTGAGGCGGCTTAGCTGGCTCTTCCATGACATGTGATCAGAGAGTGGGGGCGGTGAGCCGGGTGCAGTGGCTCACGCCTGTATCCCAGCACTTTGGGAGGTCAAAGCGGGTGGATCACTTGAGATCAGGAGTTCAAGACCAGCCTGGCCAACATGGTGAAACCCCATCTCTACTAAAAATACAAAATTTAGCTGACTGTGGTGGCACATGTCTGTAATCCCAGCTACTTGGGAGGCTGAAGTGGGAGACTCGCTTGAACCTGGGAGGCAGAGGTTCCAGTGAGCCGAAATTGTACTGCCTCACTCCCACCTGGGTGACACAGCAAGACCCTGTCTCAAAAAAAAAAAAAAAGTGAGGGGACAGAGGGTAACGTAAGGAGGAAGCATTTCTTTTGGTTTGTGCTTTTTGTAGGCTAAGGAGAAGAAAAGAGCCAGTGAGGGTAGAGAGAGATGAAATGGAAGACAGCAAGTGAGGGACTGGCAGGAGGATTTCCCGTCTTCAAACTAGTGGAGACTGCTGGGCAAGGTGGCTCATGCTTGTAATTCAGGCACTTTGGGAGGCCGAGGCAGGCAGATCACGAGGTCAGGAGTTCAAGACCAGCCTGGCCAACATGGTGAAACCCTGTGTCTACTAAGAATACAAAAATTAGCTGGGCATGGTGGTGCGCGCCTGTAGACCCAGCTACTCGAGAGGTGGAGTTTGCAATGAGCCGATAATCGCTTGAACCCAGGAGGCAGAGGTTGCAGCGAGCCAAGATTGCACCACTGCACTCCTGCCTGGGTAACAGAGTGAGACACTGTTTCAAAAAAAAAAAAAAAAAAAAAAAAAAAAGAACTAGAGGAGACCTTCTTCCTCAGACTCCATGCAGCCATCCAGATCCTAGGGTAAAGCTCTGGCTAGAGAAGGCAAGGACAGACAAGGGAATGTTTTAGAAAAAGACTCTTATCTGGAATGGTTTTTCCAAGCCCCTTCGCACCTTCAGGCTGGCTTCCAGTTGCACAAGGAACTCTGGGCCCACTTGTGAGGTGCGGGAGTGACCCTGTCCATCGGGAGGACCTGTGGCTGCCTCCTCATCCCTTCCCCCTGAGCACAGGAAGGCCCCATTGCTGGCTTCCGCTGCCCTCTCTTGTGGTCTTGTCCCTCCTCGCCTGCTCAGATGCCTCCGGGGGATTGAGGCAGCTCTTCCTGGTCTCCACTGGTTCCTACTGGGCAGGGCTGGGCAACAGCTTGGAGTACCAGGAAGGCAGGGACCTGCCCAAGTGCACATACACATGAGTGGAGGCATTTTTACAATTTTTAGGAAGCAACAAAGTAAACATGTGAATTTCAGATCTTCCTCAATGCTTCTTTTGTTGTTTTTAATTGAAGTTACGTATTGAGGGAAGTGCTACAGTTTTTTCCATAGGTGGGCGTCTAGGGCTTCCCCAGCCCCACTTTCAGCCCTCTGCACTCACACTTTCAGAGCCACAGGAAGTGGAGGGCACCAGAATCACTAAGGGTGGGTGTGCCTGCTGGAGCTTTTTTGTGCTGCCTGAAAGTTCAAAACATGCTGGAACACAGAAAGAAAGGTATTTGCCCAAGTGACTAAGACATGTTCCAGCATTTTCCCCACAGGCTCCCCGCACATCCCAAAATAACTGCAACCCTGGATCCTGTCCACTGGCATTCGATTACATTTGTATAATGTTACAGACAGTGGGCAGGCCGGCCAGCCACACTAACACGGAGCTTGCGGGACTGGACAGCCCATCATGGAGCTCTGTGCTGTGCTTCCTGGCTGGGCTCCTGAGGGAGAAATACCCAGGCAGAGACCACAACAGTAGCAAGGGCGGGCCTGCCAGAAACACCCAGATCACCTAGAGGAAACTTGGGCAATGCCTTCCTTTCACAGATGGGAGCAAAGGGCCCAGAGAGAAGAAATACCTTACATCAATTAACTTAAATAAATTATGTATCTGGGGATTACGAGAGGAAGTTGGTGAAAGAGTTGGCCCTAAACTGACATCTCCTAAGGATGGTATTTATTTCTGCAGGAACATCAATTTAGGCTTAGAAATTCTAACTAAGTGGAAGGGACTTTTAAGCACTTTTAACCTTGGCCATCAAAGTTGCCTCTGTGCCCAGGTCCAGACAACAATGTGGGAAGAAGGAAGTGTTGGAATGGACCTGCCACCCCCTCGTGGGGATTCACAGTCTTGCTGAGGAAATGACTAAGGATGTTGAGAAAACAACTGGGTCTTGGCAAATGCACAGAAGGGTGCTGGGAGCTTTGGGAAGGGAAAATTCTTGAGAAGAAATGCGTGGTTCAGATGGGGAAATTTTCAACCCAAGGTGGGCCTCAAGAGTGGGAAGATCTGGAAGCCGGGCATGGTGGCTCATATCTGTCATCCCAGCACTGTGGGAGGCTGAGGCAGACAGATCACTTGAGGTCAGGAGTTTGAGACCAGCCTGGCCAACACTGCAAAACTCCATCTCTACTAAAAATACAAAAATTAGCTGGGTGTGGTGGCACACGCCTATAATTCCAGCTACTTGGGAGGCAGAGGCAGGAGAATCACTTGAACCCAGGAGGCAGAGGTTTCAGTGAGCCGAGATTGCGCCACTGCACTCCAGCCTGGGCAACAGAGTGAGACTCCATCTCAAAAAAAAAAAAGAGTGGAAATTTGGAAAAGCAGATAGGGAGGGCCTGAGCAGGCATCACAGGAAAAAGCCCTAACACTCAGTAGATACTCAGTGGCTGTATGCCCCCCAACTCCTACAGGGGCCAAGACACTGGTGTCACCAAGAACATACAGCTAGCTCTATGCCCTGCTCCCCACACAAGGCCCAGGGGCCACCAACACTGGCCAGATAACTCCCGTCCTGATGCCCATGGCATGTCTAATTTGGACGATTGAAAATATTCCAGCCACATTAAAGAGCTACTTATTTGATGATGTTTAGTGATAAAAATACTATCAACCTAATTCAGTAACCACTCAAGGAGGCTTAATGTCATACGAGGTCCATTGAGTCCCAAAGAGAAGTGGTCACATCATCTTTGGTTCATTTTTTTTTTTTTTGAGACTGAGTCTCACTCTGTTGCCCAGGCTGGAGTAGAGTGGTGTGATCTCGGCTCACTGTGACCTCTGCTTCCCAGGTTCAAGTGGTTCTTGTGCCTCAGCCTCCCAAGTAGCTGGAATTATAGGCGCATGCCACTACACCTGGCTAATTTTTGTATTTTTATTAGAGAGGGGGTTTCACCATGTTGGCCAGGCTGGTCTTGAACTGCTGACTTCAAGTAATCCACCCACCTCGGCTTCCCAAAGTGCTGGGATTACAGGCATGAGCCACCGCGCCCGGCCTGGTTCATTTTTAAAATAGTCCAGTAGGCTTTTTTTTTTTTTTTTCCTATTTACACGTTTGAGTTTCTAGAATCAGTGGCATGTCAGCTTGTACTCCCCAAATGAGTTCACCCAGGAATGATGTTGGCAGACTCCCATCGGAATGACTTCAGCCTTCCTCAGCAGGTTAACAGTGGCGAGCACACCAGTGTGTATTTTTGTGCGGCCTCGTCAGGCACCAATATTAAACTCAATACAGTCATGAGAAATTCAGCTCGGGGGCTCTTAAGGCAGCACTCTCTCACTGAGAGTTCCAAGGTTTCAGGCCTTTCTCTTTTCAATTGATTTTGCAAGGTGTTAAAAAAAAAAAATTTCAGCACATCTCCACGCTGTGGGGCTGTGGTCCTTCCCAAGCTTTAAAATAAAAAAAAACCACTGGCACAGGAAGAAGAATCTCCATCTACTCAGGCCTCACTGTATCTGGTTCCTAACTCCAGAGGCTTCTAGGAACCCAATTCGGGAAGATACATCTGGTCCCAGTCTGGTTTGGTGACTCACAAGGTGTTGATAAAGATGACCCCAAGACTCTCAGAGCACATTTTCAACCCCTAGTGACCTACACTCCACGGAACACTTTGACCAGCCTTGGGCAATAGTGGGAACTGGCTTCCCTGTGCACTTCCTTTTTTAATTTTCAGACAGGGTCTCACTCTGTTGCCCAGGCTGGAGTTCAGTGGCAGGATCATAGCTCACCGCAGCCCTGAACTCTTGGACTTAGGCTAACTTCATGCCTTAGCCTTCCCAGTAGCTAGGGACTAAAGACACATGCCACCACACCTGGCTAATTTGTTTTTTGGAGAGACAGGGTCTTGATATGTTGTGTAGGCTGGTCTCAAACTCCTGGCCTCAAGGAATCCTCCTGCCTCAGACTCCCAAAGTGCTGGGATAACAGGTGTGAGCCATTGTGCCAGGCCCTCTGGGCACTTTTGGACAATCTCAGCCTCTTGGTGAAGCCTGAGGCCAGGTGGGCAGACATGCTGCGTAAGTGGCACCTTGGCTGTTGGCTGGGGTGGTCCGAAGGGATGCCGCGGGCATATTCCCATTACCTGAGTTCACAGCCCTGAGTCTTCCCAGGTTCCTATTGCAATCCGAGACTGAAAGGTGACCAAGACAATGCACTTATGAGCCGGGCTATTGGAGAGGTCACAAAACCCAAAGCAGGCTGGTAAATGCATCTGTCATTTATTCTGACTGAAACCAGGGACAATCTCCATGTTGCCACTGCTTTCAAAGGTTTAGAAACCACAAAAAACTTTTTGAGTTATATTATTATTTTATTTTCTTTTTTTAAAATGTAGCATTAAAGTCATCCAACATACAGATATTCCTATGGCTCCCGGCATATTTTACTCTCTCTAAAGTTAGGTATTTTAATTATGAGATGAAGAAAATCATCTCATTAAAATGGCAACATTTCTGATAAATGTGTTTCATAATTATGGGATGGGTAATTGACTCCCCATCTAGCCCCAAAAACTCATTCAGTCCAGAACTACAGAAGACAGCGCACAACCACAGCTAAGAGGTGGCGGGTGCCCAAGCAGACAGGGCTCCAAAACAAGCAACAGGGTTAAACTTCTGAAACAACAAGCAACTTCTTTATTTGTACAGAGTAAGCATATAGAAGAAAAGCATCATTTTCCTTTTTAGCCCTTTTATTAGTGTGTTTTGTCTCCACCCAAATTACTGCGTACCAAGCAGCTAATAATAAAAACCAACTGACTTAAAGTCTCTGAAATGCATGCAACTTAAAATTCCCTAAAGCACACATCGGTTCTGAGTTTCCGAGTCTGATTTTTACTGGGCAGAGGCTATGGTGCTGCTGGGTTGCCAGTGGTGTCTGTGGTGCTGCTGGGGTTTGAAGTTGCTGCTGCTGTGGTTTCTGCCTGCTGGGTTTCTGTGTGGGGATCTTCTCCACTTCCAGCATTTTTCTTGCCCTTGTCTGCTGCCACGGCACCCATCTCCATGATTGCCTGCAGTGGCTGATCGGCCTCAAGGTTGCTGGGCTGGAGTTCATAGACCTGGACTTGACCTGGGACATCAATGGCTTTCTGTTCAAGTTTTTCCAAGATGGTCTGAACCTTCCTGACACCGTCTCTCCTGGCCTGACGCACATCAGCTCGTCCCTCGGGGTCCACTGAATCCAGGGCCAGCAGCTCTTTGGTCAAATACTCTTCGATCATCAGGTACTTTTTGTCAGTCTTCTTGCCTTCAAAGTTGTCTACAGCCTGCTCCAGCCCCTGCACCTTCTCCAGGATGGCTTCCACTTTCAGCACTCCTGGATGTTTTGGGGGAGCCTCAGCTTCTCCTGGTTTTGGAGGTGTAGCTTCTGCAGGGGCAGGGCTGGGGGCTGCCCTCTCTTCTGTAGCCACATTCTTGGGGGAAGAGGGGACAGCAGAAAGGCCAGGGCTGGGGGAAGGACAAGGAACTGGAGCAGGGGGGAACTTTTTACCTCTACCTTCTCAGAGGGAGGTGGGGGCTTCTGGGAAACAGGTTTAGAATCCGCCTCTTTGCGGATCACTTGAATTGGGACGTGTCCAGGAGGGAGATCTGGTCCAACTGGGCCTGGCTTACTTTCTGGTTTGTTTTCAGGTTGGGGAATAAGTGCAGATTCTCGATGGGTCATGGGCTGCTAAAAATAGAAAAAATATATTTATTTTTTTTGAGACGGAGTTTTGCTCTTGTTGCCCAGCCTGGAGTGCAATGGTGTGATCTCCGCTTACTGCAACCTCTGCCTCCTGGGTTCAAATGATTCTCTTGCTTAAGCCTCTGAGTAGCTGGGATTACAGGCATGCGCCACCACGCCTGGCTAATTTTGTATTTTCAGTAAAGATGGAGTTTCTCCATGTTGGCCAGGCTGGCCTCGAACTTTCGACCTCAGGTGATCTGCCCACCTTGGCCTCCTAAAATGCTGGGATTACAGGGGTGAGCCACCGTGCCCGGCCACAAAAAGATATTTTTAATAACTGACTGGAAGTCACAGAAATTGTCTGTAGCTAGTACAGATTAGAAAGAAAACTGGGAAATGGCTTTTTAAAGAAAGTTTAATAGTATAAAATATTTTCAAAGTCAATTAATGGCTGTTACAAAACAAAAACATGTTATTAATCATGTATGTAACCAATTAGTTAGGCTTCCACTGATCACCTCGGGCTGTGTTACCTTTCACTGAATTTCTCTGTAGACGGTATTCTTACAGCAATGAAAAGAAACTCAATACAATTTTCAAAAATGAAAATAGCTACCCTGAGCAATATAATAAGACCCCAACCCTACAAAAATTATTTATTTATTTATTTATTTATTATTTATTTATTTAGACAGAGTCTCGCTTCTTCGCCGAGGCTGGAGTGCAATGTTGCAATCTCGGCTTACTGCAATCTCTGCCTCCCAGGTTCAAGCAATTCTCCTGCCTCAACCTCCCAAGTAGCTGGGATTACAGGCATGTGCCAGCACACCTGGCTAATTTTTGTATATTTAGTAAAGACGAGGTTTCACCATGTTGGCCATGCTGGTCTCGAACTCCTGACCTCAAGTGATCCGCCCGCCTTGGCCTCCCAAAGTGCTGGGATTGCAGGCATGAGCCACTGAGCCTAGCCCAAAAAATGTTTAAAAATTAGGTGTGGTAGCTTGTACCCGTAGTCCCAGGTACTCAGAAGGCTGAGATGGAAGGATCGCTTGAGCCCCAGGAATCCAAGGTTGCAGTGAGCCATGATCATATCACTGCACCCCAGCCTGAGTGATAAATGGATGGATGGATGGAAGGAAGGAAGGAAGGAAGTCAGTTTGAGGAGGAGTCTTGCTCTAAGGAAGGAAGGAAGGAAGGAAGGAAGGAAGGAAGGAAGGAAGGAAGGAAGGAAGGAAGGAAGTTGGTTTGAGATGGAGTCTTGCTGTCACCCAGGCTGGAGTATGCAGTGCTGTGATCTCAGCTCACTGCAACCTCTGCATCCCAGGTTCAAACAATCCTCCCACCCCAGCCTCCCGAGTAGCTAGGATTACAGGTGCCCTCCACCATGCCCGGCTAATTTTTTTGTATTTTTAGTAGAGATGGGGTTTCACCATGTTGGCCAGGCTGGTCTTGAACTCCTGACCTCAAGTGATCCACCCGCCTTGGCCTCTCCAAGTGCTAGGATTACAGGCATGAGCCACTGTGCCTGGCCTTATCTTGGCTCTTATTCATGTAAGTGATAAAGCCTCTTTAAAAATCTCACCCTAATTTCATCAACTGGGAAATAACTGGACTATATTATTTCTAAACTATTCCCAGTTCAAAACACTCAATTCCACTATAATGTTCAGTTAGGTGAAATCCTGGAAAGCCTCCCAAAAGGGAACTTTGAATAAGCTCTAAAAGGGGAGGTTACCACCAATATGGTTAATGAAGGTGAAAACAGGATGAAATATTGTTTCACTGATTATGAGAAATATATGAGAATGATTTGGGGAAAATACCCATCTCTCTACAAATGGGCACCTCATAGGATTGCTGAACTCAAGTATGGATCTGGTATGAGATTTAGCTGTCTACACACCAGCAACCTCCTTTTCCATCAAATCTCTTACGACAATCGCAGACACCCTCAACTTTGGCCCTGATCATTCACAACCAACCACGCGCCCATCCTTAGGTTTTGACAACAATGGCTGTGTACGAAGTGACTTTAGAAACACTTGAGAGAGGGGTGTTCTACGGCCTGTGCTCTTCAAAAACATCAAGGCCATGAAAGCAAAGAAAGGTCGAGGAACTGTTCCAGACTGAAGGAAGACTAAAGACAAGTTACGTCTAAATGCGGTGCTCATGATCCTTGTTTCAATCCTGGAGCATATCCTGGAATTGGGGGAAAACTGCCATAATAAGGATTTGAAAATGGGCTTTGTACTGGATAATAATACTATAAGAATGTTAAATTTCCTGAATCTGGTAAGTCTACCATGGTTATGAATGAGAATGTCTTCCTCTTAGGAAAATGTTTGCTAAAGTATTTAGGGAAAAAGGAACATGATGTCTGCAACTAATTCTCAAACAGTTAAAATACATCAACAATACAGGAGAGAGAAGTGATAAAGCAAATGCAGACATGCTGACAAGCAGTGAACTGGATGAAGCCTATGTGGGGTTTCTTTGTATGATTCACACAACTCTTCTACAAGGTTGAAATTATTTCCAAATAAAAAGTTAAAAAACTTTAAGAGGAGGGTGCTCTATTCCAGGGCCCTGGACAGTGTGACCACTTGTAATAAAAGAACATCCCTCATTTGTTCACAGGGTGCTTTTCTTTTAAAAACTGTAGCAAAGAATTCAGCTGCTCAAGCTCCAGCCACAAGGGGCCCAGGGCTGCTCAATGTTCTGCTGCTAAGCTGCAAGCTGCTCAAACTAAATGACTTCCTCTTCCAGGAACCTGTACCTCGTGTCTCCACTGGAAGATCAGCAGACCCCTGCCTACAACCTTCCCCACACCAGCATGGTTTCCGATCTGCCATAGCTGGCTGATACCTCATTTAGGCCACATGGTACCTGACTGCAAAGGGAGGAGGAGGGTAGGACACGGGCCCTGTGGTCAGGCTCACCCCTAAGCTGAAGAGATAAAATCAACACTTCTGAAATACCCAGAATAATCACATGTTGAACTCATACAAGTTGGGAGTCCCTCATTAAGGAACTCATATAGGGCATCATGAGATGAGAAGGATGAGTAGGCTTCATGGAGGAGACAAGACTGGCTCATTCTCAGAGGACAGGGAGAACCTGTACTGTGCAGGCATTTCAGGGAGTGGGTTCAGCATGGGCAAAGGCACAGGGCTGTGAATGAACTGAATGGGCCTGCAGAGTGGAGCGAGTAACTGAGCAGAAGGTGACAAGCTGCCTACACCCAAGATGAGGCTGTGACTGCGGTGTGGACGGGGGTGTGAGGAGCCCTGAAAGGGTGTGGTGGGCAATAAGGAACCTGGTCCCAGTTGTGTGAGTTCTGTCCAAGCTGTTTCTTCTGCCCCAAGTCAGATGCAATGCACAATGATCAGCCTAGCAAAAGCTGCAGAATGCAGAGGGTTCACAGCCTGAGCACTTGTCCTGCCTTTCTGTTAATACCCAGCAATTTCCCAAATCTCACTTCCCTCCAGGTACACGCAAGTTAAATAGGCAGGGCTGAAGGGGGAACCCAGGGCACCCGCAGAGCTCCTGTGGCTCTGGAGAGATACCACCGTAACCAGTCTGCTGACAACTCGCTTCCCGTACCTGAGGCCTGTCGACCACTGTGTGCACACGGATGGGCGATGGGGAGTGGAGTGGCGTGCTGCTTCTGGCTGGTGAGCCCTCTCGGCTCGATGTACTCTGGACAGGTGACCTGAATGGGACGCCGCCCGCAGGGGCCGGGGCTCCCAGTCATCCCCCCTGGATCTTGTGGTACACAGGCTGGTGGGTCTGGTATTCCCCTTGCTGCGCTGGGTAGTGCATCTTCTGGGCTTGGTGGAAGGAGGGCTGGGCTGCTGGCCGGGTAACGTTCTGCTCGTGTATCACTGGAATGGAGATGTAGCCCCGCGGGAGCTGGTGACTGCCCAGGCTGCTCCTGCCAGAGGAAGGCAGGCTGGCCGAGGAGGATGAGGATGAGCAGTCGGAGGCAGCTGGAGACTGGGACCGCTGCAAGAGACACAGGGTAGAGGGCATGACCCCAAGAATGACCCCTACCTTGGCATCCTGACCATGCTTCTGCTATGATCCTGCTCAGGGCAGCCCATATCCTAAGACCTCCTATCTGTAATTTTCAATTTTCAAAATGTGGGGTTAAGACTAAGGGCTTTGGGGCTGAGCATGGTGGCTCACACCTGTAATCCCAGTACTTTGGGAAGCTGAGGCAGGCAGATCACCTGAGATCAGGAGTTCAAGACCAGCCTGGCCAACATGGTGAAACCCTGTCTCTACTAAAAATATAAAAATTAGCCAAGTATGGTGGCACATTCCTATAATCTCAGCTACTCAGGAGGCTGAGGAATGGAAATTGCTTGAACCCAGGAGGCAGAGGTTGCAGTGAGCCAAGATTAGCCATTGCACTCTAGCCTGGGTGACAAGAGTGAGACTCTGTCTCAAAAACAAAAAACAAACAAACAAAAAAAACAAAGACTGAAGGTTTTAGAGTCAAGGGGCCTATGTTCAAATTCCTAATAGTTCAATCATTTTCTAAACCTCATTCAAAATGTAGGAAGAGTGCCCCTCCCTCACCAGGTTGCTCTGAAGGTGAGGTCAATCGCCTGTGCATGTGGCTCAGCCTCAGGCCCCCACGCAGGAAGCGCTCATACAGAGGATGTGTTGTCCCCACTACCCTTTCTCTACCAATCTCTCTACCAATCTACAGATAACTCTGCTAGCAACTGGGAGCTGCAAGCATCCCGTGGGGCCCAAGGCAGGTGAAGCCCTTTCCCTGCTGGGCCACCTTCTATTCACCTCAAAATTGAGAGCGTTTCCCCTTCTAAGTGCCTTGTTAGCTTAAATTTGAAGATGTCTCTGATTTATGTGTCACTTTGACTTCCTGCAGCAAAACCATTATAAATACAAGTATTAATTTTTTTTTTTTCTTTTTGAGACAGTCTTGCTCTGTTGCCTAGGCTGGAGTGAGTGGCATGATCTCAGCTCACTGCATGCTCTGCCTCCTGGGTTCAAGCAATTCTCGTGCCTCAGCCACCCAAGTAGCTGGATTACAGGCACACACCACCACACCCCACTAATTTCTTTATTTTTTATAGACAGGGTTTTGCCATGTTGGCCAAGCTGGTCTCGGATTTCTGGTCTCAAGTGATCCGCCCACCTCAGCCTCCCAAAGTGCTGGGATTACAGGTGTGAGCCACCACACTTGGCCAGGTACTACCGCTTTAAGAAAAGAAAAATGCCTCTGGTATCCCACATTAACTGTAACTTTTCACTCTCAAGCAGGTGGGAAGCTGAACAGATTCAGACAGGGCTGAGGCAAGCATGACTCTGGGTGCAGATAGGACATGGAGTTTGTGCCCAGGAACAGCGCTGGCATACACAACAGGACGATCCACAGACAGGAAAATTAAGAGGGCTTACTGCTCAGGAATCCTATTAGCAATGCCTCAAATCTCAGCTAAGAACCAGATTAAGAACTATTTTTTAGCTATTAATGCACAGCATCCGCTGGCATACCCCTGACATGTTTGGCTTCAGGATTAAAATGCTGCCTTCCTGACTCCTTATTTCTTTTTAAACTGTGGTGCATGGTGAGGGCAAGCATGGGGTCTCATTTTCCTATCAACACAGCTCCACAAGCAGTTCAGATTTATCCATAAGTATTGAACTGAGCAAAATGGTACACAGCTATCTCCGTGTTTTTGAATAGAAAGCCCAGGGTAAATAAGAAGCACAGAAATCAGGAGCCAGGAGGCAGGGTGGGCTTCTGCTCCCAGCTCTGCTGCCTCCACCCGTATGCATCTGGAGCGGGCAGGCTGTGGTGTACCCTTCCGAGCTCTGGTTCCTTAACTACAAAAATAAGCCACATGATTCCTGCCCTGCCCCACTGAAAAACACCCCTATTTGATACTGGGGGATGATGTGGGGCCATCACCCTGTCTTTGCTGGGTGACCTCTGATGCTGCAGGCCAGGCCCAGATGCCCTGCATGTGAACAGGTGCTGGCCCAGGGCACTGTCTTCAGGGGCTGGGCCCAGCCTAGGAAGCACAGTGACTCGCTCCCCAGCAGGCCCGTGAGCCTGGCCTCTGCTTACCTCAGGTCCGTGGGAGGCTGGGGGCTGGGCTGTCACAGCCGCTGCCACCTGTCCACACTGTTTATCTAGCTGAGTGGTTTCTGGCATGCCCCGCTGAGGTGACTGGGACCTCTGAGGAGCCGCTGCTGCCGCCTCCGTTCGGAATCGCTGCATCCCAGGCTGGGGATAGGCGTGGAAAGGGTGCGGCTGCCGGTTCTCAGCGCCTTCATGGAGCACGGGAATGGGAATGTAGCCTGGTCGAAGCTGGGGGTACACAGGGTGGCCTTCCCTGGTGGGCAGCAGCCTAGAGCCCTCCCGGGAAGGGCCATTGGCAGAGGATGAAGTCTCCTGAAAAGAAAGTGGAGAAACACAGGCTGGTTAGAAACTGGGAAGTGAACCCTCCTGGCAGAGGAAACAGTGTGGCACCTGGCATTGTGATCTTCCCGAGTGACTTGGGCCTTAGGGCGTCAGCCAGCTCCCCAGTCCCTGCTCCCCTCCAAGCCCCCCACCCCATAGAGGGTGCTGTCTGGCCAACAGTTTAGGAATTAGGAGCATCAGGAGAAAGCCAAAAGTATCTGTTGAGCACAGGAGAGGTCCCCAAACTGGTAAGACGGGTTTCTTTTCTGTGTGACCGGGTGACCCAGCTGCCCACGCCCGCCCGCATTTTCAGAGACCCTATCAGAAGGTGAGCTCCAGGAGCAGGGGTCAGCTCCAACTTCTACATTACAGCAAGCGTCTGTTTCTGAAAAGGCCCTCACATTTCCCAGCAAGACAGCTTGTACTGGGCCCCAACACAGGACACAGTTTGGGAATCTTCACAAAGCAGTAGGCTGGGGAGCGAGGGCTGCCTCCTCAGGAGTATTGTTAGAACAAGAGGCAAGAAGGGGAAGGACAGGGGTGCAGAGACAGCGCAGGGGAGAGCAGCATGCAGGGTTCAATGTGCTGCCTAATGATGCCAACTGACAAAGATTCTCTGCGTGGCCAGACCTTAGTCAGGCTTCTGAAGCTTCTCCTAGCCCCATCTGTGCACTTCCTTGTAAAGTCCAGTTTCAGCAAAAGACACTGCTAAGTCAGTTTAGCCAGAAGCCCCCTCCCCAGCCTGTCTGATCAGGTCCCTCAGCCTCCATCATCCCCAGGTGCTGTCTAATCACCCTGGCCTGTCTTGGCCAAGAATCCTGTTTGGTCAGTGTGGCCAGACACACCCTTACTCCTGCTGTTTCCTCTTCTAATCTTCCATCCACTGACCCCCACACTGCTCCTTGACTATAAATTCCCACCGGCCCACGCTGTATTTGAAGTTGAGCCCAGTCTCTCCCCCTGACTGCAAGACCCCAGTGCTGTGGTCCCTGTGCCTATCTTGATGGCCCTGAAATAAATCTTCATGACTGTGCTTTAACAAGTATCACTGAATAACGTTTTCTTCAACACAGCAGAGCCTGTTTGGGCAAGGAGCTGTTGGGGTCCCTCTCTTAAGTCCTCTCTTGAAGTTCTCCCCTTCAGTGGCCTGGCTATTTTGGGACCCTTGAGAAGGCCAAGTTCCAGATGTACCACAGGAAAGATCTTATTTCAGACAACAAGGCTGGCCAGTCACTCACTGGCAATGCCATCTCTCAGCTAGCAGGGGCTGTGCAACAGAAGCCCTAATGTCCCCCAAGCACTGAGGGTCCTTTCACAGGAGGGGAGCTACTGATCTGTGTCACTTGCACATATCTGCGTGGGGCAACTCTTAAAAAGGGGAGTGATCCTTCCTACGGAGGCAGCTCTCTGCACAGCAAACAAATGCCAAAGAATCTATGAGCTTGTAGGGTACAATCTCTACTGCTGCAAAGTCAATTAAAAGTAAGGACAGATACTGAGGGCTGCTCTGCACTTTGAATGAACAGACCATTAATTTGATGATGTTTCTATCTGTATACAGGCGTGGGCACCAGGTGGCTGACCCTGGTTTAGCCCTTTCAGGCCCATCAACTGCCTCCCTCCTGCTGAGACCCTGCCCTTGGAGGGCCTCCAGCACAGGAAAGGCATGGGTGTCACTGTGTCCTTGGGGACATAGGCAGACAGGCATTCTCAGATTAGAATAGCCACGTGCTCAGGGTG
The DNA here is from genome assembly GCA_036589455.1 of Ateles fusciceps. Taxonomy (NCBI): domain Eukaryota; kingdom Metazoa; phylum Chordata; class Mammalia; order Primates; family Atelidae; genus Ateles; species Ateles fusciceps. Next base: position 24,000,495 of record JAZHEH010000091.1, on the reverse strand, counting down.
GCGGCATTACATTAGCCTGCTTAACTCTCAGGTCACCCAAGAGCAGGAGTGGGTCCAGGCCTCGCTTTCAGAGCTGAATTCCTGCCGTGAGACAGCCCTGAAAGGGAGCCAACAAGAGGCGCTGAAGAACCCTTTACTACTCAGTGTTGAGCCATAACGTGCCTGTGGGCATTCTGTTGACTCACTGGGGTGCTCCTCTTCCAGCTGAAATCAGGGTCTGCATTAATCCTGCAGTGTCATTTTGCTGGCTGCCCAGGGGCTTGCTGTTTCTTCCTAGCCACGCACAAAAGCCTCAACCATCTGCACACAGCACACAGCAGGGCCCAGCAGTGAGCAAACCCTCATCCGCTGCCTGCTCCTGGGCGAACATCCTGCCACCCGGAACTATGGGGTTATCAAACCAACAAGGCGCACTCCCTGCCAACAGGGGCTTAGGAGATGGGCTAAGGAGGCAGGAAACAAAACAGAAGCAGAATTACTTGGGAAGCACAGAGTCCCTGAGGGATGGGGAAAGGCACGGGCTCTTCCAGGGTAGACAATGGCCTAGGTAGGGTCTAAGTGTGATTCGTACCTCTGTTCCTAACAGTTCTGTGAGCTTAGGTAATTCTCTTACCTCTGTAAGCCTTCACTTCCTTTTCTAGAAAATGGAGCTAGCAACACCTGCCCTGGAGAAATGCTGTGAGGTTTTATAAGGGCACATCTAGAGGGGTGTCCCAAAGACCGGCAATAAATATGAGTTTCCCCCTAAATAGGTACAACGTTATGCTCTTCAGACTCCAACGTGTCAAAGGAATCAAAAGTGAAGGATAGGGCTGGGCGCAGTGGTTCAAGTCTGTAATCCCAGCACTTTGGGAGGCCGAGGCGGGCAGATCACCTGAGGTCAGGAGCTTGAGACCAGCTTGACCAACATGGCGAACTCCTGTCTCTACTAAAAATACAAACATTAGCTGGGCATGGTGGTGTCCACCTATAGTCCCTGCTACTCGGGAGGCTGAGGCAGGAGAATTGCTTGAACTCACGAGGCAGAGGTTGCAATGAACTGACATCATGCCACTGTACTCCAGCCTGGGCAACAGAGCAAGAATTTGTCTCAAAAAAAAAAAAGAAAAAAAAAAGAGTGAAGGACAAAGTGAATTGATGGTGCCAGAAATCAGAATGGTGGTCACCTCTAGAGGAGATGGTAGTGACTGGGAAGGATCTTGAAAGAACTTCCTGAGGTGATAGGAATATTATCTTTTTCTGGGTGGTGGTAAATGGGTGTATAGCTATGTAAAACTCCATGAAACCCCCACACTGCACACCCCGCCATATCCCACCCATACTATCTGGTTTTAACCAGGAGAGCTGCCAACACCAAACCCTTGGATCCCTGCAGGGCCTGGAGTCCCCAGACAGGCCTTGAGGAGATGCGGCTCCTCCTGGGGGAAGCCTAGGATCCGGAAGGCCCTTGAACCAGCCTGCTACAAGCTGAGCACCTCATGCATCTCACAGAGCACATCTGTGCCTCCATTGAAAGACAAACGGAAGAAGACAGGAGAGGGAGGGAGGAAGGAAAAACAACTCTGTCTGCACACGAGACTGTGACAGCAGAGACTGCTTCCTGGAGCCAATATTCAACCTTTCCAGAGGCATGGCTGGGTCCACCAGGAAGGAATGTGGTCACCACAGGCAGGGGCGGTGATGTCAAAAGAGTAGTGGGAAGCAGCGGCAAGGGGCGGGCTTGGGGGTCAGTGCTGAGCTGAGGAAGATTAGGCTGGAGCTGGAGGCTGAGGTCCACCCTTCTTAGTGCTCCCACCATCACAGGAGACGCCTCAGCAAGTCAGAGGGACTGGAAAGGAGAAACCAGGACATGCTGGGAAGTGAGGAAGGATGTCAGGGAGGAGAGTGAGGAGGCAAGTACAAAGCAGGGAAGAGGGCCTGGAGCTGGGAAGAGGCACCTGAAGACAGGGGGTGGGGTGGGGGAAAGGTCTCCACTGCACAAGAGGTCCACTGAACAGGCCGAGCCTACTAGCACAGCTGGAAGGCAGAGCGGTCAAGACAGGCAAGGGCAGCCTGGCCGCTTCTTCAACAGTCTCGAGGTCTGTACTCTTGGGTCTGTGTGAATTAATGATCCATTTATGCCATTTAATAAAAAAACCATGTGTCTCTTTGTGAGCACTGCATCTAAAAGACATTCCAGGCTTCCCTTCCACTCTGGTGGGGGTTAAAAAAAAAAACCCATTGTTGTAGATAAGCAAAAAACACATGAATTTTACAAAATAGGCAATTAAACACTTCTACGTGAATGAATAATTTCAACCAAAAATGAAATTCCCACCAGTAATGAGGTCTGTGCAGGGAATGCTGACAGCCACCTTCTAACGTTCCCATCCACCATCATTAGTGTCATGACAGCAAATGCTTCTGCTTTTACTAAGTAAAAAACACCTCCATTGCACTCTAGCCTGGAAGACAATGGTGAAACTCAGTCTCTTTTTTTTTTTTTTTAAGACGGAGTCCCGCTCTGTCCTAGGCTGTAGTGCAGTGGTGCGATCTCGGCTCACTGCAACCTCCGCCTCCCAGGTTCAAGCAATTCTCCTACCTCAGCCTCCCAAGTAGCTGGGATTACAGGTGCGTGCCACCACACCCAACTATTTTTTGTATATTTAGTAGAGACAGGGTTTCAACATGTTGGCCAGGCTAGTTTCGAACTCCTGACCTCATCTTCCACCGACCTTGGCCTCCCAAAGTGCTGGTATTAGAGGTGTGAGCCACAGCACCTGGCCGAAACTGTCTAAAAAACAAAACAAAACAACAACAACAACAACAAAAAAGTACCCCCTGGAAGAGTTAAATTGCCCTTTCTCTCTTCTATGGTGTTTTCAACACAATTTAGCAAAAAGAGTTATTTTGCAAATAAATCACAAGAAAAAATATGTGTAATATTTGTAATTCCCGTAGACTCTGACTAAAACATGTCTCTTCAGTCTACTAACTGTTTTCAAGTTTAAGCACATCCAGAAAATGCCTCTTGGTTATACAAACATCTCTCAGATAAGGCTCACTACATGCCTCTTCCTGATTCAAGGGGGAGCTGACAATCTGCCTCCTCAGAGTTGGGGAACAGCTCCGTGTGATCACAGGACAGGGACTGGGGCACCAACACGGTGACCAAGTAGATGAGTGGTGATCCTCGTGGCCGCCTGGTCGGGGCCTGCCTGCAGCTCAGAGTTCATTATCCTTATCTCTGGTTAAAGACATCAGGAATACATATTACACAAAATCCAATTAGGAAAGAAGCACCCAGGGGCTCCGTCCTGACTCTCACTGCTTATCTCACTATATTAATTTATAAAATGAATTGGTTAATTCTGGTCCCTTGTTTGTGCATTGCATTAAAAATCCAAGACATGTCTCAGGGCACCAAACAACTCCATGAGATGGCCAAAATAAAAAGCAAGAAAAAATGACCCCAGATGAGCCAAAGTTTACCCTATTATGTACAAGATAATTATCATTAGAGAAAGCCTGAGGTCAGGTTCTGAGCTTCGGTGAGCTGTTGGCTTCAGAGCAGGTCTAAACTGCACTACTGGTTTTTAACAGCAAATGGGCACCAAGGGAACAGCAGGAGGCCTGGGAAGAGACTGCACTTGGTCCCAGCCCTGGCTCTGCCCCTAAATACATGTGTTACAGAAGCAGCTCACATGCCCTCTGTGAACCTTAGTTTTCTCCACTGTAAAATGAAGGGGAGGCCCAAAAATGCTCTACAAAGCAGTGGTTCTCCAGCCCTTGGGAGTACTGACTCAGGAAATGCAAAAAAGGAATATTCTAAGCCCAATCCCAAGTAGGTCTGATTCCGTAGATGTGTAATGAAGCCTGAACCTCCGCACTGAGAAACAGTGATCGCAAGTTCCTTCCAGCTTTGACACTCTTACAGCCTTATTTCCAAAGTCCCTTCAAACTCTCGACAGCTATATAAAGCCCCAAAAAAGGAAAAGTTAATGTCACAGAAATCTAAAAACGACCACTCCTAACTAACTATACTCAATATCAGAATCACCAGCACTCAGAGCACCCCAAAGTTTCATGTCCCAAATGAAGAGGAGGGCCCAGACATGGTGGCTCATGCCTGTAATCCCAACACTTTGGGAGGCCAAGGCGGGTGGATCACCTGAGGTCAGGAGTTTGAGACCATCCTGTCCAAAATGGCCAAACCCCATCTCTATTAAAAATACAAAAATTAGCTGGGCATAGTGGCAGGCACCTGTAATCCCAGCTGCTTGGGAGGCTGATGCACAAGAATCACTTGAACCCAGGGGTCAGAAGTTGCAGTGAGCCAAGATTGCGCCACTGCACTCCAGCCTGGGCACCAGAGTGAGATTCTGTCTCAAAAAAAACAAAAAAATAAAAAAAACCCCAGAAACAAATGAAGAGAAGGAAGCTGCTAACCCCCAACCCTCAAGGAGTTTTTCTGCCTTAAAAACAGGGTGGGAGGCCGGGCACAATATCTCACGCCTATAATCCCAGTGCTTTGGGAGGCCGAGGCAGGCAGATCATGAGGTCAGGGGTTTAAGACTAGCCTGGCCAACATGGTGAAACCCCATCTCTACTAAAAATACAAAAACCAGCTGGGCGTGGTGGCGTATGCCTGTAGTCTCAGCTACTCAAGAGGCTGAGACAGGAGAATTGCTTGAACCCAGGAGGCAAAGGTTGCAGTGAACTGAGATTGTGCCACAGCATTCTAGCCTGGGCAATAGAGGGAGACTCTGTCTCAAAAAAAAAAAAAAAAAAAGCAGGGTGGAAACAGTTCTTGTGCACTTGTTAGGTGTCTGTCTGGCTAGGTGCATGCCAGGCACACGTGTGTTCATCAAACAGCCATGGAGAAGAATCTGCCTTGACCACCACAACTGAGTCCCTGTACACTGAGTGGCCACTGAATCCTGAAAATGGGCACCTTCTGGGAGCCCCAATCTTGGCTCCATGGAACAGTGCTCTTTAAAAAGTGGGCTTGGCCAGGTGCGGTGGCTCACGCCTGTAATCCCAGAACTTTGGGAGGCCGAGGTGGGCAGATCACCTGAGGTCAGGAGTTCGAGACCAGCATGACCAACATGGAGAAACCCCATCTCTACTAAAAATACAAAAATTAGCCAGGCGTTGTGGCAGTCGCCTGTAATGCCAGCTACTCATGAGGCTGAGGCAGGAGAATCGCTTGAACCTGGGAGGCGGAGGTTGCAATGAGCCTAGATCACACCATGGCACTCCAGCCTGGGCAACAAGAACAAGATTCCATCTCAGAAAAAAAACAAAAAAGTGGGCTCGACATCCACAAACTACAGCTTCACCACTCTGGTCTGAATTAGGAGAAACAGTAACAAAGGCAACTCTTAGGGCTGTCCCGGAGCACTTCTGACTTGGCAGTCCTGGAATATTAAATAGGACACAGATTGTATTAACTGGGTTTTTAGGCCAGAAGAGCCTTCACATGGGTCAGATGTTGAGTTTTACTAACAATACTTCAAAACTTCTAAAACAAAGAAAAAAGATGGAAGAACACAGGAATCCTGGAACTCCCCATATGGCTAAGACCTAGATCAAAATTAAGTGGCCTGGCTCGCCTACATCAGGCAAGAAACAAACAAAACATACTTTCTTCCAAAGTGCAACTAGAGATGGGCTCGGTGGCTCACGCCTGTAATCCCAGCATTTTGGGAGGCCGAGGCGGGTGGATCACATGAGGTCAGGAGTTCAAGACCAGCTTGGTCAACATGGTGAAACTCCATCTCTACTAAAAAAACAAAACAAAACAAAACAAAATTAGCCAGGCATGGTGGTGGGTGCCTATAATCCCACCTACTCAGAAGGCTGAGGCAGGAGAATTGCTTGAACCTAGGAGGCAGAGGTTGCAGTGAGCCGAGATCATGCCATTGCACTCCAGTCTGGGCAAGCGAGTGAGACTCTGAATCAAACAACAACCAATACAAAAAACAAAATGCAAATAGAGTTGAGCTTCAGCACCCTACCGAAGCTCTCTGCTTGCTATGATGGGGTGCATGATGAATGCAATATTACTGCCCATTTGATACAGAAATAAACAATCAATAGCCATTCGCATCCCTACAGCCAAAGTCAAAATCCTTTCAGTTCCCACTGGATTGTAATGTAGGGTCTCTCCCACTACCCCAGCACTGTTCTGAGTACATAATAGACTTGGGGAAAATTCTGAATAATAAACTAAGTCCACATTCCACTTAAAGCACACCTTAGGAGTTAGGCTTTGCCCAGAGACTCCTGGTAAGACAAGAGGTCTGTGCCAACCACATACTCTATAAACAATCACAAGTCACAGGCTATTGGAGGATTTATCTAATACACCTGTTATCTCATATATATATATATATATATATATATATATATATATATATTGTATACATTTTATCCGAGGATAAACAAATGACTATCCCTATGTGTTTTCAACAGGAAAAACTTTTTTTAGAAGATGAAACCAACATTGCTTCTCTTTGCAGCTGTGTCCAAATAAACAGAAATGAACCAGCATGAGCCTGTGTCTTCAAGTTGCCACCCTGGGCTCCAGTCCCTCCTTGATGCTTACCAGCTGCATGACCACAGACAGGACTCCTTGCTACTAAGACTGTTTCCCCAGCTGTAAAGATCCCCACATTTCCCAGGGGTCTTTGCAAGATTTAAGTGAAATAAGGTACGAAATAAGGTACGAGTCTTTGTAAACTCTGAGCTGCTCTGTGCCCTAAATACTTGCATTTCTTTTTCTTTTTTCTTTTTTTTTTTTTTTTTTGAGACTGAGTCTTGCTCTGTCACCCAGGCTGGAGTGCAATGGCACCATCTCAGTTCACTGCAACCTCTGCCTCCCGAGTTCAAGCAATTCTCGTGCCTCAGCCTCCCGAGTAGCTGGAATTACAGGCATGCACCACCATGCCCGGCTAATTTTGTATTTTTAGTAGAGACGGGGTTTTCTCCATGTTGGTCAGGCCGGTCTTGAACTCCCTACCTCAGGTGATCTGCCTACCTTGGCCTCCCAAAGTGCTGGGATTACAGGTGGGAGCCACCACACCTGGCCTAATTTTTGTATTGTTAGTGGAGATGAGGTTTCACCATGTTGGCCAGACTGGTCTCAAACTCCTGACCTCAAGTCATCCACCCGCCTTGGCCTCCCAAAGTGTTGGGATTACAGGCGTGAGCCACCATGCCGGGCCGTAACTGCCTTTCTTTATTCCACAAATAGTTATTGATGGACTCAGCTTTTCTCTAGTACTAGTTGGTTGGGCTGTTTACAAAGCCTAATTATTTTTAAAAAATATTTATTTATTTATTTGTTTTAGAGACAAGGTCTTGCTATGTGGCCCAGGCTGCTCTTGAACCCCTGGGCTCAAGTGATCCGCCTGCCTCGGCCTCCCAAAGTTGGAATTACAGGTGTGAGCCACTGTGTCCAGTTCAACAAAGCCCAATTCTTGACTCTGTCTCACCAAGTTGGTAGCAAGCCGGTTAGAATTAGAAGCCCCTTTATCGAGTCTTAAGAGGACTAATTAGCAAGGATGTCACTTTCTCTGCTGAAGACTGTATCTAAAGTTTTACAACCTGGAAGCAAACAGCCAAAAACAACTCTAGGGACCTGAGCCCTCAACTACCCACCTCTCCAACAGGCCAGGCCACTGCTCTGAGGAAGAGGCCTGCACTGCAGACAAACTCCCAGCTGAGCAGGAACACCCAGCTGCACTGACTGTGGCTCTGTGCATACATCTCCCTGAGGCCTAGGCAGAAAAGCCAAGCCAGGCTAGGGCACAGAAGGGTCCGCCTAGGAGCAGAACATCTGCTGGCGTTTCCTCAACATCCTCGGTGGCCCCTCACCAGGGCACACGTCAGGTGTCCCCAGGCCAGGCACCATCCGCAGCTGCTCATATTTCCCCTGCCGGGGGACACTCGTCAGCCTCCAGCCTGCCTGCAGCCCCAGCCCTGCAGCCCGCCTCACTGGTTTCATGTGGCAGAGGTAGGAACTGGGATGTCACACAAAAGTTAGCTTCAGGGCACGTGAGAAACGACCTACCTCTTCTTAGGGAAAACAAAACAAAACAAAACAAAAGCAGAGCCACCTGCTTTAATCATCCAAAGTCACAAATCACAGATGGGAAGTACCTGAAATTTCCATGCCAGGAAGCAAACTCTGAATTTAGACAGAGACAAGGAAAAGGGCCTCTCTCATCTGCTACATTTCCATGCTAAAAGTGAACACCCTGGTCAGCCACCTGGCGAGTCCGTCCTCCAGACACCACCCTACAAGTGTCTGTTAGGTCTCAGTGCACAGCATCAGCGGACGTGTATTCTGTACAGAATACAATTTCCAAAAGAAAAACATCCTCAGTTCATCAGCTGCAGTGCAGGCAAGGGGACCCTCTCTGATGGAAGGTGAGACCCTTAAGTCCCGGGGGGGCTCTGCTCCCACCTGCAGCAGCTTCCCAAGCATTTGGCCCACAGCAGCCACACTCCCTGCAAGAGGGTGGTGGCACTTGGAAAACCCCTCCCCTCCTTCCATCTGCAGTGACATTTACACCCCTGAGAGTTGGGTCCAGAACAGCTGTGCAGGTAATTGGTACCTCAGGAAGGCAGCCTGATGTCCCCCCCCTTACAGGCTGCACTCCTACTTCCTGCCTGGTACTTTGGGGCTACACAGACAAGGCTGAGGAGACCCTCCCCTGGAGGAGCTGAGGCTGAGTGAAGCCAGCGCTCTACACAGCACAGTGCCGGAAACAAGGCCCCAGCCTGTCTTTGGCAGAGAATGGGGGAGATGCATCTATGGATACACAGGCGGGAGACGGCAGCTTGGTCAAGGCTCCGGAAGCCCCGCAGCTTCATCTGTTACTGTTCTTCTACATCCTCCTCTCACAAGGGGCATGGGAAGCCCCAGGGAGGGCTCTGAGAGTCACCTGGATGCTGGTAGAGGGAGTCAGCTACACTCTGTACAAGGAAGATAAGAGGAGGCCTCACTTCTAATCTAAGAAACAAGATCCCAGGACTCTCGGAGAACTGAAAGGCCCATGGACAGCCAGGACAGTCTGCTGTGTGGAGAGGCCACACACTTATCCAAAAACACATTTCTACTCCACAGAGCAGGCTGCAAATGTTTCTGGGGGTTCCACGCATCCAACAGTTCAGGCTGTGGGGCATTCAACTCCAATGCACCATCTCCCTTGATTCTCCCAACTCTGCTGGCAGGAGTGTTGCTATGCCCACTTCACAAAAAGGGGAGACTGAGGCTCAGAGAGGGTAAGTGCTTTGCCTAAGATCTCTAGAACCCAGGTTTGATGGTAAGGCCAAGTAGATGCTAACCTTTCTCCTACTCCTGTCACAGCTGTACACTGTGGTAACATCCACGTGTCACTAACATCTCCAAAACCTTCATTTCCCGGGGAAAAATGCAGCAGGAGAGAAAGGCTTCCATTTTGCCCGGCCACGTTGGGCTGAGGCTCAGACCTGGAACATTCAGTTCAAGTGTGCTCTGGGTCAGGGAGCCAGCACTCGGTGCTGAGTCATCGGGCCAGCCAGAAACGGCCCAGGAGAGTGAGAGCACTCAGCTTAATTCTGAGTCACCACAGCCCCAAGAGCACAGGGACGCCTGGCATGGAGCGCTATCAGAACCGGGGAAGACCCCACCCCCAACCCAACCCAGGAAGAAGTGCTAACCCGGCTTCGATGCTGGGGGTCTGAACTGATCCAGAAAGGAAGGGCCATTGAAGGGGGGGGCTTTTCCACTGCACATGAAGGAGCCTTCCCATTCTCCCGCTGTTTGGATTTTTAAACCATCCATTCATTTATTCATTCATTCAGTGTCAAGGAAGAATTTTTTAAATAACTGAAAAAAATATAGAATTCTACTTTAATAAACACTGAGGAAGATACTTTAAAATGGGAAATGTTTGTTCTCAATTGAATACTAAGGAATTTTCTGTAAAAAAATCTTCGCAGTTCACTGGAGCACAGCTCTGTTCTGGGAGCTATTGGACGGCTGGGCTGCTTACAGGCTCCTGACGCATAGAGCCGGCACTCTGCGATTCTAGGCTTTTCTGAATTGACAGTGAATAAGAAGCTTCACGTATACGGTGTCTAATCTTACTGCCAGCCACACGAAAAAAAATTTTTAAGAGACTCCTTTCACAGTGCCCAGGGCTGCTCTCTGCGCGGCTATGGAAGCGGGGTCTAGCTGCTGCCAGCTCCCAGCCTCTCCAGCCCTGCTGGAAGATGCTGTGTCATTGGGAGAAACAAAAAGAGCTTCTCCAGACCTGTAAGGACGAACTGAGGAAATCAATACTGTCCTTTGTGCAGAGAAGGCCATTCGGAAAGTGACAAAAGGAGCAGGCCTCAGGATACCTTTAGGAGCCCAGGATAACTCTGCAGTTCTTAGGAACCAATGGAAGGCTTCCCGGGACACACTTACACCCTTTACAGGCAGTTTTTCTGGAACTGCTTTCGAGCTCTGGGCCCAGGCCCATGTTCTAGCCTTTTCGACGCAGTCACTCCTTCAATTTTTTCTGAGCCTGTGGACCCTGCCAGGGATCAAGAGGCAGAGATGAAACACACAGACTCTGCCCCCAGAACTCTGAACAGAGATGTGACCCCAAGGCAAAGTAGAAAAGTGCTGAGCTTAGGAAAAAAGATTCAAATTAAAATAAAATGGAGTCCAGAGGAGAAACGGCCTGCTTCGGACCAGGGCAAGACAGGACATGTCTGTGGAGAACAGCCTCGAAGTGAGCAGACTTGTCTTCTATATGGCATTTAATACTGGGACTTGCTCACTGTGTGGGCACCCAGTGAATTTGAGATGCGGTGAAGGAGTGAGTGAACAGCCGGGCCCGTCTCCTAAGTCCAGACCCAGGTTCAAAAAGCAGGCCAACATTTCTGATGAACTGTACAAAGATGGATTCAGGGCTGTTTATCACCTCAAGCCGCGCCTGGGGGAGTACAAAGCAGCCAGGCCTGCTAAAGGCGGATCTATCACCTATTCAGGAACACAGGTGGGGGTAAAGCCATAGAAGTCTTTCTGTTTTGCCACAGGCCAGGCACACTGCCTCTCCGAGTCTGCTGTCCCATACATAAGATACTTCACAGCTTCTGCTTCAGAGAACTGATGAGAATTTAGTAATAAGGCTTCTGAAAGTACCCGCCAATATGTGGCACATATATATATGTATGTTGACAGACAGAAAAATCCCACATTCATTCCTTTCCCCCAAAATTCTTCCTAAGCGTTTGCAAGCTGCCTGGCTTCCTAAAAAGCTGCCAAGGTCCCCCAAGATATCTTCATCGAAATATGCGAAGACTTAACACCAGATATCTCACATAGTATCACATGTGCCCCATGACGTATAGAGATAAATCCTGCATCTGCAAAACGAGGGGCTCTGGAGCCTGGCTCAGAAGGCTGGCTGATGGGTGTGGCGGCGCGTGCCTGTAATCCCAGCTACTAGGGAGGCCGAGGCAGAAGAATCGCTTGAATCCAGGAGGCGGATGTTGCAGTGAGCCAAGACTGTACCACTGCACTCCAGCCTGGGAGACAGAGTACGACTGTCTCAAAAAAAAAAAAAAAAAAAAAGAAGGCCGGCTGAGTCTATGCTCTGAGGCAGAAGCAGATCAGGGGTGTGCACTTGATTCACAACAAAGGGAACCCAGGAGGGGCTGGAGAATAGCACAGGGAGGTGTGGCACAGGGTTCACCCATGTTCGTCAGTGCCAGAGGTCTCAAAGATCCTAATAAGCAAGGCCTTTGTCTTCAGTTTCTTATGTAAGCTCTCTTAAACATTTAAGAGCAATATGAAAACAGCAAAACTTAAAGGAGAAAAAGTAGGTCTGGATGATGAATAGTTTTCTACTTTGGATGATAAACATCAGAACATCATTTTTAAATGTCAATAGAAAGTAATAAACATGTAGAGTGGTTTATATAAGGTGACTGTGTGTCATTCCAGAAACGAGGATAGCACTAAGCAAGCCTCATGGGTGGCATAAAGCTTTCTGACTCACAAGCAGCCCTGATGGCATCCAACAGTTAAGCCATCCCAGCCCTGGCTAACATCAAACGCTGCCACAGGTCCTGTGTACAGGCTCCACCCTCATAAAGGGCAAACCTACCCAAAAAAACAGGGAACAAATGATGTTCTCGGAGATGCAGTTAGTTCTCATGTGAACAACACAGGCTGTTATTTAGAGGGGGAAAATGGAAGTCCTGGATGAGCTGGACTCCAAGGCATCTGGCCATGCTCTTCATCCCTCCCCCAACAAATCACTTTCATGCAGTTGCACAGGAACTTGCTCAGCCATCACTGCAAGTTGCTGGAAATACTAAGGAGAGAATGGCCAATCATTTCCTGACTGTGCTCTGACTCTGCTAAGAGTTACAACAGCTTGCAATCGATCTGCAAAGAGCAAAATGATCTCATCTTTGAGAAAATTCAGGAGGCTCTGCTGAACCTTAAGCAGAATGAATGAGTCTCTCTACTTCAATCATAACTTGAAACATTTCCAATGTGCTCTGAAAGGATGTTTCTACCTCCCTCTCACAGTGCTTGAATATAATCTGTCAAATGATTATGGTGAGATTCTGCTGGGTGGGCAAGACAGAAAGGAAAGGTTCTGGCATGCTTCTTCCTGGGGTCCAGGAGGGTCTCTGGACCATCTCCCCCACTCTCACCCTGCCAGTCACCCTGCCAGACTTTGCAGTGTGCTGTTTTCACTCACTCCCCACATGTCACCCCCATATTCACACCTTCAGAAGCCCAGGCACCCGGGCGTTTCCCCAAGAAGGAAAATGGAGGCTCGGGAAAAGGCTCTGCTGGTTAGATGTTCAGGAGGCACTAAGCTGCAGCTCCTCCTCCCCAAAATGGGATCACTGGCCATCCATGGCTACCACTGCAGTGTGGCACAATCAGAACCACCAAAATAGCTTTTTGAACTTAATAGATTTCTGGGCTCTACACTGAGCAATTCAGATTTGAACACGGGGTTTGGGCAGGGAGGTGGTGAGACACAGCCACAATCTGTGTTCTTAACAGGACTCCCTGGAGACTGCCAGGCTGGTAACCCCCAGGATCCACAGAGCTAGAACAGCCCTGCTCCATGAGGGAGGGAGGTCTCCCTCTCATCCCAGGGAGGCCTGCTGGGGAACAGCACTCCAGAGTATCCGGCCTCTGTTTATTCAGGGGAGGAGAGCCTGGAGGAGTGGCTGCAACCAGCACTGAATGCCAACTTCTGCCAGGAAGGGTCCTGGACTGGTATGAACTTGCCAAATTAGTGGGAAGCCCAAGTGTACAGAAAATCAAAATCCAGGAAGACTGCAGGTACGGAGGTCCAGCTGTTTAGAATGGGGCTGGATGAAGCCCAACATCTTTGTGGGCCACTGGCCTGCTTCAGCAACAGAAGACACTTGCTTTCGCTCTGCCCTTCTGCAAAAACAGGGAGTTGTCCTAACCACTTCAGGGAAGGCGGAGGATCAACTGCAAGATGGCAGGAGAAGACTAAATAAAATGCAAAGGTCTAGTCTTTTCCTTTTTTTAACTAATGCAGTTAAATTTTAAACATCCTAGGCCGGGCGCAGTGGCTCATGCCTGTAATCCCAGCACTTTGGGAGGCCAAGGGTGGGGGGGTGCGGATCACCTGTCAAGAGTTCAAGACCAGCCTGACCAACATAGAGAAACCCCGTCTCTACTAAAAATACAAAATTAGCCAGGTGTGGTGGTGCATGCCTGTAATCCCAGCTACTTGGGAACCTGAGGCAGGAGAATTGCTTGAACCCAGGAGGTGGAGGTTGAGGTGGAGGTTGATGGCACCATTGTACTCCAGCCTGGGCGACAAGAGTGAAACTCTGTCTCAACAAAACAAAACAAAATAAAACAAAAATGTTAAACATCCTGAAGCTGAGTCATCCCCCAAAGAGAGGTTTCTCTCGAGCTCCTTGTGCTCAATGAACAGCTTTTTTACTGACTGACAGCATTTCCTCTTGAAGATGGTAATGCCCAGATCTGGGCCTCAGCTCAACTCCTCCAAAATTGCCTTTTGTTTTTCTGCGAGGGCCCTTTTCTCATTATGCATTGAGAAACCAATTTTGAATACAAAATGATACTGAAGGATTTTTCACTACATTAAGTCTTGAGTAAGGTGTAATTCACACAAGTGCAATTGAATTAGTCACCATATATTGCGTGTGTGAAAGCACAGGATCAAAAGCAATGAAGCACAAACAGCTCATGGGTTGAATATTAGTTTTCTCCGTAAGTTTTGGCGTCATGCTCACAAGTCTCAAGTCATTGATTTGGTAAAGAGAACTCTCTTCTTGAGTTGCTCATGTCCCATCATCAAAATCCAAGCAATCACAGCACAGAGGTCAGTGACCCAGTAACTTGGTGGCCAGGAGGGCACAAAGATAATCAGGTATTCTAGCCTGCATGCTTCACAGTTTCACAAAACATTCACTTCCAACTTCTGAACAGACACACTGCCTTTTACTAAGACTCTCCTGACATCAGTGCTCTCCCTGCTATAGGTACTAGCTGGGTGACCTTCAAAAATCACACCTGAACTCTCTGGGTTTTTTCAGAAAATAAAGAAGCCTAACTAAAAGATCTTCAAGGACCTTTCAACTTTAACATTTTGACTGTGAAATTTTCAAATAAACCTTTCCAGCATCAGACTTCTGATTTAGTAGTTCTTACTTTCTATTTGTTGAGAAGAATAATGGTAACTAAACCTGCTTTTTTCCTTTTAAGGTTTATGAAACCACAGCCTAACCCATGCACCAGGTGGGTACAGGAAGATCTCAACTTGCTGGGTAAGTTTCATGCTGAGAACAAAGTACTAGCAATGTTTATGTTCAAACTTAATCTTCACTCATAACAAAGGCTGCCAGCAGATTCTACTGTCCCTATGTCTACAGGAAGAAGCCCTCAAAAAAATAGTTGTAAACCACACTAAAGATTATGTACATCCACGCAGACTGCTAAGGGGGTTTGAAATGAGCGTCAGTTTCACCCAAAAATGGGTTGAACAGGCACCCAAAAAGGTATATTTAACTGTGTCCATCCCAGCTAATTACAGCCTCTTACATTAATTTTCAAGAATAAATATACAACTAATCTCTCATAAATGTAAACTGCTGACTGTACACCGTCTCACTATTGGGAACCAGAGTTTTATCAATATTGTTAAAACAAAAAGTGTATAAAAATGAAGGGAAATAATACAGGTCTTCTAAAATAATGGGTTACAAAGCATTTTTTAATTTGCTGAGTTTTTAAATCTTCAAAATAATTTATCAGCTCTTTTGCTGCTTTTATCTTGCCCAGACAGCAGTAACAATTATGCTTTCTTTAAGAATAACATAATTATTTTTTAAAACTTTTTATTTTGAAAGCTCAAATTTATAGAAAATTGAAAGAATAGTATAAGTATGATTTTTGAAAATTAACACTCATTCCAAACTTACGTTTTCAAATTTCATGCTCTTGGGGATTAAGAAGTATATATCCTTGCATATATGTAAATGAGACATACTTCTGCTATATTCACAAGAGTATCATTACTCAGTTATTTGTGTACTGGTAACAAATCCTAAGTATTTTAATACCACAAGAAGGCAGGAAGCGAATGCCATTATAAATATACACATTATCATTCTCTTTCTCTCCAGTGTGAGGCAATGTGGTAAGGCAATGGCCAACTGTAAGACAGTCTCCCATCTCTAGTTTAGAAACTGCTGGGGGAGAAATGCACCCCGTTTTTTATTTTACAAGTGATACTAGGATACATACATATCCAAAGCACTTTTAAACAATAATACAATTTTAATTTGAAATACATACATATACATAGATGTTTTGACACCAGCCTCCTGAGTCACTGGGTGCCTCAAATGGGACAGTAGTGAAGACATCCCTCAACCAAGTTAGGGAACTTGAGAGGTAAAAATCCCCCAAAAGCACCATCCAAGCTTGTGTGTACCTCGCGTTCGCGCAGACAACTGGGTGCGCCGCGGATCCCGGGCCCGGAAGCCAAGCAGGCAGCAGGGACAGCGGCCTCCAGAGCCGATCAGGCTGGCTGCCCTCCTCCAAGCCCGGGAGCTCTAGGCCGGCGCCGGACACCCGGCCCTCCGTCCTGGAGTCGAGCCGCGGACGACACACGGGCCACTGCGGGGACGCTTCCCGGGCCACCAGATCCCGGGGCCTCCTTTCGCCCCGACGCCTGTCAAGGGCGGGTCGGGAGCAGGGACTCGTCCAGGGGCCGCGGGAATGTGTGGCGGGGCGCGGAGCCGGTGTTCGCCCCGCGAGGGGCCTTCGCCGACCCCCGGGCCCCACCGCCTCGCGTCCCACCCGCCCGGCCAGCTTCCTGCCGCCCGCCGTCGAGGTGGCGCCGCCGACCAGGGCGGGCCGCGGGCCCGGCTCACCTTGGGGCCCTCAGGGGGCACGCGCGGGTCGTTCCACGTCGTGGTGCGGCTGTTGTGGTCCACGAAGAAGGGCCAGCCGGTCTGCGGGTCGATCTTGATCTCCCAGCCGGGGGGCGGGGGTCGCGGTCACCGTTGCCGGACGCCACCTGCATCATGGGCGAGTGGGTGGCGGCGCTCATGCTGGGTAGGGGTTGGGGTCGGCCCGGAGTGGGGGCCGCCGGGGCACGGGTGCGGAACGCGGTCTCCGGGCGCCGAGTCTCTGGCCGGGCCGCCGCAGTGGGCCCCTCTCCGCCGCCGACGTGTCCGGGAAGCCGGCGCCGGGCACCTTTATGAATTAAAGGCGGGGGTGACGTGGCCTGAGAGGGGTGGAAGTGTCTGGAAATAGCCTCTTCGCTGCCAGAGGAGAAGGAGGAGATAAAGGGAGGTAGCAACTGGCCGGCTAGAAACTTCCAGTCCCGTCCAGAGAAGTTGGCCGCGGCCCGGGGTTGGATGCGGAGCTCCGCCCTGAGTCATCGGCTATAATCGCGGCGGGCGGGGCTGCGGGTGGGGGCGGAGCCTCGGACCGCTCGCCCCTCCCCCGCCTCCCTGCCCCCTCCCCCTGCCCCCCGCGCCCCTCCCTGAGCCTCCTTGTGCGCGTGCCCGGGCCGGAGTCGCCGCGGGTGGGCGCGGGAGCGCCTTCGGGGTCTGACTGCGGGTGGGACGCCGGACGCGCTGAGTTGGGGGTGTCCTCCGTGCGCCCCGGGCGGGTTTCGGCTTTCACACTCCCTCCCTCCCTCTCCTTTGCGCCCAGTGAGTGTTCCCGGGGCCGGAGCCGGTGCTCCCCGTGCCTGCCGCCCCTCCTTCCTGTGCAAACAAAGCCATCTCACCCACCGCCATCCCCTCCCCCATATATGACAGCCGGGGACACTGAGGGCTGCCTGGGAGGAGCGCGGGGATGCTCATCTGACACTAGAAGGAAGGCAGGGAGAAAATGGAAGTCAGTGCAAACTCACCTGCCTTTCTTCGGAAACTTCAAGGAAAAAAAGATTGTGTCAGCTGGTGGTTTTTAGTCTCCTAGACTAAAAAGAAAGTTTCGTTGTAGTAAACAGCTTTAAAGAAAAATCACATTATCTTGGATTTGGATCTTTTTTATGGTAGAGGTTGGTTCTTGCTATCCTACTTCTTGACCCTCATTTGGGAAGTAAAGACCTAACCTAACCGTGACATTTTTTCGTTTGGTTCATTCAATGGAGGCTTGTAACCTGTCAAAGGAGAATTACAACATATTTAATTTAAAGATCTTTTTGTTTGTTTTTATTTTTTAACTTTTATTGTTAGTTTAAAGATCTTAATTGATTTTATTTGTGATTCTAGAATTGGGCAACACCTCCATTAAATCAGAATAAGTGTTCCCAAAAGCTGAGCAGAAGAGGTTGGTTTTATAGACAGAGAAGGGCTGAAGAAAGCAGAAACAAAGAACCAAGACTGGATTGGTTGTTTCACAATTACTTTCCTTGTAAGGAGGGAACAGAGAGAATCACAGAAAAATAACTGATGAGGGCTTGGCACTGTGGCTCATGCCTGTAATCCCGGTACTTTGGAAGGCCAAGAATGGAGGACCTCTTGAGTCCAGGAGTTTGAGGCCAGCCTGGACAACACAGTGAGACCTACACCTCTGCAAAATAAAAAAATAAGCCAGTTGCAGTGGCTTATGCCTGTCGTCTCAGCTACTCAGGAGGCTGAGGTGGGAGGCTCACTTGATACCAGGAGTTTGAAGCTGCCATGAGCTATGGCTGTGCTCCTTATGCCAGCCTAAGCGACAGAGCAGGACCCTGTCTCTTAAAAAGAAAGACAGAGAGAGAGAGAGAGAGAAAGAGAAATGATTGGTTAACATCAGGTTACATACTGCAGATTACTGTACAATTAACCCTTAACATGGGTTTGAACTGAGCAGGTCCACTTGCACTTGGATTTTTTTCTTTTTCTTTTTTTTTTTTGAGACAGAGTTTCGCTCTTGTCATCCAGGCTGGAGTGCAGTGGTGCAATCTGGGCTCACTGCAACCTCCACCTCCTGGGTTCAAGTGATTCTCCTGTCTCAGCCTCCGGAGTAGCTGGGATTACAGGCGCCCGCCACCACACTGGGCTAATTTTTATATTTTTAGTAGAGATGGGGTTTCACCATGTTGGCCTGGCTAGTTTAGAATTCCTGACCTCAGATGATCCACCCCTCTTGGCCTCCCAAAGTGCTAGGTTTATAGGCATGAGCCACCGCACCTGGCCTGGATTTTTTTCAATAAAAGGTGCACCGAGTATGCTTGCCTCTCCTGTCTCCCCTTCCACCTCTTCACCTCTTCTGCCTCTGCCACCCCTGAGACAGTGGAATCAACCCCACCTTTTCCTTCCCCTCCTCAGCCTCCACGTGAAGATGATGAGAATGATAACGATTATCGTGATCAACTTCCAATTAACGAGCAGTAAATGTAAATCTCTTCCTTATGATTTTCTTAATAACATGTTCTTTTCTCTAGCTTACTTTATTGCAAGAACACAGTACATCACACATGTAACATACAACATATGTGTTAATTGACTGTTCATGTTATTGGCAAGGCTTTTGGTCAACAGTAGGCTATTGGTAGGTTTGGGAGAGCTCGAAAGTATACAGGGGCTGAGGGTAGTGGCTCACACCTGCAATCCCAGCACTTTGGGGGTCGAGCAGGGGATCACTTGAGATCAGGAATTCAAGACCAGCCTGGCCAACATGGCAAAACCCCATCTCTCTAAAAATACAAAAATTAGCTGGTCGTGGTGGCATGCTTCTGTAATCCCAGCTACTTGGGAGGCTGAGGCAGGAGAATCACTTGAACCTCAGAGCCAGAGGTTGCAGTGAGCCTGAGATCACGCAACTGCACTCCAGCCTGGGTGACAGAGCCAGACTCGATTCAGAAACAAAACAAAACAAAAAACAAACAAATTATGCAGGGATTTTTTTTTTCTTTTTCTTTTTTTTTTTTTTTTTAGACAGGGTGTTGCTCCGTCTCCCAGACTGGAGTGCAGTGGCGCAATCTCGGCTCACTGCAACTCTGCCTCCGGAGCTCAGGTGATTCTCCTGCTTCAGCCTCTCAAGTAGCTGGGATTACAGGCGTGCACCACCATATCCGGCTAATTTTTGTATTTTTAGTGGAGACAGGGGTTTCGCCATGTTGGCTAGGCTGGTCTCAAATTCCTGGTCCCAAGTGATCCACCCGCCTCAGCCTCCCAAAGTGCTGGGATTACAGGTGTGAGCCACTGTGCCCAGCTATGCAGGGATTTTCGACTGCACGGAGATGGTGCCACCAACCACTTCCTGTCACCCCTCACCCCCCACCCCTCATTCAAAAGTAGCCTGTTTGGGAAATTAGACTATCATCTCTCCTGATTTCTCAGAAAGTCAGATAACAGGTTGGTTTGGGGTTTGGTGACGTGGAACTTTAGCATGAGTGACTCCTTTCTGATTTTTAGTTGGGTCTGTCGAGGCCTAATCCAAGAGCTTAGTCCAAAAAAGTGACCTTCTATAACTTTTATTTAACAAACGTCAATGAACATCCCAATTTCCCTGGGAAAGAGAAACCATGTTCCAGAAAGAGAGAATGTTAGGGAGGTTCCATTTCAGATCTTCAGGCATACCGACTCATTCCCTTCCCCAGAAACACTTTGAACTAATATCGGGCCCAGTTTTTCAACTCGGAATCAGAGAATATTCTCAAATCCTTGCAGTCAATACCTCTGCCCTTTCCTGCCCTCAGATTACTCCTTCTGAAGGAAATGCCAGAGAGGCCTGCCAATCATTTCCAACAGAATGATTCTCACTTGTAAAGGCATGCGTGTCAGGTTTGGAGTCCAATAGCTCCATCGACGATTAGGCCCATCATCGCAATGCACTAATTTATCATGGGAAATATTACTGCTGAAGGAACTAGACCCCCAAATCAGTGCCTGTCTTATGCTTCTTTATATCTGCAGCCCTGAGCCCAGAGTCCATATTCAATAAATGTTGATGTTTATTGAAGATTGAATCCAGAATGAAATTATATTTCTACCTTCTTCCTTGCTCAATTTGCTTTCCACTACAATTACCATTTAAATAAACACAGAGGCCGGGTGTGGTGGTTCATGCCTATAATCCCAGCACTTTGAGAGGCAGAGGTGGGTGGATCACTTGAGGCCAGGAGTTTGAGACCAACCTGGCCAACATCAAACCCCCATCTCTACTAAAAATACAAAAATTAGCTGGGCATTGTGGTGGGTGCCTGTAATCCCAGCTACTCAGGAAGCTGAGGCAGGAGATTTGCTGGAACCTGGGGGGTGGGGTTTGCAGTGAGCTGAGATCTCGCCACTGCACTCTGGCCTGGGCAGCAGAGCAAGACTCTATCTCAATAAATAAATAAATAAATAAACACCGAAAGTGTTTTTTGTTGGCCATTTTTCCCCTGAAAGAAGAAGCAGGGAGGAAGCAGGTTACTCTGGGACTAACATAGCTGCTTCTGACGGTTGCTCTGGAGGCCAAAGCAGCTCCATCTTGCATGTTTATCTGGCATGTTCACTTCTGATGAACCCCGGTTCCGGGAATGTCTAAGATTTCCTGTTTTCACATACTTACCCTTAGGTCAAAATAATGTTGGTATTACTGTAATCCCATACATACTATAAATCCTGCCCTTGAAAAATTCCCTATGGTATACAAGCGCTGGGACTTGTGGGTAACAGTGCAGGGATCCGCCATCTTGTCTTGCAGCCATCCAGGACATGGCTCATGTTTGTAAGTTCCTATTAAGTGTTTCTTTCTGAGAATCTGGATTTGTCCACCTCTTTCTTCAGCTTCTCAGCTTCCTCAGCCTTTGGGGGTAGGTTTGCATAGACCTGCTCACCGCAGAACAGTTATCCTCAACTAGGGACTTCCACAGGGTTTGTCTAAAACAGAGACGCAAGTCTTGGAGAGCTAGCTGGAAGACGCTGCTTGGAGCCATGTTGAATGCTGAGCACCATGTCTGTCCTCGGTGGCTTTTTCTGGTCTCCAGGCCTTCGGACACTCCCTCTGTAGGCCTCCTGGAGTTCATATGCCCAGATCAGGAGCTTAAGCATAACCCTAGATTTCTTTTGACCGTCACTATTTATCCTTTTTTTTTTTTAGGACAGAGTCTCGCTCTGTCGCCTAGACTGGCATTCAGTGGCGTGATCTTGGCTCACTGCAACCTCCACCTCCTGGGTTCAAGCGATTCTCCTGCCTCAGCTTCCCGAGTAGCTGGGATTACACGTGCCACCATGCCTGGCTACTTTTTGTATTTTTAATAGAGATGAGGTTTCACCACGTTGGCCAGGCTGGTCTTGAACTCCTGACCTCAGGTGAACTGCCTGCCTTGGCCTCCCAAAGTGCTGAGATTATAGGCATGAGCCACTGCACCTGGCCCATTTAATTACCCTTAAATCTGTGGATTCCACCTCCTAGATATTCCTTGATTGTGAACTCCTGTCTGCCTTTAGTGCCACCAACCCGTCCAGGTCACCCTTGTCTGTCATCTGGACCCTGGCACAGCCTCCAGATGGATCTCCCAGCCTCTAATCTCGTGTGTGTCTGTGTGTGTGTGTAGGCACTTGGTCATGTAAAACAGCCTCTAATCTCATGTGTGTCTGTGTGTGTGTGTGTGTGTGTGTGTGTGTGTGTGTGTAGACACTTGGTCATGTAAACCAGCCTCTAATCTTGTTCATTTTCAAGTCATTGCCCACAGAGTAGCCAGAGCAACCTTTCGAGCACAAAACAGGCCTTTCCCCTTCTCTGCCTAGAAAATCTTTAATGCCTCCCTGCTGTCTCACACTCCTTGGCCTGGTGTACGTAAGACCTTCCTCCTGTCAGCCTGGTGTGCGCTCTGGCTGGCCGTGCTGCACCATGTCATGCAGGCACTCATACAGCCTGCCCTTGCCTCTGCCCATCCTGCTTCCTCCACCTGGAGAGCCCGTCTCCAGCACCCAGTGGCCTGTCACTCTCTTTGCCTGGCTAACTCTCCATCATCAGGTATTAACCTTTGGCATCACTCTTCTTCATCCTCCTGGTCTGGGTCATGTGTCCCTTCTACTGTGGCAAAAATTGTGATGACTTTTGCACCATCCCAACAGGTGCTCCCTTATACATCCTGTGCCACCTCTCAATTGCACTGCATTGCAATTGCTTGTCTGATGGTCTGATTTGCCCATGGATTGAGTTTCGTAGGGGCAGGAGCTGACTGTCAATCACCACTGGGTCCCTAGCCTCTAGCATAGTGCCTGACAGATAATAGTTACTAAAGCAACAGTTGTAATAGCTACCACTTATTGAGCATTTACTGCATGCCAGGTACTATGTGAAAGGCTTTGTGTGGATGACTGCATTTCATTTTTATGGGAGAAGCTGCGATGCGTGCTGCCCAGATCCACTTTCAGAGATGAGGGACTTATTCCACCTGCTGTTGGGGATGCTGTAGGAAGCCCAGTCTCAGCTACCTATGGGGACTGACGCAGCTGACGATAACTGCCTTGCCCAAGGTCACACGTCCCTCCAGGGACAACCTCATCCAGTGACTCATCTACGGAGGAGCTTAGGAGCCCAGCCCCTTTGGTCCGACTGAGGATAGGGCTACCCCAGCTCCAGAGTGCCCTCTGGGGTTGACTACTGCTTTCTTTGGGACTGCATCACAGCTCAGTTTCTCCCTCTGCGCAGTCCTGCTTCCTGTGTTGCTTCTAGGAGAATCCCGTACTAAAGTCCAGCTTGCTACCTCTCATAGTCAGCTTCCTGAGGAACCAAGCCTGGAACAATCCTCTCAGCAGCCTTCTGGATAGGCGTTATTATGATTTTCCTTTTACAGATGAAGCAACTAAGGTTTAGAGATGTTAACACAAGGCTCTCGATTTGTGGAGGTGGGATGTGAATTGTGGCAATTGACACTGGATCCCACGCTACAAATAGGCACTCCAACATTATAAGTGAATCAATGGCTTAGTCCCGCTTGTCACCAAGGGGAAAAAAGTAAAAAGCTAGAATTGAGAAACAACACTTTGTGCAAATGATTTTCCTCAATGCTGAGGAAACAGGAGCCGCAGCTGGCTGCTGGAAGATGACAAATCAGCCCCATCAATGGTGTGCCTGGGCCTGGCTGACTCACAGCACAGGTCACAGGCAGAGGACTCAAGCCCAGTTATAATGGTGAGTTTTAAATGAAAATGTCAACCAAAAGATTTCAGCATCTGGATGATTTAACCCATTTCTAATGGAACACAAGAGCCAGCATAGGAGAACAGCCAGTTCTCCCTGATCTGTGCAAAATGTTGATCATCCCAGGTCGTTTTTGTTTGTCTTTGGGATGTTATCAGAGATCAGCACATGCAGCCATGCACACCTTCACCAGCCATCCCCTCTCAGGGGCTCCTTCCACTAGGGACAGCCTAGATAAAAGGAGGCCAGGGCCATCTGGATGGAAGCCATAACCTCTCTCTAATGTCCTGATGGTCAAGTGCAGTGGAAGAGAAGGGCCACAGGCAGTAGGTATTAGCACTTAGGGGGCTAGAAGACGTCCGGCCTGGTTATACTGTGCGGACTTCTATGATAAGCTCTATAGATACGCCCTGGTGGAGGTGGAGGGGAAGCCAATATGGCTTCACTGCAGAGTTTCAGACTGCAGCACGAACTTTGCATCTGTTTGTTATTAAAAGTTAAAGTCTGCGCCTGCTTGAGCCCAGTCACCCTGAGCTCTCTGACCTTGTGTGGCAGGTACATCCTGGAACAAGCATCTGGGCCTTGAATCATAAACCATCCCGTTTTGCTATTTAGCTCTCTACATTCTTCCCTGAAAGACTGACAGGAACCGTGGTACTGGGGACTGTAGCATCAAAAGCTAATTATTTTTGACTTTTTATTTTTTGAGGCGTAGTCTTGCTCTGTTGCCCAAGCTGGAGCGCAGTGGTTCGATCTCAGCTCACTGCAACCTCTGCCCCCTGAGCTGGGATCACAGGTGTGTGCCACCACACTGGCTAATTTTTGTATTTTTATTAGAGATGGGCTTTCACCATGTTGGCCAGGCTGGTCTTGAACTGCTGACCTCAAGTGATCCGACTGCCTTGGCCTCCCAAAGTGTTGGGATTACAGGTGAGAGCCACTGCACCTGGGTAAATTTTTAGTTATTATTACTATTTTTAAAAATATCAGGCACTGTCCTGATCTCATTTATCTACTCAGCAACCCTAGGAAGCACAGGCTTTTATTAAACCCATTGCATGAATGAGGAAACAGCTTAGAGACGTTGAATAACTTGCCTGAGCTCGCATAGCTGACCAGCAAGTAAAACCAGGATTTGAATCTAGGTCTGGATGATTCTGCAACCTGTATTTAACCACAAGGTGAAACAGCCCTCTGCCTCTTGCTGATTCTCTCTTTTAGGTGAGTCCTAGCTGAGCAGCTGTACTGGATTGAATAGTATCACTGCAAGTTCATGTCTACCACAACCTCAGAATGTAACCTTACTTTGCAGCTATGATCAAATTAAGATGAGGTCATATTGGATTAGAGTGGGCTTTAATCCAATGACTGGTGTCCTCATAAGAAGAGGACTTTTGGAGGCCAAGGCGGGTGGATTGCTTGAGTCCAGGAGTTTGAGACCAGCCTGGGCAACATGGCGAAACCCCGTCTCTACAAAATATGCAAATATTAGCTGGGCATGGTGGTGTGAGCCTGTAGTCCCAGCTACTTGGGGGGCTGAGGTGGGAGGATAGTTTGAGCCTGGCAGGCAGAGGTTGCTGTGGGCCAGTATCACACCACTGCTCTCCAGCTTGGGTGACAAAGTGAGACCTATGCCCCCAAAAAATAAAAAGAGGGGCTGGGCACAATGGCTCATGCCTGTAATCTCAGCACTTTGGGAGACCAAGGAAGACCAAGACCACCAAATGGCCAAGGAGGATCATTTGAGGTCAGGAGTTCAAGACCAGCCTGACCAACATGGTGAAACCTCATCTCTACTAAAAATACAAAAAAATTAGCCGAGTGTGGTGGCGCGCACCTGTAATCCCAGCTGCTGGGGCGGATGGGGCAGGAGAATTGCTTGAACCCAGGAGGCGCAGGTTGCAGTGAGCTGAGATCGTGCCACTGTACTCCAGCCTGGGCGACAGAGGAAGATTCTGTCTCAAAAATAGATAATGAATAAATAAATACATAAATAAAAATAAAAAGAGGGAAATGTTGATACAGAGACACAGACATACAGAGAGAGAGACCTTGTGACAACGAAGGCAGAGATCAGAGCAATGCACCTGAAGTCAAGGAGCACCGAGGATTGCCAGCAGCTGCCAGAAGCTGGGAGAGGCAGGTAGGATTCTCCCTAGAGTCTTCCAGAGAGAGCATGGCCCTACGACCACCTTCATTCCTGACTTCTGGCCTCCAGGACTGTGAGATATTAAATTTCTGTTGTTTCAAGCCACGCAGTGTTGCCACTTTGTTATGGCAGACCTGGGAGATGAGAACAGTGGCCATGCTGTCAGTCTTTTTTTTTTTTTTGAGACGGAGTCTTGCTCTGTCACCCAGGCCTGGAGTGCAATCTTGGCTCTCTGCAACCTCTGCCTCCAGGGTTCAAGTGATTCTCCTTCCTCAGACTCTCGAGGAGCTGGAACAACAGATGCCCACCATGATGCCCGGCTAATTTTTGTATTTTTAGTAGAGACAGGGTTTCACCATGTTGGCCAGGCTGGTCTCAAACTCCTTACCTCAAGTGAGCTGCGTGCCTCGGCCTCCCAAAGTGCTGGGATTACAGGTGTGAGCCACTGCGTCCAGCCCATGCTGTCAGTCTCTGTGCCCATCTCCAGTGTCATTTCTGCAATCATAGTAAGAACCTTTCTTGAGAGCATGATTGACAAATTGTCTCATTTGTCCCTCATTAAGCATGGCAGTCAAAGACTTTCTTGATTTCTATCTCTCCCCCAGGCAGAAATTAACCCTCTTCCTGTTTAAGGAAGTGTCTCCCCCTGAATAACACTAAATTCTCAACTCATTTGAAATAAAACTCTTAAATTTGCTCTTATATTTACATTAGGCCAGGCCCAGTCTAATTTAAGTTTAAATAAGGCGGAGGTTGCTCACTGCAACATCCGTCTCCCAGGTTCAAGCGATTCTCCTGCCTCAACCGCCCGAGTAGCTGGGATTAAGGTGCCCACCTCAACACCCAGCTAATTTTTGTTTTTCAGTAGAGACAGGGTTTCAACATGTTGGCCAGGCTGGTCTCAAACTCCTGACCTCAGGTGATCTGCCCACTTTGGCCTCCCAAAGTGCTGGGATTACAGGCATGAGTCACTGCGTCGAGCCTTAAATTTACTTTTAAGTGATTTTTTTTCCTTCTGCCTATTAAGGTCCTTCAAATTTTAAGGTCAGGTTTCAATTATATCACCCTGACTAAATATAAATGAATGGATAGATGGTCAAGCCAAAGACCAATAAATGATACAAATGTAGGTGGGAAGTGAAAAATGTCTGGTTACCCATTTGCTAATTCACTCCAGCAAGCATCTGAGGCCAGTCTCTGGGATTACAATGATGAATGCAACAGGCTCAGGCTCTGTGCTCAGGAGCTAATGATTTTGTAGAGTCAAGAACCCTGTGAACAGTTAAATTACATTACAAGCTGGTAAATGCTGTTGTAGAGATACAGATAAAATGCTGCAGCAGCTGAAAAGACAGAGCAACTAACTCAGCCTGGCGAATCTGGGAAGGCTTCAGGGAGACCTTTGTGTTGAAAAAAGTTTTAAATCAATAATCAGTAATATACACACATGATACAAAACCCCAGGTGCCAAAGGGGACTACATTAGTTCACTAAGGCTGCTGGGACAATGTATCACAAACTGAGTGGCTTAGAACAGTAGACATGTACTGTCTCAGTGCTGGGTGCTAGAAGTCCAAGGTAAAGGTGTCAGCAAGGTTGGTACCTTCTAAGGGCTGTAAGGGAAAACTCTGTTCCATGCCTCTGTCCTAGCTTCTGGTAGTTTGCTGGGCATCACTCTAATCTCTGCTTTCATTTTCACATGGCATTCTCCCTATGCCTGCCTGTGTCCAAATTCCGTTTTTTTTTTTTAAGACAGTCTTGCTCTGTCTCTCAGGCTGAAGTGCAGTGGTGTGATCTCAGCTTGCTGTGACCTCTGCCTCCTGTGTTCAAGCAATTCTCGTGTCTCAGCCTCCCTAGTAGTTAGGATTACAGGTGCCTGCCAACGTGCCTGGCTAATTTTATTTTTAGTAGAGACAGAGTTTTGCCATAATGACCAGGCTGTTCTCAAACTCCTGACCTCAGGTGAGCCACCTGCCTCAGCCTCCCAAAGTTCTGGGATTACAGGCATGAGCCACCACACCTGGCTGCCTCCTTTTCTTTTTTAAATAGAGATGAGGTCTCACTATGTTGCCCAGGTTGGTCACGAACTCCTGGGCTCAAGTGATTCTCCTGTCTCGAACTCTGAAAAGTGCTCAGATTACAGGCATGAGCCACTGCACCCAGCCTGAAATTCTCCCTTTTCAACAAGGACATTAGGGGCCCACCCTACTCCAGAATGACCTCATCTTAACTAAAGACATTTGCAACGACACTGTCTCCAAATACGCTCACATTCTGATGTCCTGAGGTAGGACTTCAACATATAACTTGGCACGGGTGCGGGGGCTCACAATTCCACCCATAACAGGTACTCAGTGAAAAACACATTTGTAAGAGCAAACATATGGAGCTAGGCCCAAGCAGGAGACCAATCTTGGGATCACAGGTGCTCCTAGCACTGGCACCTCCCCCATAGCAGCTGTCACAGTTGCACCTGGACACTTGTTAATGGCAGTATGTGTTCAATGTCTCTCTCCTTAGGCTGTAAGCTGGCATTTTGGGCACATATACATTCCTCATGCCTACTTAGTTCCATTCTTCCCACGAGTTGGTGTTGAATAAATATTATGAAATGAATGGACTTTGCCCTCCTGCTGAATTACAGTCGATGGCAGAATTAACTCCCTACCCTCTTCCAAAGGGTGTCAAAAAAATTGGCAATGATGGTTATGAGAATTGCTTTTTCCTAATAGGGAGTCAATTTTATTACTTTCTATTTCAAAATACATCCTTGTAAACAATTCAGATAATGAATAAAAATACAAAAAAGAACATTTGTAGTCTCATCACCCGGAGATGAGAAATGAAATAACAGTAAATTGCCACTGACTGTAAAATGTAAGGTACTGTTATTGCCACATTATCAGATCTTTTGTTGCTCTTGAACTAAGACCCTTACATTTATTGAGTGCTTGCTGTGTGTTAGTCAGTGTGTAAGGTCTGAAATACAAAGGTAAATAAGGCAAGCATAGGGTATTCCCACCTTCTGGGAATGGCTAGTTAATTATCTAGGCCAGGTGGGTGTGGCGGCTCATGCCTATAATCCCAGTGCTCTGGAAGGCCAAGGCAGGAGCATCGCTTGAATCCAGGAGTTCGAGACCATCCTAGGCAATATAGTGAGCCCTCATCTCTATAAAAAATCTTTTAGGCTGGGCGCAGTGGCTTATGCCTGTAATCCCAGAACTTTGGGAGGCCAAGCTGGGTGGATGACCTGAGGTCAGGAGTTTGAGACCAGCTTGACCAATATGGGGAAACTCCGTCTCTACTAAAAATACAAAAATTAGCCCGTCATGGTGGCAGGTGCCTGTAATCCCAGCTACTTGGGAGGCTGAGGCAGGAGAATTGCTTGAACCCAGGAGGCGGAGGTTGTGGTGAGCTGAGATCGCACCACTGCACTCCAGCCTGGGTGACAGAGCAACACTCTGAATTAAAAAAAAAAAAAAAAAACACTTAAAAAAAAATTAGCTGAGTGTGGTGGTACACACCTGTAATCCCAGCTACTCAGGAGGCTGAGGTGGGAGGGTGGCTTGAGCCCAAGTAGTGAAGGATGCAGTGAGCCAAGATTGCATCACTGCACTCCAGCCTGGGTGACAGAGCAAGGCCCTGTCTCAAAAAAAAAAAGTTTTCTAGAATCAAAGCTTTTACAGACTCCGGTATTCTGCATCATCTCTTGGCTGCTGGACACAGGCTCTTTTTGCTGTGCTTGAAAACACGTTTTTCTTTTCCCAAACTGTGGTGAACAAACCCCTCAGAACATTTCTCGGAAGCCATTTCTATTTTATAGAAACTGTGTTGTTAGATTTTGAAGGATTCTTTTCATTACTTCCCCTGGGTCTCTCTGAAAATTTGGCCTAGGTTTAATGATTTTCTCAGTTGTTGATGTTTGTGTCTAAAGATCACATTCTTCTACCAGGGAGCAGCTGTTTACCCTGACAGACCAAACTGCTTTACTTTTATTACTTCTCACTAATAAAAAGAAACATTGTTCTTAGTAAGTAGAAAGGAATATTTAACACCATTTTCCTTATTTGCGTGTTTTTTTTTTTTTTTTTTTTTTAGAGTCAGGGTCTCTATCTGTTGCCCATCCTGGAGTGCAGTGGCACAATCATAGCTCACCATACCTTAACCTCCTGGTCTCAAGTAATCCTTCTGCCTCAGCCTCCCGAGTAGCTTGGACTACAGGTGTGCACCACCACATCCAGCTGATTTTCTTATTTTTCATAGAGATGAAGTCTCACTATGTTGCTCAAGGTGGTCTCAAACTCTTGGCCTCAAGCAATCCTCCTGCCTCAGCCTCCCAAAATGTTGGAATTACAGGTGTGAGTCACTATACCTGGACTTATATTTTGATTTTTTAAATGTTAATAATTAAGTACATAAATGATATATGAAACATATGCTTGTTTGAAAATGTATTTAAAATTTTAGGCTGGGCGCAGTGGCTCACGCCTGTAATCCCAGCATTTTGGGAGGCCAAGGCGGTGGATCACCTGAGGTCAGGAGTTCAAGACCAGCCTGACCAACATGGTGAAACCCCATCTCTACTAAAAATACAAAAAAATTAGCTGGGCATGGTGGCAGGCACCTGTAATCCCAGCTACTTGGGAGGCTGAGGCAGGAGAATCACTAGAACCCGGGATGCAGAGGTTGCAGTGAGCCAAGCTTGAGCCATTGCACTCCAGCCTGGGTGACGGTGAGACGTTGTCTCAAAAAATAAATAAATAAATAAATAAACAATAGAATAAACGAAGCTTATCATCCAACAAGTCTTGGTCTGGCCTTTTTGTTGCTTTCTTTATTTTCTTTTTCTTTTTTTTTCATTGTCAATATTCAGTATAATGTTGCTTTCTTTAGGGTTTTTTTTTTTTTTGACAGAGTCTCACTATGTTGCCCAGGCTGGAGTGCAGTGGTGAGATATTGACTCACTGCAACCTCCACCTCCTGGGTTTAAGTGATTCTCCTGCCTCAGTCTCCCAAGCACAGTTGGGAGTATAGGTGTGCATCACCATATCCAACTAATTTTTTTATTTTGGGTAGAGATAGGGTTTCACCATGTTGGCCAGGAATTCCTGACTTCAAATGATCCACCTGGCTTGGCTTCCCAAAGTGCTGGGATTACAGGCATGAGCCACCACGCCCAGTCCTCTTTAGGGTTGTTCTTATAAGGTATAGGCATAGAGCTTAATGCACTTGCACCTGGGGAAAACTTACTATGATTTTCCAAAGTTCCTCTGTTCCAGATTAATTTCATTCAAAACCTGTGAATTACGGCTGGGCGAGGTGGTTCATGCCTATAATCCCAGCACTTTGGGAGGCTGAGGTGGGAGGATCACCTGAGGTTAGGAGTTTGAGACCAGCCTGGCCAACATGGTGAAACCATGTCTCTACTAAAAATACAAAAAAATTAGCCAGGCATGGTGGCGTGTGCCTGTAATCCCAGCTGCTTAGGAGGCTAAGGTGGGAGAACAGCTTGAACTCAGAAGGTGGAGGTTGCAGTGAGCCGAGATCATGCCACTGCACTCCAGCCTGGGCAACAGAGCAAGACTCTGTCTCAAAAAAAAAAAAAAAAAAAAAAAGAAACCCACGAAAACCCTGCGGATTACTCATGCCGCAATTCTGTACTGTCGATTGGCCACAGGATGCCAAGACCTCGTCTTGAAATGGAGCAGGCAATCTTTGCCCTCAAGGGCTCTATACCTGGCGAGGCAGCCTGTGCCCTCTGGGATAGGACTGGTTGTCCCAGGACTATTTCAGGCCCCAACACTAGGCCGGTTAAGGCACATTTTGAAAACTGGGGAAAGTGTTCCCTAGTTAGTGGCAGCTCACTGTATGTCCAAACACAAAGGCCAAGCTGTGCTTGTGCTGGACTCAGTCACCAACACGATGTGGGAGAGGAGGCCAGCAATATGGTTCTTTCTCTTTTTTCCCTTTATTTATTTATTTATTGAGATGGAGTTTTGCTCTTGTCGTCCAGGCTAAAGTACAATGACACAATCTCGACTCACCGAAACCTCTGCCTTCTGGGTACAAGTGACTCTCTTGCCTCAGCCTCCCCAGTAGCTGAGATTACAGGCACGTACCACCACACCAGGCTAATTTTGTATTTTTCGTAGAGACAAGATTTCTCCATGTTGGCCAGGTTGGTCTTGAGCTCCTGACCTCAGGTTATCCACCTGCCTCGGCCTCCCAAAGTTCTGGATTACAGGCATGAGCCACCATACCTGGCCCCCTTTGTTGTTAACATAAAGGGAGAGCTAGATTCTGCAGTTAGAATTTTAAAAAATTTATTCTTTTCTCTCTAATTACCAAAGCAATTTGTATATACTCTATGAAAGTTGGATGTCTGGATGTGGCAGCTCACACCTGTAACCCCAACACTGGGGGAGGCCAAGGCAGCAGGTTTGCTTGAGCCCAGGAGTTTAAGACCAGCCTGGGCAACACAGAGGGAAACCCTGTGTTTACATAAAATAAATTTTTTAAAAAATTAGCCAGTTGGCTGGGCACGGTGGCTCACGCCTATAATCCTAGGGCATTGGGAGGCCAAGGCAGGCAGATCACTTGAGGTCAGGAGTTTAAGACCACCCTGACCAATGTGGCCAAACCCCGTCTCTACTAAAAATACAAAAAATTTAGCCAGGCATGGTGGCATGTGCCTGTAGTTCCAGTTACTCAGGAGGCTGAGGTGTGAGAATCAATTGAACCTGGGAGACGGAGATTGCAGTGAGCTGAGATCGTGCCACTGCACTCCAGCCTGGGTGGCAGAGCAAGACTCTGTCTCAAAAAAAAAAAACAAAAAAAAAACTGCCAGGCATGGTGGCATGTACCTGTAGTCCCAGCTACCTGGAAGGCTGAAGCAGGAGGATCACTTGACCCTGGGAATTCGAGGCTGCAGTAAGCCCTGATTGTGCCACTGCACTCCAGCCTAAGAGCAAGAGCCTGTCTCAAAAATAAATAAATAAATAGAAGTTAGAAAATACAGAAGTCACAAAAAAATAAAAATATCACAAATGGGTGAGAACTCTTAAGGAGACAGGATTAAGACTGAGATTAGGAAGAACTTGCTAACAAGTAGAAGTGAGCTCCTGGTCACCAACAGTATTAACAGAACAGAGGACTGGATTGTCTCAGCCTCTAAAAAGACTTGGGGCTCTGATTTTTGTGACAGGGGTGCCTGTCCTCAGCCTGCTGGGTTCTAAATGGCATGTCCCTTTGCCCCCACAGAGCAAGAACAGGCAGAGTGATGCAGGGCTCTGCAGAGTGCTGTTTGCAGAGTGGGTTATAGGCCTCAGGCTGGGAATGCCACTTCTATCTGTTCATTCATTCATTCATTCATGCATGCATTCATTCATCCACCCAATCTTTAAATATTTATCAAGTGTCTACTATGGGTGGACACTACACAAAACTCTGGGGATGTTCTGTGAACAACACAAACTCTGACACTCAAGTTATACAGATAATAATTTTGGTTCAATTGTTAACACTAAGAAGGAGTAGAATAAATGCCTTGAGAAATTAAATGTGGAAGGAACCCTCCAAGTTGGGAGGTTGGGAAGACATCTCGAGGAAGTCACATGTAAGCTGAGTCTTGTTGGGTGAGTTGGGTTAGCTGGGCAGGAATTGTGTGGGGAGAAACAGCTCCACTGCAAGTGGGAAGGTCTGTGCTAAGGAACCTGCAAGGAACGAGACAAGGCCACTGAGGTGGGCGCGTACTGAATAGGGCTCTGGCTGGTAAAGTAGACTAGGCCCAGGGGAGCCTCTATAGGGATGTGAGAATTTATCCCAAGGGTAATGGGAATCAATTACAGAATTTTTTTTTTTTTTTTTTTTTGAGATGGAGGTTTGCTCTTGTTGCCCAGGCTGGAGTGCAATGCCGCGATCTCAGCTCACTGCAACCTCCACCTCCTGCGTTCAAGTGATTCTCCTGCCTCAGCCTCTCGAGTAGCTGGGACTACAGGTGCCCGTCACTACGCCCAGCTAATTTTTGTGTTTTTAATAGAGACGGGGATTTTGCCATGTAGGCCAGGCTGGTCTCAAACTCCTGACCTCAGGTGATATGCCCATCTCCGACTCCCAGAGTGCTGGGATTACAGGTGTGAGCCACTGCGCCCGGCCCATTTGCAGAATTTTAAGCAGAAGAGTGGCGTGATCTGGTTTGTGTTTTTAAAAAATCATTTGGCTGCCATGTGGAGAATGCCTTGCAGGAGGGTAAGATTGGAAGCAGACTCCAGGTTCCCATATAAGTTCAAGGGCCAGAGGGCAAGGCAGAGGAAAAAAAAGGCTAACATGAACGTTTCAGTGAGAGATGATGTGGATGGGGTAAGAATGGGTTTGACTGAATATATATTCATGCCAGGCACTGTGCTCAGCAATTTACCAGCATGATCTCATTCAATCCTCACAAATACCTACAAAATAGGTACCATTATGATTGTCATTTTATAGGGACCACTGAAGCTCAGAGATGTTAAGAAACTTGCCCAAGATCACACAGCTGGCGAATGGGAGAGCCAGGATTTGAACTCCTGGGCTTAATTACACCTGTAACAGCATGCCCCATGGGCTCAATTACAGATCAACTCAAACTATATTTTAGAGTAGGAAGCAACCGACCAGATGCCGCGGCTCACGCTTGTAATCCCAGCACTTTGGAAGGCTGAGTCAGCAGATCGCTTGATCCCAGGAGTTCAAGACCAGCCTGTGTAACACAGCAAGACGTCATCTCTATGAAAAACACAAACATTCGCCAGGCTTGGTGGCATGCATTTGTAGTCCCAGCTTCTGAGGATGCTGAGGCGGGAGGATCACTTGAGCCCAGGAGGTTGAGGCTGCAGCGAGGTTATGATCGTGCCACTGGACTCCAGCCTGGGTGATAAAGCAAGACCCTGTTTCAAACAAAACAAAACAAAACAAAAAAGCAACACCCTTGGTGACAGATGATTAGTTCCACTTAGTATCATTGGGACGGCTATTTCAAAGTGAAAATTTGTTGTAGATATACCTTAATGAGAGGAAAGTTGCGGATCAGTAAATTTACACTAAAGTAATAATAAAAACAGCAAACATTTATACGACACTTTCTATGTGCTACGTAAAGTTCTTCTAAGAGTTTAATCCTTAGAGGATTCACTTAATCCTCATAAGAGCCCTAAGAGTGAGGTGTTATTGGTGTCACTCCCATTACACAGACAAGGAAACAGGTACAGAGAGCTCAAGGAACTTGCCCCAGGTCACATAGTAGCAAGAATCAGAGGGTCATATAAGCCCAGGCAGGCTGGCTGCAGAAGGTGGTCTCTTAACCACAGGCCATGAAGCTTCCAGTGGCTCCTGCAATGTAATGACCACCCTGCCTCAGGCCAGACCTCACCACAGCAACTCATTTCTCTGAGTAAAAAAGCCCAGGAGTGGCCATGTGTGGTGGCTCACACCTGTAATCTCAGCACTTTGGGAGGCCAAGGTGGGTAGATCACTTGAGGCCAGGAGTTCGAGACCAGCCTGGCCAACATGGTGAAACCCTGTGTCTACTAAAATACAAAGTTAGTTGGGCATGATGGTGTGTGCCTGTTATCCCAGCTACTCAGGTGGGTGAAGCATGAGACTCACTTGAACTCGGGCAGCAGAGGTTGCAGTGAGCCAACATTAAGCCACTGCACTCTACTTTGGGAGACAGAGTGAGACTCCGTCTGAAAAAAAAAAAGGCCCAGGAGCTTGCTTTGTCTCTGAAGTCACTCTATAAACATGGTCAGTAAGACGTAAAATTGGCCTTAGGATTTTTTTTTTTTTTGAGATAAGAGTCTTATCATGCACAAATTATTTGGTAATAGCCTCACTAAACAGAGAGGCCAGGGATCAATTTATGTGTCTGCCATTTTCTTTCTTTTTTTTTTTTTTTTGAGACAGAGGCTCACTTAGCCTCCCAGGCTGGAGTACAATGGCACATTCTTGGCTCACTGCAACCTTTGCCTCTCAGGTTCAAGAAATTCTTCAGCCTCAGCATCACTAGTAGCTGGGATTACAGGCACACACCACCACATCTGGCTAATTTTTTGTATTTTTAATAGAGATGGGGTTTTACCATGTTGACCAGGCTGGTCTCAAACTCCTGACCTCAGGTGATCAGCCTGTCTCAGCCTCCCAAAGTGCTGGGATTACAGGCATAAGCCACCGTGCCCGACTTTTTTTTTTTTTTTTTTTTTTTTTTGAGGCAGAGTCTGTTACCCAGGCTGGAGTGCAGTGGTACGATCTCGGCTTACTGCAGCCTCCGCCTCCCGGGTTCAAATGATTCTCCTGCCTCAGCATCCCGAGTAGCTTGGATTACAGGTGCATGTCACCATGCCTCGCTAATTTTTGTATTTTAGTAATGATGGAGTGTCACCATGTTGGCTAGGCTGACCTCAAACTCCTGACTTCAGGAGATCCACCCACCTTGGCCTCCCAAAATTCTGGGATTACAGGTGTGAGCCACCGTGCCCCACCCATTTTTCTTTCTTCACTCTATCTGTGGCCCCTCCATCCAGCATAATGCCTAGTGAGCAGTAGCTATATGGGGCAGGCCACACTTCCCAGGCTCTGTCCCACCTATTATTTCATCTTAGCAAGACTGTCCTGACCACAGCCCTGGGATAAGGTGCCCATGTTTTGGACCATGTGAACTTTGCTTCCCCTATGCCTGGGCTTAGAGCCGATCCTTGGAAGCCAACCCATAGGCTGGCATGTGACCTGTGATGACCTGAGAAAAAAGATGAACCATCAGGCTCTGCTTTTAGCCATGTGAACTAAGAAACATGGGAAGAACTGGCAGGAGAAGACTGAAGGGGTGTGGCTGAGTCACATGAAGAGGAAGAAACCGGAGGAGTAAAGACATGGGGATGGCCGTCACTGAAGTGCCTTGAGCTGCCGTGGCTCCTGGGATGCTCTCCAGCTCTTGTCTCTGGGAAGCCTGGCTGCGCTGTAGCTACTGTTCTTGATTTCCAAGATCAGTTCCCCTTTGTGGTAGCCAGCCTCCAAGATGGCCCCATGATCATTGCCTTCCGGTATTGTATCCTCCCACATTGAATAAGGTAGACTCTCATGACCAATAGGATATGCAGACGAGGTGGCTGTGACTTCCAAGACGCATCATAAAAGACACTGCAGATTCTGCTGTGGTCTCCTGAATCACTGCCTCTGAGGAAAGCCAGTCACCATGTTGTGAAGACACTCAAGCAGCCTTGCGGAGAGGCCACATCGGGAGGAGCTGAGGCCGTCACCAACAGTCAGCACGAACTTACTGTGCGTGTGCATGAAATGGATCCTCCGCCCCAGTCAAGCTAAAACCACTCAGCAAGCTGCTCCCAAATTCCTGACCCATAGAAACTCTGTGAGATGATAAGTGTTGGCTGTTGTTTCCTGCAGCTAAGTTTTGGAATAAAGTATTAGGCAGCAATAGATAACTAATATACTTTTTTGTTTTTTTACAACAAAAATTCCTTGTATTCACTTGTATATAAGCACTTGCTAGTTGCTTACTGTTGACTCATGTGATGGGTGACCCGTCTACATACTAGGGACAGTTTATGCCCTGGAATTAGCAACTGCTCCACTAGAAGCATAGAAGAAGAAATTTCTCTCTCTCTCTCTCTCTCTCTCTCTCTATACACATGTGTTTTATATAAATCAATAGCACATTACCTATGTTTGCTGTGTTAACATTTTTAATTTTTATTTTATTTTATTTTGAGATGGGGTCTCATTCTGTTGCCCAGGCTGGAGTGCAGTGGTGCGATCTCAGCTCACTGCAAACTCTGCCTTGAGGATTCAAGCGATTCTCCTGCCTCAGCCTCCCGCGTAGCTGGGATTACAGGTGTGTGCCACCATGCACAGCTAGTTTTTTGTATTTTTAGTAGAGATGTGGTTTCACCATGTTGGCCAGACTTGTCTCGAATTCCTAACCTCAAGTGATCCAGCCATCTCGGCCCCCCAAAGTGCTGGGATTACAGGTATGAGCCACCATGCCCGGCCCTAACGTTACCATTTTTGAAGAGGTTTTCATACACATCTCATTTGACCCTCTTAGCAATTGACATAGATGTATCATTCTAGATCTCAGATATACTTATAGCTACAAATTAACTTTATCTTGAGAACTTTTGCATTAATGCACAGCTAAAGTACATTTTGCAATTTTTTTCACTTATAGTGAAAAAATATATTTCACTTAAATATAGTGTTCATTTATTCAACAAATATTTACTGAGTTTCTACCATGTATAAGAAGCA
Organism: Ateles fusciceps; assembly: GCA_036589455.1. Classification (NCBI taxonomy): domain Eukaryota; kingdom Metazoa; phylum Chordata; class Mammalia; order Primates; family Atelidae; genus Ateles; species Ateles fusciceps. Next base: position 23,962,414 of record JAZHEH010000091.1, on the reverse strand, counting down.
TGAAGACATAGAAAGGAAGCAGACATTAATCTTACCTTCAGGGAATTTATGATCTAGTAGGAGCATTAAAACATGTACATAAATATCACCTCTGTTGTGAGGTTATCAGAAAACAAACATGTACAGAAATAACTAAAATACTATGCAGAAACTTTTAAAACCCTAACACCTGGGACTGGGCAGTGGCCTTGTCCTGTTGTACTAAAAGCTGTTTTTTCTTTGAAGATGGAGTTTCACTCTTGTCACCCAGGCTGGAGTGCAGTGGTGCAATCTCGGCTCACTGCAACCTCTGCCTCCCAGGTTCAAGCGATTCTCTTGCCTCAGCCTCCTGAGTAGCTGGGATTACAGGCATGCACCACCACGAGAAAGGCCAAGGTGGGCGGATCACGAGGTCAGGAGTTCGAGACCAGCCTGACCAATATGATGAAACCCCATCTCTACTAAAAATACAAAAATTAGCCAGGTGTGGTGGTGCACACCTGTAATCTCAGCTACTCAGGAGGCTGAGGCAGGAGAATCGCTTGAACCTGAAAGGTGGAGGTTGCAGTGAGGCGAGATCATGCCACTGTACTCCAGCCAGACTCCATCTCAAAAAAAAAAATTCCTTTAAAACAGTGGTTCCCAAAATTTAGCATGCATCAAGATCTCCTGGGGAAACTTGTTAAAATACAGAATGCTGGCCTCCTCCCCAGAGTCTGCTACAACTTTGCAGGTGGTGCTGATGCTAGTGTGGGCACAATACTTTGAGAAGCACTGCTTTGAGATCTAGTCTCTAGAATTCAAACAAATAAGCAATGCCCATACGCTTTTGCTTTTTCTAACAGTAAATAAATAAAAGAACATTTCAGGTAGCTGCATCAAACCTTATGTCTTTAGAATCTTGAAATGTTCTACTGAAATGGAACATATAATTTATTCATCTTGGCTCACAATCATTCCCATGAGTTCAAAAGACAGAATTACAGGACAGTCCTGAATAATCCACGACTACACGAAAACATTAATTAACATGCTCTCTCCTCTACAAAACATATTTACAAAACATGTAGCAACTATTAGGGAACATGGACCTTGCTCCTATATTCCCCATGCTTCTTCTCTATAGAAAATCCAATATGAGGCCAGGTGCGATGGCTCATGCCTGTAATCCCAGCACTTTGGGAGGCCAAGGCGGATGGATCGCCTGAGGTCAGGAGTTCGAGACCAGCCTGGCCAACATAGTGAAACCCCGTCTCTACTAAGAATACAAAAAATTAGCTGGGCGTGGTGGCATGTGCCTGTAATCCCAGCTACTCGGGAGGCTGAGGCAGGAGAATCACTTGAACCTGGGAGGCAGAGGTTGCAGTGAGCCGAGATCATGCCATTGTACTCCAGCCTGGGCTGGAGCGAGACTCTGTCTCAAAAAAAAAAAAAAAAAAAAAAAAAAAGAAAGAAAGAAAGAAATAAAGAAAAGAAAATCCAAAATGAAATTATAAAGAGTACCGTACTCAGAATGAGAACTTCATCTATCATGAATGTACACATAAATATCAGTGAATTGTCATACTCGAGACTCTAGATTCAGGAACTTCTTCATCAGGGCAGCAGTAGTATTCCACAAAACTTATTTGTCTATCTTAATTTCTAATCATACACTGTTATGAAAGAAAGCCTTGGTTATCTGCCCGAATAGATAGCTTACAAGACAGAACTAACGCCTTTGTAGAGGATTTCACTAAGGGAATCTTGTAGCTGTTGACTTGGGTCTAATTACAATGAAATGCTTCCATTAAATCAGAATCTTTGGGACAGTCAAGGTGGGAACTTCCTGCATTTACAAAAGTAGATAACCTGAAATAAGGCTTGTCAGGAGACGTGGTAATTTAATTTGTAGGACTTCACTCACCATATCCAATTCAGAAAACAGCTTCACGGAGCCCCCTCTGACTGCAGAATAATTTTATTAATAACATTGGTGCTGCAGAAATCAAAGTCCTGGGTCTCCTCAGGTTCCTGCTTATTGATTTTGCAGATTGCCACCACTCCTCCTCTTCCAGGAACAGCATCAAAGTGTAACCACAACCTTGGTAACACATCCGAAGTGCAGTTCAAGTCCCTGGTACAGGACTTGATCCAAAAATACATAAACAGTCTAAAAGGACAGTTAAATGAATTCGAAAAGTAACAGACTCTTCCTGAACTTTAAACTCTTGAAATATTCCAGCCAGAATAAGAGCATTTGCTTGCACACACTTTGTATTTTTCACTGTTACTTTGATTCCATTTTTAGTTGCAAAACACGTGGCATATTTTTGGAAATGAACAGCTTTCAAGATCTAGAGATTACTAACGTTGTCAAGGCTGGCCAAAAAGCTGTCCCGATCATTCTCATCCTAGATCTGTTGGGTCAGGAGGGGTATTACCCACTGCACATTCAGCCCCAAGGGATGCTGCTGGAGTCTGCTCCTGCAGGTCACGAAATACCTTTGCAGTGAGGTCCGGACGCAGGAGAGCTCCTCCCGGCAAATTCCCTGAGGAGGAGCAAGGCAGCTCCAGGAAACTGCAGACGAAGTGAAGCAGCTCCTGCCACTCTTCAGTCCAGCCCTCCACCTCCTGTCCAAGTATTTTCTTGTAAACATAATGAAGAGTTAGTTCACATCCAAAGATGATGACCAGATTAGTGGAGGGCCTCTTGAAAACAATCTGCTCTAAACTGAAGTCAGCTGTGTTCTAGACACAAGTTGCTTTTACTACTTCTCCCCTTAGACAGTTGGTTCTTTTTGCCAGAGAAGCCCCACTGTTCTCTGTTGGTTCCAGCCATTTTTGCACGACTCACCAGGCAGTTTATAGCACAATTTAGAAACACCACGGATAGCAGGATTACTAATCATGCTGTCTGCTGATGTAAACTCTATTTGGATACAATAATGTTTTTAAATAACCTCAAATACAATTACCACCCTGAGGATGGGGCTGGTTGAATGACTACAGAAATATCATTCAGATAGTTCATTAACTAATTACAGAGCACCACAAACAGAGACTACTGCAGGGGAGGGGCTGTGGGGATGATTCACAGGGCTGAGCTCAGGGGCCAGAGGGATGTTCAGTTCTCTCTTCTGGACTGGCATCACAAGGTGGCACTCTTGACTGAGAGAGAGGAGGCTCTTCCCCTCCTCTCCTGTCTCTCGAGCATCCGTGGAAAGGTGCTACAGGAGACCCAGAAATACATGCCAGGGTCACACGGCTTCAAAAGCTCTCTTCCTTCCCCCTCGTTGCTCACTGCACTTGTAACTGAAGACAAAGTCTCAGGCTGGGTGCGCTGGCTCACGCCTGTAATCCCAACACGTTGAAGGACTGGGGCAGGAGGATCACTTGAGGTCAGGAGTTTGAGACCAGCCCGGCCAACATGGTGAAACCCCGTCTTTACTAAAAATACAAAAATTAGCCAGGTGTGGTGGCGTGCACCTGTAGTCCCACTTCTTGGGAGGCTGAGGCAGGAGAATTGCTTGAACCTGGGAGATGGAGGTTGCAGTGAGCCGAGACTGCACCACTGCACTCCAGCATGGGCAACAGAGCGAGACTCTGTCTCAGAAAAACAAACAACAACAAAACAAAACGAAACCAAAACAAAGTCTCAGAGAGCTCCAGCTGGGCAGGCAGGTTGCTGGTCGCCTGTTTAATTACTGAAGCTGTTGTCTTTTTTCTTGAGGGGTTGATTGCTGCATGGAAGAAACGTTTATTAGGGACAAATGGGCCCCACTGCCCTGCTGCCTGGGGGAGCACTTGCTAGAGGATCTTGGGTCTTCACCACACGGGACAGGAGGGACCACCCGCCAACTGGGCTGGTTGAAGTACCAGCACATGGTGGGGTTAAAAATCATTTAAAGTTGGCCGGGTGCGGTGGCTCACACCTGTAATCAGATCACCTGAGGTCGGAAGTTTGAGACCAGCCTGACCAACATGGACAAACCCCTGTCTCAACTAAATACACAAAATTAGCCGGGTGTGGTGGCAGGCACCTATAACCCCATCTACTCGGGAGGCTGAGACAGGAGAATCGCTTGAACCTGGGAGGCGGAGGTTGCACTGAACTGAGATCGCACCATTGCACTCCAGTCTGGGCAAGAGAGCGAAACTCCATCTCAAAAAAAAAAAATCATTTAAAGTTGTAAAAGTGTTTGTAAAGCATATGGGAGCCCTGCTGCTCTGGGCTGGTCACTCATTGAATCTTGGTTTCTTCAGCTGTAAATGGGGTTAGTAGTAGTGATATCCACCTCAAGAGTTACTGGATCAAATGATATAAAAAATGTAAAGTGCTTAGTATAATGCTTGGCAAGAAGCCAGTGCTCAGTAAATGTGCAGGCTCTTCTCATTGTCATTTGGCTTCATGTACACACTTACATATGGCCTTCAGAGGAGAACAGATTCAGATCTCTGTTCCTTAGCCCCAAGCATGCACCTGTCAGCATTCAGGCCCATGGTTATTTGGCCAGCCTTGTAATGACACTAAAGACTGACTACCCAGAATGTTTCTTCGGAAATTTCAAAATCAATGACAGCTGTACACTACCTCCTTTCGGGCAAAGGTCCCCCAACAGCCCCAGGTTAGAATTGGCAGACCCTTTCCCCACCTTGTTTTGAAAAAAGCATTCTTTAAGGGGAAACATAACTGAGCCTGGCTGGCTGTACTACTTTATTTTTCTATTTCCCTCCAAAGTGAATGCCAGACATTTCTAGGCCAAAGACAGGATTAACATTTCTCAGCCTAGTAAACACACCCATCTGGATTCAACACAGGGAGCACCCGCACTCCAACCGTTTCCTGTAATCAGCTTGAACAATCCAGGCTGTAAGCTCAAAAATTAAATTCTAGAAGTGATATTTCCATCCTGGAAGCTGTTTCAATTACAGCTTCTTGCAGACGAACCTCAGATAAGCAGCAAACTTACAAGCCCTGGCGCGGATGTAATGAGTCTGCACGATGGGAATCTGGCCATGCTACAAGGAAGAGGCCACCTGGAGGCTCAGAACACAATCGCTGGACAGAGCGACAAACCTACACTGAGCACCTGCAGTGCAGCAGACATCCGGTGAGACTCTGAGAACCACAGGGAGCCAAACGTGGGCCCCATCCTCAGGGACTTTTGGTCCAGTGGAGGAGCTGTATTACCAGGCCATTTCTATGTAATAGTCTAGGCATGGTGCTCAACCCTGGTGCTGTGAAAACATTAGCTCAGCTTGGGGTTGAGGAAGCGATCCTTAAGCTGAATCCCCATAATTAAGTAATAGTCAGCTGTATGGAGTAAGGTGGAAAGGAAATTTGAAACAGGGGGAAAGAGCAAGCAAAGACCAAAGATATGGGACAGGGGTGTGTGTGTGTGTGTGTGTGTGTGTGTGTGTGTGTGTCCGTGCCTGTGTGTCTGAGTCTAGCCAGCCCAATATTCAAGTACAAGCAAGGGAGTGCCCAGAGGGTAGCTGGGTATACATTTGCCCTTCACCATCATTTTTAGCACCAGAAAGTCCTTTAGAAACTGCCCCAAAATCGGCCGGGTGCAGTGGCTCACGCCTGTAATCCCAGCACTTTGGGGGGCCAAGGCAGGTGGATCACCTGAGGTCAAGAGTTCGTAACTAGCCTGACCAACATAGTGAAACCCCGCCTCTACTAAAAATACAAAAAAAAATTAGCTGGACATGGTGGCGGGTGCCTGTAATCCCAGCTACTCGGGAGGCTGAGGCAGGAGAATCACTTGAACCCAGGAGGTGGAGTTTCGGTGAGCCGAGATCACGCCATTGCACTCCAGTCTGGGCAACAAGAGCAAGACTCTGTCTCAAAAAGAAAAAGAAAAAAGAAACTGCCCCCAAATCTTGGGTTCAAGATCCCAGATTTCTAGGGTGTGAGATTCAGACCCCAGTGATCCTTCCCAAGGTTTACAGAGGCCAAGCCTTCGAATTTCCAATCTTCAGATTGCAGTGGGGCCTCAGTGTTCTTAATAGAATTAGGGTTCAGTTGGTGTCCAAACAGCTAGTCCATGGAAGCTGAGGAATCGGAGCCCAGAAGGAAACTTCAGGACACACAGTAATCAATCCTGGAACATCTCTGAGTTTCAGGGCAGTTTTGGAGGTTATTAGGGAGGTAGCAGTGGAGTGATCTGATAACAGATGCTACCTTGCTGACTGTTCTTCCAGTGTGAAAATGACTTAGGAGCACAACAGAGCCTCCTTTTGAAGGCTGGTCCGTGAAGCAGAAGCCTATATTTGTTCTTTTTCTTTTTCAGAGACAGGGTCTTGCTCTATCACCTAGGCTAGAGTGCAGCGGTATGATCACAGCTCACTGAAGCCTTGAACTCCTTGGCTCAAACGATCTTTATGCCTCAGCCTCCCGAGTAGCTGGGACTACAGACATGCACCCCCACACTCAGCTAATTTCTTTTTTTTTTTTAGTATTTAAAAAATTAAATAACTTAAAAAATTTTTTTTTTTCTAAGAGACAGGGTCTCACTATGTTGCCCAGGCTGGAGTGCAGTGGCCATTCACAGGTGCAGTCCCACTACTGATCATCACGGGAGTTTTGACCTGCTCTGTTTCCGACCTGGGTCGGTTCACCCCTCCTTAGGCAACCTGGTGGTCCCCCACTCCCGGGAGGTCACCATATTGATGACGAACTTAGTGCGGACACCCGATCGGCATAGCACACTACAGCCCAGAACGCCTAAACTCAAAAAATCCTCCCACCTCAGCCCTCCTGAGTAGCTGGGACTACAGGCACACGCCACCGTGCCCGGCTCAGCTAATTTTCTTATTTAGGAAAAATTTTTTAGTGACAAGTCTTGCTCTGTTGCCTAGGCTGGTCTTGAATTCCCAGCCTCAAGTGACTCTCCTACCTCAGCTTCCTGAGTAGCTGGGATTACAAATGCAAGCCACCGCACCCAGCCTTGTTCATTTTTTATATGTTCCACGGTATTAGTTCATTTTTATGCTACTGATAAAAACATACCCCAGATCGGGGAAGAAAGGAGGTTTAATTTGACTTACAGTTCTGGGGAGGTCTCATAATCACGGTGGAGAGCGAAAGGCACTTTTTACATGGCGGCAACAAGAGAGAATGAGGAAGAAGCAAATGCAGAAACCCCTGATAAACCCATGAGATCTTGTGAGACTTATTCACTATCATGAGAATAGCATGGAAAAGACCAGCCCTCATGATTCAATTATCTCCCCCCTGGGTCCCTCCCACAACACATGGAAATACTGGGAGGTACAGTTGAAGTTGACATTTGAATGGGGACACAGCCAAACCACATCACACACAGTTTGGGTGAAGGACACTTAATGAGGGAGGGCTCAACATATAAAAACTGCGACATCTGGCTGCCATCAGGTCCTCCACCGGAGCCCCAGCGTGGGAGTTAGTGGAGCACCAGATGGTCCTGAGTTCAAGTCAGTCCTAACCTTGCAGTTGTTTGTGAGACTTACATCACTCGATTTCACAAAGTGCCAAATTCTTTGCTGTTCAAATGGGGACAGTTAAGCTTATAGGTAGTTGTGGGTGTCAAATGAATGTTTGTGAGAGGTCTGGCATCACAATGAGTATTTTAATAGATTTTATCCAGATGCTGTTGGATAAAAGGTTGCAGCTAACAATTGACTTTGAATTTTCCTGGCTACTTTGGGGGCAGTGCTGCTTTTCAGTGTGGAGGCTCCCCTTAGTGTCGCCATGGTAGGCAGTGGGGTCAGCCCATCCATAATTACACTCAAAACCAGAGGCGGCAGCACCTGAGGGCCTCTAACTTGGCCTTTCCTCCTCCTGCTTCTACTGAGCTCTGCCTATGAGCCCAGAGGCTTCTCAACCACCTCTCCATACAAGACTGAGAAGAGGGCGCCTGCCTAGAAGTGACACAACCTGAGTTTCCTCTGGTTTGTTTGTTTTTTGAGATGGAGTCTCATTCCGTTGCCCAGGCTGCAGTGCAGTGGTACGATCTTGGCTCACTGCAACCTCTGCCTTCTGGGTTCAAGCGATTCTCCTGCCTCAGCCTCCCCAGTAGCTGGGATTATAGGCACCGGCCACTACGCTCAGCAAATTTTTTTTTTTCTTTTGTATTTTTAGTAGAGATGGGGTTTTACCATGTTAGCCAGGCTGGTCTCCAACTTCTGACCTAGTGATTCACCCACTTTGGCTTCCCAAAGTGCTGGGATTACAAGCATGAGCCACCGTGCCCAACTTTTTTTTTTCTTTTTAATGAAAGTATCTTGTTCTGTTGCCCAGGCTGGAATGCAGTAGCACAATCACAGCTTGCCGCAGCCTCCATCTCCCGGGCTCAAGTGATCCTCCCATCTCATTCGGTACCTGGGAAAACAGGCATGTACCACCACACCCAACTAATTTTTTATTTTTTGTAAAGACAGGATCTCACCATGTTACCAGGCATGTCTCAAACTCCCGAGCTCAAGTAAACCTCCTGCTTCAGCCTCCCAAAGTGCTGGGATTACAGGCATGAGCCACCGCCCACTGCGCCTGGCACAACCTGGGTTCTCATTCACTGCCACAATAGAACTTGGGTTTGAACATTTCTATTGCCCCTCTCAGTTTCAAAATCCCAGAAGAGGGGGATATTTTAAAATATGTAATAGTGTTATTTTTATGTTAGAAGTAATGCAGATACAGGATTTAAAAAAGAAAAACCCACCTCAAATAGTATAGAATGCTGAAGCTGAGTCACTTGACTTCTCTTTCGTTTCCTAATCTATAAATGGAAGGTAATCGTAATATCTTCCTCTTAGGGTTATTATGCAGATTAATTGCAGGATAGGAAAGGCATTTGGTGCAATGCCTGGCAGAGAACAAGTATCTGATATATGTTAGCGATTATCATTATAACCATTTTCATCCAGAGATGACTTAGAGTCTCTTTCCAAAAATAAGCCATGTTTACAGGAAAACCCATTTACACACACTTGCACACAGAGAGATGTTATACTTAATGCTCTGCAACTTGCCATTTTCACTTAACAATAATCTTGAGTATGTTAATGCCTATTAATTCCCCATACTTAAAATGACTGGGCAGTATTTTGTTGAATGGATGTACCGTAATTTATATGAGCAAAAGGGAACATTTAAAATACATAATTACATATTTGCTCAGAGGTTTTATATTTGAAAATGCAGGCAAACAACCATTTGAATAATTCAAACACATTTTCAAAATTTACACGTTACAAACTTGACCCACGTTGTGTACAAACAGCGCTGCTGAGAAACAGACTGGAACCTCGAATCAAAAGCACTGTGGGTCAAAATGGACAGGTCTAATCGGGCAGGTTAAAAGAGTATAAGTTACTATACTTATTCTAGATCCATTTGGAACAGAATGGAACATTAAAGGAGGTGTAATAGTTGTTTGTTCAAGCTCTTAACTACAATTTAAAGGGACCAGTGATTTCACTATTATATTTTCCAACTGGCTTCCCAGCACCTCAAATTCAATCAGTTTCCTGCTGTGCAGAGGTATTTTGAAATGTGCCAAGTCTTAATTGAAGTGGAAGTGTGTGAAACCAGAGTTAATACCAGGAGCAACAGGGAGTCAAATTTATGGAGGTAAACTGTTGCTAGCTCTGCATTTCCACTCCTTTTGGCTGCTGGGGCCAGATGAAATTCTGACTGTAGACTGGATGGTTGGGAGCTGAGCTGCACTGGGTCATAGGTACAGCTCTGGTAATTCTGCCAGGCTTTGGGTTTCCACAAAGAGGCATGCTACAGGACCCAGGGGCCTAGACCAGATAGCACCAGGCATGTCTTCCATCAGTTACTTTGATGCCTACTGGATGCATCAGGTACTGTGCTGGGACCTACAGGTACAATGGGCAACAGGAGATCGGTGGAGTGGAGCTTAGACTCTAGCTGGGAAGACTGATACAAACAAGCAAGCAAACAAAATAGATAGCGCTTATGTATGAGTCCATTTTCACACTGCTATAAAGACACTACCTGAGACTGGGTAATTTACAAACAAAAGAGTTTAACTGACTCACAGTTCCGCATGGCTAGGGAGGCCTCAGGAAACTGACAATCATGGCAGAAAGTGAAGGCAGAAGCAGACATGTCTTACTATGGCAGAACAGAAGAAAGAGAGAGCTCAGGGGAAACTGCCACTTTCAAAACCATCAGATCTCATGAGAAGTCCCTCAGTACCAAGAGAACAGCATAGAGGGAACTGCCGCCATGATCCAATCACCTCCCCACCAGGTTCCTCCCTTGACATGTGAGAATTACAGTTCAAGATGAGATTTGGGTAGCCAAACCATATCAGCTTATATTAGCACCGTGAAAGAAATAAACACTGATGAAATAGAGAGTAACAAGGGGGAATCCACTTTTCAAAGGAGACGAGGAAGGTGACCCTTGAGTGGTGACTTGATAGATGAGAACAGACCAGCTCTGGGAATAGGAAAGTGGAAAGAACAAGGGCAAAGGCCCTGGGGTGGGAAAGAGCTTGGTATATTTGATGAACTGGAAAAAGCCCAGGAGACTGAATCAGAGTGAGGAAGAGGAAAGAAACTAACCCAATAGGCCATATCCTGCAGGGTTGTATAGACCACAGCAAGGAGTTTGGATTTCCTTCTGAATGCTATTGGAGGCCACAGAATACATTAAGAAAACAGTGGCATAGACTGATTCCTATCTTTTCAAAAAGATCACTTGACTGCTGTGTGGAGAATGTACTGAAAGGAGGGAGGCCGATGGAGAAGGCTGCAGTTTCCCTTGCAAAAGATGATGACGGTGGCGGCAGCGGCTGAGCCGCAGATGTACAGCTGTTATCAGTCCCCTCTGGCAGGCCAGAGCCTGCTGTAGGCTCCAGAACACAAAGGTTCTCCAGGGGTTCTGCAACTGTCCAGTGCAGGAGCAAATGTCTGGTGCAATAGGGGTTATGAGACACGTTAAGAGAGATACTTGTCTCTCTGGGGAGACCAAACACCCCCACCTGATGAATTAAATATAAAATGCCGGGTCTCAGGCATTGGTGACCAAGGGCCCTAGAGTTAGAGGAAGCAGAGATGACTTGTCATCACCGTCGACACCTGTTCGGAACCCTTGGCAAAACTATGAACTCTGTATATCACCTGGTATAGGAAAGGTCTATACCACCTTTCTTTTCCCCAGCCAGGAATACAGACCGACACCCATTTCCCACACTGAATATACCCAGACCCCTTTGGCAGCCTTAGCTACCTGCAACACACATCTGCCTGTCTGTTTGTTTGCTGTTTGTTTTGAAACGAAGTCTGGCTCTGTCACCCAGGTTGGAGTGCAGTGGCATGATCTCAGCTCACTGCAACCTCTACCTCCCAGGTTCAAGCAATCCTCCTGCCTCAGCCTCCTGAGTACCTGGGATTACAGGTGGCAGGTGCCTGTAATCCCAGCTACCACACCCACATGATTTTTGTATTCTTAGAGATCGGGTTTCACCGTGTTGGCCAGGCTCAAGACCACCAGGCTGGTCTGGAACTCCTGACCTCAAGTGACCTGCCCACCTTGGCCTCCCAAAGTGCTGGGATTACAGGCATGAGCAACCTCGTCTGGCCTACAACTGCTTTTTAAAGAGGTGCTATAACCCAAATGGATCTTTTTTTTTAAACGGAGTCTCCCTCTGTAGCCCAGGCTGGAGTGCAGTGGCGTGATCTCTGCTCACTGCAACCTCCACCTCCCAGGTTCAAGCGATTCTCCTGCCTCAGCCTCCCGAGTAGCTGAGATTGCAGGAAAGTGCCACCATGCCCGGCTAATTTTTGTATTTTCAGTAGAGACAGGGTTTCGCCATGTTGGCCAGGCTGGTCTTGAACTCCTAACCTCAGGTGATCTGCCCACCTTGGCCTCCCAAAGTGCTGGGATTACAGGCGTGAGCCACTACGCCCAGCCCCAAATGGATTTTTAATGTTCGGCCTATGGTGGAAGAGATATTTAAGGTCCAGCTATAGCTGGTGATTTTGCCAGCGACCCTCTGATGCTGGTGAATAGAAAGTCTACATCACAGGCTTGGGACTAAACAAGTTCTATGTAAGTCCAGAGAAGGCAAATCCCTGAGCAAAACCTTTAAGAGAGGCAGGCCTGGGGCTGAGCTTTGACAGGTTTTAAAAGCTGGATTTGAGGATGAGGGCATCCAACACATGAAAAACAAACAAACAAACAAACAAACAAACCACTCAGGAGTGTTCAGGAAACAGTACTGGATCAACCTAGATGGAGTAAGAAGCATATGTCCTTCACAAGGGGAAAAGGGGCAGGGCTGTGGTACCAATAAAAATAAGAAATCATAAATACCAGTGTGATTATTTGAAATGTAGATGGTTGGGGGCACCAGGCACTGTGGCTTGCGCCAATAATCTCAGCACTTTGGGACACTGAGTCAGGAGAATCACTGGAGCCCAGAAGTTCAAGATCAGCGTTGGCAACATAGCAAGACCCTGTCTCCACAAAGAATTTTAAAAAATTAGGCAGGCATGGTGGCGCGTACCTGTAATCCCAGCTACTTGGGAGGCTGAGGTTGGAGGATTGACTGAGACTGCAGTGAGCCATGACTGTGTCACTGCACTTCAGCCTGGAGAACAGAGTAGGACCCTGTCTCAACAACAACAACAACAACAACAACAAGGCTGGGTGTGGTGGCTCTCGCCTGTAATCCCAGTACTTTGGGAGGCAGAGGCAGGCAGACCATTTGAGGTCAGGAGTTTGAGACCAGCCTGGCCAACATGGTGAAACCCCACCTCTATTAAAAATACAAGAAAAATTAGCTAGGTATGGTGGCGGGCACCGGTAATCCCAGCTACTCAGGAGGCTGAGGCAGGAGAATTGCTTGAACCAGGAGGTGAAGGTTGCAGTGAGCCCAGATTGCGCCATTGCCCTCCAGCCTGGGTGACAGAGACTCTCTCTCTCTCTCTCTCTCTCTCTCTCTCTGTCGCGCGTGCGCGCGCGCACGCGCGCGTGTGTGTGTGTGTGTGTGTGTGTGTGTGTGTGTGTGTTGGGTGGGGAGCCATTCCACTGTTAAGCAGAATGTCTCTGAGTGCTTTGAAGACCTCTTTGTCTTTGGTGTTCTGCAGCTTTACTACATTGTCCTGGGTGTGGATTTTTTTATCGATTTTACCTAGTATGTATTGTGATTCCTATTATTATGGGCTGAAGTGTGAATTGTGTCTCCCTGCCACCACCAATTCACTTATTGAAGTCCTAACCCCAATTGCCTCATAATGTGGCTGTATTTGGAGATAGAGTCTTTAAAGATTAGATTAATTAGACAGGTAATTAGCAATTAGATTAAACGAGGTCAGTAGGGTGAGTCCTAATCCAATATGATGGTGTCCTTACAGAAAAAGATTAAGACAGAGATGTACATAGACCTACACTAAAGGTGTGTGCCTTTTAGTCCCAGCTACTTGGGAGGCTTGAACCCCGGAGGCAGAGGCTGCAGTGAGCAGAAATTGTTCCATTGTATTCCAGCCTGGGTGACAAGAGTGAAACTCGATCTCCAAAAGGAAAAAAAAAAGAAATGCCCATATTCTACCTCTGGCCTACCACATCTATCTAGACCTAGTTCCAAAGCAAGCAGTGGAGGGTAAATGGAAGAACAGCCAAGGAATTGAGTGTTCCTCCAAACGCCATTAGAGAGAGTGGATAGGCTAGGCTGGACCCACAGCTGCCCTCTGTGCCTGAGTTGATCAAGCTGTGAGGCCTGTGTACAGGTTCCAAGGGTTGGGGGTTTACTTCCCTGATGCTCAGATTTGAGTCTCAGATGCTGCCTCTGTGATATGGGACAAGTCAGTCTCACAGGGACCCATCATCATACGGAAGAATGGATTTGGAGAATAAGAGCAAGACAGCCCCTGAGAGCCAGGGCAAAGCAGGTCTCGGGAGGAGAAGGAAGACAGGCAGGATGGTCGCATGCTCTCCAGCGAGGGTGCCAGCTGCTTCAGTGCTCCTGCGAGGTGGCATCGGGGATCCAGAGAGGAGAGCCACACCCTTATACAGGCCTCTTTTACTCCGTAACTGTCCGGTAGCCAGTGTAGCCCACTTAAGAGAAGCTCCCCTTAACTTGGGGGTGAAATCAGGCATGGGGTGGAAGGAGGACAGGACGGGGCCCTGTGTTCCTCCTGGAAGACAGCCTGCTTCAAACAAGGCAGTTCCCGTTTAACATTTTAAAAATCAACACGTTTCCTGGAGCCTAATACATGTTCCCTTGCTTCCTTTCCTTTCCCCTCAAGGAGCCTACCTTCTCTAGGATGAAGAGCTTACCCAAACCATTTCATCATGACGGGTGCCTTTTATTCCCCTCGGGGCCAGCAGGCTGGAGGCTGTCTCCTTAGGGACAGAGCTCCCTCTGCTGGCTCACCAGCCGCAGCCTTCAGGATGCGGAACAGAACCCTTCCCGCGGCAACACAGACTTCAAATAATTGTCATAATAACCTGTGACGATCTACTTCTCATAGAGGACAACTGTCCATTGGTATGTAGATTAATAGTGGTAATATGAAGTATGGCAAAGGCTCCAGAGTCAGCCAGGGCCCTGTGCAGCAGTGACCTTTGGCGTGTCTTCTTAATTTCCCTGAGCCTCAGTTTTCGCGTCTTTAAAGTGGATATGGTGGATCCGTGTATCAGTCAGGGTCCAGTGAGGAAAACAGAAATTACGGTACAGATGCTCCTCCGCTTATGATGGGTCACCTCCCGAAAAACCCATTGAACACTGGAAATATCCTATGTAGGAATTCAACTTGCAATATTTTCGACTGGGTTTATCCCATGTAACTGCATTGTAAATTGAGGCATCTCCTGAATGCTATTGCTTTTGCACCACTGCAAAGTCGAAGAATCGTAAGTGGGGCACTGTGTGTAGTTGTGTTTTTGCTTGTTTTGTTTTTTCGAGATGGAGTCTCACTCTGCGGCCCAGGCTGGAGTACACTGGCACGATCTTGGCTCACTACAACCTCCACCTCCCCGGTTCAAGTGATTCTTGTACCTCCGCCTCCTGAGTAACTGGGATTACTGGCATGTGCCACCGCACCCAGCTAATTTTTGTATTTTTAGTAGAGATGAGGTTTCACCATGTTGGCCAGGACGGTCTGAATCTCCTGAACTTGTGATCCGCCTGCTTTGGCCTTCCAAAGTGCTGAAATTACAGGCATAAGCCACCGTGGCATGATATGATTCACTGCAGTTTCAACCTCCCCAGCTCAAATGATCCTCCCACTTCAGCCTCCTGAGTAACTGGGACCCCAGGCAAATGCCAACACGCTTGGCTGATTTTTTTTCTTTGTCTATAGACACAGGAAAGGGAAGGACCACTTACTAGAACCTGGTGAGCTGTATGGTGACGGCTACAGGTTGTGACTTGTGTGCACTGCCAGCCCACTGCGGCTACCCAGCAGCCAGGAAGCTGGGGGAATACTATCCTCTCTCTTTCCTCCTTCTTGCCAGTACTAGGATTACCAGATTAAATTGAAAATACTTATGCTAAAAAAAAAAAAAAGCTTGTTGTTTTTCCAAAATTCAAATTTAACTGGGAGTCCTGTATTTTATCTGGCAAGCCTAGCCAGTTCTCCTCATTGGCTGGACCCAGACAAAAGCCACAGCATGAGAGAACCTATAGGTGCAGCCAAATAAGTCACATTGAGTTTTATTCTACAGGCAATAGCGATAATCAAAGCTTTTCAGGAAAGAGATTAATAAATACTTGATTATACTTAATGTAACACTCAGGCAACATTATTCATAACAGTATAAAACTGGAAATGGCCAGGTGCGGTGGCTCCTGCCTGTAATTCCAGCAGTTTGGGAGGCCGAGGCAGGAGGATCATGAGATCAGGAGTTCAAGAGCAGCCTGACCAATATGGCGAAACCCTGTCTCTACTGAAAATATGAAAATTAGCTGGGCATGGTGGTGCGCACTTGTAGTCCTGGGACTCCCTACTCGGGAGGCTGAGGCAGGAGAATTGCTTGAACACAGAGGCGAAGGTTGCAGTAAGCCAAGATCACACCACAGCACTCCAACCTGGGTGACAGAGTGAGACTCCATCTCAAAAAAACAAAACAAAACAAACAAAAAACTGGAAATAATCCAGTGTACTTAGAACCACAGCTACATGCAATAACATTTTTTTTTTAATTAATCAAGAAGGAAGAGACTTTTTTTTTTTTTTTTTTAAGATGGGATCTTGCTCTGTTGCCTGGTGACATGGCTTGGCTGTTTCCCCACCCAAAATCTCATCTTGAACTGTAATCCCCATAATCCCCATGTGTCAAAGGCGGGATCAGGTGGAGGTAATTGGATCATGGAGGTGGTTTCCCTCATGCTGTTCTCATGATAGTGAGTGAGTCTTACAAGATCTGAAGGTTTTATAAGCGTCTGGCATTTCCCTGCTGACTCTTATTCTCTCTCCTGCCGCTCTGGGAAGAGGTGCCTTCCACCATGATTGTAAGTTTCCTGAGGCCTCTGTAGCCATGCAGAACTGAGTCAATTTTCTTTATAAATTACCCAGTCTTGGGTATTTCCTTATAGCAATGTGAGAATGGACTAACACACCTAGCTAATTTTTAAATTTTTAATTATTTAGTTATTTATTTTTGTGATGGAGTCTTGCTCTGTAGTCTCCAGAGCGAGACTACTACTCTGTAGTCTGCAGGCCGGAGTGCAGTAGTGTGATCTCGGCTCACTGCAACAGCCACCTCCCAGGTTCAAGTGACTCTTCTGCCTCAGCCTCCCAAGTAGCTGGGATTATAGGCACGTGCCACCACGCCTGGCTAATTTTGTATTTTTAGTAGAGACGGGGTTTCACCATGTTGGCCAGGCCGATCTTGAACTCTTGACCTCTGGTGATCTGCCTGCCTTGGCCTCCAAAAGTGCTGGGATTACAGGTGTGAACCACCACGCCCAGCCAAATTTTTAAATTTTTTTTGTAGAGATGGGGTCTTGCTATGTTGTCCAGGCTGATCTCAAACTTTGGGCCTCAAGTGATCCTTCTGCTTCAGCCTTCCAATGCTTTGGGATTATAGGCATGAACCTCCATGACTGGCCTTTTTTGTTTTTAATAGTCTCAGTTTATTGGATTCTTTTAGTACACATTCTTTTTCTTTTTCTTTTCCTTTCTTTTTTTTTTTTTTTTGAGACAGAGTCTCGCTCTGTCTCCAGGCTGGAGTGCTGGAATATAGTGGTGCGATCTCGGCTCACTGCAACCTCCAGCTCTCGGGTTCAAGCAATTCTCCTGCCTCAGCCTCCTGAGTAGCTGGGACTATAGGCGTGCAACACCACGCCCAGCTAATTTTTGTATTTTTAGTAGAGACAGGGTTTCACCATGTTGGCCAGGATGGTCTCGAACTCTTGACCTTGTGATCTGACCACCTTGGCTTCCCTAAGTGCTGGGATTACAGGTGTGAGCCACTGTGCCTGGCCAGTATAAATTTCTTAAGGCTATATTTAAAATTTAAAAATCGGGCCAGGTATGGTAGCTCATGTCTGTAATCCCAGCACTTTGGGAGGCCGAGGTGGTCAGATCACGAGGTCAAGAAATCGAGACTATTCTGGCCAACATGGCGAAACCTTGTCTCTACTAAAAATGCAAAAATTAGCTGGGCATGGTGGTGCATGCCTGTAGTCCCAGCTACTCAGGAGGCTGAGGCAGAGAATCGCTTGAACCTAGGAGACGGAGGTTGCAGTGAGCTGGGATCACACGACTGCACTCCAGCCTGGTGACAGAGCAAGACTCCATCTCAAAAAAAAAAAATTTAAAAATCAAATCATATTTAATCTACATAGGGTACATATCCTAGAATTCACTGTAAATAATAATTTTAAAGGTAGTTACTATGTTACAGAATTACTCTCAAGTCTCTATGTATAGATGTATACACGTGTATAGATAACATATTTAAGTAGTCAGTTATACTCTTGACTTTTATGTTTCTTTTCAAATAATCACATAAAATAATCTTCTTTACTTGACTGCATCCTATTCATTTTATAAATGTTTTCTAATACAGCTTTTAGTATATTCTTATGAAGATATCATACATGTACAGTCATATAACCATCACCAAATCAAACTATAGGAGAGTTCCATCACACCCCCAAATCTCCCTAGACCCCTTTGTATTTTATCTTCTCCCCCAGCCCTCAGCCCCTGGCAACCACTGATCTGTTTTCCAACCCTATAGTTTTTCCTTTTTCAGAAAGGAAATGGAATCATAAATATTTATATAAATGGAATCATACAGTAATGTAGCCCTTTAATTCTGGCTTCTTTCACTTGGCATAATTCATTTCAGAGTCATCCCTGTTGTTGCATGTATCCATATTTCACTTATTTTCCTTGCTAAGTAGTATTCAGTCGTTCAGATGATGTACCACAGTTGATTTTCGTTTGTTTGTTTGAGACAGAGTCTCAGTTTGTCTCCCAGGCTGGAGTGCAGTGGTGTGATCATGGCTAATCACAGCCTTAACCTCCTGGGCTCAAGTGATACTCTTGTCTCAACTACCTGAGTAGTTGAGACCACAGGCATGCACCACTAGACCTGGTTAATTTGTTGGTGGGGGGTAGGTAGAGACAGGGTCTTATTATGTTGCCCAGGCTGGACTCCAATTCCTGGGCTCAAGCAACCCTCCCCGCCTGGGTCTTCCAAAGT
Source organism: Ateles fusciceps (assembly GCA_036589455.1). Lineage (NCBI taxonomy): Eukaryota > Metazoa > Chordata > Mammalia > Primates > Atelidae > Ateles > Ateles fusciceps. The sequence continues at coordinate 23,943,774 of JAZHEH010000091.1, read as the reverse complement.
GCTAGGATTACACAGTGTGAGCCACTGTGCCTGGAGCACGGTTTGTTTATCCATACAGAAGGTTAAGGGCACTTGGGGTATGTGTCAGTCAGTGTTCTCAAGAGACTCTATCTATCCATCTAGAATGAATAAATGAAAGTTTATTTTAAGAAATTGGCTCCTGTAATTGTGGCAGCTAGTAAGTTCACAATTTATAGGTCTGTAGGGAAGGCCGGCAAGCTGGGAATGCAGGGAGGGTTTCTGACTTCCAGTTTTGAGGCAGAATTCGTTCTTTTCTGGGAAACCTGTTTTTGCTGTTAAGACCTGCACAGCCAGGTGAGGTGGCTCATGCCTGTAATCCTAGCATTCTGGGAGGCTGAAGCAGGAAGATAACTTGAGGTCAGGGGTTCAAGACCAGCCTGGCCAAAATGGCAAAACCCTGTCTTTACTAAAAATACACCTTAGCCTACCAAAATGCTGGGAGTATAGGTGTGAGCCACCATGCCAACAGAGATCAGACACAGCAGTAAGGACCCAATGTGTAAGGAATAAATATGCCTGCCTTTCCTTTGTTCATTGCACTCTCATGGCAAGATAGCTGATGAGTAGTGCCCTTCCTGCAGAAAGTAAAACTGACTTGCTGAGAAAACTTTTTGTCTAAATGCTAATTTCCTTGCAGTACCTAAAAACAAGTATTCTGTCTCTAACACCAGCCTTACACTTTTTTATAGCTATAGAAATGAAGAGTAAACAATATATATACACATATATGCATTAAATTCTATTATTTTACAAAATAAAAAGATAAGCTAAAAACTCAGAATCTGGGTCTTATGTCTATTGGTGGACAGCTGGTAGACAAACAGAAAATAGAAGAAACCTATAAGTAAATGATTATCAATATACTAGTTCCTAAGTTAGATGGTGAGATCATGATTACTGTGGAGGCAGAAGTGACTCCGTCCATGATGCTAATCCATTATATTGACTTCTGATTAGCCCCAGTTCTGTGAATACCTTCTGATTCCTATCTATTTACTGTCCTTAGCGTAAGAACATGTCAACCCTGATGTAATCACACAAATTATAGGCTATAATGCCTACAGCATTCTTGCCTATTCTGGAGGTTTGCCTTCAATGGTCTTGCTGGAACACATAGACCCTTTCCCTAGATATTATGAGCCCTGGATTTGGAGGGTAACAGTATGGAGATCTACCTGCCTTGCTGCCACTCAAGACCAGGGATCTGGCTGGGTGCAGTAGCTCATGCCTGTAATCCCAGCGCTTTGGGAGGCCAAGGCGGGTGGATCACTTGAGGTCAGGAGTTCAAGACCAGCCTGGCCAACATGGTGAAACCCCATCTCCACTAAAAATACAAAAAAAAATTAGCCAGGCTAGGTGACAGGCACCTGTAATCCCAGCTACTCCAGAGGCCGAGGCAGGAGAATTGCTTTAACTGGGGAGGCAGAGGTTGTAGTGAGCCAAGATCATGCCCCTGCACTCCAGTCTGGACAACAGAGCGAGACTCCATCTCAAAAAAAAAAAAAAAAAAAGAAAAAGGCCAGCTGGGTGCGTGGTTCACGCCTGTGATCCCAGCACTTTGGGAGGCCAAGGGGGTGGATCACAAGGTCAGGAGTTCAAGACCAGCCTGGCCAACATGGTGAAACCTCTGTCTCTACTAAAAATACAAAAATTAGCCAGGCGTGGTGGTGGGTGCCTGTAATCCAAATTATTTGGGAGGCTGAGGCAGGAGAACTGCTTTTGCCTGGCAGGCAGAGGTTGCAGTGAGCTGAGATCTCGGCACTGCACTCCAGCCTGGGCAATAGAGCAAGACTCCATCTTGGGGGAAAAAAACAAAAACCAGGGCTCCATCCATAAGTTACACAAACAAATCAACTTTCACTCACAAGCTGGATTTGTCTGCCTTGTTCTTTGGTTTCTCTGCTCCTTCTGTGTTTGGCTGTCACTTTGAATGTACAGTCACTTTCATGGAACAGTTGTTTGTTATATCATTAAAATATGAAGTTAAAAAAGGGCCACACATGGACTAATGATGACAGTATGTTGCAATCCAAGGATTGTGATAAAACCAATTTTGTGCACTTGCAGTCCATTTTTTTTTTTAAAGAGAAAAGGAGAGAAAAATTCGTGGTAATATGGATACTCTTTTGGAATGGGAAGAGAATAATGGCATGGCCAAACATGGCTCACGATTGTAATACCAGCACTTTGGGAGACTGAGGCGGGTGGATCAGTTGAGGTCAGGAGTTCAAGACCAATTTGACCAATATGGTGAAACTCCATCTCTACTAAAAATACAAAACCTAGCTGGGCATGGTGGCATGCGCCTGTAGTCCCAGCTACTTGGAGGCTGAGGCAGGAGAATCACTTGAACCCAGAAAATGGAGGTTGCAGTCAGCTGAGATCGTGCCACTGCACTCCAGCCTGGGCAACAGAGTGAGACCCTGTGTCAAGGGAAAAAAAAAAAGAATAATAGCATGAAGATCCAGGAAAGAAAGGCATTCCAATAATCAGCGAAAATTATAGACCAGTAGACCAGGGTGGTAAAAGTAAAGATGGCGAGTAGACAGATTTAAATGACAAACGAGAGGGGGCATGGGCAGACCTTTGTGATGACATGAATGTAGGGAAGAAGGCAGGTGGTAGAGATGGCTGATATTTCTAGTCTGTGAGAATGATGTCTCATTCATCAATATAGGGAATGCCTGGGCAGAATTTTGAGAGGGCTAAAGAGCCCGGGGGACTATTCAAAATTCAAGTATGGAGCTCAAGACATGGAGAGATAAAAACTAGAGAACAATTTGTTTATAATACTGATATCCACTCTGTTCCTGTGCCAGACAGACCCTGGACCAAGTGTATTATTCCACCGAATTTTTACAACAATCACATGATGCCATTATGAGGAGAGGAGAAAACTGATGGACTAAAGAACAGGATTTTTTAAACCGAAGTGTCCAAGTGAGATGAGAAACTCTTAGGTTTGTAATAGTGCCCATTGGTAAGGTTTTCCAATTTTTCTCTGGCAGTTCTTGACAGCCAGTGCAAAGGAGTAAACACACACACACACACACACACCCCTAAGGCTAGGGATTTGTAGTAAGGATAAGGAGGTGAGAAACCAAAAACCAAGGTAGCCAGTGAGAGTTTCTTTTCTTTTCTTTTTTCTTTTTCTTTCTTTTTTTTTTTTTTTTTTTTTTTTGAGATAGAGTTTTGCTCTGTCACCCAGGCTAGAGTGCAGTGGCATGATTTTGGTTCACTACGACCTCTGCCTCCCGGTTCAAGCGATTCTCCTGCCTCAGCTTCCCAGGTAGCTGGGATTACATGCGCATGCCACCATGCCCGGCTAATTTTTGTATTTTTAGTAGAGACGGGGTTTCACCATGTTGGCCAGGCTGGTCGTGAACTCCTGACCTCAGGTGACCCACCCACTTCGGCCTCTCAAAGTGCTGGGATTACAGGCATGAGCCACCATGCCCAGCCCAGTGAGAGTTTTTTTAACTGATGATGCTGTTAGGGTCCTGGTCTAATAGACTGAGATCAGGGAGCAGCTGAAGGACCTTAAGAAGGAGCCCACTGAGACCTTCGAAGGATTTAGCAGATTTCCAATCCCCAATCATCACAGACCACAGATGTGGGGACTGTACTTGTCATGTAGATCATAAACTTGTGATTTTTCTAAACCATTCAAAATGAATTGAATATAACAGCCTCTGACAACAGAAGCTGAGGTTGCTATGGGCTGTGCTTCTGACATGTCTATGTCCCTCACCTGTCTTATTTCAAATTTAGACCTGCCTTTTGCCATTTGTGTTTTAGATGCCTGATTTTTTGAAAGGGGTGCCAGGATGAAGTGCAGCATGAGGGGGAGGAGATACACCGATACAGCTATGTCGATACTTTTCCATTTTTTAGAAATTAATTTTAATTTTATTAGGTATCTGTACATAGTTTAAAGAATTAAATAGATCTATAGGGCTTTGGGCTATAGGGCTTTGTTAGGAAAAACAGAAGTTCCTCTCCTGAAACCTCTTCCATTTCCTGTTCCCTAGAGTTATCTACTCCCAAGTATTTTTCTTTTTCTTTCTTTTTTTTTTTTTTTTTTGAGATGGGGTTCTCACTATGTTGCCCAGACTGGAGGGCAGTGGCACGATCATGGCTGCAGCCTAAACCTCTTGGGCTCAAGTGATCCTCCCACCTCAGCCTCCTGAGTAGCTGGGACTACAGTCACATGCCATTGTGCCCAGCTAATTTTTTTTTTTCATTATCATCTGGAGAGACAGGGTCTCACTATGTTGCTTAGGCTGGTCTTGAATTCCTGGGCTCAAGTAATACTCCTGCCTTGACCTCCCAAAGTGTTGTGGTTACAGGTGTGAGTCATGGTGCCAGCTTCTACTCTCAACTCTAAACTGGATTTTCAGTATACACCTCCCTATCTTTAAATAGTTTGACTGTATTGCCACAACTTGATTTCTCAACCTTAGGTATTATTGAATTCCCACCATAAAAGATAAGAATTTCTCTCTCTCTTATTCCTCATCTACCACACGAAGTCACACTTCCTAATTTTTTATTTTTTGTAGAGATGGGATCTCACTATGTCGCTCTGGCAGATCTCAAACTTCTGACTCAAACAATCCTCCCGCCTCAGCCTCCCAAAGTGCTAGGATTATAGGCGTGAACCACTATGCTGGGCTTTGGGGTCTTTTTAATAAAAGCACTAATCCCATTTGTGAAGGCTCTACCCCCATGACTTAATTATCTCCCAAAGTCCCCACCTTCTAATATTGGTGATTAGGTTTTAATTTAGGAATTTTGGGAGGACACACTCAGATGATAGCAACAGAGGTACAAATGTCTCTTTGAGACCCTGCTCTCCTTTTTTTTTTTTTTTTTTTTGAGATGGAGTTTTGCTCTTGTTGCCCAGGTTGGAGTACAATGGCAAAATCTCGGCTCACCGTGAGTTCAAGCGATTCTCCTGTCTCAGTCTCTAGAGTAGCTGGGATTACAGGCATGCGCCACCATGCTCAGCTAATTTTGCATTTTCAGTAGAGATGGGGTTTCTCCATGTTGGTCAGGCTGGTCCACCTGCCTCTCAAAGTGTTGGGATTACAGGCGTGAGCCACCGCGCCTGGCCCCTTTGGTTGTTTCTTATCAAGTTTTTAGATCGTTCCTCTTCTGACTTCTTGTACATTGGCATCCTCCAAGGTTCTCAGTCCACTCCTCTTCCATGCCCTCCTGGGAGAATACTTTCTCTAACACTAAGATTAAACTACGCCTGCAGATTTATGACTCCCAAAGCCAGTCTGAGTGAGCTCCAGACTGCTATATCCATTTATATACTGAAGGGCTTAAAATATATGCCCCACCAGCAAGTACAAAACCAAATAACTTTCCTACAACCTGTTTCTTCTCCCGTATTCCTTGACTCAATAAAAGGCTCCAGTCTGGGCAGCCAGCCAAGCCATTAACATGGGAGTTGGCTGGGAGTGGTAGCTCACGCTTGTAATCCCAGCACTTTGGGAGGCTGAGGCGGGCGGATCACTGGAGGTCAGGAGTTTGAGACCAGCCTGGCCAACATGGTGAAACCCCATCTCTACTAAAAAAAAAAAAAAAAAATTAGTTGGGTGTGGTGGCTCGTGCCTGTAATCCCAGCTACCTGGGAGGTTGAGGCAGGAGAATTGCTGGAACCTGGGAGGCGGAGGCTGCAGTGAGCTAAGATTGCACTCCAGCCTGGGTGACAGAGCGAGACTCCATCTCAAAAACAAACATGGGAGTATCTCAGTTTCCTCTTTCTTTTCTCCTTCTGCCCTATCCTATTATATCCATAACCTTCTGTCTCTTCTCACTGCTACTGCCCAAATCCACTCAATGTATACCTCCTTTTCTCTTGGACTGTTGAAATAATCTCCCAGAAGTTTTCTCAGCCTGCTTTCATTCCTATAATACCCCACACTAATGCTTGAGTTATCCTGCTACCATATAGATGTCATATTACTCCTCTGCTTAAAACCCCTGAATATATGTGGAAGAGTGAGGGATTAAGAATAGCCAGGATACTTCTAAAGAAGAGCAAGAAGGAGACACACCCTACCAGGATAAGAACTTTTTATGAAGATATAGTTTGGTATTGACACAGGCATAGACAAGTTGGCCAGTGGAGTAGAACAGAAAGTCCATAATGATAATAAACTCAGTATACATGAAACTCCGGTATCCTGGTGGCCATGAAGCTGTGCTGCTCAGACCTCCCTCCAAGAGAATCTGCTGCAAGGAGTGTAGCTAGCAGACAGCCTCCAAGTGCTGTGTCTTCTCGTCTATGGCAGTATTCACGTGAATACCAGAGCTGTTTTCAGCCAGTGACTGAGATGGTGGAGGTATTGGAGCTGGAATCTGTGGGACTCCTCTAGGGGGCAGTCTTTGCTCTGGGGCTCCCCACAGGGTTAGTCCAGGGCTTTCTCAAAGCTGCACCAAGTCTGAGATAATCCCCAGCCAGCTCTTCTTCCTTCCTTCTCTTTTTTAAAAATTTATTTATTTTACTTTAGGTGCATACTATATCTCGCATTTCTCCCCATGTTATCCCCTCCCCACCCTCCCCTCCCTCCCTACCCCCCATTGTCTCTCCCCTACCCCCCCCCAACTGTCCCCTGTGTGTGATGCTCCTCTCCCTGAGTCCACGTGTTCTCGTTGTTCAACACCCACCTATGAGTGAGAACATACGATGCTTGGCTTTCTGTTCTTGGGTCAGTTTGCTGAGAGTGATGGTTTCCAGATTCCTCTAAGTCCCTACAAAGGACATGAACTCATCGTTTTTTATGGCTGCATAGTATTCCATGGTGTATATGTACCACATTTTCTTTGTCCAGTCAATCATTGATGGGCATTTGGGTTGGTTCCACGTCTTTGCTATTGTACAAAGGGCTGCAATGAACATACGTGTGCATGTGTCTTTATAGTAGAACGATTTATAGTTCTTTGGGTTTATACCCAATAGTGGGATTGCTGGGTCAAATGGAATTTCTATTTCTAGATCCTTGAGAAATCGCCACACTGTCTTCCACAATGGTTGAACTAATTTACACTCCCACCAACTGTGTAAGAGTGTTCCTATTTCTCCACATCCTCTCCAGCATCTGTTGTCTCCTGATTTTTTAATGATTGCCATTCTAACTGGCGTGAGATGATATCTCTGTGTGGTTTTGATTTACATTTCTCTAATGACCAGTGATGATGAGCATTTTTTCATATGTTTGTTGGCCTCATATATGTCCTCTTTTGAAAAGTGTCTGTTCATATCCTTTGCCCACTTTTGAATGGGGTTGTTTGTTTTTTTCTTGTATATCTGTTTTAGTTCTTTGTAGATTCTGGATATTAGCCCTTTGTCAGATGGGTAGATTGCAAAAAAATTTTCCCATTCTGTTGGTTGCCGATTCACCCTAACAATGGTTTCTTTTGCTGTACAGAAGCTCTGGAGTTTAATTAGATCCTATTTGTCTATCCTGGCTTTTATTGCCATTGCTTTTGGTGTTTTAGTCATGAAGTCCTTGCCTATGCCTATGTCCTGGATGGTTTTGCCTACGTTTTCTTCTAGTGTTTTTATGGTGTTAGGTTTTATGTTTAAATCTTTGATCCATATGGAGTTAATTTTAGTGTAAGGTGACAGGTAGGGGTCCAGTTTCTGCTTTCTGCACATTGCTAGCCAGTTTTCCCAACATCATTTATTAAACATGGAGTCCTTTCCCCATTGCTTGTTTTTGCTGGATTTGTCAAAGATCAGATGGTTGTAGATGTGTGGTGTTTCTTCTGGGTCTCTGTTCTGTTCCATTGGTCTATGTCTCTGTTTTGGTACCAGTACCATGCTGTTTTGATTACTGTAGCCTTGTAGTATAGTTTGAAGTCTGGCAGTGTGATGCCTCCAGATTTGTTCTTTTTGCTTAGGATTGTCTTGGCTATGCGGGGTCTCTTGTGATTCCATACGAAGTTTAAAGTGGTTTATTCCAGTTCTGTGAAGAAGGTCATTGGTAGCTTGATGAGGATAGCATTGAACCTATAGATTACTTTGGGCAGCATGGCCATTTTCATGATATTGATTCTTCCTAACCATGAGCATGGAATGTTTCTCCATCTGTTTGTGTCCTCCCTTATTTCGTTGAGCAGTGGTTTGTAGTTCTCCTTGAAGAGGTCCTTTACATCCTTTGTTAGTTGTATTCCTAGGTATTTTATTCTCTTTGTAGCAATTGTGAATGGGTGTTCGCTCTTGATTTGGCTCTCTGTTTGTCTGTTATTGGTATATAGGAATGCTAGTGATTTTTGCACATTGATTTTGTATCCTGAGACTTTGCTGAAGTTGCTTATCAGTTTGAGAAGATTTTGGGCTGAGACGATGGGGTCTTCTAGATATACAATCATGTCATCTGCAAATAGAGGCAATTTGACTCCCTCCTTTCCTAATCAAATACCCTTTATTTCTTTTTCTTGCCTGATTGCTCTGGCTAGAACTTCCAATACTGTGTTGAATAGGAGTGCTGAGAGAGGGCATGCTTGTCTAGTGCCTGATTTCAAAGGGAATTCTTCCAGCTTTTGCCCGTTCAGTGTGATAATGGCTGTAGGTTTGTCATATATAGCTTTTATCATTTTATGATATTTTCCATCAATACCTAGTTTACTGAGAGTTTTTAGCATGAAGGGCTGTTGAATTTTATCGAAGGCCTTCTCTGCATCTATTGAGATAATCATGTGGTTTTGTCTTTGGTTCCGTTTATGTGATGGATTACATTTATGGATTTGCATATGTTGAACCAGGCTTGCATCCCCGGGATGAAGCCTACTTGGTAGTGATGGATAAGCTTCTTGATGTGCTGTTGCAATCTGTTTGCCAGTATTTTATTGAAGATTTTTGCGTCGATATTCATCATGGATATTGGCCTGAAGTTTTCTTTTTTAGTTGAGTCTCTGCCTGGTTTTGGTATCAGGATGCTGTTGGTCTCATAAAATGAGTTAGGGAGGATTCCCTCCTTTTGTATTGTTTGATACAGTTTCAGAAGGAATGGAACCAGCTCCTCTTTGTACATCTGGTAGAATTCGGCGGTGAACCCATCTGGACCTGGACTTTTTTTGGTTGGTAGGCTATTGATTGCTGCCTCTACTTCAGCCCTTGTTATTGGTCTATTCAGGGTTTCAGCTTCCTTCTGGTTTAGTTTTGGTAGAGTACAAGTGTCTAGGAATTTATCCATTTCTTCCTGGTTTACTGGTTTATGTGAGTAGAGCTGTTTGTAGTAATCTCTGATGGTAGTTTGTATTTCTGCGGGATCAGTGGTGATATCCCCTTTATTGTTTTTTATTGCATCTATTTGATTCTTTTCCCTTTTCTTTTTTATTAATCTGGCTAGCAGTCTGTCTATTTTGTTGATCTTTTCAAAAAACCAACTCCTGGATTTACGGATTTTTTGAAGGGTTTTTTGTGTCTCTATCTCCTTCAGTTCTGCTCTGATTTTAGTTATCTCTTGTCTTCTGCTAGCTTTTGAGTTTTTTTGATCTTGGTCCTCTAGTTCTTTCAATTTTGATGATAGGGTGTCAATTTTAAGATCTTTCCTCTCTTCTCTGGTGGGCATTTATTGCTATGAGTTTCCCTCTTGATACTGCTTTAAAGGTGTCCCAGAGATTCTGGTAAGTTGTGTCTTCATTCTGGTTGGTTTCAAAGAACAACTTTATTTCTGCCTTCATTTCATTGTTTATCCAGTCAACATTCAGAAGCAAGTTGTTCAGTTTCCAAGTGGTTGTGTGGGTTTGAGTGTGTTTCTTAATCCTGAGTTCTAGTCTGATTGCGCTATGGTCTGATAGACTGTTTGTTATGATTTCTGTTCTTTTGCATTTGCTGAGGAGTGATTTGCTTCCAATGATGTGGTCAATTTGAGAGTAAGTGCAATGTGGTGCTGAGAAAAATGTATATTCTGTGGATTTGGGGTGGAGCGTTCTGTATATGTCTATTAGATCCACTTGGTCCAGCTCTGCATTCAAGTCCTGGATATCCTTGTTAATTTTCTGTCTTGTTGATCTGTCTAATACTGACAGTGGAGTATTGAAGTCTCCCACTATTATTGTGTGGGAGTCTAAATCTCGTTTTAGGTCGTTAAGAACTTGCCTTATGTATCTGGGTGCTCCTGTGTTGGGGGCATATATATTTAGGATAGTTAGCTCTTCCTGTTGGATTGATCCTTTTACCATTGTGTAATGTCCTTCTTTGTCTCTTTTGATCTTTGTTGGTTTGAAGTCCATTTTATCAGAGACTAGGATTGCAACCCCTGCTTCTTTTGTTCTCCATTTGCTTGGTAAATCTTCTTCCATCCCTTTATTTTGAGTCTATGTGTTTCTTTGTATGTGAGATGGGTTTCTTGAATACAGCACACCGATGGGTTCTGACATTTTATCCAGTTTGCCAGTCTGTATCTTTTGATTGGGGCGTTTACACCATTTACATTCAATGTTAATATTGTTATGTGTGAATTTGATCCTGCCATTTTGTTACTGGCTGGTTTTCTTTCTTATTAGTTGACTGATTTTCTTCATTGCATTTTTGGTCTTTGCCAACTGGTTTGCTTTTGCAGTGACTGGTACTTGTTCCTTTCCATGCTTAGTGTTTCTTTCAGGAGCTCTTGTAGGGCAGGTCTGGTGGTGACAAAATCTCTCAACAATTGCTTGTCCATAAAGGATTTTATTTCTCCTTTGAAGCTTAGTTTGGCTGGATATGAAGATTCTGGGTTGAAAGTTTTTTTCTTTAAGGATGTTGAATATTGGCCCCCACTCTCTTCTGGCTTGTAGAGTTTCTGCCGAGAGATCTGCTGTGAGTCTGATTGGCTTCTCTCTGTATTTCTTGAATTTGAAATTTGAACTGCCTTGCTAGGTTTGGGAAGTTCTCCTGGATAATACCCTGGAGTGTGTTTTCCAGCTTGGATTCATTCTCCCCATCATATTCAGGTACACTGATCAAGCATAGATTAGGTTTTTTCACATAATCCCATATTTTTTGGAGGCTTTGTTCACTTATTTTCACTCTTTTTTCTCTTGTATTGCCTTCTCTTTTTATTTCATTGAGTTGATCTTCAATCTCTGATATCCTTTCTTCTCTTTGATCGATTTGGCTATTAAAACTTGTGTTTGCTTCACGTAGTTCTCATGCTGTGTTCTTCAACTCCATCAAGTCGTTTATGCTCTTCTCTAAGCTGGTTATTCTAGTTAGCATTTCGTCTAACCTGTTTTCAAGGTTTTTGGTTTCTTTGCATTGAGTTAGAATGTGTTCCTTTAGCTCAGAAAAGTTTGTTATTATCCACCTTATGAATCCTGTTTCCATCAATTCTTCACACTCCTTCTTGGTCAAGTTGTGATCCTGTGTTGTTGAGGAGTTGTGATCCCTTGAAGGAGAAGAAGTGTTCTGGTCTTTGATGGTTTCACCTTTTTTGCTCTGTTTTTTTCCCATCTTTGTGGATTTACCTGGCTGTTGTGTCAGGGAGCTGCTTGATGAGGTCGCTTGTCTGCCTGCAGAGGCGCTACTGGGTTTCTAGGGACTCCTTCAGGTTACTAGGGAAGCTTCCTGTGTCTTTTTTGTTTATGCTGGGAAATTAGGCCCTCCTCTTCCGCTGACCTGTAGGTGCTGCTGGGTTGTCAAGAACGCCATCCCATTGCTACGTGGGCTTCCTGTGTTTTTTGTTAAAACTTGTAGCCCAGTCCCACCCCTCTAGTGGTGGGTTGTGCCCTTCCTCCACTGGGCTGGATCATTTAGGGTTCATCTCAGACTGTGGCACTGGCTACGCAACCCACTAGAGTCAGAGCTTCAGCCCTCTGGGGTTTGTGGGGGAGGGTAGGGACCCACCCAGCCGCACGCGGCAGTCTCCCCCTTTCAGCTTTCTCTCTCTCCAGTCAAGGCGTAGGAGCCACCCAGCTGCTCCCACTTACAGCTCCCTCTCTCTCTCTGGGCCAGGGGAGGGGGGCGATAGCTCAGTCTGCAGACTCTTATTCAACTCTGCACTTGTAATTCCCGGCGCTTGATTGGCAAAGATCCCCTGTTCTGTGTATTGCTGAGGCTTTGGGGGAAGCGCTGTATCTGGACCGCAGCACCAGAGGTGGAGCCTCCGACTGGCCGGTCAGATGCACTTTCTGAGTGAAGCAGCACCTCTCCCCACCTCGGTCTGCCCTGAGTGGGCTTTGCTCACCCTTGGACCAGACCCGTTGAAATGCACCTGGTACCTCGGTTGGAGCTAGGAGATCTCTGGGTTTCTGTGTCTCTCTGGCTGGGTGTTGTGCGCTGGAGTTGTGTCTAATCTGCCATCTTGGATCCTCCCCCGCATTAGTCCCCTTCTTTCTCTTTTCACAGGTGTCCAGCCTGAATTGTGGGCATCCTTGACTATTCCATTTCCCTCCTCCTTTCATCCTTTACAAGATTTTCCTTCAGTCCACCCCTTGCACATCTAATTTCTTGGCATCTTCTTAAAGAACTCAAATTGCACAATAACACAGGGAGCAATGTTAGATCAACTTGGCAGAGGGTGTTCAACAGAGATTGAAAGTAATGATTATCTGTATAAAAAAATTAAAAATTGGATCCCTAAACATATGCAAAATTTAACTGCAGGTAGATTAATGACTCAAAAGATTAAAGTTTTATTTTTTGAGACAGGGTCTCGTTCTGTCACCCAGGCTGGAGTACAGTGGTGTGATCTAGGCTCACTGCAACCTCTGCCTCCCAGGTTCAAGCGATTCTTGTGCCTCAGTCCCCTGGGTAGCTGGGATTACAGGCATGCATCACCATGGCTGGCTAATATACTTAAATTTATTTATTTATTTTTAGATGGAGTCCCACTCTTGTTGCCCAGGCTGGAGTGCAATGGCGCAATTTTGGCTCACCACAACCGACTCCCTTCAAGTGATTCTCCTGCCTCAGCCTCCCAAGTAGCTGAAATTACAGGCATGTGCCACTATGCCCGGCTAATTTTGTATTTTTTCAGTAGAGATGGGGTTTCACCATGTTGGTCAGGCTGGTCTTGAACTCCTTCGTGATCTACCCGCCTCAGCCTCCCTAAGTGCTGGGATTACAGGCGTAAGCCAATGAACCCAGCTAATTTTTATATTTTTAATAGAGATGGGATTTCACCATGCTGGCCAAGCTGGTCTCAAACTCCTGATTGCAAGTGATCCACCTGCCTCTGCCTCTCAAAGTGCTGGGATTACAGGCGTGAGCCACCATGCCAGGCTCAAAGTTTTATTATTTATTTATATATATTTTTATCCTCCTGGGCTCCCTGAAAATATCAAACTTTTAAAACTCTTAGCTTCTATGGATGAATATCTTTTAGGATCTATAATTTAGACCCTGAGGTAGGGAAATATTTCTTTGTTTGTTTGTTTGTTTTTTAAAGACGGGGTTTCACCATGTTGGTTAGGCTGTTCTTGAACTCCCGACCTCAGGTGATCCGCCCGCCTTGGCCTCCAAAGTGCTTGGATTACAGGCGTGAGCCACCACGCCTGGCCTGTTTGTTTTTTTGAGATGGAGTTTCGCTCTTGTTACCCAGGCTGGAGTGCAATGGCACAATCCCGCTCACTGCAATCTCCACCTCCTGGATTCAAGCAATTCTCCTGCCTCAGCCTCCTGAGTAGCTGGGACTACAGGCGCACGCCACCATGCCCAGCTAATTTTTTTATATTTTTAGTAGAGACGGGGTTTCACCATGTTGACCAGGATGGTCTCGATCTCTTGACCTTGTGATCCACCCGCCTTGGCCTCCCAAAGTGCTGGGATTATAGGCATGAGCCACCGCGCCCAGCCTGCAGGAAATATTTCTTAAACAAAGACACATACACGCTGAAGATAAAGAGATTTGGCCATTTTAAAATTAAAAGCTTTTGCTTATCAAAACCATTTTTAAAAATTTTATTTATTTTGAGATGGAGTCTTGCTCTGTCACACAGGCTGGAGTGCAGTGGTGAGATCTGGGCTCACCACAACCTCTGCCTCTGAGGTTCAAGTGATTCTCCCATCTCAGCCTCCCAAGTAGCTGGTATTACAGGCACATGCCACCACTCCTGGCTAATTTTTGTATTTTTGCAGATTCAGCGTTTCACCATATTGGCCAGGCTGGTCTCAAACTCCTGACATCAGGTGATCCACCTGCCTCATTCTCCCAAAGTGCTGAATTACAGGTGTGAGCCACCACGCCTGGCATCAAAAGCATTTTTAAAAGGGAGGGACAAGGCCAGGCGTGGTGGTTTATGCCTGTAATCCCAGCACTTTGGGAGGCTGAGGTGGGCGGATCATGAGGTCAGAAGATCAGGACCATCCTGGCCAACATGGTGAAACCCCATCTCTACTAAAAAACAAAAAACAAACAAACAAAAAAACTAACTGGGTGTGATTGCATGTGCCTACAATCCCAGCCACTTGGAAGGCGGGGGCACGAGAATTGCTTGAACCCAGGAGGCAGAGGTTGCAGTGAGCCAAGATTGCGCCACTGCACTCCAGGCTGATGACAGAGGAAGACTCCGTCTCAAAAAAAAAAAAAAAAAAAAAAAAATAGAGAGGGACAAGTTATAAACTAGGAGAAGATATTTGTAATATACATATATAGGCAGGGCACAATGTTTCCCAGCACTTTGGGAGGCCGAGGCAGGTGGATCACGAGGTCAGGAGTTTGAGACCAGCCTGACCAACATGGCGAAACCCTGTCTCTACTAAAAATACAAAAATTAGCTGGGTGTGGTGGCATGCACCTGTAATCCCAGCTACTCAGGAAGCTGAGGCAAGAGAATCGTTTCAACCTGGGAAGCAGAGGTTGCGGTGAGCCAAGATCAGGCCACTGCACTCCAGACTAGGTGACAGAGCAAGACCCTGTCTCTAAAAAAAAAAAAAATTAAAAAATTATATATACATGCCTTCCCGCAGTCTGCAGCCGGAGTAAGATGGCGGGGCTGAGGGCTCTGTGCAGCCTCCGGGGCGTTGCGGCCCAGGTGCTGCGGCCTGGGGCTGGAGTCTGACTGCTGATTCAGCCCAGCAGAGGTGTTTGGCAGTGGCAGCCAGATGTGGAATATGCACAGCAGTTTGGGGGAGCTGTTATGTACCCAACCAAGAAACAGCCCACTGGAAGCCTCCACCTTGGAATGATATAGACCCTCCAAAGGATAACATAGTGAAGAACATGAAGCTGAACTTTGGGCCCCAACACCCAGCCGCCCATGGTGTCCTGTGACTAGTGATGGAATTGAGTGGGGGAGATGGTGCAGAAGTGTGATCCTCACATTGGGCTCCTGCACCGAGGCACTGAGAAACTCACTGAATACAAGACCTATCTTCAGGCCCTTCCATACTTTGACTGGCTAGACTATGTGTCCATGATGTGTAATGAACAAGCCTATTCTTTAGCTGTGGAGAAGTTACTAAACATCCCGGCCTCCTCCCTGGGCACAGTGGATCCGAGTGCTGTTTGGAGAAATCACATGACTGATGAACCACATCGTGGCTGTGACTACACATGCCCTGGACATTGGGGCCATGACCCCTTTCTTCTAGCTGTTTGAAGAGAGGGAGAAGATGTTTGAGTTCTATGAATGAGTGTCTGGAGCCCGAATGCATGCTGCTTATGTCCGGCCAGGAGGGGTGTGCCAGGACCTACCCCTTGGGCTTATGGATGACATTTATGAGTTTTATAAGAACTTCTCTCTTCAGCTTGATGAGTTGGAGGAGTTGCTGACCAACAATAGGATCTGGCGAAATCAGACAGTTGAAATTGGGGTTATAACAGCAGAAGAGGCACTTAACTATGGTTTTAGTGGAGTGATGCTTCAGGGCTCAGGCATCCAGTGGGACCTGAGGAAGACCCAGCCCTGTGATGTTTACGACCAGGTTGAGTTTGATGTTCCTATTGGTTCTCATGGGGACTGCTATGATAGGTACCTGTGCCTGGTGGAGGAGATGTGCCAGTCCCTGAGAATTATTGTACAGTGTCCAAACAAGATGCCTCCTGGAGAGATCAAGGTTGATGATGCCAAAGTGTCTCCACCTAAGCGAGCAGAGATGAAGACTTCCATGGAGTCACTGATTCATCACTTTAAGTTGTATACAGAGGGCTACCAAGTTCCTCCAGGAACCACATACACTGCCATTGAGGCTCCCAAGGGAGAGTTTGGAGTGTACTTGGTATCCGATGGCAGCAGCCGCCCTTATCGATGCAAGATCAAGGCTCCTGGTTTTGCCCATCTGGCTGGTTTGGACAGGATGTCTAAGGGACACATGTTGGCAGATGTCGTTGCCATCATAGGTACCCAAGATGTTGTGTTTGGAGAAATAGACCAGTGAGCGGGGGAGCAGCGTTTGATCCTCCATGCCTATTAGCTTCTTCTGTGGAGCCTGTCCCTCACTGGAAATGGGTGTGTGTGTGTGTGTGTGTGTGTGTGTGTGTGTGTGTGTTTGTGTACACGTTCATGTACACTTGGCTGTCAGGCTTTCTGTGCATGTACTAAAAAAAGAGAAATTATAATAAATTAGCCGCCTTGTGGCCCCTAGTTAAAAAAAAAAATATATATATATATACACACACACACATATATAACAAAGAATTAGCATCAAAAATTCCTAAAAATCAAGAAAAGTACATACAACCTAATAAAAAATAGGCAACAGATAGCAACAGGCATTTTTCAGAAGAGAAAACACATACGGCTAACAGAATATGAAGAGATGTTCGACTTTATTAGGTAAGTGCAAATTAAGACCACATTGAGCTAATACTTCGACTGTCAGACTACAAAACTAAGTATTGAAGAAAATGTGGATCCACTCAGAGAGTCTCCTAAACAATGCTGATGTGAGTACAAATTTGTGTATTCACTCTGGGAAAAACGTTTGACGTTATCCACCAAAATTGAGTGTTCATATATCCTGTTACCTGACAATTTCACTTTTAGGTATAGATCCAAATAGATCAAAGAAAAGCTTTTGTACTCCCTGGTGGTCTAATGGTTAGGGGGGGAAAGGCTCTTCTACATCTATCACAGGAAACATGTACAAGAATGTTCATAGCAGCATTACTTACAGTAGTAAAAACCTGGAAGCAACCCAAATATCCATTATGAGAAACCAGATAAATGTAGTATATTTACACACTGGAATATCATATAATAGTCTAAATGAATGAATGACAGCCATAAAATATGGCTGAATCTTATGTGTGTTACATTAAGTCTCAAAAGATTACAAGGACATAATTTTTTCCTTTGTAATAGACTATTTTTTTTTCTCCCCCACAGCCAAGTGTACACTTGAGAGGTTTTTTTTTTTTGAGACGGAGTTTTGCTCTGTTGCCCAGGCTGAAGTGCCACTGCAATCTCCTCCTGGGTTCAAGCGGTTCTCCTGCCTCAGCCTCTGGAGTAGTGGATTACAGGTGCCCACCACCATGCCTGGCTAATTTTTGTATTTTTAGTAGAGAAGGGGTTTCGCCATGTTGGTCAGGCTGGTCTTGAACTCCTGACCTCAGGTGAACAGCCCGCCTCGGTCTCTCAAAGTGCTGGGAGGCGTGAGCCACCACGTCCAGCCAATAGACTTTACTTATTACAGCAGTTTTAGGTTTATAGAAAAATTGTGCATAAAGTACAGAGTTTTCATGTACCTCTCCCCCACTACAAACCTAGTTTCCCATTATTACTATTTTATATTAGTGTTAATAAGTGTATCAATTAATAATTGATACATGGACTTCAGTTAATCATAATGTATCAATATTGGCTCATCAATTCCAACAAATATACAACTGATGAACTCATTGATACATTATGATTAACTGAATTCCATAGTTTACATTAGGACTCACTTTATGTGGCACAGTTCTATGGGTTTTGACAAATGCATAATGTCACGTATCCACCATTAGCGTTATCATACTGAATAATTTCACTACCAGTAAAAATGCCCTGTGCTCCACTTATTCATCCCTCTCTCCTTCCCCAGAACCTCTGGCAACAACTGAGTTTTGCCTTTTCCCGAATGTCATATAAAGTTGTAGTGTATACAGCCTTTTCCAATGGGCTTATTTCACTTAGTGATACACATTTAAGATTCCTACATGTCTTCTTGTAGCTTGATAGCTGTATTAGTCCATTTTCACAATGCTGATAAAGACATACCCGAGACTAGGAAGAAAAAGGTTTAATTGGACTTACAGTTCTACATGGCTGGGGAGGCCTCAGAATCACGGTACCAGCAAATAAAATGAGGAAGATGCAAAATGAGAAGCCCCTGATAAAACCATTGATCTTGTGGGGCACGGTGGCTCACGCCTGTAATCCCAGCACTTTGGGAGGCAGAGGTGGGCGGATCACCTGAGGTTGGGAGTTCAAGACTAGCCTGACCAACATGGAGAAACCCCATCTCTACTAAAAAGTACAAAATTAGCTGGGCGTGGTGGTGCATGCCTGTAATCCCAGGTATTCAGGAAGCTGAGGCAGGAGAATCGCTTGAACCCAGGAGGCAGAGGATGCGGTGAGCTAAGATTGCATCATTGCACTCCAGCCCAGGCAAGAGAGCAAAACTCCATCTCAAAAAAAAAAAAAAAAAGCCAGGCCCAGTGGCTCACACCTGTAATCCCAGCACTTTGGGAGTCTGAGGCGGGCGGATCACGAGGTCAGGAGATTGAGACCATCCTGCCCAACATGGTGAAACTCTGTCTCTGCTGAAAATACAAAAAAAAAAAAAAAAAAAAAAATTAGCTGGGTGTGGTGGCGCACACCTGTACTCCCAGCTACTTGTGATGCTGAGGCAGGAGAACTGCTTGAACCCAGGAGGCGGAGATTGCAGTGAGCCGAGATCGCAACACTGCACTGCAGCCTAGGTGACAGTGTGAGATTCCATCTCAAACAAAACAAAACAAAACAAAAAAACAAAAAAACCCCATCAGTTCTCCTGAGACTTATTCACTACTACGAGAACAGTATGGGGGAAACCATCGCCATGATTCAAATTGTCTCCCACTAGGCCCCTCCTACAACACATGGGAATTATGGGAGTGCAATTCAAGATGAGGTTTGGGTGGGGATACAGAGCCAAACCACATCAATAGCTCTTTTTAACAAAAATCACTGAACAGTATTTCACTGCATGCATGCACCACTTTGTACCACAGTTTATCCACTCACTTAATCAAGGACATCTTAGTTGCTTACGCTTTGGGATGATTATGAATAAAGCTGTTCTAAACATTTGTGTGCAGGTTTTTATGTAAACAAGTTTTCAGCTCATTTGGGTAAGTACCTAGGTGTTACGTTTAGTTTTGTAAGGAATGGACAAACTGTCCTCCAAAGTGGCTGTAACATTTTGCAGTCCTGCCAGCAAAGAATGATAGTTCCTGTTGCTTTACATCCTCATCAGCATTTGTTGTTGTTAGTGTTTTGGATTTTAACCATAATAATTTCACTATCAGTAAAAATGCCGATTTTAACCATTCTAGTGTATAATGGGCACATTCTTTTTATTAAGTTAAAAAACAACTCAAATAGACATGTATATACATATGATTTTTAGGACTATATATATGTGGAATAAAACCTTGTAGAAGGAAAGCAAGAAATAGTAAAGACAGGATTCAGAAGGATGGTTACTCCAAGTGAAGGCAGGGGTGTGTGTGGGAGGCACAGTGTAGATACAGATATAAACTCATGTCATTTTGACTTTTCTTTTGGTGTGGTGGGTCTATGGCTATAATTAGACTAAATTAATAAAGGTGGGTGAGGTAAACTGAATAATAGCCCACCAAAGATTTCTATGCCCTAATTCACAGAATTTGGGAATGTTTTGCTAAAAGGGATTTTGCAGATGTGATTAAGAATCTTAAGATGAAGGCCAGGCATGGTGGCTCATGCCTGTAATCCCAGCACTTTGGGAGGCCAAGGTGGGCAGATCCCCTGAGGTCAGGAGTTCGAGACCAGCCTGATCAACATGGAGAAATCCCCGTCTCTACTAAAAATACAAAATTAGTTGGGTGTGGTGGCGCATGCCTGTAATCCCACCTACTTGAGAGGCTGAGGCAGGAGAATCGCTTGAACCTGGGAGGCAGAGGTTGCAGTGAGCCAAGATCGTGCCATTGCCCTCCAGCCTGGCAACAAGAGCGAAACTCCATCTCAAAAAAAAAAAAAAAATCTTGAGATGAGATAATCTTGACCCAAAGGAATCACAAAAGGTGCTTATAAGTGAAAAGGGGTGGCAGGAGAATCACAATCAAGACAGACGATGTAAGTACAGAAGGACAGAGAGAAGAGATTATGCTTCTGTCCTTGAAGATGGAGGAAGGGGCCAAGAGCCAAGGAATGCAGGCAGCCTTCAGAAGCTGGAAAAGGCAAGGAACCAGTCCTGCCAACACCTTGATTTTAGCCCAGTGTAACTGACTATGAACTTCTGACTTCCAAAATTGTAACATAAATTCCTGTTGTTTTAAGTATCTAAATTTGCAGTAATTTGTTACAGTGTCAGCAGGAAACTAAGACAGTGGGTTAATGAATTGAATTATAATTAAATCCAGTTTTACACCTAGGTCCAATTAAAAAAATAGACAAGGCTGGGCGCAGTGTCTCATACCTGTAATCCTAGCACTTTGGGAGGGAGACGTGGATGGGATCACTTGAGGTGGGGAGTTTGAGACCAGCCTGACCGACATGGAGAAACCCCGTCTCTACTAAAAATACAAAATTAGTCGGGCGTGTGGCGCATGCCTGTGCTACTCGGGAGGCTAAGACAGGAGAATTGCTTGAACCCGGGAGGTGGAGGTTGCGGTGAGCCGAGATCGCGCCACTGCACTCCAGCCTGGGCAACAAGAGCGAAACTCGGTCTCAAAAAAAAAAAAAAAAAAAAAAAAAGACAAAATCTTTGAGTGGCTCCTCACTGCCTGCAAGATAAAGCTCAAATTCCTCAGCATGAAATAGATTCTTGACAACCCGGTTCTACAAGGTCCTCCTTTAATTCCGTATCCCCCATCCCCAGCCCAAAAATTTTAGCCATGGGTTCTGACCTCCGAGCCCTTTTGCTGTTCCTGCGGACTCTTACGGGGCTCAACTACTTTGCCATGTCTCTATGAAGTCTTTCAGGTTGAAATTTCCCTCCCTGAAAATGGACAACATGAGGAGTTGCTGCACGGTTGACTCGGCTTACAAGATTAGGGTTCAGAGGTACCCACAGGCACCGCCACTTGCAGAGGTCCTCCATACATTTCGGCAGAACCAACTCTTAAGGCATTACTAACTGGGGCAGTTAAGTTCTGCCAATAGGCTGAAAGATTTTTCTTCATTGCCACTCTTCACTAAGCTACAAGAGCAAGTACTTTCTCCTGAAGGTACTTAGAGAAGGAAAAAAGCACAGCAGGAACTGTTGTGGGGAGGGTGGGGGGTGAGAAGACAAATTCTACAGGGGCTGCAGAACTAGTGTGAACATGGCTTCCCTCATCTTCATGCAAAACTGCGTTCCTAGCCCACACGACTGATGTCTGTAAACGCAACCTTCGGTCTGTGCACGTCTCTGTCCAAGGATTTTTTTTTTTAACTCCAAGATTACGGGGGGAGTTGGGCAAGTCACTGTAATGAAGGACTGCTCTTCTTAACCCACTGTCTGACGAGATACTGGATAGGGAAACCTCTGGAACTTGTAAAGCAATTTACAAGCAGGCCACCTGCTTGTATTTAATAAGCTAGAAATACCTATTTGCGCGAAAACGTGTCCCAAAGACTCCTCAGCCCCTCCGGGTCCCCACCAGGCCCGCGTCTCTCCCGCCCGTCGCGCGAAGCGGCGGTTGACTAACGCGGGCCAGCGGTTCTGCTGAACACAGGAGGGCCGGACGAGCCTCCTGCCTCCTGGCTCGGACACCACGCGGAGACAGCGCTGCCAGAGCCGCAGTTGAAGAAACCGCTCTCGGGCTGGACGAAGGCGGAGCAGCAGCTCAGGCTGGGCCAACAGAAGAGCCTTACAATGCCTGGAGCAGTCCGAGGACAGCCCCCGGCGCGAGGCACTCTGGGACTTA
Source organism: Ateles fusciceps (assembly GCA_036589455.1). Classification (NCBI taxonomy): domain Eukaryota; kingdom Metazoa; phylum Chordata; class Mammalia; order Primates; family Atelidae; genus Ateles; species Ateles fusciceps. The sequence goes on along the minus strand of JAZHEH010000091.1, from coordinate 23,921,737 downwards.
TAGTTCGCTTCCCAGACAGCGCTTTTTCCCTCTTGGTCTCCCCGCCTTTCAATGTCGCTTTTATTCCCTTACCCTCCGAGCCCGCAGACTTCCTGGTCGCCGCACGTCCTCACGTATTGACTACACTACCCAGAAGTCCCTTTTCGCGTCCCAGCGCGAGCGGGCGCTGGCGGCTCCTCTGGACTACAGGTCCCAGAAGTCCTCTGCAGAAGTGCTTCCCTCTCTCATTTCCAGGACCACAATTCCCAGAGACTTCGGCTTCACAGCGTTTCTGTTTTTGCCCTATCTCTCCTGGAGCTGGCTGGGCTTTGGCCGGCCAGAGGCCCACAGCGACGACGTGATCCGTCGTGAGCGGGCCCCCAGGGTTTCCTCGGCGGCCCTTTTTTCCTCTCCCCTCGGTCGTCCCCCTTACAGGCCGTCGCGGCTGGCCTGAGCAGTGACCTGGCGGGCCGCGCCTGCGCTCTGCCCGGTTCCTGCCTGGCTGGTGGCGGCGGCCATTTTGTTCATCCTCCTCCTCCTCCTGCTCCTCCTGGTTGGAGCGCAGTGTCCGGAGCGGGCTGGGGGAGAGAGCCCGAGAGCAGGGTTCGGTGCCTTTCCTCTGTCCCCAGCCGGTGCCCAGAGCCCCCCTCCCCTTCCTCCCCACCCCCCTCCCCCTCCCCCAGCCCTGCCCTCCCCCCTTGTCCCGGGATCGCTCCGTCGCACCCACCATGATGGAAGACGACGGGCAGCCCCGGACTCTGTGAGTACCCGAGACGAGGGGTGCCAGGCGCCAAGAGGCCCGGGCACCGCGAGACGCTAAGGGAGGGAGCAGGAGAGACTGGGCGGAAGCCGGGACTGTAGGCGGCTCCCTGACCAGGGCGGCGTGGACGCGGAGTGCATTCCTCATCTGTCCCCTTTTCCTTGGGAAGGAAATCCTCCCTTCCCCCAAATACAGTCACTTCCTGGGGTCTGGGGCTTGTCTCGACCCATCTCTCTGGCGCCCTTCTTTGCACACCCTCCCTAGGCCGGGTTTCTGCACGGCTTAAGCTGTCAGGCCCAGGAGAGCTCCTGCACCCCCCTCCGCGTTGGACGCCCTGGGCTGGGCCTGGAGCTGCGGGTCCCCCACGGGGGAAGGGCCTGGCGGGGGTGGGATTGGGTTGGGCCCCGCGGGCCCGGGAGGAATTAGCACTTACCCCTTCCACATCTCAGCTCCAGTCGCTCCCGGCTCTCTCCCCAGCTAAGCTCTCGGAGGAAGCAGGACACTCTTCCACCACTCAAGCCCCTTCTCTCTTTCTGCCCCACGTGCCCCCGCCCACGCTGTCAGAAACACCCGCCTAGCGCCCGGTACTTTTGAAGTGCATAAGGGATACCTTTTGCTGCCCGAGCATCTTTCCCTTCTTGGATAAAGAAGTTTACTTTGAGCGCTCCCTACGCTAAACTGACAACCAGTTGTTAAACTCCTTTTGCTCTCTTGGTGTTGCCCCTTCCTAATCTGTTTGTGCATCGAAACCTTCAGAGTTGGCTAAAATGTCTTCATCCGCTATTAGACGTGTGTCTTCTGAACGCTTTTTCTCCTGTCTTGCTGTTGCTTTTCACCTGAAACCCAATCTAATGAATGAATTCCATCTTCCAACCACTTAATTCTGATTTCCTTCCTTTTCCAATGAAGAGTGATGACTCAGCATTTGCATTCTTTTCTGGATACTGTGGCACTCTTTTCTTCTGCATTTTTTTAAAAGTCTGAATAATTTTTAATTAAATGTTTACATTGGGCACCCTGAGTTTCCTGGCCTCTCCAGGCTCAGCACTCCTGCCTTGAGTACCAAGGAGTCAAATCACTGCTTTGTTTCTCTTGCCTCTCCTGGTATTCGTGGGATCATAGTCCACTTGGCTCTGCTGTCTGATGGGAAAATTACTTTTTAGGGAATAGATGAAGGTGCATGGGCGCTCCACTTTCATCTAGTTTGACTAGCTTCACATCTCTTCACTCCTACCAAAGAAAAGATGCTCAGTAAAAAGACAGATGTTCGATATTGATAGAAATTTTTTTGTGTGGCCTTGTACGGGAATAACTGTTCTCTGACGTCTCACTAAGCATCTACCCTCTTTTGAGAATTTGAGGCCAACTGAATGAAACGCCTGCTTAATAAATACAACGCCTAAATTTGTGTTTTGTGTTGTCTTCCATTTCTGCCTTCTCTCCCCTAGAAGAAAGAATTGGGACACACTTGAAATTTGTCCTTCAACATCTGTTGAAGCCAAGACTTGGTGTTGAGTTAGCAATGTGTACTTTGATGTAAGCATCTGGGGAAAGCTAGACTTAAAGACTAGCTAACATGTGTTTAACAAAGATAAAAGTTACATTGTATCTAAAAATCTGAAATGTCATCATCACATACTGAATGATTGATGAATACTCATGGCAGGGGTCTCCTTTTCTGTGTCTATCTGTTCCTTACCAAGAGGAACTTCTGGTTTTGTAGTGCTGAAGAATGTGCTTTTTCAATGTCTTTTATCCTTGCATCTGCCTTGTCTTCATCCCTATCAGACTTTCTCCTGGAGACTAATAAGCTAACTTCTTTGTAACTTATTTCCTACCTCTACCTTCTCTAATCTCTTGTTCTTTCTTTGAAACACAGTTGTCTGTTTACAGTTCTCTGAAACAGTGACATGTGTTCATATGAATGAATAAACATCTTAAGCTCTGTTGTTCCTGTATGTCAGTACGTGTTTACTATTCTGTCTTCCTTTTTCCTTCTCTCACTCTTTTCAATGGGGACTTTTTTTTTTTTTTTTTTTAAGACAAGGACTGCTACATCTTCCTAGGGCTTACCCCTGCAGCACTTAGTTCACTGCCTGGAACATAAGAGGTACTCAATATTTTTACAAAGATTGTACTTCCTTCCTTAAATTAGTATTAAGTTCTTTTTTAAAAGTCCTGGTTGAACTAAGATTGTAGGCAGACATTGTCACACGTGGTGCAGTCTGTAGTCTTTTATATATTTTTCAAAACCTTCAAATGTAAAATCTTGAGATAAAAGCAAATGTTTCACAATTGGGATTTTTATTAGAGTTTAATGCAAATAATGCATATTAGTTTTTCTAAGTGTACGTTTTACATGTTCTTAAAAGGTTCTGTTAGATACAAGTAACATGATGAAAACTTTGAACCTGATTTTAGGGGTTATATCTAGTAGGATTTTATTTTGTTTATGGAGATCTTATATTTTGCATTGTGGAGCTATGGATTAGGTTTTTCAAGTGGCCAGTATGTTTTAAAAGAATGTATTCTTAACAAAGCTTATCTTAAATTGTTTCCTTAAGATGCCTGTGTGTTACTAGTGAGGTTTTTTTCCTGCAGACACACACAAGCTAAGACATATGGTTCTATCTTCAGAAAACAATATGGTGTTTATAGCCTAGGTAGGTCTTTAAATATTCATTACCTACAGTATTACTTATTTATTTGATGGTATTTAAACTGGCATAGAATTGCTTTGATGTTGAGCCTAAATTTCTATTTGTCATATAGTTGCTTTAAAGGTCTGTTTTCTGATGTTCTTCATTCTCACTTGACATTTATTTTGGGGTATTATGTATTGAGTAACTTGTGATCTAAAAAAACAAACAGGATCATGCTGCGTAATACTGGTGTTGGAACTGGACTGCCTGACACCTGCCTTGTGGGACACACGTTTCAGGGTTGGGTTGTGTTTAGCTTTGTAGTGCAGTGATTTGATCCATGGTATATCTGAATCTACAATATGACACTAAATTGTAATAGTGTTCCATTGTAGCTTATTTTATTTTCTTCATCTATCTGAGGCTCCAAAATTACTAGGAATTGGTATAATACCATGTTATGTAATCCCTTCCTTTAACACCATTCTTTCTTCTGGAAATAAGCTAATGATTTAGAGTATAATCTGAACATCTAAGAGCAAAGCAGAAGAAAATTCTATAAAATGTTACCAGATTGACTGGCTATACCATGGATTTGGCTATACTGTGGCTATAATCAAGCCCCTTCATTCAAATTCAACTTAATCATATTGTTTATTTAAAGTGAGAGAGTGAGAGTGTGTGTGCGTGACCATCTCGTATATATAGTTGGTCAATTTAGTTGTACCTCCTGCAGCTATCTTCCATCATGCCTCCTTCCTAAAATGAAATACTGAAATACTGTACTGACAAATTGAATAATTAATTAAAGATCTGTTGAAGGATATTGCAAAATCTCTTCTTGTATAGGACTTGTCAAGAACAAAAGCAAAACTGTTACTTTTATGGAAATTTAGCTATGGTATTTTGTATGAAAGTGCTGATAATTTCAGCCTTGGTAGGACTACTCTTTTCAGAGTGAGAGCACATTCAGTGTTAAAAAGTGTCATTAGTCTTCTGAAAGGCATGATATTCTTAACTTAAAATTCTGCCCAGTTGGACACAGGAAGTAGTTTGGCAATGTGAACTTCTGCCTACTGTGAAACTGCTAAGTTTCTAGTCTCAAATTGGATTTTAACCCTGATGTTAGGGATAAAGGTGTCATTTTCAGTTTTTAATGCTTCAGTTCCTACAGTTCCTGTTCTTAGAAGACAAAATAGACTCTAAGGTATGCCTCTTTTAAATTTTTTCCTTGAGTTAAAAGTCATTTTGGAATTTCCTAAGTGTTTACTCTTTGAATTGAACTCTCAATACAAAAACTTGGAGCCATTTGTCTTTTTTTTCTGTTATTTTGTCTATGTTCTTTAGGTAGAAATTATATACTTAAAGACTTGGAACTTTAGAATAGGTTGATTACTGCATAACCAGAGCAGAAAGAAAGTGAAGTGTAGAAACTATAATTTGGAAAGAATAAAGATATCATTTCAATGAACTACCAAGAGATGATCTTACTAGGTCAGGCATTGAACTTTGTCTTAAATATTTCTGTTAGTATATACTTTGGGATAGATTATTTTATGATAATGTAAAGGTACTTACAACAGAATAGTACAGTACTTTAAAAGCTATACAATGTCTCTCTTAAGTATTATGATACATGAAAGCACATGCAAATGAAAAGGCAGTATGAAATTTGGATACAAGAACTCAGTAAAAGAAAAGGCAGTATGAAATTTGGGTAAAAGTTAGGTGAAATTATATAGTGAATCATGGCCTTTTAATCCTGGTAAATTAAGATACTGTATGTGTTGTTATGGAAGGCCTTTTATGTTAGTTTTTGAAATTTAGTTTGCTGCTTAACACTTTTAGTGGAGATAATTTGAAAAATAGGAAACCTTAACACTGGATTTTTATTTTTTTTATTTTTATTTTTTTAAGATGGAGTTTCGCTCTATCGCCCAGGCTGGAGTGCAGTGGCACCATCTTGGCTCACTGCACTATCCACCTCCTGGGTTCAAGCGATTCTCCTCCCTCAGCATCCTGAGTAGCTGAGATTATAGATGGGTGCCACCATGCCCAGCTAATTTTTTGTATTTTTAGTAGAGATGGGGTTTTACCATGTTGGTCAGGCTGGTCTCAAACTCCTGACCTTGTGATCCTCCCCACCTTGGCCTCCCAAAGTGCTGGATTATAGGCATGAGGCTCTGCGCCCAGCCAACACTGGATTTTTAAATAAATCATGACATTCTAAACTTAGATATTAACGTTTTCATTTTTGACTTCAGTGCTAGAAATGTAAATTAATGTATCCAAACATGTCGCTAGAAATTCTTCAAGATCTATAAATGATAGGAAATAGGTTGACTTGGAATAAAGATTATTATTATTATTATTATTATTTTTAAACGGATGGAGTTTCACTCTTGCTGCCCAGGCTGGAATGCAATGGTGTGATCTCAGCTCACTGCAACCTCTGCCTCCTGGGTTCAAGCGATTCTCCTGCCTCAGCCTCCCAAGTAACTGGGATTACAGGCACCCACCACCATGCTTGGCTAATTTTTTGTATGTTTAGTAGAGATGGGATTTCACCATGTTGGCCAGGCTAGTCTTAAACTCCTGACCTCAAGTGATCCACCTGCCTCAGCCTCCCAGAGTGCTAGGATTATAGGTGTGAACCACCGCGGCCATCAGAATAAAGATCTTATTAAGTAGTGACAGCTTTTATTGTGACTATTAAATACAGAAGGTAATTAATGCTCATACAGTTTTTCCTGAAGAAATCGATGTTCAAACAGTAATGCACATTTAAAAGTATTTAAGTCATTTAAAATGTGTTATATTAAAATGATAATTCAGTTTTAATTTTGTTACTAGCTAGCTTCAATATGTGAAAATCAGTTTTATTTATTCTTCTTTTCTCTTAGAAATGAGCTAACTAGCTCTTTAGGCAAGCTCTTTAGAAGCTCAAGATCATGTGTTCATTTTTCTTACAGATAGGTATACTCTGTACAAAAAGAAATCATTTTAGACATACAGGCTCATAAACTCCTATGAATTAAGAAGAGGCAGGCAGTCTATGGCTGTTTCATAATCCAATAACCTTTACTCCTGCTGGGGAAAAGTATGTCACTGCATTGGCCTGCTGATGGGTTAGCTCTTTAATTACGAATAAAAGATGGCATAGTGGACCTAAACCAGTTTGTCACTTGTTTAGTCTTCTATTTAAGTAATACTGGATGTGAGTTTCAATTTTAGAGCAGGTATACTAAGGCTATTAGTATTCATTGCAATAAAATTCTTAACTGGAAAATTGCTACTAATTCTTAATTGGATCTTTCCAGTTTTTTACTTAACCTAAGCTTTCTTGGTCTATTTTCCCTTTGAGTATTCCATCTTAAAGCACATTGTGTATTTAATGTGACAACCATATTGCCAGTCTTATTTTGGTCTTAATACTCAGTTTCCAGATGTTATATATTACAGTTAGAAAAAGAAATTTACTTTCCTGAATAAACGTTGTTAAATTTTGCAGATATTGTTTGGTTTATGAAGTTGTTCATGACAGATGCAAATTTGAGGAATTATGCATGGAATACCAGAAAGACTTGTTTGGCAATTTATTGTGGTAAATTAAGATAAATTGATAGTACAAGACATAAACCAAGGTGGTCATCTCTTTGTGGTGACATAGCCTTTTTTTTTCTTTTCTTTTTTAAACTTACCTGTTTTTAAAATTCTTTACATAAAACACATACATTCAATTTGTGATTAGAAAAAAAAAAAACACCAAATTTTTAAATGTCCACAGTCAAAAGTATACCTGGATTTGTCTTAATGTTTCTCTGAATTTCTTAAGAAATCTTTGTATTTGCTTTTTTATCAACATTAAGATATATTTTGTTGACTGGGCATGGTGGCTCACGCCTCTAATCCCAGCACTTTGGGAGGCCCAGGCGGGTGGATCACTCAAGGTCAGGAGTTCCAGACCAGCCTGGCCAACATGGCAAAACCCCATCTCTACTGAAAATACAAAAATTAGCCAGACGTGGTGGCGCATGCCTTTAGTCCCAGCTACCTGGGAGGCTGAGGCATGAGAACTGCTTGAACCCAGGAGGCAGAAGCTGCAGTGAACCCAAATCGTTCCACAGTACTCCAGCCTGGGTGACAGAGTGAGACTCCATCTCAAAAATATGTATGTGTGTATTTTGTTTTTGTTGTTGATTTTGATGCATTTTAGACTAGGGAATTTTATTATTTTACCGTGCTCTCCTAAAATGAAACAGTGAAGACATCATTGCTAACAATCTGACTTTTAGCCAAAAACAAAACAACAAAAACCCTTCCACCCTGTGTGTTCTAATGTAACTTTAATTCTGTTCTTTGTTCATGTAATTGCTTTGGTTGGGAATCTAAGATAAACTCACTTTGTGTTTAATATCCTATTACAATCAGATGTTTTAATGGATTAGTATTTGTTATATTTGTGTGTGCGTGTGTTATAAATTATTTTGAATTAGAAATTGTAGTTATCTTGAGACTGGTTTAAAATTTTAACAATTAGAATAAGTTGAGAAAATGATATCCAGGGTGCAGAATAATATGCCATTGAGCATATTATTATATCAAGAGCACATTGATTTGTTCTTTAAATGTTTTTCAAAGTGCTATTTTGGTGGCCTAAGAATAATTGTTGCTTTCCTAAATAAGGGTTAATCTTACTTTCATAGGATCAGGTTTAATTGGAGAAATTTTATTGAAAACAGAGGAAGTTAAAATGAAATAAAAGGTGGCTGGGTGCAGTGGCTCACGCCTGTAATCCCAGTGCTTTGGGAGGCAGCGGCAGGCTCATCACCTGAGGTCAGGAGTTTGAGACCAGCCTGACCAATATGATAAAACCCTGTCTCTACTAAAAATACAAAAAATTAGCTGGACGTGGTGGCATGTGCCTGTAATCCCAGCTACTCTGGAGGCTGTGACGGAAGAATGGCTTGAACCTGGGAGTCGGAGGTTGCAGGGAGGCAAGATCGTGCCATTGCACTCCAGCCTGGGCAACAAGAACAAAACTCCGTCTCAAAAATAAATAAATAAATAAAAGGTGGTGAATTAAATGATAACACATTAGAGCCAGAGCTAAAGGAAAATTGCTGATAATGTGTTTTTTTCTTGTGCAGATACGTAGGTAACCTTTCCAGAGATGTGACAGAAGTCCTTATACTTCAGTTATTCAGTCAGATTGGACCCTGTAAAAGCTGTAAAATGATAACAGAGGTAAGATCTTCCCAGTTACACGTGCTGTCAACTAGCATGATGGGTTGATTATAATGATTTTAAAATTTCATTTTAAGCCTCAGGTTATTCTGGTGGCGAGATTTGTGTTGTGTTGACTTACTACTTTGATTTGGCTGGCACACTAGGCTTAGAATGGAGTTTTATTTGAGAGGGCAAAGTTTCTGTGCTGTTAATCTCAGTCATTCTTCATGGTGTGGTTATCGTCAAGTGATTCTACTTTTAGAAACTTATTAGAACTCATTTTGGAGTGGTGAAGAACTGGAAAGTATTTTCTACAATTCCAATACGAATGTTAACGATTTAGGCAGTATACATTCATGTACGAGAACACGAGGTTATTATGTGTGTATGTGCAGTGCTATTCCTCTCGTGTCTGTAGCAGTACTTACATTTTTATACTTTCCTGCTTAAGACTGTAGCATCGCCCGTGAGTCATGTTTTAGGCTTTTCTTCCTTGTCTTTTTGTTCATTGATCAACTTTTCTTTTTTTTTTTGGACTATTTACCGTGTACCAGATACTACCAGATACACTGGTGAATAAAGATGGTTCCTTGGTCCACAGAATTTTACAGTCTAGTGGGGGAGACAAAGGAGTTAGCAGGCACTTAGAATACAGGATAATAAATGCCCTAGAAGGAGACAACTTAAAGTGCTGTGGGAGCAAATGGGTATCTAGTGCAGCCTTGGGTCAGCAAGCAGCTTCTTGGGGGAGTCACTGCCTAGGCGGAAACCTAAAAGGATAGTAGTACATACTGGCTAGAAAGGAGTTGGGGAAGAAGGGATTCCAAATAGAGGGAGCTTTGATCCAGGCTGAGAGGCAGAGCAGAAGTGCTTGAGAGAAGGAAAACTAGAACCCATAGCGTGGCTGTAGTTGAAAATGGGATTAGTCATAAGAGACAGCAGGAGTGTTTGGAAAGGGCTAGAAACTGCGCTGAGGAGTTTGTTTTATCCTGAAATGGAGAACTGTTAAAAACCTTTAAAGTGCATTGGCCTTTTGATTGTCTTTCCAAACTAATGACAATCATCATTTTGTTCTGGTGTATTATATTTTTCCTTCCTGCCTTTAATTATTTATTTGTGTTTTCATCGATCAAAAATTTCCTTTGCACTAGGCGCTATACAAGGTATTGGAGATATAATGGAGAGACAGCCAAATGAGTTCCCCAAGCAAATAGGGATGTGAGCCATGAAAAGAATAAAACAGAGTTCTGTGATGACTGGAGGGTTGGTGCTGTATCTTGCCTGCTACAATCCATTCTCCATGAAACAGTCATTCTCTACATCTGAGCAGAGACGAGTAACAAGGTGGTGCTATCTATGGCAAGAGCTGGAGGCAGAGGAAACAGCAAATACAAAGGTCTTGAGTTGGTAATGAACTTGTATGTGTGGAATCAAAGACCAGGGTGGCTGCAGTCTGTTGAGGGATGGAGGGGGGTGATGAGAAATGAGTCTAACAGCAGTATTCAGAATCACAGGGCACTTTGGGCCATGACAGAGTTTAGCTTTTACTCTGGTTGCAGTGGCAGACCATTGGAGGGGCTTAAGCAAGGGGATGAGGTGCCATGGTTTGCATTTTTAAGCTTGTTACTCTATGTAGAGAATGACTGTTACGTGGAGAATGGATTGTAGCGGGCAAGAGCAGAAGGAGAAAAACCATCTGGATTTACTTCACTAGTCTGGGTTAGAGGAGGTAGAGGCTTGTTCTCAAAAGTGCTAGCCAAAGTCAAGATAAAGACAGAGGTTGATGGGTTTGGAAAATATTTTGGAGGTAGAATTGATAGGACTGGATTGGCTGTGGGACATAGGGAAAGGAAGAAATCAGGAAATACCCTAAGATTTATGTTAATGCAATTGTATAGGTGGTAATGCTATTTATTTGCTGAAATGGGGGTGATAGGATGGATGTCACCATGGGGAGTGGTGGGAATCAGGAGTTATATTTTGGCAATGTTAGATTTAAGACATGAATTAGACATCGAAGTGGACATTAGGCAGTCGGATAAAGTAGTTTGGAACTCTGGAGAGCAGTGCTGAAGCGTGCAGTGATACTTGAAGCCATGGGGCTAGATGAGTTCATGTAGAGAGAATGAGAAGAGCAGAGGCGGTGGGGTCTGAGCCCTGGACCAGCTCAACATTTAGAGTTTGAGTAAAGGGGAAGATCCTACAGTGAGAAAACAGGAAAACTGAAGAGTGTGGTAGGATTCAGAGAAAAGAGAATGTTTAAAGAGGATGGTGATCAACTGTTGTGAATTCTGCTTAGAAGTCAAGATTAGGATGGAAAGGGGATCACAGAGGTGGCAGAGAGGCCTTTGCTGAGCTCAACATGCAGTTTCAGTGGCATGGTTGTCTTAGAAACTGACAGAAGTAGGTTTACGAGAGAACAGGTTGTGAGAAAGTGTCACTAGAAAATTTTTGAGAAACACTTGATAAAGATTTATTTTAACAGTATTTTTTAAACCCCATGTGTACATACAGCCATTTGACAGGTAGAGGGACTCAAAATGAATTTTCATAACATCCATATTCTAGAACTCCTAGATTTGAACTTATAAAGTCTCATATTTCTCTGTCTTGACATTTATGTCATCCAACAAAAATTGGTGACAACACTAAGGTAGGAACATAATTGATTTTTTTTTTTTTAAGAGACAGGGTCTCACTCTGTCATCAGGCTGGAGTGCAGTGGTGCCATCGTGGCTCACTGAAGCCTCCAACTCCTGGGTTCTTCAAGCGATCCTCCCACCTCAGTCTCCCAAGTAGCTGGGACAGCACCACCACACCTAGTTAACTTTTTAATTTTTTTTGTAGAGACTGGTATCACCGTGTTGCCCAGGCTGGTCCCGAACTGTTAGGCTCAAGTGATCTTCCTGCCTCATCCTCCCAAAGTGCTGAGATTATAGGCATGAGCCACCGCACCCAGCCATAATTAATTTTTTTTTCTTTTTTTTTTGAGACGGAGTCTCACTCTGTCGCCCAAGCTGGAGTGCAGTGGTGTGATCTCGGCTCACTGTAGCCTCTGCTTCCCAGGTTCAAGCGATTCTCCTGCTTCAGCCTCTTGAGTATCTGGGACTACAGGTGTGCGCAACCCCACCTGACTAATTTTTTTTTGTATTTTTAGTAGAGACGGGGTTTCACCATGTTGGTCAGGATGGTCTCCGTCTCCTGACCTTGTGAGCCACCGTGCCTGGCTGATTTTTTTGTTTGTTTTTGTTTTTTGAGACAGATTCTGGCTCTGTTGCTCAGGCTGGAATGCAGTGGCACAATCTTGGCTGACTGCATCCTCTGCCTCCCAGGTTCAAGCGATTCTGCTGCCTCAGCCTCCTGAGTAGCTGGGATTACAGGTGCCTGCCACCACGCCTGGCTAATTTTTGTATTTTTGGTAGGGATGGGGTTTCACCATGTTAATCAGGCTGATCTCAAACTTCTGACCTCAAGTGATCCACCTGCCTGGGCCTCCTAAAGTGCTGGGATTACAGGCATGAGCCACTGCACCCAGCCCATAATTGATTTTTAGAATGTCACTTTGGTGGTGTAAATAAGAAGCTTCCAAAGGGTATATACTCTAGTACAAAGTATCTAGCAGCTATTTATTTTTCTTTCATAAATTTCATTTCAGTATATGAAAAATCCTCTCCCCTTAGTTTTATGGTTTTTTTTTTTAACTTTAGATGTTATTTATCATAGATTCTAGCTTTCCTTATATAATACATAAATATTATTGATTCTAAGGCAAATTTTTTTAGAATTTTAATATCCCTACAGTTGGGGTGTGACTTAGAGAGAAATCAGTGGTGTCTTAAATTAGATGAAATGCAGTGTGATGTGAATATATAAAATATGTGATACCAGTGAATATATGTGTATATATACATTCACGTGCATACGTTGATTGGGAGCTGGCCTACTATTAGATAGATTTGAAATCGGTATTCATGAGTAGACTCTTTTCCTAAAGTGTATGGGATTATCATAGATCTACCATTGGACCTCTGTACATTTTGCTGTGATTATCAGAGTTTTCCTTAGAGACCATTGGGGCAAAAGAGATAGGAGTGAAAGGAAAACTCAGCCAGCACAATGTTAGCTTATTTATTTTGATGTTCTTTCTTCAATGAATATTTGTGGTAAATGTACTAACTCTTTTACAAGAGGAATTTAAATGTGTGTTTTAATTTGAAGTCTTCCCTCATTTCCGTACTTTACCTCTTAAGAACAGCATTCACATGGCTACAGCAATAGGATTTATATGAGAGCCCATAGTTTTGTTGTCAGTATTAATGATCCCACTTTTTTTTCCCTCAAGGAAATGCCTTCTGGTTGCTTTGCCACTATTGTTTAGATGTCTTATTTTGGATTTTTCTTCTAAAATTTTCCTGGAATGAAAATCAGTGGTCGTTGAAAAGGTCTTTATTTTATCTGGTTTATTTATCCCTTGTAAGTCCAACTAGAATTCCACATTTTAAATATTATTCTTATAGGGCATTTTACGTTGAATGATGATGAATGTTTTTGGCCTTACATGAAAATATATATTTGTACAGTTGTGCAGCTATTCAGTATAGGTTGCAGTTTCATAGAAATTTATTTCCAGTTTGGTTGTTAGGTGAGAATGTTGCTATAGCTTAGGTAGTACTACCTTCACATCTTTATAAATGTGTTTTAGGCAACTATCAAGCACAGGGTTGCAGAATATATTTAATATAGATTTTTTTATATGGTGTTTTATGATGTAAAATTGTAGCTTTGTCTTGGAATATTTTATTTAGATACATTTTCAGAACCTCTTTTCTTGATCACTGCTGTCGTTTCTCTGATCTTTGGAAGACCAGATTTAAAGTATATATAATCTTCAGTACATTAGACTATTTTGGAAGGTAGGGAATTCATTTCAGTAGCTGGTTATAAATCTCAAATTTTTCTGTTTTTATTTTCATTCTTTCCATATCCAGAAAAGAAATCAATAAAATTCAGTCTTTGTAGCAGTATAAAATTCCATCATTTGTAGTATTGATCCTAATTTTGATCAGGAGTAGTTTATCAGGTTGGTTCGTTTTGGATTTCTGTGTCCTGGGATACCGCTTGCGGAGGATGGTGATGCATAAGTAGAACATATTTGAGAAATCATGTTGGAGAAGGAAAACAGTGGTAAGAGCGGTCCTCGTCAAATCTGAGTTTGAGGTTTTGTTTGGTTTAATACAAGCTTCTATTTTATATTTAACATACTTCACCAGAATTCTTTACTTTCATTTAATACCAATGCTCATGATTCTACAGCTGCTTTTATAGTTGCGTTTGAGTTCAACGGTATCTGAGGTGCAACGTCAGGTTTAGCTTTAAATCTTATTTTAAAAGTATTAGGCTTTCATAAGCTTATGCAGTCTCACCTTGTACATTCCTCGCTATCAGTAATGTTTTTTCCTGGATTTTCTTCTCAGCAACCCGATAGCAGAAGGGTCAACTCTTCTGTTGGATTTTCTGTTTTGCAGCATACAAGCAATGACCCATATTGCTTTGTGGAATTTTATGAACACAGAGATGCAGCTGCTGCATTAGCTGCTATGAATGGGAGAAAAATTTTGGGAAAGGTAAGATAATAGGATGATGGCACCTTACGAGTACATACATTTGCATGTCAAACTAGTTTGTATTCTTTCTAGGCAAATTTTTGGACAGATATTCAACTGCTGAGTGATGGTTTTGCTTTTTTCAGCTTAGTGCTTTTACAAAAATAACCCTGCTTGATAAATGATTTAATAAGTGGTAAGTGTTATAACTCATGACATGCCTAATAATTTTATTAAATATAATCTTTATTTTTAGGAGGTCAAAGTAAACTGGGCAACCACACCAAGTAGCCAGAAAAAAGATACTTCCAGTAAGTACTCCTGCTGCATTTTACTGTGGAAGAGTTCTGAAATGATCCTGGAAGCATTACCAGCTTAAATAGGGTTTTTTTTCCCTCCTCTAGAGTTGCCTTAAAAAGGTTTTAGTGGCTGATTTCTTAAGTATTTGATTACCAAATGCTCTGATTTCAGATCACTTCCATGTGTTTGTTGGGGATTTGAGTCCAGAAATTACAACAGAAGATATCAAATCAGCATTTGCCCCTTTTGGTAAAATATCGTAAGTATCATAATCAGTACTACACTCAGTAGTGATAGGCAGAATTGTATATGATTAACTTGTAATTGAATTAAGATTTTCTTTCTCTAGTTAGTATGACTTTGTTTTGTTTTGTTATTTTTTATTTTTATTTTTGGTTTGTTTTTTGAGTAGTGGATGTTGTTGAAAATGTTAATGTCATTTCAGTGTCTTGGGGTCTCGTTTTCATCTAATCTTGTGTATAATATGTTAAAAAATTTTAAGTGATTCTGTTTGTTATCTTTGAAGCAGATGTTTGAATGGTAAAACTTATAAAGTCTAGCTTTTTGTCATATGTTTTCAAAATTTGGTGGTTAAAGATGAGCTAATCAAAAGTAAATGTGATTTATACTGTGTAAGAGTTTAATAAGTTTTATAGGAAGAATTTATAAATGGGGGAAAGTAGGTAAATCCTTGGGTATATTGTGGTTAAATTGGAAATGTTCATGTTTTATTATGATAAATGTGTTTTGATATTTTAGCTGTAAGTGAAAAGTACTATTATTAAAATGTTTCAATGTATGAGTCATAAATGTGGGATTAATTAGTAGATGTTTTTTGTTGGTGATGTTTGATTCTAGTTAAGAGGCAAATGTGGTTTGATTTTTAACAACATTTATGCTCAGTTACTGTTGTTACTTGGTAAAAAATATATTGGAAAACTAAAAATGGTTATGAGTTCTAGACAATGTTTATCATAATTTAGTTTTCTGATTAAAATCAGTTTATTTTGTATATTTCCTGTAGATGTAAATTAAACGTTTTAGTACTGCTTTACAGGAAAATGTTTCAACTAAGAACAACAATTTCTCTATACAATTTGTTGTTCTATAGATTTAATTTCTTTAAAAGATTTAATTCTTAACTTTCTGTTTTGATATTTGCTTTGCTTTTTAATCTAAATGTGGTAAGTAGTACTATTTTAAAAAATCAATATAAAAATAATACAGGTTGCTGTTTTTCAATCTTTATTTATACCTGAGACCTGCAGTTTTTCTTAAGTCCAAGTCACAATTAAAAGTAATAGCATTCTGGTTATTTTGCAGAATTGCTCATAAGAATGGACAGGATCTTGAAGGCTAACTGCAAGGAACTGTGCACACTGGAACTCAGTTGTAGATTTTTTTTCTCATTTCTATTTATTCTTATTATACATTATTGATATATACATATTTTAGTATTTACATTTTAACATTCTATATTCAGTGGAGTTCTATATTTCCAATCATTTAACTTACTCACTAAAATTTCTGTGTAAATTTGTTGTTTTCGTACTGGTGTGCTTAGCATTGTTGTTAGTTTTTTATTCTCCTTTCTTAAATTTCTGAAAATGTCAATTTTTCAAAATTTACAGCTGCCCATACTCCAAAATGATGGTAGAGAATTGACCAAGAAAAATAAAGAAATCTGTTAACAGGCCATGTATGCCTTTTTAATTCCTATTTTTTCCTCTTTTTCAATTTTTTAATATTTCATATATTTTGTATCACTAGGCAGAAGACATTTAACTATTTAGAGATTGCATGGTAAAGTAGTTAGTATTGTTACAGTAATTTATAGAATCAGTAAACCTTAGAGGACACTAGTAAATAGAATATTATAAAAGGAAACTGTTGTTCCTATTAATCTTCAAATTTGAGCATTTAGTTTAGAAAGCACAGGCTATTTGATTAGGTTGCATGTTTATTACATGTTTTTGTCCTACTGCTTTTTTCTAACAGGTAAAGAAGCATTAGGGAGAGTTCAGGAATGGTTGTAGTTAATTAGGGCTAACTGGAATTTTATTTTAAAAATGCTCACAATACAGTGTGTGTGGTTCCTTTTAGTTTTTATTTTGAGGGTGACTCTTACTTCCCTCATTTAGCTGTGCTTCTTTTCACAGGGATGCCCGGGTAGTTAAAGACATGGCAACTGGAAAATCCAAAGGCTATGGTTTTGTATCTTTTTATAATAAACTGGTACGTTCTTCCAACTCAATTTATATTTTTTGATACTAAATTTAGTCATTAGTTATTTAATGTATCAAATCTGAAACTTGAATATACTTGAATGTTAACTGCAAACACAACTTTTATGTAATGTTATATAAGTTTTAATAATAGACTATAATTTCATTCTTTCAGAAACTCAAAAATAAATAGCTAGAAAAAGAATGATTATACTATAAGGAAGATTATTAAAATTGCGTTTGTACATTGGTAAAGGTCAGATACATTTAGAAGTAAAGCCCAAGTCTAGGACAGATGAACTCATTTGAGAATTTAGAGGGTAGGTAAATTATATTCAGTTTTAACCATGAAAGTCTATTTTAACTCTCCCTTTTAAATTATTATTCATACTTTATATAATTGGGATGTTAATGGCTATAGCAAATTATGTAAATAAAAATTCAAGCAATCATCTTGATTTTTGCATATATTCTTTGTAAAAGAGGTACCAAAATAAGCATTTGCATTAACTGTAACATTAAATAATAAAGTGGGCAAATAGGTTTTTTTTTTGAGATGGAGTCTTGCTTTGTCACCCCAGACTTGAGTCCAGTGGCGCCATCTCAGCTCACCACAACGTCTGCCTCTTGGGTTCAAGCGATTCTCCTGCCTCAGCCTCCCAAGTAGCTGGGATTACCATGTGCCACCACGTTTTTGTATTTTTAGTAGAGACAGGATTTCACCACGTTGGCCAGGCTGGTCTCAAACTCCTGACCCTCAAGTGACCCGCCCACCTCTTACAGGTCATCTACATTTTATTGAAGTGGTAAGATAAAAGGCCAGAGTAGGCCAGGCGTGGTGGCTCACGCCTGTAATCCAAGCACTTTGGAGGCCAAGATGGGCAGATCACCTGAGGTCGGGAGTTCAAGACCAGCCTGACCAACATGGTGAAACCCCATCTTGGAAAAAAAAAAAAGGCCAGAGTATTCTGTTTTTGCTTAGATTGAATCACTCAAGTTCAGATCATTTTCTAGTTGATAATAGTTCAGTTTTGTTTTGTTTAGGATCTTTAGCGAATTCATCTACTGATTTGTATTGGATCCTGAAGCGCCGATATTTTATTTCATCTTACTGAGTCTTATATATCACTGTTTTCTTTATGATTGTACTTTCTTTCTGTTTTTTATCCATAGGATGCAGAAAATGCAATTGTGCATATGGGAGGTCAGTGGTTGGGTGGTCGCCAAATCAGAACCAATTGGGCCACACGTAAACCACCGGCACCTAAAAGTACACAAGAAAGTAAGATATGTCTGCTGTGTGTATTAAAATTATGGATTCTTCACAAAATTATGTATCATGTATTCATCTAGTCTCAATTTCTAATTTATTTATTTAAAAGACAGGGTCTTGCTCTGTTGACCAGGCTGGAGTGCAGTGATGTGATCTTAGCTCACTGTAGCCGGAAACTCCTGGGTGTAAATGATCCTTTCGCCTCAGTCTCTAAAGTAACTGGGACTAAACAGGCACATGCCACCATGCCCAGCTAATTTTTTATTTTTGTATAGAGACAGAGTCTGGTTGTGTTGCCCAGGCTGGACTTAATATTTAATTAATGTTGCAAGACACTAATTATTTCATTTTGTGTTTCATTATCTGAAAATAATTGGGTTGTGTCATAAGTCTTTTTGGAGCTGTGAGTCTAGTCAGCTGATTTTATAGATCAAATCTGTATCAAATCATAGCATCAATAAAAATTATATTTTCTCCTGCCATTGATGCATATCTTTTTTTTTTTTCCTTTTGAGACAGAGTCTCGCTCTGGCCCCCAGCCTGGAGGGCAGTGCTCGATCTTGGCTCACTGCAACCTCTGCCTCCTAGGCTCAGGCGATTCTCCTGCTTCAGCCTCCTGAGTGGCTGGGGTTACAGGCCCCTGCCACCATGCCTGGCTAAGTTTTGTATTTTTAGTAGAGACAGGATTTCACCATGTTGGTCAGGCTGGTCTCGAACTTCCAACCTCAGGTGATCTGCCCACCTTAGCCTTCCAAAGTGCTGGGATTACAGGTGTGAGCCATCGTGCCTGGCCTTGAGGCATAGCTTAGTAGTAAACAGTACTTAATAAAAGACAGTTTTATAGTACCATATAACAGTCAATGTTTTTGTTTTGTTTCTGCATACAGACAACACTAAGCAGTTGAGATTTGAAGATGTAGTAAACCAGTCAAGTCCAAAAAATTGTACTGTGTACTGTGGAGGAATTGCGTCTGGGTTAACAGGTACAATGTTTGGTTTTCTAATCACCTCTGAGGAGCTTCATCACTATTTGCATGAATTTCATGATGTACATCAGCCATGTTTTATTTGTATATTTTTGTTTATAGATCAGCTTATGAGACAAACATTCTCACCATTTGGACAAATTATGGAAATAAGAGTTTTCCCAGAAAAAGGCTATTCATTTGTCAGGTAACACTCTACTTGAAATGTCATTATTACTTCTATGTTTGATTCATTCCTTTCAGTTATGTTCCCCAGGGTATCAGTGTTTACTATTTTAGTGCTTCTTTGCAATAAATAAGTTTAAGCTACCTACCTAATGTACTTTAGAAAAAATACCAACTTGCAGGTATAAATTAATGAGTTTCCATGTTACTTACTGTGTTAGGTTCTTAAAAAATAAAAGACAAAACCATATTATTTTTCTTTCTTAGATTTTCAACCCATGAAAGTGCAGCCCATGCCATTGTTTCGGTGAACGGTACTACGATTGAAGGACATGTGGTTAAATGCTATTGGGGTAAAGAATCTCCTGATATGACTAAAAACTTCCAACAGGTAATTCGATTTTTCATAGCATTCTTTAAGGTTTCCATCTTACATATCACATAAAAGCTTTGGAAACTCTGTAAAATAAACAGTAAAATAAAGCATATAGCTACTTTCAGTTGATTGTATTTCAAAATTGATTATTTTGCGGTATTAACTGAATCTTAATACTTTCTTTTCACAGGTGTCACCACCCCAATAAACTTAGACAATGATAAATAACAGAGTCCTATTCACATAAGGGTGCTTACTTAGTTTTTCTCTTCCTTGTCTCCCACTCTTTCTTCATATACGGTGTTTCTTATGTGTTCCCTGAAACAATAATTTGCTTTTTTCTAGGTCGACTACAGTCAGT
The DNA here is from genome assembly GCA_036589455.1 of Ateles fusciceps. Lineage (NCBI taxonomy): Eukaryota > Metazoa > Chordata > Mammalia > Primates > Atelidae > Ateles > Ateles fusciceps. The sequence continues at coordinate 23,901,838 of JAZHEH010000091.1, read as the reverse complement.
GGGGCCAGTGGAGCCAAGTGTATGGAAACCCACAACAGTATGGACAGTATATGGCAAATGGGTGGCAAGTACCGCCTTATGGAGTGTACGGGCAACCATGGAATCAACAAGGATTTGGAGTAGAGTAAGTTGTTTGGGTTTTTCCAGTATAGAAACATATGGTTCTGACAAAATAAATAAAAGTGTGTTTTCCTAGGGAGGATCTCTTTTAGTTATATACATTGAACTGTTTGGCATGAGCATTATAGAAACAGATCTAACAAAATATTATTTATGAGGCTAAGAAATTTTCTCATTACCTAGGTGGAAAGGGGTTTTTGGGATAACATTTGGTGTGTCCTATGATCCCTGTAAGCAGTTGGTAGAATTTGACTTACATTTCTAATACACTTTTGTTTTTGCATGTAAAAGATCTTTGTCTAGATATATTCAGAAGTTTGATGGTTTTATGTCTACGTGGTATGCATGAGAAATCTGAGATTTGTGTGATACAAAGTAACTGGCTTTTTTTTTTTCCTTTGTTGATAGAGTGGGTTCCTCCTTTGTAATCCCCCCCGCCCAAGGCCAGCCCACATGTTTATTATTTCTTCCTTTGAGACTCTTTCCCAACATGAACTTGTGTTTTTAACATTTCCTATGTGTTAATGTGTTGAATCATTCACAATTTAAAAAAAATTAGTTTGCAGATACTCCTCAGACATCATTGTGTTAATTTGTGGTTATCATAAAAATACTGAAGATTAATACTGGAATATGTGTTCTACACATATACCATTATTTGATCTTTTTATTTGTTGTAGGTGTGTTGATTGCTGGTTTTCTATTCTGTGATTAGGCTCTGCTTGATTTTTGTGTAAATACATATGTGATTTCTTTTTTTTCTTGTGTTTGCTGAAGATTTTCTTTTTTTCTTCCAAGTCAATCACCTTCTGCTGCTTGGATGGGTGGATTTGGTGCTCAGCCTCCCCAAGGACAAGCTCCTCCCCCTGTAATACCTCCTCCTAACCAAGCTGGATATGGTATGGCAAGTTACCAAACACAGTGAGCTGGGACTCTAAAAAAAATTGTAATTCATGATAGGCTTCGATTTCCTGTGACACTCTGAAGACATGAAAGTAGACATCGGAAAATGAAAATATTTATTTTAAAAATTGAAATGTTTGGAACCTTTAGCACAGATTTGCTTTGGTGAAGGACACATGTCTTCTAGTTCTGCCTTTTTAAGTTTTTGTTCATGATGGATATGAACATGATTTTTCTTTGTGTACAAAAACTAAAATAAAGTCAATAAAGACAATTCTGACTACAAATTTTGATATAATAGGAAAAATGGCTAATACATTTTGATTCTTAGATACTATTTCATTTTTATCTTGCTGTTCAGTATTTTAACTCACTGTGTTTTTAAAAGAGCAAAAAAGGGAGGATCGTGGAAAACCTGGGGAATCACATATAAGTTCATCCTGAATCCTGATACTCCCCTCCCCTTCCCTGAGGTGGACCACATTTGAAGTCAGCAGAGAAAAAGTGTGATATTCAGAAGAAATGCATGATTTTGGAGTCACTTTGGAGGAAATACTTTCTTTCTCTATGCCTAAAGAAACTGAAGCCAGACTGAAGTTTTGCATCCTAAAAAAGAAACAGCGTTTTTTGAGTTACCTGAGCAAATGGTGGTGGTCCACGTTAAGACATATTTTTGAAACTTCCAAAAGTGTTGATTATTAAAATTGTAGTATATTACATTTCATTTTGGGGGAAATTCCAAGTATGGTGTTTGTATTAAAGTCAGACAGTCATACTTGTGCTTTTACATGAAGTTTAAATGATATACATTGTAAATATTAAATAACTACAGTGTTTAAAAAGCATGCTTCAACATAGAAGTAGCAGCAATGTAATTATTTGAAGTAACACTTAACACACACCACTGCATTGAATGCAGGATTGAGCAGAATGTTTAAGACTGACACTTCCAAGGTTGGCTACTATATAAAATTAAAATTACACAAATTGTGCAGAAAAAGCCTTAATTTTAATTTCATACAAATCTTTGATGCATTAGTATGTTATGAAATGTCATTGGAAATTAGATTTTTTTTTTGTTTGCTTTACATTACTTGGTATGTAAATACCTTGATTAAAACCTTGTAAACCAATTTCAAGGTTACTATAAGTTGTATAGTACAAGTGTTTTTTAAAAATCTTGGGGTGTTTTTAAAAATTAAGATATATTTTGCCCAAGAATTTTTTTAACAAGATTGCTAAAAAACATCTTATTTAAACAGTTCAGTGTACCAATTTATAATTGGATATTCAGTTTAAATAGTACACAGAGTTGTGGCTTTTATTTTCAATTAATTTTTATCCTTGTGGGTTGTATGCATGGTATCACAAGCCTGAACAGAGGCTTAAGCTATATGTGTGCAGGGTTTTTAAAGAAATCAATTGGAAGATGCAGAGACTGAGGTTTGCTTTCAAGGTATTTTTCAGGCTATGTGGGTAAAATTTGCCTCAAATTTCTATCAAACCAGGAATGTAAAATAGACAGAAACCCTATGTATTTGAATTGTCAGAGCTAGGGCATGCAAATGTCTTGGCAGTATATTCAGAATACTGGCCTGGGTACCAAAGTGAGAAAATAGCCTTTTACAGTTATGTAGTAAGATGCAATTGGCACACACAAATTACTGTTTTCTAAACATTTGAAGTCTTAAAATTAGCTTTAAAATAACGATGATTTTATAAATTGGTGATCACAATAATTTGGTATTACTTTCCTCCTCTTCCCACTTAGCAATATAGCCAAATGTATTCAACATAAGAATTCATAGTGTCCGAAGTTCCTATTTGGGCCAAGTTTTTTATGGCACCTTAGTTTTAACCATAATGGTCATTTATTACGTTCTTCTATTATAAAATATACCCTTATTTCTTTTGTTATAGTGTCTTTGAGGAATGTTTTAGTAAAGTTAATTTATATTTTATAAAGAGCACACTCAATAAATTATGTTAACTGTGCCCCCGAGCTAAAAATTTTATGAATATATGTGAAATTTGAACAACTGAAGACTTTTTTTAATTGATAAAATTAAAAATGGTTAGTATGCCTGTTTTGGTCTGCCAGTAAATTAAGTAGCTTATTGAGGTAACAGCTAAATATAGCTGTAGTGTTTCCTGACTGTATTCTATGATTTAATAAAATTATCCAGACCAGTTATATTGCCACAGTAAACATGTGACTGAAGTGTCCTTCATCTTAATCTGAAAGAGGGCAAAATTTCATGATCAGTTAATGGAAGTTATTTCATATTAAATGGTTTTTAAAATACAGAGCTACTTATCCAAATGAAATGCACCATTTAAAAAGTACAACTGGGCCAGGCGGGGTGGCTCATGTCTGTAATCCCAGCACTTTGGGAGGCCAAGGCGGGCAGATCACAAGGTCAGGAGTTCCAGACCAGCCTGGCCAACATGGTGAAACCCTGTCTCTACTAAAAATACAAAAATTAGCCGGGCGTGGTGGCATGCGCCTGTATTCCCAGCTACTCAGGACACTGAGGCAGGAAAATCACTTGAAACCGGGAGGCGGAGGTTGCAGTGAGCAGAGATTACACCTCTGCATTCCAGCCTGGGTGACAGAGCGAGACTCCATCTCCAAAAAGAAAAAGTACAACTTGGGCACAGTGGCTCATGCCTGTAATCCCAGCACTTTGGGAGGCCAAGGCGGGTGGTGGATCGCCTAAAAGTCAGGAGTTGGAGACCAGCCTGGCCAACATGATGAAACCTCATCTCTACTAAAAATTTTAAAAAAATAAAAATTAGCCAGGTGTGGTAAGTAGTTTTTAAAATACAAAGCTGCTTACCCAAATGAAATGCACCATTTAAAAAGTATGACTGTTGCCAGGCACAGTGGCTCATGTCTGTAATCCCAGCAACTTGGGAGGTCGAGGCAGGGGGGATCACCTAAGGTCAGGAGTTTGAGCCCAGCCTGGCCAACATGGTGGAACCCCATTTCCACTAAAAAATACAAAAAAGCCAGGTGTGGTGACAGGCACCTGTAGTCCCAGCAACTTGGGAGGCTAAGTCAGGAGAATCACTTGAACTTGGGAGTTGGAGGTTGCAGTGAGCCGTGATTGCACCACTCACTGCACTCCGGCCTGGGCGACAGAGTGAGACTCAAAAAAAAAAAAAAGTTCAACTTGAGCTAACAGACGATTTTATAACATGACTCAGTGCTGTCTTGTTCCAACTGAAGCCTAAGAATCGTTGCCCCCACAACCCTGTTCATTAAAAGCATCAGCAGAGATTTTTTGGCATGCAAGGAAATGTTTCTTATTTCATAATTATTTTGAGATTTATTTTGGTGGTGTGTTTCTGCCATATTCTTTGCTCTAATAATTTCTCTACTAGTATTTTCTTCCCCAACCCCCGTGCCATTCCCACTGGATTTTTATGTCTGCTGGCAGTGAGGCTGAAATGACTGGCCAACTTAAGCCAAAGCTGTAAACCACAGTTGAAGTAAGTCTTTCAATAAAGACTAGACTATGATAAGTGGCTTTTTCTTATTGTCGTTTATTACATAATTGTTCTTCCAGGCTGCCATGAAATAAGCAATTGGATTTTAAATTTTCAGTAAGTTATGTGGAGTATGTTTGTAGTCAGGACCTATTTCCATTTTTTATGTAAGTGTTACAAGTCCATTAGCTTTGTTGGATTAAAATTTAATCTCTAGATACGAAGGAGTAGAAATTTGCATCCTTCTAAAAATGCATGTTCTGTTTAATATTAATATAGTAAAATTCATTAATTTAGAGCCCTCAGAGATGGGAACTAATTTTACTGTCTAGGTTGTTCTTTGGTAGTATCTATGAGTAAAGATTATACTGGACAAAAAGAATTTAATAAATGTTTTAGATACTTTACTAGTAAGTATGTCCAAATTAAATTTTCCCTATTAAAAGTTAGCATTTGGGCTTCTACTTAATACATTATAAAAATTGACTTTGCAATTTTATTATGTATTGGAAAGATGCAAAACCTATTTCCTTTAGACTTTCACTAGTTTTTATAAGCCTTCACTCTTAAGTGGTCCAAATGAGGATGGTTTTGCTTAAATGTGTATTCTGCTGTGTTTAGTAATAAAATATCCTAGTAATTGGCCAGGCCCAGTGGCTTACACCTGTAATCCCAAGCACTTCGGGAGGCCGAGGCAGGCCGATCACTTGAGGTCAGGGGTTCGATACCTGCTTGGCCAACATGGCAAAACCTCATCTCTACTAAAAATACACAAATTAGCTGGGTGTGGTGGCGTGTGCCTGTGATCTCAGCTACTTGGGAGGCTAAGGCAGGAGAATCACTTGAACCTGGGAGGCAGAGTTAGCAGTGCACTGAGATTGCATCACTGCAATCCAGCCTGGGCAACAGAGCAAGACTCTTGTCTCGAAAAAATAAAATATTCTCTGTAATCCCAGCACTTTGGGAGGCTGAGGCGGGTGGATCATGAGGTCAAGAGATCGAGACCATCCTGACCAACGTGGTGAAACCCGGTCACTACTAAAAAATACAAAAATTAGCCGGGCGTCGTGGTACGTGCTTGCAGTCCTAGCTACTCGGGAGGCTGAGGCAGGAGAATCACTTCAACTGGAAGGCGGAGGTTGCAGTGAGCCGAAATTGGGCCACTACACTCTAGCCTGGTGTCAGAGCGAGACTCCCTCTCTAAAAAAAAAAAAATTCTAGTAATTATGTTCAAATAGGCTGGTGTAAAGTAGATTGCTGTCTATTCCATTTTTTAAACAAGGAAATTATGTGAATATAACTTAAACGTTGTATGTGTGTGTTTTTTGTTTGTTTTTTTGTTTTTTTGAGACGGAGTTTTGCTCTTGTTGCCCAGGCTGGAGTGCAATGGCACTGCCTCGGCTCACTGCAACCTCTGCCTCCTGAGTTCAAGCGATTCTCCTGTCTCAGCCTCCCGAGTAGCTGGAATTACAGGCACCCGGCTAATTTTTGGTGGTTTTAGTAGAGATGGGGTTTCACTGTATTGGCCAGGTTGATGTCAAACTCCTTACCTCGTGATCCACCCAATTCGGCCTCCCAAAGTGTTGGGATTATAGGCGTGAGCCACCACACCCAGCCAACTTAAATATTTTATTGTTCCAGCTGGGCATGGTGGCTCATGCCCGTGACTCCAGCATTTTGGGAGGCTGAGATGAGGGAATCACTTGAGCCCAGGAGTTTGAGGCTACAGTGAGCCATGATTTTGCCACTCCAGCCTGGGTGACAGAGTGTGAAACACTGTCTCTAAAATACAATAAAAAAAAATTTAATGCAAAATTAGCATGAAACCTGGGCTCCTATTTTCTACTTACTGATTTTATTTTGAAAGATGGTGCAGATAGGCCAGGTACTGTAATTCATAAGGTATTTTGTGCAAAATTTCTTTCATGGGCCAAGATGACTTTTGGTTTTAGAATTGCCTAAATGTGAAAGAAGTTTAATTTATATCTAGAGAATGGGGTAGATGAAATCGGTATATAATTTATTGTTTTTATTTTAAGGGGAGAAAAAGGCACTTACAGCAGTTGACCCTTTTATAGAATTAAGCTTTTGTTTGGGGGAAGAGAGAGACATAATCTATATAACTTGGATGGTTTGGTTTTTAAACAAGATTATCAGAGTAACAGCTGACAAACGAAGTATATTCAGTAAATTATTTCCTTTCCAACTCAAAATACATATGCCAAATTTTGTCTTTTCCAATTTATTGCACTTTTAAGAATTCACTAACCATTGTTTCTCTGAGATGTTCTTCTGGGAATGAGCCACATCTAATAATGTCTTGGAGTCAGCTTGGAAGGTTTGCAAACCTGAGTAAAACTGAAGTGCTTTTGAATAGCGTTAGAGGAAAGCCAGGGCGAGTGTATGCTGGAAAGTAATCTCAGGAGTGAGCTGTCCAGTTGTTGATCTTCCAGCGGGGCTTAGCTTGCCTGTGGGTCTCCTCTTTTCACTTTCCCTCCTTCTTGTAAACTGACAAGAGTTTTGCAAAAAACCTGGTTGTCATGGTGCTGTAGAATTGTGGCATTTTAAAGATAAACCAGAGTTTGCTATATAAAACAAATAGATACCATAACTTGCCCAAGTGTAATTTTTTTTTCCTGGTCCTTTATCTTTCTTCCTTAGAATTTGGTATACCAGCTAAGTCTAAAACCATCTGGACAAAAAGAACATGCAATACATAGCCATATGCAACTGTGCATGTTCTGAGAATGATTGTATCAATTTCAGGTTTTCACATTCAGCTCATTTTACTGGTTACAAGTTAGGAGTTGAGTTGTTCCATATGTGGGTTTGTATGATTGCTTTTGCTCACAAAAATAAAGCTAATGTGTAAGTCTTAACAGCTTTTTAAGAAATGAGACTACTCATTTAATCATCTAAGCTTGCTACCTTTTGAAAAGGACTAAACTTGAAACACATTTTTAACTAATTTTCCCTGGCTAGATTATATTTTAGCAGATGGCATAACTCATACTTTGTTTAATAAGGGTTCAGACTGGGGAAGGAGTGATGAAGGATGATGAATGAGGGATAAGTCCTTGTTTCAGGAGCACGTCGACCTGAGACTAGACAATTCAGGGAAGGTGTAGTAAGCCATGCATGGATAAACGGGTGGGGTATTAATATATAATAATACGTTCCTGGTTTAAGACTGTGCACACTTTATCAAGACTTGCCAGGAGACTTACCAGGCTACTGAAAATAAAATATTACCACCGCCTTTGCTGATAGAGGGCCCTGATAGTTTCTTTTCAATTTCCTTTAAGGTATGTTTTTATTTAGCAATATGGGTTCTGTTTGGAATGTAGGGCAATTGGTACTGTTTTACAATAGCTGCCTTTGAGCATTTTCAGTAAAATGACAGGGCTTAGGATGTCCTTTAAAAATTCACTTTTAATTGGCCTGGTGTGGTGGCTAACGCCTGTAATCCCAGCAATTTGGGAAGCCGAGGTAGGCAGATCACCTGAGGTTGGGAGTTCGAGACCAGCCTGACCAACATGGAAAAACCCCATCTCTACTAAAAAATACAAAATTAGCTGGGCATAGTGGAAACCTGTAATCCCAGCTACTCGGGAGGCTGAAGCAGGAGAATCACTTGAACCTGGGAGGCGGAGGTTGTGGTGAGCTGAGATCGGGCCATTGCACTCCAGCCTGGGCAACAAGAGCTAAACTCTGTCTCCAAAAAAAAAAAAAAAAAAATCCACATTTAATTTATTATACCTAGGAATCTGTTTTATTTTTTTTAAATGGATAACTTCATTCTTTGGTTGAAGCTCCCCAAGGACAGGGACTTTGTTAACTACACACATTCTAGTATCTGTAACAGTTCTTGCCATGTGATAGGTGTTCAGTCAATGTTAAATGCATTAATATGATAGAGGAAGTGAATGTAAACATGTACTTTAGTCTCCCCTCTTGAAACCAGAACACACCTTGTGTTTTATTTGAGTAGAACTTGATCAGAATAGGTGGGGTGCTTATGAAAATGTAGATTTTGAGACTCTGCATTTGTGGGTGAAGGTAGTCTGAAATAAAATCGGTTGGCCTGACTGGGCACTGGTGGCTCACACCTGTAATCCAGCACTTTGGGAGGCCGAGGCAGTTGGATCACTTGAAGCCAGGAGTTTGAGACCTGCCTGGCCAACATGGCACAACCTCGTCTCTACTACAAATACAAAAATTAGCCGAGCATAGTAGCGCACACCTGTAGTCACAGCTGCTTGGGAGGCTGAGACACAATAATCACTTGAACCTGGGAGGCAGAGGTTGCAGTGAGCTGAGATTGAGCCACTGTACTCCAGCCTGGGCGGCAGAACGGGACTCTGTCTTAAAAAAAATAATAAATAAATTGGCTGGATGTGCTGGCTCATGCCTGTGGCATCCCAGCACTTTGGGAGACTGAGGCAAGCAGATCACTTGAGGCCAGGAGTTCAAGACCAGCCTGGCCAACATGGCGAAACCCTGTCTCTACTAAAAATACAAAAATTAGCTGAGTGTGGTGGTGCATACCTGCAGTCCCAGCTACTCGGGAGGCTGAGGCAGGAGAATTGCCTGAACTCAGGAGGTGGAGGTTTCAGTGAGCCAAGATCGTGCCACTATACTCCAGCCTGGGCAAGAGAGTGAGACTCAATCTCAAAAATAAATACATAAAAATTAATTAAAATTAACTTAATTGGCCTAGATTTCTGTTTTCATCCTGGCTTGGGAGATTAAAACTGCTAGTCACGGTTACACGTTTTCCACAAAAACTAGGTGTTTTTGTTTTTTTGCAAAAGTATGGATTTCTTTTAAAGCTAGTTTTTTGTTTTTTGTTTTTGTATAGTTGGTATCCACTACTGCTATGCAATGTAGTTTGCCAAGCATCTTTCAGCAGTGATTAGGAGGGGCCACAGCGGCTCACACTTGTAATCCCAGCACTGTGGGAAGCTGAGGGGGAAGGACTGCTTGAGGCCAGGAGTTCGAGGCCAGTCTGGACAACGCAGTGAAACTCTGTTTCTAAAAAAAAAAAAAAATTAGCCAGGCATGGTGGTATGCCCCTGTGGGTCCCAGCTACTTGGGAGGCTGAGGTGGGAGGATTGTTTGAGCCCAGGATTTCAAGGCTGCAGTGAGCTCTGGTTGTTCCACTGCACTCCAGCCTGGACGACAGAGCTAGACCCTGTCTCAAAACAAGAAAAAAGATGATTAGGATGCACTCGTAATGGGAATGTTCTGGGTGTGTGCCAGGTAGGAACCGTAACTACCTCTGCGTATCACTCTTCAAGAATGTGGGTGCTACTGGACCCTGTTTTAGGAAGAGGGGCTGCTAGCATAGCAGAACTGGGTTTCTGGACAGGCAGCATCTGAATATAACAGACAAAAGTGGAACTAGCCATGGGAAGTGACACAGTTGAGCTTCTTGAAGTGGCATATATATATATAGATAGAGAGAGAGAGAGAGAGAGCATAGACATCTGAAGTCAGCGTGTGCTTCAGCACATTGCTGGTAAACCAGTTGAATTAGAAGGAAGTTTCTTAATTGTTTAAATGAGAATAAGACAAGTTATAAAAGAAAACAGTAGGCAATTTAAGTGTTAATGTTTGACTGTTTGATGTTTGCCATGTGAAGGCACAATTAAAGTAGTTTTTTTTTTTTTTAGATGGAGCCTCGCTCTGTTGCCAGGCTGGAGTGCAGTGGCATGATCTCGGCTCACTGCAACCTCTGCCTCCCAGGTTCAAGCGATTCTCTTGCCTCAACCTCCTGAGTAGCTGGGACTACAGGCACACGCCACCACGCTCAGCTAATATTTGTATTTTTAGTAGAGACGGGGGTTTCACCATGTTGGTCAGGCTGGTCTCGAACTCCTGACTTCAGATTATCTGCCTGCCTTGGACTCCCAAAGTGCTGGAATTACAGGCGTGAGCCACCATGCCCGGCAAAGTATTATGTTACTTAGAATTTGGTTTGCCCTTTCTGGGGAGCTGGAGTGCAGTGGTGTGATTATGGCTCACTACTGCCTTGATCTTCTGGGCCCAAGCAATCCTCCCAAAGCAGCCTCCCAAGTAGCTGAGACTGCAAGTGTGCACCACCGTGCCCAGCTAATTTTTTATTTATTTTTTGTAGAGATAGGGTCTCAATATGTTGCCCAGGCTGGTCTTGAACTCCTGGGCTCAAGCCGTCCTCCTGTCTCAGCCTCCCAAACTGTTGGAATTGCAGGTGTGAGCCACCATGCCTGGCCAGTTTGCCTTTGTATCATGAAGGATAAATGTTTCTTGAACGCCTTATATATTCTTCTTCTTCTTTTTTTTTTTTTTTTTTTTTTTTTTCTGACACAGTCTCTCTTTGTTGCCCGGGCTGGAGTGCAGTGGTATGAGATCTCTGCTCATTGCAACCTCCACCTCCTGGGTTCAAGCAATTCTCCTGCCTCAGCCTTCCAAGTAGCTGGGATTATAGGCACCTGCCACCATACCCTGCTAATTTTTCTATTTTTAGTAGAGTTAGGGTTTCACCATATTAACCAGGCTGGTCTTGAACCCCTGACCTCAAGCGATCCACCCGCCTCACCCTCCCAAAGTGTTAGGATTACAGGCATGAGCCCCCACACCTGGCCATATATTCTGTATTCCTAAACTGGTTAGGTCTTAAATGTGTGCCCTGATTCTATCTGTGCTGTCAAATACAAAGGTTTTAATTTTTAATATACCTGGAAGTTACCTGCATTTATTCACAGTTATTTATAACCTTACTCAAATTTACTAATTCAAGAAAATGCTTTGTTTTGACATTAGATTTGCTGATGATTGTGTTATTCTCACTAAAGTGGTTACAAAATGGAAAATCAGAAAAAAGAACAAAAATCATAAACAGATCACTTTATGGTTCTTCTTACCCTAGTCTAAAACATCTAGCCAGGCATGGTGGGTCACACCTGTAATCTCAGCCCTTTGGGAGGTCGAGGCAGGCAGATCACTTGAGGTCAGAAGTTCGAGACCAGCCTGGCCATCATAGTGAAACCCCATCTCTACTAAAAACACAAAAATTAGCCAGGCATGGTGGCACGCACTTGTAATCCCAGCTAATCGGGAGGCCGAGGCAGGAGAATTGCTTGAACTGAGGCAGAAATTGCAGTGAGCTGAGATTGCACCACTGCACCCTATCCCGGGCAACAGAGAGAGACTCTGTCTCATAAGAAACAAAATAAACCAACGTCTTCCTTCATCCAGACTACTGCAGTATCTTCCCATCCAGCTTCTACCATACATACACTTGAAAAATTAAAATATTGCATAGAAAAGTATACATCATATGTGTACAGCTCTGAATTTTCATAAAGTGAACATGTTAATGTAAATGGTTGCCAGATCCAGGAAATATGACCATTGCCAGTACCTTGCAAGCCTCATGCTCTGTCCTATTCTCTAACCTCCACTATTCCCCAAGATAACCACTCACTGATGATATGACCACAGATTAGTGTGTCTATTTTGTAACTATACAGATGGAGTTAAGCAGTATATATATATATATATATATATATATAATATACTGGCTTACTTAATACTATAGGTTTCATTCTTGTGTGTAGCTGAGTTTTTCAATGCTATGGTATGGTATTCTGTTACGTGAATGTGCTACGATTGATCCATGCTGGGTTTTTCTGTGTGTGTGTGAGATGGAGCGTCACTCTTGTTGTACAGGCTAGAGTGCAATGGTGCCATCTTGGCTCATTGCAGCCTCCACCTCCCGGGCTCAAGTGATTCTCCTGCCTCAGCCTTCTGAGTAGCTGGGATTACAGGCTCCACCACCACACCCAGCTAATTTTTGTGTTTTTAGTATAGATGGGTTTCACCATGTTGGTCATGCTGGTCTCAAACTCCTGCCCTCAGGTGATCTGCCCTCCTCGGCCTCCCAAAGTGTTGGGATTACAGGTGTGAGTTACTGTGCCCAGCCCCATTCTACTGTTGATTAAACGCTTTGGCTTTCCATTTAAAAGCTATCATGTACAGTGCTGTTAGGAATTTTTTGTTATTGTTTTTGTTTTTGAGATGGAGTCTCACCCTGTCACCCAGGCTGGAGTGAAGTGGTGTGATCTTGGCTCACTGCAACCTCCGCCTCCTGGGTTCAAGCAATTCTCCTGCCTTAACCTTCGGAGTAGCTGGGATTACAGGTGCCCACCACCATACCCAGCTAATTTTTGTATTTTCTTAGTAGAGACAGGGCTTCACTATGTTGGCCAGGCTGATCTTGAACTCCCGACCTCAGGTGATCCGCCTGCCTCGGCCTCCCAAAATGCTGAGATTACAGGCGTGAGCCCGTGCTCAGCCTAGGAATTTTAAAAATGTCCTTTGGGGAACATGTGTACACATTTTTGTTTAGTGCATGCCTAGGAGTGGAATTCCGGGTAATAGGATGTGTGTTTGATCAGTTTTAGTAGACGTTGCAGCAGTCTTCCAAAATGATCCATCAGTTTACACTCGCATGCAGTACTGAAGTGAAAACTCCAGGTAATTTGCCAGCACTAGATATGATCAGGGTTTTTTTTTTTTCATTTTAACTGTTCTTGTATCTTACCTAAGCTTTTAACCTTTTTAGTTTTTTTTTTCAACAGCCAGAATAACTTTTCAATTTAATTTACTGTTATACGGGTAATTTTTTTTTTTCTTTTATTTTGAGATAGGGTCACACTTCTGCCACCCAGGCTGGGGTGCAGTGGCTCAATCTCACTCACTGCAACCTCCGCCTCTCTGGTGTAAGCGATTCTTGTGCCTCAGCCTCCCAAGTAGCTGGGATTACAGGTTCATGACACCACACCTGGCTAATTTTTGTATTTTTAGTAGAGATGGGCTTTCACTGTGATGGCCAGGCTGGTCTTGAACTCCTGAGCTCAAGCGATTCACCACCTCGGTCTCCAGAAGTGCTGAGAAAGCTACTCTATGCTAGGATAGACTATACCAATAATTCTGACAACATATGATGAATTCTGTAATGTCTTCTTGAAACGGAGTCTCACATCGTCACCTGGGCTGGAGTGCCATGGTGCAATCTGGGCTCACTGCAACCTCCGCCTCCCGGGTTCAAGCGATTCTCCTGCCTCAGCCTCCCAAGTAGCTGGGATTACATGTGCCCACCACCACGTCTGGCTTTTTTTTTTTTTTTAAGTAGAGACGGGGTTTCACTATGTTGGCCAGGCTGGTCTTGAACTCCTGACCTTATGATCCACCCACCTCGGCCTCCCAAAGTGCTGGGATTATAGGCGTGAACCACTGAGTCTGGCTGAATCTTTTCTTTTCTTAATACCAGTAATTTATAAGGAATCTGTGTAGTTTGTATTTGAATGACTTCAATGTACTATAGTTCTACCAATTTGACCCAAAGAAATACCAATAGGTCTTAAGTATTCCTGTATTTTAGAAGACTGATGCCAATTAAATGATGGAACTCAACATTAGGAACTTGACGCAAAATAATTTGTGGTGAAGGAATGCAAAAAAAAAAAAAAAAGAGTAGTTTGGCTGGAGTATAAAAATTAGGGCAGATAATTGGTTTTCCAAAATTTAAATTGTAGCTGGGAGCCATGGCTCACACATGTAATCCTAACACTTTAAGAGGCCGAGGTAGGCTGGGCACAGTGGCTCATATCGGTTATTGCAGCACTTTGGGAGGTCAAGGCAGGTGGATCACCTGAGGTCGGGAGTTGGAGACCAGCCTGACCAACATGGTGAAACCCCATCTCTAGTAAAAATACAAAAATTAGCTGGGCGTAGTGGCGGTGCCTGTAATCTCAGCTACTGGGGAAGCTGAGGCAGGAGAATCGCTTGAACCCGGGAGGGGGAGGTTTCAGTGAGCCAAGATCGAGCCACTGCAGTCCAGCCTGGACAACAGAGGGAGACTGTGTCTCAAAAAAAAAAAAAAAAAAAAAAAAAAAAAAAAGAGGCTGAGGTGGCAGGATCACTTGAGCCCAGGAGTTTGAGACCAATATAGCAAGACCGCATCTCTAAAAAAAAAAAAAAAAAATTAGCCAGGCACAATGGTACACACCTGTAGTCCCAGCTACTAAGGAAGCTGAGGCGGGAGGACCTCTTGAGGCCAGGAGTTTGAGGCTGCAGTGAGTTATGATCGTGCATGATTTGAATTGTGGCTGGGAGCCATGGCTCATGCGTGTAATAATAATGCATGTACTCCAGCCTGGGTGACAGAGTGAGACCCTATCTCTAATCTGGCATTTTTAATGTAATGTCATAAAAATAATGGACATGAAGGAATAAAGTGGATCAGCAACCTCAGCAATACTATTAGCTGCTACGTGCCTTCAAAGTGTAGCGACACCAATCTTCACTCCTCAGTTGCCACACTGTCATCTTGCCTGTAAAGTCAAGGATGGTATGTGAGTACTTGGAGAATTTATTGCTGTTTACATTACGGGTGAAAAAACTTTCTAGTGACTCTGACTAAGAAAGGTTGAGGGGGACTGGTAGCTGAGAACAGACTGGACCCAGCTGGAAAGATTGTTTTAGGTTTAAATAATGTCTGGCAGCACATTTTACCTATATCTATAAATCCCTTCAAAATGTGGACTGGATCCAAAATGGCACTCTCTAACAGATTATGTAAATATATGTCACTTATAGTTATTAAAGAAAGTATTTTGGTATTTATGACTGGAGGCATATAAAACTAAGTGCTATTCGTGGATTCTGTTTCTATCAATAGGAATCATCTAATGAGCCTGATAACCAGAAACCTGTGGCATTTTCCTCCTCATAAAGGTAACTTCTTTATGGGAAGTTCTTTGAGCTTAAAACTTTGCATCTGACAATTTCCAGATCTCTGTGGAATTAGTTTTTAGACCCCTGTGGAGTTAGGAATTTTTTTTTTTTTGAGTCGGAGTTTCACTCTGTCACCCAGGCTGGAGTCTAGTGGCGTGATCTTGGTGCACTGCAACCTCTGCCTCCTGGGTTCAAGCCATTATCCTGCCTCAGCCTCCCAAGTAGCTGGGATTACAGGCACCCACCAAAACACCTGGCTAATTTTTGTATCTTTAGTAGAGATGGGGTTTCAACTCCTGACCTCAAGGGATCTGCCCGCCTTAGCCTACCAAAGTGCTGGGATTACCCATGTGAACCACTGTACCCAGCCCATTAATGCCTACTAGAGAAGTAAGCCATGCAGGCTGTTGATAAAGTGTACTTATGCAGCTGCTGTCCAATGACTCTCACTGCTTTTCAGCTTGCTTACAAATCCCTTTAAATATGTATACATAAACACACAGTATATGTCTGCATATGTGTATATACATGTGTATAGACATATATACATTTACACATAAATATTTCCTTTCTTAAATATCTTCAAAATCTGAGTTATGGCTTTATATATGATTTCAGCTTTTCTCATTAGGGTGTAAATTTGTCTGCGTCACTAATAATAACAAACATAATGTTCCTTTAACACCTGATAAAATATCAAACTTGTGAGCCAAAGTACATTTCCTGAGAACATGGGCAATGTATATCTAGGAATTAGTGATTCTAGAAAGTTTCCAGCTGGTTAAAATTTAAGCAAGAACAACATAATATGCAGTCCCTGCATTTTTTTAAAAAATTAAGTTGAGGTCTTACTCTGTCACCCAGGCTGGAGTGCAGTGGTGCAGTCATAGCTCACTGCAGCCTCGAACTCCTGGGCTCAAATGATCCTCCCACCTCAGTCTCCCAAGTAGCCAGGACTACAGGTGTGTGCCAGTCCCTGCCTTCGTGTCAGATGATTTTTATTATAGGCGTACTACCTTTTTTTGACATATTTCCTGTAACCACATGTTAAACAGGTGGAAAGTACCCTTTAGTTAAAATTTGATGGCTGACAAAAAGTATTTGGAAGTCATAAATAAGAATGTTTGATAAGTGATGTATCTTTTGAAGATCACTTTCTATTTCTCGGTTGGGTTTTATGATTTTAAAAAGCATTGAAAGAGCTTGAGATTTGTTTATAAGTATAGATGAATAACCAGAAGACTGATAAATGTCACTAAAGGCTTTTGTATTTTTCAACATCAGAGAAATGTAAGTGAATAGGCTTAGGTTAAAAACATAGTTAAAACAATTTTTTTGAACTGAATTCTGTCTTGTGGGGCTTATTATAATAGTTCACACAATTTCCATTCTTTTTATTAATAGTAAGGAACATTTGTAGGTGTATACATGGTGGCCATAAACTTTAGTAATGTAACTACTGCTTTTATAAAGTAAGCCTCCTTTAATTATGCCAGATATATATCCAAAATGGAAAAATGTGTTTGCCTTAAAGCTAGTCATCTGTAATCCTCTTGCCAAGTGCTGACTCTTTTTTTTTTTTTTTTTTTTTTTTTTTAGGTACATTCTTGCTCTGTTGCCCAGGCTGGAGTGCAGTGGTGTGATCTCAGCTCACTGCAACCTCCACCTCCCAGATTTAAGCAATTCTCGTGCCTCAGCCTCCGAGTAGCTGGGACTAAAGGCATGTGCCACCATGCCCAGCTAATTTCTGTATTTTTAGTAGAGTTAGGGTTTCGCCATGTTGATCAGGCTGGTCTTGAACTCCTGGTCTCAAATGATCCGACTGCCTCAGCCTCTTAAAGTGCTGGAATTACAGGCATGAGCCATCGTGCCTGGTCCCAAATGCTGATTCTTTTAAAGTTATTTCAAGCATGATTTATATAGCACATCAGTAAATTGGCCCAACCATTTTTAAACTGTGTCTCATACTCCCCTCCCTGCTTCCCAGCATTTCACAACAGTTATCACCCACCTTAATCTGCCAGTGTACACCATAGCTTTTGGCAATTTCCAAAAACAAATTCGATCCACAAAATATTGTTCTAGAAATGTCCAAGAGAATGTGAGTGACATTCCAGAGAAGAATCTTGGGAGAAGTCCTGAGCAGTGGCAGCTGCCCAGTTGACTCAGTGGAGTATGAGTGATCGCACTGAATGGGACAACACTTTTTGGGAGGTGTGTGTTACAGTGTGATCATTTAAACAAACAAGCCACCACCCCAGAACAGTGTTCACATGTTAAACCTTATATGTGTGGGTGTCTGTGGAGTCTCGTACACATGTACGCTTTTTCTTTTTTTGCTTTTCAGAGGAGATTTTTATATCTAGATTTGAAGTTTTTTTTTTTTCTTTTTGTGACAGAGTCTTGCTGTGCCATCCCGGCTGGAGTGTAGTGGTGTGGTATGGGCTCTAAATTATGAAATTATGTATGAAACAATGTTGCAGAGCTATTAAATATTATTTATGTCGTTGTACTCCAGATAGAAAATAATTTTACCATGCCACTTATTTTATTTTCCTAAAAAATACACCAAATTAACATTGCCTTTTGAAATATTAAAGTAACTGAGTATTTATTTCTGGGCTAGACTGTGCTGAGTAATTGCCTCAGATATCCGCTTAATTTTGAATAGCTTTCACAGCCTTACTTTCGTGACTTGCCTTAAATTTCAAAGAAGTGAATACCAATGACAGCTGGCAACATGTATTTATAGCACTTGACACAAAATTAATACCTTCAGTTTACAAAGAGCCCCTCCAGTTCAAGAGATTCTCCTGCCTCAGCCTCCTGAGTAGTTGGGATTACAGGAGTGAGCCAGCATGCTCGGCTAATTTTTGTATTTTTAGTAGAGACAGAGTTTCACCATGTTGGCCAGGCTGATCTTGAACTCCTGACCTTAGGTGATCCACCCACCTTGGCCTCCCAAAGTGCTGGGGTTACAAGTGTGAGCCATCACATCCAGCCCATATCTAGATTTGAAAAAACTGGGTGAAGATTCTTGGAAATTGCAAACTCTTTTCCTGTAACATTTAAAAATAATATGAGAGAGTGGATCACGCCTGTAATCACAGCTCTTCGGGAGGCCAAGGCGGGCAGATCACGAGGTCAGGAGTTTAAGAGCAGCCTGGCCAACATGGTGAAACCCCGTCTCTACTAAAAATACAAAAATTAGCTGGGCATGGTGGCGCATGCCTGTAATCCCAGCTACTCTCAAGGCTGAGGCAGGAGAATCACTTGAACCCAGAAGGCAGAGGTTGCAGTGAGCTGAAATCACACCACTGCACTCCAGCCTGGATGACAGAGAGATACTCTGTCTAAAAAAAAGAAAAAAGAAATAGCAGGAGGGAGCAATTTACAAAGCAAATACCTGAAACTCATTATATATATATATAATATATAATATATATAATATATTTAATATATATTTAATAATATATATTTAATTATATGATATATATATTATATAATATATATTATATATATATTATATAATTTATATTATATATATATATATAATTTATATATACATATATGGATTTGGGAGCAGTTGTGTAAAGATTTCAGGTCTCTGGGCACCAGGAGCCCAGAGACCTGATTTCTAGCCCTGCTTTTTCACTTGCACCTCTGCTGTGGAGCAGTTCTCCAGAACTGAGACTCAGTTTCTCCAGCTATAAATTCCTATATCACAAGATTTAGTGATGATCCAAAGAATATGTCTGTAAATGGTGCTTTTCAATCCACGAAGAACCATAATTTCACTTGTAGTTGGTGTTCCACCTGCCGTTAGAGGCAACCTAGGGTAGTGATTAAGGCCCCTCCAAGGGGTTGTTCAATAAGAACAGTATTTAAAATAGTACCTGGGGCCAGGCATGGTGGCTCACGCCTGTAATCCCAACACTTTATGTGGCTGAGGGAGGAGGATTACTTGAAGCCAGGAGTTTGAGGCCAGCCTGGGCAACAAAATAAGATCCTCATCTCTACAAAAATAAAAAATTAGCCTGGCATGGTGGCGTGTGCCTGTAGTCCGTCACTCAGAAGGCAGAAGCGGGAGGAACGCTGGAGCCCAGGAGGTTGAGGCTGCAGTGACCTATGATTGAGCCACTGAGCTCTAGCTTGGGTGGTAGAGCAAGACTCCATTTCAAAAAAAATGTTAAAAATTTAAAAATAAGATTAATCAGTGCCAAATACATGGTAAGTACTGAGTGAAATTTAGCTGTTACTATTATTGTTGATACCACCAAATCCTCTCTTGCGTTATGCACTAGGTAAGTGGTGATTACTAGAATTTTTAAAAATTAATTTTTACTTTCATTAAAATAATATACCTGTATGATAGTCTAAAAAGTCAAAGAGTGCTCAAAGTCTTATAAAAAACACCACTCCCAGCCAGGTGCAGTGACTCATGCCTGTAATCCCAGCACTTTGGGAGGCCGAGGCGGGCAGATCACGAAGGTCAGGAGTTCAAGACCAGCCTGGCCAACATGATGAAACCCCATCTCTGCTAAAAATACAAAATTAGCTGGGCATGGTGGCGCATGCCTGTAATCCCAGCTACTCGGGAGGCTGAGGCACAAGAATCGCTTGAACTCAGGAGGTGGAAGTTGCAGTGAGCAGAGATTGCACCACTGCACTCCAGCCTGGGCGATAGAGTGAGACTCCATCTCAAATAAATAAATAACCCTTATCTTCCCCTATTTATACCCCCTCCTGTATCTCCTAGAGGATTCCCTAGAACATTTTATCACCCTTGCCAGATTTTCTTTGTCCTATTTTTTCCTCCTCAAATTTATTCTTCTTTGTCTAAAAAGTATAAGAGCATCTTGCTCTGCATAGCTCAAGTGACAGAGAAAAGCATCTTGCTTCCACCTGAGGAGCAAACACAACCCCAAGGGTCTAGATGCTATTGCTGACTGTTTTCCTCAAAGCTATTACACCTTTATAAGGAAGGGTAAAGTGAATATTTAAAAAAAGAAAAAAAGAAAAAGAAAAAGAAAAACATCTTGCTGTAGCCACTTCAGACTTGAGTCTCTTGTGAAAATCTCCATGGACATGCAAAACTAATAAAATGTGTATACTTTGCTCTCGTTAATCAGCTTGGTGTCAGTTTGGTTTCTAGATCCAGCTAAAGAGCCCACTAAGAGCAAAATGGGGGGATTGGCGGTGATCGCTGGCTCCCTGCAAGTCTCACCCATGTTGTAGCATATATCAGTACTGTATTCCTTTTCATGGTTGAACAATATTCCGTGGAATAGATGGAGATCTACCAAGTTTGTTTATGCATCATCAGTTGATGGACACAGGTTGTTTCTGCTTTTCTGCTATTGATCTTTATGTACAAGTTTTAGCGTGGATATATGTTTTCATTTCTCTAGAGTAGATATGTAGAAGTGGAATTGCTGAGTGATATGGTAACTCCACATGGAGCTTTTTGAGGAACTGCCCAACTGTTTTCCAAAGGGGCTGCATCATTTTACATTCTCAACACATACATAATTTTACAAACAGCTTTATTGAGATAGAATTACATACAGTGGAATGCACATATATAAACTATTTAAGTTTTGATATGGGTACACTTACAAAACCATCACCACATTTCTGATAGTGAACACATCAACTCAAAACAACCCTCCTGCCCCTGTGAAATTCATCCTTCCAGCTGGGCGTGGTGGCTCATGCCTATAATCCCAGCACTTTTGAGAGGCTGAGGCGGGCAGATCACTTGAGGCCAGGAGTTTGAGACCAGCCTGGCCAACATGGCGAAACCCTGTCTCTATTAAAAATACAAAAATTAGCTGGGTATGGTGGCATATGGTTGTAATCTCAGCTACTCTGGAGGCTGAGACAGGAGGATCGCTTGAACCCGGGAGGCGGAGTTTGCAGTGAGCTGAGATCAAGTCACTGGCACTGTACTCCAGCCTGGGCAACAGAACAAGACTCTGTCTTCAAAAAAAAAAGAAATCCATCCTCCCCTACCCCCGACTCCCTATTCTCCCCAAACAACCACTGATCTGTTTCTGTCACTATAGTTTAGTTTGCATTTTCTAGAATTTTTCATAAATGAAATCATACAGTATATATCTTTTTTCGGTCTTTTACTTTGAGAGTTATTGTTTTGGGACTCATCTGTGTTTTTGAATGTGTCAATAATTCATTCTTTTGTATGTTTATACCACACTTTGGTTATGCATGCAGCTGCTGGCAGATACCGGGTTGTTTCCAGGTTAGGGTAATGAGAACTAAAGCTGGAGTGAACACTCATGTACAAGTCTTTGTATGAACACGTTTTCACTTTTCTTGAGTTAAATACCTAAGAGTGAAATGTGTAGACGATATGATAGGTATGTGTTTAACTTTTTAAGAAACTTCCAAGCCACCTTTGAGAGTGGCGGTACCATTTGATATTCTCACCACCAATGCGCTCTAAGTTTTTTGGAAATGATCTTTGTTTTGAAATTTCATGCGGGACCATTGACACTGTGCCCATTATGGGTGCTTTCCATTTGGAGATGAATTTTCTTCAGTCTGGGAAATTTTCTTTCCTCTCTCTCTCTCTTTCTTGTAGAAAAAGGAAATTTATTTACCAGCTTAAAAAAAAGAATACATATGTAAGAGTACTTACAGAAGTCTCATCTCAATTTTTTTTTTGCAAAAGAAGTGAAAATCTATATATTTTTTTGAGACAGAGTCCTGGTCTGTCACCAGGATGGAGTGAAGTGACACAATCTCGGCTCACTGCAACCTCTGCCTCCCAGGTTCAAGCGATTCTCCTGCCTCAGCCTCCCAAGTAGCTGGGACTACAGGCGTGCGCCACCATGCCCAGCTAATTTTTGTATTTTTAGTAGAGATGGGGTTTCACCATAGTGGCCAGGATGGTCGTGATCTCCTGACCTCATGATCCACCCTCCTTGGCCTCCTAAAGTGTTCGGATTACAGGCGTGAGCCACTGCGCCTGGCCTGAAAATCTATATTCTAGAGACTCTCCTTAAAAATGAGCCACTGATAAATTTAATTTATTTATAGGTCCTAAAACATCTCATTCACATAGTGAATTTTCTCAAGAATTGTACTATAAATAATTTGCATAAGGTTTTCCATATTACTTACATTTCAGGATTTATTTCCAGTAGAAGTTTTCACATGACTTTTGAAGTAATTTTTAAAATTCAGAATTTTCTGTATTTCCCAAACTACTAGGGTTTCAATCTGGTGGGCATTCTTTTATTTAAAAGTCAATCTGGAGTATGTGTTACCATGTGTCTTTGAGTGAGTTTTAGGATAAGTGAAGGCATTCCCACATTTGATACATTCATAAAGTTTTTCTTTAGAATGAGTTGTTTTATACTCTCAAATACCACCGGAACAACTGCAGGCCTTACCACATTTTTTTTTTTTTTTTGAGATGGAGTTTTGCTTTGTTGCCCAGGCTGGAGTGCAATGGCACAATCTCACTCACTGCAACATCTGCCTCCCAGGTTCAAGCGATTCTCTTGCCTCAGCCTCCTGAATAGCTGGGATCAAAGGTGTGTGCCACCATGCCCAGCTAATTTTGTATTTTTAGTAGAGACAGGGTTTCTCCATGTTGGTCAGGCTGGTCTTGAACTCCCGACTTCAGGTGATCTGCCCATCTTGGCCTCCCAAAGTGCTGGGATTACAAGCTTGAGCTGCCGTTCCCAGCCCTTACCACATTTTATACATTCATAAGGATTTCCTTCAGTATGAGTCCTTTCAATTTTTCAAAAAGAAATGGAAAAATTGAAGTCTTTACCATATCACTTATAGTCATAGGGTTTATCTCCAGTTTGATGCCTTTCATGTATTTGAAGAAATCTGGGAAAATTAAGTACTTTCCTACACCTTACATTTACAGAATTTCTCTCAAGTATGTGATCATGCATGTTTTTGACAAAACTGTAGTGATTGAAGCCTTTACATCTTTTAAAAAACATGTATAGGGCTTTTCTCCAGTATGAGTATTTTTATGGTTCCAAAGGGTACTAGCACCACTAAAGACTTTACCACATTTCTGACATTCATAGTGTTTCTCTCCAATATGAGTTCTTTCACAGTTACAAAGGGAACTGGAACATCTGAAGCCTTTACGGCAATTCTTACATACATAGAGTTTCTGTGCAGTATGAGTTTTTTCATGTTTCTGAAGGGAACTGGAATATCTGAAGGCTTTCCCACATTTGTTACATGCATAGGGTTCTTCACTAGCATGAGGCTTTATATGTCCTTGCAAGGAACAGAGACAACTGAATGCTTTGCCACATTCCATACACACATAAGGTTCTCTCCAGTTATTTTATGGTACTGAAGGCAACTGGAATACCAGAATGCTCTCTCTTGTCTTTCACCTGAATTCCTATTTTTTGTTTCTCTGTCTCTCTCATTAGAGGCGTTCCTTAAATATCTGTGGTCTTTGCATAGTCCTCATCCTTGAGGAGATGTCCAAAGCTCTTTGGAAGCTGTGTGTGTGAAAGAGGCGTGTGGATTGTGTGTGTCTCTGTAGTTGGGCAGTGCTAACTCTGGAGAACATTAAATGTGAGTTTCCATTGTGCTTTTATTTTTATTTTTATTCTTGGAGAGATTAAAGCAACCCACAATGCTTACATTCACAGGGTTTCTCTCCAGTGTGAGTTCTTTCATGGTCATGAAGGTGACTGGAATTGCTGAAGGCTTTACCACATTTCTTACCTTCATAGGGTTTTCTCCGGTGTGAATCCTTTTGTGTCTATTAAGAGAAAGGGAAAAACTGAAGGTTTTCTCACATTCCATAGATTCATAGGTTTCTTCCCAGTGTGATTTCTCTGATGTATTTGAAATGAACTGGGGATATTAAAAACTTTCTCACATATTGTACAACAATAATGTCAATTTCCAGTGTGTATTACTGTGTCTCTTTGAACCCTTGTGACAGAAAGGAAAGTTTTCTGACTTTTTTTTTTTTTTTTTTTTGAGATTGAGTCTTGCTCTGTCACCCAGATTGGAGTGCAATGGCATGATCTTGGCTCAGCACAACCTCCACCTCCTGGGTTCAAGCAATTCTCCTTCCTCAGCCTCCCAAGTAGCTGGTATTACAGGCGTGCGCCACCACGCTCGGCTAATTTTTTGTATTTTTAGTAGAGACGGGGTTTCATCATGTTGGTCAGGCTGGTCTTGAACTCCTAAGCTGGTGATCCACCTGCCTCAGCATCTCAAAGTGTTGGGATTACAGGCATGAGCCACCACGCCTGACCGGCATTGTTTACATGTATATGACTTCTCTCCACATTCCTGACACCATGGGTGAGATATGATGTGCCTTAGATTTCTCCAGTAATTTCTGTGCTGATTTTCAATGCTCTGGTCTTCCCCTTTGTTTGCTATAGAAGCCAGATTCCTGAAGGTTTCCTGCATCACATTTTTTATAGAGATTCTTCTGGGAAGAATCCAATAGAACCCACTTCTCCTAGGTGAAGTTCACAGCCACATCCTCAAAGGCAACGGATTTTTTCTCCCACACATCAGTTCTTAGGCTAAAGTTGAACCATTCAGCATGGCAGCAGCAAAGAAACTCCCTTCTTGTTGGTGGGTTCAGGGAGTAATATTTGCCTGTTACAATTTTTCTTTGTAGAATATACCATTTCCCAGCTTCCGGCGTGTCCCAGCATCCTCCCTACAGATCCCCCAGTACATGTAGGTCACAGGAGGACCCAGGCTGTGGCAGAGCCTCCTGAACTCCCAGAGTGAAGGAGAAGGGCAGTGGCCACTGACCGAGCCATGCACATCCTGACATGAGAGACAAAGGCCCAGCCTCTTTCTTGCTTTTCTTTTTTTTTTTTTTTTTTAAGAGATGGAGTCTTGCTATGTTGCCCAGGCTGGAGTGCTGTGGCTATTCATAGGTGAGATCATAGCACACTGCAGCCTCAAACTCCTGAGTTCAAGCAATCCTGCTGCCTCAGCCTCCGGAGTAGCTGGAACTACAGGTCACACCACCATGCCCATCTCAGACTGGGCAATTTTCTTGAATTATAATTTCCTCTCTAACACTTTCTCTGTAATGTCTTTCTGGAACTCCTGTTACTTGGCTTGATTTTCCAATCTTTCCTTCTCTTGTGTTGTACCTTTCTTCATCCGCTCTAATTTTTAGATTTCTTCACCTTTATCTTCAAACTCCTTTATTGAAATGTTTTGTTTCTGCTTCATTTTTATATCCCAATCTTTCTTCTTTTATGAATGGATGAAATAGCTTCTCTCTCTCCCTCTCTGAGAAATAGTATTTTAAATGATTTATGCCTAGTCTCTCATCTTTCCCCTAAATTCCTATTTTCTGTTTCTCTCTGTCTCTCTCATTAGAGGCGTTCCTTAATTATCTGTGGTATTTGCATAGTTCTCATCCTTGAGAAGGAGGTGTCCAAAGCTCTTTGGAGGCTCTTTGTGTGTGAAAGAAGTGTGTGGATTGTGTATATCTCTGTAGTTGGGCAGTGCTAACTCTGGGGAACATTAAATGTTAATTTCCATTGTGTTTTGGTTTTTAAACAAATTTTTTTGGAAAGATTAAATTTTTCTAGTACATCTGGCTATGAGGGTAGGGGCTGAGGAAGAGGGGCTCCCAATCCTGTGTGCAGACCTAGGCTTAACACTCTTTGAAGCCCACAGCTCATCTGTACCCTCAGCTCAGCCAGTGGTCCCTAAATCCAGAGCTTCTGTGCCTCACCAAGACAATTATTTCCTAAGGTAGGTGGCAGGGGACCTGAAGTCTCTTGATACAGACTTCTGTCAATCTCCGCTTTTCAGCCGTTGCCTTCCGTCTTCTCTGTGGTCTGTGCCTTTGGGTCAGGAGCTCCTCTGAGACTCTGTGTGGTGAACTGGCTTGTTCTCACTGGAATGCCCTGCCTGCATTTAGGTTTTAGCTCCTTCCTCCTGTTAAATGTTTCTGCTTCTTCATCTCTTTTCAGATTGGCTGAAATCTCTTTTCCATTATGGTCACCTTTTTCATACACCTTGCCCAGGTGCGTTTATATCTTATTTTATTTTTGTAGAGGCAAGGTTTGCTATGTTGCCCAGGCTGATCTCAAGCTCCTGAGCTCCTGCCTAGATGTCCCAAATTGTTGGGATTACAGGCATGATCCATGCCTAGCCTATACCTTATTTTTTCATTATTATTATTTTTGAGATGGAGTTTCATTCTGTGGCCAGGGCTGGAGACCAGTGGCGTGATTTTGGCTCACTGCAATCTCTGCCTCCTGGGTTCAAGCATTTCTTGTGCCTCAGCCTCCTGAGTAGCTGGGATTACAGGCGTGCACCACCACACCCAGCTCTGGCCCTGAAGTTGCTTTGAATGGAGTTGGAAGAGTTGCTCTGTTTGGATGCATTCCATTTCAGACGTCCCATCAGACGCCCAAGAGGAGATGTCAGGTAGGAATGTGGAGATTGGAGATATAAAGGTGTGAGTCCTGCCCCTTTTCAGCAGGAAGTAGCCAGAAAGAGTCATCATCTAACAGCCCCTAGCAGCAGTTAGGGTTACCACTTCTGAGGTGGGGGAATGATATAGGGGTGAAGAAGAAATTTCTTAGGCAGATAGTGAAGGAATGGGAGTCCTTGGTAAAGTTTTCCTTTTTAATGAAAAGCAGCCCTAAAATCATTTCCTGACAAAGAGCAGCTGCAGAAATCAAGCTGCAGACATAGAAAAGCAAGCTGGATGCTTGCACGGGTGAATGCTGGCAGGAAAAAGCTACCTGGGACTAGGTATGTCTACAATGGTGGCTCCATCCTCCCTTCTCTTTGCCAGCACATGCACAGTAAGAAGACAAGATGGTACCAGTCAAGTGGGAAACCCATTTGCATATTAAGATTAGGGCAGGGTGGCCAGTCTTCCCTGTGCACTGTGTAAACGTCACATCTGATTGAACCAGTCTGTGGGCCCTATGTAACTCAGACACCACCTTCTCAAGCCTGCCCATAAAATCCAGGGAACCCCGTCACTGGCCAGTCTTTCCTTTTGGAAGCCCCTCTGTCTCACTAGAGAGAGAGCTGTTCTCCTTTCTCTTTCTTCTGCCTATTAAACTTTCTGCTCCTTAGCCCCCCACCCCCCCACACACACACAAGTAGGAGTTCTGAGGTAGGAAAAGGGTATTTGATATGAACTTTGGATGATAACCATGTGTCAGTGTAGGTTCCTCAATTGTATAACTGTACCTCTTTGGCGTGGGAAGTGGTATGCTATGAGAGGCTATGTGTGTTTGGGGCAGAAGGCATGTGGAACTCTACTTTCTGTTCAGTTTTGCTGTGAAGCTAAAATTGCTCTAAAAGTAAAATTTGCTTTTGCTGGGTGAGGTGGCTCATGCCTGTAATCCCAGCACTTTGGGAGGCCAAGGTGGGTGGATCATGAGGTCAGGAGTTCGAGACCAGCCTGGCCAACGTGGTGAAACTCTGTCTCTACTAAAATACAAAAAATTAGCTGAGCATGGTGGCTCATGCCTGTAGTCCCAGTTACTCGGGAGGCTGAGGCAGTGGAATTGTTTGAACCTGGGAGGCAGAAGTTGTGCCACTGCACTCCAGCCTGGTGACAGAGAGAGACTCCATCTCAAAAATAAAATAAAATAAAATATACGTTTACTTTTTTGAGACAGAGTCTCGTTCTGTTGCCCAGACTGGAGTGCAGTGGTGCAATCTTGGCTCACTGCAACCTCTGCCTCCCGGGTTCAAGCAATTCTTGGCCTCAGCCTCCCGAGTAGCTGGGACTACAGGCACATGCCACCACGCCCAGCTAATTTTTGTATTTTTAGTAAAGACGGGGTTTCAGCATGTTGGCCAAGATGGTCTTGATCTCTTGACCTTGTGATCCACCTGCCTCGGCCTCCCAAAGTGTTGGGATTACGGGCGTGAGCCACCGCACCCAGCAAATAAAATATACTTTAAAAAAATAGTATAAAAAAACTAGCCAGCTAGGTGCAGTGGTTCACGCCTGTAATTCCAGCACTTGGGGAGGCTGAGGCAGGCAGATCACCTGACATCGGGAGTTCGAGACCAGCCTGCCTGACATGGAGAAACCCTATCTCTACTAAAAAATATAAAATTAGCTGTGCGTGGTGGCGCATGCCTGTAATCCCAGCTACTCGGGAGGCTGAGGTAGGAGAATCGCTTGAACATGGGAGATGGAGGTTGCTGTGAGCTGAGATCATGCCATTGCACTCCAGCCTGGGCAACAAGAGTGAAACTTGGTTTCAAAAAAACAAAAACCAAACCAAAAATCCCTAGCCATTCATGATGGCATGTGCCTGTAGTGCCAGCTACTTAGGAGGCTAAGGAGGGAGAATCGCTTGAACCCAGAAATTCCAGATTAGCCTGGGCAACAAAGGGAGACTGACCCCCCATCTCTATAATCAATCAATCAATCAGTCAATAAAATTAGCTGGGCATAGTAGTGCACGCCTGTGGTCCTAGGTACTGAAGAAGGCTGAGGTGGGAGGAGAGGATTGCTTGAGCCTGGGAGGTGGAAGCTGCAGTGAACCGTGATTGCACCACTGCATTCCAGCCTGGGTGACATTGCGAGACTCTGTCTCAACCAACCAACCCACCAAACAAACCAAATAAAGACTGCTATAACAAGAAAACTACCTGCCCAGGAGTTGGGAAATCTAGCATCACATTCTAGCTAAACACAAGTTCAGCTGCTGTCTAAGCCTCAGTTTCCTGATCTGCAGCATAATATACTGATCTCCAAGGATCCCTCCAGCTGTGTATGCCAGGAATGTGAGACTTGAAGTGCAAGAGAGATCAAAGATGGGAAAGTTAGCCAGTGTGTCTGCTTGCTCCTTTCACGGGAAATTAAGAGTTTTAAGAAAGCAAAACTAATGCTGTAAAAATGAGGGCTTACCCAGGAGTGGGAGGCTGCAGTGAGCTATGACTGTACCACGGCAGTACAGCCCGGATGACAGACGGAGACCCTGACCCTTAAAAAAAGTTGTGGGGGCGGGGTGGGAGGCAGGGACCAGATGCTGTAGTTCACACCTATAATCCCAGCACTTTGGGAGGCCAAGGTAGGAGGTCAGGAGTTTGTGACCACCCTGGGCAGCATAGCAAGACCTCATCTCTACAAAAATAAATGAATAAAAACATACATACTTACACACATACATAAATAGCAGAGTATGGTGGTGCATGCCTGTAGTCCCAGCTCCTTAGGAGGCTGAGGTGGGGGGAATTGCTTGAGCTCAGGAGTTCAAGGCTGCAGTGAGACATGCTCGTAGAACCACACTCCAGCCTGGGCAATAGAGCAATACCCTGTCTCTAAAAAACAAAACACAAAAACAACAGAAATGAAGCCTTATATATTTTTGTGGGATTAAACCCAGTAGAGATTTCAACTAGTCTCTAATTATTGATTTTTCTCCCTAATTTAAAACCACATACACTGCAGAAGTTTGCAAAACAGGAAAATGTAATGATGAAAATTAAAAGAACCCATTGTCCTATCATCTAGAGATATAGTCTGGTAATATTTAGGTGTAATTAACTGCTAGTTTTCTATGCATAAACATACTATGCTCTCCTCCTCCTCAACACTGAAAATTTTCTCTGTATTTGTATCCTGATTTTTTCAATGAGAGCTTCATCTAAGATTCTTTCATTTTTCTCTTTGCACCAGTTTTTTTCCACCAAGTTCCAAAGATTCTTCACAGGTTTTTACAACTGTTAAATATTGTATCGCAAGAATATGTTGTATCTTAGTCATTCTTTTAGTGGGCATTTTTAGCTACTGTAAATAATGCTGATAAAAAGTATTATGATGTTTAATTTTACACGTAAATCTTTGCATTTTTTTTTTTGGCACAAATTACCAGTTATAGAATTATTCACTAGTCAAAGACGTATAAACATTTTGAAGACTCTTACATATGTTGTCAAATACATATCTTAACACATCTGCTTCTCTTCCTTCTGGAGAGGTTGTAACAATGTGCTTTCCCTCTTCCGCAGTGTAGTAACAAAAACATCACAGTGATACTAACCCTGACAATTTCCTATTTAATTGAAAAGAAATCCACTTTTGACTGCCTGTAGGATCAAGTTTATCATTTATTAAAACATCATTGTAGGGGGAGTAAGAGTAATTAAAATTCCAGTAATTTTCTGTGTGCTTACCTGTGCTGGGCACTGTGCCAGATGCTTTTTGTTTACTGCAATCAAACACCACTTGCTCAGAGTATAGGTGGTACCTCCCGTTGCCCTGTCCCTTGAGGCTGTGATGTGTTTGAGGACACATCTGGTGTGTCCACACAGCTGGTTGCTGTTTGGTCAGGATTAGTACCTAGGTCTCTTAACTTCAAGTTGGGCACGTATTCATTTTACTATACCTTGTCTGCCTCAATTGGCCTAGAATAGTCTTGTTATATAAATTCTAGTTATGAGAGGCTCTAAAATGTATTCACAGCTTACCAGTTTTTTAAAGTTCTGGTGAACTCCAAAGCCAGTTATCCTTCTGGAATCCTGTGTTATCAGAAGATATCTGAGCTCCTGCTTCTTGCCTGATGTGAACCTCCTTGAACCAAAGGTGAGACCAGCAGGGGAAGAAAGGGACTAAACTGCTCTCTTCCCCAAATTGGTTACCGCAGTTTGTTTGTCAAGGTTTAACTTAGGAGGCTAAAGATGTAGGATCACTTGAGAGCCCAGAAGTTAGAAATCAGCCTGGGCAACATAGTAAGACCCTTGTCTGAAAAAAAAAGTTTCAGAAAGTGCGTGCTGGACTTACAGGAGAAATACTATTTGGATGGTAAGCACCTTCAATCCAATGCAAACCACAGTTGGAACTTAATCTCGAGTGTGTGTGTGTGTGTGTGTGTGTGTGTGTGTGTGTGTGTGTGTGTTTTGGGCAAGTTTTAGGAGTTAGGAGGCTTTATACTTTTATACTTGATCTTTTGCACAGTGCACTTTGAAAACTGGCTTTTGAATCTTTAGACACTTAAAACAGGCATTTACAGTAATTTAATGAGGACAATCTTTCAATGTCCCAAACAAAAAATTTAAACTGTGTATATTAAACCTTAACAATGCATCTTGTTTTTTTTTTTTTTTTTTTTTGAGACGGAGTTTCGCTCTTGTTGCCCAGGCTGGAGTGCACTGGCAAGTGATCTCGGCACACGGCAACCTCCACCTCCCAGGATGAAGTGATTCTTCTGCCTCGGCCTCCCAAGCAGCTGGGATTACAGGTGCACACCACCATGCCCGGCTAATTTTTGTATTTTTAGTAGAGATGGTGTTTCATCATGTTAGCCAGGCTGGTCTCGAATTTCTGACCTCAGGCAATCCACCCGCCTGTCTCCCAAAGTGCTGAGATTACAGGCGTGAGCCACAGCACCTGGCCTTAACCATGCATCTTAATTTTTGTACTTACTATCCAATGTGCTAACAGGACAGAAAAAATGATTTAAGGCTGTTACAGTTTCACTTTATTTAAGAGAGGCCTGAGGTTCTTAGCTCAGGAGGGATCCATAGCATGTCTTAAGCCACGCCAGTGTTTTTCAGGACACGCTAGGGTGGACTTGGCAACTAGCATAACATTGCACTGCTGTGCCTAACTTTTACCCCTGAGTGCCAGTGCGCTTATTTCCTGTGCTAGGATTACTTGTAATTTGGTCTCAGGGAAGTTTTTTGGGTGGGTGCGCTGCACAAATTCCCTTGTTATTGTTATGAGAATGCAATGACCTCACTTGGATCCAGGACTCTGCCAGCACTTAAAATCCTGCTCTTACGAAAGGTGAAACTCTTGCCTAAAATTAAGTATCACAGCTTGATCCCATTACAATGAGATGGAAGCTTGTCTGGGCCCGGGAGCAGGCCAGCAACAGAAGTTTTAAAATCAGAACTCACCCCGCTGGGTCTAACCCTGTTCCTGGCCACCGCGTACCCTTCAGGAGCCTGGAAATCCTCTTTTGGCAGCAGAGGGGGAAGAGTGCTTGGAAATGCTCCGAGGAAAACGACTTTTAGAGGGGGAATAGTGGGGAGCGAAGCAAGAAACAGCCACCGGACACACTTGGCGTGGAACTGGGGCTGTGGGGTGGGTAGAGGGACAGTGAGCAGAACTGGTAGCTCAGAATAGAAGATACAAAAGAAAGTGCCAACTAGTGAAAAAACTGCAAAGGACGGGGGGGTGGGGGGAGGGCGACTAAGGAACAGTGTAGACAAATAGCAATTAGTACAGCTAAAAATAAAGACCAATTTAGAGACAAAGCCAGATACACAAGGAGAAAAATAAAACTCGCCAGAAAGACAATTTATTGCAAACCAAATGTTCAAGAAAATGGGGGCTAATGGCACCCCCGCTGGAGCTGCTCTGTAGAAGAAATGAAATAATAGGAGACCGTGGAGCGCGCAGCGCCCAGCAGGTGACGCCGTGGGGGCCCGAGTGGTCCCGCTTGTGGAGCCCGAAAGCCCTGCCGGAGGCTGTGCCCGCGTGTCCCCAAAGTTACAGAAGTGTCCCGAGCGCGCGGTGTGCGGGACAGAGCACCGCCGGGGCTGGAACCGGGTGGTGGTGGTGGTGGGGTTCCTGCAGAAATCTCTCAGGTCTCCCAGAGTCCTGGCGCTCCCGCGGCACTGCCGGGGAGAGGGCGCCCACCCGCGGCGGCTAGGCTAGCTCAGCGCACCGGCCCTGGGGGACGCCCCACTTGCATTTTACTGGGCGGGAAGGCGAAGCGTTCACGAAGTCGGGGGAGCAGCCAGGCCCCGGCAGGCGGGGATCCTAGGGTCGAGAGGCAAAGGCCACGGGCCTGGCCACGCCCGGACTCTGCAGAACCGCGAGGCCTCGGCTTCCCGGTCTGTGACTCGGGAGAGGACCCCGCCTGCCACTCGCGAAGTCGCGCGGAGAGCCCCCGAAGCGCGGTGAGCCCGCGGCGCCGTGCCCATTTTCTCCCGGGCTGCAGAAGGCGGGAGAGCGCGATGGGCGCGGGAGCTCGAAGCTGGGCGGGGCGGGCCGGGGCGGCATCTCCGGCGAGGGCCAGGGACCCCGGGACACGCTAACTGCCTCCGCTGGGCTACGAGTTCCGGGCGACCCGGGCTCCCTCTGGGCCGTTGCGCCCCATCCCGGGCGCGGGGCAGACTGCGGGCCATCAGGGGTCACCCGGGGGTCGCCCTGCTCCGCCCTGGCACCCCGGGGCGGAACAGCGAGCCCCCACCAGCAGGGGCGGGCAGGGCTCTCGGAGCGCGCCACGCGGCGTCTGACTGGGAGGAGGGCGGCGGGCGGAGGCCGAGCGCTCTGGGGCGGTGCTGAGCCCGCTCCTCCTCCTCCTCCCCGCCCTCCTCCTCCTCCTCGCCTTCCTCCTCCTCCTCGCCTTCCTCCGGCTCAGCCGCAGCGCCGCCGGGCTGCTCCTGCTTCCTCCCCGGGTGCCCGCTGCGATGTTCAACCGCGCCGTGAGCCGGCTGAGCAGGAAGCGGCCGCCGTCAGGTAAGCGGCTCCGGGGGACCCGCGGGCTGGGGGTCGGGGCGCCTTGTCGCTTGCCCAGCCTCTTGCCCTCCCCTCCTGGGCTCGGGCGCGGCTCGGCTGTACCTCCCAGATGGGATCCCCGGCCCACTGCCCCACTTCTTTCCGCTGGGTCCCGCACCTTCGCGGTCCCAGCCGCGACGAGAGCGCAGAACTCCTCCGGGCGCCCCGGGGGAGGAAGTTTGGCTGAAAGGGGGAACAGCAGCAGTTTCCTTTTTAGTGATGCTCTGGGAGAAAAGGACCCCCAAACATCCCCAAACTTTGGAGGCGGCACGGGCTCCACATTCCGAAAGCAGAACGGCGCGCGGGCTTCCCCCCTCCGTGGCGCTCTCCGTCTCCGCTGCGGGCGTGGGTGGAAGGATGCCCGAGCGCCCGGGGGAGCACTGCTGGACCTGGGCATCCGACTGGGCGACAGGGCCTGGGACGCCGGGGGCTTCGCTTCTGCCGCGAGGAACCGAAAGGGGGGGGGGGGTCGCGGGTGTGGCGGAACCCCAGGATAGGGAAGGGCACCTCTGCGGTCCGCGCCAGCGAAGTTCTGACGTTACAAAGGATTCGCCTTGGCTGTCACTCCGGGCCAGCCTGAGCCACGATCTGGGGCAACTTGATAGGACAAAGGCCCCACGGTGAAGGTGAAGCCATGACCTTGATTCCGGTCCTCCTACCCTTTTTGCTCATCACAATAGCTACGACCTGTGCAGGTCTTCAGGTGCACCAAGGGCTTTGTCCACCGCGTTCGGTGAACTCTCCCTTCACCCCTAGGACAACCCGGTGAGCGAGGAGGGATCGGAAGCCAGGCGCTGTTAGGTGACTTGCCCCAGTCACACCCAGCAGGTGATGGGGAGGCCTTCAAACCCAGGTTCGCCTGACGCTGGAGTTCAGAGGCTTTCCTGGGCTTCCCACGCCAAGATTCACTTCTGCTTGGTGCTCAGAGTTTATACGCGTTGGTGCATTTCCTTTCTGCTCCTGAAATTTTATCAGGGACATTGTGGTTTAGAGACTGGGACCAGACTGGCTGGATCCGAATCTCACCTTCACCATATTTACCAGCCGTGGGACACCTCTGCAGAATGAGGATCTGCAAAATGGGCATAGCAGTAGCTACCCTCCTTTTTAGCACCTAAGTGGAGCCTGTCTCCCATCCATCAAGGTTTGCAAATTATTGCATTTAATATGTAGGATTTCATAGGGTTGTTGTAATGATCTTACATTGTTGTCCCGCACGTACTAAGTGCTCCATTAGCGTTAGTGGTCATATAAACGTTTTTGTGTTGCATGTGAGTCAAAGAATTCCCTTGTGGGTGTTAGTGTTAACCATTCTCTATGGTTGGCACAGGCCTGTGGCGCGCTGCTCAGAGCCTGGACTCGAATTAAACTCTTGGTTCTAACCTTGACTCTGTCATTCAGCAAGACTGGGCAACTTACTTGATCTCTCTGGGCCTCCGTTTCAGTGATGTGCTGGAGCTGGCTCAAACTGGCTTGCAAGAGCCAGTTGCTAAATATTCAAGAAGTTTGGGAACTGGTTGTTAAACCATAGGTAGCTTGAAAGTAGTTATGACGGGATAGTTACATAATGAAAATCAACAAATGCTAAAAATGAAGGCTTCCCCTTGACTCAGGAGAGCTGATGTACCAGCACACCTCTGAATCACTTTCTCCATCTGCAAAGTGGGTTTCATAGAGTTATGGAATTAAATACACAAAACCATATGAAACCCCTAGTACAATGCGTGGCACATAAAAGATGTTTAATAATTATTAGCTTTTCTCCCTTTTGCCTTTTATAAATAGAGCTGCTATGAGTAGCCCTGTACATGTTACTTATTACTTTGACAAACAGAACCATTGACTCCTGGGAGATAAATGGATTTGGGGTGATTTTCCATGTAGCCAGGTTGTACCCCAAAAAGACTGAAGGCAGTTTTAGGGAATAAATTGTTTCAGGGCAACACATTTTAAGCCTTATAAAATGTGGTTACATCACTGATAGAAAGGTCAGTCTCAGGCCAGCCACAGTGGCTCACACCTGTGATCTCAGCATTTTGGGAAGCTGAGGCAGGAGGATTGCTTGAGCTCAGGAGTTCCAGATAAAACTGGGAAACATGGCGAAACCCCATCTCTACAAAATATGCAAAAATTAGCCAGGCATGATGGTGCGTGCCTGTAGTCCCAGCTCCTTAGAAGTCTGAGGTGAGAGGATGACTTGAGCCTGGGATGTTGAGGCTGCAGTGAGCTTAGATCGTGCCGTTGCACTCCAACCTGGGTGGCAGAGTGAGACCCTGTCTCAAAACAAACAGACAAAGAAACAAACAAACTAACAAAGGAAAGAAAGAAAGATCAGCCACTAAACATCATGGTTGGGTACTGGATGCCTAAACTCCATTAGCCTGATTTTCTTTGGAATTGTAGGTGTAAGGTCTGCCCCCATTATGGGAAATAACCTGAGTTCTTGCCTGATTGGTCATCACCACCCAGCCAACGAAAAGAAGCCTAATGAGAAAGGGGTTATTTTAGCCAGGCACAGTGGCTCACTCCTGTAATCCTAGCACTTTGGGAAGCTGACGCAGGCGGATCACCTGAGGTCAGGAGTTTAAGACCAACCTGGCCAACATGGTGAAACCCTGTCTCTACTAAAATACAATTGTTAGCCGGGCATGATGGCAGGTGCCTGTAATTCCACCTACTCAGGAGCCTGTGATGGGAGAATTGCTTGAACCTGGGAGATGATGGTTGCAGTGAGCTGAGATCACGGCATTGCACTCCAGTCTGGGCTGCTGAGTGAGACTCTGTCTCAAAAAAAAAAAAAAAAGAAAAGAAAAGAAAGAAAGGGTCATTTGGGCCTGGGGGCAGAGGTACTGAGAAGTCAAAAAGCCAGCCAAGTGATCCTTGGGATCCTGTACTGATTTTTTTTTTTTTTGTAATTTTGAATTATTTTTCTTTTCTTTTCTTTTCTTTCTTTCTTTTATTTTTTTTTTGAGGTGGAGTCTAGCTCTGTCACCCAGGCTGGAGTGCAGTGGCATGATGTTGGCTCACTGCAACCTCCACCTCCTGGGTTCAAGTGATTCTCCTGCCTCAGCCTCCCAAGTAGCTGGGATTAGAGGTGCCTGCCACCATGCTCAGCTAATTTTTTTATTTTTAGTAGAGACGGGGTTTCTATTGTCCAGGCTGGTCTCGAACTCCTGACCTCGTGATCCGCTCACCTTGGCCTCCCAAAGTGCTGGGATTACAGGCAGGAGCCGCTGCCCCAACCTGAATTATTTTTCTTAAAGAGGCTCCTCAAATTGTATAAACTTCAGGCCCCACAAAAGCCAGAGTTGCCCCTTCAGGACCTCTGATTCGGACCTGGCTGTGGCCCTGCCTCCCCCAGCACCTTCTATTTTACACCTTTCCTACCTTTCAGCAAAATCGCACTGGAGACAGTCTTTCGGCGGAGGATTTTGAGTTCCTAACCCTCCTTCCAAGGTTCAGAGTGGGGTTTCCTCATTCTCCTTCCTGAGGTTTCTCAAAGTGTGTTCTGCCAGTCGTGTGGGTTCAGGAGGGGGCTTGATAAAGCGCAGTTTCTCAGGCCTCGCCGAGACTCACTGATTCAATCTTGCAGACTGTAGGTGGGGGTGGGAGGGGTAGGCTGCGTCTTCAACAAGCACCCTGGAATATTCTCAGGCCAGTGAAATGTGAGGGTCCGCCAAAGGGATTCTGTCTACTCACCCTGCTTAGTTATCAACATTGGATTGTTAATAACTGGGATATTCCCGTCTGAGATGGGAAGCTGAAGTCACCCCACTCCCCACCCCTGCAGCTGCACCCAGGGGTGACCTCTCAGGGGAATTCCCACCCTGCCAGGCAGGCCTCAGCCGTGCCCTCGGGCCTGTCATACAGGATCCCATTAAACCCTTGGGAACAGTTTGAAGTTTACGGCTGGGCTTGTTTTATTTAAAGATGACAGTTTGCGTAGGGATTTAATGTCTTTGTTTTAACAACCCCGCAGCAGGGGTAGGCTTGGCTGCTGGGGAAATTTTCTCTGCAGAACATCCCCTGCCCAGGGCTGCAGGGACAGAGGGACCAGGCCGAGGGGCATTGTTTTTCACAGGTGTGATCAGTGGTGAGCCAGCTGAGCCTCTGGGACCTGCTCTGGCCACCAGCAAGCCCAGCCCATAGCCTGGAGGGTGTGAGGTGCTCACTGTGTTTTATCTGCCTTGGCTGATGTGTATTTGATCTGATGTCTCCTTTCTTCATAGTTGGAAATGTAGATGCCTAGCCAGATGCTTGGCATGGCCACTTTCTAGGGCTTCCTGGGTGAACGGAGTCACTTCCCTCCCTGGGTTGAATGAGTCCCCGGACGCTGGGCTCTGGGAACCTGCTGCTTAAACTGCACTAAATTTATGCCCCTGAATTTCTTCTGCTTCCCCCAGATAGCTCTCCACTGCAGCAGCCCTGGGGGTGGTGGCAGGAGCAGAGGGGGCCCCCCCTGGCAGGCAGCAGTAGTGGTCCCTTGATAAGAGCTGTCAGGCGGCATCTGCTGGAGTGAGACAGTCCTTTGCAGACTTGTGGGGACAAATTTCCCTTCCAAGCAAGTTCCCATCTGTCACGGGCCCAGCTAAGCACCCTCAGGTCTGCCTTGCTGCCCTGCTGCCTGGTGGGGGGGGGCCCCTTATATGACTGAGTCCTTCCCAGTCCCATTTTTCCTGCTCCCTACTCTACCCCTGAAGAGACTGGAGAATACCCTTCTGTGCCTTTGCTTCCCCCGGGTGTACTTTGTCCTGTCCCAAAGCCTGGGTCTCCCTGCTCCAGCAGCCCCACCCTTCTAGGCCCTGCTGCCCCCACCCTCTGCACTTGACAGAGCAGCTTGCCTGAGCAGGAGGGAACCATTTCGTTTCTCCCTGGAGAGCTGCAGAGGCCACTAAGGCGCAGGGACTTGTCCGGAGCCACCCATTTCAGAAGGGGCAGACCAGAGAACTCAAGTCCACGGCTACCTAAACACAACAGCCATTTAGAGCCTTTGCTAAAATGTGTTTAGAGAATGAATGTGCAGCTGATAACTTTCCTTCCTTCCTCCATCCATCTCTCCCTCCCTCCCTCCTTTTCTCCCTCTCTCCCTCCCTTTCTCCCATCCTTCTTTTCTCTGGTCAGGACATTAGAAACAAACAAAGCCATCATCAAACACCTGTATCATTTCACACAGAAAAGGACATTTTAACACACCCAATAGTAGGAAAGATATCATCTCAGGTAAAGAGCTGTCCTGATCCAGAATCTTCTAGAGGTTGTCACTCCTGGGTAGAGACACCGGGCCCCTACGGATAGTGGCGTGAGGAAGATGTTGTGGCACCACACTCCCTTCTGTATGTCCTGAACTGTGCCCCACGTAAAGAAACTGATCTATTTCAAAGCAAAAACAAAACAAGCAACCCAAGGCTGTCCTTACTCTACCAATACAGCTCACTCGGTAAATATTTCCTGTTCTTCCTTCTCGTTTCTTCATGGACCAGTGAGGAAAACTTCCTACCAATCTGGGCACTGTGGGCAGGCGGCCACCTGGGAACTCCTGGCCTCCTCTCCTCAATTCTTTTTAAGTTCCGTGAGAAAATGGGCCCCACCTTTCATTTCTGGCATCTTTCTCTGTGTTTTTCTCTCCAGCCAGACACCTTGGGGTTGAATCCCAGCTCATCCACTTCCTCGTGCTTCTTTGTGGCAAGTTATTTAGCCTTGCTGTGCCTCAGTTTCCTGATCTGTAAAATGGGGCCCAACCAACTTCCAAGGATAGCTGCAAAGTTTCAATGTGATAGAGTAAGTGCTCAGTAAATGTCAACTATTTTTAATAGTCATTCGTCCTCATTTCTATGCCCTCTGCTCTCAGCCTGGTGCCTGGCTTTGCTCATTCCTTAGAAAATATTTATCAGTATAAAATATGTACTTGAGTGCCAGACATCATGCTCTGCCCTTGCTTTCAAGAAATGTGCCATCCACCTGACTGACCCTGGAGGAAAAAGTCACTTACTTTGCCTCCAGGGAGGGTACAGGACAGATTGAGGCTGAGTAGGAGAGTGAGGGCAGCTTTACGCGTAAGTGTCAGGCCCCAGAGGACACACGGGGGCTTCTGGAAGTGGAGAAAATCGATGGCAGGGTCTTTGTTTTCAGGCTAGGGCTGCTCGGTCATTTTCTTTTTTCTGGCCTTTGCCTAGAAAGTGGAGAGTCTAGGGAGGCTGCAAATAACAGTTTAGCATTCTTATTTCCTTGCCTCTGGTAGGAACTGGAAACCAGTGGCCATCTGTTGTTTAGTCCACTTAAAAGAGGATGTTGAGGCTTGTTTTTTTCTTTGGACTCAAGGGTGCTCAGGGAGCCCTCCA
The DNA here is from genome assembly GCA_036589455.1 of Ateles fusciceps. Taxonomy (NCBI): domain Eukaryota; kingdom Metazoa; phylum Chordata; class Mammalia; order Primates; family Atelidae; genus Ateles; species Ateles fusciceps. The sequence goes on along the minus strand of JAZHEH010000091.1, from coordinate 23,861,698 downwards.
GTCTCTGCCTTTCTCACACAAGGTGTCTCTGAGAAGGCAGCGGATTGTTGGATGTGTGGAACTTCTCAGGTGGTCCCCAGAGCATGGAATGTAAGGAATGGCCCCCACCCCCTTTCAATGTCTGCAGTTTGCCTGTCGACTTTGCCCTGGGTGAGGAGGGGGCTGGGAAGAGTGTGCTGTGAGGACACAGAGGTGCACAGGTGACTTTGGAAGGGCCACTGGGAGCACTTGACTTTCTGTGAGGCCCGAGCCCCTCGCGTGAAAACACCACGATGCCCTTTCTGAGCGGAGCCAACCCTCTGCCACCTGCTTTCTTGCTCCTGACTTGGATGCTGGCTATTATAATGATTATTGAAAAACTTTTTTTTGCTTTTAACGTTATTTCCTGCTAACTGCAGTTCAGTCAAATCTCCCCAGCAGGGGAACAGCATGTAGGCAGGGTAGTTATTCTGGAAGTTAGACACTGGAGCCTATAAACGCTTAAACAATATTTAGATACAATGTTTCCATGGCCCAGTTTCTCTGGAGCCTTACACAGGTCACCAGTTGTAACAAAATGACTCTGATTCTAAATTGGGAGGACTTTAAAAAAAATGTAATACACTTGATGTGGTATAGGTGACAAGAGGTTTTAAATAAGTTTTGTGGAGTATGTACTTTCTTTGAAACTTCATTACAAAGTAGAGTGTTTTAAAGAAGTACAGTGTGTGTGAACACGTGTTCATGTAAGTTGTACCAAACCACTTTGGAATTTAGAATTAGTATCGCTGCCTTTTCCTGGACTTGAATGTTTCATAGCCTGTGAGTCTGGGGGAGTACTTAGGGACAGACCTTCTGAGGATGCAAGTTGGCTCTCCTGTTGAGGAAACTGGTTAGTGAGATATTCCTAAAATATTATTTGACTTGGAGAAATTGTCTGCACAGGATAATCACACAGACCTTCCTGCAGATTAAGAGCAGAAATCCAGGCTGTGAGGATTCAGCTCTGTTGAGTGTGACAGATGCCTTTTGAGTATGGATTTCCAAGGAATTAATGTCTGGAGAAGGTCTCTGTGAGATATGACATCATAGCATCTATAAATAATGCATCATCAAAGAAGCTGCAAACAACCAGCCCAGCCATCTGCACTGTGATGCTTCACCCATCCTTGAAATAATGGCTTTTACTGAAGCCAGAAGCCACATAGGACAGGAGAAGCATAAATGGAAAACGCACATACTTTGTGTTTGTGTGCTAGATGATTCCACCTGGTCTTACGTGACTTTTTTTTTTTTTCCCTGCATGGATTGGACTCTTACCCAGTTTTCTATTTTTTTGTTTTTGTTTTGTTTTGTTTTTTCCCCAAAGTGCGATTGTTATTGGTTTCTTAAAGGCTGTTGGGTTCTGGTCTCTGTGAGTATAAAGATCAGCAGATATAAAAACTAAAAATGGCAATAGAGCCTTTGGTAAAGAGCATGTACTCTGGAGCAGGAGTGCCTGGGTTTGGGCCATGATTTCCCATTTTCTAGCTGGGACCCTTGTAAGTTACTGTGCCTCAGTTTCTTCATCTGCAAAGTGGAGCTAATACTAACCACATCAGTAGGTTATTATGAGAACTGAATGATTTAATTCAGGTAAAAGCTTGAAATAGTATCCAGCACATTGTAAAACATTTGCAAGTTTTTTTTTTTTTTTAACAGATTCTTGTTCTGTTGTCCAGGCTGGAGTGCAGTGGTATGATGATCTCAGCTCATTGCAACCTCCGACTCCTGGGTTCAAGTGATTCTCCTGCCTCAGCCTGCTGAGAAGCTGGGGATTACAGGAGTGCACCATCACACCTGGCTAATTTTTGTATTTTTAAAAGTGCTGGGATTACAGGTGTAAGCCATCATGCCTGGTCCATTTGCAAGTATTAACCATTAATATTAGCTAATGACAGATTGATCTGAAAATAAATTTGCTGAAAAATACATATTTTGCATGCGAAAAATTTGAAGATCTAAAATGATTTAAAGAGCCCAGGAGCTGGCTGGGTGCAGTGGCTCACGCCTGTAATCCCAGCACTTTGGGAGGCCAAGGTGGGTGGACCACAAAGTCAGGTGTTTGAGACCAGTCTGTCCAGCATAGCGAAACTCCGTCTCTACTAAAAATACAAAAAAATTAACCGGGTGTGGTGGCATGTGCCTGTAATCCTAGCTACTTGGGAGGCTGAGGCAGGAGAATTACTTGAACCTGGGAGGTGGAGGTTGCATTGAGCTGAGATGGTGCCACTGTACTGCAGCCCAGGTGATAGTGAGAGACTCTATCTCAAAAAAAGGAAGAAAGGAAAAAAAAGAGCCCAGGAGCTAAGAAAACAAAGAACACCAAAAACTTGTATTCATTGCAAAAACATTTTACAGCTGGAATAAACAATGACAACAAAAATAAAACTGAGCCTGACAAAAATGAAGCAAACAAACAAACAAAAAATCTCCCTAGCTGGAGAGATTGTAAAGGTACTGGAGAACATGCTTGACATATTTTCTGCCTATGCATTCCAATCCTGCTTTCTTGTGTAATCTGTCTGAAACGGAAACTTTTATTAGTGAAAAGGGATAGAAGAGTATTGGAACTTTGTGGATCCAAGTGTCAGAAGTTGGGCAGCTGGGAAATCTTGGTTTTGCTTTATTCTTAAGTTCGAGAAGTAAACCTGTTTTGCTATTGAGAAAGTTTATTTCTTCTAACATTACTGGACTGGTTGTAACATTCATTCATTCATTCATTCATTCATTCATTCATTTTAACCTGCTTCCCCTTCTCCCTTGGTGTAACATTTTTTTTTTTTTTTTTTTATAATTTTTTTTTTTTTTTTTTTTTTGAGACCGAGTCTGGCTCTGTCACCCAGGCTGGAGCACAGTGGCGCAATATTGGCTCACTGTAGTTTCTGCTTCCTGGGCTCCAGTGAGCCTCCCACCTCAGCCTCCTGAGTAGCTGGGACTCCAGGCCCATACCACCATGCCTGGCTTTTGTTGTTGTTGTTGTTTGTTTGTTTGCTTTTTGAGATGGAGTCTTGCTCTGTCACCCAGGCTGGTGTACAATGGCATGATCTCGGCTTACTGCATCCTCTGCCTTCTGGGTTCAAGCAATTCTCCTGCCTTAGCTTCCCAAGTAGCTGGCACACGCTGACTCTGTCTCTATTAAAAATACAAAAAATCATGCCCTAATTTTTTGTATTTTTAATAGAGACAGAGTTTCACCATGTTGGCCAGGCTGGTCTCGAACTCCTGACCTTTGATCTGCCCGCCTAGGCCTCCCAAAGTGCTGGGATTACAAGCATGAGCCACCATGCCCAGCCTAATTTTTGTATTTTTTGTGGAGATGGGATTTTGCCATGTTGCCCAGGCTGGTGTTGAACTTCTGAGCTCAAGCAATCTGCCCACTTGGCCTCCCAAAGTGCTGGGATTACAGGCATGGGCCACCGTGCCTAGCGGGTTGCAACATTTAAAGTGAACAGAGACGGCTTAGGAATTCATTACTTAGTGTGTCCCCTGACCAGGGCACCCTGAGTAGCAGAAGTACTGGCAGTCTAAGGGCTATGCCTGTCTGCTCAGTAACATTGGACGCTGAGGACAGTGACTTGGAAAAGATACTCCCCAGTGAGTAGAGTTTGCAAATGCTGTCTCATCAAGATCTGTCTATACTGATGTCGGTCAGAACGGATTTTAAAAGGGTGGGGCGCAATAGCCAAAAGCCTTAATCAAACTTGAAAGACAATCAGGAAGTCTTAGAAAAATTCAAACCAACATTTCTGGAGAAAATGAAAACTTATGACAGATAGAGAGTAAGTATCTCGGATAGAAGGATCTTACATGCCACTTATGGGGACAGAAGGTGGGCAAAAAGGCAAGAAGGAATTTCTCTTTATCTAGGGCACCAAAGCCAGAAAACCAGTACCCATGGCTATAAAGAACAGCCCCATCTTGGTGTACTTTCTGAACCGTCCCTGAAAATTCCATGCTCTTCTGTAACAGTGTTGGTTGTAAATGTATTTCATGACATGTGATGCAAGGGAGATGACAGCCCAGGAGACAATGGAATGGAAGGGCCCATTGGTTTTCTAACTGTGTTCCCAGGAGCCCTCGGATGCTGTAGACGGGGCCCTGGTGAGGACAGTTGACCTCCCACATAGGTCCCAGTATTGCCTCCATCCAGTGATTCATTAGCTGCATCACCTGGATAGGTCATTTTATCTTCTGGATTCTTGCTTCCCAGTCTATAAAATAAGGTTGTCAGGGAGGTGGGGCTGGACCACATTAGTGTGTTTCGAGTTGTAACACTTTTTGTTCAAATGAAAACAGGCATATAAACCTAATATGCAAAAATAATTAGAGTATAAAATAAAGGGTGGGGGTTAGCAATTGTCTAACAGTGAGGTCAACTATTTTAACTCTCAGACACCCTGTTGGCTAAATGGTAATCTAATGTGTGTATTTATTTGCAAGACAGCATGGCAGTGAAAACCCAACCATGGTCTGGTTTATTATGGAAAAGAATGTCAAGAGTTTTGGAATCCTTTCAGACCAAGGCTGAAAACTTACGGCCAAAGTGGTTCTGCCATGGCAAGAGAAACTTGCAGCTGCCTAGATTGTTCCTGGAACAGTGAACTTGTGTCTCTATATTTATTTACTTAAGAGAAAATCTGCTGGGGAAATGGAGTAAACTGTCAAACTGTATTCTCTGGGCAAAGAGCAGAAGAGTAAATTAGTGGAATGCTTGCCAGAATGAACCCTGCTGCAGAAATTTCTTGTAATAATGATCTTTTAATTGAATTTATATTTTGTTGGAAAGAAACTCAGTGTTCAGGAGCTTGCCACTGCAGCATTTACAAAGAGAAAAGGGGAACTAATTTAATATCCATGAACTGAAGAGTCACTTTAGAAAAGCATCAACTCCATTCGGTGATGTGTTTAAGTGAGTTTGCTTCATGGTTAGAGGAAAGGATTTGTCCCAAATAAATCTCTTACGTACTCCATCGCCAAGGAGCATCGAAGCACGGTCCCTGCTGGGTTTCTGGGTTTCTGCTTTATTGATGATTGATTGATTGATTGAGACAGGATCTTGCTCTGTCATCCAGGCTGGAATACAGTGGCACAATCACGGATCACTGCAGCCTTGACCTCCTGGGCTCAAGCTATCCTCCGCCTCAGTCTGTCAAATAGCTGAGACTAAAGGTACATGCCCCTATGCCCAGCTAAGTTTTGTATTTTTAGTACATACAGGATTTCACTGTGTTTCTCAGGCTGGTCTCAAACACCTGCTCAATTGACCTGCCCGCCTGGGCCTCCCAAAGTGCCAGGGTTATAGGTGTGAACCACCGTGCCCAGCCTAGTTTTAAAATATTTTATAGAGTTGGGGTCCCAGTATGTTGCCCAGGCTGGTCTTGAATTCCTGAGATCAAGCCATCCTCCTGCCTCAGCCTCCCAAAGTGTTTGAATTACAGGCATGAGCCACTGTGCCCAGCTGGCCTGGTTCTACTTTATTTTATTTAGACCATGTCATCCGGTGAATGTCTGAAATCTAGGTAGTGTCTCCAGGTGCTTGGATTCCAAGTCCCAAGGATCAAGAAATCCACATGTATTTTGACCCCCATAGAACATCAGAGATCATAGAAGCAGTTACTTTTAAGTAAGTCCAGTGTGGGCTGATACAGATTTTCCCCAAAAAAGTTTTTAGCTGTGTGGCCCCCTAGCTATTTGCAGCAATTAATATTTATGAGACTTTATTTTTAAAAAGTATCATTTAAAAGTGATTTGTTTTGCTGATTTTTTTTCCTTGGCGGGCGATGGAGTCTCGCTCTGTCACCAGGCTGGAGTGCAGTGGCGTGATCTCAGCTCACTGCAACCTCTGCTTCCCGGGTTCAGGTGATTCTCCTGCCTCAGCCTCCCAAGTAGCTGGGACTACAGGCATGTACCACCACACCTGACTAACTTGTATTTTTAGTAGAGATGAGGTTTTACCATGTTGGCCAGGCTGGTCTCGAACTCCTGACCTCAGGTGACCCACCCGCCTCAGCCTCCCAAAGTGCTAGAATTATAGGCATGAGCCACTGCATCCGGCCTATAAAATGATATTTAATACAGTGTTTTGTTTGTTTGTTTTCCGAGATGGAGTCTTGCTCTGTCGCCCAGGCTAGAGTGCAGTGGCACGATCTCTGTTCACTGCAATCTCTGCCTCCCGGGTTCAAGAAATTCTCCTGCCTCAGCCTCCCGAGTACCTGGGATTACGGGTGCCCACCACCATGCCCAGCTAATTTTTGTATTTTTAGTAGAGGTGGGATTTCACCATGTTGGCCAGGCTGGTCTCGAACTCCCTGACCTAGTGATCTGACTGCCTTGGCCTCCCAAAGTGCTGGGATTATAGGCATTAGCCACCACGTCCAGCCAGTGCAGTGTTTTAAAAGATCAAAATTAATGCAAAAACATCCATGATGAACAAAATACCTGAAGTTTAAATAAAGTCAGGAAAAGTAACAGTGATGCTAAGCCATATTGGAGCCTGAAGCAAAAGGAAAAATCAGTATAACCAATCCTGTCTTTATTTAAAATTTGGGTATTTTGGCCTGGCACAGTGGCTCATGGCTATAATCCCAGCACTTTGGGAAGCTGAGGTGGGTCGATCATGAGGTCAGGAGTTCAAGACCAGCCTGATCAACATAGTGGAATCCCGTCTCTTCTAAAAATACAAAAATTAGCTGGGTGTGGTGGTGCATGCCTGTAATCCCAGCTACTTGGGAGGCTGAGGCAGGAGAATTGCTGGAACCCGGGAGGCGGAGGTTGCAGTGGGCCCAGATCATACCAGTGCATTTCAGCCTGAGGGACAAAGGGAGACTCTGTCCAAAAAAAAAAAAAAAAAAGACATTGTTTTCATCACGGATTTTTTAGCATAAATCTTGATTTTTGCCTGAAATGATCATTTATCTTGATGCCTGGATATTCTGGCAACCCTCTGACATTTTTGCACCGTCACCTGAATCCTATCCGGCAATGAGTTTCTAAATCTCTGTGCCAGGTAGTGAGCTAGGTGCTGGAGATACAAGATGAGGACATACAGGAGGCTTCAGACTAGTGGGAGTCAGTCATGTAAATTGTCACAGCACAGTACCATAATTGTATGTCTGTGCACAAAGTGCCGTGGGGTAAGCAGTTGCTGTTGAGTCAAGGTTCTCTGGGAGGAGGATTTGAGTGAGACTTGAGGGCTGTCTCCAATCTGGTCAGTGGACACAAGAGTAGGGGAAGGATTTGGTTGGAAACGGCAGGTCCCTTCGTCACCTTGAGCCTCAGTTTACCCCATCTATAAAATGGAGGAAATAGTAGTGCTTGCCTTACAGGGTGGTGTGACAAGAATGAGTCCATCATGTTAAGCACCTGGAACAGAGCCTGGCACATAACTTGGTGTATGTCAGCTGTGATGGCGATGACAGTGCTGGCTATTTCACGCAGATTTCTTAAAGTGACAGTGGTCTTTTGGCCACATATGCAGTCTGAACTTTGCTTTGCAGACATCCATGACAGCGATGGCAGTTCCAGCAGCAGCCACCAGAGCCTCAAGAGCACAGCCAAATGGGCGGCATCCCTGGAGAATCTCCTGGAGGACCCAGAAGGCGTGAAAAGATTTAGGGTTTGTCTTTTTCATTGTTAATCGGGATGGATGCAGTGTGTGTGGAAGCTTAGATGCGTGCAGGAGAGAAATAGGCAGTTCAGTGCTGTCTATCAGCTTAGCACTCTGTATGCCAGCTTGAGAGATCAGTACTGTCTATTCCAGCTTGAGGGTGAGACTTTGTCATCTGTCATGACCGTGTTGGCAACACTGTCACAGATAGTCCTGGACAGACACTGAGAGGCATGAGCAGCCTGTGTCTGGTTTTTGTGTAGTGAGATGGGAGGGGGGTGCAGGGTGTAGGGAGAAGGTACGTGCCCATTGGTGGAGTCTGTTTGAGGAATTCCCAGCTCTGGGTATCTCTGATGTGAAGGCTTGTTCTCTCGTGCTTGGGGGGATTCTCAGAATGCATTGTTGACAGAGTGAGAGAGGCTGCCAATGTGAACTTGGTGAAGGGACCTCCGAGAGCAGGACTGATGGATGGGGAACTGTCGATGCCACTTAGAAATAACTTTTTCCCGGCCAGGCATGGTGGCACATTCTATAATCCCCGCACTTTGGGAGACTGAGGCAGGCAGATCACAAGGTCAGGAGTTCGAGACCAGCCTGGCCAATATGATGAAACCTGTCTCTACTAAAAATACAAAAATTAGCCAGGTATGATGGTGGGTGCCTGTAGTCCCAGCTACTTGGGAGGCTGAGGCAGGAGAATCACTTGAACCCAGGAGGCAGAGGTTGCAGTGAGCCAAGATCACACCATTGCATTCTAGCCTGGGTGACAGAGCAAGACTCTGTCTCAAAAAAAAAAAAAAGAAAAAAAAATAATTTTTCTGACCAGCAGAAGCCCCTGATGCCAGTTGGAGGACCACATGTGAATTTCAGGAATGAGTCCCGGTCACTTCTGTCTTTAAGTCTTGGGTCAGGAATAGGATGAGTCCTCATGCAGTTGGTTCCTGTTGGGGCTCCCAGGGGGGAGTGGCAGGGGGTACTAGGTTTCTAGTTCCTGGTCGCCAGGCCACTGTGAACAGTGTTTGCAACTCAGGAGGTCTCTGCTCAGCAGAGTAACTGGCTGTGCCACGGACTGCCCAAGATCTGCCAAAGAAAACACACATACCTCCAACTTAAAATAGTTTTTATCATGGTGCTTTAGACATGCTTCATGTGTTTTCTTTTCTTTTGTTTAAAAAAAAAGAGCCTGATTTTAGAGGAATGTACTTTGTTTAAACACTGTCTGGAAGGAACCAATATATCTTCCACTTTAATTTACTTTTTGGTAATTTATTGTCAGCTTAGAAATATGAGTAGATTCCTGCTTCATCTGTACTCTTCGTTACAATGTCAAACCATTAAAGTCAAATGCACATGAAATTCTAGCTTTGACATTAAACATATGCATTTGTTTTTCAGAGTGGAGTTTTCCAAGGGTAATTGAACCATGTTCCTCTGTTGAATTTTGCCATATCAGTCTTTGAAGGGAAATGCCGTTTGTTTCATTTTTTTAAAATGTGGAATACTGTGTAACTCTTTTTCTTTGTATCCACAGGAATTTTTAAAAAGGAGTTCAGTGAAGAAAATGTTTTGTTTTGGCTAGCGTGTGAAGATTTTAAGAAAATGCAAGATAAGAAGCAGGTATTTCCTCCACTCTGTAATCACTTTCTTGACAATTTTTTTTTCCATTTCCTTACAAAGTTACAACTGCCTTTCCAATAGATTCTGAAGTTGCCTAAAGAAACCGGATTCACATTAGTTTTGGGGGAAGATTTAAGCCTCAGGTTAGGTATCTTGTGTTGATCCATATTGATCTTTTTTTATTTTTTATTTTTTTGAGACGAGTCTCGCTCTGTCACTAGGCTGGAGTGCAGTGGCACAATCTCGGCTCACTGCAACCTCCGCCTCCTGGGTTCAAGTGATTTTCCTGCCTCAGCCTCCCAAGTATCTGGGACTACAGGCATGCCCCACTATGCCCAGCTAATTTTTTATTTTTTAGTAGAGATGGTGTTTCACCATGTTGGCCAGGATCATCTCGATCTCTTGACCCTGTGATCTGCCTGCCTTGGCCTCCCAAAGGCGTGAGCCACCGCACCCAGCCTTTTTTTTTTTTTTTGAGATGGAGTCTTGGTCTGTCACCAGGCTGGAGTGCAGTGGCACAATCTCGGCTCACTGCAACCTCTGCCTCCCGGGTTCAAGTGATTCTCCTGCTTCAGCCTCCTGAGTAGATGGGACTACAGGCGCACACCACCGCACCCAGCTGTTTTTGTATTTTTAGGAGAGATGGAGTTTTACCATATTGGCCAGGATGGTCTCGATCTCTTGACCTCGTTGATTTACCCACCTCAGCCTCCCAAAGTGCTAAGATTACAGGTGTGAGCCACTGCAGCCAGCCCATTAATCATTTTTAAAAGGATGAGTTAATCTATTTTGAAATGGAGCTATTCAATATTTAAAGTAAAAATAACAACTTATGTCATTTAGAGTTCCTCATTGCATACCATTTTTTTCTTCATGAATAAGTTATGAGGATGCTTCCCCCAGAGTTTGACATGTTAGCATTTTTGGACGTGGTAAAACGATACGCAGATGTATAATGATAAAAGCACAAGGTGCATCAGAGGGATTGTCAATTATTCAATATACCATTCTGAGCGTCCCATAGTTGGCGAGCATCCTGCATAGAAAGTCTCTGTTCTCCTGGGTAGATGCGTCCTCTTTGCCTTCATTCCCAATGTCAGCTGTTGGGTCTAAGGGAGGTAGGCGAGATTATGGGGGAAGGAGGCCTGTGCCCTGGGTGCGTTTATGAGGCCTGGCCCTGTATCTTTCTAAGAGGCTGCTGGCTAAATGCCTGCAGGAGCCAGTAAGTCATATGAATGAAGGAGGCTCCTGGTGTGAGGCTGGAGGGAGTGGTGGGGACTGGGGCCAACTGAGGACAACCTGTCTGCCTGTACAGGCTGTGGCTGGTGGTTTAGGGCCTGTGGCTGGTGGTTTAGGGCCTGTGGCTGTCTGGGCTTCCCCTGCTTCAGGTTCTGTCTCCACCAACTCACTAATGGCAATCTCCTAGATCTTTGCTTGCCCTGGGACCCTGATGGCCTTTCTTCCCAAGGCACCTCTTCTGTTCTACCTAGGGCTGCCTGTTTTTCTAAAGAAGCTGGACGTTTGGATCCTTATGTGAAACCAGATGATTTTTAAATGTTGGAACTAATTTTAAAAAATTTAAACCCTTGCCTGCCAAACAAAACATACCCACAGGCAGATGAGGCTTGTGGGTTGCCAGTTTTTGAGCCTTCGTCTCCAAAAGCTGGAATCCATGGGCCAGGAGCTGTGAAGTGTTTGCAGACAACTGCTTGGAAAATGTACATCACGGGTTTATTCAACGGCTTTTCCGGGCGCAGACACATCCCCCCCCAGATGGCACAGTGTGGCCTTTTCTCCGCCACCTTCCTCTCCGGAGATGGCAAGGGAGGATTCTAAGATGGAATCTCTTTGGCTTGAACTTCCCAGGCCCGCCTGAAAAGCCACTGCTGGGCGTGACCCTCGGATTTTGCTTTCTGGCTTTTTCTCGTCCTGGGTGAACTTGGCTGGAGCCTCCTGGGTGGAGAAGGGGCCTCAGGGGGAAAGTGAGAAGCAGGTGGTGGGGGATGCTTTGGAATGTTAGGATTCAGGCTAAGGGCCTTCAGAACAGGAGCCTCCCCTGTTGTTCTTTGTCTCCAGCACCGAGGACAGGGCCTGGGGACTATCATCAATAAATGGCAGACTGTGCAACTACTGCGACCAGCCTCACCGTAAAATCCTAGCTCAGAGTCAAGCAAGCAAACAGATATCCATTCCCCTGCCTTCTTGTTTTGACTATTAGAGGTAGGAGAGGCCTGTGGGTGGGCCAGCCAACACTTGCAGTGTAACAAGGAAGTGAGGTCCCCACAGCATGGCAGAGCTAGGAGTGAACCAGCCCCACTGAGGTCACCTGTCATTCCCTGCACACCATGCTGCCCTGTGCCTCCATTCAGTTGAACTCCCTGAATCTTTGTGAAGTGCCTGCTTGATGCCTGGCACTGAACAGGAGGCAGCCCAGGGACAGGACAGATGAACGGCGCCAAGGAAGGGTGCCTGGGGGAGCAAGCCTGTGCAAGTGCTATGATGGGTGTAGAGATGGGAAGTGCATGTGTCGTGGGAGCAAGGCGAGGGCAACAGGGAGGGATCCAGGGGCAGTGGCTTTTTAGCTGAGACTTGGCATTGAGATTGGAAGGGCGTTCCCGGGAGCAGGGACAGTGTGTGGGCGGGCAGGCTGGCGAGAAGAGCTGAGGGAAGACCAGAAGGAATGAGTGGCATGTTTGAGGGGAAGGCTGCTGTGCTGTGCTTCAGGCTCGCAGGGAAGCCACACCTAGGAACCTGGGTGCCAAGGTGAGCAGGGCTGGGAAAGCCCCTGCAGGACTTTAATGAGGTGATTGGGAGGACGGGGTCAAACTTTCCACGTGCCTTCTCCAGCCTTTCAGGTCAGGCAGGTCTGATGTTGGGTTGCCCTGCCCTGTCCATCTCCTACAGAGAGAGCTTCCAGAACGGGCAGCCCCTTTCCATGCCTGTACCCTGACACATCCAGCACAGGACTTTTCTCTTCTCTTCTCTTTTTCTTTTTCTTCTACTTCTTTATTTTATTTTATTTTATTTTATTTTGAGACAGGGCTTGACTGTTTCTCAGGTTGGAGTGCAGTTTCACGATCTTGGCTCACTGCAGCTTCCACCTCCTGGATTCAAGCGATCCTTCTGCCTCAGCCTACCAAATAGCTGGGATTATAAGTGTGTGCTACCATGCTTGGCTAATTTTTGTATTTTTTGTAGAGACGGGGTTTCACCATGTTGGCCAGGCTGGTCTTGAACTCCTGACCTCAAGTGATCTGCCTGTCTTGGCTTTCCAAAGTGCTGGGATTGCAGGTGTGAGCCATCACGCCCGGCCCAGCATAGGACTTCTCGAAAGGCTGTGTCCTTAAGCCTGGAATGCACCCGGCAGTTGCTTTGGTGCAGTGAATGCCACCGTCCCCCTGTCACTACCTGAGAATGCAGATTGGGTGGAGGCATTGGTGATACCTGGGGTGTTTGTCCTGGAGTGTCGGGGCCCCAATGTGAGTCATCGTTCCCATTAGAAGATGCAGGGATATGATCTGAGTAGTTAAGCAGCAGCTCGCCTGAGGCTGGGAACAGTGGCTCACGCCTGTAATTCTAGCACTTTGGGAGGTCAAGGTGGTTGGATCACTTGAGCCCAGGAGTTTGAAACCAGCCTGGGCAACATGGTGAGACCTTGTCTCCACAAAAAAATACCAAAAAAAAAAAAAAAAATTAGCTAGACATGAGGTTGTGCACCTGTAGTTGCCTGGGGTGATCGTGGCTGCAGTGAGCTATGATCATGCCACTGCATTCCAGCCTGGGTGACAGAGTGAGACCCTGTCTCAGAAAAAAAAAAAAAGAATTCAGAGCCACATTTCTGATGCCAAGCATCTCCTAGTGAGTCCTGCTGCCTGGGAAGTAAAACCGGGGAGTAAGCTCTAAATTACTAATTTACAAAAGTCAGGGGGGGGCGGGGAACATAGGCACTGGGAGAAGTCACCTAACTGAATTTCTTTGTTCTTTTTTTTTTTTTTTTTTGAGACAAAGTTTCGCTCTTGTCACCCAGGCAGGAGAGCAATGGCACGATCTCAGCTCACTGCAACCTCCGCCTTCCGGGTTCAAGTGATTCTCCTGCCTCAGCCTCCCGAGTAGCTGGGATTGCAGGTGTCTGCCACCACGCCTGGCTAATTTCCTATTTTTAGTAGAGATGAGGTTTCACCATGTTGGTGAGGCTGATCTCAAACTCCTCTCCTCAGATGAGCCATCCGTCTGGGCCTCCCAAAGTGCTGGGACTACAGACGTGAGCCACCGCACCCGGCCAGTTCTTTTAAATCCTCTATTGTACACTTCACCTAACTGGATTTCACAGTCAAACTTATCACATCTGTTCCAGCAGGAAGACCATGGGAGGATTTTTCTTCCCATCCAAGTACTAACCAGGTCCGACCTTGTTTAGCTTCCGAGATCAGATGAGATCTGATCGGGCACGTTCAGAGTGGCATGGCCGTAGATGGGAGGATTTTTTTCTCTCCGTCAACTAAGGCCGTTGAGGGGTTAATGCGAATTCCACTCTTGCCTCTGTTGTTTTAATAGAACCTGTGTTGGCTCATTCCTTGACTTCCATTACCCAGCACTCACTGACTTTGCGTATCCGTTTCATTTACTTGTCTGTCTTCTGTGTGGTTTGTCTTGTGGGCTCTGGGAGGGGGGACCTGTTCTTCCCCAGTGTCTCTGAGGGCCTAGACCCATGTCTGACACATGTGAACTTCCCTTCCTCTTTGTAGGACAAAGGCATTCCATTTCCTGGATCCAGGTCCTCTTCTCTCCTGAGTCATTCCCTCGTTTGGGGAATAGCACATGAGAATGACTTCTTCCCTCCAGAATGACTCAGGAGAGAAGAGCCCAAAACACAGCCGGCAATAGCTTCCTGAGAAAGGGGGCCGGGCAGGTAGAGGTGTAAATGCCTGTGAGTGGAAATGTTATTTTTTTCCTACCCTCCACTTCATTGGTAATCTGACAGAGCATGCAATTCTGAGGTGAAACGCACTCGGAAATTTGAAGACGTCCCATAGTCTACTTTTGTTGAGAATCAGTAATTTATATGTAAACTGTTCTGCTTTCTTCCTTTTTTTCCCTCTCTGGGATAAAAAGGATCTCTTTTCTTTTCTTTTCTATTTTTCTTTTTCCCCCTTTTCTTTTCTTTCTTTGGACGAGGTTTCACTCTGGGGTATAATGGCACGATCTCTGCTCACTGCAACTTCTGCCTCCCAGGTACAAGTGATTCCCCCGCCTCAGCCTCCCAAGTAGCCGGGATTACAGGCACTCACCACCACACCCAGCTAAGTTTTTATTTTTAGTAGAGATGGGGTTTCTCCATGTTGGTCAGGCTGGTCTCAAACTTTTTTTCTGAGGCAGAGTCTTACTCTGTTGCCAGGCGCCAGGCTGGAGTGCAGTTGCACAATCTCGGCTCACTGCAACCTTTACCTCCTGGGTTCAAGCAATTCTCCTGCCTCAGTCTCCCGACCTCAGGTGATCCGCCTGCCTCCACCCCGCTAAGTGCTGAGATGATAGGCATGAGCCACCACGCCCGGCATTTTTCTTTTCTTTTTGAGACAGGGTCTCACTCTGTCACTCAGGCTGGAATATAGTGAGATCACGGCTCTTCGCAGTCTGGACCTCCTGGGTTTAAGCAATCTTACCACATTGCCTAGGCTGGTCTTAAAAGAAATCCTCCTACCTCAGCCTCCCAAAGTGCTGGGATTACAGGTGTGAGCCACTCCACCTGGTCAGGATCTTTTCGTCACCAATATTCTAAAATTGTTCAGTCAGGGGCTTTGGAGGTGGAGGCAGGGTTCATTCATTGTGTGGATTCTTTGTGGAGCCTTATAACCTGGAAAAGTATAGTTCTGGGAAATGGTCTTATGTTGTTATGATGATCATCATTTTAGTAACTTTCTTTCCTTCCGTTGTCTCTGGTCTCTTTTCCAAGGATGACCTTTCACCCCTGCATTGAGCCCTTAATTTTATCTTTTATTCTTCCTATTTTTCAATTTTTTTTCTTTTTTTTTTTTGGCTTTTGGAGATTTCAACTTTATCTTCAAATCCTCCTGTTGAGTTTTTTCTGCTTTTTTATTTTCTCCAGACAAGGGCCCTCTAGTCTCTTCTTGGTGGGGCACAAGCCTGCTATGTTCCTAAACTAAATGTATTTCTAATTAACCGTGTCAGGAGAAGTTTGCTGGGAAGGTCTATATTTGGAATTTCCCCCGAATCCCTTTATTCAGTTTGGCATCTCATTCTTACCATCCTCTGTGCCTCTGTTCTGGAGCCTCCCTGGGTAAGTTTCTTGAGAAAAGAAAACTCAAGTCTTCTGTTGAAGGTGGGGAGGGAGCCACCTGACTGCTCAGGGTTGGCAGAGGGGGCGGAGGACCTGGGGGTCTGATGACTTCTTCTGCCGCCCTCATCAGTTTCATCTGGGCTCTCCAGTGCCCTCAAGCTCCTGCCGTCTCTGGATGTGCTTCTCGTTGGCACCCCCTCCCCCACCTGTGCAGGGGCTTCGGTTCGTTTTCTGTGTCTCTGCAGAGTCATCTGCTGTTCCTCTGACTGCTATCCATTTCCTGAGCCAGTTCTTGAAAGTATTCTCATATCATTTACTGGATATTTTCTTTGCCTCATTTTCTTTCTGAAATTGGTATGAATAAAGTTAGTGTCTTGATCCTTTCATTTTCCTAGGAATTCTCTCCTGCATTCCATCTCTGGCAGAGGACGGGGTGGAGAGGAGCTGGAGGCCAGCAGATGGGATGGGGGTGGGGACTGGCTACAGGGGATTGAAGTTTCCAGTTTCCCAGAGTAGTGGCTGTGGGGTCTGCCAGCCAGGAGGGGACCACTCCTCTCCTTTGTGTTAATTCGAGGTGTCGGTGGGGATGTCCAAGCCCATGTTGCTAGAAACCAGTTGGCTATGTGGGTCAGTAGCCTGGGGGATGGTTGGGCTGAAATCTGGGGGGGAACATGGCGTTAGAGTTGTCAGCCAAGGACAGAAGTCTGGGAAAGCCCAGAACTCACAGAGGGGATGGGGAGACAGAAGCCGGGAGACAGACACAGGGAGGTGTTGGGGATCCTGAGAGGACAGGCTCTTACAAGGTAGGGAAAGTGAGAAAGAGAAGACAGTGGTGGTGCTGAGCAGGGCTGGGGCCAGCTCGCTCCAGAGGAAGGTCTGAGGGGCCTTGCTGCCTGGGGGGTGTCAGCGGGCTGGTGGAGCTGCGCTGGCTGGGCAAAAGCCTGGGTGTGGCATGAGGAGAGAATGAGAGGGGCAATGGAGACATAGGTGCATTCTTTTATTTTGAGATATTTCAAAAAGGAATTGGGTCCAGACACAGTGGCTCACGCCTGTAATCCCAGCACTTTGGTAGGCTGAGGCAGGTGGGTCACTTGAAGCCAGGAGTTTGAGACCAGCCTGCCAACTTGGTGAAACCCTGTCTCTACTAAAAATAGAAAAAATGAGCCAGGCAGGGTGGCACACACCTGTAATCCCTGCTACTGGGGAGGCTGAGGCAGGAGAATTGCTTGAACTCGGGAGGTGGAGGTTGCAGCTTGGGCAAGGGAGGCTCTTTTATTTTCCTGGTGGGAAAGTTCAAGCATGCTGATGGAGGAGGGAGGGGCAGGTGTGGGAAGCAGCGCTCTTCTGAGCTTTGGGCTCCTGGTGACTTTACAGTTTGTCTGCACAGATGTGTGTGTCTGGAGCTGATAGGAAAGTGAATTTGCTTCTCCTGATCATGCACCTGCAGGGAGCAGGGTTCGAGAGCTGACATCTGGCTGAGCGTTGTCACAGCTGAGGCACTGCCAGGCCTCGAAGAAAGGCCCCAGCCTCATGGGGTGCCAGGAAGGGTGCAGGTGGGGTGCAGGTGCTCCATGGGTAGTCCCCGAGTTGATGGGCCCAGGTGGGGCCCTTCTCCAGCACCTGCCAGGACACCCTCAGATGCTGGGTACATCGGGTGTCCCCAGGGAGAAAGAGGCTCTCTGGTCCAGACTGTGGCCAGCCACATGAGTCAGGGCCGTCAAAGAGAAGCCAGCTATCCTTCCAGGCCACAGACACAGAATCAACTGCACCAGTTCTGTTCCTACCCAGACAGTAGCTAGAATAGGGTTAACAAAGCTCTGGAAAAATCTACCAAAATATCTCCAGAGACTGGTTCTTCTTTTTCGCTCATGTCCTCGGCCTAGACACCAGGCCTTCCCATGACTGGCTTGTGGTCACAGCGTCAGGGTTTCCCTTTTCAGTCATACTTCCTAGCCCTGCCGAGATAAGCTGAGCCCTGGAGGCGCTCATGGTGCGTATCTCGTTGGCCAGGGCCTCGGCCCCCTCACTGTTCTCACACTAACTCGGGAGGGACGGCTGGTGGGAGAGGGTAGGGCTGAGACCCTCGAGGCTTGAATTCCTGTGGTCCCCGAACCTAGCTTCCTCTCCCCCAGGCCCCTTCTGCCCCACCTCAAAGACTCAAGCCACTCATTGCTTCTCTATTCAGAATTACTCAAGGTAGCCTGGATTCATGTATGTGTGTGTGTGCATCTGTGCACGTGTGTGTGTGTGTGTGAAAGAGAGAGAGAATATTCAAGGGAAGGGGAGGTTTAAAGGGATTTCTGCCCCCCAGAACTCTGCATGGAGTTTGCTCATCTGCCTGGCTGAAATTCTGCTTTCATGAAGTGGCTTTAAAACAGGAAGTGGTTTTCCAAAAGTGTTGCTTCCTGACAGAATGGGGGTGGTGGGTGGGAGGCTGTGGCTTCATGGAGCCAGTGGGTCTTGGAGAGGCGAGCAGGACCAGTTCCTAGGTGCTACCCCCTTGGGTCTCAAGGATAGCCCCCAGACCTGTCCCCTGGATAGCCAGGCTTGTCTGGAGAGACTCCTGCGTCACTGAGTCTGACATGGATGCATTGCTTCTATTGACGGTAATGGCAGGGTGGACAGCATGACTTTGGACGTTCACCCAACCTGGGCTGTCTGCCTGCAGGTGCTGGCGAAGCGTGCTTTCCCGCAGAACACGACATGGCCAGGCTGCGGCTTCTCGGGGTCTTTTGTCCTCAGTCCCCTGAACTAAAAAAAAGGGTTCCTCTTCCTTCCTTTCATGCACCAGTTATCAAAACCTTTTGGTAACCACCTTCCTTAAGGGCAGAAGGTTTGCAGAGCCTGGGATTTCCCAAACCAAGCTCCGCAGCACATGTGGACCCCCAGGTGGACTCATGGAGAGAAAGGCAGTTTTCCAGGCCCCCCCCTTCCCCCTCCCCCCACACACGTCATAGCTGTGTGGCTGCCTTTTAGAGGCATTTGTTGTCTGCCTTGCTCTGTAGGGTAAGGTCATGCTTTAGACTAGCGTTCAGAGAAACAGCCCCGTTTTTGCCGTTGGTGAGGTATGAGCACAGGAAGTCTCCTTTCTCTAAAAGAAAATAGAGCCCTCGGGGAAGTCCTGGAGGAGAGGGCTCCTGTGCCAGCAGCCCTGCTGTGAGGCACATGTCCTGAAGACACAGTTCTTACTGTGAGGTCATCTCCTTACCATCAGTGAGTGCCCCTGAGCCAGCCTTGGTTTGTTTCCAGTGAAACAGGAAGTCGGTGCTTCCCAGCAGGATGGCACTCGGACTTGAGGGTGGGCAGCGAGTGTTTTCTCCACTGGCTGTGCTCAGTATCTCCTTACCTAAAAGGAAACGCACCTGCCTGGGAGGGCCGCAGACTGCACAACCTGGAGGGGCCAGTATGGCTCTCGGAAGTGGAACTGAGCAGAATTCAGAGGCCTTGGATCCAAACAGTCCTGAGGCTCCCAGAGGCTCTCAGATAGGCCATGCCACCTCTCCTGCCCTCTGTGTCCTCATGGCGCTAATAGGAAAATGCCCTTTGCTGCATCTCCAGAGGATTAAGGAAATGGGACCACTGCAAGCAGGTGTCCGCAGCCTAGTGGGCGCTTGGTGACTGATAGTGATAGGCATGCTTTAACTTGACTTTGTTGTTGTTGAGACAGAGTCTCATCCTGTCACCCAGGCTGGAGTTCAGTGGAGCAATCTTGGCTCACTACAACCTCTGTCTCCTGGGTTCAAGCAATTCTCCTGCCTTAGTCTCCCGACTAGCTGGGATTACAGGTGCGCACCACCACACCCAGCTGATTTTTGTATTTTTAGTAGAGATGGGGTTTCACCATGTTGGCCAGGCTGGTCTCGAACTCCTGACCTCAAATGATCCACCTGCCTTGGCTTCCCAAAGCTGGGATTACAGGCGTGAGTCACTGCGCCCAGCCACAGGATGGTTGTGAGTGGTACTGAGTGCTCTCTGTGGGCCGGGATTCTTTCTGTCATCGCTTCTGAATGGTTAGTGCAGCAATTTTGTTCCAGGAGATGTAGCTGTAGATGCATGAAGGCGAGGAGGTCGGGGCTTGGCGGTGCAGGCTCTCACAGATAGAAATTCTCTCTGGAGTGGCCTGAGAACGCCCGGGCTGCAGGGGATACCTTTCTCTTGGCACAGCAGCTCCTCTGGGCCTGGCCGGAGGGGGAGAGCAGGGCTCAGGCCAGGAAGGCTGGGTGTGCAGATAGTACACAGGCCCCATCTGTCTCCTCCAGATGCAGGAAAAGGCGAAGGAGATCTACATGACCTTTCTGTCCAGCAAGGCCTCATCACAGGTCAACGTGGAGGGGCAGTCTCGGCTCAATGAGAAGATCCTGGAAGAACCACACCCTCTGATGTTCCAGAAGCTCCAGGACCAGGTAACCCGACTTCCTTGCCTGCGCCTTGATATGAAAACCTACAATAATTCCATGCCTGGAAGAATTTAGTGAAACACCAAATGTTAGACTCCCTGGAAACCATCTCATCTGGCCGGGCAAACCGAGGTACACTGAGGGGCCACGACTGGTGAGAGTGGGGACTGGGATCCTAAGCTCGAGATTTGCCCCACAGGAGTCTTCCCCAGGTCTGTCCCTTCTTGGTCTACACACAGTTTGAACCAGTAGGTTCATCTGACTTCTCAATCCAGATTAGAGGGGAGGCTGGCGCTATTTGAGGAACCTGTACTGAGAAAGCAACCTATAATTGCTGAAACTAAGAATAGATGGAAAACTCCAGAAAGCAAGCAGGAGAACTCAAAGTGGCAGGAGACTCAGGATGTTTCTGTGCAAATATCCAGACACCTCCACATACTTCTGGTGGCCCAATACTGCAAGCTGTTCATAGTTCGTCATGTAGCGCCTAAGTCACAATGAAAGGCTACCATCCGGCAGCATGTTCCATGTGACTTCTGATTCACATTTGGATATTGAAGGAGACTTGTGGAGGGCCTCCTGGAAGTGGTGACTTTGAGCCAGTAGGAAGGATGCATGTGCATTGATTGGCGTAGGGAAAGGGAGTGGAATACATGGTGAAAAGGGAATTTTTGTGACTGTAGCCGAATGGAGACATCGACCCATCCTGGACCTCAGAATCTTTTAAACCCTCCCTAGTGCACTTTAAAATGCAGCCAGGGTTGAGAACTTGGACTGACTGCTGTGCTCTAGGTATTCTCAATAATGATAACACTAACTACCATTTAGTTTTTGGTTTTAGAGTCTCATTCTGTTGCCCAGGCTGGAGTACAGTGGCTCGATCTTGGCTCATTGCAACCTCCGCCTCCTGAGTTCAAGAAATTCTCCTGCCTCAGCCTCCCTAGCAGCTGGAATTACAGGCCTACACCACCGCGCCCGGCTAATTTTTTGTATTTTTAGTAGAGATGGGGTTTCACCACGTTGACCAGGCTGGTCTCGATCTCCTGGCCTCAAGTGATTTACCCACCTTGGCCTCCCAGTGTTGGGATTACAAACATGAGCCACCGTGCCCGGCCCTAACTACCATTTAGGACTGCCCATTTGAGCTGCTGCCTCACTTGGTGTATGTATATTGCCTCCTTATCTCCAGTGAGTGTTATTATTTCCATTTTGCTGATGAGAAAAGCAAGGTTCAGGGAGACTAAGTGGTTTGTTGGCATTAAGTCATGTAGGGAGCAGAAAGTGCTGGAAGCCAGATTCACTCTCGTCCACCTGCCTTCAAAGACCACACTCTCCCCCGTGACCCCCGTGGCCTGTGTTGCTGTTTCTCAAAGCTCCGTGAGGTCCCTGGAGTAGAGGGATTGGAAAGGCCTTGTGAATGCAGGTCAACCCCCTTCCCAGGACTGCAGGAGCCAAGGTAGGAGTGAGGTGTGGGAGAGTTCTGACTCTAGGCGGTGCTCTGAGAGGTCCAGCTCGCCTGCCCAACAGCTCAGAACGGAGCTGGACCTCTATGACTAGGCATGCCCCTTAGACTCATTCAGTGGGAGGCTTAGCCAGCACAGAAAGGAAGAAACACAGGGGACAGAGGGCAGATTTTTTTTTTAATGACAAAGAAATTTATTTATTTATTTATTTATTTATTTATTTTTGAGACAGGGCCTCCCTGCGTTGCCCAGGCTGGAGCACAGTGGCATGAACCTCCCTGGCTCAAGTGATCCTCCCACCTCAGCCTCCCAAGTAGCTGGGGCCACAGGTGTGCGCCACACGCCCAGCTAATTTTTGTATTGTTTTGTAGAGTTGAGCTCTCTCACTATGTTGTCCAGGCTGGTCTTAAACTCCTGAACTCAAGCGAGTCTCCAGCCTTGGCAAGAGCCATTGTGCCCAACCTCAGAAAAATTTTTTTTAAAAATTTATAAATATTTTTTATAAATAAAAATTTACTTAAAAAATAATTTTATAAAAATAAAAAAACAAAGTGCTGTAATCCCAGCACTTTGGGAGGCTAAGGCAGGTGGATCACCTGAGGTCAGGAGTTTGAGACTAGCCTGGCCAACATGGCGAAACCCCCTCTCTGCTAAAAGTACAAAAATTAGCCAGGCTTGATGGTGAGTGCCTGTAATCTCAGCTACTTGGGAGGCTAAGGCAGGAGAATTGCTTGAGCCTGGGAGGCTAAGGCTGCCCTGAGCTGAGATAGTGCCACTGCACTCCAGCCTGGCAACAGAGTGAGATTCCATCTTGAAAATTTTTTTTTTTTTTTTTTTTTACTGGAGAGAGAGAAAGAGGTTTCCTCCGAAGGCATAATTGCATGAAAACAAGGTATTTGGAATCAGAGCTGATTTCACAGTGAGTCTCCGTGTGAAGAGCCCCTGGGTTCTGTTTTGCTTTAAAAACTGTCTCTCCCGAGCCTTGCTGTAACCGTCAAAATGCGTGCTCAGCACCAGCCCCGGGTTTTTTGCTCACAAAGGCTCCCTTGAGAGCTCAGTTTTCCTAAGTGAAGGAGAGTGACGCTGAGGAAACGTGTTTGGAGCCACAAGATTTCACAGACTTTCAAAAAGCCTCTCGCGCTTTGCTTTGCTGAGCGCTGCTGGGCTTTATGGTGGAGCCACAGAACAGCTGCTTTACAAGTTCGGGTTCAGCACCACCTCCCCGGGGAAGTGCCGGGGGAACTTAGCTCCTCATCACCACGTGTGTGGGGGGCTCCGCTGCTCTCTGAGCTTCTCGTAGGGCAGCTCTGACTTTGTAGGCACAGCTGGAACCTGGAAGGATGGGAAAATCTTCCCTGAGCCTCAAGCTAGATGTGCCAAATCCCATGCACCCTGTTTCAAGGAGAGCTTCTCGAGTTTTCAGGCAGGTCGTGTTTATTCTTGGTTTGCACTCAGTTCTGACAGGTTTTTCAGATCATAGCAGATTTGAAGTTGTGGTAGAGACTACGGAGTGATAAGCAGCAAGAGGTGATCACTGACAGCCAGGGAGGACACAGAAATGACCCTGAACACAGGCACAGCACCGAGGCCTGAGCCCCTGGGTGTGGTGCCTCCATTGCCACATGCCGCACCATGGTCATTCCTGTGCTACAGGACAGTGACATGATAAGTGAGCCTGGTGACCCCAAACCGTCAAGTAGAAGTCCAGTTGAGGTCAGCGTATTGTGTGAAGAATGCATTATTCATTTTAATGAGCATTTCATCAAAAACTTTTTTTTTTTTCTCAGAGACATGGTCTCTGTCGCCCAGGCTGGAGTACAGTGGTACGATCTCCGCTCACTGCAACTTCTGCCTACTGGGTTCAAGCAATTCTCCTGCCTCATCCTCCTGAGTAGCTGGGATTATAGACATCCGCCACGAGGCCTTGCTAATTTTTCCATTTTTAGTAGAGATGGGGTTTCACCATGTTGGCCAGATTGGTCTCAAACTCCCGGCCTCAAGTGATTTGCCTGCCTCAGCCTCCCAAAGTACTGGGATTACAGGTGTGAGCTACTGCGCCCAGCCAAAGACATCTTAAGAAAAGTTTGAGGGGATTAAAATGTTGCTACCCAGAAAATTCATTAAGTGGTGAGATGGTTCTCTGATTTAACTCAGTTCTACAAGCTTGGTGTGCCCAGCCCTTTGGTGGCAAAGCCAGGAGAAGTGAGAGGTGGTGCTGTGGGCATTTCCCTAGTACTTTAGCCTAGAGTCAAAGGCTGCTGTTGGGCAAATTTAGGTTGGAGGAAGCAGGAAGGAAGGGGTTTCTTACAAAGAGGTGGTTTCTTCTGGGAATTGCTCCCTATAGTATCTTTTTCTTTAAAAGCATCTATTCCTGGGAGGTCTGATTCAGTCCTGGTTGGTCTGCTGGTTTGTGGATTTGTTGTTTTATTTATTCCTTTATGTTACAATTATGAATTGAGGCCCTACTCTGTACCAGGGACTGTGCTGGGAACTGTGTGTACAACAGGAAATTAGCACCCAGTAGGGCAGGGAAGATCAGCGCTAAGAAGGAAATGCAGCAGAGGATGGGCTGAGAGGGACTGGGAGGGGCCTGCTTGGGTCGGTGCTCAAGGAGGGCTCCCTGGAGAGGTGACTGGGCCCTGAATGACCAGTGAGATCTGGAGGAGAGGACCTGGGAGCTAGAACATTCCAAGGAGAGGCAAGTGCAAAGGCCCCGAGGCAGGAGCAGCAGGTGTGTGGGTGGGGGCGGGGGGTCAGCATGGTCAGAATGCAGCGAACAAGGGGGTGGTGGAAGGTCATTTGGGAGGGACTGGCCAGGTCAGGCCCCGAGGCTGTGGTAGACAGGCTAATTGCAGGGATGTGAAAAGTGGCTGTTTATAGAATGTGCTGTTTGGGTGGTTGGGCTGGTAAGGCTTGGACCTCTTAAAGTCTGAGCACATTGGCTCAGGTCCCTAGCTCAGAGCTGAGCCTGTCCAGCACCAGTTGGGCAAGAGAAGGCGGATAGCTCCATGCAGAGCCAGCTCCGTTACTAGAAAGTAAGACATGAAACCCTGACCTCCCGAGCGTGGCTCGCCATGTGCATGGTGGGTGGGGGTGGCCTGACCTCTGCCTCTCCTTTTCTCCCCCGCTACCCATCACTCCCTGGATGTGGAACTGCCAGATTTATCACCGTTATCACAGTGCACGAGCTTGGCCCTGAGCACCAGAGGCAGAAGTGGGGGATTCTAGTCCAGCCCTGCCTCTGTCTGACCCCAGGAGGGTTCTGTTTCTTAGTATGGCTTCTGTGTCCTCATCTGTAACATGGGGCTCTGGGCAAACACTCTGCTACCTCTCTGAGCTGCGATGCAAAGCAACCTATAGTGTTCAGTGGCCTGGTGTTAAAAAGTCACTCCCTGATAACCACAACCTTATTTCCTTAGATCTGACTTCCCTTAGATCTGATGCCCCTACCCCAACTTCTTTGACTTTATTTTTTTTTTTTTTTTTTTTGAGGCAGGGTCTCACTTTGCCACCCAGGCTGGAGTACAGTGGTATGATCTTGGCTCTCTGCAGCCTTGACTTCCTGGGCTCAAGCAATCCTCCCACCTCAGCCTCTCAAGTAGCTGTTACTACAGGCAAGTGCCACCATGCTCAGCCATTTTTAAAAATTTTTTTGTAAAGACTGGGTCTCATTGTGTTGCCCAGGCTGGTCTCAAACTCCTGGTCTCAAATGATCCTCCCGTCTCGGCCTCCCAAAGTGTTGAGATTGGAGGCGTAGGCCACCACACCCAGCCTTCTTTCACTTTAGAAGTTAGTAACTATGAGATTGCAGGGAAGACGCGCTCCCTCTCTGTGCCTGGCTTTCCTCATTTGTGAAGCAGGGGTTATAATAATAAGGTATTCATGAACTCCTGATCTCCAGTGATCTGCCCACCTCAGCCTCCCAAAGTGCTGGGATTACAGGCATGAGCCACTGCACCCTGCCTATTTTAATTTTTTTTTTTTTTTTTTTTTGGATAAAGGGTCTCCCTCTGTCATCCAGGCTGGAATATAGTGGCACCGTCGTGGCTCACTGTAGCCTCAACCTCCCAGGCTCAAGCCATCCTCCCACCTCAGACTGCTGAGTAGCTGGCAATATAGGCGTGTGCCACCACACTCAGCTAATTTTTAAAATATTTTTTCTAGGGACGGGGTTACTTAGGCTGGTCTTGAACTCCTTGAACTCCTGGGCTCAAGCAATCCTCCAGCCTTGGCCTCCTAAAGTGCAGCTGTGATTAGAGGCGTGAGCCATAGTGCCCGGCCTAAAATTATCTTAAATTGTTGAATTAGTACATGCTCATTGTTAAGATAAAGAAAAGAAAATTCATGTATCCAGGAGGGTATTCAGTGAAAAGCTGAGATCCCCTAGTCCTGCCCCTCCCCCTCTTTCCCAAGCGGGAAATCGATGACATCACTGGGCCTTTTGGGTTCTACTCACACATTGAAGAATGGAACACACTGAAGTCTGCTCCGTGACTTAAAGTTGTTCCATATGAAAGATTTAAAACACAATTCTCCTCTGGCACATTTCTTAGCCCCAGCTTACACCTTTCCTGCTCAGAAACCTTTGGTTTCAGTTCTAAGAGCAGCACGATCTGAAACAGCTGCGAGCATGATGAGGCTGGAAAGGTCCAGATCACTGCACATGGCAATTTTGTGGCTTTCTCAGTCCACGGAAGAGAAGGGCATGGGCCTGGGGGAGTGGGGGTGCTCATTCTTCTTCCATGACTATGAGGGGTCCCCATGCCTACGCATAAAAGTAGATTTTGCATCGGCTAGGATGCCTTCCTGAGGCTTCGGGTCTGGTGCTAAACTCCAGCCTGGAAAAGCAGAGCTGAGCTGGTCTTCTCCACTTAAAAGGCAGTCCTTATCC
The DNA here is from genome assembly GCA_036589455.1 of Ateles fusciceps. Classification (NCBI taxonomy): domain Eukaryota; kingdom Metazoa; phylum Chordata; class Mammalia; order Primates; family Atelidae; genus Ateles; species Ateles fusciceps. The sequence continues at coordinate 23,835,408 of JAZHEH010000091.1, read as the reverse complement.
TCTGGTGCTTACAAAACAAAAAAAGGAAAACCAGCCCTTTGGGAGACTGAGGTGGGCGGATCACCTGAGGTCAGGAGTTAGAGACCAGCCTGGCCAACGTGGTGAAACCCCGTCTCTACAAAAAATACAAAAATTAGCCAAGTGTGGTGGCAGATGCCTGTGCTCCCAGCCACTCAGGAGGCTGAGGCAGGAGAATCGCTTTAACCTGGAAGGGAGAGGCTGCAGTGAGCCAAGGCCACGCCACTGCGCTCCAGCCTGGGTAACAGAGTGAGACTCTGTCACACAAAAAAAAGAAAAAAAAAAGGAAAAGACTTGGGAGAGATGCTAGTGCTCCCAGCCACATCTTTGACAGAGAAAGGAGCCACGAATGGGGTCCTGTTTTAGCAATGCAGTTTCTTTGAGTTTCCCCAGAACGTTAAGGAGGTGAGAAATGCTGCCTTTTCAACATAAATAAGAGGGGTGGACCAGCTATTGAGGACTTGGCGGGGTGAGAGAGGGGCTTCCCGGCCTATGGTGGTCATTTGAGGGCCCACTACCTCCCCTGCCCCATTATTTCTCCAAACAGGACCTCGGCCTGAGTGCCCCTATATGACCATGGTTTCCTCTCCTGGGCTGTGGTGGTGGCCAAAACCAGGGACTCGGGACATGTCAGTCTCATGGGTGCCGGGTGACATTTGCTCCAAAAGATCAAACCCAGGGCAGAAATGGGTATTTTCCAGCATACTTCAGCAGAAAGGGCAGGTGTGGTTTTTTCAAACGAAGAGAAGTGAACGGTCTGCGTACACTGTAGCCATCTGCCTCACGAGGGTCAGGGCGGGCAGGGCAGTATTTGAAATACTTTGGGATGTTTTCTGCAACTTTGAAATGGTATTTGGGGCCAGGCGCAGTGGCTTAAGCCTATAATCCCAGCACTTTGGGAGGCCGAGGCGGGTGGATCACCTGAGGTCGGGAGTTTGAGACCAGCCTGACCAACGTGGAGAAACGCTGTCTCTACTAAAAATACAAAATTAACCAGATGTGGTGGCACATACCTGTAATTCCGAGGCTGAGGCAGGAAAATTGCTTTAACCTGGGAGGTTGTCCCAGTCTGGGCAATAAGAGTAAAACTCCGTCTCAAAAAAAAAAAAAAAAAAAAAAAATCAGCTGGGCAAAAAAAAAAGTTATCTGGGCATGGTGATGCATGCTTGTAATCCCAGCTATTCAGGAGGCTGAGGCAGGAGAATCAGTTGAACCAGGGAGTCGGAGGTTGCAGTGCGCTGAGATTGCACCACTGCACTGCAGCCTTGTGACAGCCTGAGGCTCTGTCTCAAAAAAAAAAAAAAAAACAAAAAAAAAGGTATTTGGGGGAAGAGGAGGGGGAGAGTGGCACTCAGAGGAGCATTCAACTCCCCTTTCAATGGCAAAAGGCAAAATTAAAATGCCTCTTCCCCCAGCAGAAAGTGAGCCATGTCATTTGGGCCTGGAATTTGAGTCGTACGGACTATAGAAGAAAGCACACAATCCACTCCAGACACTGACAGCACTGAACCTGTAACCTGTGAGCTTGGGAGAGGATTTCGTCCAAGCAAGGTCTCTCTGTTCCTGTTGGTGTCCAGACTCCTTCTGGAGTTCCAATCCCAGCCCTGGCACACTGTACATTTCTGGCTGGTCTGTCTACGAAGCTGGAGTGCTGTGCAAGGTGACAGAGCCTTCTGTGTGGCCCGTCCTGGCGCTCTGGGGCAAGGGCTGACTTGAGCTGCTTCATGTGCTCATCTGCTCTCTGCCAGATGCCCTCAGGCCTCCTCCTGGGTGCAGCCTATTCCCACTTGAAAGGAAGGTGGTCTTCTATTACCGGGAAGAGGCAAAGAATGAAAAAAAAAAGAAAGAAAGAAAAGGAGGTGGTCTTTATTTTAGGGGGTGGGCACATCCTTGTTTGCATTGCCCCAACAGCCTCGTCAATGCCCAGCCACTTCTGAGGACTGGAGGGACAGGAGCTTTCTTTCTTCTCCCTTTCTGTCTCCTTGCATGGCTACAAAAGCCCATCTGTAGTCCATGTGTGGGGGAAAGAGGACACATTCTAGAGCTGCAATTCAGAGACAGTGGTGCTTCCACCTTCTTCCAGTGATTTTCGTATAAAACAAAACCAAGTTCTTAAAGCAAATATGATATCCCACTAATTAAACTTTCATTGCCCTAAGGAATTATTTTTTCTTCTTGTGCCTGATTGAAATAACATGGCAAAGGGTTTTGAAGAGAAGCGAGGATGCTTGTTTTGTTTAGGTCTTCTGTACTTGTTTTCTGAGAAGTGTTAAAATATTTATTAGGCTTGAAATGCAATGAATGGAGACAGTGACACAATATTCATAGAGGGGCCTTCAAGGCTGGTTGAGCTCCTCGTTTCTGCACAGATAAGCATGCATCAGGGGAAGTCCTGTCCTGGAGCAGCACATTTTGAACAGTCTGAAGTTGGAGCACTGCATGGATCTTTTTCTTTGCAAAAAGGGCAAATCCTGCTCGGTCACAGCACTGTCTGGGATCTGGAGAGGAGAGGTGCCTTGGTGATATAAGGACCTTGTTTTGCAGGACGGTTGTGCAGAGTTGCACATCTGCAGGAAGGCTCTTTCCTCATTTTTGTCTGAGTCTCACTTCCAGCAGCCTGTAGGATTGGATCCCAAGGCAACGATGCTAAACAGTTTACAGTCCAGGCATGCAGCTCGCAGATGTGGGGGATGCCAAAACCCCAAACCTTGCTAAGCCACAGCTGTCTTGGCCAAAAAAGAAAAAAAGATACAGAATGCAGCTCAGCTGCCAACTTGAGTCTTCTGCTTCACTGGCAGCCGTTCGCAGGATGGATGGCTGCCTCTGCTCTGCTCCCGTGTCTTCCACTCAATTCCAACCTCCCCCTTAGCCCAGGTGGCTCCATTTTTCTCTTCCTTGTGGACATTTAAGGAGTCTGACTGTGTTGTTCAGGTGCTCATCATAGTCCAGCCCTGGTGAGGTCAGTTCTTCTCCTCAGGAAGTCCTGCTTGATGGCACTGTCTGGGACCCCTAGGCCCCCTTCATTTTCTGTACTTGAGCAGGGATGAGGTGAAACCAGCAAGCTGACTAGATGAGCCTCCTTGGGCTGTCGTGAGCAATGACCCCAAGCCAAGTGGCTTCAAACAGCAGAAATGTATTCTCTCAGCAGAAATGGTTTGAAAATCTGACATCAAGGTGTTGGCAGGGCCCTGTTCCCCACAAGGCTCTGGTGGGTGGGGGGTAGTTCTTTGCCCCTTCCAGCTTCCAGACTGCTGGTGGCTGCCAGCACTCCTTAACGCTCCTTGGCATGTGGCTGCACCACCAATCTCTGCCCTTGCCTTCACACACCTTCGTCCCTCTGTGTCTCTCTGTGTCCCCTCCTCTTCTGATAAGGACACCCAGTCCTTGGACTTAGGGCCCACCCTAAATGGAGAATGATTTCATTTTGAGACCCTTAATGAACCCTCTTTTCAAATGAGGTCCATTCTAAGATTCCAAGTGGTTGTAAGTTTAGGGGAGCACGATTCACCCCACTACTGACCTTTCACGATATTTATTTCTTACTTAGACACATGGATACACTCTTAAAGAATGTATGTGGAGCCGGGCATGGTGGCTCATGCCTGTAATCCCAACAATTTGGGAGGCTGAGGAGGGTGGATCACCTGAGGTCAGGAGTTTGAGACCAGCCTGGTCAAGATGGTGAAACCCCATCTTTACTTGGCCGGGTGTGGTGGTGCGTGCCTGTGATCACAACTACTCAGGAGGAAGAAGCAGGAGAATTGTTTGAACCTGGGAGGTGGAGTTTGCAATGAGCCGAGATCATACCACTGCACTCCAGCCTGGGTGACAGAGTGGTACTCCATCTCAAAAAAAAGAACGAATTTAGAATCATTGTTTTTAGATAGGGTGTGTTTTAAAATTTAGTATCAGTCATTTAACATTCATGGGCAGTTTTCCATGTTAAACTCTCTTTGCAGCCCTTGTTTTTATTGTCCTGCCATTCGAATGGCAGATGGCCTCATGGTTGGGAGTGGGGGGGCTCCGGAGCCTGCCAGGGCTGGCCTCCCGCCCGTCTGTTTTGCTCACTGTTATATGCTGAACTTCCTCTCCCTAATCCATATGTTGAAGTCCTAATCCCCAGAATGTGACTTTATTTAGAGACAGGCCTTTAAAGGGGTAATTAACATTAAACGAGGACATTGAGGTGGACCCTAATCCAATCTGACTGGTGTCCTTACAAGAAGAGGGGGACCCCCTAGGCCACCCTCTTTTTTACTGAGGTAGGCCAGGCGTAGTGGCTCACACCTGTAATCCCAGCACTTTGGGAGGGCAAGGTGAGAGGATCCTGAGGTAGGGAGTTCAAGACCAGCCTGACCAACATGGTGAAACCCCGACTCCACTAAAAATACAAAAAATTAGTCAAGCATAGTAGCGAGTGCCTGTAATTCCAGCTACTCAGGAGGCTGAGGCAGGAGAATCACTTGAACCTGGGAGGTGGAGGTTGCAGCAAGCCAAGATCGCGCCATTGTGCTCCAGCCTGGGCGGCAGAGCCAGACTCTATCTCTAAAAAAAGAAACAGAAAAAAACCCCAAAAACCCGAAAACAAACAAGAGAAGGTAAGGACACACATGCATGGGGGAGACCCCGTGAAGACGCAGGGAGAAAGTGTGGTCTACAAGCTAAGGAGAGCGGCCTCAGGATAAACAACCCTGGTGGCACCTGACCTTGAACTTCCAGCCTCCAAAACTGTGAGGAACCTCTAAGCCCCTCTCCTCCCCTGTCAAATCAGGGTCCTCATAGCGCTGCAGGGAGGACTGAATGAAAGAACGCCCACACGCTGCCCAGCGCAGGGCTGGAGGGCACTGTGGCCGCATTGGTACTAGCCCAGTTCACTTCCCCAGCCTCTGCTGCTGCACAGCGAACGGTTTCCGTCCATGCACTGGTAAACATTTACTGGACCCCGGTCGCAGCTACTTCCCCTATGATAGATAAGGCTCTGGCCAGCAGCTAGCTGAGTACACTATCTCTGGCCACTTTCTTGGAAGAAAGTTTTAGGTGAGTTTTCCTTTTTTTTTTTTTTTTTGAGACAGGGTTTGATCTGTCACCCAGGATGGAGTGCAGTGGCGTGATCTTAGCTTACTGCAGCCTCAACCTCTCCAGGCTTATGTGATTCACTCACCTGAGCCTCCCTAGTAGCTGGGACTACAGGTGGGTGCCACCAAGCTGCGCTAATTTTTATTAATTTTTTTTTTTTTGAGGCAGAGTTTTGCTCTTATTGCCCAGGCTGGAGTGCAGTGGTGCGATCTCGGCTCACCGCCACCTCCGCCTCCAGGGTTCGAGTGATTCTCCTTCCTCAGCCTCCCGAGTAGCTGGGATTACGGGCATGTGCCACCACACCTGGCTAATTTTGTATTTTTAATAGAGACAGGGTTTCTCCATGTTGGTCTGGCTGGTCTCAAACTCCCAACCCTCAGGTGATCCACCTGCCTCAGCCTCCCAAAGTGCTGGGATTATAGGCATGAGCCACTATGTCCGGCCTAATTTTTATATTTTTGGTAGAAACAGGGTTTTGCTATCCACCTGCCTCAGCCTCCCAAAGTACTGAGATTTCAGGCATGAGCCACTGTGCCCGGCTTTAGTTGCATTCTCTATCCTCTAAGTCACCTTTGCTGAGTCCTGTCCCAGGAGCACCCTTTACTGTGGTCTCCTGAGCCAGGCCTGGGAGGTCCTCGGCTGGTGGCAGTCAGAAGTCTGCCTGGGCCTCCCAAGTAGAGCAAGCAGTCTTCCCACAGCCCAGGTGCATGAGGGCTTTGGGGGCGACATCCGCTCCTTTCTCTAGCCTGCCTGGGTCCAACAGCCTCGGCTGCTGCCCAGTCACTGCAGCAGCATGGGAGATGGGCAAGGGCTCCCAGAGCAGGAAGCCTCTGCCTGAAGGACTTCTGCACTTGTGGGGCATTTCACACCTGCCCCAGCAGGGAGTGGCCCTTACACGCTTAGTTTGCAGCCCCCTCCCCTTAGGCTTGCTGGCAGCCTTGGGATCTCAGGGCCCTGAGCTTCCTCTCAGCCGAAGCAGCCTCCTTCCCTCCCCCTCCTCCTCTGCCCTGGGTGCCCCCAGCACTGGCCTTTTTTCTGCTCTCCTTTGAAGTCTGAGCCTCAGAGCCACTACAGGCAAACAGGATGTTCCTCTCCCACATGTAAAGACTTCATGCGAGAAGCTTGGGTCGCACTGCATCCTGCTCAGAGTGGTGGGTCCCATCTGTGTGGACCTGGGGTGGGAGTGGGTACAGGGCTGAGGCTGGGTGCCAGGTGAGATCCTTGTGCACCTGGTTTCATTAGTCACATTTGGACTCTTGCACAGTGACTCAGGCAGTTCTGCTATGGTTGAAGCCATCTCAGGAAGATGAAGGTGTAAAATGTGAGCGTTCCAGTTCCCCTCCTGAGGCACCTCCTACCCCCCAAGCAGATGTTCTGGGTCCTTTGAGTCCCTCAGATGTTTATCTTATTTTTTATTTTTATTTTATTTATTTATTTATTTTTTTTTTTGAGATGGAGTTTCGCTCTTGTTGCCCAGGCTGGAGTGCAATGGCGTGATCTCGGCTCACCCTGCAACCTCTACCTCCCATTTCAAGTGATTCTCCTGCCTGAGCCTCCTGAGTAGCTGGAATTACAGGCATGCGCCACCACACCTGGCTAATTTTGTATTTTTAGTAGAGACAGGGTGGCCTCCTAAAGTGCTGGGATTACAGGCATGAGCCACCGCACCCGACCTTCTTTAATTTTTATTTTTTTGAGACAGTCTCGCTCTGTTGTCCAGGCTGGAGTGTAGTAGTGCCATCTCAGCTGACTGCAGCCTCTGTCTCCTGGGTGCAAGCAATTCTCCTGCCTCAGCCTCCTGAGTAGCTGGGATTACAGGCACATGCCAGCACACCTGGCTTATTTTTGTAATTTAGTAGAGATGGGGTTTCACTATGTTGTCCAGGCTGTTCTTGAACTCCGGACCCAAGTGATCCACCTGCCTCTGCCTCACAAAGTGCTGGGATTACAGGTGTGAGCCACCACGCCTGGCTTCCTCAGATGTTTAATTTACAAGTAGTTTGTGTGTGCTGGGAGAGGGCAGCCTTAAAAGATGTCAGGGTTTCCCACCCACTTGACAACCTCGCCTGGCAGTCGGCGACATTCTTGACATCTCTGGAACTTTCCACTTGGTTGAGCCTGTGTTTGTGCCGTGTACCAGGGTGAACCGTGTAGACTTTTAGTTGCAGAATGTTCTGAAAGTTAAGTGGAAAGGTCTGAAAGAGACAAGGGGTGAGAAGAGACCGTGCCCCTCGACAGCTGGGAAAGGCTTTGTGTTTCTCCTTTCCCTGCCCCTTTCATGGGGCAAAGGAGGAGATGGCACAGGATTGGGTGGGAGTGGGAATTGAACGCTGGTCACAGGGATCGTGGCCCAGAAGAGAGGGGGGAGGCCAGAGGAAGCTACTGTGCCTGGGGACGGCCATGTGGGCACCTACCATGCCGGCAGGGGCAGCCCTCTAATCTGGGGGACTTTGGCTCTGTTGGGGTCCTCTTTGCCCACCCGACATATCTTAGAGTTGTTTCATTCTAGGGATGTGCTCCCCAGCTTGTCTGATGGCACAGATGTTGACATTCTGCAGCCGGCTGCTCTATTCTTTATTTGGGACCTGTTCCCTTGCTAAGATTATAGTTTCACTGCCCTGCCCTGCAGTGAGTACGCCTCATTTTGACTCTTGGCACAATGATAGGTTTGTTTGAGATCTTGGATGCCAGACTTACTGGGAGTCTTAACAATACTGGCATCATATGATACATCAGTGATTTTTTTTAACACCACTGCCTCTACAGAAATGGTTTCTATTCGGCTGTCTCAGCTCTTGGAGAAATGTATCCTTGTGTTATCTATGCAAATAAAGTGGAGAGTCTTGAAGGACTTCTTGGTACAAGGCTCTGAATCAGTGCTGCGTGAATCTAAACTTCCGTGGAACATAAAGGCATATTTGTTCATGAGACTGTCTATATATTCCTTTGAGATTATTTCACAGTGACCAGAAATATCCAGGAAATCTGCCTTGTCTAGCATATGACTTATTTGAGCTTTCTTAGTATATTCTTTGCACGTATTCGAATTCTTTGGCACATGGCAGGTATCTAATACATATTTGATAGGATGATTTATGGCCTGGATTAGCCTCAGTCTTCAGACTCTTTCTTCTTTTCCTCCTTAGATCTTTAATCTCATGAAGTACGACAGCTACAGCCGCTTCTTAAAGTCTGACTTGTTTTTAAAACACAAGCGAACCGAGGAAGAGGAAGAAGATTCATCTGATGCTCAAACTGCAGCTAAAAGAGCTTCCAGAATTTATAACACATGAGCCCCCAGAGAGCCAGGACTGGCAGCATTAAGAAGCAAAGGAACTTCCTCTCAGGACCATGCAGGGTTTATCATTGCTATGTTATTTGTAAGGACGAAAATGTACAAAACCCTTCCATGGGATATGTGTGTTTTATTAACTGCTTCACCAGTAAGTTTTGCATGATGGCTAAGCTAATATAAAAAATAATAATAATAACTTGGAAGTTTTAATTCACAAAACAGAGATTCCTTCAACACTGGACACTTTGAGCATTTCGTAGCTTCATTAAACTTCATGTAAGGCCTCAAGGTGAAACATTTCACCACCTTTTACCTTGTAAGTGTTTGCTCTGCCTCTCTGGCGAGCGGACGCAGGTCCACAGGTCACTCGGTCAATTAACTCAAGCATGAGTTGTTCTGACAGACCTAGGCTACTGGGCGTATTGCCTGCCAGTTGCCTTTTGGGTTAAATACTTCTCCAGAGCAAGTTCAGTGCTGGAAGAAGAAAATGAATCATGGACCGCCTCTAAAGATTCGGGAAGCTTGTGTGCGAGTGTCATCAAAGGGTTATTATTTCTTGTGCGTGGGTTGGTCCTGGTTTTGACCACAACCCATGACATTTCATGCAACACAGATAAATAGTTCATCTTGACAGAAACAAGATCTCAACCAGGAAGGAAAAAAAACACAAATGGGAAATTGTCCAGGGTCCCCATGGCAACCTAAGGTGTTGTTGAATGGGATTGTAGCACAGGCGCATGCTGGGGATGGATCGGTGGTACTCCTGGACCCTGTATCGGGAACACATCATAATCCTTTCCTCTCTGCCCCTGCACTTTGCTGGACTTGCTAACTCTGGCTTGAGACTTTAACAGGGGAAAATAAATGCTGCCTATGAGCGGGCTCTTTGTGGGTGGGGAGGCTGTGAGAGGAGCAGGCTCGAGCCAGGCTGCCCCCGCCAGCCCAGGTAACTCCACTTTCAGAGCAGAGCCCACCAGGGCCAAGGCCAGGCTCAGCTCCCTTCGGTGAATTGTTCCTGCCGCCAGGCCTTTTCCAGGATGTTTGCTAAGCCCTTTCTATTTGTACAAAGTGACCAGCCTCTGTCGTGCGTGAGCCTCTCACCTCAGACTTTCCTGTTTGCAAAATTCCCTGATGTTGAAGGTGACTGTGTAATTTATCAATCAAACCAGGACACTTTTGGAGAGAATAGGGGTGAGCTTAATAAGTAGACTGGGATAATGCCTATGAAAGCCCAAAACTGGGTCTGTTCTGGGTCATAGTCACCCTCCTGATGACTGTCCCCCACATGAGCTCTTGGGCAGCCCCCCGGATTCCCTAGCCTTGCTGTCTAGACATGGGGGGCAAATGTTTCCTGTCCTTCCATCCAGGACCTCGGAAAGGGATGGCCTTCAGGGAGCCATTCACTGCTCAGCACTAAATAACCCAATGGCATTCATCAGAAACAGCCAACACAGGCTTTTCCACCTTCCTCAGGTATTTCCCAGACAGGCCTACTCTATTGCCTGTCTTCTCTCTGCCTGTTTCCAGAACCTGGGAAGGAGATGGTGATGCTGAGAATGACACCCAAGGGCCTCGTGATCAGAGAAATTCAGTTCATTGTCAAGCAAAACAGAGCAGATTGATGCATTTATTTTTTATTTTTTTCAGACAGAGTCTCACTCTGTTGCCCAGGCTGGAGTGCAGTGGCATGATCTCAGTTCACTGCAACCTCTGTCTCCCAGGTTCAAGCAATTCTTGTGCCTTAGCCTCCTGAGTAGCTGGAATTACAGGCACCCACCACCACGCCCATCTAATTTTTGCATTTTTAATAGAGTTGGGGTTTCACCATGTTGACCAAGCTGATCTCAAACTTCTGACTTCAAGTGATGCGCCCCCTCAGCCTTCCAAGGTGCTGGGATTATAGGTGTGAGCCACCGCGCCTGGCTAGATTGATGCATTTTAAAGAGTAAAGATTAAAAACAACACAGGTTCTCTAGCTCAGCTTTCAGTTTATTAACCAATGCAGTTCAGTTATTCAGGGATGTGGGGACAGCCCACTGCACCATTGCAGACACAGGGAGGCTTGGGGGTGACCTGATTGTCTCACTTTGGAGAGCCTGTCTTGGGCAGGTCCCAGAGACTGAAGGTGGGCTAGGAGGTCTGTCTCTGACTTTTCCCCTTTTATCAATGGGTACAGAAACCCTTTGAGATGGCCATGTCTTTCTAAGAGTTTGAATAAAGCAAATAGCCAGAGTTAGCCAGAATATTGTTCGTTAAAAGAAAAGCCTTCCCCCCACCCCCCCACTTAGGAGCTGCCTGAAAAGCTGATGCCAGTGGGGTGGTGAGCCTCAGAGTTTAAGTACCGCTGACTCCTACCAGTGTGAACTGATGCCACTTCCTCTGGCTGGCTCCTGCCTGGTTGCCTGCATCTATGCCAGCCGCAGAACTGAGGCATGTGCAGAACTTAGTGTCCTGAAGCAATTGCAGACGTGAGGCTGAAGTGTAGGGGATCCACGTAGCCAAATAGATGCTTCTTCCCAGCCCTTTGCTTTTATCCCTATGCCCATCCATTCATCGATTAGTTTGAAATTGTGTCGTCAGCTGGGCATGGTGGCTCACACCTGTAATCCCAGCACTTTGGGAGGCCGAGGCGGGTGGATCACCTGAGGTCAGGAGTTTGAAACCAGCCTGGCAACATGGTGAAACTCAGTCTCTACTAAAAATACAAATATTAGCTGGGCATGATGATGCATGCCAGCAATCCCAGCTACTCAGGAGGCAGAGGCAGGAGAAATGCTTGAATCCAGAGGCAAAGGTTGCAGTGAGCTGAGATCACATCATTGCACTCCAGCCTGGGTGACAGAGCAAAACTCTGTCTCAAAAAAAAAAAGAAATTGTGTCTTCAATGTACCTGGACTGTGCTAGGTGCCAAGATTCACTGGGGGGAAATAACGCAGCCATGATGATCTGTGCTCCAGCGAGGGTTACAGATGTATGAAAATGTAGGTTTTCTTACTATTCAGGCCTAATGAGGCCAACAGGTCAGGAGACAACGGCCATTGGAGAGACAGTTTGTTACTCAACAGTTCCTAAGCAGAGGGGATATGCAGTAATCACGCAGGGCTGTGTGGGGGAAGCGCCAGGGTCAGGAGGCAGCCCAGGGGGAAAACGTGGGCAAGAACCTTTACTGTGGTTTCTTTGGAAAAGGCAAGCAGGGTAAACAGGCTTCACATGGGCTGGTTTGAGTCATTTCAGCAGGCTCTGGGGTCCAGGGACTGTCCCTAGTTGTCTGGCCAGCCCCTGGCATGCTTAGGGCAGATGGGTAGTGGGCTACAGTGTGAGAGGCTGATCGAGGAGGCATCTGGGTTACATGCTCTGGATTGGCTGCTTTGCATATGAAAGGCACACTCTAGTTGTTTACTATCTCTAGGAATTAGGGGGCCCTGCCTGGGAAGGGCGGGCAGTCTCTCCAGTGTCAGGAAGGCCCCAAGTGTCAAAGCATTGGAATAAAAAGACATGCTTGTGGCCAGGCTGCGGTGGCTCATGCCTGTAATCTCAGCACTTTGGGAGGCTGGGGCGGGTGGATCACCTGAGGTCAGGAGTTTGAGACCAGCCTGGCCAACATGGTGAACTCCATCTCTACTAAAAAATACAAAAATTAGCCAGTGTGGTGATGCACACCTGTATTCCCAGCTACTCAGGAGTCTGAGGTAGGAGAATTGCTGGAACCTGTGAGGCAGAGATTGCAGTAAGCTGAGATCACGCCACTGCACTCCAGCCTGGGCTACAGAGCGAGACTCTATTTGAAAAAAAAAAAAAAAAGACATGCTTGATACAACCATCAGCAGGGGTCTCAGACTCCCAGCCAGCAGGCCATAGATGCGTTTTGCTGTTTCAGGGGGTGTAAGTTTTAAATCTTTTTGCAAATGCCTGAGGCAGAGCATGAGTGTAATCTCTAGTTGGCCGCAGGCCCCACCATTCCCTATTGTCTTATAGCAGGCCACTCCCATATTTGTGTTATCAGCTGGCTCCATACTTTGTACTCTGATTTCTAGTTCCCATGTGCAGAGAGCACAGCCTAGGCAGCCTTGTCTTCTGTGACTTTGCAGTCATTCATTATATCTCCAGATCCACTCTGCTTACCTACTGGCTTTCTGAGAGTAAGTTGTGCTCCATTTCTAACAGTGGTCCTGTGCTGTCCTGCCTTCTCAATTGCAGAACCCCCCTCTGAGGTGTGAAAGGAATCACATCACACTTGTGGAACCCCTTTCCCAGTGCTTCTTTCCCATTGCATCATCACAAAACCTTAAAAAGTTGGGGGACAGGTATTCCTCCTGTTTTAGAGATAGGAACACCAAAAACGGATGACATGACTCACATGAGCACATGCTTGCGAGTGGCACAGTCTGCGACAGGAGCCAAACCTTTGGTCTCCTGACCCAGATCCCTTTTTGGTCCATCCTCTGCCCAGACAGGGCCCCCAGGAAGTCTAGGGATGGGGTGAACACTGGCCTTTTGGGAAAGATGCTCATCCACACACGACAGATATTTAATGTGCACCTACTACATCCAGGCCACATCCTAGACACAGAAATGTCGGGGATGAAAGAATGAGGCATTAACCCTGCCCTTGGAGAGCAACTGGCCAGGAGAGGATGTGAGGTCTGCACCAACAACTACCGTCAGAAAGAAAGTGACCAGCCCCCCGGGAGAGGGCATTCCTGGCTGGTTGGGCTCATCTCTTCAGTTTACAAGCGGGGTTGTTTTGCCTTTCCCAGTGGATGTTAAGCTTCATGTTGACATTAGCAGTGAAGTGATTCTTTCAAACAAAGTGAGAATGAGTGCTCTGTGCTTCGGGGGACACGCATTTTATTTCAGTTTTAAGTGAACTCCAGATAATAAAGTGACAATCAGTTAGCTAAGTTCCCCTCATGGCTTGCTAATGAGGACATGTGTCCTTTTGTGCGTGATAGAGTTAAGGGCTGATTAATTGGTACCCAACTCTCAGGCCTGGCTCTGAATTTAGGAGGATGCTTTGTTTACAAGCTTTGCAAACTGCTCATGACTCACATTCTGTCATTATTTACTTTCATTTTGGCTGCAGATGTTCTAGAACTTGCGTTTATTTAAGTGCTAAATGGTCTTGTAACACTAGCTTCCAGGGTTTTAAAAATTGTTTTCTTCACAAAGTTAGTTGCGTACAAGGCAGTGAGTACTGTAAAAAGTCTGGTGCTCGGGCAGGGAGGGAAGAAACTTCATGCCCAGCTGGAGCCAGGGGGTGGAATCACTGTGTGGAATTGGTCCCCAAAACTTGTGCAGAGCCCAGGGCTCCCCTAGGATGGCCACAGATACTGCAAACTCTGCAAGTCCAAAGTTGCTGAAGTCTCTGAGTGGGGAGCAGAGGCTTGAGCAGCTTTGCACTTGCAAGTGAGGGCCTCAAGGTGAGGGTCTTGCACAGGTGACCTGCGCTGCGTGCTGGGCTAGGGGGGCGTTCCCAGTGCTGCATCTGCCAAGAAATGGGGCCCCTTTTCCTGATTCCCACAAGACCACTGTGTAGGGGCAGCTGGAAGTGGCCTGAGCGTCTCCTCTGTCCTGCACTTCGACATCTGATTATCAGTAAGTCCTCTAAATTCTTCTCCAAAATAAAGCTTCACCGTGTCCATGCCTCCCACCTCCATGGCCATGGGGCCTGACCAGGTCACCTCATCTCTTGCCCAGAGGCTGTGGCGGCAGCCTCCTCCTAGCTGGTCTGTCCTCTTCAGTCCAGATGCCTCCCCCTCAACTTCATCTAGTATCCTTTTTTTTTTTTTAAGAGACTGGGTCTCACTCTGTTGCCCAGGCTGGAGTGCAGTGGTGTGATCACAGCTCACTGCAGCCTCAAACCCCTGGGCTCAAGTGATCCCCCCCACTTCAGCTTCCTGAATAGCTGGTGCTACAGGCGCACACCACCACACCTGGCTAATTTGTAATTTTTTTTTTTTTGTATAGATGGGGTCTCCCTATGTTGCCAGGCTGGTCTGGTGATCCTCCAGCCTCAGCCTCCCAAAGTTCTGGGATTACAGGAGCAAGCCACTGTATCCGGCCTGGTATCCAGCTTTTAACAAACCTAGCCGTGCTGCTCACTCTGCTTAAGCCCCTTTTGTGCCTTTTTCTTGTTCTCAACATAAAAATTCAAATCCTAACCAAGGCCCAGGAGATGTAGCTCAGCCCCACCTCACCCTGCATCCTCTGTGACTGGCCCTTCCAAGCCTCGCGGGTCTGAAGCAGACCGGGAACAAGGCAGAATGCCGCTTCCTGCAGCCTCTGTGTGGGCCACGGCCTCTGCGCGGACTGGCTTTCTCCTGACCCTGGTGTGACTGTCCTCTTCTCATCCTTCAGGTCTCTGTGTGTTAGCTCCTGAGGAGGGGACCAAACCCCTCGAAGCAGCCGTTCCTCCTTCATGTTCCTGCCTGGCCCCTTCAGAGCCAGTACATGGCTGTCTGACTGTTACCAATTTGTGGCCTCTCCCGGCAAGGACAGGGACCAGGTCTCTTTACTGTGCTCCCAGCAGCCAGCCTGGTGCCTGGCCCATGGTAACCACGAACAGGCACTCCAGAAATGTTCCTGGAGTGAGTAAATTAATACCACATGGGTCAGGATCTAACATTTTTGTTGACCTCATTCACAGCCCGGCATGCCAGGATCATCCATTGGTCATGGCCAATCCATGTCACTGTCAGAAAAACACAGATTGGAAGCTGGGTGCAGTGGCTCATTCCTGTAATCCCAGAACTTTGGGAGGCCAAGACGGGCAGACCTTGAGGTCAGGAGTTTGAGACCAACCTGGTCAACATGGTGAAACCCCGTCTCTACTAAAAATACAAAAATTAGCTGGGTGTGGTGGTGGATGTCTGTAATCCCAACTACTCAGGAGGCTGAAGCAGGAGAATTGCTTGAACCTGGGAGGCGGAGGTTGCAGCGAGCCAAGATTGTGCTACTGCACTACAGCCTGGGTGACAGCGTGGGACTCTGGCTCAAAAAAAAAAAAAAAAAAATCCACTGATTAGAGGGAGAGCAGCCCACCCTTTCATGAGCACCTCCCCTTTGTGTAGGGGGTGTGACTGCCACTGTGTCAGTGGAGAAGAGAGCTCCAGCAGCATTGAACCTGCACCAGGTCACCACGACTCACAGTGGGGCTAGGACAGGAACCCAGGTCTTTTGGATCCCCAGAACCCGCCATCCATCCCTATGCCAGGCTGGGCTTATCCAGCTCAGCAAATCCTTGGTCGTTCCTGCTAGAAAATGTGACTCTGTCTCTGTTCTCCGGGGGAGAAAGGCTGCCACCCTGCCAATCTCAACCCATTCTACCCTTTTTTCTACAGGACACACAGAGGGGCCCGGCCCCAGCCAGGGAGACAGAGTCAAAGCTCCTTTAAAAAGTCTGGTTTGTGTTTACAACCAGTTTTTTTTTTTTCCTTTAGGGATATATCATGAGCATCTTTCCACGCCAATAAACATCATTATATACAATCCAAAAAAAGTCCTGTTTTGAGATTATCTAGGAAAGATAAATGTTTCCCTTGTGCTAACTCCAGCACCGTTTATGTGCTGCTTTGCAACACAGACAAACTGTTTTCTTCTTATTTAAGCATTTAAACTCTGTTTTTTAAACTGTTATGGCATACAGATCGCTAAGAGTAACAGATGTCTGCTTGATAGTGTTGTTTCCCAGGAAAAGAATCTGCTGCTTCTTGGTCTCCAGAGGAAGGATGACTTTGCAAGTATGTGGCTTTTGGTCTCCTGTTGCCCCTCTCGCCCTCATAAGGATGGGGGAAGAAACAGAGCGCCACAGGCTGTCTCATAAATATCTGTGTCTGCAGATCCTGGCTGATTGCAGAGGCAGAGGCGAGACTGATCTCCCAGGAGGCTGGCCCTGTGCCTCCCAGAGGGAATATTTCTTTTTTCCTAAGGAGGTGAGATCACTTACCATGACCTGAAAACATGAAAATGTGGGTCCACCTTTACTAAATCTGTAGGTTTCCCCAGAACCTTAGCACTAAAAAAACCTCTGTCAACTATCATTATTATTATTATTGAGACAGAGTTGCTCTCTGTCACCCAGGCTGGAGTGCAGTGGTGTGATCTCGGCTCACTGCAACCTCCACCTCCCAGGTTCAAGCAATTCTCCTGCCTCAGCCTCCTGACCAGCTGGAATTACAGGCATGTACCACCATGCCCAGCTAATTTTTGTATTTTTAGTAGAGACAGGGTTTCACCATGTTGGCCAGACTGCTCTCAAACTCCTGACCTCAGGTGATCCACCCACCTCAGTCTCCCAAAGTGTTGGGATTACAGGAATGAGCCACCACACCCAGCCTCATTATTTATTATTATTACTTTACTATTGGTTAGCATGAGAATTGTGGTTACGTTCATGTCATGAAGTTCGACAACCTAAATTCTATCCCAGCTCCCCGGCTTACTAGCCCTGTGAGCTTGCGTAAGCCATCACACATCTTTCCAAGCCCAAGTTTTCTCACCTATTAGATGGGATCATATTATAATATAATAATTATAATAATGATAGTTTTATAGCAGCCTTAGCGTGTTTCGGCTGCTATAATAAAATACCTTAGCTGGGTAACTTATAAACAACAGATATTTATTGCTTACAGTTCTGGAGGCTGAGAAACCCAAGATAAAGACTCTGACAGAATGAGATGTTTGGTGAGAGCCTGTTTCTCATCAATGATGCCCTTTACATCCTCACATGCTGGGCACATGCTGAGCTGGAAAGGGCAAGCAAGTCCCCTAGGCTCTCTGGGCACTGATTCCCATTCATTCGGGTGCCGACCTACAGCCTTCATGATCTGATCACCCGCGAAAGGCCCTGCCTCTTTTTTTTTTTTTTTGAGACAAAGTCTTGCTCTGTCACCCAGGCTGGAGTGCAGTGGCGCAATCTCGGCTCACTGCAACCTCCGCCTCCTGGGTTCAAGCGATTCTCCTGCCTCAGCCTCCTGAGTAGCTGGGATTACAGGAATGCACCACCACACCTGGCTAATTTTTGTAGTTTTGGTAGAGACAGGGTTTTGCCGTGTTGGCCAGGGTGGACTGGAACTCCTGACCTCAAGTAATCCATCCACCTTGGCCTCCCAAAGTGCTGGGATTACAGGTGTGAACCACTGTGCCCCAGCTGGCCCTGCCTCTCAATACCATCACACTGGGGATTAGGTTTCAACATGTGAATTTGGAGTGAGGGTGGGGATGGCACAAACATTCAGACCCTACCACTGTATAAAATCCAATGAGATAATACATGCAATGTGCACAGCACAATGCCTTGCACACAGCAGCTTAATAAACCTTGGTGATTATTATGAGGCCACCAAAGCAGGGAGGGGTCGTGTGGTCTGCCTAAGGCGGCGCAGGGAAGGGTAGCAGATTCCCGGCCGGGTCTGACTCTTGGATCCTTGCCTGGGGCTCTTTCACTCTCCTCCCAACACCCCCTCCCCGCAGCCCTTCCCACACACACGTGCATACGATGCTCCCCCGCGTTCGAGTCACTGATGGACCAGCAGCTAGCTGAACCTGAATGTCATTCAAATGATTGCAGGCTTGAAACCAGGGGTGGGGTGGGGGGCTCTCAGGAGAGGGTTAGGGCCCAGAGGGGGACATGCAGGGGGAAGCCAGAGAGGTGAGAGGGAGAGCTGGGTGGTGGGTGCCCCAGCAGCGAATATGGCTCCATTTCCATCCTGGAGCCGGGCTGTTGCCTCTCCAGACATTTCGCGTCCGAAGGAAGGGGGAAGGCATTCTTTGGAGGAGCCTCTTGGATCTCAGTGACTTTTTCTTGACAAGAGCCATGGTTTCCTAGGGCAGAGCTGCCCACATGCTTTCTTGGGAGGTCCCGGGCTCCGCAGGCTCCTTGGAGTAGAAGGAACTGGGGAGACCCCAACAGCCTGCCTGAAATTCCTGGCTTGAGCTCACGGGGGAGCTAGTGAGCTGTAGAGGGAGAAGCTGCCGGGATTCTTGCGGGTCCTGCACCAGGGAAGGACCCTCCAAGGCCCTGGGCGCCCATCCTGGTCAGACCGACACCCTCCAGCTTTTCTCCTTCTCTTCCCTTAGAAGACTGCCCTGGGGAGAGCCTCTCCCCCAGAGGCTGGGACTGGGCAGGAAGACGGGGCGCCTGCTCCCATCCTTTCTGGCCCCCCACAGTTCAGGCAGTTCATCTCCCGGCAGGAAGATGAGGTTTTGAGGCACTTCGTGGGCTTGCGCTGACGTTTTCTTCTGCCTCCTTTTATTGGTTTTCGACACCACCCGCGCCCCCCCACCCCCCGCCACCGCCACCGCCCCCCACTCTCTACTTTGGCCTTTGCTGGCTCCAAAACCCTCTCAAATATCCCACAAAGGCTATTAGTGGGAGACCTTTGTTCATTTCATTCACTTTTAAAGTCAGTGCTATATATTTTTTTAATGCTCGGAAACAATGTTTTGATGTGAGTTTATTACTTGAAGAACTGCAGGACTTTATACAACAAACTGCCTAGGACTAAAGTTAGATTAACAGAGAGATCAATAAATGACTGTCTGTGTGCACAGAGGCTTAAAGGCTTAATATGACTCAGATACTAAACTTCTCTCTTTCCCACCACTTTATTTTATTTTTATTTTTGAAACAGAGTCTTGCTCTGTCACGCAGGCTGGAATGCAGTGGCATAATCTTGGCTCACTCTAACCTCCACCTCCCCGGGTTCTCGTGCCTCAGCCTCCCGAGTAGCTGGGATTATAGGCGCATGCCACCATGCTCAGCTAATTTTTGTATTTTTAGTAGAGATGGGGTTTCACCATGTTGGCCAGGCTGATCTCGAACTCCTGACCTCAAGTGATCTGCCGTCTTGGCGTCCCCAAAGGGCTGAGATTAGAGGTATGAACCACCCTATCCAGCAGTTTTTTTGTTTGTTTGTTTTGTTTTGTTTTTTAGAGATAGAGTCTTGCTCTGTCACCCAGGCTGGAGTGCAATGGCGTGATCTTGGCTCACTGCAACCTCTGCCTCCCAGGTTGGAGCGATTCTCCTGCCTCAGCCTCCCGAGTATCTGGGACTACAAGCACACGCCACTACAGCCAGCTAATTTTTGTATTTTTAGTAGAGATAGGGTTTCACCATGTTGGCCAAGCTGGTCTAAACTCCTAACCTCAGATGATCCACTCACCTGAGCCTCCCAAAGTGCTGGGATTATAGGTGTGAGCCACTGCGCCAGGCCTGGGGTGCAGTTTTTAAGGGGCACTGTGTTTGTGTATTTGGGCTGTGGTAACAAAATACCTTTGACTGAATGGCTTAGAAACAACAGACATTTATTTCTCCCAGTTCTGGAATCTGGGAAGTCCATGACCAGGGTGCTGGCAGATTCGGGGTCTGGCAAGGACCAGCTTTTTTCACAAATGGACGTGTCTCCCTGTGTCCTCACATGGTAGAAGTGGTGAGGGGCTCTCTGGGGCCCCCTTGATAAGGGTACAAATTTCATTGGCGAAGGCTCCAGCTTCATGGCCTCCCAAAGGCCCTACCTCTTAATACTTTTCGGTTTTTAGTTTCAACATGAATTTGGGGGTGAGGGCACAAACATTCTGATTATAGCAAGCATCTTCTTGAGAAGTCCCCCCCCCAGGCGGAACATTTGACATGAGCTGGGGACTGTGGTGATGCTGGGGGTGGGGTGTTGAGGGTCTCGGGCCTCCCACTGGGCTGTCTTCCTGCCGGCCAGCTCTGGTGTCTCAGTTCTCAGCAGACGGATAATCCACACACCCTATCCTCACCTCCTCATCCAGCCGTGTGGAGTGAGAAGAAAGCGACCCCTCCTCCATGTGTGAGCTTTTGGGGGTTGTATTCTGATTTTTCCCATTAGGGAGATTGGCTACTTCACAAAACCTTCGGCAGCCAAGGTGCCATTTTGCTCACGTCTGATTCTGTGGCAGAGTTGGGAGGAGTTTCAGAGGAGTTGTCTATATTTTGACATTACTAACTTTTCAGTGCTGACAAATCATTTTGCTCAATTTGCCACTAACCCATCACTTTTAACAAATTTTTTATTAGGACAATTTCAAAATAACCCGAAAAGTAAAAGTACAACCATAACAAAACCATTGCCTTGACTTAATAATGAACACTCTGCCGTATTTCATTTCTCTGCTCATATTTTGCTGGCAAACTCTTTTAAAGAAAATCAGACATAATGCTTCACCTAAAACAAGGACATTTAGTACACCTGATAAAATGAACAATAATTCCCAATATCATCTAATACCGACTCCATATTCAAAATTCCCAAGCTATAGAACATTTTGAAATATGCTTTTTTTGGAAAAAAAATTATTTATTTATTTATTTTGAGACACCCAGGCTGGAGTGCAGAGGCGTGATCTTGGCTCACTGCAACCTCAGAAAACAGCAGCCAAGCTCTCTGCCAGTGCCTGACTTGACTTGGGTGCCTGGAGCTGTTCACACTCTCCGAGTCCTGTGGCTGTCTCTGCTCTGTTCCACCTGTGGACATCTGACTTTACAAGTTATTAACCCTCAGGCCATCTCAGGGACTTTCACCATCAGTTTAATGACCACAGAGTGGACGAGGTCTTTGGGAGCAACCCCAGCCAGCCCTCTGGGAATAGGTGGGAAGCAGGCTGAAGGGGGAATGGGGGATGCCCATCCTAGCCGGCAGGATGGGACGAGGACTGTCTTTGGACCTGCACTCCAGTGCTCTGTCCTCCTCAAAGCCCCTTGCTTGGTCAGGAGCTCCCACCCTCAGGCCCTGGTCCCTTTCCCTCAAGCACACACCAGATGAATCTTGTGGAGGATTAAGGGGCCATTGGAGTTCAGGGCAAACACCAATGAACTGTAAAATGTCTCATCCTCAATGTCCCCTTATGCCTTAGGACGAATCCTCCTAGGGACAGATGTATTAGTCCGTTCTAACACTGCTATAAAGAAATTCGAAACTGGGTGATTTATAAAGGAAAGAGGCTTAATTGACTCCCAGTACCACATGGCTGGGAAATGTACAATCATGGCCAAAGGGGAAGAAAGCAAGCACGTTTTACATGGCAGCAGGAGAGAAGAGCGTGTGAAGGAGGAAGTGTCAAACACTTATAAAACCATCAGATCTCGTGAGGACTCACTACCACAAGAACAGCATGGAGGAAGCCACCCCCATGATCCAATCGCCTCCCCTCCCCTCCGTGCCTAAGGATTACATACAGGTCCCTCCCTTGAGACATGGGGACTACAATTTGGGATGAGATTTGGGTGGGGACACAGAGCCAAAGCATATCAATGGAGTCCACTCTCAGGGAAGAAAATGGGAAAAAGCAGGAAAAGAAGGGCTCAACTGCCAATGAGATTCATTTCAGTGGCCACTAAATGCCCCTCACTGACCCCCATACTTGCTGGCCGAGGACATCTCCTGTAACAGTCACTGAGCTCCAGGCTGTGCCTGACCCAGAGAGGAGCAAGCCCAGCCCTGCCCTCAAGTCTCCTCCAGTGGCTGAGAGGGGGAGAGGAATAAGTAACACATCTTCAGGGCACACCTTGCCGCCAGGCTGGGTTTAACAGTGTTAACGCAGTTTCTGAGGGATGTGGAGTGACACAAATTTCTATTTCCTGCCCACCCCACACACATCAAGTGAGGCCATTTTCCCCAAGTCTGATAGGTGGGAGGAGTTTGGGCCTCTTTTTCTGTGAAAAATCAATATCTCCTTGGAGAATTATTAAAATTATAAATTGAGGCCAGATGCAGTGGCTCACACCTGTAATCCCAACATTTTGGGAGGTTAAGGCAGGAAGATTACTTGAGCTCGAAAATTTGAGACCAGTCCTGGCAACACAGTAAGATGCCATCTCTACAAAAATTAGCTGGTTGTGGTGGGTGACATGCACCTGTCATCCTAGCTACTTGGGGGACTGAGGCGGGAGAATTGCTTGAGCCCAGGAGGCTCCAGGGAGCCATGATTGCACCACTGTACTCCAGCCTGGGTGACAGATTGAGACCTTGTCTTAAAAATAAATAAATAAGATTATAAATTGAGACACTGGGACTGTTCCGTGATCTTTATTCCTTAATAACAGAATTATTTCCACTACGTTATTTCCACTAAAACTGAAAATGGCCTGTGGGGCCACAGAACAGGGACTGTTAGCCCCATTGTCCTGGTGAAGAGGTGGGGTCACAGGCTGAGCGAGTTGTTCAGGTTCCCGGTTGGCAAGAGCTGGCAGAGCTGCACCCTGTGCCCAGTTTTTGTTGGCAGGCCCAGTGAGCAGTGTGTCCCAGCTATCTTCACACTCATGCCTTTCCAGTTCCTTTCTTGAAAGCAACTGGTTGATCAAGTTTAAATCATTTTCCTTGAGAACATTCATCTGTTTAAACATTTTGGGCACCTGCTGTACACCAGGGACTGTGTGGACACTTCTGTGTCACCTCCTTCAACCTCCCAGCACCACCACTGGGAGTCGGGTTTGTGGGATGGGAAGGCCAACGTGCCCTTTGGGGAAGGTTTTCTTGGAAAAAAATCAAACATGGTCTGCTCAGCCTCAGGGGGTAGGAGGGGAGTCCCCGCTCCCAAGAGGCATTCGAGCAGAGGCTGGGTGGTCACCTGCCAGGATGTTTGAAGGGGAGTTCAGACATCACCAGGGATTGGACTAATTGGACCCTGAAGCTTCCTCCAACTCTGAGAGGCTGTGTGTTTATGTTTTAAAGATGCTTCTCAGGAAAGATAGGAACTCGGCTGGGTGAGGTGGCTCACGCATATAATCTCAGCACTTTGGGAGGCTGAGCTGGGTGGATCACCTGAGGTCAGGAGTTCCAGATCAGCCTGGCCAACATGGTGAAACCCCATCTCTACTAAAAATACAAAAATTAGCTGGCTGAGGCAGGAGAATCGCTTCAACCCAGGAGGCGGAGGTTGCAGTGAGCCGAGATTGCACCACTGCACTCCAGCCTGGGCAACAGGGTGACTCCTCTCAATAAAATAGAATAAAAATAAAAATGCATTAAAAATTAAAAAATTAATAAATTATCAGAACTTACTATTGGGCTGTCCTTCACAGTGTTGGGGAAACAGAAGAAAAACACACTGAACTGTGCTTCTCCAGCTGCACATGTGCTCGAGACCGGACCATGTAGGTGTTGGAGCGTATAAGGGTTACTTCATTGATCCTTGGGCTTCATGACGAGAGAGACCTGGGGGATTGCCACTGTGGAGGAGTTAATGCTCACTGCTGTAGGATGTGGGATTGAAAGCCTTCTTATTCCCTTGATTTACCTTAGGAATGGCACTATCTTTGTGGCTGCAATTCCTGAGGCTCTTGCTTAACAATGACCCCTACTCCATAGACCATAAAGACTTCCCCTCCCAAGTGGTCTCCCCTCCAGCCCCACAGTGAGTCTAGAAATAGACACACCAGTATCAATGTGCCCATTGAGCAGACAGAAAAAGTACGACTCTGAGGCATTATGTGACAGCTACATCAGGAACACGGTGGCATCTGAGCTCACTTTATCTGATGGTGAATCTGGCACCACGGCCTGCCCCACGGATGCCAGGCTCTGTCCATCTGAACTTGGATCAGATTGAACTTAAAGTTGCTTGGCTTCATTACTCCCAGAACAACTCTCAAGTAACTTTGGAACTCGGGCTGAGTTGTCACTCTGGTTTTTTTCCGTGACTTTCTTTGCTTGTTGTAGGCACTTTTAAAAGACCCATTGAATTGTTTGTGAAAATGAGCGACACTACATTTGCCAAAGCATCATGTGGGTGGTGGCATTATGCCATCTGTTCTGCACACACAAAGAAATGATGCTGCTAATTACATCTGTCCCGTCTGGCTGTACCCGTCTGCCTCTCTGCCTGCCTCAGCACTGTGGCTGTGCATGGTGTTCCCAACTCAGACGTGAGAGGGAGGAGGGCCGGGGAGTCAAGGACTTTTTTCTCTCCACCGTGTTCACACAGAGCCAGGAAAGGCCACTGCCGCTGAAGTTCCGATTCCTCTTCTTTTTTTTTTTTCAGTTATTGATGGGAGTCGGGGTAGAAAGGGAGGAACAGGGTGCTTCTTGGAAGCAAATGGCGAAAGGCACCCTGAGTTGCAACTGAGAAATAAAACCTCCTACGGTTTAACTTGCAGCAAGTTCAAAGGATATGCTAGGAAAAATTGCAGGTGCTGGTTCTGTGGTATTTGGGGTTTAGATGAAAAAAGTAAGTAAACAAACTAACTTGGGAGCTCATCTAAAGAGGGCCTGACTCATAGATCAGCCCTTCCAACAAGAACCCCCTTCCATGGGTCCAAAGGAGGCCAGGATGATGGAAAGAGGCAGAGGGAGAGAAGGGGGACAATAACGTCTATTTTTTGAGAGAACATCAAAGGGAGCTCCATAAAGACCCACCCCGTTCACCCAGCTTTCCCTGTGGAAACAGAGCCGGGAACTGGATCAGCTATCACATCAGAGATGCGGCAGGAGGAAATAATTCTCTGATGTTCCAGTTTTACTCAACTTCAGGCTATAGAAACCATAGTTTCTTATTTTTGGAGACAGAATCTCGCTCTGTTGCCCAGGCTGGAGTGCCGTGGTACGATCTTGGCTCACTGCAACTTCCACCTCCCGGGTTCAAACAATTCTCCTGCCTCAGCCTCCTGAGTAGCTGGGACTACAGGTGCCCATCACCACTCTCGGCTAATTTTTGTATTTTTAGTAGAGACGGGGTTTCACCATGTTGGCCAGGCTGGTCTCAAACTCCTGACCTTGTGATCCACCCACCTCGGCCTTCCAAAGTGCTGGGAGCACAGGCTTGAGCCAGTGTGCCTGGCCAAAACCACAGTTTCTTAAGAAATGGAACCAGTTCACTGGACTTTTCTTTTTTTTTTCCTGTGATGTAGGAAAAAATGTTCCAAGATGCTACAAACCCTGCAACACTTACTTTAAGTATCCCAGAGGTCTGGAGTGGGAGGAGGCTGACTGACCTCTTTACTTTCCAGTTCAGATGTTTAGGGGGCAGAGGTCATGTGACACCTGTTCCTCCCCCCCACCTCCCCACCTCCTGCCACACACACACACACACACACACACACACACACACACCCTCAGTGAGCAGGAGGCTCCTGAGCCCAGTCCTGTGACCTTTCTTCTGCACCTTTGGGTCTATGTAGATTGCATTTCCTGCTCACCCTGTCTGAGGCATCGCCTGAAGTGCTGACTTGTTTAACCACTGGCTGGTGTGGCCAAGCCTGCAGCACACAGTCTCCCCTGCCCTGAGCTATGGTTCTACATGAAGCTTTCCAGTGAAATCCCTTTCTGCTGTTTATTCTGTGTCTTTCAGACTAGCTTTGATTCACAATGCATGACAAGGATCTATAGGAATCTGGAATCTGTGGCAAAAACAACAGGGCAAAGGTTAAAAGGGATGTTTGGCTGGAGGTGGCTTTTTGAGATGGTTTAAGGAATGGGCTAGATCCATGGCCTTGTAGGGAGAAGTGAAAGCCCTTTGTCATCATCAAAGGATCATGACCATCTCCAAAGTGTGTAGGATGGAGCTAGCTGTAGGAAATGTGGCAGGAAGAACTGGGAGCCAGAGATGCAACATGCCCACAGGGTTGGAAGAGAACCGAGGGCTGTAAGAGACAGGCTCGCGGAGGATCTCAGCCGGAGTAACCCAGCACCGTAACGTGCCCCGCTCCCTCTCCAGGGAGGCACGCGGCCATTTGTGAAGCCAGATGGGTGTGCATTATGCTCATAAGGAAAACTGCGTAATGGGCCGAAGGCTTCAACCACTCACCACAACAAATACAGCAAGAAGGACTAATATCTAGAGAGTATAAAACACTCTCAAACTCAAACAACAAGCCAAACAATCCAATTTGAAAATGGGCAAGAGACACAAAGAAGCATCTCATTGAGGAGGACATGCAAATGGAACCTGAGCCTGTGAAAAGATGTTCAGCGTCATCAGCCATTAGGGAGATGCAAATGAAAATCAGCCATGCACACCTATCAGAATCGCTACAGTGAAAACAGCGACACCACCAAATGCTGGTGAGGATTTGGAAAACCTGCATCACTCATATATTGCTGGTGGGAGCATAAAATGGTACAGCCACTCTGGAAAACATGTTCACAGCTTCTTTAAACCTGAACATATAACACCATGCAACCCAATAGTTGCTTTTCATTTATTCCAAAGAAATGAAGACACATGGGCCGGGCACAATGGCTGATGCCTGTAATCCCAGCACTTTGGGAGGCTGAGGCAGGTGGATCGCTTGAGCTCAAGAGTTCAAGACAAGCCTGGGCAACCCAGTGAGACCCCATCTCTACCAAAAAAAAAAATTAGCTGGGTGTGGTGGCACACACCTGTGGTCTCAAGTGACTAGGGAAGCTGAGGTGGGAGGAACGCTTGAGCACAGAAAGTCAAGACTGCAGTGAGTTATTATTGCACCTCTGCACTCCAGCCTGGGCAACAGTGCAAGATCCTGCCTCAAAAGAAAGAAAGAAAAATAAATGAAGCTATATGTTGACATTGTTGGGGTTCAGAAGTGGATTCTTCAAAATACGGCGTGTTGTACATGCTGAACTGAAAAAGGAGTTGCAAGGTCTCTTTCACTTCCCCAGCCCGGCTGTTCTTTAAAGTATTGGAGTCTCTGAATTTCCCTTAACTGCCTGAAGTCCAGACCTACCAAAGAAGAAAATGATGACTTCTGATCCTTTCCCTGAGTTTTCATGAACTAAACCCATATTGCAGAAAGGAATTCTCTTTCAACAAACCTGGGCAGGCGTTTGTCGCTAACTGTTGTCGGCTCTGCAGGCCCAACAGACTTTGCCCCAGATGACTGTGTGTTTCTCAAGCCCGTCGACCTCTCCCTAGGAATCGTTAACTGACCCTCAGCCAAGTTCCTCCTCTCTCCCCTCCCACAACCTGCTTTGCCAGCATCCAAGCCTCCGTTATTTCTGGAACGTCAAGACAGAGTCTAAGCTTTGCACTCCACTGGGGTTTGGGTCTTTATTCCGAAGGCTCCCATGTCCCAAAAAACTATGACCAAGTAAATTTGTGCACCTTTTCTCCAGTGAATCTGCCTTTTGTGAGTTGATTTTCCAGAGAACTTTCAGAGGACAAAGGGGAAGTTCCCTTGGCCCCAACAACACAAAACCCTGTATGCAAATGCTCACAGCGGCTTTATTTGTTAGAGCCCAAAACTTGGAACAGCTCTGATGTCCTTCACCACATTAATGGTTACACAAGTGTGTCCATCCATTCCATGAATACTACTCAGCAGTAAAAAGGAATGAGTTATTGACATGTGCAAAAACCTAGTAAATCTCCAAAGAAAGATGCTGAGTGAAAAAAAAGACAATCCTTAGAGGGTACATATTGTATGATTCCATCTCAAGAGCTTTCTTTTCTTTTCTTTTTTTTTAAATTGGAGTCTCACTCTGTCACCCAGGCTGGAATGCAATGGCACCATCTCAGCTCAATGCAACCTCTGCCTCCCAGGTTCATGTGATTCTCCCGCCTCAGCCTCCCGAGTAGCTGGGATTACAGGCACCTGCCACCATGCCCAGGTAATTTTCATATTTTTAGTAGAGACACTGTTTCATCATGTTGGTCAGGATGGTCTCAAACTCCTGACCTCAAGTGATCCGCCTGTCTTGGCCTCCCAAAGTGCTGAGACTACAGGCGTCAGCCACCGCTCTTGGCCTTTTTTTGGGGGGGGGGGGTGGGACAGGGTCTCAACTCTGTTGCCCAGGCTGGAGTGCAGTGACACAATCATGCTCACTGCAGCTTCAACCTCCTGGGCTCAAATGATCCTCCCACCCCAGCCTCCCAAGTAGCTGGGACCACAGGCATGCACTGCCATGCCTGGCTAATTTTTTGTAGTTTTTTTAGAGATAGAATTCAAGGGCATTCTTGAATTGACAAAATTTCAGAAATGGAGAACAGATTAGTGGTTGCCAGGGTAAGGAGGTGGTGGAGGCAGGAGGAAAGTGAACGTGGTCATAAAACAGTGACAGGTGGGACCCTTGTGGTGATGGACGGGCTCCGTGTGGTGAGGGACATGCTCCGTGTGGCGTGGTGATGGATGTGCTCCGTGTGGCATGGTGATGGACGTGCTCCACGTGGTGATGGTCGTGCTCTGTGTGGTGATGGGCGTGCTCCGTGTGGTGATGGGCGTGCTCCGCGTGGTGATGGGCGTGCTCCGCGTGGTGATGGGCGTGCTCCGCGTGGTGATGGACGTGCTCTGCGTGTGATGGACGTGCTCTGCGTGGTGATGGACGTGCCCTGCGTGGTGATGGACGTGCTCTGCGTGGTGATGGACGTGCTCTGTGTGGTGATGGACGTGCTCTGTGTGGTGATGGACGTGCTTGTGTGGCGTGGTGATGGACGTGCTCTGTGTGGTGATGGACGTGCTCTGTGTGGCGTGGTGATGGATGTGCTCTGTGTGGTGATGGACGTGCTCTGCGTGGTGATGGACGTGCTCTGTGTGGTAATGGACGTGCTCTGTGTGGTGATGGACGTGCTCTGCGTGGTGATGGACGTGCTCTGTGTGGTGATGGACGTGCTCTGTGTGGCGTGGTGATGGACGTGCTTGTGTGGCGTGGTGATGGATGTGCTCTGTGTGGTGATGGACGTGCTCTGCGTGGTGATGGACGTGCTCTGTGTGGTAATGGACGTGCTCTGTGTGGCGTGGTGATGGACGTGCTCTGCGTGGTGATGGACGTGCTCTGCGTGGTGATGGACGTGCTCTGCGTGGTGATGGGCGTGCTCTGCGTGGTGATGGACGTGCTCTGCGTGGTGATGGGCGTGCTCTGCGTGGTGATGGACGTGCTCTGTGTGGTGATGGGCGTGCTCTGTGTGGTGATGGATGTGCTCTGTGTGGCGTGGTGATGGACGTGCTTTGTGTGGTGATGGGCGTGCTCTGTGTAGTGATGGATGTGCTCTGTGTGGTGATGGACGTGCTCTGTGTGGCGTGGTGATGGACGTGCTCTGTGTGGTGATGGACGTGCTCTGTGTGGTGATGGACGTGCTTGTGTGGTGATGGGCGTGCTCTGTGTGGCGTGGTGATGGACGTGCTCCACGTGGTGATGGTCATGCTCTGTGTGGTGATGGACGTGTTCCACATGTTGACAGTGTCCGTGTCAGCATCCTGGTTCTGTACACATAGTGTTGCCCCAGAGCTTGGTGAGATGTTGCCATTGCAGGGAACTGGGTGAAGGGCACAGAGGCTCGTTCTCTATTACTTCTTACCACTCATATGTTGGGGAAACAGTAGCCATCAAGTTCAGGAGCCCCAACTTTTCTAAGGAGAAACTGTATACTTTTTATTAGAGGCTTAAGGCTGTCTGGTGGGAGGAGACTGACGCCTCAGGGAGTGTTGGGTAGAATAGGGGTGACTACATCTGGAAATGCCCAAGATATTCACTCGAGAATCCCCAAGCAGGCACGCTAGTAGTGCTGGTTTACCCTCCTTATGGGCAAGATGAGGGCCAGCCTGTTGGTGACTTTAGGTCAGCTAGGAGCAAACTTTACTCTCAAACCATGGAGCTCCCACTTCCAAGAGCTCACCACTCCCTCTCCCTGCTCCGACCACACCTGGCTAAGAGGACAAAGGAGTTCCTTTCTTGTGGGCTGAAGTTCCAAAGCCTTGATCAGGCATATAACTTGCTTCACCAAAATTTCCCTTGGACACACCCTAGGAAAACACTATGTTGAAGACCAGCATGGCTGGTCTCCCTCCACCTCCTGGGCTCGGGGAACAGATTCCTGGGTCTTAGGGCAAGGGCCTCGCCCAGTGGTTGGCCTCTGTGGAGGGCCCCAGGCTGGGTGAAGAACACGTATGGGTAAACATCAGAATGACACTCAGTGGCGGGATGTTTTCACCAAGTGGAGCAGTGAGAGCAGCCGACTGGACTCACATCTCCAGCTTATACTCACTTAGGAGAAATGTGCTCCCTGTGTGGGATGGACATGCAATTGCTGGGACCATTAAGATGGGCATTTCTCTTTCTGTAAAGTAGGTAGAGCTGATCTCCTAAGTAGCTGGGAGTGCAGGCATGCAACACCACGCCTAGCTAATAAATTTTTTTTTTTTTGTAGAAATGGGTTCTCATTATATGGTCTGGGCTAAAGTGATCCTCCCATCACAGCTTCCCAAAGTGCTGGGATTACAGATGTGAGGCTATGGGAGGGGTTGAAGGGCTTTGAGAGGCTCGGGGATGCCCAGGTTACCTCCAGCCCAGCCACGCCACTCCCCTACCCCAAAATGCCTGCTGGGTGCTTCCCAGAAGACAGCAAATCTGGCTGCAGGTGATGTTTCTCCCCCATTGCCACTCGGTCCTCTCACTAATACGGGGTGTGAGCCCTCCAGGCCCTGTCCGAGCCCCACTCTAAGTATGGTATATTATTCCATTTTCATGCTGTTGATAAAGACATACCTTAGACTGGGCAATTTACAAAGGAAAGAGGTTTAATGGAGAACTCACAGATCCATGTGCCTGGGGAAGCCTCACAATCACGGCAGAAGGCAAGGAAGAGAAAGTCACATCATACATGGATGGCAGCAGGTAAGGAGAGAGCTTGTGCAGGGAAACTTCCCCCTCATAATAACCATCAGATCTTACTATCATGAGGACAGCAAAAGAAAGACCTGCCCCTCATGATTCAATTACTTCCCTCCAGGTCCTTCCCACAAAAAGTGGGAAAGCTATTGCATAGCAAAGGAAATAGTCAACAAAGTGAGGAGGCATCCCACAGAATGGGAAAAATATTTGCAAACCACCCATCTGACGAGGGATTAATAATCAGAATGTATAAAGAGCTCAAACAACTTTATAGGAAAAATTTTAATAATCTGATTTTAAAATGGGCAAAAAATCTGAGTAGACATTTCTCAAAAGAAGACATACAAAAGGCAAACAGGTAAATGAAAAGGTGCTCAGCATCACTGATCATCAGAGAAATGCAAATCAAAACTACCACGAGATATCATCTCACCCTGGTTAAAATGGCTTTTATCCAAAAGACAGTCAACAATAAATGCTGGCGAGGATATAGAGAAAGGGTGAGCAACTGTTGGTAAGAATGTAAATTAGTATAATCACTATGAAGAACAGTTTGGAAGCGTCTCAAAAAACTAAAAATAGAGCTACCATGTGATTCAGCATTCCCACTCCTAGGTATATACCCAAAAGAAAGGAAATCAGTATGTCCAAGAGATATCCTCACTCCCATATTTATTGCAGCACTGTTCACAACAGCCAAGATTGGGAAACAATCTAAGTGTCCATTGGCAGATGAATGGATAAAGAAAATGTGGTACATATACACAATGGAGTACTATTCAGCCGTAAAGAAAAATGAGATTCTGTCATTTGCAACAATATGGATGGAACTGGAGATCATTATGTTATATGAAATAAGTCAGGCACAGAAAAACAAACTTCACATGTTCTTACTTATTTGTGGGAGCTAAAGGTTAAAACGATTGAACTCATAGAGATAGAGAGTAGAAGGATGGTTACCAGAGGCTGGAGAGGGTAGTGGGGGTGGGGGTGGGAGGGAAATGGGCATGGTTAATGGGTACAAAAAAATAGCTGGAAAGAATGAATGAATAAGACCTAGCATGTCTAGCACAACAGGGTGCCTGTAGTCAAAAATGAATTTAATTGGGCATTTGAAAATAACTACAAAGGGAGGGGGAACATCACACATCAGGGCCTGTTAGGGGGTGGGGACAAAGGGGAGGGAGAGCATTAGAACAGATACCTAATGCATGCAGGTTTTAAATCCTAGATGGCAGGTTGATGGGTGCAGCAAACCACTATGGCACATGTTTACCTATGTAACAAACCTTCACGTTCTGCACATGTATCTCAGAACTTAAAGGACAGTAATAATAAAAAAGAAAATAACTGCAAGAGCATAATGGAACTGTTTGTAACACAAAAGATAAGTGCCTGAGGGGGATGAAGGATCCGTTTCCATGATGTTCTTTTTTTTTTTTTTTTTTTTTTTGAGATGGAGTCTTGCTCTGTCATGCCCAGGTTGTGGTGCAGTGGAATGATCCCGGCTCACGGCATCCTCCGCTGCCCAGGTTCAAGCGATTCTCCTGCCTCAACCTCCCATAGCTGGGATCATGGGTGAGCACCATAATATTCAGCTAATTTTTCTATTTTTTGGTAGAGATGGGGTTTCATCATATTGGCCAGGATGGTCTAGAACTTCTCACCTCAAGCGATCCACCTGCTTCGGCCTCTGAAAGTGCTGGGATTACAGGTGTGAGCTGTAGTAACCAAACCACATGGTACTAACATGCCCAGCCAGACGTGGCTCTTCTAGTGAGCAGATTATTAGACAAAACGGGTGAGATGACAAGCCTGCTCCAAATGCAAAAAAGGAAATGGCTTCAACTTGTAAAGAAGAAAAAGGGGTCTTTCCTACAAACCCCTCATCAAGTTGTGGGTCCACCAATGAAGCAGCTTCATTGTCTGGGGGAAATACCCAGCGTTGTCATCTCGGCTGAGAAGATTAAGGACATGGACACAGGTAGGTGGGTTAAGGAGTGGAAAGTTTAATAGGCAAAGGAAAGGGAAAAAGAGCAGCTCTCTCTCTCGTGAGAGAGGGGCGTCCAAAAGGGAACAGCTGGCCGTGGTGGACCACAGCAGATTTTATAGACAGGCTTGAGGAGTTGGTGTCTGATTTACTTCGGGCCACGTATTGGTTCGACCAGGTGTGACGTTTACAGGGCGTGAGGGGAAGCTGGTTCCCCACCCTAATCTTATTATGCAAATGGGCTTCCACTTGGCCAGTGCCATCTCATCTGCTCCTTACTGTCCACATGGCTGGCAAACAGAAGGGAAGATGGAGACGCCATTTTGATCATACATAGTCCCAGGTAGCGTTTTCCTATTGGCACAACTGCCTTCATTTACACGTGCAAGTTTCCAGCTTGCTTGTCTGTGTGCAGCTCGAAAAGAAAATGATTTGGGAGCTGCTTTTCATAAAAAGGAAAACCTTACTGAGAATTTCCTTACCCTCACTGGCTGCCTAAGTAATTTTTTTAAACTCCTATATCACCACATTGGTCAGGTACGACATCTCTGCAGCACAGAGAACCAGTGATACGGATGTGACCTTGACCTCGTTAACCCACAGGAGAGCTGACCCCTTCTGTGCTTGGAATCCATCTCAGAATAGTTCGCCTGTGTTCTGGTGACAGAACCCAAGAGGACACTCCCACTGCATTAGTGAGAGTTCTCCAGAGAAACAGAACTAGCAGGACATGTATAGACCCATAGGAAGAGGTTTATTATGAGGAAATGGCTCATGTGATTATGGGGGCTGTGAAGTTTCATGATTTGCTGTCTGCAGGCTCCAGGCCCAGGCAAGCTGGTGGTGGCATTCCAGTCCAAGCCCAAAGGCCTGAGGACCAGGAAAATCGATGTCCAAGGACAAGAGAAGATGGATGCCCCTGCTCAGACAGAGAGAGTGAATTTGCTGTTCCTCCATCTTGCTGTTCTATTCCATTCCTCAATGGATTGGATGGCGCCTTATCCACACTGGCGAGGACAGGTCTTTTATTCAGTCTACCAATTCAAATGCTAATCTCTTCTAGAAACTGCTTCAAGGACACACCCAGAAATAATGTTTTATCAGCCATTAATATTTGGGCATCCCTTATCTCAGTCAAGTTAGTGTATAAAATTAACTATCACAATCACCGCCTTTGCCCCCTCCACCTTAGCTGAGCCCAGCCCCCACCAAACCATCACCAGTCCTGCCCAACCATAGCCAACCCTTTTGCCTTCTGTTTTATTTTGAAATCCCAGACCTCATGTCATATCATTGGCAGATATTTCAATGCGGATCTCTAAAAATTATGAACTTCAAAAAAACATGACCACCACAGTATTGTGACACTCCCCAAAATTGAGTTATTTATTTTTAAAAATATTTTTATTTTTTTAAGACACAGGTTTCCTTCAACCAAAAAATGGAGTTATTTAAATATAACACAACACCAACTCTCCATTAAAAAGAATTATAAATAGCATTTACTGAATATGCTTAGCATTCCAGGTTTACACTGTATCTCATTTAAATCATCCACCTGCCCTCCGAAGTAGTGATATGCTTTGGTGTGTCCCCACCGAAATCTCACGTTCAGTTGTAATGATTTTCACATGTGAAGGCATGGCCAGGTGGAGATAATTGAATCATTGGGTGGTTTCCATCATATTGTTCTCATGGCAGTGAGTAAGTCTTACAGGATTTGATGGTTTTATACATGGGAGTTCCCCTGTACAAGCTCTCTTGCCTGCCACCAGGTAAGATGTACCTTTACTTCTCCTTTGCCTTCCACCATGATTTTGAGACCTCCCCAGCCATGTGGAACTGTGAGTCCATTAATCCTCTTTCCTTTATAAATTACCCAGTCTTGGGTAGTCTTTATTAGCAGTGTGAGAACAAACTAATATAGGTAGTAACATATTGTTATGCACTGTCCAAAATTTTAGCACCTGCCACCCACATAGTACCTATCCTTCTTCCCTGGTTTAGCCTATATTGCCTTACATATGTTTTTGAAAACTTTTAATGTTGAAATAGATTACAAATATACTGCCTTATAGATTCACAGCAAGTTACTAAGATAATACAGAGAGGACCCTTGCACTCTTCACCCAGTTTCTCCCAAGGCTTGCATCTTACATTCCTAGGATACAACAGCAAGGCCAGGAAATTGACACTGTTCCAACTGGTCCAATGTGTGTGTAGTTTTACACTATTTTAACACGTGTACATTTGTGTAACTGCCACTGCAATCAAGGCACAGATCCATGCTATCACCACAAAGATCTCCCTCATTCTACCTCTTTGTGGTCATACTTCCCTCTACCCCACCCCATCCCTAACCCCTGGGAACCTCCAATTTGTTCCCTATTTCTAAACTTTGACATTATGAGAATGAAGTACAGATAGAATCATGGTATGTGACTTTTTATTTATTTATTTTTTGGCCATCACCGCGGCTGGAATGCAGTACTGCCATCATGGCTCACTGCAGCCTTGAACTCCTGGGCTCAAGTGATCATCCTGCCTCAGCTTTCTGAACAGCTGGGACTACAGGTGCATGCCATCATGTCTGGCCTTTTTTTTCTTTTTAGAGGTAGGCTCTCCCTGTGTTGCCCAAGGTATGTGACCTTTTGAGGTTGACTTTTTTCACTTGGCAAATTCTCTTGATCTCCATCCACATTGTTGTGTATCAGTAATTCATTCCTTTGTATGAACTGAGTAGTATTCCATGGTGTGGATGGACCACAGGCTAGTTAACCATTCACCTACTTATGGACAGTTGTTTCTCCCTGCTTCATTGAGTTTTCCTTGGCATTTCTGACAAACATACTATATATTTATTTATGTATCTTGTTTGTTTTCTCCCCCTCACCCCTGCATAATGTTGAGCTCCACGAGAGCAGGGACTTTTGCCTTGCTTATGCATTGTTGTGTCTCTGGGGCCAGGAACAGTGTCTGGCATGTAGGAAAGAGATTAACAAACCATTTGTGGAGTGAATGTTCAGTGAATTTTACAGATGAAGAGATCTAGTTTCAGGGAATGTGAATAAATTTTCCGAGGTCATGGCACCTGTTGGTTGCAGAGCCTGGTCTTAACCTGCTCTCTCTGGCTCAAAGCGCCCCCCCTCAGCCCCAGGCTAGCCCTGATCTTCTTCTCCCCAGCCAAGCGTGGGCAAAACCAGCTCCTGCTTCTGTGTTTCTTTTGGCTTCAAGAATGCTGGCAGGGTTTTCCAACAGAACTTTACTGACAACCCACAAAGCCCAAAGGGAAATAAACAAGGGAAATCTGAGGACTTATGAAATGTTGAGCTTATAAAATAAATTATTTCTTCTTTTTCTTTTTTTTTTTTTTTTTAAAAAAGGATGTTGTATTAGTTTCCTGTGGCTGCTGTAACAAATTACCACAAGCTCGGTGGCTTAAAACAGGGCCTGCTCATGACCTCACAGTTCTAAAGGCCAGAAGTGTAAAACCCAGGTGTTGGCAGGGCTGGAGGGTAGGACTGGCAGGTGGGGGAAAGGTGGCTTGTGAACCGTAGCACTCTTTGACTTATATCATACTGGCATATAGTACATTAATAAAACATTACAAATGGCTAGGTGTGGTGGCTCGAGCCTATAAGCCCAGCACTTTCCAAGTGCGTCCCTGATCACATCAGGGTCACCACCTGAGTCGTCAGTCACCTCCTGCAGAAGTCTGGCCTGCAGACCCAGACTCAGTGATGGATGAATGAATGCACTCTCACACCATTACAGTGATACAAGTGGGCTAGGGATGGCCGTTGGCTGCTCTTGGAGGGCGAAATGCAGCCAATCAACCCAGCCTCCCTGTCCATTCACACATTTATTCCCTCAACATTTTACAACAGAGGCCGGGCATGGTGGCTCATGCCTGTAATCCAAGCACTTTGGAGGCCAAGGTGGGCAGATCACCTGAGGTCGGGAGTTCAAGACCAGCCTGACCAACGTGGTGAAACCCCATCTTTGTTAAAAATAAATAAATAAATAAACCAAACAAACAAACAAAAAACAAACAAACAAAAAAAAAAGATTTTACAGCAGAGGTTGTAAATTAACACACTTGTGGATAATTAACATGATTAAAAGAGTGGTTACACGAATGATAAAAGCTTTAGGTTCTGGGCCCAGAGTAAACACTATTAACCAGTAATTCCCCTTTGATCTCTCACTGAGAGGACCACCAAGCAAACGTTTACATGAGTAAACAGAGTGGAGACAAAGGATGTGTGGTAAACAGACCTAACTGGGAAAGCCTCGTGCCTATTTTCTCCCTAACTTAATGGACAGGCCGCCTTCAGCCTGCCCCCAATAAAACCTTTTGGCCTTCCAAAAGGTTTGAGAGCTTAATCTATAACTTTTCCTAAAAGTTAATATCTTTAATATTTTACCAGCCACCCTGAGTGAACAGCAACGTGGGCGACTGAGATGGGTCTGTCACACTTGGCAGCCAGAGAGCCCTGGGTCCACAGCCTCGCCCTGCAGCTTCCTCCGTGTGTGGCCTTGGGTGAGTCATTTAAGCCACCAGGTCAGTGTGCCCTTCTCCATAGTGGGTGCCCCTGCCCATCTCGCCAGATGGCTGCTGTTACATCCCTCGAGACCGCAGGCACAGAGCCACTGTTTCTTGGCACTCACAGGCCCCGAGTGAAGGGCTCCTGCCCAGTCACCTCATTAAATCCCCACAGCAACCTTGTGGGGGGGTGCCTGTTATAGTCCCTGTTTTACAGCAGAGGCGCTGAGACTGAGACACTGCAGCTGAGCCCACCCCTACATGTTCTGACTTCATGGTGTCCAGCGGGGCCACCAGCCCAGTTTTGCAAATTCTTCAGGTGACTGTGGTGAGCAGCAGGCTTGAGAACCTGGGCCTGGGCTCGAGACCATGAAGCACACCCTATGCTCCCCCAGCCTGTCCGTCCCTCCTCCCTCGCTCTGTTCTGTCCTCTCACTCCCTTCCAGGCCCTGCCTTGGATACCAGGGCTGACTTCTGCCATGTAGAAGTCTTGGGCCGTATCTTGTTTTCTCAGTCCTCATATGGGGGTGCTAGCTGGCCTGCCCCTGCTGCAAGGGTGCGTGGGGAAGCCAGGGGAGCAGTCGGATCTGCTGTTCTCTCCCTGTCTCTGACTGAGGCAAGTGGGGGGCACCCCTCCTTCCTGCTATCCCAGGAGTCTTCGTGGTTCCCCCATCTCTGTGCAGCCCCCTCACTCTCCTGAGATGTGCCTGCTGTCCCAGGGTGAGTACCCATCCCCACCGTGCTCTGCTGGCCATGACTGACTCCATGGAGAGATGAGGGGCACCTTTCCCAGGTGGCTCTAGAGGATGTGAACTTGGGAGCTGAGGGCAGGTGGGATGTGGGGCCATCACGTGTGCTGGGAAGCAGGGAAAGCCATTCCCAGATGCAGGACAAAGGAGAAATTCCAGAGGCCAATCGATTGATGGTGTGGACCCAAGAAAGATGAGAAACAGGGCCAGTCAGTTCTCCCCAGCCTGCCCTAGACTTCCAAGTGAAACTCCAATAAATTTCCTTTTCTCCGAAGCTCATTGCACTCATGATGAAGAGACCTGGTGAAGACAGAACTGCTCTGGGACTGATGGCAGGGCAGGCAGCAACCTACCTGACAGAGACCTCAATAGCAGGAGAATGGTCACCTGCAACTTCCAAAGAACACTCCATAAAGCTGAGACAGTAGGACCATTAAAGCCCCTATCCAAGCAGAGGCAAAAGAGCCTCTCTCCTCCCAATCCAGGCACCACGTAGTAATGTTGGAAATAGATGGTTGGTGCCGCAAACAAAAGTCAGCGCTGAGACAAAGGATCCTTCAGCAATGCAATTTTTACTTTCTGGACACAGGAAGCGTACTCTCACTAGCCATTGTGCCACGAGAGCACAATGAACAAAGGAAAACACAAAAATGCATCCCTTATGCATTTGGGGTCGTCCTTACTGCTATGTCTCGTCTCTGTTGGCTGGAGCCAGACCTCACAATTTAAACAAAAACCCAATTGGCTAATAACTTAAAACTTTTTTAAACAGGTAAAAGCAATGGAGAGCTGGGACATGCCTGTGAGCACATCCAGCACAGATATTTTGGTTCAAGTACCAAGGACAGAATGTACTACGTGCCTGTAAGCATGGCATGTTTAACAGCTACATAGGATAGGGCTTAACAAAGTTATTAGCACACTTATTTTTTAACAAGAAAGGAAGCTTTAAAAGGGAACTTTTCTACTTGCCACAAGTAACAACTGGAACTCCAGCCGCCCATCTCTGGGTTTTCCCCAAGGAGCCCAGGAGGACGGTGTCCAGCAGGGAAGTTTCAACCAAAGCCCCCACTGCTGGTCAGTTTCTTGCCCGCCTCGGGAGTGTGGTTGATTTCTGGGCCACCGTGAACTCCCGGGGGTAGAACCTGAGAATTTAATTGTTGAATGTGCTTTGGGGCAGGATCTGGTTAAATGGTAAATCCTGATTCAGAAGTCTGAGAGTCCACCACCTGACAAGTCCCCAGGAGAGGCTGCTGGTGTGAAGAGCACACCTGGAGAAGCTAGAGATTAGTTGAGTCTGATGCTCAGTTAAAACTGGGAACCCAGACTGGCGCAGTGGCTCATCCCTGTAATCCCAGCACTTTGGGAGGCTGAGGTGGGTGGATCACTTGAGGTCAGGAGTTTGAGACCAGCCTGACCAATATGGCAAAACCCTGTCTCTAGTAAAAATACAACAATTAGCCAGGCATGGTGGCGGGTGCCTGTAATCCCAGCTACTCAGAGGCTGAGGCAGGAGAATCGCTTGAACCTGGGAGGCAGAGGTTGCAGTGAGCTGAGATCGCACCATTGCACTCCAGCCTGGGCGACAAGAGCAACCTTCCCCAGAGTTTCACTCCTTCCTCCTGGACCCTGAACTTTGACCAACTCTCAGGCTGAGCCTATAGGCAGCCCCTCCAGAGCAGAGGCCACCTCAGGGTGACATTTTCTCATCTGTTTATCTGATCACGGCACCCTTTCATCCCACTTTCCACATCTGGCTCTTTCTAGCCTTGTTCTCTCTACAAAATAGATTGTCTTTTCACCTAATCCTCGAGACCCTTGCAGATGGCACCGTAAAGCCACTTCTGTTTTGCAGTGGTCTCCATCCCAGCCCCTGTTGCAGTAATCCCTTTCCTCCCTTGCAAAAATCCTTCTAATAGGTCTCTCCCCCACTGAGTCTGGATTTGTGTTTTATTTGATGCATGCTTGCAAAGTCAAATCTGTAAGACAAGGCACGTTTCTGAGCAGACTGGCTTTTATCTGTCCCCCCACTCTCCTCCTCACCTGGTGGCTCTCCCTCTCCCTGCAGGTAACTTTTTTCTTTTTCTTGGTTTATCTTTTCGTTTAAAAATATGACAATAGGATTCCATGTCGGACCTCTTTCCTTTTGTTTAAGAACACTGGTAGCCGGCCAGGCATGCTGGC
Organism: Ateles fusciceps; assembly: GCA_036589455.1. Taxonomy (NCBI): domain Eukaryota; kingdom Metazoa; phylum Chordata; class Mammalia; order Primates; family Atelidae; genus Ateles; species Ateles fusciceps. The sequence goes on along the minus strand of JAZHEH010000091.1, from coordinate 23,795,006 downwards.
TCACACCTGCAATACTAGCACTTTGGGAGGCTGAGGCAGGTGGATTGCCTGAGCTCAGGAGTTTGAGACCAGCCTGGGCAACATGGTGAAAACCCGTCTGTACTAAAATATAAAAAATTAGCTGGGTGTGGTGGTGTGCGCCTGTGATCCTAGCTACTTGGGAGGTTGAGGCAGGAGAATTGCTATAACAAGGAGGCGGAGGTTGCAGTGGACTGAGATTGCACCACTGTACTCCACCTTGGGTGACAGAGCGAGACTCTGTCTCAAAAAAAAAAAAAAGAACAGTGATAGTCAATTGTACCCACCTGCTTCCATTTGCAGGTAAGAGCTCTTCAGCCCTCTGTGACTCTGAAAAGCCGTCAGCAAAAAAACCAGTGGCTGCTTTGCCCTAACGGTTCTCAATGAGGTGAAAGCACTTTGTAAACCAGCAGGTCTCAAACTGGAGTGTGCGCCACAGTCATCTGGGGGTCCTGTTCATAGGTCCCACCGGACTCCTAACTCAACAGGCTTGGCACGGGAGTAGAACAGAATTTCACAGGGCTGCTGCTACCGCCTGCAGGGGTGAGGGTGTCAGACTTTGAAAACTACTGGTATCAGCTCCCCCTCAAGGGCAGGGCAAGTGTCAGTGAGTATTAATAAAACTGTACCACAGAATGCAGGACCTGGTTTCACTATAGACCCAGCCTGCCATTCGGTTTGGGGCTTTCTTTCTTTTTTTGAGACAGAGTCTCGCTCTGTCACCCAGGCTGTAGTGCAGTGGTGTGATTTCAGCTCACTGCAACCTCTGCCTCCAGGGTTCAAGCAATTCTCCTGTCTCAGCCTCATGAATAGCTGAGATTACAGGTGCACGCCACCACACCCTGCTAATTTTTGTATTTTTAGTAGAGATGGGGTTCTACCATGTTGGCCAGGCTGGTCCTGAACTCCTGACCTCAGGTGATCTGCCCATCTTGGCCTCCCAAAGTGCTGGGATTAGGTGTGAGCCCGGTTTGGGGCTTTCTAAGGCCCGTCTACTCAAAGTGTTATCCGAGGATCAGTGGCTTCAGCCAGGAGCACTTAGAAGTGCTACTGTCCCCAACCCCAGACACGCCGAATCAAATTCTAGTTGATCAAGTTGCCAAGTGAGTCAGAACTCCTGAAGCATGAGAGGGGCTGCCCCAAGCCTTCTGTGCCTTCTGGTTTACCTGCCAGTAGTTGGCACCCCTGGAGCGCAAACTCTAGAACTCACCCCATGACCTGCTGAATGTGCTTTTCCTGCTGTTTCCCCCAAGACAGCCATGCAAGGCCCCATGACAACTGGCCAGGCCTGGGCAATGTTGGCTTGGGGAAACTGCTGGGCAAAGTGGTACCAGGAGCCCTGCCTGCCATGCTGTGGCTCGAGGGCCTGTTCCCAGGGCCCCGGCTCTCCCTCCTCTTCGCAGTCTCTGGGGATGGCAGGTGAAGCCACATAGTCCTTAAGGACTCCCCTCCCAGAGAGGCTGTGGCCCGGGGCTCACTGGGGCCTGGAGTATACCGGCTTTGAGCCTTTCCTGAAAATGAATTAGATGGAGGCTCTTTTGTTTCCCTCACCAAATCCACGGTTGTCTGGCATGGACAGGACGGGCAGGGGCCTGGAAAGTGTGGAAGTGGTGAGAGGCTGGCGCTCCTCCTGCCCAGCTCACCCCATCTGCCTGGGAAGGGGCCAAGTGTAATGGTGAGGGGGGATCGCAGCCATGGGGCTGGAGTTTCTCCCTCTGACACCCTGTCTGTCCCAGGAGAGACAGCAGCTGCTATCTGCCTGGAGGCTGGCTCGGGCAGTGGAGGTTCTGGAGTGGTGAGAGAATACCCCAGAATCAGAGGTGGGCCCTGCGGAGAGGTCCTCCCCATCCCTGTTCTGAGGTCAGAGCACTTCCTGCTCCACCCCTGCGTCTTCTCCCCTTGAAGTCTTCCTGCATGATTGACAAATCCTTGGCCATGAGTTCCCTCCACTCTTCAGCTGACCCCATCCTGGGAGAGCACCTTCCTCATCCCACCCTCATTACCAGCCAGCCACTCTTTCTCTCTGTCCAGTGCTGCACAGTCCCCCAGTAAGCAGATTCCTCCCCAGCCCCCTTCTCTAATTAGGAAAGGTGCGGGCTTCTGGGAGCCGTGGGGGAAGCAATGCCTGCAATTCCACTCTTCCACCCGAGATGTTTGAGGGACTCAGGCCTTATGTTGGAGTCAGGGCAGAAACAAGCCTCACATCTTGACTCCCAGATCAGGGGTCCTCGTCCTCTGACCTAATGCCTGCTGGGAATGAGTGTGGCTCCAGGCAGGGCTGGGTGTGAATGACTGAGAGGTCAAGGCCAGGCCCCTACTCAAGGCCAAGACCTCTGTGCTGGGTGTCACATGAGTTCCCAGCAGCCCCATCACTTAGGTGTGATTCCATTTACAGATGAAGACACCGAGGCTCAGAGCGGCCTGTGCAAGGTCATATCCTTGGTAGGGTGTTGGCTAAGTCCAAGCCCTGCTCATTGTATTTATTGTTTTTTTTTTTATAATTTATTTTTACCTTTATTTTTAAAATAAACATCTCAGAGTAAGCCCTGCTCATTCTAAGAGCTAAGGCAAGCAGGTGGAGGGGAAGACAGAAGAGGTTCTGGGTCCCAGATCAGGAATCCCAGTTCTGAGGTGCAAGGGCTGCTGTGCCTCGCTGGCTACCCCCACATTCCAGCCCCAGACCCTCCGCAGAGCCCACCTCTTCTGTATAAGACCGAGTAGGTAGGACCTGCAAATGCCCCGTTTGGTGTTATGGTGCTGGCACTGACTCAAGCCCTTGTCACCCAGTTTCTCCTTGGTGCCAAGTGGCTGGAGCACTTCCAGAATCATCTGCTGGGTTTGGGATCCGAAGCTGACGGCCTGGTAAGAATTCAGGTTTACTTGGACCCTGCCCACTGGAGTTGGGCCATCTGTGGGGAGTTCAAAGTATGGTCAGCATGGGGGCTGGGTTTGGGTGGGTTTCATTGTCAACCTTAGGAAAGGGTTAACCCAAAGGCCACAGGCATCTTGGGGACAGCTGTAGTATGCAGAAGAAACAGAACAAGAGCTCAGCAGCAGGAGAGGGATGCCATGCTATTTCCATTAAGGGATTTATTTCTCTTTAAAAAACAACAACAGTGGTTCGATCTAGATCCCACGGCACTGACATGGTAGATGGAACGCACAGTTAGAGCAGCGGGAGAACGGAGCCGCCGCCTCTGGGAGTGACCACCGCAATGGAAGTTTCCATCCATCAATGTCCAAATCTCCCTGAAAAAAATCAGAAGCCTTTGGATGCTAGGATTATTATTATTTTAACAACACCAACAGCCACTAAACTCTTCTAATTGAGAACACTCACTTAGGGATTGTTACAAAAATGACTTCTTGATGGACTGGGGAAAGACATCTAGATTCTGCTTTGGGGAAATGTCTTTCTCTGCCACGGACAGCTGGCTTTTCAGATGTTTTCAATCACTGTCTCCGGCACGAGCCTTTAAATTTAGACCAGATGAGACACCCCAGCCCTGTGCAGGAATTGACTTGTACACGTCTGAGCTTCCACAGCTGGATGGAAGGTGGGGAGGGCAGGTGCAGAAGGGGTCTCTGGGAGAGGGGGCTTTGCAGTCTCCGTCTGTTGTGATCAGGAAGATGGAAGCTCTCTGTGTTCATAATTCACACAGCAATGTCACCTCCAGATGCACAAAGATTTTATGCTCACTATCTTTCCATAGCCAGGCCTAAAAAGCTCGAAGATCCTGTCTTACAGTGTCAAGTTATAACAATGGGAGGCTACCTCTTGGACGTGCAGTATTCAGAAGGACGTGCGTGCACACCAGGGGACCCCAGAGGACAGCTGAGTGTCACTCAGGCGTTTCCTCTTCTTCTCGGAGATTTCCAATTATCCAGGAAGCCGCTGTCCCCTTTGGCAAGACCTGGGATGCCAGCCTCAAGGAGGCTGTGGTGCCCTCTCCGTTTTGAGGGCAGTGGCTCAGTGGGAAAGTCGATGGGTAGCTGGAACTGATGACCCGAACCTTTGGGGAAAGGACAGGGTGTGGAGGAAGGGGGAGGGATTTCTACAGTGGGGCCAGGCTCCTGGGGGGAGTCATGGAGACGTCCCGGCTTGAGGGAGGGGGGAGTACTCAGTATCCCCAGGGGCTCACCTGGGCTCTGAGGCAGGCATCCCCCATCCTTCTTGTGCTGTCAATCAAAGGCTGTGTGTGTCCCCAGGACTTTCCACCACCATTTTGTCTCGGCAGCTGCTTGCTGGTGTGTGTATGACCCAGGCCGCTCAGCTGTGTCTGTGGAGCAGGCTAGGCCTCCCTGCCCCCGCCCCTCCAGGCAATGCCTTTCAGGAAGCCGCCTGTGGCAGCGCAGGACACAGCAAGAGCGAGCAGCCCTAGAGTCTGGGGTTTCCGGCCAAGGAAGAGGCGAGAATGAGTTGCTGTGGGGGGTGAGTGCATCCTCCGCAAGGCAGGGATTGGGTCTTCTTGCTATTCTGGGTGCTATTCTGGGGGGCCCCCAGGGACTCAACAAACACTTGCAGGTCATCACAGTGACCATGGCAGAGACCACCTCTGTCCACTAGCTTATCTCTTGAAATGTGGAAGCAGAGACGCTTCTAAGAGATCCCACGTATCACCTCAAAGGCACGAAGTCAGTGAATGGATGGTGAAAAAAATGTCATGCCTAGAGCCAGAAAGCCTCTTATGTGATGAGCTCAAATGCATTAAAGAGAGTTAAATCCATTCACTGCCCAAATATGCCTTATCCTGGACAGGCGGATGAGCAGAAAGTATTGTTTGTTTTTAATTTTAAAATATCTTTTAAAAAATGACCGCTGGCCAGGTGTGGTGGCTTATGCCTGTAATCCCAGAACTTTGGGTGGCTGAGGCGAGCGGATCACCTGAGGTTGAGCGTTTGAGACCAGCCTGACCGACATGGAGAAACAGCATCTCTACTCAAAAAACAAAAGGAGCCGGGCATAGTGGTGCATGCCTGTAATCCCAACTACTCTGGAGCCTGAGGTCACCTGGGAGGCGGAGGTTGCGGTGAGCTGAGATCGTGCCATTGCACTCCAGCCTGGGCAACAAGAGTGAAACTGTCTCAAAAAAAAAAAAAAAAAAAAAATGACCGCTATAGGCCAGGGACAGTGGCTCATGCCTGTAATCTCAGCACTTTGGGAGGCTGAGGCAGGAGGATAGCTTGGGTCCAGGAGTTCAAGCCAGCCCAGACAACATACAGAGACCTCCGTCTCTATAAAAAATTTTAAAAATTAACTGAGTATGGTGGTGCATGTCTATGGTCCCAGCTACCTGGAAGGCTGAGGCAGGAGGACAGCTTGGGCCCAGGAGTTCAAGGCTTCAGAGAGCTAGGATCATGCCACTGCACTTCATCCTGGGCAACACAATGAGATCTTGTCTCAAAAAAAAAAATGTGGCTATAGAAACCGAGATTGGAGGAGGAGCGAGGCAGGGAAGGGACAGGATTTGGGGACTTGGTAGGGAGAAGGGCTGATTCCCAGGCACTGTTCTGAAGACTTCCTTTCTCTTGCCACAAAGCAATGCATGAGCCAGAAGGAACGGGAGGCTTTAGAAGGCCAAGTGACTCTGCCCCCATCTCCACTGGGCACTCAGGGAGGGCTGGTGGCGAACGTGACGGAAGACTCAAGTTATCATGGAGTCCATGCGCAGGTGCTGTGATAGTACCACCGGACCTCTCATGACCTAGAAACATGGCAGCCATGCTCCTGTCATCTTTTTTGCTCCTTGGCGATCCTCTACGGCAAACGGACAGGGCACTGGCTTTCAGGAATAAAGAGAGGTCACTTCCCAGCACCAAGAATCCATCTGGTAGGGACTGAGCTGCTATGAACTAGGTAAAAGGAGCCAACCTCCTGGATGGGTGGCTGGGGTGGTGGCTTGGGCTAGTAACTGTCCTTCTTTTCATTGAGAAAGGAAGTTCAGCAAAGCTTGAGGATCTTAAAATGCCATTCAGCGTTTTCCTCTTCCTTGGCAAAACTTGAATATGGCTGCATTTGTTTTGTATTCAGCCCAAGAAAGGTAATGGAAGGAGCCTCATACGACAAGAGCTGGTCTTGAATGAAAAATACTGCACATTAAAAAGATCTGAGGGAAGCCCAGCTATTTCTTCTCCCCATTTCTTCGTAAAAGGACCTCAAAATGATCAGTCCCAAAGGCCAGGCCCCTTTTAGCGGCATGCCCCAGGACCCAAGGACAGAGTCCGAGGGGAGGGCATGGAAACCGGGCATGGTGGCTGGTGTGCTCACGACTGTTCTCCCCATGCCTCCTGCACCAATGCTGCCTGTGTCACCCAGAGAAATGTGTTTGGGACGAACACCCCCCGAAGCCCTGCTGATGGCCCACAGCAGGGGTGCTCACACTCCAGGGTCATCAGAGTGATCTGGTGAGCTTTTAAAAGATGCAGATTCCTAGGCACCGCTTGCAGAGATTCCCATTCTGTGATTTGGGGTGGAACCTGGGGAACTGTATTTTGACAGGAGGTGCCAGGGCAAGCAGGGTGGTGTCCACATGGTGGGAGACCCTGATAGCTGCAGGGTGGCAGAGTCAGACACCAGGGGCTCAGCCAGGCAGGGGACAGTAAGGTCAAATGTTCACCCTGTCCTGGACGGGAGGTGGGAGCAGACTGGCCCCTGGTCACTTAATGGCGACAGTAGGAGGTGGCCAGCTGCTCCCTGGGGGAGGGGCAGCCCTGCCACACGGGTCTGGGGGCTGCCTTCAGAGGCCCCTGGTCTGGCAAAGTCACCAAGTCCTCTGGGAGCTCCTGCCTGATGCTTTGAAATGTCCAATAGATCCTGCCTCTGCCCCACCTTCCTGGGGAAGAAACAGTGACTTTGCCTTGAGCTCCTTGGTGGCCCAGTCTCTCCTAGGGCATCTCGTCTGCCCGGAGAGACTGCCCATCCATGCCCCATGGGCCAGCACATTGGTGGGGCTGTGAAGGTCTCGAAACCTTGTGAGCACTTAAGGAACATCCCTGGACCTCGGCCAGCCTCCCTCCCTGCTATAGACACGGTGGTGGTCCTTCAGGATGGGCGCACTGGCTCTCACTTCCCAATGCTCCTGTGGGCCCTGAGGCTTTGGAACACTCGGGTTTCATGACAAATCTTTACGATCCTATGCTTCTGTTAAAAATAGAACAAAAATCCCCAATGCAAGCCTCTTGAAAACGACTGGCTTTGGCAGTCGGGACCTGCTTAAAAGGAAAGAGTCCTATCACCCACCAGGCTGCAAACATTTAGATCTATGCGCCAGCCGTCTTCGGGAAGGATGAGCAGACAGAGGTGGGTGCGACGGTGGCTCAGCACGCCCCTCGAGGAGAAGGGCCCAGCCCAGGCGACTCCAAGGGCTGCAGCAGAGGACATTCTGGCTGGGAAAGAGAAGTCCCACGTGTGCCTGGAACATGTAATTCAGATTGTTCGAAGCCAACAGAAGGGTAACGCCATGTGAGGAGACAGCTCCAGAGATAGAGGTGGGTAAATACAACCAACCCTTTAAAGGTGAAGTGTGAATCACTTTCTACATTTAATAAAGACATTTTCTCATTTGAGGCTCTGGAAGTCTTGAGTCACATTTTGTTTGTTTGTTTGTTTTGGTAAACCCCTCCCTGCTAAAACGTCTCGAACACATGGCTTAACAGTGGCTGCACAGAAAATATACACCCTCAAAGTCTGCCTTTCATTTAAATACAAATATACAAAATGTAAACGGAGACAGTAGAGAAATTTACAAAACTTTTCTTTAAAAATAATAAAGACAAAATTCAGTTCTAATTAGGACGCTATTAAAATACGTGCAAGTTGCCGTATCCAATTGGATTTCTATTGCAATGTTCACCAAAGACAAATCCAATCCACCCCGGCCGGGGCCGCCTCGGAAAACAGACCTGAGTGGAAATTTCTTTGAGAAACCTCGAGGTTCTACGTCGACGGGATGGACGGCCTCCTTCCCCCGGCTCCCGGGGGGCTCCCTGGCACCCCCCACAAGAGCAGAAGCTCCACTAGCTCCGCTTCTAAGTAGAGGGGTCTGGGCTGGTTCCACTGCGGACGTCAGGGCCAGAGCAGAAACTAGCTGCTTCCGGTGGAGTTCGAGCTGACGTGGTTTGAATTTATGTGGTGGTTAAAACCGGTCTTGGAGCTGGGCGAACTCTTGGAATTGTTCTGATGCTGGGGTTGTGGGAGACAAGGGTGGAGAGAAGAGAAGTCAGTCCAGGGGGCCCCGGAGACGGGTCAGGGCTGCCTCCGCCAGCTCCAACCCTTGTTTTTTATTGCCTTTTGCAGTCTTACACCCCTCAGACCCAGGTGCAAGGGCCACCCCTGGGGGCACAGGGCTTTATTTGGTCCCTGGGAAGAGTTATGGAATTAGCAGAACTTCCAATCAGAGCGGAGGCAGCTCCTCCTGTAATATCCACATCGGTGAAGCGCGCAGGCCCAGGGTTACACTGCCCAGGCTGGAATTCTGCCTGCCCCTCCCCTCGCAGAATAACCTTGGCCATGCAGTTCCATCTCCCAGTTTCCTCTCCTGTAATGTGGGAGAAGAGCAGCTTCTGCACAGGGTGGCTGGGAGGATAAAATGGGGCCTCGTATGCAAAGGGCTCTAGCGCGTGCCGGGCCGGGAAAGATGGGCGGTCGTTCCCATGCTCAGGCCCTTCATGTTGCCGGGGGAGGAGGAGGGAGGCAAGGAGTGTCTGCTTCACCGGGGCCGGGGCCTGGGCAGTGCTAAGGGCCTCCCCCGCTCCAGCTCACTCCGTCCTCTTCACGGCTCTAGGCAGCGGATATTTCTATCCTGATGTTTCAGGCAGGCAAACTGAGGCGGGAGAGGTTCCATAAGTTGCCATATAACCAAGAAGTGTCAGGGCTGGGTTTGAATTCGAGTCTGTGAGACTCCCTGGTTAAGTTCTCTTTCTAGGTCAGGGTGTTCTTAGTGGGCCTGGCCATGAGTGGGAGGGGAGAGGTCATTCTTTCTGAAACTTCCATTTTACTTGATGGAAACGCTGAAGCATTGTGTTTTTATATTATCACTGGCCCAGTGTGCCCATCCTGGAGCTGGCTCTTTCGGGGAGGAGGAGGGAGCAGAACTAGGTGGAGGAGCCTCCCAGGTTCCAGGATGGGAAGGCTGGGCCACAGCTTCCCGAAGGGCCAGGCCAACACGGGGTGTCTGGTGGCCACCTTCGTGGTTGTGGGGTGAGGTGGGGCCCTTCCCCGGCATTTCCTCACTGGCCCCCACCAACCCTTACCCCAGGGCCAGGCTCTGACTGTCTTTCTCAAGGGCCCTGTCCCCTCTGGCTGCCAGTGGAGGGCACAGCATTGGATGGGGGCCACCCCAGGAGCTGGAAGTTTCTGCAGGGTCAGCTTCTCACCCCCAGTTCTCCCTGGGTTTATGGTATTCAATCTTTCCATGACGGAGGCTTCATAAGGGACATGGAGGGCAGTGGTTCCCAACCAGGGTGACTGATCTCCCAAGGGACATTCAGCAATGTCTGACGCCTTTATGATCTGTCACAACTGGTGCGCTGCTGCCTCTGGTGGGTAGGGGCACGCTTCTGCCCCAAATTTTGTGATGCACAGGACAGTCCCCGTGGCAAGGAATTCCCTGTCCTCGGGTGCCAAGAGGGTCCACGTGGAGAAACCCAGAGGGAGGGGGAATTGGGGCCAGTCCTGCTCTTCTGCCCGGGGGATCCCATCAGCTGCAGTGGGTGTCAGGGGGCTTGGACTTATCGGTCGCCCTTGCAGCCTGCTACGGCCCCAGATCCCCGAGCCCCCTGTGTGCTTTCCCGTTTTCCCATGGAAGTGAGTCAGGGGTCTCAGAGCTGAGGCCAGGACTGGCCAGGCGTGGGTGTCTCACCTGACGCTTGAAGATTCTCTGGAGCAGCCCTTTCTTTGGCAGTTCCGGAGGGTGACTTCTGTTCAGGTCTGGCGAGAGGGTACCGTTAGGTCCAAATACGTTCAGCTCCTTAAAGCATTCTGTTCTATCATCTGGAGGGGTCGACAAAAAAAAAAAAACAACACACAGGCTGTCTTCGGGGGTGGACAGGAAGCCCAGCAGCAGAGCCACTGGGGCCGGCCCTCCCCCTGTCCTCACCTGCCCTGAGCCACATGCCCTCTGGGTCTCGGGGGCTGGGCAAGGCTCCCCTCAATGACTCCCCCAGGGTGGTTACAACTCTCTGCCTGCACTGAGAGCCTCATGGGCTGCCTTCACGGAGAAAACAGACCGTGCGCTTACCCTCCTGCCACCAAACTCACACATCCCCGGCACCTCCTTCCCCCATCAGTCCCTCCCTCTCCGCTCAGGGCAAAGCAAGTGGCCCGCCCCGCACACCTCGTTTTGCCATGGGATGGACACAGAGCCCGTGGAGAACTTGGAGTAGAAGTCGTCATCCGTGTGGTCCAGGTTGACACCCTTCACGGTGGAGAACTGCTCGATGTCCAGCACGTCCTTACAGTACACGGCGCGGGGCTGCCAGGGGCACAGAGCTGGTTACACATGTGTCCTGCCCGCGGCTCCAGGGGGCCCTGAACCAGGCCTTGGGGTTTTGATGGGGGAGCAGAGGGGTGTCTTCCCAGGACCCACCCCCTAGAACTGCTGAGGGTGGTGCTGGAGGTCGTGTAGCTCAGGGGCAGGTGAGTTCAGGGCAGGGGTCGGCCCCAGTGGCTTGGCTGGGCTTTCTGTCCACCTCAGATGACGGTCTCCGGATGACAGTGCTGCCCTCTCTCAGATCCATGAAGGTGGCTCTCGCTGGGGTGAACAAGAGCTCAGGGTGCCTGGGTGCCCAGTCCAGGGCTCCTTCCTGCCATTGATCCCTTACCCCTCCCACGGGGCATCCCAGGGTCTCCCTCCAGGCTGGGCCCGAGGTGGGCAGCAGGGAGCCACTGTCTCTAAGCTCAGCATCTCCAGGCAGCCCTGCTCCCATGCAGATATTCTTGTTCCCCTAAAGCCCCCAGACTCAGGGAGGTGGCAGCACTTCCAAGGTCATGCCTGTTGGAGGAGGGGCTGCACTGACCACAGCTGCTCCACTCTTCCCTAGAATGAGTGCTGGGGACCCAGGGCCAGAGGAAGGGCACGGGAGGGGCTCTGGCTCATGGGAGACACGCAGCAGAGGGAGAACCCCCGTGGGGTGCTCAGCACAGCTCTCTCAGGAGCACCTCCTGCCCTTCTCACAGAAGGAGCAGCCAGGGGTCGGGGTTTAGCATCCAGGCTCTACAGCCGGACAGATGTGGGCTGGAGTCCCAGCAGCAGGGCTTAGGAATTTTGGGGGAAGTCTCATATCCCCTGAGGTCTGTGTCCTGGTTCCTTACCTGCAAAATGGGGATAACAGAGGTGCCTAGGCCACAGGACTGCTGTCAGTGCTGGCCGCCAAGCCTGGTGCCCGTAACTGGGAGCTGGTATTTTGATAGTGGGCATATCTTTTACCTCACTTGCCCCTCAACTGGGCACTGGGGGCCTGCTCTGGACCAGGGCAGAGATGAACCCGGGTGGACCCTGCCCTCTAAGAGTTCAAGGTTGGTGCGGGGGAAGCTTCCCAGGGGCTCGGGAGATGAGGTCTTTATAGAGACGGCTCCAGGTGGGGTGCCAAGGGATCCCCACACCTGGTGACATATCTGTCCCTGGAGGGTAGAGGCCACCTCCTGCCCACAGTCTCCTGACATTTGGCTAATTGAAGGTTGTGAATCAGTGCACCAGCTCAGTGTGGGCTCTGCCATGCCAGGAAGTTTCCAGCAATGGTCTCAGGGCTCGCCACTTTCTGGAACTCTCCCGTCTTGTCTGCTCTGGTCTCCAGCTCAAGGCTCGAGGCTATGCCATCCCCAGGAGAGCAAACCATGGGCCCAAGTGCACATGGGCGGAAGCAGGGATTGGGGCAGGAATGTCCAATTGAAGAGCTGCGACTCCTCTAGTTCCCATGGGGTGCACGCCACTGTGGAAGTCAGCAGACTTTTAGCTGGAAGCCAGACCACATCATTCACACACCAGTGCTGGATGAAAATGCTCAGTCCCGTGCTCGACATTTAGAATTTTAAGATGGCAACAGAAGGCACTGAGTGAGGTGTGGGGCCCACGGTGCCCAGGTGGTGCCCAGGTGGGGCTCATGAAGCTGGCCCTGGGCGGCTTGCAGAGGAACATTAAGAAATGAGTGCATTTTGGCCGGGCGCAGTGGCTGCAATCCCAGCACTTTGGGAGGCCGAGGTGGGCAAATCACCGGGTCAGGAGTTTGAGACCAGCCTGGCCCATATGGTGAAATCCCGTCTCTACTAAAAATACTAGCCAGGTGTGGTGGCGGGTGCCTGTAGTCCCAGCTACTTGGGAGGCTGAGGCAAGAGAATCGCTTGAACCTGGGAAGCAGAGGCTGCAGTGAGCCGACATCACACCACTGGACTCCAGTCTGGGCCACAGCGCAAGACTCCATCTCAAAAAATAAAAAATAAAAAAAAGAGCATATTTAAAAAATCTGTAATGGAACAGAAAGTTAACTGGCACACCCAAACCCCACTTTCATGGCTATTATTCCTTGGAAAGGTTTCCTTTTAAAATACATCGATTTTTATTTTAAAAAGAGTCAATGGACGTGAAAAAGATGATGGTGCTAACACTGCTCGTGGTTTAGGAACCTGGCAGCAGCCCCGACAGTGGTGTGGGGACAGACAACCGTGGGGGCTGGTGGGGACAGACAACTGTGGGGGGGCCAGTGTGCAGCCTGGGGGAGGATCAGTGAGGAAAAGGCAAAGTCCCCAGCCCACAGCGGCTGCACACTCTAGGGCCTGCAACCTTTGCTCACCTGAGGCCTCAGATGCCAGGAACAGAGGCCCTGGGCCACAGGGTACACGGCATGGTGGGGGCAGGGGGGGTTCTGGTGGGCTGCCCTGTGTACCATGTCAAGCTGTGCACTTTGGGGGGCCTCTGTTACCTCATCCTCTTAATGCCCTGATTCAAGGTGGCCAGAGTCACTGCCAGGGTGACCAACTGTCCCTGTTTCCCCCAGGACACAGGACTTTCAGTGCTAAAAGCAGGAGAGTCCCAGGCAAAGCAGGATGGTTGGGCCCGACCCTCAGAGCCACCTCCTTCCACACGCTGCTTCCGGGCGCTTTTCTCTAGCTGTGCCTGGGCAGCTCCGCGTGGAGGCCTCGCTCTCTCCCATCTTCCCCCACGGCCGCCAGTTCTCTTCTCCTGTGACTCATATTTCTACTTCTATTTAAGGGGTTTTGCTGACACCCCTCCTCCTCTTCAGATTGGAAGTCCCATGAAGGAAACAATCAACTGTTTTGTGCACCCTGGGCCTGGGGGGCCTGGAGTGTGCTGGAAGGTAGAGGTGTAGTTCCACTGTCGTGACTAATCTCAGCTGTCACCATAGCAACAGGCAGCCCAGAGGCCACAAGGATGGCCACCCGGGTTCCAAAGCTTTGCCACACCCCCGTCTTGGTGGCCACGTCCTCTCCAATTTCGGACCTCAGCCCAATGGCACAACTGTGATGTTCATCTGCTCACTCTATGCGGCTTCCTGGGATACCAAGTAGTGGCCACTCCCGAAGCCCTCGACACTACAAGCAACAAACAAACACCACACTCCCTGCACGTGGCACTTCCCGTAACAGTGACTGTCACCCCTGGCTGCACACCAGAACCACCTGGGGAGGTTTCAAACATCCCAAAGCCCAAGTCTTATCCCCGACTCCTGGGGACTGGATCCAAGGAAACAGTTTTTCCTGCTCCCCAGGTGGCTCCCCCAGGCAGCCAGGGTCGACAGTGATGCTGTAATCAGCATTCTCCCCATGCCTGCTCAAGGTGATCCGCAGATTGAGTCTGCAGCATTCAGTGACTTTTTTTTTTTTTTTTGGAAACAGGAGTCTCACTCTGTTGCCCAAGCTGGAGTGCAGTGGTGCAATCTCAGCTCACTGCAACCTCCACCTCCTGGGTTCAAGCGATTCTCCTGTCTCAGCCTCCCAAGTAGCTGGGATTATAGGCACCCACCACCACGCCTTGTTAGTTTTTGTATTTTAATAGAGACGGGGTTTCAGCATGTTGGTCAGGCTGGTCTTGAACTCCTAATCTCAGGTGATCCACACTCTTCAGCCTCCCCAAGTGCTGGGATTACAAGCATGAGCCACTGTGCCCGACCTACTCTTTATATTCGCAATGGCCCCTGTGCTTCCCCAGAAAACATTCCCTGATCACCCATCACACTGATGCCATCCTTGGTTGGATGGTGTCTGTGGTGTGGTTGCCATGGACACTGATCCGCCCCCAGCAGCTTCCCAAGCCGCTGCTGTCCCAGAGGACCAGGGGATCCCCCACCTACAGGGGGTGAAGAGTTCCAAGGACTGTCCCCACCCACTCCCACTGTATTGGTAAGTGACAACCACTAGTTCTGGGGGAGGGGGATGGGGTCGCCCTGATTTGTGGCATTTGCAGATTGCTGCTGTGCAGATACCCCCACCAGGGTCTACTGTAAGCTACTGACGAGAAGCCACTGGACACGGAATTGGGAAGAGATGTGTAAATGTGCTCTCTGGAGATGGAGTGATTCAGCTGCGACACACTGCTGCTCCCATGGCTTCCACGGTCCCCGGCCCAGCCCCACCCTGGCCAGAGGTCGTCTATGGGAGCGTGGAAGGAGCCGGGCCACAGCAGGCCTTCCTGGCTCCGACTCTCTGACTTTACACAGAGCAGGCCCCGGAAGCCCAGCACGGATTCCGCACAGATCACACAGCCTCTGCCGGGCCTGGCTCTCTTGGGCCTGTGACCCCTGAGAGCCCGTGATTTATAGACCATGTAGGGGCTTTCAAGGGCGGCTCTACCTTGGCTGGATTCTGGCCTCACATACCAACTGGGGGACCTGGGGACCTCCTGGAAGATGCGACTCCCTGCAGTTTGAGCTGCTGGGGAGGGGCCTTTTGGTTCCTGCCCGGTCCAGAACTTGGCATCAACAGTAGGTGCCCAATGCATGCACGCTGGTCAAGCTGAGCTGAACGTGGTGGCCCTCAATGACAAAGCATTCTCCATTCAGTCCTCATTTCACTCACAAATCTCCCAGGAAGGTGGGAGGCCTGGGTGTTACTCATTTCACTGGACAGGGAGAAGACTGAAGCTTAGAAGGAATCTGTCTAGGTCCCCCAGGCCCAAGTCTCTGGACAGCAAATGTGGGCTCCCTGGCTCACGCCTCTTCTGCACTGCCTGGCGTGAAGTTCATCTGCAGCTTGGGCGAGGAGTGGCCAAGAGGGGACTCTTTGATCCTCACAAAGACACAATGTGCCCCATACTGTGCCCCAGCTGACTGTGAGACGGCGAGGGGGCAGCCCTGGGCACACTGCGAGGGGAGCTGCCAGGGGCTGGGGGCGCTACTCACGTCTGGAATGAAGGGAGGGTCCAACATCCCGGCTTCTAAGCGCTTGAAGTTCATGTTCCTGAAGAAGGGGTGTCTCTTGACCTCTGCAGCCCCCTCCTCCTGGCAGCCCAGCCTCTGCTTCGCATCTTTTGTGAGCAGCTGCACCAGAGAGAGCCCTATGAAGCCACATCTGCGGGGCCTCTCCTCCTGCCTGGACATCCTGCCTCCACGGTGTCTGTGCCATGAGCAGGAACCCAGGACACTGCCCCTCCCTGCAAAGGTCTTGTTTCAGGGCTACCTCAGCCTGGGCATGCATCTGTGGCCACACGTTCCCAGCATGGCTAGATGCCTGCATGGGCCAGGAAAGCAGGAATTGGATCTGTTTCTCCCAGGACTATAGACCTAATTCCTGGGTTATGGTGGGCGCCCCTTCATGGGTGTCAAGTCAATGTCACCTCTTCTGCATAGGATAAGCAACAAAAAGCAAGGACGGCATCGATAGCTCTCTCTTGTTCACGTACTCAGCGAACTTGAAGACTTGTACCTCCTGGGGGCAAGCCCCTTCCTGATAGAGAGAGGACACCACCAAGGGACTTGGCCTCTAGAAGCGCTGAGACTCATGGGAGGCGGACGGTGCTCAGAGGACGCATCAAGCTGACACAGGTCGAGCACCCCGGGGCCAGGGGGCGTGACTGGCTGCCAGCTGGGGGTCAGGGAGCTGCATGGCGAAGGGGTATTTGAGTTGAGTCTTGTAGGACAAATAGGCTTTCAAGGTATGGGTGTGGGAGGGGCATACAGGTAGAGGGAACTGCACCAGCAAAGCAGTGTGGCAGGGTGTGCAGGGCGTGTCTGGGGAATACCCAAAACAATTGACTTAGAGAGCAGGAGGAGAGTGTGGAGTTCGGTCAGGTGGAGGGGGCTGGTCAGGGAGAGATGATGGAGGATCCTGAAGGCCAGGTCAGGTGGTGGGATTTTCATCTGGAGGTAGAAGGAGCCAGGGATGGTTAGGGTAGGGGAGTGTCTTCATCAGAACCAAGAGGCAGGCAAGTTACCAGGAGAGGGAGGCTGTGGAAGCAGACAGCCGGGTGAGATGGGATGAGGCTGTGGATGAGCCCAGAGGGCTGGACCCGGGGAGGGGGCCCTCGACTGGCCATGGCCGGTCACACGACCGCAGGGCTCCAGCTCCTGCCCTGCACTCCCGTCGCCCCAGCCTCGTGATTCTCTCTCTCCCCCCGCCTACTGAGCACTGCACCCATATCTAGTGGCTGTCTATTAAACGTCTGCTTTGCGGCTAAAATCCAGGGGAGCAGCCTGCATGGGGAGGGCCCAGCCTTGTCTTTGCCAGTGCCCCTTGCTCACATTCATTCCACGTACACGGCCTGCTGGCCCCTGTGGGGCAGATGCTTTGCCGGCTAGGGCACGCCGGGAGAGTGGAGCCAGATCGGCCTCCTGGGACTCAGGGTCTAGAGAGGGCTGCCCCCCAAACAAGGGAATCAAAGATGGCATCAGGGCCAGCACCAGGTTCCATCCTTGAAAGGACTAAGCAGAGAGCTCAGTCACTCACAGCGTCACCCTCTACTGCCCCCACGGACTGGCAGGGTCTGGCGCTCATGCCTCTGCTTCCTTCTCTGGGGGCTTCACTGTCCAACAAAGGCTCAGGGCATTGGGCTGGGCTGGCCCAGGCGCTTCGCTGTTCTGAGCCGTCCCTCAGAGGCAAGGCTCTTACCGCAGGGCTGTGGCGGCTGGCCAGGGAGGTGGCACAAACGAGGACGGGAAAGGCGAGGGCTGGGCTGGGTGGGCCAGCTCCTGCCAGGTGGGACGGCAGCCAGGGCCTGGAGCTTCTGCTTTTTTTCAAGAGAAGCCAGAAAATCTAGGTTATTATATGAAATCTCCTCATTTTTAAATCTTGGCAATGAACCTTTCATTTACTCCTTTTGAAAACCGTGTGCAGGTTGAACAAAACACCCACCTATATGCTGCTATTTGAAACCCTGGCATACAGTCAGCGGTTTGCAGCCATGTTGTCAGGTAAAGAGTTTGCAACCATGCTATCAGGTGGAGATCAGGAGAAGTGAGAGGAAGAGAAGGTGTGAGCTGGGGTGGGTGGGGCAGGCAGAGTGGGCTTCCTGGAGGAGGAGTATGGATGGGCTGGAGGACAAGTGAGACCAAGATGGCTGAAGGGGAAGACAGGGAGCTGGAGGGGGACTAAGGCCCAGTGCTGGGACTGAGCAGGAGCTTGGGGAAGATGGAGGCTGAGGTCTGGGCCCATGGACTGGGCTCAGGGGACAAGGAGGTGAGATGCATGAATTTCTGGGCTCCATTGGAGGGGGAGCTGGTTCTGTTGCTGCTAAGATGGAATGGGGGACAGACCCGGGGGCCAGAGACCGGCTTCCTCATTTACTGTGGAGGGGCCTCTGAGGCAGGCAGGGCTGGAGCCACCAGAGTCTAGAAACGGGTCTGGGGCCTGTGAGGTCTCCTGACAAGTCAGGCCCTGCAGTGTCCTGAGCTGCCGCCAGCTGAAGGGTACAGGGGAGGCCTAGATGCTGGACTGAGATGCTGAGACCCACGATCATTTGTAAGAGAAGCGGCAGCAAGGCCAGAGGCCAGTGGTTTTGTACCCACGGGACAGGTCCTCCAGGAGCAGCAGGTTTTCTCTCAGTGTCCACCAGGGGGCAGCAGAGGGGCAGCAGCTCCCCTGGTCCAGGCTGCAGCAGGAGATGCCAGCCCCAAAGACGGGGGCCAAGGTGGGTGACTGGGGTCCCGGGATGGGGATGGGGCCCTCTCCTCCTTGTCACCCTCTCAGTACATCCCCACATCCCTGTTGAGATGTCTCAAGACCTGCTTCTCTGAATGCCTGACCCTGACCTGGGACATATGGTGATGCTCTGACCCCCCTTTCCCTTGTCTGATAGAGATCTCCTGATAACACAGCCAAGTATGGCTGGCGCCCACGTTTCCATTTACCCGACCAGGGCTGCACTGCTCCTCCGGCCCCCACACCCTATCCCTGGCTGCGATGACCACGTGGCTTTCTCTGAGGCCCCAGCTGCACGGCGGGCCGACAGCTGTGGGGTTTGGGTGTGGGTCTGCTGTGCACACACAAGCCTTCTTCCCACAGCTCTGTGATGTGAGGACGAGGTTGGTGTTTGGCTGCAGGAGAGTGGCCTCTGGGGTGAGGAGCCCAGCCAGACGCTCCTGGGGCTGCTGGCAGTGCACCCTCAGGCCTTCCTGAGCAGAAGCATTGTGACTTTTAATCAGCTTCTGGGTCTGCTCCTTCCTAAACTCCAGCCCGGGTTGTCAATGCACACGCTGAGCCTGCTCAAAAGGTTTCTGCAGAGGTAGAGGGGTGGGAAGAGTAGCCCCCCCAGGCTCGGCCTGCCTGTCTGAGGCTCCGGGTGCTCGGGGCTCCAGAGAGAGGAGAGGAAGTCTGTGGCTCACAGGTGTGGAGCTGGGCACTCCGGCCCTTCCTGTCCCTGTGAGGCTGGCATTGGAGGGCAGCTGCTTGCAGCAGGGGTGCCTGCACAGCTGTGCTCAGCACCATAAGGAGGAGGGCCCCAAGGGCTGGACTTGAGGCCTGAGAGCCAGGCGGGAGCAGGGAGTGGCCGTCTCCCCACAGAGCCACTAGCCCTGGTTCCCAGGGAAGGGCCTGACAGCCGGCATGGGGTGCTCAGGGGCAGGGTGCGTGGGCGACTCCACTCCCACATCCCACACTTCCGATGGCTCCTGTCACTCCTTTATCTAGCTTCCAGTTCCCACATCTGGCCCTGCCCTACCAGCTCGTGTAATCGCCACTTCCATAGTGCCCTTCCTTTGGGTGGCTCAGACCTCACTATCCCTAGACCCTGTCGCGCAGGCGACCAGCAGTCCATCTTGCGGTGGAAAACTTTGTTATAAGCTGTTCAAAGACTGAAGTCATCACCCCCACCCCCTGCAGCCCTTTGTCTTAAGCCAACACTTGGAATCCAGAGTTGGAGGAAGCAGGAGGCCCAAGGGCAGGGGCAGGGGCCTAGCCCAAGGTCACTTTGTGTCTGGGGCGCCAGTTCAGACAACCTCTTCTCTGCCCTGTGTGGACGCCCCACAGGCTGGATGTGAGCACGTTCCACCCTGTTCCCCTCACCCCCTTCCCTCGGTTCATGGGTGTCCCTGCCCCGCCCAGGCTTTCTCCTGGAAGCCTCCACTGACCGCCCCAGTCCGCAGCAAGGAGTGCCCCTCGGCTCTAGCCTGGGGGGCATCACCACCACCCCACACCCTAGCATGCTCAGACCCCTGCCCCTTCAGCCTGTGTGCTGTTCTGAGGACAGACTGGGGCCAGGCCCAGGGAGGGGCACCACCAGCTCGAGGGTGGTGTCTGACCACCAGGACCTCACCATCTTGCAGATGGACTTGGCCTCCCTCGGAGAACTTGTGGGAGTACACCTCCTCGGTCTCCAGGACCCGGCGGTCCACCTCCTCCCGCTTCACCTTCTCCTTGCGGCCTCGGAACGGTGACTGGCCTTCGATCATCTCATAGATGAGGCAGCCCAGGCCCCAGTAGTCGGGGCTCAGGCCGTACCTCTGGTTGTTCAGGACCTCTGGAGCTGAGAGCAGAGCAGAGGAGAGAGGAGTGAGGAGGGGTGAGAGAGCTGGCAGTGCTGCTCACAGAAGGCCTGGAGTTTCATGGCAGGGACGCTGGCCCCCACCAACTCCTACCCACCAACGGCTGTGAATACCACCTCCTCCAGGGAGCCTGCCCTGATGACTCTCCTCTGTGGCCCCGAAGGACTCTGATTGTAACTTTAGAACTCTGACCACCATGGGTGGGAGTGTCCTACACTCTTGATGTCTCCTCACCTACAACATGAGCTACTTTATTCACTACTGTAACAAGCATGACACCTGGCACAGAACAGGCGCTATCCATATACTTGTTTCAATGAGTAAAGGTGTATCCACCCCAATTAAAGTTGATCTTAAATTTATCTGTAATTCAAACAATCTCTTGCTGTGTCTTCTCTACCACTTTGATAAACTGAGTTACAGATTCACCATAGAAATACAAAAAGAGAGTTCCACATCATCAGGCCACGTCGGTCTGAAGGGAAGTGCATCCGCACACGCGCTGGTTTGCACATGAGCCTAGGCAGATGCCTCAACACTGTGCAAAAGGAGACCGGGCAAAGGTACACACAGGTAGGCAGATCTATCATCCAGCCATCCCTCAACTATCACATCCATCCACCCATCCACCCACCCGCCTACCTCCCTATCAATCATCCATCAGCACTCACGTGGGCACACACACACTCACATACACACAGACACACACCCCACAGGTTGCCAAATGTCACGCAATCTGAAAATGACCCTCTAGCATCAGAGACAAAGTACCCCTCCCATGCAGCTGCTGTTGGCACCAGCCTGGCCAGAGGGCGGCAGCGTGCCTGATCCTCCCTCGGAGCTCTCTGGGCCCCTACCTCTCAGGGGAAGGAGGGTAGGTATGTGAAGCGCGCAGGAGGAAGCCCAGGGCGTGCCCCCAGTTGGCTGGGGGATTCTAGGGCACAGGACTTAACTCTGGGTCTCTCCCCTGCAACCCCCAGGACGCTGGTCTCAGAGCAGGCCGAGGAAAGGCGGCAGGAGCCCAAGGTTGCTCTCTACTGGAATCATGCTTGGTGACACAGCAGCTGTGTGCGCCTCTCATTTGGGGACTCTTCTGAATTACCTCCTTCCTCTCAAGGTTCCCTCCTCCCAGACCCCAGCTTCAATGTGACCTCCCCCAGCAGCGCTGTGTGCCAGGCTCCGACCCCTAAGAGTGGCTTGGCTTTGGACACAGTGGGGCTGGGGGCTGGGGAGTACAGAGAGCTCAGAGCAGTCCTCACATCTGGGGCCCTGTGCTCCCCCTCACCCTGGCTAAGGCCACCCCCCAGCAGCCCCGCAGAGACTGTGACTCAGCAGTGCATGAAGAGGTGAGAGGTTCTGTGGGTGGGCTCTGGGGGGCTTGGCCAGTGGAGAGCAGGGTCAGCTCCGGTGGGTATCAGGGTGTGGTGAACAAGGCGGCCCCGGCACTCACCCATGTAGCCAACGGTGCCCACCCGGCCACGGATCAGGTCTCCCTCAGGGATCTTCACAGCCAAGCCAAGGTCTGAGATCCTAATGTGTCCTGAGGGGGACAGCAGGGTCAGTGGGTCACTGGAACAGCCGCATGGACCCCTGGCCTTGCTGTGTGCCCTTGGGCAAGGCACACGAGTTCTTGGCATTCTCATCTGTCTGATGACAGCAGGGACCCCAAGATGCCATCTCAGGGTGACCACAAGACCCTTGGGAGAGTGTAGGAGTGGGAGGACACAGGAAAATGGCCACTCTTCAGGAGTGGAACATAGAGACGCAATAGGATGCCTGGCCCGGTTGGACGCTGACCGACCTGCCTGTTTAAAGGCTGAATGGGCTTCTTGGAAGGCTGAGGTCACAGAGAATCTTGGCCTGGTTCTGGGATTACCTCATGGGAAAAATGTGAGGTTCTTCTGGCATTCTGCAACAATTTGCTTAAGGGGAAAAAATTATAAAACAATTTGGGAAGCAGCTCCCAGACCTGCCTTGTTGGTCTCTGGAGGTTGGTTGTTTTTCACTTTGGAGAAACGAGAAGGGAAAACGTCTGGCCTGGCCTGGAAATGAACCTGAACTCACAGACCAGGACTCACCCCAGGGCGGGAGGCACCGAGCTGAGCTCCACCTCGCCTTTGTCCCCTCCCACGGCCCACCTGGGCCACAACTTACCCCGCAGGAAGGGGCACGTCCCCTTCACTTGCCTGCCTGTGGACACCTCCACCCCCATCCCTCCAGCCTAGATGTCAGCAAGGGCCAGTGCCACGGACCCCGCCAGGCTAGAGCCATGTGAACGCCCTGGCTCGGTGGTGGCTGACAGTCAGGACAGGAGAGGAGAGGTGTGGGCTTGGTTCTGAAACCAAGGGGGGCTCTGTGCTTATCCAGAGAGGGGCAGCAGGCCTGGGCCCTCTGAGCGCCCCACACAGGGCAGCATCCCCCACAGACCTCTCTTCAGGCCATCAGCGACCCGCTTTCTCCCCCTCCCTCTTCTGGGGGCTGCCAGGGTCTGGGGCCTGCTGGGAGGAGACCCATTGTCTGCCCTCAGCTCCCCACTGATGCTGCTGGGTGACTCTGGCAGTCTGGCTCCTCTAAGGCTCAGTTTTGCCATCTGTAAAATGGGCATAGAGATGCTGCCCTGCCCTTCTCTGTGCAGATGGGAAGATCTAGTCAGATCAAAGGAAACCAGCCAGGTGTGCTGGCTCATGCCTGTAATCCCAACACTTTGTGAGGCCAACGTGGGCGGATCACTTGAGGTCAGGAGTTTGAGATGAGCCTGGCTAACATGGTGAAACCCCATTTCTACTAAAAACACAAAAAGTAGCTGGGCGCGGTTGCATATGCTTATAATCCCAGCTACTCAGGAGGCTGATGGAGGAGAATCACTTGAACCGAGGCGGAGGTTGCAGTGAGCCGAGATTGTGCCACTGGACTCCAGCCTGGGCAACAAGAGCAAAACCATGTCTCGAAAAAAAAAAAAAGAATTACCCTGGTGCGGTAGCTCATGCCTGTAGTCCCAGCTACTTGGGAGGCTAAGGCAGGAGAATCACTTGAACCCAAGAGGCAGACATTGCAGTGAGCTGAGATCACGCTGTTGCATTCCAGCCTTAGCAACAGAGCGAGACTCTGTCTCAAAAAAAAAAAAAAAAGAAAAAAGGAAAGTGTAGAAACTATTTTCCAGGTGTGAGGCTAAACACCTGTGAGGGCTACTGTGGCTGTTCTTGTTATTCAATGCCCATGGCCGGGAGAAAATAACGATGGTAATGCACACACATGATGCCTAAGACATTTACAGCTGGCGAGGCTGGCCAGCAATTCCCCTTCAAGCTGTCCCACAGAAGCCTCTCTACCACCCTCTTCCCTCTGGGTGGGCAGGGCAGGATGCTTTGTTTCCGTTTCACAAACAAGATGAGAGGTGGAGAAGTCTGGACTCCTTGTTCAGTGCACTGTAGAGACTGCGTGCGCCCCGCCAGAAGTTATTTTAACACTTAGAACCTGATGGTCAAAGGGAATTTCAAAAACTCTGAATTTCAAAGTCTCTCTGAACACTGCCTGCTAACCAAGCAGGAGCTCTGTCCACACCCACTGCCTTGCCCCTTCCCCAGGTACCCAGCACTGAGCAGTGGGAGTGGTCGGTCTCCCCAGCCCTCTCTAAGAGTCCCTGGGAGGCTCTTTGCTTTCTCTGGGTTGTGATGCTTGCCTCAGCTACCTAGTAGGAAAAGAAGACTTACCATAATCGTCTAACAGGATGTTTTCAGGTTTCAGATCTCTGAAAGGAAAAACAATAAGCATCAGAGTGTGGGCATTCTGGGCAGCTAGGATACACTGGCATCTGGGTGGACCCCTTGGACTAACCAGGCCTGGGTGGGCACAGGGTGTTTCCTCCCCACCTTGTGGCTCAGGCTGTCTGGTTTGAGCCAAAATGATCTTCAGCTAATTTCTCTCCTTCCAGTAATTGAAAGCAACGCTGCTGTTTGCCACAGGCATTTCCCAACCCTGGAGAGTGATTGGGAAAGTTAGGAAAAGGCCAGTCGTGGCCCCTGTTCACACATCAATGACTCCAGGGCTGAGGATACTTCTGGCTGGGTAGTAGAGCCCCTTGAGGGCTGGGAAGACCCTGGAGGTCTCAGGATGGTCTGAAGGCAGAGCAGGGTCTGCGAGTGAAGGGAGCTATACAAGTGGGAAGAGAGGATCGAAGGGAGAGGGAGGAGTCACAGGAAAAAGATCCCCCTTAAGATGGGGCCTGCCGGAGCCTGGCACATCCCCCCACCTCTGGTTACGCTACAGCCTGGGAGAAAGCACAGCCACGGGGCACAGCATAGGTGTGGCTGCCTCATCCTGTCCCTAACGTTTCTTCTGTTGATGACAGGATCTTGCTTACAAGAAAGGGAGCCTCTGCATTCTCAGGATTCGGGGGAGAGGCAGCACAGGAGATGGTTTTATAGGAAAACGTCTTCTCTATGGGTAAAAGAACAGCCAACAGGAGAGTGCGTGCAACTCAGGTAAGCCGTGGGGGCAAACAGTACACAGGATCTGGATGGAGGCTCCAGTTCTCAACTACCCAGCTTTGTTTATTTAACTGATGGCAGCTGTCCTCATGTGGAGTGGTTAATGTACCCAAATCCAGCCAGTCTGCCTCACCAAGTGATAATTGGTGTTTGTGTATCCTTATTTATCACAAAATACGTTTGTTGTCTGTTACTTAAATGGCATTCTTTTGATGTATTAACAATTCCAAATAAGGGCAGGAGCCATCATCTCAACAAGCCAGCTGCCACCAGCCTAGCATGGCAGCTCATTAGTGGGCACGGGTCAGAACCAAGCCTAGAGAGAGGCCGTGGGGGAGTGATCACAGCCAGGGAGGAGGCACTGTCATCTCTCTACCCTGGAAGAGGAGGAACTAGAACTTGGAGGGCTTTCTTTTTCTTTTTAGAAAAAGGCAATCAAGTGGAGAATCTTTTTTCAACCCTTAGGGAAAATTTTCTGACTTTCTTTTCACTTGAATGAAAACAACAAAAACATAAATGGGGAGATGGTATGGGGGGAAGGGCATGTCATCAGACCATTCTTTCTTCTTTTCAAGACCTTCTTGGGCTCCCAAGATGAGCTCTACTGCAAAGGTCTTCAAACTGGGCTGTGTGTCAGGGTTCTGCCAGGACTGACCAGGGGTTTCCCCTCCTGCTGGCAGTTTTAAGGGTCTGGGTTTCTTCACATCATGATGCTCTGTCCTGGCATCTTTTGGGGATCTCCCTCCCACCTGCCCTTTCTCAATAACTCTTCTCCCAAGTTACAGAAGAAAAGCAGCCTCCTCCTCTCCTAAATATGACTGCAGCGCCCCACTCCAGATGTCGAAACCCCCGGCTCCAATGGACTGACTGGAAATGAGATCTACTACTAATTACAATGGCAACTCGACAGAAGCAGCTATTTTATTTTATTTTATTTTTGACACGGAGTCTCGCTGTGTCTCCCAGGCTGGAGTGCAGTGGCAATCTTGGCTCACTGCAGCCTCTAAGTTAATGTGATTGATTCTTCAGCCACAGCCTCCCAAGTAGGTGGGGATACAGGTGCACGCCACCATGTCTGGCTACTTTTTGTAGCTGTAGTAGAGACGGGGTTTCACCATGTTGGCCAGGCTGGTCTTGAACTTCTGACCTCAGGTGATCCACCCACCTCAGCCTCCCACAGTGCTGAGATTACAGGTGTTAGCCACCATGCCCAGCCAGAGAAGTTATTTTAACACTTAGAGCCTTATGGTCAAAGGGAATTTCAAAAACTCTTATACATATCCACATGTTTGTTTCAGAGATGTATGCTCATCAATGAAAGACTTTCAGGCAAAAAGTATATTACTGACATTCTCGGGGGATGGAGAGAGTGAAGGAAATGATAGAAAATTCCGCATCACTAGAGAGCTTTCTGTGCATTTTTTGGATAAATGCGCATTTGTTACAGCAACTAGAGATTCCACTGGATCCCTTGAAGAGTGTGATATAACTGTTCAATTTCAAAATATCAAAAATTGCTACTATTTCAATATGATGGAATATTTTAACTGTCTACTTAACATGCAGCGGCACTGAGATTTTCAAAATTCTTTCAGGACTGGGAGAAAAAATCTGAAGGGCACTGCTCACTGTGAGGGGAATTGGGACCCCTGGCCCTACAACGTCCAGGTCCCTGTGGGATTGAGGTGGGTGGGGAGAAGGGTGAAGACCAGAGCAGGCTGAGGACAGCGTGGGGTGGGACCATGGGCCACTCTGATTCTTACGTGGGCAATGTCCGCACCCAGGTCTTCCCAGGGCTCATCCCAGATAGTGGCCACCAGGCCCCTCACCCCCATCAAGCTTCCCTGGGTGCTGGGATGGAGGCGACTGGAGAGAGCAGTGGTTGGGGCCCGTCGTTGACTTGAAGGAGCAGTCAGTTTCGGGAGCATCATTTCACTCGCTTGGCTTCCCTAAGCTTTGGAGGCTGGGGAACACTGGCCAGCGGGTGGCCCACCTCACCTCCTGGGTGCCAGGGCCCAGGTTCCTGGAGTGGAAAGTCTGTCTGACTCTGCACCCTCCCCTGGTGCTGACCAGGGCTGATTTCCAGAGCGACGGCAACCACCTGCCTAAGGGTGTGGAGGGGCTGGCCCCAGCCCCTCGGACTTAGACTTGGAAGGCCTGGTGGCCCCACTCACCGGTAGACAGTGTTCTCACGGTGGAGGTCTTCCAAGCCGCAGAGGATCTCTGCCGAGTAAAACAAGGCCCGCTCCTCCTCGAAGCCGGGGGTTGCCCATGTTGTAGATGTGGAACTTCAGGTCGCCCCCGTTCATGATGGTCAGGACCAAGCACAGTGCATCCTTGGTCTCGTAGCATATGCCAGGTTGACCTGGGAACGCAAGAACAGGGCCGTGGTAAGGTCATGACAATGGCCACTCCCTTCTGCTTCCCTCCTCAGGATCCCGGGAGCTGGGGTGGATGGGAACAGAGCAGCCTCACCCTGCTCCCCTGCGCCCAGATGCCTGCAGTGACCCTGCCTGCTGCCTCCTCGGCTGATAAAGGGCTCATACCAGCTCCTCCCATTCAGTGGCTCAAGGTGAGAAGGCCAAGGTGGGTGGGACAGGCTGGCACCCTGACCTCCCAGTGAATCCAACAGGTGGTGTCTGTGCTCCCTCCACAGAAGCACATGCGTGCAGCAGCTGCGGAAGACTGGACGGTGCCTTGTTGGCCGGTCAGAAAAGCAGGGCTCAGCTGCCCTTCTGGCTGTGGGAGCCATGATCACAGGGCCGAGTAGGAATGGGCTGGAGGGGGCAGCGGGGCTTCAGGAACTGGAGCTCGGCCTGGTAAAGGCTTTCTTTTGCATGCAGGACGTGCCGGGTTGATATGGTTTGGCTGTGTCCCCACCCCAATTTCACCTTGAATTGTACTCCCATAGTTCCCATGTGTTGTGGGAGGGACCCGGTGGGAGGTAATTGAATCGTGTGGGCCGTTTCTCCCTTACTGTTCTCACGGTAGTGAATAAGTCTCACAAGATCTGATGGTTTTACAAGGGGAAACCCCCTCTCACTGGGTTCTCTTTCTTCTCTTGCCACCACCACGTAAGAAGTGCCTTTCGCATTCCACCGTGATGGTGGGGCCTCCCCAGCCATTTGGAACTGTAAGTCCATCCAACCTCTTTCTTTTGTAAATTGCCCAGTCTCAGGTATGTCTTTAGCAGCAGTGTGAAAATGGACTAATACACTGGTCCACCTGGCAAGGGGGCCACCAAGAGACGGGGTCTAGTCCTCTTTGGTGGAGTCCAGACACCTGAGGCTCTGTGAAGCAAGGCCAGGGCGGGGCAGGAGAGAAAAATGACACCGGAAGGTAATCCTTTTCCACATAGGGAGGCGGCACACATGAAACCTGGCCGTCGTGGGCCAGGCTGGGACAGGCTGGGCCATAAATCCAGTGCATCGACATCAGCTATTTTTGAGGAAAGGAGAGAAACGGCAGCGGAGGATGAGCGAGCTCAGGGGGACTGTGCTTCTGCTGCAGCTGCTGCAGCTGTCCCCCTTCCTCCCACCTCTGTCCTGGTGATCGCTGAGAAAGGGCTCCAGGAGGTGTCACCACGGGGAACTCCCTGCCAGGGGCTGTGGATGGGGCACACTTAAAAGTCTAGCCATTAAAACCAAAGGCCCTTAAAGACGTGCCACCCAGCTTTGTGAGATACGCGATCCTCTTCCCCAAGCAGGACCCAGCAGCACCACCCCCGGCCAGAGCCAGCACTGTCTCTTCAGAGCTAAGGCCCCACAGGCAGCATCCAGGGGTCCCTGTGGAAGGGGCTAGCAGTGGGGAGGAAGGTTCTGGACTCAAGAAGGCCCGGGGCTGAAACGACGGCTGGTGTTAGCCTCATCCGCCTCATGTCCATATACCATGATGCCACCCACACCTGTACCCTGGACAAGGCTGGCAGCTGGGGGTGGCCTGGGATGAGATCCCAAGATGCAAACTTCCCTCCTCTTGGAGTGCCACTTTATAACTCCCATCCCCTGCCTCTGGGGAACGACCCAAGCACTAGGATGGTAGCCTCTCTCCTCACTCACATGGCAGGTGGGAGTTTAACTGGGGCAAGCTTGAGGGGCAGCTATCCGGGAGCAGCTATCAGATGAAAAATGTACACATCCTCTGCCACATCAGTCCCTCCACTAGGAACGGGTCCTAGGGATGCACCCGCAGAATATGCCACACGGATATCTGGGGATAGACACTGCAGCATGGTCTGTATATATATATATATATATATATATATATATTTAATACAAAGTCTCACTCTGTCGCCCAGGCTGGAGTGTGGTGGTGCGATAGCTCACTGCAAAGTCCGCCTCCCAGGTTCAAGCAGTTCTCAGGCCTCAGCCTCCCAAGTAGCTGGGATGACAGGCACCCACCACCATGCCTGTCTAACTTTTGTATTTTTAGTAAAGATGGGGTTTTGCCATGTTGACCAGGCTGTTCTCAAACTCCTGACCTCAAGTTATCCATCCGCCTTGATCTCCCAAGCTGGGATTACAGGTGTGAGCCACTGTGCCTGGCCCTGTCATGGTTTAAAGAGGAAAACAATTCCCATCCATACAGATTATGCTTTACCTCTTCAGGAGAATGATGTCCAACTTTAAAAAGGGGTGTGACTATAGGTCTGGATGGAGAAAGAGATCTACAATGTAAGGGAAAAACATTCCTCCATAAGAGGTACAGGAAGATCCACTGGCTAAAAATACAGGAAGAGCCCATTGGCTAAAAGCCTGTGAGTGGATGAACATGTCTGGAGTGATTACTCAAAGAGGAAAGCTTTTCATTTTATTGTGTATCATTCTGTGCTGTTTAAATTTTTATCTTGTACATATATTATTATTATTTTCTTTTGAGATGGAGTCTTGCTCTTGTCACTCAGGCTGGAATGCAGTGGTGCGATCTCGGCTCACTGTAACCTCTGCCCCCCTCAGCCCCCGAGTAGCTGGGATTACAGGTGCGTGCCACCATGCCTGGCTAATGTTTGCATTTTTAGTAGAGATGTGGTTTCACCATGTTGGCCAGGCTGGTCTTGAACTCCTGACTTCAGATGATCCCTCTGCCTTGGCCTCCCAAAGTGCTGGGATTACAGGCATAAGCCACTGCGCCCGACCCATGTATTATTATTTTTAACATATGCATATATTTATTTTTAGAGATGAGGTCTTGCTGTGTCACCGAGGCTGGAGTGCAGTGGCATGATCATAGCTCACTGCAGCCTCGAAGTCCTGGGTTCAAGCAATCCTTCTGCCTCAAGCAGCCTTCTGAGTAGCTGGGACTACAGGCATGCGCCATTGTACCCAGCTTTATTTTTTATAACAACATGTAGCAGAAGATATTAGAGCTGACCAAATATCCATCCACTTCCTATTTCCCAGCCTCTCCTGAAACTAACTTGTCTCTGCGTTGACTGGTTCCGGCTGGCAGAAATTGAGGAACATCTGTCCAGCGGAAGCAGCAGAAAGTCTCCGTGTGGAACCCCTAGCACTCACGTTCAGGCTCCAGATGGGGCAGCTTTTAGCTGGAGGAGGGTGGTCCAATCTGATTGGACTTCAGGTGAGTGACAGATGAACCTCTGCTGTATTCAGCTACTTAGGGTTTGGGGCAAATTTGTGATTGCAGCAGGGCTCAGCCTAGACTAACAACACACAAAGACTCGATGGTACCACTCCAGGATGCTGGCACTAAGGTCCCCCACCACAATGGCACCAGCCTAGAGGGTCTGTGGAACCCACAGCTCCCAGGCTGGGCCCAGATGAACTTGCTTTGTCCACTGAGGAGTTTGCAAGGTGGTCCAGGAGAACAGAGGCATCAGTCTCATGCACAGCGGGGGAGCCAGGCACTGGCCAGCTCTGGGGATGGGACAAAGCCAGCCACAGCCGACCACAAGGGGCCGCGTGATGGAGAGATGTCTTCCCTCCTTTCTGTAGCTCAGCACCGTCACTGGCATTGCCCTTCCCCAGCGTGGGGACCTGCCGCATTGGAGGACCATGTCCTTCCGGAGCGAGGGAAGCCACGGACCACAGAAGGGCAAGCGGTCACTGGGCCCGGACACTCACTCACCACAAACTGACTGTTGACCTTCTCGAGGATCTGCTTCTCATTGAGGGCCATGGACTCCCCTTTCCTCTTTTTGATCCTCTTCTTCTCCAGACGCTTGCAGGCATACATTTTACCCGTGGCCCGAACCTGGCAGGCACAGACCTGTGGTACAAGAAAGAAACCAGGGTGGAAGGAGCACCAGGAGGCCTGCCCCGAGCTCCTCCAGGGCCAGGACCACAGGGCTCCCAGGTGGAGAATGGATGGGGCCAGAGCTGGCCCTGCCTGGCTTCGTGGGTGCTCGAGGCTCCCAGGACCCCATGATGCCTGGCCTGGGGCCCATGGCTGTCCTGGGCCCTGCCCTCCCCTCCTCCGCCCCTTGGAGGATTCCCAGGCCTGGAAGGGGTAGAATGAGCCCCTCACACCAAGACTTAGAACTGACTGGCCCAGTACTGTCCCATTCTCAGGGCGACTAAACTTCTACAGGCTGTTGGCAGAGAAGTTTGCGGGGCAGTGATGGGAGACCCTCAAGAACTCTGACTTTATAATTATGTAAGTGGGAACCAAAGCATTTGGGCTCAAGTCTTAGTTCTGCTCCACATTGTCTGTGTGGCCTTGGGTCACCTAACCATTTGAGACCTCGGCTTTCCTCATCTCTAAAATGGGAATAACAAGGCTTGCCTCACGTGCTGGGAAGATCGGATAATGGACAATGAAATCCTGAATCTTGTGTGACAATGTCATCCAGGCCCTGAGTGGCCAAGGTTGCCCAGCCTCCTCACACCCTCACAGCTTCTCCCCACACACAACCAGGACTGCCCATTTGTCCACTGCAGGCTGGACCCTGCCCAAGGCTGGCGGAGGAGCCCCCTCTGTCTCACCTGCCCAGCTCCACACTCTCCTTTCGCCTTAGACACACCTGATAGCCCCACGGTCACTGACTCTCCCCTGCCCTCACTGCCCCCTGGGGGACCCACACTGAGCCACTGGTGCCCCCCGGGAAACCCCTTTGCTGACCCTTTAGGCCAATCCAGAAGGGACAGGAAAGGTGACTTGAATATAAGAACTTTTGAATAAAAATGCGAATGTTCACTCACCTCCCCCGAAGCCCCCTTTTCCTAGCACTCGATACTGCCTGAAAGTGTTTTTGGTCACCGGTTGCCTGGAAGAAAGAAGAATCCCACATTGGTCTCATGGTGCCAAGATTCAGAATCCATAGGAAACTACCGCACCACTGAGAGCAGCTGGTGTGAGGTGTAATTCCAGGAGCCCCACAGCAGCCCTAGGGACTCCCAGGAATCATCGCTGCAGAATGGACCTTCGAGGACTTACTCTGAGGCTGAGTGTTCAAATCCCAAGCCCTGGCCCCCGGCCCTCTGCAGGCTGGGGGATGCACCGGCCTCGCTTGCTCAGAAGGCTTGAAACCAGACTTTCCGTGTGGTTCTCCCCTCTCTTTGCAAATCATGCGGTGAAACTCAGAAGGAAGCTGTGCCTTTGGTGCAGGGAGGGGTGGGGGCCAGGAGCCACAGAGGACCAGCGTCCCCACGGAGGACAAGAAGGAGATCACAGCCCTCCCCCACACCTGTGCATCTCAGCCTGCCCAGCAGGATGGCCATGCTTCCTGTCCTGGGTGCAGCCTGTTCCTTCCTGCGGTGCTCCTGCTGCTGGCCCAGGAGACCCAGCCTCAGGAGTGGGTAGAGGTTGCTGGTCTTCAAACTGTGTCCTGGGGATCTTCACCACTGGTTCCCAGCCTTTCTACCACTAAGGACCCTTTATTATATTTCCCACATAGATGCAGAACATGAGAAGATCCTGGCTGCCAAGATCGGATTGGAAGTAATGATCACCTTGAATCTCCCGACTTCTCATTTTTGTTTTTTTTTGTTTGTTTTTTGTTTTTTGAGACGGAGTCTCGCTCTGTCGCCAGGCTGGAGTGCAGTGGCGCGATCTCAGTTCACTGCAACCTCCGCCTCCTGGGTTCAAGCGATTCTCCTGCCTCAGCCTCCTGAGTAGCTGGGATTACAGGCACACACCACCACGCCCAGCTAATTTTTGAATTTTTAGTAGACATGGGGTTTTACCATGTTGGTCAGGCTGGTCTCAAACTCTTGACCTCATGATCCAACTGCCTTGGCCTTCCAAAGTGCTGGGATTACAGGTATGAGCCACTGTGTCTGGCCAACTCCTTGTTTTAATGAGCCAAAGCCATTTATAACATTGAATCAGACAGAACTTCTGATCACGAGGCACAGTGGCACTTCTTGGAATAAACAAAGACACGGTCCCATCTAGTGGCCATAAAGGACCTCATGGTGCAGAGGGCTTGTGGTTTGCATTGCTGGTCTGCTTGGCTAAACACAATCAGCTTAAAATGTGAAAATTGGTTCTTGGCTCTCCAGGACTATTTTTGAGCACTGCCTCCAAACTCCTCAAAAGTCCAGACCAGGGCAGGGGTTGGATTGAGACTGAATTGGGCTAAAGAACTGGGTCAGCTGAGGATAACCAGGGAGGCTTCAGTCACCCAGAAGCTCCTGAATGAATGAGTCTTCCCCTGGAAATCACATCTGCAGCACCACAGCCACACTCACAGGATAGCCCTGAAAAGCCAGGGTACTCTCTGGCACCCCATGTTGAATCTGCATGCCATGCTATGGCTCACTTCTCCCTTCACCATGTTTCCTCAGGACCCGGGGCCCAATCCCCCACCAAAGCACAGAGCTGCCCCTCTGCGGGTCTCCCCCACTGCTCTTCCGCACAGGAGCGGCTGGGGGGAGCCTGCCACACGCCTGCCTGTACCACGTGGCCCTGGGAAGCCTTTTCTGCATCCGCCCCCGAAACCACATGAAGGCAGCCCGCCTAACAGTTTACGACGCATGGAGGAGAAACGGTTGGTCGGCGTCGCCACAGAACTCCTCTGCTGGGGGAAATGAGTGGAATGCAAGTTCCCAGAAATTTCTTGGTTAACCCTGGGAGGAAAAAATCCCTTTACTATTTCAGCAGTACAGCACCAACGGGCAGGATCTTGCGCAGGGTGCTCTTCGTCATGTAGAGCATTCCCAGCCCAGGCTCCTACCCTCCAGGCTCCAAAAACTTAATGCCTTCAAAAGGGTGAACTCTCAACTTCTTTGCAATCAGGCCACAGATTACAAAGGACAACTTCTCCATTTCATGTGCTTGGTGCAGAGGGGGAAAAGAAAAGCCAGTGACCACCGACAAAGGCTGCTATGTGAACTGGAGTGCTGGGTGGCCCGGGGCCCAGGACTTGAGAGAGGAACTCTGGTTCAGGTTCCGGCCTTGCCAGGCCCTTGCTGAGTGGCCCAAGGCTGCTCCATCAACTCCTCTGAGGAAAATGAAGATCATGAGAAGGCCTTCCATCCAGTGGAGGGCTCTTTGGAAACTGGTGTTGTGACAGATGTCATTATTTGAACTCCTAGGAAAAAAGGACATGCCCTCCTCTGGGGGTCTCTATAGTAACGATATCCACTGCTCCAAGCAGGCATGGGGGCTTCTATAATCCTCACAGCAGCCCAGGGAGTGGGGATCATTATTGTCCCATTCTGCAGATGAGAATGCTCAGGCTTCAAAAGGTGAAATGAGTTGCCCAAGGCTCTGGCTGGTAGTGGTGGGCTGGAGTTGGGGTCTAGGCAGCCCATGGTTTGCATCCTGACCCCACACTGCCACTCTGGGAAGGTGGGCACAGATTGGGGTTGTGTGTTGCACAGCCCAGGGCTCTGAATGGGGTGTGCAACACACATGGTGAACACAGCTCCACTGGACTAACCTGTAATTGTCAGAATCAGGACTGGGCCTCTAGCAAGTTGGCTGTGCCTCCCAATATCAGACCTGGTGAAGTAGGGCTGATGGCAGTGATGCTGATGATGGCGGTGATACTGATGATGGCGGTGATGCTGATGACAGCAGTGATGCTGATGACGGCAGTGGTGCTGATAACGGCGGTGATGCTGATGATGGAGGTGATGCTGATGATGGCAGTGATACTGATGATGGCGGTCATGCTGATGATGGCAGTGATGCTGATGATGACGGTGGGATATTGATAATGGTGGTGATGCTGGTGATGGTGGTGATACTGATGATGGCGGTCATGCTGATGATGGCAGTGATGCTGATGATGACGGTGGGATATTGATAATGGTGGTGATGCTGATGATGGCAGTGATACTGATGATGGCGGTCATGCTGATGATGGTGGTGGGATACTCATAACGGCAGTGATGCTGATGATGGTGGTGAGATATTGATAACAGCGGTGATGCTGATGATGGCGGTGATACTCATGACGGCAGTGATGTTGATGACAGCGGTGATGCTGATGATGGTGGTGGGATATTGATAACAGCAGTGATGCTGATGATGGCGGTGATGCTGATGATGATGGTGGGATACTGATAATGGCGGTGATGCTGATGGTGGTGATATTGATGACAGCGGTGATGCTGATGATGGTGGTGGGATATTGATAATGGCGGTGATGCTGATGGTGGTGATATTGATGACAGCGGTGATGCTGATGATGGTGGTGGGATATTGATAACGGCGGTGATGCTGATGATGGCAGTGATGCTGATGATGGTGGTGGGATATTGATGACGGCAGTGATGCTGATGATGGTGGTGATACTGATGATGGCGGTGATGCTGATGATGGCGGTCATGCTGATGATGGTGGTGATACTGATAGCGGCGGTGATGCTGATGATGGTGGTGATACTCATGATGGCGGTGATGCTGATGATGGCAGTGATGCTGATGATGGCGGTGATGCTAATGATGGCAGTGATACTGATGATGGCAGTGATGCTGATGATGACGGTGATGCTGATGATGGTGGTGATACTGATGATGGCGGTGATGCTGATGATGGCGGTGATACTGATGATGGCGGTGATGCTGATGATGGCAGTGATGCTGATGATGACGGTGGGATATTGATAATGGCGGTGATACTGATGATGGCGGTGGGATATTGACAATGGCGGTGATGCTGATGATGGCAGTGATGCTGATGATGATGGTGGGATATTGATAATGGAGGTGATGCTGATGATGACGGTGGGATATTGATAATGGCGGTGATGCTGATGATGGCGGTGATGCTGATGATGATGGTGGGACATTGATAATGGCAGTGATGCTGATGATGGCGGTGATGCTGATGATGACGGTGGGATATTGATAACAGCGGTGATGCTGATGATGGTGGTGATGGACACAACAACTGCATTCAGCAGTTTACATCCTGTAGCCAAATGCCTGAGCTTTGTGGAACACCTGCCTTGTTCCAGCAGGTGCTGTGCTTATCTTATCTCTTCCTCAGCCCAAGCCCACAATGCAGGCACAATCATCCCCATTTTACAAATGAGGATGCTGAGGTGTGGAGACAAGAGTGACCCTTTCTGAGGCCCTTCCTTGGGAAGAGGCAGAGGCGGGACTCAGACCCAGGCTGGGGACTCTGGTGCCCTCAGTAGATATCTATGCCGATCCTTTCCTATCAAGTTCTCCTGGAGCCAGGATGTGCCTATGCAGGGTGGACAGTGGCCACTAAGGAGGCCATCCCTGGTCACACTGTCATCCCCCACCAGTCAGGTGGAGAGAAACCACCTATCTATGGCTGCAGAGCCTAGGGTTTTCTGCTGGGTTTCCGGAAGTAGGCAGGGAAGGGCTGTGAATGGGGCTCGGAGGGGCTCCTGGCCTGCAGCTTCCTGAATGTCTATGGGGAACACGGACAGCTGTGGAGCTGGCAGGCAGCAGCGGATGGCCCCTTTCTCAACAGACGCCCCCAGATGGCTGTACATGCCAGGCCTCTGGGGACAGGGACTTTGGGCTGTGGGAGAAGAGGCTCCCACCCTCATCTACCAGCTCAGCCCAGCATGGATTTACACGGGCATCGCCCTGCTCTGCAAATCCTGGGCCAGTGAAGGTGGCAGAGCACTGCACTGGGGGTTCAGGGCCAGGGGCCCATCAGCAGCACTGCTGGCTTGCTGGGTGACAAGCCAAGTCAGGTCCTATGTTCTGCTTCCTCATCAGTCACAGGGGCCACATGTGCCCAAGTCACAGTCACGCATGGGAGAGCACTTTGAAGAGAATAAGGCAGCAAGCACAGAGGAAAAGAGACTTCGTCTCCCCCATTATTAGAGAGACAAGAAAATGAGCAACAAGGAAGCTACATGCTCACTCACTAGGTAGGAAAACACGAGAACAGCATTGACGAAGCTGAGAAGCACGCACTTGGGCACTGTGGGACTGGAGGTCAGGGGCAGCTATTTTGGACGGCAGCTTAACAGCACTTACAGTTTAAAATCAGGTGCCTTCTGACCCAGAAATTCCTCTGCTAAGAATTTCTCTGGATGTACTTGCAGAAGTACTTAAAGATTTATGTACAAAGCTATTCATTAGTTAGGAAGGGCTGTACCCAGAAAAATGGAGAACAACTTCAATATCCATTCACAGGGCACTGGATCAAATCAAGGATGTGCAACTACTCCAAGGAATATGGTAGCTCTTTATTTGCTGGCAGAGAAAGAATTCCCAAAGACAGCAAAGCAAAAAACGTAAGAACAAGATGCTGTTTACGTGTGCGTGAATGTGTGTGTCTGCTTGAGTGAGCATACAGCATTTCTGGAATACACAACTAAATTAACAGAGGAGCCTGGTTAATTTTGCTTTAACCATGAGCCCATGGGAGGTAACTAAATTTTATATGAATTCTCAGGTGAAAAATGTGTACCCACTGCTTCCCTGATCTGTATGGGGTGTGGTGGACTCACCTTTCCAACCACTTCCACTGGAGAAAGCGGTCAAAATACATGCTGTCCAGATATTCGTGGAATGGTTCTCCTCTCAGGTAGTCGTGGACAGATCTAGCTCAGATGGAAAGAGGATGAACATTTTACAATCACAATCTTCCAGCACAGGGGCAACGCTGTATCCAGCTTTGGAAATGCAAGCAAACAGGGCCTCTCAACCCATGCAGATGCAGCACGTCTGGCCAGAGGCCCTGCCATTCTACTGAGGGTTGTGTGAAATTCGTTGGTCCTGCCAACATTTGTTGGGTACCTGCCATGTGTTGGGTACTGTTCTAGGCTCTGGGATACGGCTGGGAGCATGGGGTTGGCATTGTATGTGGGACACAAACAGTGAATAGTAAACATGAAATAAACGATCCCAGAGCTATGTCATTATGAATGAGTTCAGGGATACGAGGGTTGAGGGGTCTCTGAAGAAGTGACCTTGAGCTGAGAACAGAGGAAGACTTCATGAGGTGCAGGGAGGGGCTGAGAGTCAGAGGTGGTGGGTGGTGGGGGGAAGGGTGGGGGCGCAGTCCCTCAGAACCGCAGCTCTGGATCTGGTTTTGGACCAGCAAAGCCACACTGGGAGTTTTTCATGCATGCGGCGGAACTGACTGGTCACCTGCTGTGGGCCCTGGGATGTTGTGGTTCTATGGATCTTAGGCCATCAGGGCAGTGTCTGGCAGGGTTCCAAAACTGACTCAGGCAGGATGAGCTTCTTCCCTTTAGAAAGTGGCCATGCTGAGTAATCTAACCCAGCCACCTGGGACTTGGGGAAGGGAAGGGACTACGGCAGGTGCGGCACGTCAGAGGCCGTGTCCTGCCAAACCTGAAAGCCACTGTTGGGGGCCAAGACAGCCATTCCCTCAGAGTCAGGGTCACCAACCAAGACCCCACCCACTGTCGGACCTGACTCCTGGGCAGCTCCAAGAGACCAGCAACCAGGCTTGCTCTGCCCACCAGAGCCTCTCCCCCACCACCTAACCCAGGGCTGGGTCCCGGGACGGCCCTCCCAGCTCCCCTCAAAGTGTATGCAGGTTGCAGTTTTTCTTGTATAAACTCCATGAATGCCAGGATTGAGTTCTTGTTCACCTTTGTATTCCCCAGAAGCCAGCACAGAGCCAGGTACACAGTAGGTACTCAATTGATGTCTGTGGTGCTGAATAAGGGCATGCAAAAGCCCCCAGGCTCATCCAGCTGTGTGGGGTAACGTGGTTTGGGAGAGCTTTTGTGTGTGTGCATGTGTGTGCTCCTCGGTGCTCATGTCTTCAGGGTGTGTATGTGCAGGATGGGGTGGGGGTTTCATTGGTGCTCTGCTGGCAGCATGCCCATTGATTTGTCTCACCCCCTGCGGGGCAGACGTGCCACCTGCAGACAAGGTAACAGGGTTTGGCTGAGATGCCCGCCTGCATCAGTAGCCCTGGCTCTGGTTGGTGGTGGGGGTGGGGGGTGGGACCCTGAGAAAGATTTCCCAACCACCCAGGCAGGGTCAAAGTTTTGCACATTCCTCTGTCTCAACAGCCTGGAGAGCCACTTGTTTTCAACACCCTTTGCAGCAGATGTTTTCTTTGGACTTGGCACCGCGATATCTTTTTCTCTTCATGGGAAGTATACAAACAGTTGGTATAACTTGGCTGAAGCCACCAGACACTGAAGACCGCCTCAGTGCCCTGTATGGTCAGGTGGAGAGCTGTGGCAGCCCCCTCTCTGGGCAGCCCGGGGAGGACAGGCCAGGTGGCTGGGGCACTTACTGTGCACAGGCAGAAAAGAGTTCTTTGCACGGCTTCTGCAGGAGCTTCTCCTCCGTCTGGGAGACTAGGTCTTGGCCAACTTGGGCTATGAAAACAGAGGACTGGAAGGAGGAAGGGAAGGGAGGTGGTCAGTGAGGAGTCAGCAGCAGTGTGGCTGGGTCTGCCCACAGGTGTTGGGCTAAGAACCAGCCAGGCTCCAGGTGCTGATGCACCTGGCAGCCCATCTCCGCCCCAGCGAGTGGCCAGCTGCCTCCTCCAGCCTGTACCTGGCTCTGGGCTACCTAGACACTGGTGGTTTGGGGAGGTGGCTGAGCTGGAAGGCGATGAATGAGCCCAGGCTCAGAGTGAGACTCCTGGCTGTGCCACTTACCAGCTGCATGACCTCATGGAGGTTTTGGCTTCTCTGAGCCTCATTCCTCATCTGCATAACACTGATAATGATAGTCCCCATGGCCTGGGCATGTAGTCAGAGCTGACAAGGTGTGCAAATGCTCCCAACTGTAAGGGGCTGTGCAGCGTGACCCAGCCCGTCAGTGAGCCCCTAGCAGGCTTGGTGATGTCCCTTGACCATGCTGGGCCTCTTTCCTCCAAAGGCAAGAGAAGAGGAACACCTGCCCAGCCTCGAGGTTTATGTGCAAAAGGGTTTGGATCGGGCCAAGGTGGACAGGAAGGCTCAGGAAGGGGCGAGCAGGGGAGGGGCGAGGAGGGGGAGGGGCGAGGAGGGGGAGGGGAACCACAGCCCTGGAGCTGCAAGCCTAGGTTTGAATCCCAGATCTGTGACTCATAGCTGTGGCCTTGGTCTTAACGGCTCAGCCTCTCTCTTGTCAGGAAGATGATAGGGAATAGGAGTTTCTCTGGAACAAATCAATAAAAACTTCAGGTAAGTCATTTGGCCCAGATCCAGCAGTAGTAGCAAGCATGAAATAAATGTCACCACCATCATTTCTTTCTCTCTGTAGGTTAAGCTGCTGGCCTGGGTATTTCAAGTTTGAAAGGACATTTCCAAGAGTTTCTGCGTCCAGCCCAGGAGTGATGGCCGAATCTGGAAGGCAGCTCCACCCTGGGCAGGCCTCACCCACCCCGTCCCCTCCTCCCACCATTCGCTCTCCGCCAGCTGTTCCCCTGGGGCTGACTCACCAGCTGGGCTTTGAGATGGGTTTTTAAATAAATTACAGGGATAATTGAGAAAATTGCTGGGAGTGGGCTCTGAAAGACGGGGTGTGGACACAGCTCTCTCCCCAAAGGGATGCTGAAATCTGAAAGCCTTGCTTTCTCTTCCCAGCTATTGAAATGTGCCCATGGGGCTGATTTGCTAAGTCCACTGGATGGGTTCTTAGGGAGGGGGCTCAATCCCCGGGGGTGGAAGGGACGCCCGAGGCAGCAGCTGGCCTGTCCCTGGTGAATGAAATCAGTGGCTTGTTTTCTGTTCCCCACAGTTCTGAATGTCCAAATCCCTTCCTTTCTAGGCCCAGCCCTCCCTCCAGGCTCTTTCCTGACCTCAGGGTCTCCCCCTTAACCAGGCCTGAGAGGCTTCAGCTTCTTGGGGGGCAGCCTGCGGCATGGTGCAGGCTGCTGTGATAGTGAACACCGCTCACCCAAGTGCAGGCCAAGCCATTCCCACCAAACAGCAGGCTCACAGCACATCTATCTACCAGCTCCCATCAGCAGCCTGGGTAGTGGCTGCTCTCCCCCACCTGCCTTCCTACTCTGTCCCAAGAGACACAGAAAAGCAACCCACAGAGCACTGGTCACAACTTTTGCAGAAAAGATGCCTGATGTCATGGGAGGAGCCCCAGGCCAAGAGCCAGGAGCCTGAGCTCTGGCCCAGCCTCTGACCTTGGCCATTCTGTGCCTCCGTCTCACCCTCTGAAACAGGAAGAAGCTGCTCCAGAGACATCCGAAGGGTCCTTTGAGATTTGGAAACCGATCACTGGGGCTTGTGCTTCTAAGACTTGGGGAACTTTCTTGGGACTTCTGGCAGCTGAATCTCTTGGGAATCAATACATCCAGGCTCCTTCAGAGTAACTGAATATCAGAACAAATCCAGAGGCCCTGGGCAAATCTACTTCAGGAAGGGGAGAGCTGATGGTTCGGCGCCCTTAGTCCGGGAGGGCCCAAGGCCTGGCACACAGCTGGTGTTCTCTGTCTGTTAATGAGCAAGACGACGTAATCCTGGTGTTGTGCCAGGATATGACCTTGAGCGTGGTATGAGTCAGCAAGGACCAGATAGAGATGCCAGCAGGGTGGGCCACGGGGAGAAACAGAACAGTCAGAAGGGGGACCTGAGTTGCCCACCTGTGTGCACTCTGTAGGGTTCTGCCTTTGTTTCTGCCTAGGGAGAACCTATCTTACCCACCACAGCCACAGCCTGGTGCTGGGCAGGGGTAGAATTAAAAGATGAAGATGCAGCCAGGTGGGACTCAGTGGCTCACGCCTGTAATCCCAGCACTTTGGGAGGCCAAGGCAGGAGGACTGCTTGAGGCCAAGAATTTGAGACCAGCCTGGGCAACATGGCGAGACTCTATCTCTACCAAAAAAAAAAAAAAAAAAAATAGCCAAGCATGGTGGCATGCCTGTAGTCTCAGCTACTTGGGGGGCTGAGGTGTGAGGATTCCTTGAGCCCAAGAGATGGAGGCTGCAGTGAGTCGTGATCACACCACTGCACTCCAGCCTGGGCAACAGGGTGAGACCCCTTCTCAAAAAAAAAAAAAAAAAATGGAGTCAGTGTGGTTTTGACCTCAAAATACTTTTTCTCCACTAAGACAGAAATGATATACTATAAGGTAATAACATCCTACCAGAAAGTTCTTATGCCTCTCGGCTGTACTGCACATAGTGATATATGAAATGGGCCAGGTGAAATTCAGTGGCTTTCAAACCTTCTTTCTTTTTCTTTTTTTAAGCAGCAAACTTTCTCCTCCAAATGAAATTTATCCACAGACCCAATATTTAAAACCTATAAAAATAATTTAATTGGTAACAATGGTTTACATATATTGAAGGCTAACTCTAGTCAGGGACTGTGCTAAACACCTTGCTTCATGAATTCACTGAATCATATCCTGAGGTAGCTATTGCTATAGTACCCATTTTGCAGATGAGGAAACGGAAGTTCAGAAAGGTCGAGCAGTTTTATCAGGGTCACCCAGCCACTAAATGCCTGAAAGGGGATTTGAACCTAGTCTGGGTACCTACTGAGTGAGATCTGGCTGGAGTGGGCTGTCTGGGTCACCTGTGCCCCTTGTCACCTTATCCCCCTCAGGACCCGTGATGTCTGACCCTAGCCCCCGGTGCTCTACGGAGCCCAGCAGGAGGACCAGGGTGCTGTTTGGTCCCACAGCAGAGGCAAATGGTGCAGCCTGAGACAATGAGCCCAGCGGCTCCAAGAAGGGAGAGGTCATTGCGGGCTGGGGCTATCTGGGAAAGGCTTTATGGAAGACAGAGTAAGGGGCAAAGCAGCATTTGACCCTCTTACCTGTAGGCAGGGACAGTCAACTGGACTCCCTTCTCAGCAGATAGGAAAAGGGAATTGTCCAGGGTCTAGAGGTGACCCAACTGTGTACTGAAGTCACACCACTCTCATACCTTGGATTGGCTGGTGGGGGAGCTCTGCCCAAGGGCAAAGCCCTAACAAGGGAGTTAATGCGCGGGTAATAACATTTGGCTTTATAGCCATTAGCTCGACTGGAAGAGATTAAGCAATTCCAACCCAACCCCCTTTCAAGTGCCTCTAGGGAGTGACACATTTGGCAGGAAGATGGGAAAAGAAGCTGCTGCCTAGTGTGTCTTAAACTTAAGCCCAAACCTGCCAGGAGGGTAAGAAGTGAGCAACTGTAGTCGGACTTTTACTATTTGCATCAATGGAACCAGAGGATGTCCGGTCCTTTCCCCTCCAGTTCAGAGAAATCACTTACAAAGAGAGACCCTTTAAGAAGGCCCTCTGCTGGCTGCATGTCAGATCAGATACACCGGGTAGAAACAAGGCTCCCAGAAGCTCAGACGGCTCTGGCGTTGTGAGTAATCTCAGCTCAGCACCTGGGATCCATTCTCTGGGTCTTTGAAGGCAGGAGAATTCCATGCAGTTTCAGATATCTGTCTGGTGTGCCCGTAAGGTGAGCTGGGGAAGGGAGGAGGGCACCCTACATGCCAGGTGGGTTCTGGAGAGAAATGTCACCGTCACTCCACTGAGGACTCAGGAATGTCAGGAGAGCTATGGCTGGGCAGCACTCTGGCTCTTCTAGCAGGGATTGTACCTCTGGGATGGAGCTGATGGTCAGGGGTACCACGCTCCCCCTGTCAAAGATGTCCCTGAATGTCAAACCATACAGAAATCCAAGAGTGAGGGCCTCAAGGTCTGCAGATAACTACAGAGATGAAGGCAGCCAGGTTAGAAGAGGTCTTGGTGGTGCTCACTGGTAAAATTCCCCCAGGAGTCCGGGACCCCCTCAGGTCACCAGGTGGTCTCCTTAAACAGCTCTAGCTGCAGACCTTGACTTTAACACAACAGTGAATTTGGGCACCCAGGTTCCTTTGAAAGGTATCAAGTCAACTGGAAGAAGGAGCAGGGGAGAGTTTCTCTTTGAAGGCCCCGTCATGAATGCCTGCCCTTTGTGGCCTTGCACAGATGAAGCTACCCAGCCGGCCAGCCTCAACATGGGGAGTCGGCCTGGCCCTGCCAGAGTCCACCGTGATGACTCTGGAACCTTGAGGAGGGCTCCGTGATCATCTCTCTGGGACAGCTGAAGACACCAAGATTTGCCCTGGGTACACAGCTGTGTAGCCTGGGGTGCTGGCCAGAGAGCTCTCTCCCCCTCTGGCTGGATGAGAAAGGACTTGGCTGCCTCAAGGATCTGTGGGCTGTAAGGACCCTGCTGGCAATCATTCCCCAGCGCTGAGCTCCCCCACCCACTTCTTTGGTGAAGGACTCTCCCCTTCTGTTCCCCCACTGAAGCTGGGGAGGGACAGAGGTGACCTTGAACAGGGGGGCACTTTGCCTGCTCTGTGAGTCGGTGCCTCTGTATAAAAGCCCCCTTCACCTGGAGGTAAAAGAACCTGCTCCGCCTGCCTCTTGGGATGGGAAATTGACCTTGACTCCTCCCTCCTGCACTGGAGGAACCTGGAGCCGCACTGGTCGGGGGGAGCTAAGGCTGCCTGCTGTTCCAGCGGGCAGACCACACAGAGCTCA
The DNA here is from genome assembly GCA_036589455.1 of Ateles fusciceps. Classification (NCBI taxonomy): domain Eukaryota; kingdom Metazoa; phylum Chordata; class Mammalia; order Primates; family Atelidae; genus Ateles; species Ateles fusciceps. Next base: position 23,750,771 of record JAZHEH010000091.1, on the reverse strand, counting down.
TGCTGGCCTATAACTGCCCTCGGGACCCCTGGCTACTCACTCCTTCTTACCACCTCTCACCTATGGCCCAGACTCACTACCTGCTCTATGCCACTGGTTCTGGGGATCTAGGCAGTTCCTGATGTCCGTGATAACCAGAATGTACCTTTTCAGGCAGCAAGAGATGATGCTTGCCTGGGATGCTTTTCTGGGGACCACAGTGTACTGAGAAAAGCCCTTCCCACCACTTCGAACATAAGTAGGGCCGACCCCCTGAAATGGATGAAGTAGGCCTAGAGTGGCTTCACACCTTCACGCCTCTCTAAGCCCCTCCCCCTCCTCTCTAAGCCCCTCCCCTCCCTGTTGTCCTCGTCTCATGCATCCTCCACTGCTGAGACTGTAAACTCCAACATGCCGTGTAGGTCACCTCTCTCATCTTCTGTTCCATTAGAACAGCAACCTCTGGGGATATTCAGGCACGGTGTGGATGATGTATTGCTGACCAGTAATGACTCAATGCACTGGAGGCCCTGGATTTTCAGACGAGACTGTTGGGGTGGCCATGTGGTTGGAGAGAAGAGCTAGGGGCTTGTCCTGAAGCTGTGTTTGTAGAGCAATGGGTTTAGAGTGGATGGGGTGACTTGCTGGCTAAGCCCTTGCCCCCAGCACCCCTTGGTACAGCAAATGCCCAATGCCTCACCCCTCCCCTGTCAGCTGCAGCAGAGAGAAATGTCTGGTTAAGCGCCATCTGTGCTTAACCTGAAGCAGGAATGATCCGGGGTATTTCAGGCATTGAGACAGGCTGGGAGGCAGGGTGCTGGGGGAGGAAGACAGGGGCCTGGCCTGTCCATGAAGCCACCCCAGTGGGCACCGCACTCAGCACTGGATCTGGGAAGCATGTGTGGATCACCCACCACACCCAAGGCTGATGCTCAGACATCCACCCTCAGTGGCTTCACAGAGGGAGAGACCCAAGCCCAAGGGCAGGTAACAGCCCACCCTCAGCTCTGCGTCTCCCCCATTCAGCCAAAGCCCACAGAACAGGCAGTCCACAAGGTGGTGCCATTGCTTCCCTATGCTCCTTCACCCCACCGGCCGACCAGACTTCTGGTACCCAAAGACTTGGGAGGCCAGATGGGCACACCTGGAATAATTACCAACTGATTATAATCTCAGACCAGAGCAGTGCGGCCTTTGCAATAACAATTGCGGTGGTGTGTGGGAGGGGGACAAGAGCTCAATTAGGCCGGGCACAGTGGCTCACGCCTGTAATCCCAGCACTTTGAGAGGCCGAAGTGGGTGGATCACCTGAACTCAGGAGTTCAAGACCAGTCTGGCCAACATGGTGAAACCCCGTCTCTTCTAAAAATACAAAAATTAGCCAGGTGTGTTGGCTCACGCCTGTAGTCCCAGCTACTCGGGAGGCTGAGGCATGGGAATCACTTGAACCCAGGAGGCAGAGGTTGCAGTGAGCCAAGATCACTGAGCCACTGCACTCCAGCCTGGGCAACGGAGTGAGACTCGATCTCAACAACAAAAAAAAGAGATCAATTTGAGAGGGAGCACTGAAGAGGTAAGATGGGCCCGGACCTTGAAGGAGAGAGAAACTGGACTGCAGGGACAGGGCCTGGAGGCTGGAGTCAGCGCTGAACAGAAGAGGATATGCTGCTCGCAGTCAGTGCAGATCATGGGAAAGAAGCAGGAACGGCCGACAAGGCATGCTGCCATCGCGTGAGGCTGACCCTCTCCTGGGGCAGCCACCGGTGGCTGAGTCATCAGCCCCGAGGATGACGTCATCATGCTGGCTGAACTTGCTCCCCCGGCACTGCTCTCCTGCCTCTGCACCGTGAATGACTGACATGAGGAAGGGACATCATTTCCTACATCACTGAGCAGCTCCACATGTTTGAGGCTCTGATTCCCAAAGCATCTCCCTGCATTAACATCCCTTGTTTCAAGTGTCAGAGTGGAGACGGAATCAGTCGTACTTGGCTGGTGTCCTTGGAGGCACCCAGGGAAGGAGGGTAACTGAAAGGCCATGAAATCAACTCAGAGCCACACCCGGAGGCCTCCCCAGGAGCCACCAATAATCCTCTGCCCCATGTCACCCTGGGAACTGTCTGGAAACACATGCCCGATACTTGTTCAGATTCAGGAGTGAGATGAGGCAGGAGGAACTGGAGATCAGAGGGCTCTCCAGGAATGACCCCTCAGGGTTTAGCCCTTCAACCCACTCATGGCACAGATGGGGAAACTGAGAGAAGGCGTCCCCCTCCAAGGCACCTGCTGGCCCATGGTAGAGCCAGGATTGGTACCTCTGACTGGGAGGCATGGATCTAAGTGGTACACGCCCTTAACCAGGTGTCCTGAGCCAGCCCTCCAAGGACATGGCTTTGGCCTCCTTGGCCCCAGTCAAAACCAGCTTCTCCCCCATCTCACAGCTGGGAACACTCACATCCAGGATTCTCAGTCCTGGCATCTCTGCCACCCACTGCCTCCTCTCCATCCCCAGCTGGCTGCCCTGGTTTGGAGAATTCTCTTCTCTTGCTTGGACTATTCAGGAGGCCCCTCACAGGTCTCTGCCAGACACTGCCTGACCTGCTTCCCCTTTCTGTACCCTGCTCTCCAGTGCTGTGGCACCACACTGGCTGTTTCCTGGGTGAGCTCCAGCTTTCTGGCCACTGGACCTTTGCTTGGTTCCTTCATTCCCTCCCACCCCTTCTTGGCATGTCCAAACTGCACCCAGTCTTCAGGACCTGCTTCTCATGTAAGATGATTCTCCCAGCAGGCAGGACCCTCCCTCCAGCCCCAGCTCCTGGAGACAGCTGCTGCAATCGTTATCATCATCTCTGCCATCACTGCCATTTCTTTTCTTTTTTTGAGACAGAGTCTCACTCTGTCAGGCTGGGGTGCAGTGGCACAATCTTGGCTCACTGCAACCTCTGCCTCCCACGTTCAAGTGATTCTTGTGCCTCGGCCTTCTGAGTAGCTGGGATTACAGGCATGCGCCACCATACCTGACTAATTTTTCTATTTTTGGTAGAGACGGGGTTTTACCATGTTGGCCAGGCTGGTCTAGAACTCCTGGTCTCAAGTGATTCACCTGCCTAAGCTGCTGGGATTACAGAAGGGCATCACCACGCCCAGCCGTCACTACCTTTTCTTGAGCACCCACTTACGATATGCCAGGTCCTAGGAGCTTTATGTGGGGTACGTTGTTTAATCTTCTTGAGGTAGGTTTTGTTATTCTTACTATCCCCATTTTACAGGTGCACATAGTTGGCCTGGGAGCAAAGATAGGATTCAAACCTGGGAATCTGGCCAGAGAACCTTCTCCCTGAGCACCACCATGTACTCCAAGGATGCCACATTCCTTCCTAGACGGTGTGCAGGAGGATGTGGCCTTGAGGACAAGCCCTCCCTGGAGGCCCACGGGGGCTGGATAAGGAGGTGCAGTGGACTCCGTGTTTTGCCCAATGGTGTTTGTATAGTGCTGTCATGCGTACCCCCCCACCCCCCCCCACGGTAACGTCCAACATATGCTTCACTTCAACAGAGGAAAACATCCCACCGAGGAGCTCCACGCTCATTAGCCATGGTTCGGTCAGTGGACAAAGGTCAGCCCGGGAGACTGTCCGCTCTATCTCCAGACGCAAGCACTTAGGGCTTAATGATGTGTATATTTTCATATGTGGGCAGCTGACATTCCCCATGTAAACTATTTGCAATTTCCCAGCGTGGGACAGGCTCAGCTTTCAGGAAAGCTGAGCAGGGGGAGAGGGAAGACTCTCTGGAAGAAAGGGGCGCCCAGGGGTCCCCTTCCTTCTGCACAAGGGGCTGCCCTGTCCTGCCGGCACAGGGTGGAGGTCATGTTTCTTCGGGGGGGGCCACCCTCATTTCTCCTCCGGGGCGGGAACGCAGGAGAGGCACTCCCACAACCATACCCTGGCCGCCCCTTGACCCTCCTCGAGGGGATCTGCGTCAGCTACGGGAAGCCTGGTGTGGGCGGGGGCAGAGGTGGGAGTCGGGTCTTCAGCAGGAGCCAGGGCTGGAGGCCACCGTGGGCGCCTGAGGGACAGGCCGGTCTGACAGCCACGGCCCCTGAGAGAGGCAGGCGTTGTGCTGGACCTTGATGTGGGTTTTCTCATACAGTTTTACTTCTGTGGCTCTCTGGAACAATGCTGTGAGGAGGGTCACAGACGTGGAAACTGAGCCCTAGAGAGCTCTGTGATGAGGAGTATGGCCTCATTCCTGCTCATCAGGGTAGAATGCAGCACCAGATGTGCGGTGGAGGTTCTGTAAACGCCGCAGATGGAACGCTTAGTAAGTAGTAGACCTGACACTCAAAAGCCAGGCCTGCCCAGTTCCAAACCCTGCAATCTCTCCACTCCGCTTTGCTGAATGAACCGTTGACGTTCCTGGCATGCAGTAGGTGCTCAATATGCTTGTTGGATAAGTGTGTGTGTGCACGTGAGTGTGTGCGTGTGACCCTTCACAGCAGAGAAGAGGGAGATAGGAAGTAGCAGGGCGGTCCACCAGAAGGTCCTTTATGGACTACCTCCTGCCTTTGTAACATGCTGGGCCAATCACAGTTCTAAGGAATTTTCTTAATTAAAACCAGATGGAGGGGCTGAGCCCATCTCAGGCAGAAACCGTAGGATGGGGCTGCTGGCTGGGGGAGAAGCTGGAGCTGCTCCTGGAGAAGTGTCCTGGTCCGGGGGCTCCCAGCCTAGGTACCGCCGTGTCTGTCTCATGGTTTCATTGGACCACAGGAGAGAATGCCCTCCTCCTCATCTCTCCAGTAAATTCCTCCTTTGTTTCAGCAACCGGGCGGTAAGTATCTGCCACTTGCCGCCAAGAATCCAGATGAATTCACCATCTATAAAATCAGGGGCTTAGGCCAGGCGAGCAGGAGGCCTCCAAACGCTCTTCACGCAGCCAAGAGCTCCCCTCGTCTTGCTGGGCTCGGATTCTGTGAGCTCACTCAGCCCTGATCACCCGGCTGCAGTGACAGGGTCTGGGGCGGGGAGAGTGGGGGGGGGGGGGGGGTGGGGGCAAATAGGGGCTGTTCCAACCCTAAACCCTGGCTTGCAATTAAACATGCTCATACAGTCACAACCAGAGAAAAGGCTTGCTGAGCGGCGGCAGGCACAGAGAGCATTTCCTCACTTGAGGGTTGATTTAAGGTCTGGCTGACAGGAAGAAAAAGCACCATTCTTCCACCTTTTTAATCAAAACCTTCAGGGCCATGTGGAAAAGCCAGCGCCGCACACCCTCACGTCCGTCTGGAGTAGTTCCTCTCTCTGTCCATGGCCAGGCAGGAGACATGATCCACAAGCGCCAGACAAGAACAGACCAAAGGAAGAAAGGCAGGGTTTTGTTTTCAGGGTCACTGGGGGGGAAAATAAATCAGCCCAGCCACATGCTCACGAGCAAAGTGCTATACCTGTCATTCCCTTCACTCTGGGTCTGATGCCAACATCCTGCAGCTCTCGGCCCAAGCACCCCCAGGTCTTCACCAGGATGTCCCTGTGGTCAGCCCAGGTGATGGACTGCATGGTCTGGGCACTGTGCCAGACACAGCCCCACTGGCAGAAACATGCTGGACAGGCAACCCATGGCTAGAGGTCCTTGCGATCAAAGCTGGAAAAGTGATGTTATCCCCTTCAGCTAACTCACTGTGCCTCTTCTGAGTTCAAAGGAAGGTGATGTTCACTGTTTTCCATGAAGGTGGGCACAGTCTCCAGTCAGAAGCGGATCTAAGGTTGGATGTGGTGACTCACACCTGTAATCCCAGCACTTTGGGAGGCTGAGGCGGGTGGATCACCTGAGGTCAGGAGTTTGAGACCAGCCTGGCCAACATGATGAAATCCTGTCTCTACTGAAAATACAAAAATTAGCCAGGCATGGTGGTGTATGACTGTAGTCTCAGCTATGCCCTAGGCCGAGGTGAGAGGATGGCTTGACTCCGGGAGATGTAGGTTGCTGTGAGCTGAGATCACATCACTGCACTCCAGTCTGGGTGACAGAGCAAGACTCTATCTCAAAAAAGAAAAAAGAAAAGAAAAGAAAAAGTGGATCTGCAATGAAGCTGAGGAGGCCGAAGCTTTAGGGCTTTTTTTTCATTGAGACGAACTCTCACTCTATCACCCAGGCTGGAGTGCAGTGGTGTGTTACCGGCTCACTGCAACCTCCGCCTCCTGGGGTGAAGCAATCCTCTTGCCTCAGACTCTGGAGGAGCTGGGATTACAGGTATGCATGACCACGCTGGGCTAATTTTTGTCTTTTTTCGTAGAGATGGGGTTTCACCATGTTGGCCAGGCTGGTCTCGAACTCTTGACCTCAAGCGATCTGACCGCCTCAGACTCCCAAAGTGCTGGGATTATAGGTGTGAGCCACCATGCTGAGCCAAGGGCTCTTTACTTGTAGTCCTGGGAGCTACAGAATGCTCTGAGGAGATGGAGCATTTCTACAGAAGCACTTCCAGGAAATTGAGGTCACAGATGAAAGGACCTGGATCTCCAAGTCCTCAGTAATTTGTTGTGATTTTTTTTCCCCATTCTCAATATTTACTTTTGTACCTATCTCCTATTCTTTTTCTTAAAAAGGATGCTCAGCAAGTTATTTAAGCCTCAGTTCCCCCTCAAAGAAACCCTGAATCTTCCCTTGTCTCCAACTCTCAAAGGGGCCTCTCCAGGATCCTTCCAGAGGCCATGATGCTTTTAGGAAGATGGCATCCTATCTTTTTATCTTTCCTTGAGGAACAGCCCAAAGACCTAGAGTCTAAGGGCTCTCTGGAGTGTCGTCTGGTTGGTGGAGGTGAAAGTGGGGAGTGACACCATGACCCCGTGTTTAGAAGTAATGGGCATCCATGAAAGGCCTGTGGCTCCATCATGGGGCAGACACATGCCACCACTCTCGCAACCTCCTTAATTCTCTGGCTGAGGCTCTCTTGTACCTCTTTGGTGGTGACCCTGAGGGGGAGCTGGTTCTCCCACCAGGCCAGGAAGAGACTTCAAGGCATGGGAGCTCTCTTTGAGAGCAGAGGTGGAGGTGAGGCCACTGCTGTGACCAGTCAGAAAGCTTCTTCAGCTGGGGTCCAAGAGATTCATTCCATCAGCCATATAGGTTCCCTGAGTGCCCAAACTGTAAACTGTGCCCAGGCCATGAGCTCCACCCTAAGGATCCCAGAGACCAACTCCATTGGCCAATGGCAGGAGTTGAAGGTCAGCAGGGACTGCAAGCTGTGTAGTGCACGTCACAGCATCCAGGAGACAGCGCTTAGGCAGGTGGCCTCTTTAGACACAGGTGGCCTCATGGCTGTGGAGGGGTTTGATCATGGCCCAAGGGGTAAAGGGGGTTTAGCCGGTCAATAGGGAGGACACGTCTGTCCTTCGACTCACACCGTTTGTGCACCAGGAAGTCTTCCAAGACCAGGGCTCTGGATGAATTCACTTTTTCTTAATGGCAGAACCAACACTTTTCTAGACCCCTTTCGGACGGCAGGGTTACCTTGAGGATCGCAGGCAGACAGCAGGCTCAGGGCTATGAGCAACCAAGTTAGGGCCACATGGCTGGGAAGTGCTGGGAGCAAGCCCTGCCTCGGGCTGCAAAGGCTGGCGGGTGGTTCCAGCCCCTTCACAGCGCCCTGCTGACCTGGTCAGCCTGAGACCCACAGTGTCATGTTCTCTGGGCCAACAAAGTAGAGAAACCCAGCCCTTCACAAACAGCCGCAGCCCTTCAAGAAAAAAGAAACAGACTGGGTTTGAAAGACCCTGACCCACATTTCCTTTGCTATTCCAGTGGCTTCACAGAAGCAAGGATGAAGGATGCTTAGGGGTCAGGAAGCGAGGGAAGACATCTTTAAACGCTGGCAGAATTTAACTGGGGCCCCTGAGAGCTGGGCAAGTTTAATGAGAAGGAAAGGAAAATACACAGTGACCCTGACCCAGACCCCGACCCTTTACGTCAAAAGCAAAAGATGATAATGAACAAAATGCAATGTGCCCGGACGTGGAGTGAGAGGCCAGCTGAGCTCCGTCAATTTGATAATCCCTGGTCGTGACCTGCAGGCCCAAAGTGTGCAACAGGAGATGACGCGCTGTTTACACAGGCCGCACACGCAGGGGCTCGTGGGACCCGGCGCAGCTGCAGGAGCAGGAGTGGGATTCTTCCTGACCAGTGGTTTGCATGTAGCCAGCTCCGCTCGGGCCAATGCAGCCACATGCAGGTCACTGACACATGGAGCCCAGGCCCCAAAGCACTGGGAATGTTCACCAGGGGGAAATGGTGGGGAGTGTCCCTCATTCTTTGTGCGTGAGAGGCGAGGGCAGGGCCTGCCAACTTTCCAGAACACCTACCACCCTCCTCAATCTGAAATCGTGTTGGATTTTTCTCCAGTGAAGACTTCATTCCAGGGGCTGGAAAATGAAGGCGGGTGGAGGTAGGGGGGCATGAGTCTCCTAAGATTCAGGAAATTCAACAGAACCTGCCCCCTGCCCCAGCCACATGATGCCATTTCTCTGCCCAAGGTCCATGGACGGGGAGGGCCTGCCAAGCTACAGGGACCAGGATCACTGCCCACCCAGGACAGAGTCAGGGTGCCCACAGGAAGCCCGTGACTGAGTCTTCTGTCTCCCACCACTCCAAAGAGAGGCATTCTGGGCAAGAAACACTATCCACACACAGAAGGACAGGGTCAGAGGCAGAGCCAGCTCCGCCAGCATCAAAGGGACCTCTAATTTTCTGCCCTGGAAGGTCACAAGAAAGGAAAAAGGACCTAGACGGGCCTGCTGAGGCCCACTGTGAGGAGCTCCGGCAGGGCACATCAGCCTCAAGGGCGTCAGGAAGCGCTGCAATGAAATCAGGCTGTGGGTAAGAGACCAGTTGTTTTCCAGGAAAGGTCGGTGAGGGGTGGGGTGTGTCTATTTGCAGAACAATTACACAGTCATGAAATATGCCGCACGGGAGACAGTGACGTGAGAAGATGCTAAGGACACAGTGCAAAGTGGAAGCCGGGGCCCAGGTCGGGGGCCAGGAGCTGGGCTGGGCCTGGGAGGCGCTGGCAAGCACAGCCTCTGGACGCCAGCCCGGCCCTGCCTCCGGGGCGTGCCCATTCCTCGGCCTTGCTGTCCGCCCCCTGCCACACCTGGGAAGCTGATTCAGGGGGAATTTTTGTCTTCGGTTAACTTTTAAGAAGACAACACAGTAGAAGAGAAAGATCACAGGCTCCAGCATTGAACAGGCCAGCTTACATCCCACCTTTCCTTGCTCTTTTTCTTTCATTGTGGTAAGATAGATATAACAAAGTTTGCCGTTTCAACCGTTTTAAAGTGTACAGTTCAGTGGCCTTCATATGTCCATCATGGCAACCATCACTCTATCTTGTTCCAAATATGTTTATCATCCCAAACAGAAACTCTATATCTGTTAAGTAGCAACTCCTCACCCGCCCCCTGGTAAACACTAACTTACTTTCTGCCTCTATGGATTTGTCTATTCTAGACACCTCATAGAAACGGAATCATACAATATGTGGCCTCTTAGGTCTGGCTTCTTTCACTTCACGTCACGTTTTCAAGGTTCATCCACATTGGGGCATGCATCAGTGTTCATTCCTTACGTGGCTGAACACTGCACTGTAGAGATGGACCACTTTTGCTTACGCATTTCATCCGCTGATGGAAACTTGGATTGTCGCCATTTTTTTGGCCATTGTGATAATGCTGCTATGAATATTTGCACACCAGTATCTGTTTGCATCCATGTTTTCTGCCTTTTTTTTTTTTTTTTTGAGACAGGGTCTCACTCTGTCACCCAGGCTAGAGAGCAGTGGTGCAATCACAGCTTATGCAGCCTTGAACTCTGGAGCTCAGGTGATTCTCCCACCTCAGCCTCCGGAGAAGCTAGCATGACAGGCATGCACCACCATACCCAGCTAATTAAAACTTTTTTTTTCTTTGTAGAGATGAGGGTCTCACTGTGTTGCCCAGTCAGTTCTCAAACTCCTGGCCTCAAGTAATCCTTCTGCCTTGGCCTCCCAAAGTGTTGAGATTACAGGCGTGAGCCACCATGCCCAGGCTCCCTGTTTTCAATTCTCCCAGTTTCACCATTATTAGCTAAAGAATTTTGACTGCCTGGGGCAAAACGAGGACAACCGTGTCTACTACATAGGATGGTCATGAAGATAGAATGTGCTAAAGCTATAAAGCATGTAGCATATAGTAGGTGCTAAATTAATGTTATTTCTTCCTACCTCCTCCACTAAAACCCAGTGAGTTAATGACTTAGTGCTTAACTAGTAGAACTTCCAGCAACAGTCACCTTCTCTGCTTCACATAGACATTACAAATGTCTCAGCATTTAGACACTTACTGGCTTAAACAAAAAGCGCCTCAGAGGAATTGAAGCCCAGCAGCCAGCCAAGCCCAGTGGGAGTAGAAAAACCAAGTTAGTAAGTATTCCTTCTGAGGCCGCCTCTCCTTGTTGCTAGCAAAGAGTTATAAGAAAGCCCCACAAGGAGCATTCCAGTCTCCTTCCAAGCTGGGCCTCGGTTTCTTTATCTAGGAAATGAGGAGTCTGGCTCAGCTCCAGGGTGTTTAAACTGGGGTCCACAGAACCCTAAATGTTCTCCTTAAAGTCCGAGCCTGGGGGAAGGAGAAGGGAGGAAAAAGGGAAGTCCAGCCCTTAGTCTGGTCAACCACAGGTCTTTTTTATCTGTTTTCATGCTGGGAATCTGTAGATAAAACTGCGTGTGGGGCCCAGAACTAGGCAGCCCCTGAGATTTCCCCGGGCGCCCCTCCTAGGTGAGCCTCCGCTTCTCATTATTTCACATGGCTGTTATAAGGACTTCGCAAAACATGGAATGTGAAGTTCTAGGCAACAGCAGTAGCTCAATAAATGCTAGCTGTCCCAGGATAGCTTATAAGCACACGTGTGGCTTGATTTGTGAATTCCTCCCTCTGCTGCTCCCAAAAGTGGAAGAGGAAGAAGCTGTCCCTCACTACTGCTGCTTAAGAAAACTCCTGGAAGTCCCTTTCTCAAGTTTTCTTTTCAGTCTTCTTCTGCTCTCCAGCCTGTTTGCAGGGCTGTGGCAGGAAGCTGGAAATGCTGGTACCTGGCCCAGCAGGGGCGGCCACCCAGCCAGGCCCTCTGCTCAGGTGAAGGTGAACTCTGAGCTCACTGGATTAATTGACAAGAGGATGGAGACCCTATTCTGAGGGCCGGGAGATGAGGGCTGAGCGATCTCAGTAGAGATGAAAAGCTGGGTCCAGGGCCAATGTCTGGGACCCCAAGCCCCACAGAGAATGGACAGGTACTTGGAAGGGGCCATTTGCCCAAGCCACCCATATTTCACACCCTTGGCTGCCCTTGAGACCATGAATTGGTTGGATGCGCAGACTCTAAGCACCTCCCCAAGGCCATGGATCCCAGGAAGGGAGATCAGGAATGAGCCTGACTCCCAGCCCAGTGCTCTTTGCCCTAGGTCACTCTGTCTCTACCAAAAACAAGCCAGCATTTCCATTACCATAACGCATCACAGCTGGGAAACAGAGTTAGCCTAGCATCTTCTAAAGATGACGAGAGGTCTCAGGAAGTACAGGGACACAATTAGAGAATATTGAATCACTCAGTGAAGAAGTGATTCCCTCCCATTCTCCGGCAAGCCTCCCATGATGCAGCAGAAAGTGCAGGCAGTGCCACTGTCCTGTCATGATGTCTCTCACATCCACTCATCTCCTTTAAAATGACAAGGACGGAGGCTTCAGGCTCGGAGCCTCAGGCAAGCAATAGAGTATCTAGCTTGGATTTAACATAAATTCTTCCAGCTATCTTTATGTATGACAAATCAACACGGGTTGTCCAGGTGTGTTCCCGGTACGGGGTTTCCTTTTGAAACTCAATCTATTTTAAGTTAAAAGATGAGTTGCTTTAAAGAAAGACATTGTATAGATAACTGTTAAGGATGGTCTGCAAACACGGCAAAACCACAAAAGTGCTAGAGAATGACTGACGGCCGCAAGCTCATATGAGCGCCATTTTTATCGGCCCCATACTCAGCTGGGGAAACTGAGGCTCCAAGGATGCAGAGCTGGAAAGTGGCAGGACTGGGGTTCCACGAGGTCCTGGGGGACAAGGATGAAGCCAACTGGCTGTGCCAGAGGCCGAGGAGCTGTGGCCCGGCCTGCCTGGGTTGGCCCAGCCTCCTGACGCTGGTGCATGGGTCGGGGTGGGGATGCAGTGAGCGAGGGCCAGAGGAGGGAATCTGGAGTTCTTATTATTTCCTTTCATTCAAGCTCTTTACTTTGTAAAATGTGAATGTTTTCCAGAGAGCCCAGCAAACGCTACGAATAGATTTCTTTTGTGTGGAAACACAGGCTGATGGGTAACTTCCCCCTTCACAAGAACCAGCTTCCCTGTCTTACCCTATCATTGTTTATTGAAACAAAGAGGCAGCCCTGCATCTACGGAGGCCCAGAGAACAATATCCTGCCTGCAGACCTCTGGCAAGAAATGCGCTCTGAGAGCTGCTGGCACAACGGCCTTCCCAGTACCCCACAGGGGGGATGCTAGACCACTTCCTCAGAAGCCTGCCCCAACCCACCTGTCCACCCCATTGTCCAGGAAGAACCCACGCAGGCCCTTTCAGCAGGACCAGGCATCGGGTGTGAACTTCCCCTGAAATCCACTGATGGTCCCTAAAAGCCACATCAAAACTGGCACCTCCTGTCAGACCTTAGTATTTGGGGTGTGGCACTGCAACCATGGAGACCAGCAATTTGCTCACGGACCCAGTTAAAATGAGCTGCAGCAAAACGTCCTACAAGTAACACTGCCGAAGCAGGTCACGCAGGGGTTTCCCCCATTCTGGACCAGCCTCTTCTCCTCCCAAATCTCAGTTACCTAATCTGTAAAATGGGTACACTAATATCCGTCTCAGGGAGCTGCTAGGAAGTTCCAAGAGCAAGTCCGTAAGAGGCCAGTGCAGTCCTAGGAAGGGAAGGGCTCAAAGCCTGGAGTATGTTGTCATGTCAGCCAGGACAAGGGGCTGAATGTCCGTGAAGGACCAGGCCTGGTCCTGATCTTTCCAACAGGCAGTGGGGCTCTCGTTCTTCAAAGGAAGACCAGGTCATGGGGCCAAATGTGCAGTAGGTTTTCTTTTCTTTTTTTTTGAGACAGAGTCTTGTTCTGTCGCCAGGCGCCAGGCTGGAGTGCAGTGGCACAATCTTGGCTCACTGCAACCTCTGCCTCCCGGGTTCAAGCAATTCTCCTGCCTCAGCCTCCTGAGTAGCTGGGACTACAGGTGCGCGACACCACGCCCAGCTAATTTTTGTATTTTTTTAGTAGAGACGGGGTTTCGCCATCTTGGCCTGGATGGTCTTGATCTCTTGACCTTGTGATCCGCCCACCTCGGCCTCCCAAAGTGCTGGGAAGGATTTCTTTACTTTGTTTCCACACACACCCTTTCCCTTCAAAAACTGAGGCCTTCTTACAAGGACAGATAAGACCAAATGAAAATAAGTCAATTAAAAACAAGTAACAAAAACGAGGTCTGAATGTTATCAAAACGAAAAACCTTTGTGCTTCAAAGGACACCATCAAGAAAGTGAAAAGACAATCCACAGAATGGGAGAAAATATTCGTAAGACATATACTTGATAATTGTATCCTGAACATATAAAGAACTTTTCCATTCTTTATATGTTTTTATACAAAGACAAACAATTCAAAAATGAACAAAGAATCTGAATAGACATTTCCCACAGGAGATACACAAGTGGTCAACAAGCAAAAGAAAGGATGTTCAACATTATTAATTATTGGGGAAGCATGAATCAGAATCACACCAAGACACCACTTCACATCCAGTAGGATGGATAAAATAAAAGGAAGAAAATAACAAGTGTTGATGAGGTTGTGGAGAAACTGGAACCCTGCTGATGGGAATTTAAATGGTACAGTGCTTTGAAGAACAGCCCAGCAGTTCCTCAAAAGTTTAAACACAGAGTTCCCATATGACCCGGCAATTCTACTCCTATGTATATACGCAAATGAAACATATCTACACGAAAACTGGACCTGCACGTCCATGGCATTATTATTCCATAATAGCAAAAAAGTGGGAACAAAAAGTAGAAACAGGTTGGGCACGGTGGCTCACGCCTGTAATCCTAGCACTTTGGGAGGCTGAGTGGATAACTTGAGGCCAGGAGTTCAAAACCAGCCTGGCCAATGTGGCAAAACCCTGTCTCTACTAAAAGTACAAAAATTAGCCAGGCGTGGTGGTGGCCATCTGTAATCTCAGCTACTTTGGGAGGTTGAGGCAGGAAGATCACTTGAACCTGGGAGGTGGAGGTTATAGTGAGCCAAGATTGTGCCATGGTACTCCCACCTGGGCAACAGGAGTAAAACTTCGTCTCAAAAACAAAACAAAACAAAACAAACAGTGGAAACAACACAAGTCAACACAAGTGTCCATCTACTGATGAGAATAGCTTAATAAACAAATGTGGTGTATCTTTACAATGGAATATTATTCAGCCATAAAAAGGAATGAAGTGCTGATACATGCTACAATGTGGATGAATCTTAAAAACATTATGTAGCAACAGAAGCCAGTCGCAGATGGCCACACATTATGTGATATTCCATTTATATGAAATGTCTGAAATAGGCCTAGAGACAGAAAGTGGATTTGTGGCTGCCAGCGCCTGGGAGGAAAGGGAAACGTGAGTGACTGCTAACGGGCATGACAGTTTCTTCTTGGGGTGATAAAATGCCCTGGAATCAGAGAGCAGTGATGGTTATATGACTGTGAATCTTTTTAAAACCATGGAATTGTACTTTAAAAGAATTAGTTCTACAGTATGAGAAGTATACCAATAGAGCTCAATAAAATTGGTATTTTTGTTTTTTTTGTTTTGAAATAGAGTCTTGCTCTGTCACCCAGGCTGGAGTGCAGTGGCGCAACCCTGGCTCACTGCAATCTCCCGCTCCCTGGTTCAAGCAATTCTCCTGCCTCAGCCTCAAGTAGCTGGGATTACAGGTGTGTGCCACCAAGCTGGCTAATTTTTGTATTTTTAGTAGAGATGGGGTTTTGCCATGTTGGCCAGGCTGGTCTCAAACCCCTGACCTCAGGTGATCCACCTGCCTCAGTCTCCCAAAGTGCTGGGATTATAGGTGTGAGCCACTGCTCCCAGTCATAAAATTGGTATTTTAAAAAGTTATCTGTAATGGTGGATGATATGTAATTGTGTTTTCACTTATTACTATTATTATAATTGGGAACATTTCCTGGGCCAGCTCAGAATGACCCTCCCCTCTCCTGAACACCTGTCACCTGTATCACTTCTGGGCTGCAGAACTGGAGGGTAGAAGGTGAGCTGCTCAGCTCTCTCCAGAGCCCAGCATACACTCAGATCCAACTGTGGCCCGCTGGCCAGCTTCTGTGAGCTGACAAACCTGAGATCTTCCGAAAGACACGCCCCGCTCATGGCTGTCTACCCAGCACCAGAGACGACCCTGCCATGCGATGTTTGTAACTTGGGGGTTGAGGGAGGGGAATGTGGAGAGGGAGCCTTTACTGGTGTGCTCGTCTAATATTCCACAGGCTCCTCTGCCTTTCCCAGCCTCGCCACTGGCCATGGACTGCGAGACGACGTGACGAGTGTTGCTTCTGGATCAAGCACGTAAAAGCTCCGGTGCCTCCTTCATCCCTCTTTCCCCTGTGGCACTGACCATGAAACAACACATTCAAGATGGTGGAGCCACAGGGGCAGCCAGGATCCCTGAGTCACCCATGGAGAAGGACCCAGAAGAGCTGATGACCTAATCAGATGATGCATGAGAAAGAAATTAACCTTCACTGTGAGAAGCCCCTGAAATTTGGGGGTTTGTTTAGCAGCAGCTAGTCTAAAGCAACCTGACTGACGCACTGCCTCTGTCCAGCCTCTGCAGCTGGGGGCCCTCCAGACCCTTCCATGGCCTCTTACACTCCACAGCTGGCAGTTCCATGTCTGAATGATTTCCTCATTCAACAGCCTAAGTTTGAAGGCAGAGAAGGGGAAAAGGCAGATGACAAGCACAGCTGCCCGGGCATTTGAGATGCCCCAGCTACCATGCTCAGTACGTGCTGCTTTGATTTATGATCCTCATGACAGCCCACACCCTTGACAGATGAGGAAACTGAGGCACTGAGTGGCTAACAACTTTCCCAAGCCCAAGCAGCCCAAAGAAGTGACACCTGGCTTTGAGCCCACGTCTACCTGACTCTAAAGCTCGGCTCCTTCTCAGCACCCTGCTGCCCTTCTGTGAGTTCTCCAACAGCTCTCAACCCCTTCCAAGCCCACCCTTGGCTGGCACCCTGTAACACCCCCAAAGCAAAGCTGGCCGTGCGTGGGCGACTGAGGCAGGATTCGGGGCAGTGTCTATGGACTGGGCTTTGCCTCTTGGGATAAAAACTTCAGGCAAGGATTTGAAAGGCGTCCTCCCTTGGGGAGGGAGAACAGAGCTCCAGGCAGAGGCATCTGCTGCAGGCAGGGGCTTTCTATCCTGGCTTCCGGCAAATACAAGATGGCAGACACCTGAGGATGTGAGCTCGCAAACTGTGGCTCCGCAGAGACATGAGGCAGGAGAGCTGAGGGGCATGGAGGGTAGCTGCCAGGTCTCCCAGGGCTCCCCTCAGTGTTTCATTCCAACCAGCTCGCATTGATCAAGAGCCATGTGTCCAGCATCATGCTGGGGCAGGAGACACAGAGAGCAGACGCCACTGTCTGCATCCAAAGTGAATCCCCACCTCTGCAGAGAGTGGGTAGACCTTCCCATGGACCTCATTCTGTGCTCTGTTTTTCCCAGGGACACCTCCACCCACTCAGAGACTCAAGACAAAAGCCCAAGGCCGGGCCGGACGCAGTGGCTCATGCCTGTAATCCCAGCACTTTGGGAGGCAGAGGCAGGTGGATCACCTGAGGTCAAGAGATCAAGACCAGCCTGGCCAACATGATGAAACCCTGTCTCTACTAACAATATAAAAATTAGCCAGGTGTGGTGGTGGTGTGCACCTGTAATCCAGCTACTCGGTAGGCTGAGGCAGGAGAATCACTTGAACCCAGGAGGCAGAGGTTGCAGTGAGCCAAGGTGGCGCCACTGGCTCACTCCAGTCCGGGTGACAGAGTGAGACCCCATCTTAAAAACAAAAAACAAAAAAAACCCAAGGCCATCCTCCTTCTGATGTTTCGCAAGGCCCTTGTTCCTCCCCATCCCCAAGGCTGCTGGCCCAGCTTGGGGGCCTGGGGCGGCTCCCAGATGGCCTCTTGCCTCCAGCCCTTCCTTGTCCCCCTTCTTACTCCTTCATGTGGTCAGGAGGATCGTCCTAAAATACAAGTGGAACTCAAAGCCCTGGCAGCGCCATGCTGCCACCACCTCAACATGGCTTTCCAGGGCCTACAGCCCAGATGGGGCCCCTCCCCATTCCTGTCCCCCACAGCCCTGCCCAACCCATGCCCTTTCCTACCTCTGTGCCGAGGTTTCTCAACCTCAGCTCTATTGAGATTTTGCCCCCAGGTAACTCTGTGGTAGGAAGCTGCCATGTGCACTGCAGGATGGTCAACAGCATCCATTGCCTCTACCCATCAGAGGCAAGGAACACTGCCCTCCCCCCACAACTCTGCCAATTACAAGTATCTCCAGATATCCCCAAATGCCCACTGTACTGCAGCCATGAAGGCTGCTCCTCCTTCCCCTTTTTTGTGTCCAGCTTCCTCCTCCACATCCTTAAGATCTGATTCAGCAGCCTCACCTCCTGGAAGCCTCCCCCTGGCTCATCTGGGCTAGGCTGGGGCAGCTTCTCCGGACCCGTCCCCCTTCCCTGAGCACAGCTCCACCACTGCTCCCGTCATGTGGGGTTTGGTTCATCTGCTCATGTGTTGCCCCCACTCTGAAGGTGGGCTCCTCAGAATCCCTATCATGGGGCACAGAATCACAACAGTGGAACGGTGTGCTCAGACACCACCCAGGAAAGGGCCATGGACTCTGAGGAGAGGCGGAAGAGGCTCTGTGCAGCTGGGGGTGCTGGGGCTAAGCAGGGATACTAAGCGAGAAAAGACAGAGTAGGGGACAGAGCCTTCCAGATAAAGGGCCTTCCGGGGCACAGCCTGAACAAAGGCAATGAGGTATGGACATCCAGGTGGGATGGTGTGGCCAGAGCCCAGTGTGGGGTTGTGGGAGAGGTCACAGGAAAGGCTGCTGGGGCAGAAGGAGGTGTGGGTGTGAGGCCCTTGGATATGTTCTGTAGCCCAAGGTGTGATCAGCAGAACGGGAAATAGAAAAAAAATATATGGTCAAATAACTTTGGGAAATGCTTTGGTAACAGGTAACAGGTTTCTTTCTTGCAGGACTTCTCAGAGCCTTGAATATGCTCACATGCTGAATGAATCTTTACCAGGGTAGATATGGCATTACTGTGCTGCCCACGTGTAATTGACCACAGAGGGCTTTTTTTTTCACAGAGCCTGTCCACTGCCCACTGTCCTACGGTCTGCCCTTCAGAAAGCACTGCTCGGAGCTGAGACGCACGAGCTACATATTGAGCAGGGGTCCCAAGGCAAGGACAATCTGAGATTGGGGACAGTGGCTTTGGGGTTGGTCAAAGGCCTCAGTGCTGGGGCCTCAGTTACTAGCTCAGCTCCTCAGTCAGCACCTTGCTTCGCTGCATATGGGGCACTGGGGCACGTGAGAAGTAAATCAGGCTCCGGAGCAAGCTGTGATGGGGAGGACTGGGAAAGCACTACAAAGTTTATTGCAGGAAAACAGCTGACCCAAGGCACGGATCGACTACGTCCCCCAGAGGCCTCCCTGGCCATAACATAAGGTGTGGCTTACATTTTAAAAATTGAGGCGAGCTTAAGGAAAAAAATGCTGGCAGGCTCTGAGGCACTTGTAAAACCGTCTGAGCTGATGGGGAATCTGGGCCCCATCCCTCCAGGAGAAAGAGGCAAGGCTGAGCAGAGGTAGGGAGGTCTGGAGGTTCCAGGTCAGGGGCTGTCAGCAGGGGCTTCTGGTCAAGGTTGGCCATGGTGCGACCTGGTGGCAGCCCCAGTGCCTGTCTGTACCCTGCTCTTGGCTAAGCCACAAAAGCCTATCCAGCCAGCAAGGTCGGGCAAACGGAGCACTCCGCCCTCACTGCAGATCAGAGCCAGGCCGCAGGCAGTGGGAGGACAGCGAAGGGGGCGAGAAGGCTACACCCAGGGGGAAACACCCAGGGCTCTAGAATCACCCTGACTTGGGTTCAAATTCTAGCTCTGCCACTCACTAGCTCTGTGACTTGGGATGTGACAGTTCCCTGAGCCTGTCCGTCCTCATCAGTAAGATGGAGCCAACAGACTCTGCAGCCCATGGTGACAGCAAGGGCTACAGTCAGTGGTGCCTGACGTGAGGGGTCCTCAATATATGCTAGTCACCATTGTTTGAGGGGAACACATGTGAGTGGGCAGCCCTACAGGGGCACAGATGAAGCGCTGGACTGGGCCAAGCTGAGCCACTGTGGGAAGATGCCTCTGCAGAGGGCAGCTGAAGACCCCATCAACTGAGTGGCCTCTCATGCTATTCAGCTCTGCAGGCCTCAGTGGCCTGTACAGAGCAACCTCTTATGGATATGGGAACCATCAGAGACACTGTCTCGGAGGCATGTGGCACACCATAGGAGCCCAGCCAGGGAGCTGTCATCATCATGCCTTCTAGGGCACTTGCACCCCTCTGAGCTCAGGGCACGTGTTTATGCCCAGAGGGTCCACACTGTCTTGAGTGGTGGCCAGGAGATCAAAAACGCATCTAGCCAGAGCCTCATCAATACGCCATCGGCTGCAACTAGGTGAACAGGGACCCTGCTGAGAACGTCCCTCGACTGTGTCCACCTGAGAACCTCACAGACACCGACAGGCCCATATCTGGAGCATGGCAAGGCAGTGCCGCCCAAGGTGGGGGCAGCTGTGCCTGCCCAGGGCCAGGCATTGTCCAGAGCAAACTAGCCCCATTCTATGCCTGGGAATGTTTTATAAACATTAATTCTGTCATTTCTGAAAAGTGAAAAAGGACTGGGGGTGTTTGCAGTTCATAGAAAGAGAAGTGCATGGATTATGATGGACACAGAAGCAGAGGAGGCAGCAAGGTGATGGCGACGCCGTGTGTGCATTAGGGATGCCATCCAATATGCTGTCCAGAGTGGAGTGTGACAAAGGGCATTGCATCTGGGCATTAGGCTGGGCTCACCCTGCAAGGGCGATGGCCGCTGCCAACTGCAGATGCTGGAGAAGAATGAGGGCTCTATTTGGTGCAAGAGGTGTAGGGGGTGGGAGGACTGATGGCCAGGACCCTATCCCACAGGCTGCGGTGACCTCAGTCCACTGGCAGCCTGGGATGGCCACCAGGAGGTATACCATTCCAGTGAGCTGGTGCCCACAGGATCCTGAGCAGGGTGAAGCCACCACTGGCCCCAGGGGGATGGGACACATGCAAAGTTTTCCCACACAGGTCTCATCTCAGGCTGTCAACACCTCCGGGAGGTAAGTCTGGCAGGGAGGCCAGTTTTAAGAAAGGGAAACAGAGCCCAGGGAGGGAATATGGCTTGACTAAGTGGGTAGAACTACTGACACTAGAACACTAAATGGGTTGAGAACACACTTCTGTGAAGGTGAGTCAAGAGGCTTGGAGAACTGAGGCTGCTGAACCCCAAGGATGGTGGTACCCCGATGCTTCAACCATCCAGTGGCTGCCCCCTCAGGTGGGGGTTGGGGTGGCCCCTGACCCTTCAGAATACTCCAGAATGTTTCAGAATTCTCTTCATTCTTTGATGCAGCTGGGCACCCCCTTTCCCTCCCAATCAACCCCCAACCCTTCCCCTCCATGCTGACCTCTCAGAACTGCCCTGCTCAGTCCTTCCTTCTAGGCAGTTCTTCTCCTGACCTTGGCCAGGCCTCCATCTGCCCTACCACAAATGGTTAGGTGTAGGTAAAGGGCAGCATGGTGACTCTTGAAGGGGCTGGGCCCCAAGAAGCAGACGTCCTGCCCCTACTCTAGGCCTGGCCTGGACCATCCCCATCTTGACCCTGCCAGGCTTGGGCACTCTCTGGGGGAGGATGAGAATTATGGATCTCAGGAGGTCAACAACAGCCACCAGCCCAGCACTTAACAGCTCCCCACATGGCCTGGCACAGACCTGGGGGCTCCTATTTTTGGATAAGGCCCTCTGCGCCCCCTGCTATGGGATTTCAAAGGCCTCTTACCTTTGGGGTGAGGTACTTGGTCATAATTTCCTTCCCTTTCTCTCCCAGTTTTTCATCTGGAGTAACTTCATATTCTGCCTAAAACAGAAGGAGAAAAGAATAACAGATTTGCTCATGAGCTTCTTATAGTTACAGAATCTGTCAGCCCCTGGAGGAAACCCCCTGGAGGCCGCCTGACCAATCCCCCTTCTCCTGCAGGCCAGGAAACCAACCAGGAGAGAAGACCTGGCCACGGAGCCCCGATGTTCAGTCCAAACTGCTCTGCCCTCTCTCACGGATGCTGGGTCTCAGGACAGTGGTGCTCCATGCAGACTGCACATCAGAATCAGGAGCCCTGATCTGAGCAAACACTGACGCTAGGCCCCACCCTAGACCAACGAAACCAGGCTTTCTAGTGGGCCGTGAGGGCTGGCGCCTGGGCAGCTGGGGTTGAAGACCACTGACTTAGATGAACCAAAGGAAACTACTGGAAAATAACAGCCCACCAGACTGGAAGGCCACCAAGAAGCTGCCTTGGGTCACTCAGACCTTGTAAGCTGGGTGATCGTAGACAATTTGCTTGACCTTTCTGTAAAATGCAGAGGGTACGAGCACCTAGGTATATACAGACGGAAGTGATCGAGCTCTTGGCCTAGGGCCTAGCCCATCCTAAAAAAACAAAAAACAGTTGCCATAATTACTGCCATTGTGATTATGACACCTTGCAAGGATAAACAATGGTGCAGATGCCTGATCTTTTCCAGCTTTTCAGTTTACAGACTGAACATACACAGATTTTTTTAGGATGTTCTTATCTGAACCTCGAAAGAGCCAGGGCAGTGATGCAGGAGAACAGGGGGCTGCCATCCCACCCCCCCGGTCTGTAGGTGGAGATCCTGAGGGGGCCCGCAGCAGGAAGGAACTTGCACAGGGTCGTGCGGCGGGAGGCGGCAGGGCTGGGACTCGAACCGTCAAGTGCAGGGCTTCTCCTCAACCACACCATAGAATTTAGGACTCTGATAACTAGCCAAGCCAGGGGGCCCAAGCTATAAAGAAGGGAGGTCCCCCAAAAGACAGATTTTTAATTTTCCTGAATCCCAGAGGGGCTCCTTTCCTCACATCTGACGCATTTGCCACGTGGAGAAAGGGCCTCAAGTCAACAAAAAGCCTGAGTAAGCATTCCTTTCTCATTTAGACAAAGGAGCTAATTGCAAATTGCTTATAACCATTTCAAAATCCACCACCCAAGGATGTGTCAGCCTCTGTCCAAAAGTACAGCTATTTCAAAAGAGACAGAGAAAATGACACCAGCAGAGACGGGCCCAGACCCTCGCCAGGCATCCCACTATGCTGTCAGATGCTCTCCTGGCCCTCCCAGAAACCTCACACCTCAGTGTCTAGGACCTGATTCCTCCCTAGGCCAGCCAAAGGGAGCACGCAGACAGCACTCGCAGTGACCACAGAGGCAGCCAGGATCATTTCCATCCACAGTGAGTGAGTTTCCCTGTCTTGCCCTCTCTCTTCTAAAGGAGAGCCAAGATCAACGATTTTCTCCAATGGAGAAACATGAACACTACAATCATTTAGGTCACAGGGATATAGGGCGGTGGTTCTGTAAGGAATCCCACCCCCTCATTTAATAGGGCTGGACACGGAAGCTCAGAGAAGTCAGGGACTTGCCCAAGGTCACAGCTGCCGGACCGGCACGCTGGCCTCTGGATTCCCACTGGGCCGCCTGGTCAGAGCCTCTCTCCCCCAGAAGTCAATTCCTCTTCCACATCAAGATGAGCCTTGAGGGACTGGGGATTTCTTGATGATTTGACTTGATGGATGAATTTCTGAGATGCTTGAAGGTGACTCTTTCTTCTAGATGTTTTCCTGTTATTTTCTCCCCTCTGTGCTCCCTGACGATCCCCTAAACCTGAGTGTGCATGTGCACACACACATATGCACACACACAGACATACAGATATACACATCCACATACCCACACATGCACCCACACACAGACACACACATACCCATACACAGACACCCACACACCCAAACACCCAAAGACAGACACAAACACATATCCATACACAGATACCCACACACACCCACACACACACACACACTCAACACAGACACACCCACAGATACCCACCCACACAAACACACCCACAGACTCACTCCCCGACACACAGACACACACACCCCATATGGAGTGCTGATTCCAGGCTCACCCTCCATGGCAGGTTATTATTAGCACAGCTACATGGTAGGTATTATTATTCCCAATTTGCAGATGAAGAAATTGAGGCTCCGAGAAGCTCGAATACAGTACAGCCAGCAAGCGACAGGGCCGTAGTGGCGTCTCCAAAGGGGCTGGGCCCTCTAGAGCCAGCTGCCTGCTGTTTTCCAGAATGAGAAGCACCCAGGGGTCCTGCCACCCCTGGAAAGCCCACCATTTGTCTGGCACCATGGGAATGTAGCTAGACTGCTATGCAGGACCCAGGCCCTGGGCAAAGGGGCAGCCATCATTTGGGGCACCAAATAGACACAGCAGTCTATCCCATCCAGAACACTAGATTCACACTGTCCCAAAATACATCTGTGAAGTATTTTTATTTAACCAAATGGAGACCTGGGGCTCACTAATCAGCCTCAATAACCAGCTAAAAATATTCTTGCTCTGGGTACTAAAAGCCACATTAAAAAACATAACATCCCTTTCAGGTCAGCTGCCTCCACAGAAGCCCTGCTGGTGGATAGGTGCGCAGGTCCACAGGGCGGCGACAGGAGCACTCGGGGACAGGCCTCCCCCGCCGAGATCAAAAGGCCTTTCTCTGAAGAGTCCATGCCAGGCCACCACTTGAAGAGCATTTGTGTTGGGAGGTGGAACACAGATGGAAGGCCTCCAGCTGGGCTTTCCGCACTGATTAAGACACCTAGTGACAGGCCATGTCTCCACAGTGACCCCATGAGGAGAGTCCTGAGAGGCCACCTATAGAGGGAAGGTACCATGGTGGCTCCCCTGGATGGGCTGAGCTCAAGGCAGATCACACTCCACAAGGCTGGGGCCACTCCGGAAACCACGGCTCTGAGAACACCCTCGCCCAGGTGGTGGGAGAAAGCTGAAACCAGCTTAATCCAGCAAATGTAAGCAGCAAGTAAGAGTTTGTGCAAACAACCCAGAATTTTACAATTAGATGTAGCTCGGGAAATAGCAGCCAATGACTTCAATGAAAAGAAAAGTAAACCGTATGCAAAGAATGCCCCCGTAACCTCCATCTGCAAGAGAGTCCCTTCCAACCACAAAGGGAGATGGACCTTGTCCCCTCCCCGAAACAGAGGGGATTCACACAGGTACCTTTGCTGTTCCAATCATTTAAAGCTCTCTCACTGCCCAGAGCTCAGTTCTAACAGCCAGGGTGCCAGGGAGCACCCACCACAATCCACACGGGGAATAGTTCTCTATGTGCCAGGTGCCAACGGGGAAGACACCACTGAATAAGCTGCTCTCTGCATTGTGATTCATGCTAAACACAGGGGGTGGCCTTTGCGGGGAGATACCGCTCTAACACTAAATGCAGACTATTACATTGAGCTTAAGGAACAAAGAATCATTTCTACATCTCTGCCTGCCAAAAAGTAAAAACATCTATGTGCATCTTAGTTTATAACCCTCATACTTTTTTCTCTTGGCCTGCCCTAATTACATCATCCATCTCAGAATATGCCAGGGAAAATATCTCCTGGCTATGAAGACACATATCCTTCAGACGATTTTTAGAACTTGCCACGTTTTCAAAGAAGCCGGCCCTGGTTTAGAGAGGGCAGTCTGGGCTGAATTCCTCCTGGCCTTGGACTAACTTTAGATGTCACCTCCTTCTCCCAGGAGACCTTCTCCAGCCCTGACAGGAAGATGAAGTCAGAGATGCCATGAGGTCTTGCCACCTCCAGCTTCTGTAATTATCGATGTGGTCAGCTTTTCCAGAGTCCTTGAGGCAGGGACAAGTGACACGCCTAGTCAGTACACTGCTCACCAAGCACCCCGCTGGAGAAACACCTGGATCTACCCCCCAGACCCCAGCTTCTCATCTGTGCTGACTTCGTGGGCCACCCCCTCCAGAGCCCCTCTAGCCCCTTCCCACACGGCTGTGGGGGGTGGAGTGGTAGGTGGGGTGGTTTTCTGCTGGCTCCGTCCCTGTCTGGGCACCACAGGCTCCTGGACCCTCTTTCCAGACCTGAATCCTGTGGGCGGCCTTCTCCCATGGTCCTGCATCAGTCCCTTTCCTCAGCCCTCCAGGTTAGGAGGCCATGAAGGCTCAGAGGTGCTGCATCAGCAGCTACTGATTGCCCTTCCCGGCTCATGCTTTGTAAATAGGTCTTCATTAAAGTCCTCCGTTCACGCATCGGGGAGACCATCGGTTTCCTGCTAGGACCTGGCTGATGCCTGGCACTGTGCTTCAGGTGGGTGGGCACTGACGTTGCTTCCTTTCTGCTCCCTGGTGAGAATGGAGAGTAGTGCATGAAGGGGGTGTCCCCCAGGGGCCTCAGGGTCAGATGGACCCGGTCAACCCCAGAGCTTGTGCCCGCCTGGGCAGACAAAGTGTTCACTACTCTCTGGCTCCCATCTGAGTGTCCCTTTCCGGCCTCAGTCAGGATTCACTCGCCCATCTTAGGGTAATAGATGGGATGGAACCAGAGAAGGGAGGGAGGAATGGACTCCTTTCCACATTGGGTAGAGAATGAGAGTGGTGGGAGTGACCATGATTTCCTGAGGTATCACAGCCACCAGCTTATGAATCGTGGCCTGGCCAGAGGCAGACACTGAATAGAAGGCAGGAGGGAAGGGGGCTGCAGCTCTGCCTGTGGTGCGGGGGGACAGGCTCGCCTCTCTCCGGGGGAAGTGGAGAAGTCCGCCTCCCCGGCAGGGGAAGTGATAAGCTCCCTGGTGGCAAAGAGTGACATGGTTTGGCTGTGTCCCCACACAAATCTCACCTTGAATTGCAGATCCCACAATTCTCACGTGTTGTAGGAAGGACCCAGTGGTAAGTGATTGAATCACAAGGGTGGGTCTTTCCTGCGCTGTTCTCATGATAGTCAGTAAGTCTCAAGAGATCTGATTTTTTTTTTTT
Organism: Ateles fusciceps; assembly: GCA_036589455.1. NCBI lineage: Eukaryota > Metazoa > Chordata > Mammalia > Primates > Atelidae > Ateles > Ateles fusciceps. The sequence continues at coordinate 23,724,412 of JAZHEH010000091.1, read as the reverse complement.
TTTTTTAAGATAGAGTCTTGCTCTGTTGCCCAGGCTAGAGTGCAGTGGCACCATCTCAGCTCACTGCAACCTCCGCCTCCTGGGTTCAAGCGATTCTCCTACCTCACCCTCCTGAATAGCTGGGACTACAAGCACGTACCACCATGCCCAGCTAATCTTTGTATTTTTAGTAGAGATGGGGTTTTACCCTATTGGCCAGGCTGGTCTCGAACTCCTGACTTTGTGATCCGCTGGTTTTGGCCTTCCAAAGTGCTACTATTACAGGTGCCCAGCCCCATCTGAGGGTTTTATAAAGGGTAGTTCCGCTGTATACATGCTCTCTTCTCTTGTCTGCCACCATGTGAGATGTGCCTTTCGCCTTCCACCATGACTGTGAGTCCATTAAACCTCTTTCTTTTGTAAACTGCCCAGTCTTGGGTATGTCTTTATCAGCAGCCTGAAAATGGATTAATACAGAGGGGCTTTGCCATCCCGCTTCCTGTCTGTCCCATGACTCTTTTCCTGAGAGCTCAGCCCTGAGTGGTTCCTCCCACCCTCACCCCCACCAGCTGCTTTCCTCCTTCCCTCTCAGAATTGTTTCTCTGTGCCTGCATCTAGCCAAGGATCCAAAGGCTAGCAGGCAAGATCTTTAACTTTCCCCCATTACTTTTTTTGTTCTAAGTGAAAAGAATCCCAGTCTAACCTAGTTCAGCAAAACTGTAAGCTCCTGGCTCCTGAAATCTGAGGATGAGCTGAACCACCAAATGGTGAGGAGAACAGAAAAGCAGCTGGGCATGGAGCCCAGAAACCAGGAACACAAGCACTTCTGGAACCCCCATGATCTGGGTGTGAATGTGTGTGTGTGTGAGTGTGTGTTGTTCACGATCTCTTGGTGCGAACTGGCTTGTTCCAGCATAGGAAACACGGCAGTCCACAGTTCCTAGGGTTTTTATGTTAAGCTTTCTCTAGCAGGGTCCCCTTGAGGCCATCAATTCCACAGAAAGGACTCGTTGGCCTGCCTTGGCTCACAGACTCCCTCCTGCTCCAGTCAACTGCAGTTTGGGGGGTGACATCATTAAGAACATGGTAGCTTCTAGGACAACCATGTTATTTGGGAATATGGGTGGGGAACCCAGGAGAATGGATGATCCCCACAGATGTGCACTATATAAACCCATTTTAGAAGTGGCACTTTTTCAAGACAGCCCTGCTTCTGGGGTCTGGCTTCCTAGCTATTCTGACAGTCTCTATGTGAATCTGAAAAACTATTAGCACCCTCCACTCTCCCCATTTTGAGGAATCACAGCAGTGACAGAAAGACAAAGACAAATATTCTCTGGATTCTCATAAACAAGAGAAGCAGAATACTTAGCCCCCAGTGAGGCAAAGTGGATCATTTCACAATAAAATTTCAGATGATCAGGCATATGTAAAGCCAGGTGATAGTCCATAATTTTATGTCATCTCCTATAGTCAAGGCTACTTAGCAGTTAAGAATGCCTCTTAGCATTTCCTATGTGAGATTTCATTTGTTGTAACCTCATATTTGTAGTCGCCTGCCTTCAAGGTGGCCTCCTGACATCCATGCTCTCGGAAAGTCTCTTTCCATATGAAACAGGGCTAACCAGTGCCACCATATAATATTAGGGAAATAGTGTGGATGCTCTAAGGAGAGGTCATAGAGGGCACTGCAGCTCCTACCACCCTCTCTTGGATCACTTGCTCCAGAGAAAGCCAGCCATGTTGTGAGGACACTCAAGCAATCCCATGAGGAGGCTCCCTCCTCCCAACAGACAGCACCAACCTGCCAGGCATGCGAGTAACTGTGGATGCAGATCCTCCAGCCATGGTCAAGCCTTCATCCCAGCCAACATCTTGATATCTCACCTCATGAGAGACCTTAAACCAACAGCACCTCGCTAGCCATGCCCAAATTCTTGACCCACAAAACCATCAGATAATAAAGGTTGACTGTTGTTTCAAGCCACTGTGTTTTGAGGTAATAACTAATACTGTGTGGGGCTCAGTGGCTCACGCCTGTCATCCCAGCATTTTGGGAGGCCAAGGCGGGCAGATCACTTGAGGTCAGGAGTTCAGGCTGAGCCTGGCTGGCATGGTGAAACACCATCTCTACCAAAAAACACAAAAATTAGCTGGGTATGGTGGTGCACACCTGTAATCCCAGCTGCTAGGGTGGCTGAGGCATGAGAATTGCTTAAACCCAGGAGGTGGAGGTTGCAGTTGGTTGAGATCGCACCACTGTACTCCAGCCTGGGTGACAGAGTGAGACTCTGTCTCAAAAAAGAACAAAAACAAAAAACCCAAAGCTAATACTGAACAGATATTTTAACTTGTAGCTGGAGTTGCTTAATTCACTTCAAAATTTTCTTTGGCTGGGTACAGTGGCTCATGCCTATAATCCAGCACTTTCGGAGGGCAAGGTGGAAGCATCACTTAAGGCCAGAAGTTCAAGACCAGCCTGGGCAATACAGTGAGATCCCATCTCTGAAAAAAAAAATGTTTTTTTTAACAGCCAGGCGTGGTGGCCTGTGCCTGTAGTCCCAGCTACTCAGGAGGCTGAGGTGGGATGATTCACTTGGGCCCAGGAGTTTGAGGCTATGGTAAGCTAGGATCATACCACTGCACTCCAGCCCGGACAATAAAGTGAACCTCCATCTCCTGGAAAAAAATTCTTCTTCTTCTTTTTTTTTAAGTCTTTCATTTAACCAAAAAGCAAGCTGCACGAGGGCAGGAATTTAGTTCTCCTGTTCATTGTATTCTCCCAACTGCTAGAACAGAGCCTGGCACACAGAGCCACCCCATAAATATACATTGGGTGGATCTGGTTCTGTATCTGCCAAACCTCCCCCAATCCCAAAGAGAAGAGACCTGAAGACATTAAGTCTCACCCAAATGTGGAGAGAAGATGGTTTCAAATGAGCCAGCATAGGGTCAAGGCTCCCAGGGAACAGGTTAGAGAGAAGTCCAGCAGTCTCAAAGATGCCCGAGACCCTCTTGGCCTGTGGGTCTGACACTAGCCTGGACCCTCTTCAATCCCCTGACCAGCTGGGCAAACTCTTTGCCCTCTAGAGACCAAACCTAGTCATGGCTTAGGTCATTGACTGCATTTCTCGCTGAGAGGGCAACTGGCAGTGGCAGGAGAAGGGTCTTTCTCAGGTTCTTGGAAGACCCTTGACAATCAACACCAAAGGCCGAACTCCCCCAGCAGTCTAGTAAATGACGCACAAACAGTTCTGCTGCCCAGATCACCCGGGCCCTCTTTAAAAATAGCTGCAGTCCTTCCACTTGACTTGAGAAATGCAGACATTAAGATTGTACAGGAGGCCGGGCGCAGTGGCTCGCGCCTGTAACCCCAGCACTCTCGGAGGCCGAGGTAGGCGGATCACTTGAGGTCATGAGTTCAAGACCAGCCCGGCCAACACAGTGAAACCCCATCTCTACTAAAAATACAAAAATTAGCAGGTGCCCACCTGTAATCCCAGCTACTCAGGAGGCTGAGGCAGGAGAATCGCTTGAATCTAGAATGCAGAGGTTGTAGTGCATTGAGATTGTGCTACTGCACTCCAGCCTGGATGACAGAGCAAGACTGTCTCAAATAAAAAAAAAAAAAAAAAAACTGTGCAGGAGAGGAGCCTTTTCCAGGGACTACATCAGAGTCCAATGAGGACAGGTTATTTTTAAAAGCTCCACTTGGTAGAAATTCAACAGAGAGATGGGAATGGCGTGGATGGCGCCGGCCGAGTCAGGCAGCACCTGGGCGCTACTGCAACACCAAGGACGGACACCGCCACCTCCTCCCTCCTCTGGGTTCCGGTAGGGATGGAAGAAAAAATGGATTTTAGACGAGAAGTTACGCCAGCCCTGGAAAACTCAATAAAGTCTCCGTACGTAAAAGAGGTGTTCCAGAGGCTGGTCATTTGACGTCAAGATGGGCGATGAAAAAGTCTCGCTAATTCCCAGGGATGCAGATGAAAAGGGAGAGGGGATGGGGTCAGCCTCTCCTGAGTGGCGGCTTCGTTAGGGCAGATGTGAAGAGCATTTGACGCGCTGACGCAGGGAGCCAAGACTCACATTTCCTTTCCAAAAAACAACTCTTGGTACAGGCCCAGAGAGGGGGAACGATGGCATGACCAGAATGAAAATGGGCATCCATTGGATTTTTTTCCCCCTTTTCAAACTGACTATAAGTGTCTAACAAAACACACGGCTGGAAAATTCCACCGGCTCCTAGGCTTAGCCTTACCCTGCTCTGCCTCATCAACTCTCTAGATGGCTCCCAAAGCTGCCACCGCCTCCTCTTTTCCAAATGAGGAGCAGCCCTTGGTCTGGGTGTCTTTTGTTCACTGCTTCTCCATCCACGTGTATTTGTTTCCTCAGTGAGCTCCTCCAGCCCAAGGCTCTAAAACCAGCTATATATAAGTTGACAACTCCCAGGCTGGGCACAGAGGCTCATGCCTGTAATCCCAGCACTTTGAGAGGCCAACAAAGGCAGACTGCTTGAGCCCAGGAGTTCAAGACCAGCCAGGGCAAGATGGAAAACCCTGTCTCTACAAAAAATACAAAAATTAGCCGTGCATGGTGGCGTGTACTTCTAGTCCCAAATACTTGGGAGGCTGAGGCGGGAGATCACCTGAGCCCGGGAGATGGTGGTTGCACTGACCTGAGATCACACCACTGCACTCTAGCCTGGGCAACAGAGTAAGACTCTGTTTCAAAAACAAAAATTAAAAAAGGTGAAAACTCCCAAGTTTCCTTTTCCACCCCAGACCTTTCTCGTGAAGCCCGACCTGAATACCCATGTCCCCTGGAGCTTCTCCACTCAGGCATCCGGTGTACATCCCAAGCTGTGTGTGCCTAAATCGGAGCTCTTGATCCTGCCACAAGGTGACCCTCCTGCAGCCTTATCCTTACTCCATCTTTCCATTTGCTCAGGTCAAAACTTTGACGTCTTCCTTAACTCTTCTCTCATCCCCAATCCATCAGAGAATATACTGTTACTCCTCCTTCCACACAAGTCTCAAATCCAACCACTTCTCACCACTTCCAGGGGCTACCACGCTGGCTTGAGCCACCAGCTGCTCAGACCCGGATTGCTACAACAGCCTTCTAGCAGATCTCCCTGCTCCCACCTCTGCCCTTCAAAGCCTGATCCCGACATGGAAGCCAGAGAAATCCTTTAAAAACCTAAGTCACAGATGGGTATGGTGGTACACACCTGTATTTGCAGCTACTTGGGAGGCCAAGGCAGGAGGATCACTTGAGCCCAGGAGGTTGAGTCTGCAATGAGCTATGAATCTGCCCTTGCACTCCAGCCTAGATGACAGAGCAAGACCCTGTCTCATACATAAAATAAAATAAAATAAATAAAAATCCAAGTCAGACCATGCCACTGCTCTGTTAAACACCCTCCAGTAGCTCCCTGATTTCACTCAAAGTCAAAGTGCTCTGAAGGCACAAAGTCTTAAATGATCAACTCCTCTCCTACCCCTCTGCCCTTCCTCCCTCCTCTCCAACTATGGACATTCTTCCCTGCAGGCCTTTGTCCTGGCTGTTCCCTGCCTGCAATGCCCTTTCACCATGTATTCATTTGGCTAACTCCCCCAATTCCTCCTGGTCCTCAATCAAATGTCGCCTTTCCAATCCTATGCTGACTGCCCCTACTTCATGATACATCAGTCTCCCCATCACTCCCCACCTCCTTTAACCTGCTCCAGTTCTTTTCCCACCCCATTTCTCACCTTCTAACCTGCCATGTCATTGGCTTATTATGCTCATGACCTCAGGGGCAGCACAATGAGGAAGGAGCCCAGGCTGGGAGCCAGGAGACCTGGGTTCTGGACCTACCTCTGCCCCTCACACAGTGACTCCAGGCAAGTCACCAACCTCCACTAGGCCCAATCTGAGCATTACCCAGCTGCTAGGTGCAGAATTGTGGGCTGAGGATTTGCAGACCATGGGCCACATCTGTGCCACCAAGAGGCTCTGGTTAGTGGAGGAACAGGCATATAGACTTCTCAATGGCCACCTTCACTGAGTGTCAGTGCTATTCCAGACATGGCTCTGAGTAGTAAGAACTCATGTAGTCTCTACCTAACACCTCTCCCATGATCAGACACAGCTATATCCCCACCTACAGATGAAAACATGAGGCACACGAGGGGTTAAATACCCGCCCATGGTCTCACCAAGAGCTGGTGGCAGAGCCACGTGGTCCTGGCATCCTGCCTCTGGAGCCTGCACTCTCCATCGGTGCACCTCTCCCAGCACAGGGCAGCAATGTGGCTCAGGCGCATGTGAGAAGCAAGCACCCGCAGCAGAGGGGCCCAGCAGGAGAGAGAGGAAGAGGAAGATCGGGAGGGCCTCTGAGAACATGGGACAGAAGGACAAGCAGGTATTTGCCAGGCAAATGGGATCATGGGGAGGATTTCAGGCAGGGAGGCCTGAGGGAGCTACGGCCAAGAGACTTGAACTCTCCTCGCAAGTCAGAAACGCCAGAAGTAGGTGGTCGGGCCAGAACACAGGGCTCAAGAAAGACTCCGGAAGGCCGAGGGTGAAAAGGTGGGCAGGAGCTGATGCTGGAAGATCTAGTTAAGTCAGCCTCAGAACCTGGACTCTAACCTAGATGTCATTATTTCCCAATCCTGGATACACATTAAACCCCTGGGAGATTTGAAAAACCCCCCAACAGGTTCTAGAATCGGTGGCCAGCCTAGTGGTATAAACCCTTGTGCCAAACGGTGGCCTACAACTACTATGTCCCCGTAAAAGGAACCACAGCTCCTCTGAAAAACAGTGGATGTAGTACAAGATGAGCCCAGAACCCTGCGTCATACCAGACAGCAAGGAGACTACCGATAACTGCTGGAGTCCAGCCAGGGACTCAGAAGCCAACCTGGAGAGGCCCCCCACTAGCCAGTGATGAGACCACGAGCATCAATCAGGATAATGCCTATGGTGCATCAATACACACACAACACGTTTAAAACCACGAGTTAAAAACTCTAATTAGTTACTGCTACTGGAGGACGGTAGAGAACCAGTTTGGTATTTCAGAAACATTAATGCAAGAAAAGAATCAACCATTTCCTATATAAACTTTACCACTGGGTCACCAAATGGTCATCAAAAGGAAGTGTCTCCACTGGCAAATGAAGAAGGAATGGCAGAATTAGACTGCTGCCCTGTTGCAAGCCCTTGTTAAGGTACAGATTTAGGTACAGCCTAGCAATAGCTGCTTCCGTTTCAAAAAGAAAGACAACCAGATGGTACATGGCCCCTGATGGAAGAACATGAAACCACGGAGGAAGTCAAATCCCACTCCACACCGCAGAAAGGGAAACTGACTTTGGACAAGCTTTCTAGATCCAACTAGCAATGTATAAGAAATATAGAGGAGCCTGTGAAATGACATTTGGGGGATGAAAACACAAAATTCAGACTGTGGGAAACTCTTCTGTAGGAACAACAAATGTATTACAAGCGGGGGGTGGGTGGTTATGGGGGAGCCTAGAGTCAAGAAAACATCACCCAATCACAATGTGTGAACCTCATCCAGACCAAGTCAAACAAATACACATAAAATGTACGAGAACACTGGAAATCTGAATACTAACATTTGATGATAGCAAATAATTTTTTAAGCTGTGACAACATATTTTTTAAAGAGCTCTTATTCATAGATACATATTGAAAAGTTCACAGATGAGATAACAGGTGAAATTTGCTACAAAACGTTACGGAGTGGAGGATGGAGGAATGGATGAAGAAGACTGGTCATGAGTTCATACTTGCTCAAGTGGGGTGAAGGGTGCCTGGGGGTTTATTACGCTATTCTGTCGACTTTTACTTTTTATAGTTTGAAATTTTCCATAATAAAAAGTTATAAAAATACTAGGTCCCTACTCCAGAGATTCAAATTAATTGGTCTGGGCTTCAGCTCAGGCTCTGGTGTTTTGCTTAGGCTCCCCAGGTGTTTCTAATGCCCAGCCAAGATTGAAAACTACTGTAATCACTCGTACAAATGGTGCCAAGAGCCTGCCTGAAGCCCAAGGCAGAGCCTCACCTAAGCCCACGGCAAAGCCTCCCCCTAAGCCCAAGGCAGAGTCTGCGGAGGGGAGGGAGCTGGCCTGGGTAGGGTCAAGGAGCCAAGCACGTGAGCCTTGATCAGGTTAGGGAAGGATGAGGAGAGGAAGGCATCAAAGATAGTGCAAAGATTTCAGGCTTGGGTGACTGTAGGGTGCTGATCACTAGAACAGGTAATGTCTCAAGGGCTAGTAGCTTTGGGGTCCTGGGAGAAAGGGCTCAGTGCATTTAGGACTTATTGACTTTAAGGGGGCCTTTGTGACTTCAGTGGAGATGTCCAGTGAGCAATTTGGTTTGTGGGTCTAGAGATCCACGTGGAGATCCTGAAGCAGATACAGACACTTAAACCCTAAAGGGTTGTCCCCCAAACTGAGATGGAGGTCGGGATGGCTGCAGCCAGTGATGGCATGAGGGCTTTTAGGAAACAACAGCATCTCAGCCCCGGCACCTGGGAGAGGGGCCTGGATGACTTCGCTCCTTTTATGACTGCTCTCCACTCCTCACCTCTCTTCCTCTTGTCCTCCTTCCTCAGATAGAAACCCAAAGGCAGATGGTTGAACGGAGGTACCCTGCCTTCCTGGGCATATGCGGAGGAACTCCTGACTATTCCCACAGCCTGTCTTAAAATCCCCTACCATCAATCAGCATTTGTTAAACAAACAGCAAGCACATCTGAAGGAAGCCTCCACGGTGCTGGGCATACCACCCATGCCAGAGCCCAGTGGAACCATCTGCTGTCAGACCAGCTCGACAGCCATGCACTTCATTTGACATTGATTGAGTGCTCATAGATGCTGGGCACTGTATGAGGCAGGTGTGAACAGGAAGCCCAGGGTCCTGCCCTCAGGGAGCTTACATTCTAATGGGGAAGCAGACAATAAACAACTGTACAAACACACAAAAGCTTTGGAATTCTATAAAATGGGTTCTCAGCTGGAGGAAGGGGCCGCAAGATCCAAGAGCTAAGCCTAACTTCCCCAGACGCTGCCTCCCATAATGACCCAGGCTTCCAGAATCAAAGCGCTGACAGGGCTCCACTTTACAGCAACGGCAACTAAGGTCCAGAGGGGGAGGGGGCCCACCCAAGGTCACCTATGAGTTTAGATCCTGAGATAATTTTGCATTCCTAATCAAAGTCTATACTGGGAGTTTTGTAAGCAGTGAGTTTATTCCTCACTCTTCTAAACCACCAGGTCTTTTTCTTTGAGCCAAAACAATCACTGACCACAGAGCACCAAAGGACCATCCCCCAGGAGCAGGGACTTACCACTGAGTCCAGGAACTGAATGTAACGCTCCAGCCCAGGCCTGGTTTCACAAAACTGCCGGAAAAGTAGCCTCCCGATTGGCTGCTTGTCACATAAACTGCAGTAATCTCTGTCTGGAAACAAGAAAAGAAGAATGTGGTGAGACCCAGGAGAAGGCCAGGTAGGGCCTTTCTGTCATTCCCACACCTGGGCTCAGAGCCCTAGATGGATGGAGTAAGGTGACTGGCAAACCCTCAGAACCCCTTCTTCATTTCATGGTCTCTGCAGACTAAGACAGATGTCAGTGTAGAGGAAGGCACCAGTTATGACCCAGCCTCTAATCCCCACCCCACGCCCCCAGTCTAATGCTCTGATTTCTGTATGGACATGCCAGCAGTTCTGGGGACCGTGATTCTGTCTCCTTGGTGACCATTAAGTACATCACATTCTCTGATTTCAGTGGCTGGATAAGGGTGGCAGGTCTGTAATGGAAGCCAGTGGAATCAGAGCGGACCACAGACTGGCTGGGAACACTGGAGCAGAGGTGCTCTCTTCACCTGGAGGTCATGGTGAGTGGGTGTGAGGCCAGGTGCCTCAGCAGTGTTCTTGATACTACAAGAGAAGCCGCTGTGAGGGTGAGGCTGACACATAAAGGAGGTGAGAGCTGGGAAAATTATAAGAAGTAGAGTTGGTGCCCTAGTGATGTCATGAATCTCTGGATCCAACCATGCCTGTAGCTCAAACCACATCTGAAAAGCTTGTTTATGAGATAACACATTCTCCTTGTTTAGGTCAGTTTGAACATTTTAAGAAATTACTTGTAATTCAAAGCATCCCAATGGATACAGTTTTTAAAAATCATTTTTGCCCAACTGGAGAAAAGTCCAGTCTTAGGATGCTTCAAATTATGAAAACCCTGCCTTTTCCAGTTAGGCGCCAAAGGCACGGAGACAGGAAGTCACCGAGACAGGAAGTCACCCCGCGCTCACCCACTCAATAGTCAAGAGGGTTCTGAAGAGGAAATACTGCAGACCCCCACCAAGAGGCCCAGAGACCACGGTGCTAGCCAACCATTTGCTGTGCTACTTCAAGCAATTCACTTCCCCTCTCTGGGCCTCTGAGTTCTCCTCTGAAAACCAGAAGGGCATGTTGGAGTTGGGATGGGGGCCTTTTCCCTTTTGGACCTTTCTGCAATGATGCCAAAGCCTCTCCAAGAAGTTTTCTCTGGCCAGGAATATACTCAAAGGAACCGCTGAAACACGCCGCCTCGAGCTCTCTGGAGCACGGAACGCTAAGCCGCTGATTTTGCAGCTGCACGCGACACAGTTGGGTGAGTTCATGGGAAACAGGGGAAGAGGATGACAGAGCCTGGGAAGGAGAGCAACTTGAGGGGAAGGGATGACTATAGTCTACCTGGTGTAGAGGAGCTAGGATACCATCCCCCTAGAAAGGATTTCTCTTGAGATATGCCATGCAACAAGGGATATGAACACACCACTGGGCCAGCTCACTCTGATTCTTAGTCTCAAAACGCTTATCCACAGGAGGTAAAGCCGTGGCTTGCCGGGAGGGAGGATCCCACGGTAGCTGTGAGTGTGGATTCCGGAGCTAAACCGCCTGCGTTTAAATCCCAGCCGGTCACTCACTGCCTGTGTGACCTGGGGCAACAGGCTTGACACTGCCCCTCAGTTGTCTAGTCTGTAAACTGGGGATGGAAAGCAGACCTAGCTCCTAGGACCGTCCTGAGGAATGAACAAGGCAATGCATAGAAAGCACTCAGACCAGACGCTGGCACATAGGAGACGCTTGGTAAACCCCATTTCTCATCATTATGGTTGTGATAATTTGGTCTGTTCCATCTCCCTTTCCTGTAGGGAATCTCCTTTCTCCCAGTCTGTACCAATTCAACCAAAGCCTCTGAATCTAAAAAGGGAGCTGACGCCTCCCATGCTGGGGGATGGGCACGTGCTCAGTCATAGCCAATCAAAAGGCCGCTGTCTCCTGGCCACAGAGATAAGGTCAAGGATGGACACGTGACTTAGTCACAGCCAATCAGAGGCCTCTCTCTCTGGCCACAATGACAGGTTCAAGGGTGGCCATGACGCAGTTCTAGCCCATCAGGTCAGGCAGGGCCTGTGACCGGTGGGGGCCCTGGAGTCCTCCCAGGGCTTTTGCCAGAACTTCCAGGAAAGACGCTGCTCCCTGGGATGCCAGCAAGGCTCTCGGGGATGACTGGTCAGCGAGGGCTGCCGATCTGCCTTCTCCCTATGCAGCGAGAGCCCACGGAGTACGCACCCGGCAGACAAGTGGAGGTGAGCAGAGAGAGAGGAGCCCTGAAGGCAGCTCCGCCCTCCTGGACGGCTATTCTCCGCACAGGGACGCGGCCTCAGCAGCTGGCAGCCCCTGTCTGCCTCCTGGAACGGAAAGAGCCGCAGCCAGGCCCACTTCTTTCATGGGTAACCTGCCCTGAGGGCAGGGACTATTTTTGGAGGAATTCACCAGGTCTAAGTAGCGTATGTGGAAGAAGGCACTCTAAAATGTTTCATTCTCTCCCGAGTGAGTATTTGGATCAGTGTCGATGAGCAACCTGCCAAGTCCCCTCTTGGCCCACTCCCAAATGGTTTCGTGGCTCCAACTAGCCCTGGAACGCAGCCTAAACTCTGCCCTTCAGCCGTGGGCGCAGTCTCCACCGCTCCCAGCACAGATGGTTCACAAATAGCCACTCCAACAAGCATTTAGCCTCAGTGTGTGCCAGGTTCTGACGGGGAGGGGTACCTAGGGATGTGGTCTCAGCCCGCAGAGAGCTTGGACTCAGATTGGAGAGGTCAGCAGGAGTGTATGTGGGTGAACAGACAAGATCTCAAGTGACAGTAATAAAATGTCAAGCTAGATGAGTGTGATCATCAGCCACAGTAGGGAACCTGGTCTCAGCGGCCTGTGACAGGTCTGCAGCCTGCACCTGTTAGCACAATGCCCTGCAGATACAGCCCGCTGCCTCCCACTCAACACGATCCCCTAAGGGGAGGAAAACGAACCTTTGCATCCTTTCCCAATCAGCCAGAGTTTTTCCCAGCACAAACACAGAACCAAAGTAAATTACCTTGTGTCAAATTCCATTTTTACTCAATTATGGGAGACAGCACCATGCTGCTTATGTGATTTACGAAAGATATCCCCCCACCCCCACCTTTTCCAAAAGCAATTTTGAGATTTCATGTGGCATATTGTGATCCCTTAAGGGTTCATCTGACAGATTTTTTTCTCTCCATATGGCGTTTGCTGTCAGTATGGAAACAAGGCTGTTATAAACTCACAGCACAGTAAACACCATGCAATTCCGACACAAGCTGTCAGCACCTCAGTTCTGAGCCTCTCCCAGCTGTAGAGAGGATTCCAAGCAAGAAAACTACTCGCTGGAAGCCTAGAGGGAAATAAAAGGACCAGTAATCATCTTTTTAGATTTTTTCCCCCACCTCAAATAAAGATCAATAGGCCCATTTTCTGAGCAAACACACACACACAAAACAACAAAACCATCCCTAGTGCAACATTTACAGTTCCTATGGAAATGGATAAGGAGGCCACAGAAGGAAGAATATATTTGGGGGAATGATCAAGGTGACAGGAGCAGGTGCAAATCAAAGTTTTTGATGTGTCAACAGTAAACTCGAGGTGTAGGTTGCTTCTGGAAAGTCAATGACACTGAAGTTGGAAGCATGAGGAGCTCTACAATACAAACATGCTTGGAGTGGACCCTTTCTGATCTGTTTCAAAAGAAGCTGGCCATGTTGTTGAAATCCAGCTTGGAAGGGGCCTGCCCACCACCTTTCTCCCAAGTGCGGTCTGTTGGGTTGGTGAGAAGCCCCCAGGACAAGGGCAGAAGACTTTTCTCTCTGTCTCCTAATCTATCTTTTGGGGTGGGAGAACACTGGGATGCTGTACACACAGGCAGACACACACTGTCCACACACACGCATGCACGCACACACACGCGGGTGCACCTGCTCTTCTAGAACATGGAAATCCTGCTTTGGGTCATGTGCCTCATTGATCTTTTCCTCCGAGCCAGAAAGAGGCAGCATTGTGTAAGACATTAGGGAGTAGCGGCCGGGCACACTGGTTCATGTCTGTAATCCCAGCACCTTGGGAGGCTGAGGTGGGCGGATCATCTGAGGTCAGAAGTTCGAGACTGGCCTCACCAACATGGTGAAATCCCATCTCTACTAAAAATACAAAATAATTGGCCAGGCATGTTGGTGGGCACCTGTAATCCCAGCTACTTGGGAGACTGAGGTAGGAGAATGGCTTGCATCTGGGAGGTGGAGGTTGCAGTGAGCTGAGATCACACCAATGCACTCCAGCCTGGGTAACAAGAGCAAAACTCCATCTCAAAAAAAAAAAAAAAAAAAAAAAAAAGACATTAGGGAGTAGGGTATGGGGGAGATTTGTAGCCTGTAAGTATCCGCAAATCATCCAGTCATTCTAACTTTGTGATTTTGGGTCCTTCATTCACTCAACACCTCTCTTCCAAGGCTTTTTGATACTAGATGTTTCTTTTGATGTTAGGATATCTTCTTGAATTCAACACGTGGGGGATATGTGGGCGGGTTGGTGGGGAAGAGACACATCTTATACCCACTGGCAGGTTAGTGATCCAGCGACAGGCTTGGAATTAACATTTGGAGGACATCATCTTGGAATTAAGAATGGAGGACATCATCTCTGTGATATAACGTTTGGAAGAGGAAGGTGACTGGGAAAGGGGAAGGGTCTAGAAAGCCAATCCTAAGCCCCGGGGCACTGAGCTGTGCCCTTGATTAAGGAGCAGGGTACCCTGGGAGGAGCTGGGCCTGCTCGTGCACACAGGAGGGTGCTGAGGATACACTGGGAAGGCAAGCTGGACTTACACAGGGAAGGGCTGGACTCTTAGGGCTAGAGTCTGGAAGGGATTCAGTGTCTCACTGGTAAATCAATAATTTAGAGCAAAAGTGATTCAAGTGCAGTCCACAGAAAAGGGGACAAAATGGGGTAGGGGTGGCAGCAAGTCTGAGACATTTACAGTGGAAGTCACTGGTTTAGGAGCTATCAGGCCCCAGCTTTTGGGCAGGGAGGGTACCAGCTCCTACGGCTGAGATCCTGCTTTGGTGAGAAGCTGGACTGAACTGGCTTCAAGAAAACCACGTGCTGTTTGTTTCTTCAAGGGATTGACACTCCCCCACCTCCCTGGCATGCCCACAGCTGGTCTGGGAAGGCGGGATTGCCACACCTTCCTGCAACACGCTGAATCCAGCCTTGCGCTCACACAGAACCATGTCTACCCAGAAGACAGTCCCTTTAGCAAGGCACCAGACACTTGCTTAGTCCTTGTCCTTAGCAGTCTGCTCACTGACCAGAGTGAGAGGGAGACATGTTCATGGATAACACTGGAAAGAAGCCACATAACAATGTCTATGTAACAAAATTGCATAAGTCAATTCGGAAGTGTCCCAGAAGGTGCCTTGGCAGAGGGGCAAGACATCCTCTCATGATGCTGGGTCAGCTTCAGGAGTGGTGCCCAAGGACAGCACACTAGAATACGAGAATGGGAATGACAGGGTAGTTGCAGGCAGTACAGGCAGGGGGAGAAGCTGAGTCCAGGTGAAGAAGAGGGAAAAAGGTCAAAGCCAGAGAGAATGGGGCTTGAGGTTTGAAGGAGGGGCAAGGAGAAGCCATAGTGGGGAAGTGAAACCTCCAGGTAAGATGCCAGGAGGACCTGGAGGATGTGCTGAAGGGTGGGACGAGGTGAATTAGGACAAGCATTCTGGGCTACGTCTGAGACCACCATAGGCTGTCACTGAGTGGACCTTCAAGACTGGCTTAAAGAAAACAGACAGAAAGTGGTAGGTCACTAAGGGATGGGAGGTGAGGCACGGAGGGGTGAGAACCAGCAAGTACCGTTAAGTGAGAGGCTAGCAAGTGTATTAGGCCCTTCTTGCATTGCTATAAATACTGGAGTCTGGGTAATTTATTAGAAGAGAGGTTTAATTGGCTCATGGTTCTACAGGCTGTACAGGAAGCACAACATTGACATCTGCTTCAGGGGAGGCCTCAGGAAGCTTACAATCATGGTGGAAGGTGAAGCAGAAGCAGGCATGTCACATGGCCAGAGGAGCAGGAGAGTTGCAGGGGAGGTGCCACACTACAACAACCGGATCTCACAAGACTCACTATCACCAACAATGAGGGATCTGCCCCCATGATCCAAACACCTCCCCACCAGGCTCCACCTCCAGCACTAGGGATTATATTTCAACATGAGACTTAGGCGGGGCAAATATCCAAACTATACCAGCAAGTATACTTCCTTGGTAATGAATGTCACTGGCTGAAAATCCACATGCTAAGACATATGCACATACAATAGGCAACACACGTCTTGGAGGCCTGGGCACGGCCAACTCACTTCCAACTCTGCGTTTCCCAGGACAGGGCTGACACTTGCCAAGTTGTCAGCCAACAGAGGGTACATCAACCAACAGAGGGCACAGCAAGACAAGGGGCCCCTGTCCTCACCACCTTCACCTGGTGATGTCTGGGTGCTTGGAAAAGACCTCCCTTGTCTCTTAGCCTATTCTCATTATAAGCCACTAAAGATACCACACCCCAGGCCTGTTACCAAGGACACCACAGTGGATGGGAGCTGGGCAGGGGTCAGTCTACGCTCTGCCATCAATCTTCTGTGTAACCTGGGACAAGTCACTCCCCCTTTTCTGGGTCTCAGTTTCCTCATCCATCAAATAAGGGGATTCGAATAATAACCTCTAAGCCCCTTCTCAACCTGGAAACCTTCTTGGGGTACCAACTTCACAAACGCAAATGATTACAGGGACTTGGACCAGATTCCAAGGTCAACCCTGGAGGTCAGTTTTAACCAGGATTCCAAAGCCTGTTTCCATCCAACCCCAATAGGGGTTGGCATCTCACCCCCTGGTTGTAAGGCAAGGGTAGGCAAACTTTTCTGTAAAGGGCTAGTAGGAGATATTTACTACTAGCCATATGGTAGTAGTTTGAGGGCCATATGGTCTCTTTCACAACGATTCAGCTCTGCTGTTGTAGCAAAAGCCTCCGCAGACAATATGCAGACACACTTCATCTTATTGCACTTCGCTTTATTGTCCTTTGCAGATATTGCATTTTTTATATGAATTAAAGGTCTGTGGCAGCCCTGCATCAAGCCAGTCTATCTGCACCATTTTCATTTTCCCAACAGCATATGCTCACTGCCTGTCTCTGTGTCACATTTCAGTAATTCTCAAAATATTTCAAACTTTTAAATTATATCCATTGTGGTGATCTGTGATCAGTGATCTCTGATGTTACTATTCTAATTGTTTTGGGGTACGACAAACACATGCTGATATAAAACTACAGACGTGTGTGTTCCAACTGCCCCCACCGTCTGTTCCCCCATCTCTCTCCCTCTCGTCAGGCCTTCCTATTCCCTGAGATACAGCAATATTGAAATGAAGCCAATTAATAACCCTAGAATGGCCTCTGAGTGTTCAAGTGAAAGGAACGGTTACATGTCTCTCACTTTAAACCAAATGCTAGAAATGATGAAGCTTGGGGGAAGGCATGTTGAAAGCTGAGACAGGCCAAGCTAAGCCTCTTGCACCAAACAGCCAAGTGGCGAATGCAAAGGAAAAGTTCTTAAAGGAAATTAAAAGTGCTACTCCAGTGAACACACGAATGATAAGAAGTGAAACAGCCTTCTTGCTGATACGGAGAAAGTGTTAGTGGTCTGGATAGATCAAACTAGCCACAACCTTAAGCCGCAATTCCCTTAAGCCAAAGCCTAACCCAGAGCAAGGTCCTAACTCTCTTTAATTCTATGAAGGTTGAGAATGGTGAGGAAGCTAAAGAAGAAACGTTTGAAGCTAGCAGAGGTTGGTTCATGAGGTTTAAGGAAAGAAGTCTTCTTTATAACATAAAAGTGCAAGGCGAAGCCGCAAGTACTGATGTGGAAACTGCAGTAACTGGTCCAGAAAATCTGCCTAGATCACTGATAAAGGTGGCTACACTCAACAGATTTTCAGTGTAGATGAAACACCCATCTACGAAAGAAGATGCCATCTAGGACTTTCATAGCTACAGAGGAGAAGTCAATGCCTGGCTCAAAGCTTCAAAGGGGCCACGCGGTGCCTTAACCCCATAATCCTAGCAATCTGGGAGGCCTTGGCATGAGGATCACTTGAGCCCAGGAGTTATGAGACTTGCTTTTCTGTGATATTCACTTTACTGAGGTGGTCTGGAACCAAACCTACAGTATAAATTGTCTATGGCTATGGCTGCGATTCAATAAAAACTTCATTAACAAAGACAAGTAGAGGGCCAGATTTCATCCTTGACTGCACCGCTGCATTCCAGCCTCGATGACAGAGTGAGACCTTATCTCAATAACATAAAATAAACATTTTAAAATGTTTTAAAAACCTTCAAAGGACAGGCAGCTAACTCTTTTGCTAGGGGCCAGTGCAGCTGCTGAATTTAAGTTGAAGCCAGTGCTCATTTACCATTTGGAAAATCCTAGGGCCTTTAAGAATTACATGAAATCTATTCTGCCTATGCTTAATAAGTGGGACAACAAACCCTGGATAACAGCACATCTGTTTACGGCATGCTTTACTGAATATTTTAAGCCCACTGTTGAGATCTATTACTCAGAAAAAAGATTCCTCTCAAAATATGCTCACTGACAATGCATCTGGTTACCCAAGAGCTCTAATGAAGCTTTGTAAGGAGATTAATATTGTCTTCATGCCAGCTAACATAATATCCATTTTGCAGCCCATGTATCAAGGAGTAATTTCTGCTTCCAAACCTTATTATTTAAGAAATATATGTTGTAAGGCTGTAACTGTCATAGACAGTGGTTGCTCTGATGGACTGGGCAAACTGAAGACCTTCTGAAAAGGATTCGCCATTCTAAGTGCCATTAAGAACATGTGTGATTTTACGGGAGGAGGTCAATATATTGGTTAATTCCAACCCTCATGGATGACTTGAAAGGATTCAAGACTTCAGTGGAGGAAGTGACTGCAGATGTGAAAACAGCAAGAAACTTTTAACCAGAGTTAGAAGTAGAGCCTGAAGATGTGACTGGATTGCTGTAATCTCATAATAAAACTTGAATAGATGAGGAGTTGCTTCTTATGGACAAACAAACAAAGTGTCCTGAGATGTAATTTACTTCTGGTGAAGATGCTGTGAACATTGCTGAAATGACAGCAAGGAATTTAGAGTATTCCATAAACTTAGTTGAAAAAATAATGGCAGAGTTCGAGAGGACTGTCTCCAATTTTGAAAGAAGTTCTACTGTGGGTCAAAAGCCATCAAATAGCATTGCATGCTACCGAGAAATCTTTTGTAAAAGAAAGTAAATTAATGTGGCCAATGTCACTGTTATCCTATTTTAACAAATTGCCACAGACACCCCAACATTCTGCAACCACCATCCTGAAGACTCAGCAGCCATCAACACTGAGGCAAGACCCTCCATCAGCAAAAGGATTATGACTCACTGAAGGCTCAAATGTCATTAGCATTTTTTAGCAATAAAGTATTTTTAAATTAAGGTATGTGTTTTTTCAGACATAATGCTATTGTACACTTAACAGACTATGGTATAGTGTAAACAAAACTTTATATGTGCTAGGGAATAAAAAAATCCATGTGACTTGCTTTTCTGTGATATTCACTTTATTGAAGTGGTCTGGAACAAAACCTACAGTATAAACTGTCTATGGATATGGCTGTGATTCAGTAAAACTTTATTTACAAAGACAAGTGGAGGGCCAGATTTGATCCACATGCTGATCACTGCCTGGAGGGGTCACTCTCCTTTCCCTAGGCCCCTGAGCCTCTAGCCATGCACATTGCAATGCTGACCCAGCCCGTCTCCTTCCTGGGGTCAGGGATCCTGTGACTACCTTGAAGGATCCAGGAGGGGCTTCTCAGTATTAAATCAACCTTATCTGACTCTGTGATCAATAGTGAAGGAAGCCAGGATTGAAATCAGAGAAGTCTAGGCTGAAACCAGGCCCTTCAAAGTTAAGTGACCCCTAGAAAAAACCAAGTGGCCATCAGCTGGTAAATGGCAAAGCAAACTGTGTGGCACAGTTACAATGGAAAATGACTAGCTAATAAAAAGGCATGATCTATCAATACATATAACATGGCAGAATCTTAAAAGCATCGTGCTATGTCCAAGAACCAGATACAAAGGACTTACACACTGTAGATTCCATTCATCTGAAATTCTAGAAAAGGCAAACCTATATTGAAAGAAATCAGACCCAGTGGATGGTAGGTTGGGGATGGGGAAGGTAAGGAGGGGGGACTGACTCAAAGGGGCATGAGAGAACTTTCCGGGGTGATGAAAACGTTCTGTCGTGACTGTGGTGTTTACATGTCAAAAGTAATATTTGTCAAAAGTCATTGAATTATGTACTTAAAATTGCCGAATTTTGTTGTATGCAAGTAATACTTAAATAAAGCTGACCAAAGAAAAGAAAAAAAAATTTAAGTCATGTCACCTGAATTATTTAAGCTTGTTTCTTCGTCTACAAAATAAGAAAATCATAATTGTGAACTCATCCCACCTGGGAGCCTGCTGAAAATGCAAATTCTGATTCCCCCCACCCTACTTCATACCTACTGTATTAGTCTGTTCTCACATTGCTAATAAAGACATACCCGAGACTGAGTAATTTATAAAGGAAAGAGGTTTACTTGACTCACAGTTCCACGTGACTGGGGAGACCTCACAATCATGACGGAAGAACAAGGGATGTTTTACATGGCGGCAGGCAAGACAGAGCGTTTGCAGGGGAACTCCCCTTTATAAAACCATCAGATCTCATGAGACTTAGTCACTATCATGAAAACAGCACCGGAAAGACCCAGCCCCATGATTCAATTACCTCTCACCAGGTCCCCTCCCACACATGTGGGAACTATGGGAGCTACAATTCAATATGAGAATTTCACTGGTGGGGCCCAGAAATCTGTGTTTTAATATTCTTGCCAGTTTAAAGCAGTGCTTTTCTGACTATCTATGGAAAAGAACCAGTTTTTAAAATTTCCAATCCATCATAGACTGATACTTTTGTAAAACTCACATCATTCACAACTTTCCACATGAGTCTGACAACAGCCAACTGCTTTATAATCTGTTCCACAGGATGAGTCCACTAATCCCACACCTGGATGCTATGGCCACATCCAATTGCTGTGAGTGTTTCTAAGCATTTCTGTACTTATCACAGACCAGTAAAATCAGTCCACGAACCGCACTTTGAACAGCACTGCTCTAGAAACACAAGGTTTTGTATTCCTCTCTTAGGAGAGTTATCCCTTCCCCTATAATAATTCTTTGGGTGAGGCCAACACCAAGCTCAGAGATGAGCACAGGGCTCAGGCCTTACCAATCTGAGTCTTTACTTGAACATTTTTTGGCACTGTAAGGAAAGTTACTTTTTCTTTATCTGAAGTCTTAAACTGTTAGGACTATGTAAGCCTGGAGTTGCTGGTGGCTGTCTTGTGGCCATATAGAAAGAACCTGTCAGAGAATGAAGTCAAAACTGTAGAAAGTGGAAGAATAGTGTCCTGATGATGTTTGACACCTGGATCCAGCCATATCTGAAGCCATGAGATTTACCCCTGGACCTTTCAGTTAAATAAACCAACAGACTTCCTCTAACCCTTAAGTTAGAGTTGGGTTAAGTTCAGTGCCTTGCAATTTATCGGTGCTGAGTAATAAGCCTGAGTAATAAGCCTGAGTAATAAGCCTTCAGACCTAATGAGTATTTGGAAGACTCAAAATGAAGACCTAAATGCAAGGCTTTGCAACGAAGTGCTAATCTCAGGATACCAGAGCAATGGTGTGGAGGCGGGTACCTGTAATCCCAGCAACTCAGGAGGCTGAGGCAAGAGAATTGCTTGAACCCAGGAGGTTGCGGTGAGCCAAGATCGCGACAGCATTCCAGCCTGGGCAAGAGCGAAACTCTGTCTCAAAAAAATAAATAAATAAATAAAAATATGGAACTTCTGTCCTCAGCCTCCACCACGAAGTTGGATCCTCATGGATGTTCTAGAAGGCCTATATCTACAGCTGATTAGTACACAGTTCAGAAACACCAAAGCACTACCCACCCTGCCTGTATCCTAAAGGCAAGCAGGGTTGCCTTGCTTGGGTGAGGACTTCTCCAGAGCTAGCACATGGTGGTGACAAGCACAGGCTTGGGTCTGAATCCTGCCTCCATCCTCTAGCTCAGAGGGGCAATTTTTGGCAACGCCTATAGACATTTTTTGTTTTCACAACTGTGAGGTTACTACTGATTAGTGGGTAGAGGTCAGGGATGCAGCACAGGACAGCCCCTGCCACACAGAATTTTTCTGCTCCAAATGGCAATAGTGTCACCATGGTGGAGCAGCTCTGGGGGCAAGTCCCTTTACCTGAGGCCATCAGAGTCAGCTGGTTGCTTCTGGGGATTGGCAATAACATATGTGAGCATCTAGCCCAGTCTTAGCACACAGTAGGTTCCACAGAAACCACAGCCATTGGACAGATCCTATCTCTTCTATCAGACTCAGGAAACGATGGCTTTTACTTTTCCCCAAGATTCAGAAAGAAGATGGGAGGTAGCTGGTGGAAAAGGGGCCTTGACTCTCCATTAGCACCAAAGCAGGCAGGAGTTCACCACTGCCACTGAGCCCTGTGGCCCTGAGCTCTGGGAGGGCAGGGCAGGGCTATGCCAGCCTGTTTGCTCTTCCCCTGGAGCCTCTTTCTCAGAAACAAGCCACATGGGCCCCACCAGCACATGCCCGAGGTTAAAATCTCATAACCCAGTCAATTCCTCAAGACTCATAACCCCCAACAGACTGGGAAACAGGAATGATATTGATAGTGAAGATAAATAAATGCTGTCACTGTTTTCATTCTTTTCAAGTGACATGAAATGGGAACATACTTTCTTAATTAAGAGGCTGCAGAATGTGGACTCTTGGAGGGCAACCAGAGTTTCCCAACAGGAGGTGGCAAGGCCACAGGCAGCGAGGGCAGCCTGGCTCCCCCTCGGACGGTCATGGAACCCGAGCACAGCCAGGCCCTCCCGCCAGGCTGGGGGAGAGTGGGTGGCCATTCCCGGGGACGGGGAGCGGGGGAGAAGCTGCAGCCCGGGTGCAGGGAGGGCTGTCCACCCCACTGAAACCTGCTTGGGACTGTGTGCATTGTTGCCCCAAGCACTCCTAGAGTGTGGGCCAACGAAAACACACGTTCAATTTCAGAAGTAAGAGCGAGAGCGGAACGCGGCTTCCTGAGGAAATGGAAATGCTAACACCGAAGCCCTTGGAAATGAAACCACATGTTGATTGTAAAGGTTGCGGGGGGTGGGGGGGGGGGGGGGGGCCAAAGGGATGCCTGGAACCATCTCTCCACCAACTGGAGGTTTATTTTATTTTATTTAACTTCATTTCCCCAAAATACCAGGTTACTGGGGGGTTTTTGGGGGCCCCCATAGGTCCTAAGGCATTTTAGGAAACGGTCGCCGGCCCTCCACGCTGCCGTATTTCAGGTCTGAAACAATAAACAGAAGTGATTCGAAAACAGCTGTCTCTTAAAAATTCCTGCCAAAGCTGGAAAAAACAATCGGGTGTTTGCTCCGAGGAAAAAGCTCTCTGACGTTTGAAAGGCGAGATGGCATCACGGATAACGGCAGAACTTCCCAGCCCGCCTCTTGGAAGGCGCAGGAGAGGAAAAGGGAAACATGTGGTATGTGGTTAGCAACAGCTGAGTGGCCTTCTATTACCTCAAGAAAGATGTTTTTGTGTGAATAAAAAATGACATATGGCATGTCACACAAACACACCCAAACTGGGCTCTGCCATCTTCCTGTGCCGTTTGCCCGCCTCGTTCTGGGCTCTAGTTTTACTGAATGTCTTGTGCTTGTCATGTGTTTCTGTGGGATCGAAATTATTAAGCCCAAGCCTTACAAAGTTTGGTGGCACTTGGAGAAGCCACATGTGAAACCACTAAATCGCAGGGTGTTTGGGCCTGGGCTGCCAGGCAGGGGGAGTGTGGGGGCACAGAGGAGAGGAAAGAAGGCTCTAGTCTGTGGGACTGTGGAAGGAAGAGAGAAGGGTGGGCAGAAGGGTGCTTGTGTGGGCCCGTCTCTCTGATGAGGGGCCAGGTCCCTGGCTTGAACCCATCAGATGCAGTCAAGGAGGTATCTGGGAGTGTAGGGAAGGGCTGGGGGCTGAGATGGACAGGACATGGACACATACCATTACCACGAGCAATAATGGAGCCCCCAGAGTCAGGCAGTGACCGCTCTATCATCAAGGCCAAAACATTTAGTTATATCCTTGCAGTGGGAATGGGACAAAGAACTGGCTGGGTAAATGGAGGGTCGGGGTGGAGGTGGACTGAGGGGAACAGCAGGGCCACATGGCAGGCAGATCCTGATGCAGGACAGGCAATCGCTGGAAGGGACGTGGCATATCAGAAAGAAGGTCCAAAGCACTGTGCTCTGAGCCCTCTCCTCTGCCCGGAAGCCCAGCGGGCTGGCTGTAAACCTCCACTTCTATGCCAGTCTGGGGACAACGAAGAGGCATCCATGGAAAAGGCACCTGGCGCATCAGTAATGCGGGTGCTTTAAGATCAGGGGCAAAAAGGAAACACACCCATGCGTGACCTGTGGTTGTCTCTATTTTTCTAGATCTTCAAGTTTCTACAAATGAGGGGGAAAACAGCTCTCCTAAAAGCACAGCTGCAAAATCACTGAGATTAGGAAGAGCCTGGAAAGCAAAGAACTGTGACTGCCAGACACCACTCGTTTCCGCGCAGAGCCTGGGGAACGCGCAGGTGCTCAGAAGAACGTCAAGTTTGTTTTTCCCTGGGTGGCCCGTGACGGAACCTTCCAGTGAGCTGGGACCGGGTGCCTGGGACAGCCTTGGTTGGTGGTGACCACTGTTTGTGTCTTGACGCCCAGGGCCTTTCCTCACTCGTGCTCTGCCTAAAACCACCTGGGACGCCATCCATTAGAAAGACATTCTTTCTACAATCTTTTTTCTCCTTGTAAAGAAACTTCATCCAGATACATGCGGCTTTAGAAACTGAAACTCCTACGTCACACCCAGACCAACTGCACCAAATCTCCCGGGTGGCATCAGTATTTATTTAAAAAGCTCCCTAGATGATTCCAGCACTGCATTTAGTGTAAGGTCTAGTTCACCATTTTATCCCCCAGTACCTGGATCCGTGCCCGGCCCAGGCAGGAGCACAGGTATTTCTCTAAAAGGAATAAATGATTGAAAAACCAGTGAACAAATCACTGTGACAGGGAGGCCACATGCTTCCAAAGTGGGGAGTACAAATCTCCAGCCCATGTTCTCCTGATGCTCTGCCAGAAGTGAAGGCCTCTCTGAACCAAGTGGATGATGAGGGTTGTGCCTACAGTGGCTTCCACCCAAGGGAACGAAAGGGTCGGCATGGCTCCTGGGCTCAGATGCCTGGGCAGAGGCGAGGCTGGGCCAGGCTGCCTGCTGCTCGGAGCTGCAGCACAGTAAGCCTGGAGCCCCCAGAACAAGGTGGTCTGAGCCTAGGGGCAGTGCCTGGCACGTCCCCTTCCAGAAAGCACACTGATGCATGGGGCTGGGCCAGGAGACTGGGCTTTGTGTCCAGCTCAGCCTCTAACCCTGCATGACCTCAGACCCATCATTCTCCTCTCTGGACCTTGGTTTCCCCTTTTACAAAATGAGGCTGATGAACAAGGGGGGCTTAAATGCCTCCCATTTTGGTAGCTTCAAAGCGGGGCTGTGAGCCTGGTGGGAACAGAGACATCAGAGGGCATGGGGCCTTACTCAAGCATCAGAGCCCCAAGCAGAGTTCACCACTGCTGGGTCTTTAAACCCACCCAGCTGCCATCCCCCCCCCCCACCACCCCACTCCTGCAATGTGGCCATACGGCTGGAGCAACACAAGCATGAGTTTAAAGGCAGCATCTCCCAGAGGACTCAGGCTCTGAGGGGCACCAAGGAGTCCTGGCTTTCATTTCAGGAAGCCCAGCAGTCATTACTTTCTTTTAGTGCCTCAGTCTCTCCCAAGTGCATTTCAGGTTGATTTCATATGGCAATGCCCAGCCCACTCTTCCTGCACGTTGCCCTGGCCTGCCAGGGAGGGCTGGGGGCCCATCTTGCCTTCCAGAGCCCGGCGTCTGGCTTCACCTGGAGCTATGAGCTAATCAAGCAAAAGCCACAGGAGGGCAGGGCCAGGAAGCGGCTGGGCAAACCAGGGACCAAGGCAAATAACAGCCTCCGGGCAGAACTGGCTCTTCCCCACCCTGGCCCTGCTGAGGCGCCTGGGTTCTTCCTGGGCCACTGGCCAGGGTCTAGTGAGGATCACAGCTGTGCTGGCCAAAAGCAGCTGGAGAAAGGAATGCCTCAGAAGGTGGAGGCAACAGATGGTCTCCTGAAAGTTTTGAAGTCTCAAAGTCCCAAGACCCCCAGCCACCCTTCATCCTCCTGACGTGATCCCATCAAGGGCTCGGCCAGCCCTGGCGCATGCACTCACAGGGATAGGAAGCGCTTCACCTGCAGAGCATCCACTGCTCTTCTCAACCCTGTGCTGAGAGGCCACTCCCATTTCAAGACCAAACCTGTCTTTCTGTAACACTGCCCTTCGGCCCTCATTCTTGGGATGTAGAGGACAAATGTTTGAAAGCAATTATTCTGTGCTCCTAGAGTCTTAGCTAAAGCTCCAGTTCTCCCAGCTGACCATGTGAGCACAGCCCAACCCTGTCTGCCCAAGGACAGAGCGCGGCGGGTTTAACTCGCTGGAATCCGATCTGGGTCTTTGGTGATTAAATGTCAAACGACACCAGCTCTTGCCAGGCCTCCTTCCATCTTTGCTCATCTTGGCCCCAGACTCAAGAAGGGCTGGGACTGGTGTCCTGAAGGAGGAAGAGATGGGCATTTCATGGGCACATGAGGTCACCAGTGCCCATACTCCAGATGAGAAATAGGGGAGAGGCACATTGTTTAGGAGACTCTAACACAGGGAAGCCTAGAGCTTAGCAGAGTTATAGCTCGTGTGTTGGGATTTTTGACATAGATCTTTTTTTTTTTTCTTCAAGATGGAGTCTTGCTCTGTTGCCAGGCTGGAATGCAATGGCACAATCTCGGCTCCCTGAAACCGCCGCCTCCTGGGTTTAAGTGATTCTCCTGCCTCAGCCTCCTGAGTAGCTGGGACTACAGGCACCCACCACCACGCCCAGCTAGCCCAGCTAATTTTCATATTTTTAATAGAGATGAGGTTTCACCATGTTGGCCAGGATGGTCTCGATCTCTTCACCTCGAAACAAGGATCTCTACAGAGTTTGGCAGAGCTGGTTTT
The DNA here is from genome assembly GCA_036589455.1 of Ateles fusciceps. Taxonomy (NCBI): domain Eukaryota; kingdom Metazoa; phylum Chordata; class Mammalia; order Primates; family Atelidae; genus Ateles; species Ateles fusciceps. The sequence continues at coordinate 23,697,653 of JAZHEH010000091.1, read as the reverse complement.
CAGAAAGAGATGAGCTTTGGTTCAGACAGTGGCCTTTCCGCTTTGCCACCTGATGTATTATAATAATAATGGAAACAACAGCAGCGAACGTGAACAAGCAGGCACCATGCTAGGCACACTACATGCATGTCTCATGCAATCCTCACCACTGCCCTCCCCACCATAGCACTATGGTGCTATCATCAGCCCATATGTTAGACATCTAAAATCGAGGCACTGAGAAGGAAATGGCACAAGGTCACAGGGCTAGCAAGAGGCAGAGCTGGGATTTGAACTCAGCTCTTGCTGACAGCAGAACAATTATTCTGCATCTTTTAACTTCCAAGAGATCCATGGCAGCAGCAGACACACTTGGGACCCTGAGAGGTGGATGACATCACACCAGTGGCACCATTTGGCAATCTCTAAGGGTCCACGGTGGGGAGGAGGCACCCCTGTCACCTAGATGTATCAATGATCTATTGGTCAATCAATTTCCTCAGGTCCAGGGGGCGCTCCAGCCTCCAGGATAGAAAGACATGGGAAAGCTGTGGCAGCTCCGGGGCTAGCTATCAACTGGGCCTCAACATCCACTGGTGGGCCAGGAGAATTATCTAGAATGCCTTTCCTTCCATTGTTCTTCCTGAAAATCTGAGCTGAGTAGCTCACCTCCACCCCCACCTCCCGCCCTGAGCTCCTGCAGCTCTGTGAGCTGCACCACCCGTGTGATTGTGTGATCGTGTGATCATGTAATTGATGTGCTGTCTCACACCTTCACTGGCTGTCCTGAGAGCTGGCCTTGCCTCCCCAGCTAAGCTATAAATTCTCTCTCTCCCCCACCACCCCCTTTGCCTCTACTGTAGAGCCCAGGACAGTCTGGACACTTATGAGGTCACCAATAAATATGCAACTGATGCAAGCAGGAGCAGCCATGAGAAAAGCTATTCACCAGGATCCTGTTTACACTTCTTTTGTCAAAACAAATGCGTTGCTCCTTTAAGGGTGTGTCTTCAAGTCCCCGGTGTTCAGAAGTAAATGCTTGGCTTTAATAGGGTATTGAATTGCATTTCACAGCACATTCCTGTGCTGGGACCTACACCGGGGCAAGTCCTGAAGCCAACAGGACAGGAGCCCAAATGGGGCGGACCCAACTTGGGGCAGGCAGGGAGCAGGTCGCTTTGTTCCCTGCACATCCCGGCACCCAGCACATAACCTGGCACAGAGCCGGGGCGCAATAGTACTTGGCCAGGGAACGAATGAATGAATTCACAACCCAACACATCAACTGCAGCTGATGGCTATATCCTAACACACTTCCTTCCAAATTTCTCCCTGCACTGGCCCAGGCTGGGAAGAACTGCTGCACAGGAAGTAGAGCTCCTCTCGGCACTGACATCCTCATCCTTCACGGCCCAATAATGTCAGAGCCCAGGAAAGGGTGTGTTGAGGGGGAACACAGCCATAGAGCTTGTAGAAAACTGGAAGGAAAGCTAGTCCGATGGCCTCATCTTCCTGGTGGGGAAACTGAGGCCCAGGAAGGGGAAGGCTTTTGTCTTGTTCATCACCCCAGGGGCGTGCTTAGCCTCCTGCCCAGCTGCTCTAGGCCCTAGATCATTATGAAGAGTGGTAGGGGTCTTTATTAAAATTCAAACACCCTCACCCAAGGGTCCTACCCAAGCCTGGCACAGAGACCCCTATTCAGGTCTTTCCAAACCCCCCTCCCAGGACCTAGCATTTTAACCACCATGAAGCATAGCTGCTTCTGTCAGCCTGAAAGCCCGTGATCGATGCCACACAGGTGTCTCATATAAATCTCTAAGGGCTGTCTCTGCATAGAGCCAAGTAGACGTTTTTTCATCATCAAGAGGGGGAAAAAGCAAAATGCCTCATGCATTTTCATTTTTATCTAAGTAAAAGAGCACAATCAATTTGTCAGCATGCAATACCACTTCTTGTCAAACACCACTTAATTTAAACTAAAGCTTTCTCAGCTATACAAATACAGAATACAAGCACGGAGAACCTAAAACATGCGCGTTTCTCTCCTTTCTTTCTTTTTTAGGAGTCCCACATATCTCATAACTGTCTAGACCTCATGAGCTCTGTCTCAGCCTGGAGGGCTGCTGCTCCTCGCTAATGCCTTCCTCTTCCCGCCAACTGCCAGGCTCAGACCTGTAACTGATGCTAAACCTGACAGGTAGCTCCTCAGTTACTCAGCACAAGAGAGGTAACTGGGAAAAAGAAAAATAATAGTAATAACTGGGATGATCAAAGAATATGATTGTGGTGAAACCCTTATTTCTAACTGGTCAAAAAATGTAACCCATCACAGCTGTTTTAAATTATTCCTTGCCAAGAACAACGTTCAGATGATTGAAAAATTCCAAACTAGAACCTCTGGTGCTTACTTATTTTTCCTTCTGTGAACCTGCATGGAGAAAAGCTTTTGCTCAGAAAATACAATCACAGAGAAAGGCAAACTTTCAGCTCCTCATCTGCAGTCTGCTGCCTTTGAAAGCCCTTCGAGGACGCCTTCACGGGGGCCCTGGGTTCTGAAAGGTCAGAGTGTAACTGCATCTTGTACTGGATAAGTCTGGGTCGGCTAGAGTGGGCAGCTGGAGCACAGCAGGAGGGAGGCAGAGACCCTTTCTTGCAGACAGCCTTACTCGGGGGCAGCAGCTGACAAACCCGGACCTACAAGCAGCTGCAACCAAATTCGGAAAGTACGTGGCATGCCCCAAGCAACCACCACCACGACAGAGATCAAGGTCCTTCCAAAGGTGGCTTGTCACAAAATTTCCATTCTGGAAGCACAGCTCACAGATGTTGTTCAATCTCGGGGTTAAGCCCCAGGAGCAAACAGGATACCCCAAACCTCTGGGCCAGCCCAAAGCCGTTGTAGAGCTCCACGCCCAAAGGAATCCCTCCAGACCCAGCTGCCTTCTGGCTGTTGGGGCCTCAGTTCCCAGCCCCCTTATGTTTGAATCCAGGTTTGCTCAGCTCATCGGGCTGTGGTTGGATCTGCCGGGCCGGCTCTTTCCCCTCCCTTTCTTTAAGATGGATTTACTGAACCCTGCTTTGCGCCCCGCACTGTGCTAGGCCCAGAGAACCCAAGGATCAGCAGAAATACCCGCCACCCCTGCCCAAGGATCTTAGTCTAGCTCCGGACTCTTCTTCCTTGATGCTGACCTAGAGGAGGAGATGAAGAGGGAGAGGCATGAATCCATGTGTAGACCTCCTGGACTCATATCCCAGCTCCACCTCTGGCACAGAAACACTAGCTGTCACCCTCTAGCTGTTCATCATGTTTTCTATAGTAACAGGTCTCCGGTTTTTAGCTCCAAAAGAAAGGCTACATTTCCCAGCTAGGGGTGGCTAGGTGGCCAAATTCTGACCAATGTAACGTGAACAGAAACAACAGATTCAAGTTAGTTCTGGGTAATACCCTTAAAGGGAAAGGCTGTGCCCCTTCTTCCCCTCCCAGAGGCTAGAATGTAAACATAGCGGGCACCATCTGGGACCATGTCAATGAGGGCAACATCCTAAGGCCAGAAGAGACTGGGAACCGAGTGACCATGCAGACCGTTTCCAAAGCAGCCCATCCCCAACCCCAGCAGTGTTCCATGAGGGAGAAACCGGCTTCCACCTTGTCTAGACCAGTGTTAGTCTACAGCAGCTGAACCTATACTCTGCCTTCTACAACCATGTACTAGCTGTATGACCTTTTCTCAGACTTACTTCCCTGGTCCTAGAATAGAAATAATAATAATATGACCTACCTAGTAGGTATAAATCAATCAAGGTACTTAGCACAGCTCCTGGTACAAGGTGGGACCTCAGAGAACACTTTTTTTTTTTTTGAGACAGAGTTTCACTCTTGTTGCCCAGGCTGGAGTGCAGTGGCACAATCTCGGCTCACTGCAACCTCTGTCTCCTGGGTTCAAGCGAGTCTCCTGCCTCAGCCTCCCGAGTAGCTGGGATTACAGATGTCCACAACCATGCCCGGATAATTTTTTGTATTTTTAGTAGAGGCGGGGTTTCACCATGTTGGCCAGGCTGGTCTTGAACTCCTGATCTCAGGTGACCCACCCACCTCGGCCTCCCAAAGTGCTGGGATTACAGGCGTGAGTTACCGCACCCAGCTGAAAAATTCTCTTTATCCACTAACATCCTTGGCCAAAATCCCCTACACCCACCTCTTTACTTGCCAACCAGGAAAGAGTGTGAGCACAGGCTGCCAGTGAGGGGTTAAATGGAGTGAATGGGGTTAAATGATGAGTTTCAGATGCTCCTTCGCTATGGCTTGGGAGACACAGGTGTTGCTTCAAACACAATGTCCCCACCTGATCTTCAGTCTGACCCATGGAGCTATAATAAGGCTCCAAGGGTCCGATGCTCTTTGGACAGTCCCGGCACTTAGCAAAGGGACCCCAGTGGAATTAAGGTCCCCAAATCTCAAAAAGCACGTGTCCAATTCTCAGGGTGGGGACTGGAAATGAAGACCATTCCTCCTCCCTGTGAAACACTCTAGTCTTCCTTCCCTGTGATATGCTGGCTAAACCATATCGAAAGGACATTTTATGACGAGTTATAGTTTAGATGCAGGAAAGTTCTGAAGTCAACAGAATGGTCTCTGCCGTATATTACATAAAACAAACACCCCGGTTCCAGGAACTCAAGGCAACACATGAGGAATCACATTTGTTTTCCCAAGATTCAAGAGTTGCGCACGACTGCCCTTGTCCTGGCCACAGCAGGTCATTTGGACTCAAGTGTCCTGGGGTTCTCCAAGGTCACAAGCAAAGGGTGATCCTAAACTGGCCCGGCCAGCACCCGGGGTGACACTGACTTCACTTATAAGGGACAGGAAGTTTGGTGGTGAGCATGAACTAACGCAGGCCTCCAGGCAATCTTTGACCCTAGGCTTTGGCTTTATCTAAATGATTAAACACCAGATTGTTACAGGGCTACTACTGGCTTCCTAAGAACTGATTTCATTCTTTAAAATACTATTCCTTCTTGTAGTATTACCACCTCCAATAATCACAGAGTATGCAGGTGGGACAGCCAGTAACTGGTGTGCATACTTCCTAAGGTCAAGGCTGCCTTTCAATTTTGTTTTGAGATGGAGTCTCGCTCTGTCACCCAGGCTGGAGTGTAGTGGTGCGATCTCGGCTCCCTGCAACCTCTGCCTCCCAAGCAGCTGAGATTATAGACACCTGCCACCATGCCTGGCTAATTTTTGTATTTTTAGTAGAGACGGGTTTCGCCATGTTGGCCAGGCTGGTCTTGAACTCCTGACCTCAAGTGATCTGCCCGCCTCAGCCTCCTGAAGTGCTGAGATTACAGGCATAAGCCACTGCGCTAAGCCTTTCAATTCCGAACCCCCGCTGTGTCTCCCCCTCTGCTGGGCACCCAGCACAGGCCCCTAGCCAGGATTCCGCTCACGTCTCCTCAGTAGCGTGCAACACAGCTGTCCTTTGAAATCTGCTTGGCTGATGGCTTAATTAACTTCTTCCCTCACCTTCAATGCAGAAGTGGAGCGCAAGTCCTGGTCTGCCTTATCCATGGCTATGTGTCCCAGTGTGGAGAACAAGGCCTGCTACATGGCAGGTTCTTGGAAGTGAATGAATGGATGAATGGATGAATGAATGAATGAATGGTGGTCAGGGCTTGCTGAATAAGAGAATGGTTCAATTGTGATGGCCTTGAGGCTGCCCCACCTAGGCAGTCAGAGAGCAGCAAAGACCACAGACTGATCCAAGTGGGGTGGGGGTTCTGCTCACGTTCCTGCCCCAGGCGGCCAGACACAAGTGTTTAGCACCGGCCATGAGCCGCACCCCTGACGCTCCATTCTCTCCCTTCATTTCACTGTAGGGTGGACAGCACTGCCCGGTCCTGCTGAACAGAAAACCAGGGCACGGCCAGTTTATCGCCCAAGGTCACAGTGCAACTGTGTCCAGGTCTGTTTGGCTCCAAAGCCCACAGTACTCCCAGAGCCCACCTAGCCAAGAGACCTTCCAGAGGCTCCTGCTGTCCCAAAGAGACTCACCCTTGGGAATCACAGGGAGGGGAAAGGCAGCAACTTGCATTTCCCTCAAGAGGAAACCACCGTTTCCCACCAGAGAAGCAGCAGCCACAGGCTCAGAATGCTCAGGGCCTCCCTTGGGCAGGAAGGGAGCTGTGTTCCCAGGGTTCCCAGCATCCCCGCAGGGCCTGGGAACAGAGCATGACCTAGAGCAAAGGGCCCCAGCCGGTGCAGAGAGAGAGGAGGGAGGGGGAGGAGGGGGAGGGGCCGCCCATCTTCTGCTAACTTAGCCTCGAGCACTTGACCGTGGAGCTGCGAGAGGGGCGCTTCACTTCCCACTCACACCGGCTGGGGCCTGAGCTCTGAGAGTAGCCCCCTGAGCCTCCAGAACCCCACTGGCCCCGCGTGCCAAGCCAAGGCACAACCAAAGAGAAGCCAAAGGCATACTCTGCACCCAAGAAATGGACACAGGCTCAGACTCTGCTTTGGGGCAGGGCTCGGCCACTGTGGCCTCCACAGAGGAAATACGAGAAACAGGAAGTTCCACCCAAAGAGCAGAGTCCTTCAGCCTCCTCCAGCCTCAGCCTCCCTCAACCACCTCAGCCCCTCAACCTCCTCAGTCCCTCAGCCTCTTCAGCCTCCCTCCGCCTCCCTCAGTCTCTCTCTGCCTCCCTTGGACTCCTTCAGCTTCTTCAGTCTCCCTCCGCCTCCCTCAGCCTCCCTCCGCCTCCCCAGTCTCCCTAGCCTCCCTCTGCCTCCCTCAGTCTCTCTCTGCCTCCCTTGGACTCCTTCAGCCTCTTCAGTCTCCCTCCGCCTCCTTCAGCCTCCCTCAGCCTCCCTCTGCCTCCTCAGTCTCCCTAGCCTCCCTCTGCCACCCTCAGTCTCCCTCAGCCTCCCTAGCCTCCCTCTGCCTCCCAGCCTCCCCAGCCCCCTCAAGTTCCCTCAGCCTCCTTAGTCTCCTCAACCACCCTTCAGCCTGCTGGCCAGGTACCCACTAAGACCTCACTCAGAACCCAAATTTGCCCTGGACTCCGCATGGGACTTGCTGCATGAACCAGACCTCTGCCCGGGTACATCTTCACTCCAGAAACACCAGTATCCTTCTAGGCATGGCGGTGCAGATTCCCTCCAACAGCCGCATCCACGGTGTGAACCAAAGAGGGACAGAGACCGGATGAGGAAGGCAAGCAAATTTATACAAGGGCCACCGTGTGAGATACGGTCCCAACTTAGTTCATCTTTACAAAAAATTACCCTCCCACAGCGGCCGGGGCCACAGTAGCTGGGGCCACAGCATGCAGGGCAGCTGCCACACGCAGTGGTCCCCTCTGCAGACCCTTGCTCTGAGGAAGGCTTCATGGGTGCTCAGCTGGACTTTTGGCCTTCGTTGCCTGGCTCCGCCCACCTGGGAATCCCATTCCCTTCCACACGAACGGCTGGAAACGCTACCTGCATCAACCCACAGCTGCCTTGCTGGGCTGTGCAGGGCCCGGAGGCTCCCTTCTTGCTAATCCATGGAAAGAAAGTGGCTCCTGGAAAACAGCTACAGCTCATCTGAGTTACTGACATGGATTACATGTGGGGTTCCCTGAAATAGGCCCCCCTAAGTGCATGTACTACCCCAAGCCCTGCATGTGTGTACACACATCTCCTCCAGGAAGCCTTCCTGGATTGCACCAGCCCCAACCCTGGGCTCCTGCACAGTATCTCCAAGTGGCTCCTCTGATGCAGCAACCCCCCTGGTGTGACCTAGGGGACTCCAAACAGTAGAGGAGGCTCGGGGTGTGTTATGAACTGTGCTGTGTTGTCCCCAAATTCGTATGTTGAAGCCCTAACCCCCAATGTGACTATAGTCGGGGGGTGGGCTTTGGGGGAGGTTAAATTAATTCTTTAGGGTGGGGCGCTAACTGATAGGGCTGGTGTCCTTAGGAGGAGAGGAAGAGACGCCGGAGAGCTCAGAGGAGAGGCCAGGCAAGGATGCAGCAGGAAGACAGTAATCCACAAGCCAGCAAGGGCAGAAGCCAGCCCTGAGGCACCTGGATCTTGACCTGCGGCCCCCAGAACTGTGAGCCACAAAATGCCTGTTGTCTAAGCTGCCCACTCTGCGGTATTTTGTCATAGCAGCCTGAGCAGATTAATATAAAGTGTCTGATCCAAAGAGCAAGGTTGGAGGCTCAGTGCTGCCATTTACAAGTTTGGCGACCTCTGAGGAATCCCTGGGCCTCAGTATCCTATTCTCTTAAATGGGGCTGCCGACTCTGCCCTGCCTGCCTCCCCTCGGAGGCCCGTGGAAGGGAGCAGATGAGAGCACAGACAGGATCATGATTTGGGAGACGGAGCGAACCACGTGCCCCTCAGTTCCTGGGGGCCAGGGGAGCAGGCCCAGGAGAAGGCAGCCGGGCTGCCAGGTGGAGGGCCTGCGTGGGGCATGAGATGGATACAGATCCAGTCCTGGCACCACCACTCAGTATCTGGGTGACCCCAGTGAGATCACACGGTCAGAGCAGCTACTGTTTGCAGAGCATTCGCTACACCCGGGTACAATCAATCTGTGTCCTTGGCTGAGTAATGGGAGGGGCTCCTGTTCCTCATGGGGGCAACTGTCAGATGCTAACATGAGCACAGCATCTGCGCCAGGGCCAGCCATGCATGCTGCGTGGACACCCCAAAACACTGCCACCCTTGTCCTCACCCACCGAAGGCCCAGGGACTCCTGCTGGTGCTCCAGGAACTCAGGCAAGCTGGTCCCTTGCTCCCTCCCCCACTGCACAATGGGGAAACCAGCCGGGGCCTTGGAAAGAAGGGGACAAGCCATTTCGGGCCATCCGTGACACCATCCAAGGCTCACATACTTTCCATACTGAGGCCTCTCCCCTTTGGGTGTGATTGACGCAGCCACCCCGAGAGGACCAGGATCTGCTCAGCAGATGCTGCCCACCCCTGGCTTGGGAGGCTGCCGCCACACCTTGTCCAAAACTCAGTCCCCGTGGGGCCAAGGCGGCCGAGTCAGGAAGCGTGCCCCACCACCCACCACCACCCTGCCAATGGCATGGCTAATGTTGGAGAAGCCCAGAGACACAAAGGAGGGAGCCTTAACTATGTGGTCAAGAATGCAGGCAGCAGAAGAAGAAGAAGCGGGGGCGGGCGTGGGGACGGTCCTCTTGCATGGAAAGAAGCTCATGCAGAGCTGTCAATGGCGGGGCCAGCAGGCCTGAGTGTCAGCCGCTACTGCTATTGTTGAATCGACTTCAGTCAGAATTTCCCTGGCACCTGGATGCAGGTCTCTGGAAGGCAACCAAGCCAACAATCCAGACTAATGCTTCGCCCACTCCACTCCCGAGGAGGGGGCAGCAGGAGGCAACCAGGAAGGCACGCACCAGGATGGAATGGTACCCACCCGGGTCACCTGCTTCTCAGGATGAGCCACAGCCTTTCCGAACATCTCCCTAACCCCGCTCCCATGAGGGGCTTTGCCACAGATGCCTCAGCCTCCACCTCCCTGGGGACAGAACTGCAGACACAACACAGGCCCTTCGGAAGGTACCTTCTTTAGTGCTGAGGGAATTTGCCTAGAGCAAGGGAAGGCCACAGCTGGCCTATCTCCCATTTGTGGCTTTATCTTTGGAGCATAAACAAGCTTCACCTGCACGTACAGTTATTCCGTACCCAGCCCTGCTCTGTCATTAAAAGGAGAAAAAACACCACGTCCAGATCACTTTCATTACTTTGTTGGGCAAGGCGTTTGGCATCACTTCACTTAGCTTGGGCTCCAGCGTCTAGTTGGCCCCCAGCCACCTTCACACCTCACTTTGTTAAGAATTTTTTCTTCCCTAGCCTGGGCCTCACTCACATGCTGTTCTTTGATGGGCAAAGACACTCCCTGTCTTCTGTGACAATGCCACACAGGTAGCATGAGATAGCTCAGCACTGGTTAGTTGCTAAAGAGAGCGCTGACAGAGCACATTTTAGTAAAGCAAAGCTTTTCTCCTTTTATCAGTTTTGAGAAGTTCCTATATGAGAAGACAAAGCCCTCTGCAGATTGCATTGAAAACTTGTGAGAAAAGGGATCAGTAGTGGCTGGGGCTGAGCCTGCTAGAGACTGAAGTGTACAGAAGGGCTGCAGGTCTGGGTTGTTGTTGTTGATCATTTTCTCTCTTCTTGGCTCTTCCTTGTGGGTGGTTCTGGGGCACACATGGGGTTAAAGGGCAGAGGAGGAGCTGGAAGAGCCCAAAGCCTATGTAAAGTTGGATTTAGGTAATGCTGGATATAGAAATACAGGCACAGTAAAGGGGCTGATCTTACTGGGCATCAAGAAGACAGACAGACAAGACTCTAGCAGGCCCAGCCTCAGAAATCAGACAGGATGCCAGAAATCAAGAAAGCATGAGCCACGAACATGGTAAAAATATAAAATTCTGGGACCAGAAACTGATTCTATAAAGCCTTGTAATTATTTGTTTCTTAGAAGTCCAAGGTGATTGTGATTCTACTCTATGCTCCAGATTCCCTGATGAACCACTAACATTCAACTTAACTAAGGAAGAAGGTATAGGCAGATGAACTGTCATTATATATTTTGTAAATTGCCCTCCAGAGCATGAGAATTTGTTTTGTCTAAGACTATCATATAATGAAATATTCTGCCTGACGGAATGTGCTCTTATCTATGTCCTTTAGTCTGAGTACAGCATTTCCTCTTGCTAGTCTCTGGTTTCATAGAGCTGGGTTGTAATACCATTGTTGTTCACTAGGTGTCACTGTCTAATGCAAGGTAAGCAGGACCCAGTCTTGAAATTCCTCCAGAGGTTCTTAGGCCTGCAGAATGTATTGTTACCTTACTTTATCAGTTCTCTAGACTTAAAAGTTTCTATCTTGAGTTATCTTAGAGTGAAAAAAATAATTATATAGCATCAGTTCTTTCTCAAGGCTCAGGAAATGCTATTTAAGTTTCACTGTTTCTATTGTCCTCTTCTTCCCTAGATCTACTGCAATGACTCTGAAACTTTATGGACTCAGGACACCTTGACATCTCACAAATTACTGTAGATCCCAAGCAGCTTGGTTTATGTGGGTTATACCTATTAATATTTTCCATATTGGAAAACAGAACTACCACATGACCCAGCAATCCCTCTTTGGATATATACCCAAACAATACAGTATAACAGCTATTTACATAGCATTTACATTGAATTAGGTATTAGCAGTAATCTAGAGATGATTAAAGTATACAGGAAGATTACATTGGTTATATGCAAATATAATATTTTATATCAGGGACTTGAGCATTCATGGATTTTGGTATTCTTGGGGGAGTCCTAGAGCCAATCCCCCACAGATACCAAAATCCATACATTCTCAACTCCCATAGTTGGCCCTACAGAACCTGAGTATATAAAAAGTCAGCCTTTCTAATACTCAGGGTTTTATATCCCTTGAATACTGTATTTTCAATCCGTGTTTGGGTGAAAAAAATCCTCATATAGGCGGACCCACACAGTTCAAACCTGTGCTGTTCAAGGATCAACTAACTGTACAACAGAACATTATTCAGTCTTAAAAATGGAAGAGATAGGCTGGGTGCAGCTGTAATACCAGCACTTTGGGAAGCCAAGGTGGGAGGATCACTTGAGCCCAGGAGTTTGAGAATAATCAGGGCAACATGGCAAAACCCCACCTCCACAAAAAATACAAAAATTAGCCAGGCATGGGGTGTGCACCTGTAGCCCCAGATACTCAGGAGGCTGAGGTGGGAGGATCAGTTGAGCCTGGAAGGTCGGGGCTGCAGTGAGCTATGATTGCATCACTCCACTGCAGACTGAGTGACAGAGCAAAAGCTTGTCTCAAAAAAAGGAGATGTAGAGCACGAAGTCTCAGTTACGTAGGATAAGTCTAGATATCTAATGCACACCATGGAAACTACAGTTAATAATATTGTACTGTACACTGGAAATCTGCTAAGAGAGATTTTAGGTGTTCTTACTCCTCCCCCCACATGGACAAAGATGACTATGAGAGGTGATACATGTATTAATTTGCTTGACTGTAGCAATCATTTCACTAAGTACACATACAGCAAAACATTATGTTGTATACCTTAGATATAGACACTCTAAAAAAAAAAGAAACTCTTGAAATCACACATATTTCAGATTTCAGACTCACCAGATTTTAGAAATATAATCTATATATGTCATATATATCAAAATCCCAAAAATCAACATAGTAATATTTCTACAGAAAAATAAATGAAGTCACACTAATAAAGTATAAGTTACCTCAAAAAAAAAGAAAAGAAAATGGATTGCCCTTGGTTGGGTGGCTGCCATTTTGTTTTCCTCATATACTGGGAACTTCCATGACAAAGTGATGTGGGGAAAAAAGACATTTCCAAGCAGCACCTGCATCATCGATCTAAAAATAAAACCAGTAGCAGTGATACCACTGCGAAAAACAATACTTAGATTTACAATGGCACTGTCAGGGAAGCGGCCTGCGGCCTCTGGGGCCCCAGCACCTTTGGACATCTCTGAGGAGCTGACTGCTTTCTGAGTGCGTCAAATTCTCCCCACCTCACTCCACCCAGCCTTTGCTGCCAGAGGCCAGAGCTGAATCTACTGAATCCAAATAGAAGGGCTGGCTGTTCACAGGGAAAGCCTGGATTTACAGCTTTCACCAAAGAATATGGACTTTCTATTTCAAGAACAGAATGTCTAACAGTGTTGCCAAGGAGAGGCTCTCCAGGACCTGTTTCAATGGTTAAGTACCGAGCCTGCTGTAATTAGCATATTAATAGCAGTTTGATTTCTAACGCCCTATGAAACATCTCTCCAAATTTCCTTCCAAGACTTTTGCTTGGAGGTAATTACAGAACCAAGGCAGAGCCCTGGCTGAGGACGGCAGACCCCATCTCTCCCCAGCTCTGCCTCCAACCAGCTGGAGTAAGTCTCCTGAGCAAGCAAACGGAGGAACAGAGGAATGGGGGCTGGATCCCACCCCTGGCTCCCATTTCAGCCCGAACATTCTTTCCATGGTCTGGTATCCTGATTCCCAAAACGTGAAAAGGGCACATTTCACACCCAGATGAACCCAAATCCCAGCAGAGAGGGCTTCTTCACATGAACAAGATTTGATCTCTGAACCAGTCCCCAGAACCACATTGGCAACACAGAAGGGCTCCACTGATTTTAAAGAATTCTCCAGGCTGGGCGTGGTAGCTCATGCCTGTAATCCCAGCACTTTGGGAGGCCAAGGTGGGTGGATCACCTGAGGTCAGGAGTTCGAGACCAGCTTGACCAACATGACAAAACTCCATCTCTACTAAAAAAAATACAAAATTAGCTGGGTGTGGTGGTGGGTGCTTGTAATCCCAGTTACTTGGGAGGCTGAGGCAGGAGAAACGCTTGAACCAGGGAGGCGGAGGTTGCAGGGAGCTGAGATCATGCCATTGCACTCCAGCCTGGGCAACAAGAGTGAAGCGCCATCTCAAAAAAAAAAAAAAAAACTCTCCAAACTTGATATTTCTGGCAACTGGCCAGCATACACTCCCGAGAAAAGAAGTGAAAAGCAAACCCAGGTCCTCAGGGGAGAGAGAGAGGGAGGATGGAGCCCAGGTGACCCACAGTGCCCAGGTCCCACCGTTGCCCGTAAGCTGCACAGACCTTGGGGCTGGTCACTACCACACAGAGCTCTGCTGAGCCTAAGTGACAGCCAGCCCAGAATTCGGGTGGAAAACAGGTTCCTGCTCTAATTGCACCAGAGGGTGGCTGGTGGTGGAACGAGATTGGTTTGTACCAAGAGTGACTCTTGTCTTTCCAGAAGAGTTGATGAGATGGTGGGGAGGGGCTGCCTCGGGTAGGTGGCATAATCACTGCAACTTTCCCCTGCAATTAAACACCAAATAAATGTGCTGAAGAAACCAAAACAGACCTAGGAGCTTATTGGGGTCCCTCCAGAAGCAAGCCTGGTTAGGTGAGGTTTTTCCTACCCACGGAGCTGCAGTCTCCTTTACAGCTTCAATGGGAAGCAGTTCGATCCGCTGTAAGCACCCTGAGGTTTGTACTCCACTCACATACGCTGCGCACACAGTGGGCAGCCACCCTAATAACTAGGGCCAGCCAATGCAAGGATAACTTGTTTGCTTTGCAAGAGATGCAAGCATAACTTGTTTGCTTTCACTTCAAGAAAAGCTCCTTCAAAGGGCTCACTCATTGGGAGGAATGTACATTTACCCTTTTCCTTCTTTTCTTTTTCTACTTCTTTGGAACAAGAATGTTGTGGCTGGAGCTGTATCTGCCATTTTAGACCATAAGACACCCAGTGGAATTGAGAGTCAAAAGCAGCCCAGGACCCTGATGACAAAGAAGAGCCAACCGGGGCCTAACTCAAGATTTATATGAGGAAAAAATGTTTAAGTCACTGTAATTCAAACCACACAGCCAATAATTATGGGTATCTGACCTGTGGGACATTCTGCCTTACCACCCAAACTTGCTAAAGCCTACACTCAGTCAAGACCACCTCCCCTAGGATGATTTCCTGGACTACACTCTGCAGAGGAAAGGATCACTTTTTTATTTGATCAACTGCCATATAGCATAGTGGCTAAGAGTTCAGGATCAGGAGTTGACAGACCTGGATTCAAATCCAAGTTCCCTCACTTACTAGTCATGTGACCTTGGACAAATCATTTCACTTCTTTGAGCTTCATGAGCTTTTATCAGCTGTCAGTTGGGACTACCATCTGACACTACCATCACCCAGGATTTCCTGAGGACTGGATGAGGACAGAGGTAAAGCCCCTGGCATCCAATCAACACAAAATACACCTGAACTTAATTTTTCCAGATACCAGCCATTCATGAGCTGCTGTCAGGGTTTTTACCATAATCTCTTATCATAACCTACCACCTATAACAGTGTCTTAGTCTATCCTCACTCTGCTGATAAAGACATACCTGAGACTGGGTAATTTATAAATAAAAAGAGGTTTAATGGACTCTGTTTCACATGGCCGGGGGAGGCCTCACAATCATGGCAGAAGGAGGAAGGCATGTCTAACATGGCAGCAGGCAAGACAGAGTGAGAGCCAAGTGAAAGGGGTTTCCCCTTATAAAACCATCAGATCTAGGCCAGGCATGGTAGTTCACGCCTGTAATCCCAGCACTTTGGGAGGCTGAGGCAGGCGAATCACCTGAGGTCGGGCGTAGGAGACCAGTCTGACCAACATGGAGAAACCCTGTCTCTACTAAGAAAAAATACAGCCAGGCGTGGTGGCACATGCCTGTACTCCCAGCTACTTGGGAGGCTAAGGTAGGACAACTGCTTGAACCCAGAGGCGGAGGTTGTGGTGAGCCGAGATTGCGCCACTGCACTCCAGCCTGGGCAACAAGAGCAAAACTCCATCTCAAACAAACAAACATAAAAACAAACAAACAAAAAAAACAGATCTTGTGAGACTTATTCACTACCACAAGAACAGTAATAGGGAAACCACCCACATGATTCAATTATCTCCCATCAGGTCCCTCCCACAACATGTGGGAATTATGGGAGCTACCATTCAAAATGAGACTTGGGTAGGGACACAGAGCCGAATCATATCAAATAGTTACCACCATTACAGTATTTACTCCGTTTCTTTAACTTAGGTTGTAATTAACTGCCCTTCCTGGCTTTTTCCGACTTAGTCTTTCTAAGTAATAACATACCAGAATTACTGCTGCAGTGGCTGGATTTTCTGACATACATTAAAATAAATGCGTAACACATTTCATCCACTTTCTAACATGATTCTGATTTAGGAACAGAATGTAGATACCGCTCCCATTCCCTATTGGCTAGGCTCCCTGAGGGTGGGGCCCAGGTTGCACTTATCTCTGCAATTAGCCCAGTGTCTGCTACACAGACAGAGCCCATTGAGTATCTGCCTAATGGGTGGGCAAACATTCTCCCACAGCCCTATCAGAGACCTGGACAGCAGACCCAGCCAAATTCCATTCCAGCACGTTCTGAGGGCTGTCCAAATTCTTCTGCTGTGCTGCGCGCATGTTCTATCAAACATTACACACTGGAAGTAGACTGTCGACGGAGGAATCTGCAATTGTTTCCACAAACGTGTCCATGAAACTCAAACAGCTTTTGCTGTAATGAGATTTGATCCACTCCATGGCACCCTGGCAAGATCCAAACTGACCAGTGAAACATGGCAGGGACTTCACAAAAAAAAGGGGTTCTTCTCGGTGCTGGACAAAGAAAACCTTCTGAAAGAGACCACTTCGACGGCTGAAAATATGCCTGTGAAATGTTTCCATCGGGGAGCGCAAAGCAAGAGGTGGTGACATTCTGAAAACACCAGATCCCAAATAAAATGTGAGCTGTGACAAGGATGATGCAGGATCCAGCTTCGGTGTCAGAGACACTTTTGAGCAATGGAAAAGTTTTGATGGAAAACTGTGCACTTGGCCTGCTAAGAGGTAACCAAGTAAAATGTTTCTTGGCATACATTACATGTTTTATTTGGCAGGTTCATGCCAACTCAGACTTGAAGGTAACTCACTTCTCCCACCACCTCACCCTCCCATGGCCAAATGCCACACTGCAAAAATGAGACAGGTGTAGGCGGCAGCTGCCTGGGACCAGAGACTCCAGAATCTGCATGTGGAAGGGGCTGCTGGAGCTGGAGGGTCCCATCAGAGATGGCAGCTGGCACTGGCAGCAGGCCCATCCAGCAGTCATGGGCTGTGCCTCCAGCCCTGTCCCAGCCTGCATCCTGACCCCATCCTGGGGATAGCCATGCACTGGTCGCACCTGTGGTTAAGCTGTCGTGGATCAGGCTTTGCCGCCAAGTGAGTGACACAGGCCATTTCTCAGAGCCTGGTCTGTAAAACAAACATGAAAACATGGGCTCGGGAAGCGTGAAAAGCGCTTTGCAAGCTGCACAGCAGCCACACCCTCCGCAGGGAGTGAGGACAGGCACACTCGGGGCAACAGCCATGGCTGGTGCCCACGTATGAGCACCCGCCAAAGGCAGGAGGCAGTTTTGAGGATGATCCGGGGCCCTCCTACTCTTCCTTCGAGCGTAGAAAGTGGTGGCCACTGAATCAGTCCAGGATGGGAGACCCGGCTTTCATCATTCAAACCTAGCTGGGAAAAAAGCTGGCTGCTCGTCAATGACCCCAGAAAGGGCTGTCACCATGCCTACAGAGAGGCAGACCCAATGCCCACCCCTCACGAGCATCTCGAGGCCTGGTGAGCCATGGTCCCCACCTGCAGGCCCCAGGCCCTGAGTGCACAGGCCCTCCCCCTCCTACACAGGTCTTGGTTGGTGTCCGTGGAGACCCCATGGGGAGGTGTTATTTCTGTGTCCCACAGTACAGGTGAGGAACTGCCTCCAACGGTGAGAGGGCTTGCCCAAGGCCATCTAGTGAGTAAGTTGAGGGGCAAGGAACTGAACCCAAGTCTGTTTCCAAGGTACTGCTTTCCTTCCAGACCACGGGACACAGAGTCAGACGCAGAGCTGGACACAGCGTCACCGCGGTCACCTCCCAAAGCCACGCCTCTGCCTTAAGCGGCTGTCCTCCCTGTTTGCCTCTTTGTGACGATTAAGCCAAGGAAGCCAAGGCTTGGTGGACTGCCAATCCCGCCTCTCAGCCTCCCCTGCGGACTGCCAATCCCACCTCTCAGCCTCCCCTGTGGACTGCCAATCCCGCCTCTCAGCCTCCCCTGCCTCCCTTCCACGCTGACCACAGCACCCTCCTTCCTCCTGCCTCTTCTCCCGCAGGTCTCTGGCCACGAGCTCTTCCCTGAACACGACAAATACACAGTGTTCAACCTCTCCACCGGGAGCTCATTCTCTCAAATTCTGTTTTATGATGGCCAGGGTGGGCGGGAGGAGGGGAGGGGGGGGTGACAGAAGATTGCTTAACTCTCATTTCTTGCCAACATCTTAAAAATTGTCTCCTGCTGCTGGCCAGGACTTCAAGAGCGGCCCTCCTGTGGTGGTCGAGGGTGTGAAGAGCGGCCCTGTCACCTGGCCACCCCCAGCACTCCTATTTATACCTTTCGATGGAGCGATCTCCTTTTTGGACAATGTCACCATCGTGGCTCACCGCAGATCCTCGGCCATTGCGTCTCTTTAGCGAGGGTGGAGAAGAAAAGCAAAGCAACAGCGCTGGCCTGCCCAGTGCTCAAACTTGTGACACCTGGTCTCCCCAGAGCACTCGCTGGTGGCCCACCTCAGCATGCTCTCAGCTGGTTCCTCCAGAATGGGGAGCGGCCAGCTGTGCCCGCCCCGCAAGCCCTGGCCTCTTCCAGGCTGGTGGTGGCACAGCCTGTTCCCCAGTCCATGCAGCATCATCCTGCCTGAGTAAACCCACCTTCTAGAGCCCTGGGAGGACATGCCCATTGCTGCCACCACACTGGCCTGCCAGAACCCATTCTGCTCTCATTCTTCAAGGTCTACAGGGTAGATGCTCATATGCCCATTCTCCAGAGAGGAGGAACAAGGCTCAGACCTGCCTGCTTCCTGGGCCGAGCAGGGAGCTTCTTCTCCCCCTTCATTTTAACACACTGACTTACTAATTGCCTGCTTACTTCCCAAAATGATCCACAGCATCTTCCAATAAAGGCACATGTTCAATTGTTGCATAAAAGACAAAGAACAGGAAACAAACAGCAAAAGAGGGAGGGGGAAAATCAAATGAACTCCGCCCAAGACATCAGGTGAAAGAGAGCTTTGCTTTTGACATCAAACTGGGCTGTGGGCTTCCCAGCAGTTTGAACAAAGAGGGACACATGTGGGTGGCCAATGGTGGAACAGAAACTCAAAGCCAGGCCCCTGGACTCCTCATTAAGCCAACACACATAGCAAGCACCTACTGTGTGCAGCCACTGGCGACTGAGACGCAGCCCTGTCCTTGAGGGAGACAGAAGGGTTAGGACAACTATGGCGATAAGAGAAGCCCACTTACGGGAGGTCACTCTGTCCCTCCTTCGTGGAAAAGGAAAGGTGGGGGTCACTGGAGAAAAAGGGACAAGTGGAGGCAGCCTCAGCATTTGCCCTGCTGCAGCCATGGCAGGTGGGGCCCCCTTCTCTGCCTGGCAAGCTGACCCTGCCTCCCAGGGAAGGCTCAGGTCCCAGGAGAGCTCCTCCCTAATTCCGAGACGGCTATCGGGCAAGGCAGCCATGCCTACTGGCCCAGCAAGGGGTTACTTCTCACGTAGGATATGGCGGGGGCTGGGAACCAAGCCTGGCTTAAGGCCCAGAGCTGGTAAGCGGGGGACCAGCGTAGAATTCAGAGCATCTGGCTCCAGCCCCACACACTCTCCACTACACCCCACTGCCTGCCTGCTGGCCTTGTCTCCCAGGTCAGAGTCATTTCCCTTGATGTCCGTTGAGGTGGAAGGGACCTAAGACAGCCAACACCTTGTCTTCAGGATGCTTACAGTCTGGTGATGGGCGCACACACACATGCATACGTGCACACACACATGCACAAACATGCATACACTTGCAGACATGCACAGACACATGCAAACTTGCATGTATACACATGCGCACTTACATACGTGGACAAATACAAGTTGCGTGTACACACACATGCATACACTCACAAATGGACATATACAACGTTACGTGTATACACACACTTGCACACACATGCACATACAAACATACATGAACACATACAAACTTGTATGTGCACGCACACATGCACACAGACACAAAATACTGTGGTGTATCACGAATGCCAGGCCGAGGACAATCTGTGTCCCATCAGTAAAAGAGAATCCCTGCAGAGTCTTCTGGAAGGCCGGGAGGCAACAGAGTGCATGAGCCCAGCCCTCCGCAGATAAGCCACGTGCCAGCCATACCTCAGCCCTCAGGACTGAGCAGTCAAAGGAAATGGTTCCCAGAAATTGTAACCACATCTTGATGGTGGGGTGAAGAAAATGAACTCAACACAGAGCACATCAGTCTAATTTCCACAAGACTTCCTTCCTTCCATTCCTAGGAGAAAGTTTCTAGCCAATGCCCTCCACCTGGGCCCGAGGAGGCCTGTCCAGCTGTGTCCTCAGAGGGGGGCCACTGTTGGGGGAACTAACAAGAAAGGTCAGTTCAATCTGTTCAGCTTTCTGATCGACTAGTTTCTCCCGTTGCCTCTGCTGGGGCCTGAGGGACCCGGTGAGCAGGGAGGACTCCAGTCCCTGTAAGGTCCTCCTGGGAGGCCCAGGAGCCAGCCAGCCAGCCCTCTCTGATGGCATTCTAATGGCCAGCCAGGTGGCACCCAGCTTGCAGCTCCAGCCCACACGTCCCAGAGAGACCTCAGGCCACTCCCAGAACAGCCGGTGCTGACAGGCTCCACGATCAGACCTGAGGCTTCGCTGCAGCATCCCCCAAGCAGGAAGCCAGCTTCAGCAGGAGGCAGGTTTATCCTCTATAAACCTGGCCCCATGGGGCTTTTTCTTTCCTGACCTAGGAGATCATGGTCAGTAAATAACTGAAGCAAATGCTAAAACCCTGCAGACTGTGGAGGTGTGAAGACAGGGCTGCCAGGCTAGGGGGTGAGCTACACGAGTCCAGGGAGGAGCTGCCCCCCAGGTGGCATGGACACGCTCCGGGGGGACCTCTCCTCGCCCCGCTGCAGTGACGCTGCCTCATCATTCATTCCTCCTTCCCCTTCCTCACTGACTCCCTTGCTTGCTCTCTGGTTTTGTACACACTTCTGGGCTCCCAGAGAGCCCAGGCATTGTAACCGGGCTAGGCGTACAAAGATGGAGGAGGCACACACACCTAGGAAAACAGACAGACACCCGGAGCCTAGTCCTGCTCCCCCACAGCAAGGGTTCCTTGGGAAGGTTTGGTGGGGACACATGTGGAGCGCTCGAGGGCCTTGGTGGGGGCAGTGGGTGGTCATCTGGGGCAGGGATCTCCTGACATTGGAGGTAGGCTTGGCCAGGTGCAGAGGACAGAGGATGCAGCCACAGCAAAGCCCTAGAAGCAAGAAGAAAATCTGTTTTTTTCTGTTTCTGCAGCTCTGAGAGGTTAAGAAAATTGCCCAAAGTCAAACACCTCCTAAATAGAAGAGCAGAGATTTGACACCATGACTTGAAAAACATGCTATGACCCACCATGCTGCTGGGTTTCTCTGAGGGCCTGAAGTCTGCTGGCAGGGCGGGGTGGAGGGGGAGGCATGTGGTGAAGGGCCACAGGCAGTGGACAGACCCTTGGTATCTGGTAGGAGTGTCAACTTAGATGACTTCAGAGACGTCAAGAACCTTCTGAGTGCTAAGAACAGCAAGCAAGAAGGTCATATTAAATGGGAAGGAAGGAAAGATACCAGCTATAAACAGAGGACCAACGAACAGGCTATTGCACCGGTCCGTGCAGGAAGACAAGTACCAAGGATGGAGAAAAGGGGGACGGATCCAAACAGCTGGGGAACTCTGAAGTTTCCACCTGGTGAGGCTGGGAACACCTCTTCGGGAAACAGGAATCCAGGTAAGGGCTGAGTGGGAAGTTAACACAGCAGCTGCAATGCGGGGCTGAGAACCATTCCTCTCATGTTAAAGCCAAATAAGCACAAAACCTGCTGACCCCCAAATCCCCAAGAAGTGAGTCTTGTGGCTGGCTGGCCAAGGGACGAGTCCAGGGGGACCATCAGGGGTGGGGAGCTCCCTTGCACCCCACACACACATTCTGACCCCTGTCAGTTCGGGTCACGAGAACTTCTCACCAACACAAGCCCCCTGTGGAATACGCCTGAGCTGATCTCTCGGGCTGGCCGGCCCCGTGCAAAGCACAGGCAGAGATGGCCAGTGTGACATTCATGCCCATCTGCCACCTTCCAAAAGGCCCTGTGGCGGGGAGGGGAAAGAGAGGACACACAGCAGGGGAGCGAGAAACCATCCCCAACATGAGCAGGGAAGAGACAGGTGGGCGGCGGGGACAGCTGCCGGCTTGGAGACCTCGGACAGGTGGTGCTGAAAGGCATCTTGTGACCGGGTGTCACGAAGAAAAACCTGCTCCAGCCTGACACTGCAGGAGAGAAGCTCCAGCCGCTCCCCCGCCTCCCATGGGGTTACCGGAGCCTTAGTGCTACCATCATCAGAAGTGGGGGCTGTTTACGGTACATCCCAGGGCCTGGGCTGGGTACTTCAGAAACCCTGTACACCGTGGGTCAATACGAAGAATCTGGAGAAGGAGGAACTGCGTCTCATATAGCCCGAAGCCCAGCCTGCTCTGTCTGTGGCTTCACTTTGCCCTCTACTCTCACCCTGAGGATGACTGCAGGCAGGAGCTATCAGAGATGAACAGTCAATGGCTCCCACTACCTGTAGGGCAAGGACCTCACCTTTCAGACAGGAGGCATGGCTGGCACCCCTGGCTCAATCCAGCCTCCCCCTGACCTTCTGCCTCATGACCTCTGCACAGAGCCCACCACAGCAGTGCACACCTCACCTCCCAAAGGTGCCCATATTGTTCCACGTCCACGGGGAAACCATGGCTGACGTGGAGGAAATCCACAGCCAGCATGGCTGAGACTCAGGCCCAGGTGTGAATCCAGGCTCCACCTCCTTCAGAGCTCTGTGCCTGTGAGCAACTTACTAACCTCTCTGAGTCTCTGCATCCTCATCGCTAAAATAGGGGTGGGGATACATGGATCCAAGATGGCAGATTAGACACAACTCCAGCGCACAACACCCAGTGAGAGAGACGCAGAAACCCAGAGATCTCCTAGCTCCAACTGAGGTACCAGCTGCATTTCAACGGGTCTGGTCCGAGGGTGAGCAAAGCCCACTCAGGGCAGACCGAGGTGGGGGAGAGGTGCTGCTTCACCCAGAAAGTGCATCTCACCGGCGAGTCGGAGGCTCCACCTCTGGTGCTCTGGTCCAGATACAGCGCTTCCCCAAAGCCTCAGCAATACACGGAACAGGGGGATCTTTGCCAATCAAGTGCCGGGACAAAGTGCGGAGTTGAATAAGAGTCTGCAGACTGAGCTATCGCCCGGAGAGAGGGGAGCTGTAAGTGGGAGCAGCTGGGTGGCCCCTACTCCATGACTGGAGAGAGAGAAAGCTGAAAGGGGGAGACTGCCAGGTGCAGCTGGACGGGTCCCTACCCTCCCCCACAAACCCCAGAGGGCAGAAGCTCTGACTCTAGTGGGTTGCGTAGCCAGTGCCACAGTCTGGGAGGAACCCTGAATGATCCAGCCCAGTGGAGGAAGGGGCACAACCCACCACTAGAGGGGTGGGACTGGGCTACACGTTTTAACAAAAAACACAGGAAGCCTACGTAGCAACGGGATGGCGTTCTTGACAACCCAGCAGCACCTACAGGTCAGCAGAAGAGGCGGGCCCAATCTCCCAGCATAAACAAAAAAGACACAGGAAGCTTCCCTAGTAACCTGAAGGAGGCAGACATGCGACCTCATCAAGCAGCTCTCTGACACCACAGCCAGGTAAATCCACAAAGATGGGGAAAAAAACAGCGCAAAAAAGGTGAAACCACCAAAGACCAGAACACCTCTTTTCCTTCAAGGGATCACAACTCCTCAACAACACAGGATCACAACTTGACCGAGGAGTGCGAAGAATTGACGGAAACAGGATTCAGAAAGTGGATAATAACAAACTTCTCAGAGCTACAGGAACACGTTCTAACTCAATGCAAAGAAACTAAAAACCTTGAAAAAAGGTTAGATGAAATGCTAATTAGAATAACCAGCTTAGAGAAGGACATAAACGACTTGATGGAGTTGAAGAACACAGCATGAGAACTACGTGAAGCAAACACAAGTTTTAATAGCCGAATTGATCAAGCAGAGAAAGGATATCAGAGATTGAAAATCAACTCAATGAAGTAAAAAGAGAAGGCAATCCAAGAGAAAAAAGAGTGAAAAGAAATGAACAAAGCCTCCAAGAAATATGGGATTATGTGAAAAAACCTAATCTACGCTTGATTGGTGTACCTGAATATGACGGGAAGAATGAATCCAAGCTGGAAAACACACTCCAGGATATTATCCAGGAGAACTTCCCAAGCCTAGCAAGGCAGTCCAAATTTCAAATTCAAGAAATACAGAGAACTCCACAAAGATATTCCGCAAGAAGAGCAACCCCAAGGCACATAATTGTCAGATTCACCAGGGTTGAAATGAAGGAAAAAATGCTAAGGACAGCCAGAGAGAAAGGTCAGGTCACCCACAGAGGGAAGCCAATCAGACACAGCAGATCTCTCGGCAGAAACTCTACAAGCCAGAAGAGAGTGGGGGCCAATATTCCTTAAAGAAAAGAACTTTCAACCCAGAATCTCATATCCAGCCAATCTAAGCTTCATAAGTGAAGGAGAAATAAAATCCTTTATGGACAAGCAGTTATTGAGAGATTTTGTCACCACCAGACCTGCCCTACAAGAGCTCCTGAAAGAAACACTAAGCATGGAAAGAAACAAGTACCAGTCACTGCGAAAGCAAACCAGTTGGCAAAGACCAAAAATGCAATGAAGAAAATGAGTCAACTAATGAGAAAGAAAACCAGCCAGTAACAAAATGGCAGGATCAAATTCACACACAACAATATTAACATTGAATGTAAATGGCCTAAATGCCCCAATTGAAAGACACAGACTGGCAAAAAAAATTTTTGCAATCTACCCATCCGACAAAGGCTAATATCCAGAATCTACAAAGAACTAAAACAGATATACAAGAAAAAAACAAACAACCCCATTCAAAAGTGGGCAAAGGATATGAACAGACACTTTTCAAAAGAGGACATATATGAGGCCAACAAACATATGAAAAAATGCTCATCATCACTGGTCATTAGAGAAATGCAAATCAAAACCACACTGAGATATCATCTCATGCCAGTTAGAATGGCAATCATTAAAAAATCAGGAGACAACAGATACTGGAGAGGATGTGGAGAAATAGGAACACTCTTACACAGTTGGTGGGAGTGTAAATTAGTTCAACCATTGTGGAAGACAGTGTGCCGATTTCTCAAGGATCTAGAAATAGAAATTCCATTTGACCCAGCAATCCCACTATTGGGTATATACCCAAAGAACTATAAATCGTTCTACTATAAAGACACATGCACATGTATGTTCATTGCAGCCCTGTGTACAACAGCAAAGACCTGGAACCAACCCAAATGCCCATCAATGATAGACTGGACAAAGAAAATGTGGTACATATACACCATGGAATACTACGCAGCCATAAAAAACAATGAGTTTGTGTCCTTTGTAGGGACTTGGATGAATATGGAAACCATCACTCTCAGCAAACTGACCCAAGAACAGAAAGCCAAGCATCGTACGTTCTCACTTATAGGTGGGTGTTGAACAACAAGAACACGTGGACTCAAGGAGAGGAGCATCACACACAGGGGACAGTTGGGGGGGGGGGGTAGGGAGAGACAATGGGGGGTGGGGAGGGAGGGGGAGGGTGGGGAGGGATAACATGGGGGAGAAATGCGAGATATAGTATGCACCTAAAGTAAAATAAATAAATAATTAAAAAAAAAAAATAGGGATGGGGAAGACAGCACCTGCCCCACCGGGCTTTGTAACAATTGGGCGAGTGTGTGTCTGTAAAGCACATAGCCCTGTGCTTGGCCTACAGTAAGCGCCCATGAAATGTTTGCTGGTTGGATAATGCTGAACCTGCTGACCCAAAAGGGTCCTCTTCCTCTCTCTCTCTCCCCTCTCCTCCCACCATTCTCTCTCTCTCTCTCACATCTATTCACTTGGGACCTTCCCCTCCCACATAGATGTCTCTGTCCCCCCTTCCCCGCCCTGTCCCTGGGCACTTGGTACCTTGGTATCCACCCACCTTGCTCACTTGCACAGGGCTGTCACCCACTGCCACGTGTTGGCCTTCTACTGTCTTCCCAACTAGAGAGAGCTTTCTAAGGAACTCAGCTGATCCCACATCCCTACCCCCACCCCGCACTGGGACCCTCCACAAGATCTTGTCCAGGGTAAAAGCAAATAGAGGCTCATGGCTGGGATTGGCTATCACCCCACAGGTCTGCCATGGCTGAGGACCCTCCTGCCTGGAAGCAGAGGGATGAATGAGACGAAGGTGTGTCAGGACCTCTAAGTCTGCCGAGAGTCAGTGAATAAAGATCAAGGGGCAGGAATGGGGCTCAGGGGAAAAGGGATTACATAAAGGCCATAAACGTAGCCCAGCCTGCACTGCCAAGAGCCACTTCTGAAAGCTGCTCCCCCACCACCTGGCAGCACCCTGGCTCCCTGGCCCGGAAGAAGGAAGAAGGGCTTAACAGATTAATGAATGAATGAATGAACAGATAAACTTAAGCCAGCAGGACCTGGCAACCACCAACCAGGCGGAACCAAGAAGCAAAGCTCTGCACTGCTCGGGACAGTTGATGACAACTACGATGAGGAATGGCCATGAGGATGAAGAGGAAGACGCGTGAGGCTTGCTGCAGGCCAGCCCTATGCAGCCCTCCCCACGCAGGTCTTCACTCAATCCTTGCAACACTGCAGTTTCTGTTTTGCAGATAAGGAAACTGAGGTTCAGGGAAATCTAGTCACTTGCTCAAAGTCACAACCAGTAAGAAATAGAGCCCAGATGAAACCCAGGTCCCTCTGACACTGGAGCTCACGTTTCTCACTGCTTTCTCCGTCCCAATCTGGAGGTACTGGTTTGGTTTGGCAGCTCAATGGCTTTGTCCCAGCTGACCCACCACATGCCTCAGGACAGTGCTCCTGCTTGGCACTCCCAGGCTATGGACACCCAAGCCTGATGACAGAGTCTTTTGGCAAAGCCATTCTCGGTGGCTTGCTCTGCCCCAAGCTGGGCTCAGCAGAGTCATGCCCATGCCCATCTCTGCCTGGCCAGTCGGACTCCAGCAGCCAGAGGGGGCTGACGTGACAGCTGTGCCGGTGGGACGCACTCCCCATAACTCTCCCCACGCCTCCCCTTGAGGTCGGATGGGGGCCTGCAAGGGGAGAGAAAGTGGGGGTCACTGCCCTTGGCAGGAGCTGCAATTGGGCATCTCTCCCTGAACCGTTTCTGATAAAAGCAGCTACTTTGGAACTGACATGTGACAGCTGTTCTCAGTCCATGTTTCCAGGACTCTTAAAGAACTCAGAGAGAAAACTAAGACCCATCAGCAATCAGTCCAGGACTTGGGAAGATTGAGTGTTTTTCCATCTTAAGGGAGAACAAAATATCTAAACAAGATTCTATAAGTGCCTGGTAGAGAGCAGACACTCACACTGGGTGCTGGCAAAATACAATCAGGCAGACCCAGGCTCTACCCTCGCAGAGCCCATGGCCAAATAGAAGACAAAGGTGAGTCACCAGACAACCACAGTGGGGCCACTGGCAGCATGAGGGTAGGAAGCAAACCCTGACCAGGTGAGGTCACCAGGGAAGACTTCCTGGAGGAGGTGACCTATGAAACAGAGGACTAAGGTTGAGTTGATTACCAAGCAGGGTTAGGGAAGCGTATCCAGCAGAGGGGAACCGCCTAGGCAAAGGCCTGGAGAAAAGAAGAAACATGAAGGAATAGCTAAGTCAGGAGATGAGCAGCAGGAGTGAAGCTGGAAGCAGTCAGCAAGGGTGGAGAGGCTGGGCCCGGTCAGCTTCAGCAAGAACTCTGGACTCTGTCCTGACAGCAGTGGAAAGCTACTAAAGCAAGTGGTGCTGAGAGCAGACTGACATTTCAGAATGAGCCTCCTGGCTGCTGCGTGGAGCTTGGCTGGAAGTGGGTATGCCTGGAGGGAGCAGGGAGCTGACACAGGAGTTCAGGCAGGGACAAGGGACAAGAGAAATGGTGGAGATGGGGAGAAAGGGGTAGACCAGGAGATACTGTGGAGGCTGAGGCACCTGGACCTGGAGATGGCCTGGATGCTGCACTGGGCAAGGTGGCCTACGGCAGGGCAGAGGGGAGGGGCAGAGGGGGAGGGGCAGAGAGGAGGGGCAGGCAGCCAACGGCAGGGCAGAGAGGAAGGGCAGCTCTGGGCAGCTAGAGGAAGCTGGTGATGTTCACCAGGATCAGACACAGAACAGCTTTACGAGAAAGGGTCACAGTTCCCCCAAGAAGACAGGAAAACTGCTCCAGTCATTTGTCCAACTAAAGGCTCACACACCCACATCAAAACTGGCCAGCAACTTGCACGGCACTTTGCAAAGCACTCTCTGCCAGTAACACCTCGGTCACTCCATCATCCGCTAAGGTGGGGGAATATTCAGTCCCCATTTTAAAGATGAGCAAATCAGATTAAGTAACTTTCTCAAGGCCTCAGGATCAAGAGGTAACACAAGAACCTGGGTCTTCTGCCTCCCAGTCCAGTGAGGATTCTATGACCAGAGTTTTCCATTTTAAATGATATCTGATGTCTGGACAAGGAAATAGATGATAGTTGAGGCTGGTACAATTCTCTCCCTATGAGCAAGACAGACTCTGAAAGGGCAACAGACCAGTGTTAAGAGTGCTAGCTCATCGGCAAATTTCGTTTTTACCTTTTAAAATTATTCTGGAAACAACCATGGACATATATTATTTTTGTAATGAGAAAAGGATTAAAAGGTAAGTTTTTGGGCTGGGCATGGTGGCTCACGCCTATAATCCCAGCACTTTGGGAGGCTGAAGTGTGCAGATCACTTGAGGCCAAGAGTTCAAGACCAGCCTGGCCAACATGGCAAAACCCCAACTCTACTAAAAATCTAAAAATTAGCTGGGCGTGGTGGTGCACACCTGTAATCCCAGCTACTCGGGAGGCTGAGGCACGAGAATCACTTGAACCTGGGAGGCAGAGGGTGTAGTGAGCCAAGATCGCGCCACTGCACTCCAGCCTGGGCAACAGGGCAAGACTCTGTCTCAAAAAAAAAAAAAAAAAAAAAAAAAAAAACGGCAATTTTTAAAAAAACTTTAAAGATGGTTCAGCATCAATCATCAAACAGGAAAAAAGCAGTACTCAAAATGTTTCAGGATTTTTACATCTTCCTTTCTACAACAGTAGCTCATGCCCCTAGGAGCTCCTTAGAGGGGGAGTTTTGTGTTTGCTCTTTGGTTGTTTTTTGTTGTTAATAGAGACAGAGTTTCACTCCCATCACCCAAGTTGGAGTGCAATGGTGTGATCACAGTTCATTGCAACCTCTGCCTCCCTGGCTCATGCAATTCTCCTGTCTCAGCCTCCCAAGTAGCTGGGACTACAGGCTCACACCACCAAGCCCAGCTAATTTTTTGTATTTTTAGTAGAGACGGTGTAGGGGTTTCGCCATGTTGCCCAAGCTTATCTTGAACTCTGAGCTCAAGTGATCTGCCCACCTCTGCCTCCCAAAGTGCTGGGATTACAGGCATGAGCCACTGGGTTTAGCCAGTTTTTGCTTTTTAATTTGGAAGTATATACTGGCCCCCAAATATCCTACAACCCATGGCTTTTCTTCCCCCGCAACCCCCACCCCTGCCTTCTGGGTGCTAGCTCTGGGGTGTTCAGAACAAAGGGATTTAATATACCGAGACAGAGGTGGAGGGGAGACAGCAGTTACAACTTTGCTGGGTTCTGCTGCCAAGGTACTGCTCAACGGCCTGAGTCCTGGGAAATAAATTCTGTAAATAGAGTCTAGGCAGACACCATTAAAAGTGTTGTCCTAGCGTCTCTTTATGGGGCAGAACGCTGTCATGCTCAGGCTGCTGCAGGGCAGCTGGGCTCTTGTGTTGGCTTGCGGTCCCCACACAAACGAGCTTGTTTTTCCCATTTTCATTGAGGGGCCTTAAAATAGACAGAAAAGCCCTTCTCACGCCTGCTGAGAAGTGAGTCGGGCAGGTGAGCCAGGTGGAGTCCGTGCGCCACACTTCACCCACTGTGTCCATCCCCATCACATTTCAGGTTAATGGTGTCTGTGGATGCAAGTGCTAAGCTGGAAATGAACAGAATATTCCAGAGGAAGCAAAGGGCACTGTATAGGCTGCTGTGTTCTGGCCTTCAAAAAGACAGTGGGCTTTCTTAGTCTTGAGCCATAGATTGAAATGTCACAATGATGTACAAAGATGTTCATCTGAACACGAATTGTAATGGCAAAAACTAGGTGGAAACAACCCAAATAGTACAATATGTACATGTGATCATTATGAGAACTTTACAAATCACATTTATTCTGCGTTCACGGGCAAGGGCTTTTTTTCAAGATCGCTTAAAGGAAGAATTCACCAACAGGAAGTAAGCCACAGGTCAGGAGAGACAGGGGCCTGGCCAGATGCTGGGTCGAGGGCACCGGGTGAGCTCCCAATGGCCCAGTGTGTAACTTCACCTGCAGGAGGGCAGCCCATGAGATGGGAAGCTTTGTGCTTTGCTCACTGATGTACCTTATGTGCCTGACACTCAATAAATATGCATCCAATGGAAAAATGTACATCACATTTATGGAGATTTTAATGACAAGGGAAAATATTTTTGATATTATGTTAAGAAAAGAGGTAAGAAACAAAACCACATGTATATGCACATGGGGAAAAAGCTAGAAGATTTTCCATGAAGGTGTTAACTGTGGCCATATCTAAAACGTAAAATTATGAATGACTTTCTTTCCTTATAATTTTCTGTGCTTTTTAGCAAAATAATTTACCAATTACTATGTCTTAAACAATAACAAACAGGGAGATTGAAGAAGCTGCAACATGGCCTGGGAGACAATTGCTCCCCCCACAGACATTCCTGTGGTCTGCTGGGGAAGTGAGCAGCCTGGGATTGCAGGGGTTACCTCCTGGCCAGGCTCAGGAGAGAAGGGAGTGTCCACCCTCAGACCTGGTGGGACTCAGGATCCCCTGACCCCTCCACCTTTAACTCCACCAGACTACATGAGCAGGTGAATAGGTTATGGGTTCAACTGGATCCTCTAAAGAAGACACATTGAAGTCCTGCCCCCAGGACCTCAGACATGACCTTATTTGGAAGAGGGTCGCTATGGCGATAATCAAGTTAAGATGAGGTCATTAGGGTGGGCCCTAATCCAACATGACTGGTGTCCTCATAAAAAAAGGGAAACTTGGCCAGGTGAGGTGGCTCACACCTGTAATCCCAGCACTTTGGGAGACCGAGGCAGGTGGATCACCTGAGGTCAGGAGTTCAAAACCAGCTTGGCCAACATGGTGAAACCCCGTCTCTACTAAAAATACATTTTAAAAATTAACCAGGCATGGTGGTGGGTACCTGTAATCCCAGCTACTCAGGAAGCTGAGGCAGGAGAATCACTTGAACCCGGGAGGCGGAGGTTGTGGTGAACTCAGATTGTGCCATTGCACTCCAGCCTGGAACAAGAGTGCAACTCCGTCTCAAAAAAGAAAAAAAACAGGGTGGGAGGGGAACCTTAGAGACAGACATTCACACAGGCAGAACACCAGGTGAAGATGAAGGCAAGGATAGGGCTGATGAATCTACAGCCCAGGAACACCACAGACTGACAGCAAAAGCCAGAAGCCACCGGAGAGGCCTGGAACAGCTTCTCCCTCCCAGCCTTCGCAACGAAGCAAACCTGCTGACACCCTGATCTTGGACTTCCAGCCTCCAGAACTGTGAGACAATACACTGCTGCTGCTTAAGCCACCTGGTCTCTGGTATTTCATTATGGCAACCTCAGGAAAAACTAATAGAGTAGGGAGAGCCTGCGATGGAGTCAAATCATGGGGAGACCTTGGCAAGTTACTTGTTTCTCTGGCACTCAGTTCACTTATCTGGAAAATGGGAGACCTGACCCAGAACAGTGAGTTTCAAACTCAAATTTAGCCCTAGAATGAAATCTGACACAGAAGTCCAAATATAAAAGGTAAAATAAAGCCCAACTGGGTAAAAGCTTGGTCTGGATCACACACTCTGCCTGCAGAGCAGTCTCTGAAAACCACAACTCCAGGTTATCTGTAAAATTCCTGCCAGCACTCCATTCTAAGAATGTCCAAACAAGAAACCCACTGACAGCATCCCTGGGCTTCTCGCATGCACCTGAGCTCATGCTTCTCCTTCAAGGAGCTCCAGCTGTAGTGGGGGAGGTGAGACTAACACCCCAAAGACAGAGGGGCCACCCTCCCTTCCTGAGAGCTCCAGCTGCGGACAGGTCACCTGATGCTCCACATCCAACACATCTAAATTTATTTCGCCCTCCAAGGACAAGCGGACGCTGTGCCTTATCAGAGCACGGCTAGGTGGCAGAACGACAGACATGACGTGCCCTATCACCCCAAGGACAGCAATGACGTCTGCAGAGAGACTTGGTTTTCCTGACAATGAAATCAAGAGCTCACATGTCAGCCAGGCAGGCCTGAAGGGGACTAGGTCACCAAGACGTGTGAGACTGATTGTCCTCTCAGGGGCCCCAGACTCATCAGGGGGCACAAAGTTAACAAGGAAAGGGGGAAACAGTGTCACTATTCCCTCCGCCCCACTGTGGAATCACACAGAGTATCCAGTCTTTATTCATTTGATTTTTAATTAGACAAAGAACATGCCAATTCATCCTTTTTTCAAAAACCAACCTTACAGATAAAGCCAATGTCCCCTCTGATCTTCACGCCTTCCCTGGGGGTAACCATTGTTAGGGCTCTGGGCTGCAGCCTTCTAGATGACACATGTCCTTTCAGGGAAACACACCAGGACAGAGCAGGGGCCCAGGCAGAGTGTGAAGATTCCAGCTCCCCTGGGCGAGCTGTGGAGTCATGGGGAGGAAGGAAGGCTGAGGATGGCAGGAATCAGGGTGGGCTTCCAAGAAGAGGAGGCTGGAGTAGGTGTTCTAGGAAGAGGAGGATTCAGATGACTCCAAGGCAGCAGTCTCTGGGGCACTGAACCCACTTCACCTCTGGACAGAAACAGCTGGCCTCATTCATCATGTGTAGCCGATTCGGCTTCTCTGGGAAACTCCAAAGCCCTCTCAAAGGGTCCTCAACCTCTGCCCTCAAACCACTACCACCATGAGGATGATGATGACGATGCTGATGACAATGATGGCCTCTGTGCGACACTCTGCTGGCCCTCCCAGCGCCTCTGTCAGGTTGGTGTTAGTGTCTCCAGTTTATACACAAAGAAACTGCAAACCAGAGAAAGTAAGCTACTTGCTGAAAGTCACAGGGCTGGGAGCAGCAGCACCACACTGAATCTTGATGACAGTGATGGAGATCCTTCCATGAGCCCTCGCTGCTGCACAAGCGTGGCCTGTGACACAGCTCCAGTGACTGCAGCAATGCCAGCACAGAGGAGGGGCTTAACAAGCATCTGTTAGCCAGCGTTTGGTTTAAAGAACATGGGCAGGCCGGGCTCAGTGGCTCATGCCTGTAATCCCAGCACTTTGTGAGGCCGAGGCAGGCAATCACCTGAGGTCAGGAGATCAAGACCAGCCTGGCCAACATGGTGAAACCCTGCCTCTACTAAAAATATAAAATTAGCCAGGCATGGCGGCAGGAGCCTGGAGTCCCAGCTACTAGGGAGGCTGAGGCAGGAGAATTGCTTGAATCTTGAAGGCGGAGGTTTCAGTGAGTGGAGATTGCGCCACTACGCTCCAGCCTGGATGATAGAGCGAGACTCCATCTCAAGAAAAAAATAAAGAAAACATGGCAGTTGGGCACAGTGGCTCACACCTGCAGTCTCAGCTACACAGAAGGTTAAGAAGCGAACATCGCTTGAGTCCAACCTAGGCAACATAGTGGGATCTGTCTCAAAAAACATATATCAGAGAAAGAAAGAAGGGAAGGAAGGAAGGAAGGAGGGGAGGGAGGGAGGGAAAGGAAGGAAAGGAAGGGAGAAGGGAGGAAGGAAGGAAGGAGGGAGGGAGGGGAAGGAAAGGAAGGGAGGGGAGGGAGGGAGGGAGGAAGGAAGGAGGGAGGGAGGGGAGGGAGGGAGGGAGGGGGGGAAGGAAGGGAGGGAGGGAGGAGGGAAAGAGAATGAGAGAGGGGAAGGAGGGAGGGAGAGAGAGAGAGAAAGAGAAAGAGAGAAAGAAACAGTGAAAGAAAGAAGAAGGAAGGGAAGGAAGGGAAGGAGGGAAGGAGGGAGGAGGGAGGGGGAGGGGAGGGAGGGCAAGAGGGTGGGCAGGCGGGCAAGGCAGGCAACGTTGGTGAATAACCAAGTACTAGGCTACTTCAAGGAAATCTTCACATTATGAAGATGGTTTTTCCCCCCCCCATGTTAAGATTCTGTTTTCCTCTAGGAATTCCCCACAGCCGGGGGCTCCTGCTCCTGGAAAGAGTTAAGGCTTTGGCAAGAGGCTCTCCCACAGGCAACTCAATCTCCCCCGTCTGTCTGTGTGGGTTTGGGGCACCGCCGTGGCATGCCAGATGCAGCCGCTACTCTCTGTGGACAGCCTCCTCATAAACGTCAGTCCTGCTGGGGTGGGGAGGGGGCCTTGATTTATTATATAGCTTTTGGACAGTTCCTACAGAAATATTGCCAAACAGTGGAATAATCAACTCTTTCACTCAAGCCCCCTCAGACTTTTTTTTTAATGAAAGAATAAAGTACGCAATGAGCCTGAGCTAAATAAATAAAAATGCCACACTTTTGCCCAACAGACCTTTCTGCGTCACTGAGAAATATTTGCAGACCTCAACAATCTTTTATCTTCATGATGACGTTCCAGCCTTCCAAGTTTCGGACATTCTGAGAACTTCTTTGATTTGGGCTCTCTAATGGTCTCCCATGAACAATTATCCCATTAACTAATAAAGTCACTATTGGATGTTTCATGGAGCAGACATTAGAGAACGCCTTCCTCCTCTCATGGTCTGTCTGCCCTCTGGCAGTTCTGTTGAAAATCAGTTAGTTCATACCTGGGGCTCACATTGGAAGCAGAGATGTGCAACAAGGAATCTCTCTCTCTCTCTTCTCTCTCTCACTCTCTCTTTTTTAAGAGACAGAGTCTCGCTCTGTCACCCAGGCTAGAGCGGCGCAATGGCACATCCATAACTCACTGCATCCCCGGACTCCCTGGGTGTGAGCAATCCTCCTGCCTCCGCCCTGTCAAAGCACTGGAGTTCCAGGCCTGAGCCACTGTACCCGGCCTAGGAATCTGTCTCAATGCTCACAGCTGCCACTCACAGTCCTGGCTTTCAGGTTGAAGATAAGGGAGCATCCATCCACCCACTCATGCTGCTACAGCAATGGAGATGCCCACATGGAGAGGCCGTGGTCCGGGCCCTCAGGGAGCTCGCAGAGATGCTTTAGGAGGCCAGGAGGGACATCACTTCCTGCAGGGAAGTTCTGGAGTGTGGTGGCGGGGAAGGGAGACCTTTGCCAGGGTTTTGCAGCTCAGCAACCTGCTCCATACCCTCGTGGAACTTTCTTGATTTGTCATCTCTTCTTTATTTCAGTCGGTCTCCCAGGCGCAGCGGTGAATGAGCTCCAGGAGAGCAGCGATCCACTCAGCTGCCCCTGGGCAGCCATTTTCAGGGCTCAATAAACGTGCATTGAATAAGTAGAGGAACTCACAGCACACATTTACAAGACACGAGACAGAGAGACAGACACATTCACCCCCTCTGAGCACCTAAGGCGTCTCCCCTGCTTTGAGTCCTGGCTGGGGCCCTGCCCAAATTTTTCTGCAGCAGTATGTCCGTGGGGGAGTCCGAGCTTGTTTACTCCCCCTCTGAAACGGGTGGTGGACAAGATGCTCTCTGGTCCCCAAAGCTAAGGATTCTGTGAAAACCTGACATCACTGTGATCATGACTCCGACTACAGCTTCAGAGGAAACCATCCTGGCCCAGCAGCCACCAGCTTCCCCCTCCCCCACTTAGCGGCTGCGAGACTGTGGCCGGGTCATGTACTGCGCTGAGCTGCTTCTCCTGGATGGTGAGGATGGCGGGGAGTTACAGCGCATGCTTCCTGTGGTGCCTCCTAGGGCCAGACTTTAATTACTTTAAGTGAAAACTACTGCTAAGGTTAAATTTGGGTACAGCAAACACACATCACCAAATTTTTTTAAAGACCCCTAATTTCAAATATTTCACCTCATTCATTCCTTCACTCACCCACTATTTAATGAACCCCTATTATGTGCCAGACACTGTTCTCACAGTGAACCAGGCAAGACACAGTTGCTATTAATGTGGAACATCCAGTCCAGTGTGGGAGATGGAAAATACACAAGTAAACTACAAGATGCCTTCAGACGGAGTTACGGGCTAAGAACATTAAATAAACAGCACTATGCGAAAGGATGCAATTAGAGGGAGGGTGCAGTTCCTTTTTAGAAGGTTTCTCTATGGAGATGATATTTGGGCTGAGACCTTAAAGTCCCTGGAAGAAAAAAGTGTGACGAAGAACAGCCCAGGTGGAGAGAACAGCAGGTGCAAAGGCTCCGGCTGGAAACAGGCGTGTGGCATTCAAACGGCAAAAAGGAGACCAGCTTGTGAATGGGGGAGGAGGGGGAGGAGGGAGGGATCCAAGATGAAGACGAGGGCTGGCACATGTAGGGCAGCGCAGGGAGGGCACTGCCAAGAGGACCATGGATAGGATTTAGGGAGTCCACAGACTGGGGTGGAGAAAAATGACATCTTTCTTTTCACCAGCCTCTAACTGAAAATGCGCTCTTCCTTCAATCAGGAACGTAGACAACAACCTATAATTATGTCAGCAGTGCCCAGGGCTTGTCACCAACAGAAATCAAAGATCCATTCCTTTCAGTTGTTTGCAGATATCTGAAAAGCTCACTCAGGTTCGTGACAAGTTCAAAATTACAACAGCTGGCCAGGCACTGTGGCTCACGCCTGTAATCCCAGCACTTTGGGAGGCTGAGGAGGGAGGATCACTTGAGCTCAGGAGTTTGAGAACAGCCTGGGCAACATGGCAAAATGCCATCTCTACAAAAAAATATAAAAATTAGCTGAGCATGGTAGTGCATGTTTATAGTCCCAACTACTCAGGAGGCTGAGGTGGGAGGACAGCTTGAGCCCAGGAGGCAGAGGTTGCATTGAGCCAAGATCACACCACTGCACTCCAGCCTGAGCGACAGAGTCAAACCCTGTGGCAAAAAATATGTATATGTATATTTTATAAAAATTACAATAACCATTAGACCCACAGTTAGACCTTGCTATTTACAGTATTAACAAGCACATATATTTCTGTATCACAAATTTTAGAAGTATGTAGTAAGCATATTTAAAAAGGATCAGTTTCCTCTGTAACCCTATGTATTCTATTTTATATATAAAAGCATTCTTCTGAGAAGGGGTCTACAGGCCTCACTTTATGGCCAAAGTGCTTATAAGCCACAGTGAGGAGTCTGGGTTTTATTCCGAGAGGGATGGAGAGCTGCTGGGATGGTTTCAGCAGGGGGGATGATTTCACAGGCTGCGGTTTTCATTTTTCAAAATCACGCTGGCTGCTGGTGGAGATGGACTGTGGTGTCCAGGGCAGGGCTGAAGGCAGGAGGCCGGGGCTTTACCACTGTTCAGGGCCATTCACAGATGGCGGCATCCCGGGGTCCTCCTGTGTTCTGCCCTCAGCTCTGATCAAGAGCCTTCTCACAGCACCACCTCATGCCCCAAAGGGGCCCTGTCACCTTGGCACAGAGTCTGTCCTGGGACACCCTACCGAAGAACTTCAGAAAGTGAGCTCATGTGTCCACAAGAAAAATAAATGCGGTAGTGGCCACTGTTTGGTTTGTGTATTGGTCTAGGAAAGAAATGAGAATTTTATTTTAAAAAGCCTTCCAGCAGGACCCAGCAGAGACTGGGCAAACACCTCAGCGACGGACTGTCAACAGTGGGAAGGCCCAGACCCTGGCCCCGTGGCCACGAGCTGCAGCCCCACGGCTCACGTCAGCCTTCCTGTGCGTCCGGGCCTCTCTCCCACGGCACTCACACACAGAGCCTTTTCAATACCCTCCGCAGAACAGAAGAATCCATTTCCACACACCAGCACGCACGTTCCTCACACCCTCCCAGGGGAGTGGGCCCTGCCAAGTGGCCAGTTTATGGACCTAGAAAGATAGACAGGGCTGGGGCCCATGCTGGGGGTGGTCCGTGGACTGAGAAAAGCTCAGAGCCAAACCTGTGCTCCCAGGTCTCCCACAGTGGAAGTGAATGAGGTGGGGCCAGGCAGCCTGGAAGCTGAGGGACACTCAGGTGCTCTGGGGCAATGCCTGGAAGCTCATGGGGAGAAGACCTAGAGTGAGGGGATCTGAGAGTCTTTTTTTTTTTTTGAGACAGAGTGTCGCACTGTCTCCCAGGTGCAGTGGTGCAATCTCGGCTCACTGCAACCTCTGCCTCCCGTTTTCAAGTGATTCTCCTGCCTCAGCCTCCCGAGTAGCTGGGATTACAGGCACCCACCACCATACCTGGCTAATTTTTGTATTTTTAGTAGAGGCAGGGTTTCCCCATGTTGGCCAGGCTGGTCTCGAACTCCTGACCTCAGGTGATCCACCCACTTCAGCCTCCCAAAGTGCTGGGATTACAGGCGCGAGCCATCACACCCATCCTAGATCTGAGAGTCTTAATTTGGAAGGAGAGGGTTGGGAGGGGCACCAGGTCTTGGCAGGGCCAGCTAATCTCAAGGTATGAGACGCTGTGTCTCAGGGGAGAGACTGTGTCTCTAGGATTAGCTTGCTAGATTCAAAGGACTGAATGTCTGTGTCCCCCCGCCCCACAACATACATGTTGAAACCTAACCTCCAGGGTGATGTTATTTGGAGGTAAGGCCTTTGGGAGGTGATTCGCTCTTGAGGATGGAGCCATCATGAATAGGATTAGCGCTCCTATAAAGAGATGAGAGCTCTCTCGCTCTGTCTCTCTCTCTTCCCCGCCCCATCATGCAAGGGTATAAGAAGACAGCCAACAGTAAAGCAGAAAAAAATGGGCCCTCACAGGACACCAGATCTGCCAGCATTTTGATCTTGAACTTCTCCACTCCAGAACAATGAGAAATACATGTCTGCTGTTGAAGCCACCTAGTTGGTGGTAATTTGTTATAGCAGCCCATCCTAAGACACAGGTTACATTCTGGAGTGGGGCCTCACATCATGCCTACCCCCTGGGCACTCTCGCCCAGGCACCCAGGCCTCCTCAGCACAGCCATGTCCTGCGTGGGACCGGGGGACAGACCCACTTGGTTGGCTGCTCTTGGAGGTGCCTGGTGTGTGCATGCTGGATACAGGGGCTAAGCTGTGCCACTGAGCCCGGTGGCTCCTTGGGAGCACTGACATCCCCCAGTGAGTGGAAAAAGGAGCCCCACTTCACCCCACTCTCAGCTCCCAAAGCCTGGGCTGCCTCCTGAGGGCAGGACCACAGGCTCCAGGAAGAAAGGGGGGAAGTTATGAGAGGAGGCTCTGTGCTGGGCCTGGTCCACCTCCACCACCCTCCCACCAGCTGTGTGACTTTGGGCCAGTTACAGAACTACTCCGTGCCTCAGTTTCCCCATCTGAAAGGTGAAGTGAAATATTAAATAATAGCACCTGCCTCAAAGGGTAACTGGAAGGAGGTCACTCTGCCTGGCACACACCACATATTCAAGGAATACTGGTTGCCTGTTTATGTCGATTAGCAAAGAGCTCAGCCTGGAGCCCCTACCTGGAAGCATGATATTGCGCCCACTGATCAGCGCCTGCCTCATTGCAGAGAGGGTATGGTGGCTCCCCCCGCAGGCCCTGCGCAGGACAGCTTACCTATGGTCCTTCGGAGGTCTTCACACTGGCTAATGTGAGGGAACTTCAGGATTTCCTTCCACTTCTTGCTTTTCCCTTTGCGCTTTCCTCCGCCTCCTGCAGAGATGGGGAAAGAGATGCCGGGCTGAGGCTCCAGAGCCTGCGGTGCCCCAGCAGTGAGCCTGCCTGCCAGCCTCCTGGGCTGAAAGACAGAGGGACGGGTGTAGGTCAAGCCAGTGACACACCTCCAGCCCAAGACACACACATACACACACACCACCCCTCCACCCCCACATACACACACTCTTCCTCCCAGGTGGGCTCTGAACCTCAGTCTCCCGCACAATCCTGCCCGGCCCCTACCCTCCAGCAGTGAGGCCCAAGGCTCCCCCTGTACCCTACCCATACCAGGCATCCCCCCACTGCTGTTCCCCCCAGACTAGACCACAGCCTTCCCACAACAGGGGCCAGGCCTGCCATGTCTGAATGTCCCTTTCAGCTTGGGACATCCCAGTGGGGCAGATGCATAGACAGGTGCCTGTGGCCCCTCATGGCCCTCGTTTTGTCCCCTCGTTTTCCGTGGAGAGTCTCCTTCCCCCAGCTGGAGGCCAGATGTTGGGGGGACAAGGACTTCAGTTTCCACTTGTCAAGCACCCCCTTCTTCTCCCTCCTCACAAACCCCAGAGTCTCCGAGGCTGGAAGGAAGGAGAGACTCCTGAGGCCTCACCCTGCCTTGTGTCCTCCCCAGTGTGCAAAGAACTGAGCACATGGACATGATGAACATGTAATGTACACACACACAATGAGCGTGAACTAGTAATGAACATGTGTAATGAACAGGCATGTGTAATGTGTAATGTGCACAGCCACGTGAGACACACACAGGCGTTCCCATCATCCTAGCACTCCTGGTCCGAGGAATGGCGGACAGGCGTCAGGATGCCCAGGCAGGAACAGCGATGGGGTGTGGCTCTGGGCCTGAGTATCCCTGAGCCCACCAGCAACTGGGCCTTGCACCTGGAGGCACCACTGTGCCATGTGGCCAGAGAGCTCCCAGGGACCGAGGTGCCATCACCCATCCTCCACCCTTACAGTGGCCCTCAGCTACCATCTGTCCATGATTCACCACAGGTCATGGAGGCCTTTGTGCCTCTCGGTTATCAGGATTTTATGTGACTCGTCTGCTTGCTGGAGGTGGGTGTGCAGCCCCTCCACTCTCACATCCTCCCAGGAATGGGCTGGGCAGGACAAGGCCCCTTCTGCACACCAGTAAACCTAGAGGAGCCCAGTGGAACTCGGCTCCAGCCCTCCCCCACCCAGTCCAGCCCATCCTCCACCTTGCTGTGGCCCTGTGGTCAACCCCTGCTTCCCAGGAAAGCCTGGACAAGCACCTGCCCTCTCTGAGTCCTCGTCTGTGAACTAGGGACAGTAAGGCCTTCCTCCAAAGCTAAAAGGAGGGATAACAAGGTAGCATGTGTTTAAAAGCAGGCACAGAACCAGGGATTCTAAACTGTCATCTGAGCTATCCTGGAAAGCTAAAATCATGGCCCTGATCAGCCAGTGCACCTGCCTCTGAGGATGGGACCAGAACTCCCCTCCTGGGTGCCAGGAAGCAGGAGAGGGTGCTGATGGGGAGAGGTCCATCTCTCTCCTCTCTTCTCATTGCATCTTCAACCCAACTCCTTCCTCTCCAACCAGCCCCAGCTTCCTCCTCTCAAATCTCCACAAATGGCCAAGGCCTTACACTCTGAGGGACAAAAGGAATGCATATTGGGCACCTGCCATGGTCAGGCTCCATCTGAACATTATCTTGTTTAATCTTCAGAATGACTCTTTGAGGAAGAAATCACTGGGCCCGCTGCTCGACCCACGCCATGCTCACTCTTTCCTCCAACGGGGGCCACACACACAAATGCACACACATCTCATGCACACGTAAACATACACGTGCATACTAATCAGCCCTGCCCTGGTCCTGCTCCGGGCCAAGCCCCTCACCTGCAGGCTTCACCCTCAGTCTACAAAGAAGGAACTTCGCTTTTTTTGAGACAGAGTCTCGCTCTGTCACCCATGCTGGAGTGCAATGGCACAATCTCAGTTCACTGCAACCTTGGCCTCTCTGGTTCAAGAGATTCTCCTGTCTCAGCCTCCCAAGTAACTGGGACTACAGATGCACTCCACCACACCCAGATAATTTTTTTGTATTTTTAGTAGAGACAGGGTTTCACATGTTGGCCAAGCTGGTTTTAAACTCCTGACTTCAAGTGATCCGCCCACCTTGGCCTCCCAAAGTGCTGGGATTACAGGCATGAGTCACTGCGCCTGGCCGGCAGGAACTATTATACTCCCACTTGACAGATGAGGAAATAGAGGCATCGGGCAAAAGGTAGCAAGGACCTATGGTTCCGTGGCTCATAAATGGCAGAGCCAACACCCCAGCCTGAGCAGAGTCCAGACCCTGGGTTCTGGCTCTTGTTCTTGTGTCTGTAAACCACCATTTTGGGTGCTCTGAATATAAGAGAAATTCTCAGGATCAAAGAGAAAGCTGGCGACAGACTTCAGAAGTGACACGGCAGCCATGATGGGAGTAGGAACAAGGATCTAGCTGGGGCCCAAGCCTCTGAGCTCCCAGAAAAGCTGCAGGCTTGACCGGAGGCCCGCATGGTCGCCAGTGTGTCCCTTAGGTGGCTTGTCTGCTTGCTCGTTCATTGAACTAGTTGCCAACATTAAAAAATTAGGAGATGCCCAGGAGCTAAGATGAGGACATAAAGCCAAAAGTATGATATAATGGACTCTGGGGACTTGGGGAAGGGTGGGAGGGAGGTGAGGGGTAAAAGACTATACACCGGGCACAGTGTCCACTGCTCAGGTGACGGCTGCACCAGCATCTCAGAAATCACCACTAAAGAACATTCCATGCAACCAAACACCACCTGTTCCCCCAAAACTATCGAAATTTTTAAAAATGAGGAGATTTCACATAGAAATCCAGATCTCGGACCTCTCTCCCACGGCCAGGCACCCCACCTGGCAAGAATCAGCCAGAGCTGGGCAGCAGCTGCCCGGTGGATAGCACACATGGCCTCCAGATGAGCCGGTCCTCATCCAGCTGCAGCCCTCATTCAAGCAGCCTAGAGGTTCTACCCACCTGCCAGAGAAGAGCCCCCCCCTCAAGAAATCAACCTAAACCCTAGGTCAGCAGAGTCAGGCATTCCCATCCCAGCAGCTACAAGGTCTGAGAGGGTCGTTAGAACTCAACAAGTCCACACCCTGCTCCCCAGTTCCCTCCCACACTACTGATTCTCAGACCTGGCAGGCAGGAAGCACCTTTGTTTGCATGTAGTAAAATAAGCATAACATAAAATGTGCCAGTTTAACCATGATTGAGGTGTACAAGTCAGCGGCATTAAGGATGTGCCCACTGTGTGCAGCTGCCACCACCGTCTGTCTCCAGAACCTTTTCACCATCCCAAACTGAAACTCTGAACCTATTAAACATTAACCCCCATTCCCTCCTTCCTCCCAGCGCCTGGTAACCTCCCTCCTACTCTCTGTGTCTATGACTGTAACTAGTCTAGATACCTCGTATAAGGGAATCATAGAACACATATTCTTTTGTGTCTGTTCTTAGCGTAATGTCCTCAAGTTTCACCCACGCTGGAGCACGTGTCGGAACTTCATTCATAATATTCTGTTGTATGGATAGACAACGTTTTGTTTATCATTCATCTGCGGATAGACATGTGGGCTGGTTCTACCTTTCCGCTGTTACAAATAACGCTGCTATGGATATTTGCATACAGGTATCAGTTGGAGCGCCTTCTTTCCATTCTTTCGGGTATACACTCAGGAAGGGGATTGCTGGATTATAGGGGTGTAACTCTGTGTTCAAGTTTTTGAGGGACTGATGAAGCACTCAGCAATACAGATTGCCAGGCTGCAGCCCAGTCCTCTGTGATTGAACCCCAGGAATGTGACTTCTACAAGGATCCCGGGTGATTCTCAGGCAGCCAGTCTATGGAAACCAGGGGTCTATCTTATACATGCACATTTATAGATTTATTCATTAATTTAAGAAAGTTAACACAGGTTCACTGATT
The DNA here is from genome assembly GCA_036589455.1 of Ateles fusciceps. Lineage (NCBI taxonomy): Eukaryota > Metazoa > Chordata > Mammalia > Primates > Atelidae > Ateles > Ateles fusciceps. Next base: position 23,653,943 of record JAZHEH010000091.1, on the reverse strand, counting down.
CATTCAACCAGTATGTGTTGAGCACCTACTAAGCAGGGAGCCCTCTGCAGGTGCCGGGTACAGTGTCACTAGCAGGGAAGTCAGACATCCAAGGCATTACTTCAGTGGTTCTCAACCCCAGCGATGGCCTCCCAGGGAACATTTGGCAATGTCTGGAGACATTTTTAACTGTCACCATTGGGTGGAGAGGTGCTACTGACAGCTAGTGGGCACAGGACAGGGACGTGTTTAAACATGGTGCTGTGCACAGGACAGCCCCCTGCAACAAAGAACGGGTGGCTCTAAAATGTCAAGGGTCGGGGCCAGGCATGGTGGTTCATGCCTGTAATCCCAGCACTTTGGGAGGCCAAAATGGGAAGATTGCTTGAGCCCAGTAGTTCAGACCAACCTGGGTAACATAGCAAGACTCCGTCTCTACTAAAAATAAAATAGCTGGGCGTCATGGCACCCAGGAGGATTGCTTGGGCCCAGAAGTTCAAGGCTGCAGTGAGCTATGATCACACCATTGCACTCTAGCCTGGGTGCAGAGCAAGACTCCATCGCAAAAGAAAAAATAAGTCAAGGGTTGGGATGTGGGAAAATGCTGCTTTACTTAGTGACCATTTTGACCAAGTGTTAGGAAAAGAACAGGGGTTGGGGGAGATCTATTAGTGATAAGGCAGCTGTGGTGGGGGCGGAGGCGGTGGGAAAGGTGAGCCATGGGCAGGCAGGCCTAGACAGAGGGTGCGGACTCCTCAGCTACGGCCTGGGCTCGCTTTCCTCCCCAGTCCTACTTCCTCAGCTTCCAGAACAGGGCCGGGGAACTGTGGAGGGCAGAATAACGCCCTCAGGGATGCCCTAATCCCTAGAGTCTGTGAATATGTTAGGTTCCGTGACAAATGAGCATTAAGTTTGTGGATGAAATTATAGATAATGATGGGGACATTACCCTGGATTATCCAGGTGGGCCCACTGTCACCATCAGGGTACCAAAATGTGGAAGAGGGGGAAGAGCAGCCAGTGTCAGAGTGACGCAATGTGACAAAGACTTGGCCAGCCATTGCTGGCTTGTAAGATGGGAAGGGGCCATGAGCCAAGGCATGCAGGCCAGGAAGGATTCTCTCTAGAGCCCCCAGAGGGGAACACAGCCCTGCAGATGCCTTGACTTTAACTCACTGAGACTCTATCAGACTTCCGACCTCCAAAATGGTAAGATACTAAACGTGCGGTGTTTTAATCCACTTAGTTTGTGGCAATTTGTTACAGCAGCAACAGGAAGCCAATATAAGGATGTCCTCAGCAGGGGATCCCCCTAAATGACAGCAGGCGCCCAGAATGGCCTCCCACCCCACATCTGGCTTCAAGTTGCTCTAAAAGTCCCATGAAATAAACCCAACCTTCCATAACTCAGATAGGCTGGGAGAAGTTCCACTTCTTAACAACAAACAAAACCTGCCTCAGAGAGGTCACCACGTCTAGACAAATGTTTGGCTCTCAGGCTGCTGCAGGGTTGTAAAGCTGCATATCTGATAACTGAAGTATTGGCGCTGTTTATTATTTCATGGGACTTAATTGTTTCTCTGTATCCTGAGAGGGGCCAGGGCCCAGCCACGCCACTGCAAAAATTCCTTCTGTGTCCTGGCCCTGTGGCCTCAACTGCCCTAAGCCCGACTCCCTGCTGGGGAGGGGTGTTAGGCCTACCAGGGGCTGGGGCCATCACCTCCCACCTTCCCCGTGCCCAGGCCCCAGCAGCAGGAATGACCAGTTCCCAGGCCTGACCACCCGCAGGCTCAGCCCATTCTCCTTAGCCCCGTTCAGGGCCTCGGTCACCTGGTTATCGTCTTCCCAAGCTTCATTTCCTTCCCTGCCCCTGCTCTCGGGCCTTTACACTCGCTGTTCCCTCTGCGAGGAGCACCTGCTTCCTACCTTTCTGAATGTTTCTCACCTCACTTCCAGTTTTAGCCTGAATTCCACCTTCCTGGAGGTCTCTTCCGACCTCGGTTGTGAAGCAGGCCCATTCTCCATGTGCCCTGGAAGTGTGTGGGGAAGCACTGGTCGGTCCGTCAGTCAGTCAGTCAGTCAGTCATCAGTCAGTCTCTCTCTTGAACACACACATCAGCTTACAGATCTGTTTACCCATTCTCTCAACACATGCAGCACGTTTTCACAGACTCATTCAACCTCTGCGTGCGAACTGACTGCTAGACTCCCAGCCGCAGCCCACAGCTCTCATCACCACCTGAAATCTTCCCAGTTATTTGTTCCCTCGTTCCCAGTCTCCTCTGCACTGATAGCGGACCTGTGGTGTCAGAGACCTGGGTTTCTTTGTTCTCTCTGACCTTCTCCTTGGTCCACTGTAGATGTTCAAGCAGTATCCGCTGAGTGGATGCAAGTATCACACTTTACATCCGGCTACCTGGCAGCCCCCTCCGACCCCCATACACATCACGTTCCCCTACCCTGACCGTGGCTTTCTCTGCCAGGAATGCCCTGCTCATTCCTCAAGCTCCAGCTCTAGTGTCCCTTCTCGTGCTGCCCTGAAGAGGCAGAGCCCCCTGTCTGGATCACAGCCCTCATCCAGTTCAGGCCAGACTGCTCCTGGGAAAGGTAGGTGCAGCTAATGCTGCTTCATTGCAAGCTTCCATTAAGTTACTTGGCTGCCTGGGTAAGGCACGAGTGCCTGCAAGAATAAATGACAACCTCCCTGCCCACCTACCAGCCTTCTGGGCTGAGCACTGACCCGAGCACTGTACATTCGGCCCTCATTCAGGTGGTTCTGGCCCTATTCACAGATGAGAAAGCTGAGGCTCAGAGGGAGGAATTAATGGAGCCAGTGAATAAGCCACACCCCCAAGCAGGAGAACGATCTTCTCCTGCTGGCCTTGGCTCCCAGCTATTTCCTGTCCCGAGGAGCTTAGGGCTTTTTTTGCTTTCCAAAAGGATCCACTGCTGTTCAGGTTTTACCTTCCAGGTACCAGTAACGAGTCAGGAAAGAAGACATGGTCCCTGACCTCATCCAGCTCATTCCATGCATCAAAGAGCAAAGATGAGCAAGACAGCTGGGGCTGTAGCCAGGCAGGTAGGGGAGGCTGCATGGAGGAGGGTGCCCTCGCCAGGCAAGGGAAAATGGCAATGACTGAGGCCCAGGGCTGGCCGGGGGGGATCCGGCTCTGGGGGAAGGCACTGTAGGACCAAGGTGGCCTTGCGTGCGAAGGAGTCCAAGACAAAACCTGGGGAAAGGCGGACAACAGCAAGATGGGTGTCCCCTGACTCATGGCTCAAGCTGCCGCTGGCCCTTCAGCAGGGACAGCCTCTAGGGAGGACATTGCTTGTCCAATCCCACTCTCTCTCCTGCTTCTTCAGTCCCAGGGGCCCCCTCAGCTGCCAGCTGCCAGCTGCCAGCAATGGCCTCCAGCAGGTGCCCTCCTGCCAGGCTTGGGAAGTGTGTTAAGGGGAGGCAGGGCAGGAGGAAGGAGAGTGGCCAGCAGAGGGGGGGTGGGGGCCCTGCAGGAGGAGGACACGTCCTAGCAGGGAGTGGAGTGCCTGACAGAAGGGAAAAGCAGAGTAATAATACAAAGCCACTGCTTCTTAAGATGGGCCAGGCACTCCTCACAGCACTCCTCACATTCTTAAGATGGGCCAAGCACTCCTCCTCAGTGAGTTACTGAGAGACTAGCTGGCATTTCTTTTTCTCCTGTGGCTATCCCCCAGGGAAGAAAAGGATCATTCTCCCCAAAAAACTGCCGTGGGAGAAGAGGCTGTCGTGGTGGGGGAAGAAACTGGCTTGCTGTGAATCTTGTTGCCTTTGCCATTTCTGAGAGTGGTGTTTGTGCTCTCAAGGCTGAAATGAGCTGGCTTAGAGACCGGGAGGGAGAAGCTCAGGATGGAGGAGGTGCAGTGCTTCTAGGGAGGGCAGTGGGACGACCTGAGCTCTAGGAAGGCACTGTCCCTGTGGCAGTGTCAGCCCAGTGGGATATGGCTGGGGTGCAGCGAGGATGGGTTCAGAGCAGTGAGAGGCCTACAGCCTCCAGTGCCCTGTGACCGCCTGGCACAGTGGAGTGGGACTGCCAGCCCAGCCCCTCCTCCAAAGGATGCTGACAAAACCAGCACTAGTGGTGATCTGGACGGCCTGAGGTCTAACCTGCTGGGCTCCTTCAAGCCCAACGGCTTCACGTACCATCCCTGGCAGGGATGGGACAGACCTTCGCAAAACAGCTGGCTCTGGACTACTTGTGTGGCCTTTGCTGTACTCCCAGAGTCAGGGAATTTGCACCAGTAACACATCATCTAGTTCAATCCTCACATCAGCCCTGTGAGGTAGGTCCTAGTATTGAACCCATTTGACAGATTCAGAAATAGAGTCCCAGAAAGGAAAGAACCTGCCTCCTTGAGGCAGTTTGCATCATAAACTGAACCCGGGCTCAGGGGTTCTGCTGACTCTTCGTCTAATATTCTTTTCCTCCCTGGTGACAAATGCACAATTGATCAAAGAAAGGTTCCATGTGGGAAACTGAGGAAGGTTCTATGCATTTGTTGGAAGGAGCTTCCTTCTTCCTCTTAAGTCAGTGGTTCCTGGTGATCCTTAGACCAGCAGCATCAGCATTGCTGGGAACTAGTTAGAAATACAGCTTCCTGGGCCTCACCCTGGACTTACAGAATCAGACACTCTGGGGATGGGCCCCGAATCGGTGACTTAATGAGCTCTGCAGGTGATTCTGATGCACTCTCACTCTGAGAGTCACTGATGTTAGTTAAGAGAAAGTCCCTGAAACCAGTGGGAAAAGGGATGATGGAACCACTCTTTCTAGGAATTTCTTCCTCTCTGATTTGTTATTTCTGCCCCTGTCTACATCTTCTAAAAAGGACCTGAAGAGACACACACGGACTTGGAAAAGTCGACTGAAAGATATTCCTCCCAGCTCCAGAATGCAGTGATCCTGGGCTCTGATGCTGACAAGGTCGCTGCGTTCTGCCTGACTTGAGTCAAGCATTCTTCTCACAGCAGGACGCCTGGCAGCCTTAAAGCCATTGATAGGGCCACTCACAGGAGCAGGAGGACAAACCGTAGGAGGACCCTCCTATACCAGAAAGCCCAGGAGACCGCAGGGAGGGCACCGCCCGGCTGCAGCCTTGAGGGGTCCGGGGCAGGGTCTGGGTCTCCCCCAGTCCCTGATCATCTCCCTGTGAAGTTGGGCAGAACTCACCTCAAGCCCCACACCTATTTTGGGCACACGCACCTGCACATCATCTACTGAATGCCCCTTTGCCCTCTGGTGACCCTTGGACCTTTATTGTTTACAGATCTCAGAGAAGAGAGTCATCCCTGGGGATGGGAAGGCAGGATCCGAAGAGGAACTGCGTGCTTTCTGGACCCTGAGTAAGTAGGGGCCTGTTTTCCCATGGGCCACACCCCTCTGGGGCAAGCTCCTGGCATCTCCACAGATCAGGACATACTCACGGCTTTGAATAGGCCCCAACTGGTCATTGTATAATAAAGAATCTGACTGGCCTTTGTCCCTGGTTCCTGAGAGGTGACCTCTAAGTCCTTGGAATTTTCTGAGTAACAGGAGTGTCTTTTTCATTCATGGCCCCTGAAGCCATATCTGAGTTTACACTAACAAGATGACTCAGAGAAACCAGCCATGGGATTAGAAGGTTGAGGCTTTGAGTCACGTCAATCACCCTGACTTCCAGGGAGGTACAGGGGGCCAGAGACTGGGTTCAACCATGTGCCCAGTGATTCCATCAATCATGCCTACATGACGACGCTCAAAAAAAAAACTCCAAACCCTGAGGCCTTGGTGAGCTCCCTGGTAATCATACAGCAATGTGCCAGGAGGGGGCACACCCATGGCAGCTTCACATCTGGGACTCTCAGACCTTGCCCTGGGCGCCTCTCCCCATCACTGCTTTGGGTTTGTATCTTTTTGCAATAATAAAACTGTAATTGGCAGTGTAGTGCTCCACTGGGTTCTGTGAGGGAGTCTAGTGAATTACCCAACCTGAGAGGTTCAGGGGAATCCCTGAGTCTGTTGCCATGGTCAGAAGTGCCAGTGGCCTGGGGATGCCCACCCTTGTGGCAGGTGCCTGTAGTAAGGGCAGTCTTGTGGGGACTGTGCTCTTCATCTGTGATGTCTGCGTGAATCCTGGGTGGTTAGAATTGTGTTGCAGCTGTTGAGGCCGCTATGTCTTTAGAACCCTTCAACCCAGCTCTCTACCCATCTCACAGAATCCTGACTCTAAAGCCTCAAGGAGCAAATCTGAGTGGCCAACTCATCTTTTCTCTCCAGGCCACATGTCATAGGCTGCTCTAGAGTTTGAAACAATTCAGTGGGTCTGGTCCCTGTATGGAGAGGACAGGGTGACATGTCAGGGCCACCCCAGCTCTCAGCTCAGAGCAGAAGCCTCTGAGTTGGGGCCAGGCATAACCAGAAGCAGCAGGAATGGGGCCACAGAAACTCCACCCCCATTTCCAGAATAGTTTGGGCCACTGCTGGTTAAAGGCACAAGGACACGGGGTAGCGAGGGGCACAGGCCACAGAGACCCCAGGACTTCCCAACAGGGACTGGCCTGTGGCTCAGAAAAGTCAGCACTATGCTATGCAGGGACCACATTTGTCAGAAACCCAAACTATGTCATGAAGCAGGTCTTGCGACTATGAATTTGGAGGGGGCAGGAAGGAAAGCCATGAAAAATCGGAGAAGCTGCTCTCAACGCGACTGAATCGGTCTGGGAGAGTCTCAGGTGTCGCAGTGACTGCAAGGGGGAAGGATGCCTCCACTGCATTCCCAGCCACAAAAGGCTGATGACTCATCTGCAGTTGAGTGGAAGGCAGTATTACAATTCCACCTGTGATGTCTGCGGGACTAAAGACTCCATCCAGTTCTGTTCTACCCAGGTGGGCTTTCAGGACTCAGCTCCCACTGTGCTGCCAGCAGGGCTGGATTTCCAGAAAATATCACTGTGGGGGAGGCTGTGGGTGTTCTCAGAGTCAGATCCGGCATGGGCAAAGTGGAGGCGGCCAGTTGTTCTGATGAGAATGGGTCACCCCTGTGTCTCCTGCCTCGCGCTCCTCCCTCCCCCTCCACTGATACTTATTTTCCATCCACCTGGGCTCTGCCACCCTTGCCACCCCCAGAGTGGCACCTCCAACTGAAACTGATGAAGTGGGCATATGGTCTCTCACTGATTCTACGTCTGTTTTTCATCCAGCCCCGAACAAGGCGAGATCCCAATTACAGGGCCTGATCAGGGGCCGTGTCACCGAGTGACTCAAGCCTTTTCAGAAGCAACATGACTCCAGCCAAGTGGATTTAAGGTGACCTCAGCCTGCAGGGGACTTTCTCCAACCCAATGCATGTCGCAACCACTGTGAAAGGGAGACAGGCCCCTGGTTTGGGGCGGAGGTGGGAGAAAGTACCACTCCTCTGGCCTCAGTTTTTTCATCTGAGATCCAGGAGGATTACACCAGGATAGGGCGCACAGCCCCTTTTGTCAAGAGTTTTAAAATCCCCCACAGGTGAGACAGGTGATGAGGGAGCCCACTGAGTGGGCAAGGCAGGGAAGGGAAGGAGTGGGGCAGATAGAGGCCAAGGGTCTCGTTCTGTCTCTACGGCTCTCACCTTCTGAGAACACCCAGCCCCTGGCTGAGTCCCTGACTCAATGTACCTCTTCTACACAGCCTTTCTGCACACTCCCCAGAGTCATGGGGAATCCAGCCTCGGTCCTCCTCCTGCCCTCGGTTCCTCCATTACTGCACTGCCCCAGAATGCTAGAGCTGGGGGGTCAAGGTCTAGTGGCATCGAGACTGCTCCCCCTTACTCTCCCCTGATTGAGAGGTTTAGAAGAAAACAACATGAAGCGCTGCCAATACACCTGTGGCCCAGAATCTCCTGAGATGGGGCTTGTGCGGTGCCTCTGGACGGCAGGGGTCCACAGGGCAGGATTCATCAGAAGCTTTTTGGTGCCGTGGTCCTGGTGCCTTCGAGTGTGTCCAGCACTTTCCCAGCTGAACATAGGACCCCAGGTGACAGGCAAGAGAGGGAAGTAGGGTGGTCTGGGGGGCTCAGAGCCTCTCCCCCGTCCAAAGGTACATTCCGTGGCTGGCACCACCAGCTTCACCACTTGGTGGGGACTGGCTCTTTTTACATAAGGAGAACCACTTCAGAGACCTAAGGAATGGGCCGAGCTGTGTAGGATCCAGCCCCAGGTTTCATTCAAAGGGCTGACACTCTGATGTGGGCACAGCCAGGCCAAGGAACAACTGCCAGAACTGTCAGGCCAGGAGGCGGCGAGAGAAGCTGGAACCCTTTCAGGGCCTGCTGGCCACATGCCGCACAGTCAGGGGCTTGCTGGGCTCAAGGATTCCACCCAAAGGGATGACAAAAGCCACGGGGCAGACAGGAACCGGGGCGTCGTACACCCCAGCACTCCCAGTGGCTCTGTCATCTATAGGAACGGGCATGGGGGAGCAAAGACACAGTTCTCCTGACCCGAGAAAGTTCCCTGTGCCACAGTTCTTAGCTACGAGGGCCTGAAATGTCTCAGCTGGATGGTGTGAGGCGTGTGGGGTGGAACAGGGCATTTGGGGCCTGTGGTCTATGGGCAGGATCCAGCACCTCCAGCCCCACCTCACAACTACACCACAGTTGGGGTTTTCAGAGCAGAAAAACCTCAGCCTCAACCAGAAGGATCCTACAACCTCAAATGAGGAAAACCAAAACCAACACCAGGCTGAGTAACTAGTCGCCATGGGGATGGGGGCACGGCCCCTCCTGGCACATGGGGCCTGAGAGAGAGGAGCACTCTGATGTGGCCTGGGGTAGGTGGAGATGCTGGTGACAGTTCCTCTGGTGTGGCCTGGGGCGGGGGGCGGGGGGGGCGGGGGATGGTCCCTGTGGTGTGGCCTGGGGTAGGAGGGGAGGCTGGGGACGGTCCCTCTGGTGTGGCCTGGGGTAGGTGGGGAAGGCTGGGGATGGTCCCTCCAGTGTGGCCTGGGGTAGGTGGGAAGGCTGGGGACGGTCCCTCCCGTGTGGCCTGGGGTAGGTGGGAAGGCTGGGGACGGTCCCTCCTGTGTGGCCTCGGGGAGGTGGAGAGGCTGGGACGGTCCCTCCAGTGTGGCCCAGGGGAGGTGGAGAGGCTGGGACGGTCCCTCCCAGGACCCAGGAAACCCTTCTGGGGAGGGCAGTGCTGATACCGGGCCACCTCTCCACAAAGGCTACCGCCGCTCCCTGACGACTGCACTGTGCACCAGGATGCAACTGTCCACTGCCTCATGACATCTTCACTGCAATGTAAGCAGGTGTCACTGCACTGCTATCTGAGCCTTGCCACATACCACCTGTGTGGCCTTAATTAAGTCCCTCTGTGTTTTCTCCTGCAAACTGAGACGCTGCTACCCACTTGGCATTGCTGTATTAAAGATTAGCACCATGTGCAAGATACCTAGCACGTCATAGGTGCCACTAAATGTAGCCATTGCCATCACCACTATCATTACCACCATCCCCATTACCACAACCATTACCATTACCACCACCATCATCACCACAACCACTACCAGGTACCATCCCTACCATCACCACCACCATCACCACAGCTACCATTACCACCATTACCTCCATCACCACCATCACTATCATTACCATCCCTACCATCACCACCACCACCATCATTACCACCACCATCATCACCACCACCACTGCTATTACCATCCCTACCATCACTACCACCGCCATCACCACAGCTACCATCACCACTGTTACCACCATCACCACCACCACCATTACCACCACCACTACCATTACCATCCCTACCATCACCACCACCACCATCACCACAGCTACCATTACCACCGTTACCACCATCACCACCACCACCATCATTACCACCACCGTCATCACCACCACCATCATCACCACCACCACTACTATTACCATCCCTACCATCACTACCACCACCATCACCACAGCTACCATCACCACTGTTACCACCATTACCACCACCACTACCATTACCATCCCTACCATCACCACCCCCACCATCACCACAGCTACCATTACCAGCATTACCATCACCACCACCACTACCATTACCACCACCATCATCACCACCACCACTGCTATTACCATCCCTACCATCACTACCACCGCCATCACCACAGCTACCATCACCACTGTTACCACCATCACCACCACCACCATTATCACCATCCCTACCATCACCACCACCATCACCATTACCACCACCACCATTATCACCATCACCACCACCATCAGGCTCTGTGGGTGAGAGAACTGAGGACACAGAGCTGGCAAAGGACAAACAGCAGGTCTCAAGACTAGGTCCTCTGACATCTGACTCTAAGCTGTCTCTACCCTACTACGCCCTCCACACCACACACACACACACATACACACACACACACACACACACACACACACACACAGAGTCCAAGAGCTGCCCCATCAGCATGATGCCAGCTTCTTTCCCCGACATTGCTGGAGGTGCCACAGGAAGCAGGAATTCTCAGAGAGGCACCATGATTTGGCCCCTATGACCTCATTGACCTCACCTCCTCCCACTCTTGCCCCCATTCACTCCACTCCAGTCACACTCTTCTCCTCAAACACCCCAGGCATGTTCCTGCCTGACAACTTTTTCTGCAAAGGGCCAGATAGGGTCTCCGGGTCACAGAGACAGTATGTGACAAATAAGCATGGCTGTATTTTAATAGAACTTTATTTACAAAAACAGGCAGGGGCTAGATGGTGCCCTTGAGGTACAGCTGGTCTGATTTCCTCTGCTCTGCCTGCACCCTCTGCCTGGAACCCTCTTCCTGCTCACTGGGAGAAAACAGCCTTGGGTTACCAGGGGCCACTTCCTTGCAGCTTTTGCACAGCTCTCATTTTCTCCATGAGGCTGACCCTGATCACCATTAAAAAATAATGTGTGTTGAAAAGAAATTCCCTTAATATTAACCATTTTAAAGTGAATAATTCAGTAGCACTTAGTACACACAGTGTTGTGCTTCCACCACTCCCGTTTAAAACATTTCTGTCACTAGGAAGGAAAATCCTCTACTCACTTTTCTCACCCCTCACCCCCAATTTTAAGCTCTGTCCCCCAAGCTGGAGTGCAGTGGAGTGACCTAGCTACCTGCCACCTCCACCTCCTGGGTTCAAGCAATTCTCCCACCTCAGCCTCCCGAGCAGCTGGGACTACGGTGTTCACCACCATGCTCAGCTAATTTCTGTATTTTTAGTAGAGATAGGGTTTTGCCATGTTGCCCAGACTGGTCTGAAACTCCTGAGTTCAACTGATCCACCCGCCTCGGCCTCCCAAGTTGCTGGGATTACAGGTGTGAGCCACCGTGGTTGGCCTCTACTCATCTTTTTGAATCCTACAACCTGCCCCACCCACTGCCCCCCATCTCGGGACTCCCTGCCTTTCTTTGACTGTGAATTTCTAATTCCCATTGCACGCATCACCCTGCAGCAAGTGTTCTGCGTGGCCTCCTGAGTTATTCTGCTCATCGCTTACTGCCAGGCTCTGCCTCACTTCCCACTGGAATGCAAGCTTCATGTGAGTGGATACCCTTGTTTTGTTCCCTGCTCTCTCCCAAACACCGAGAACAGTGCTTGGACATAGCAAAAGCTCCATCAATCTCTGATGCCTGGATGGATGGATCAACGGATGGGGGAGGCAGGACCAGAAGCGAAGAGATGATTTCCAAATGGACTCAGAAACGGCAACAAAAAAGCCACACTGTACGCCGGAATCTCTGAGCCTCCATTTTCTGCTCTGAAAAAGGGAATGCAACCACCTTCCCAGCAAGGCATAGGGCACACGCAGCCCCTCCCCGGGTGTGCCTCTTCCCCACCTCACTGTGTCCGTTGACCCAAGAGCCCCTTCTTCTAGGGCAGTGTGGAAAGAGAGGGGCTCTCATCAGACAGGGAGGGCTGGGCTGCTAACTCCTCTGTCCACAAGCTGAATAACCACAGGCCACTTCCCCAACCTCTCTGAACCACAGTTTCCTAATTGGCATAATAACCAAATGCCCTTTGTAAGGGTCGATTTGAAAATGTGCTTGAAGCCCTCACACTGTGTGAGGCACAAGGTGGGCACTCATCCCATCTGCGGCCCTCTTGCTCTGCATGCCAACTCCCCAACCCTCCCCTGCCCGGGCTTCCCTCCTTTCCCTCCATCCCTCTACATCTCTTAGGAGAAAGCAGACCCCTAGTGCTCTTGCAAACACTATTGATCTTAAAAATGTCTTTTCCTAAGAAGTAGCAGAACTAGGAAAAAAAAAAAAGTTCTTTCCAAGGGAAATAATTTTCTAATGTATTTTTGTGCTCACTAGGTTTTTGCCCACGCTGGTTTTCACAGTTGAGAAAAGTCTGGCCACAAAAATGGACTTTTCACTACAAGAGTAATCCCCTTCTCTCAGCAAAGCCCAAATTTCGTCACTTGTGCCTTGTTACGTTTTCTCTAGGTTAAAGGAGAAGAGAAAGCCAGGGGAGGGGGAGGTGAGTGGACCCCTGAGAAATGCTCCTGGCAGTCATAGGTCAGCCCCTGCTGCAACTGTGGTGATTCTGTTGGAGAAATAAACAGGACTATTTGCTCAGGAAAAATACCCCAATTTTTCATAGGATACTCATAAAAATATTTTCATTTTCCTGTGAGCACTAATTACTTCTGCTCTCCCCAGAATTTCTGCATTCCCTATTTCAATGAAGCTAAACAAACTCTGTAGAGATCCTGCCCAGTGAAAACCTGCCCAGCTTCCAGGAGGTCTGTTACCATGCGGACATGACCATGTATACACAGCCTGGGAAGCCTGTGCCCCGGAGACGCTAGGACAAACCAGGCCCTGGCCTCCGAGCTCCCCCTCCACGGTCTCTGGGCCTCAAGACCCTACAGTAAGTAGGTTTGTTTTGCAGAGGAGGAAAGAAGCCCAGAGAGGACAAGGGTCTGGGCACACAGCTGCTGAGAGGCTGAGCTGGGATTTGAACCTAAGAATGCCTCTTCTTAACTCCCAGTCCACAAAGATGATACTGCTTCAAGGGACAGGCAAGAGCTGGGTCCTAAGAACATTCCCCCGAAGTCTGAAGCCACGGAAGCATGAAACCAGCCCGGTACAGAGGCACCTGTAGAGAGGTTTCCAATGCAGAGATGAGGTCTCCCAAACTGGGTCCAGGAAAGAGTTCTTGATGCCCACCTACTTCGACCCCAAACATGCTCCTCCCTGAGGGCCCCCCACCTCAGTCCACGGCACCACCATCACCCAGTCACTTGGCCCAAACACCTAGGTGCCATCCCTGACTTCCGCCTCCTTGCAGCCTCTGTAGGAAACAGCCTCCAGGACAGCCCGGGGAGATGCCTGCTTCCTGCAAGGTCTCCTCCCACACTGATGAGCCCAGAGGAGAAGCTGGGCTGCCAGTTTGCAGGTCCCGCAGGTCCCGCAGGTCCCGCAGGTCCTCGCAATGCATCCATGAGCTACTAAGCCACATCCCAGGGAAGGTAAAGGAATCCCATTTTTTGTGCTCCTCAACAGGACCCGAGAGCCTCACCTTGGGGTCTAGAGAGCTGGCACTTGTCCTTAAAGATCAGCTCCAGATAGTATCTCTATGGAAAGAACTCAAATTACGGACCCACTGAAGTACTTCCTGGGGTTTACCCCCAGCATCAGCAATGCTGAGGCCAGAACTGTCCCTTCCAAGGTTCCTTCAAAACCCACTGCAATGAGGTGGAATTCCTAAGAGCTTTGGGGTCAGGCAAGTCAGGGTTCACATCTGGTCTCTGTCCATAGCTGTGTGATCCTAGGAAAGCTGCTTACCCTCTCTGAACTTCAGATTGTTCAAGCATAAAATGGGGAGACAACACCCTCTTCAGAAGGCTGCTAGGGCCTAAGTGACATTGTGGTTAGCACCAGTTGGAACTCAGTAAATGTGAGCTGTTGTCATTACTCCGCCCTGACTCTTGATCTCACATGAGGGTCACAGGACCTGGGGGTTGAAAGGGCCCTTCCTTGTCGTTGATTCAACCTCCCCCAGCATTCCCACTGGACTCTGCATTCCCAGCATGCTTCCCCACTAAGGCCTTACTGAGGTTGGCTCTGCCTCCCCCAAAGTCCTTCCATCCACTGTGCAGATTCATACCGAGAACGTACTTGGTGCTTGACACGTGGCCCCTGTCCTACAAAAACTCACAGGCACGGCATGGAGCATGGGCTGCCTTAGCTTCCTCTTGGTTCGTGGGGGGGCAGTGACCCATGCCAGGTGACAATACTAGAGGAAAAGGGGGCTGAGGGAGCACAGGAGAGGCACAATCGACCTTGCTTGTGGAATCAAGGAAGGCTTCCTGAAGGAGGTGACCCTTGGGCTGAACCCTCTCTTCTTAGAGGCCACACAGTCCCCCGTGCAACAGCCCAGCAGGGATGTGGAAAGAACTCCGAAGGTGGCCCCAGTTTCCATCTGGGAAGATCTGCCTCCCTCAGGGAAGAGGCCTTTCCCTTTAGCTCCATCTGGGAAGTGGTGAGAAGGGGGCTTGCCAGGCCATCCTGCCAGCATTCCCCAAATCCCTACAGGGCAAACCTGTCTCAGCACTGGACCTGCCCAGGACCTCAGGCTATCACTAAGTTCCTCCTCCTGGTACCCTGGAACCAGGAAGCAGCTGGCCTGGGGGGCAAGGGCAGGCCTGAGCATGGCAGCCGTGGTGCGTGTGCAGCCATTCTCTAATCCTCAGAATGACACGTAAGAGAGTTCCCCCACCGCGTGGCATAGTAGAAGACATTGACGCTCTGAAGAACCAGGCTGACCGGTCCCAGGTCACCGGGAAGAAAAGCACATGCCTCCTAACTTCGTCACCCCGACCGTGTTCGCCTTTCCCTTCAAGTGCTTGGGGCCAAGGGAAGCCCCATGGAGTGGGCTGCTCCTGGGGAGGAGTCATGGGACCCGGAGAGGATTCTGAGGGGGCACAAGCCTGGCCCACACATCACAGATGACCCCACAGATGACTGTACCGAAGCAGCAGCGAGGCCCCACCCCATGCAGAGTTCGTCCCACTCACTTCCACGAGCACACCACGTCGGCAGGGCTGCAGTATGACACCCATTTTGTAATCAGGAAGCTGAGGCTGGGCAGGATGAGGTGTGCTTGGGGTGCATGGTCAGTGATGGGGGCCTGACCCTGATCCAGATCCGAAAAGGAGCTGCTGTGGGCACAGCTCTGGTACCCAAAGATAAACCAGGCCCTTGTGTTCCTGCAAGGACCTGGGGGAGCAGCCTCAGACCCGGCTCTGACCCTGCTGGCTCATCCTAGGAAGAAGCGCTGGGCATACAGTACAGACCCGCCAGTGGGTGCCCAGATGGAGCCTCTTAGAGGCAGGGTCTAGGCTGGGGCCCAGATTCCCCGTGACCCTTTCCCTCTGTACTCTCCCCCACCTCATTCCTGTTACACAATAGAGCCAGCTGGGGTAAGGCAGTTGGGCTTAAAAAGTCTTCCTTGAAAATGTTTCTTGAATTGTAAAATGGCCAAGGAGGGCTCTGTTGGGAAGATGAGGTTTTTACCTCTCAGAATTCAAAATCCAGTGTGTATGCAGAAAGGAGGGCTCGCCACCAGGAGACCAGAGTGGAGCGCGGCTGCATTAGCTTCCTCCTGCTTCAGTAACACACTATTACTAGCACAAGTGGAGTGGAGTGCCTTAGACACAAATGTATTATCTTACAGTTCCAGAGGTCAGAAGTCTGAAATCAGATTCACCGGGCTAAATCGAGGCGTGAGCCAGGCCGTGTTCCTTCCGGAGACTCCAGGGGAGAATCTAGAGGCCACCTGTGTTCCTTGGCTCAGTTCACGGCCTTTCCTCCACCTTGAAAACCAGCAGTCGCTAGTCAGGTCTTTCTCATGCTGCATCACTCTGAACTCCTTTTCCCAGGCACCGTCACCTCTCCCTCTCATCAGGTCCCTTGTGATTCCTCTGGGCCCACCTGATATCCCTGGGTAACCTCTCCACCTCAACAGCCTTAACTTAATCACATCTGAAAAGTCCCTTTTATCAGGTAACATATTCATAAGTTGCAGGGACTCAGATACAGCATCTTTGGGGGACCATTACTCAGCCTTAATTATGCAGTGATTAAGACTGCATGCTCCAGGGCCAGACCGCCTGGGTTCAAACCCAACTGTGTAATTTACTAGCTGTGTGACCCCAGGAAATTTACTCAACCTCTCTGTGCTTCAACTGACTTCTTTTGTAACCTCATAGATACAGGCGTCAATGAGCTGATGCATGTAAAGCATTTAGCATAATTAAGAAAGTTCAGTGAATGAGGGCTGCAGTTATCCCTTACTCTCCACCCAACTCAGAACAAATGGCATTGGAGCTGGGGGAACCTTGGTGATCGCCCACACCAGCCCCTCACTGACATCAGAAGACATAGAGGCCCAGGGAGAAAAGTGAGGCATGCAGGTCACATAGCGCTTTTTTTAGGCAACCCCCAGTACCTTCTAACCACTACCTGGTTCAGACGAGCCCAAAGAAGCATCCCCCATGGCTCCCCAGTGCCCTGCATCCAGCAGACGCTAGAGGACACTGCAGCCGGTGAGTTACCTGGAGGGAGAAGAGGGGAAGTGCTCCCCAGCACAATGTCTGCAGGAAGCACCTGCAGGAGCAGCGGCCAGATTCTCACACCCCACCCACCAGGCTCAGGGGCCCAGCCAGACGTGACATGTCTTTCCCCAGGAGAAGTCAGCAGAACAAATCTTGGCGAGGGACACCAAAGCCCACGTTCAGGGCCAAGAGAAGGTGCTCTGCCCTGCAAGTGTCAGCCAGGCCCTCGGCTTCCTCCCCTCACTGTGTGATCGCAGTGTAGGTTTGGACACCTCCCCCACTCTGGGCTTCCATTTCACATCAAACAGCAGGACCTGGACTGGCTCAGTGGCTCTCAATCTGCAATCATGGTACAGGAGTCCCTGACCAAGTTTCAGAGAATCCTAGAGAGCCGCACATGCACCCCAAGCCGAAGCACGCAGGCAGCTTGCTCGTCCAGGCACTGAAGTTGATCAGCATGTGCCGTTCAGGCTGAACAGACCCACACAGAGGTGTCCGCAATTAGCAAAACGGGGAAAACAGTGACTCACCTCACACAGATGGCCTGTTAGCGGGCAAATTTCTCCACAAAAGGAGGCAAGAATCACCATGGGTCCTTGGCAGAGCCTCAATTAGGCTGCTGTTTCCAACCAGAGAGGGCTGACTCACTCAGAAGGCTCCCTGCTCCCCCAAATCCAGCCCAGGCAGGCACTGCCCCAGTGGTTCGACTCCCTCACCACCACACAGTCCTCCAGCTGACACCCAGGACCCCAGGGAGGCCTTCCGAAGGCTCAACATGGGGCCTTTCCATGGTCTCAGGGGGGCTGAGAGCAGAGATACCAGAAGTAGGGCGGTGAGGCCTTCACCGGCTTCCTCAGTGGGAGTTATTAGAAAATAAGGCCTCAGGGCCTTAGCGTGTCATTTCCTCTGCTAGATACACACTTCCAGAATTATTTTTTTGCAATGAAACATGTCAAGCTTACAGAATGAGAACAAAGTGTCTTTACACCTGCATACCCACAGGTTTTGTCAAAATAATTCCTCCATCCACTATCCTGTGGGGGAGACATGCGGGTTAGGTCTTCCAAGTTGCCACCTCTCAAATGATGTGGCTCTGGGCACCTCCACCTGTCTCCCGGGAAGTGGTGCTTACTGTTGCCCCCACTGCACCTGGCCAAGTCCTCAGGTCTTAGGGTCTTGTCCTTCCCTGATCGTCCCACCTCAGTCCTAGAGTTACACCCACGCGGTCCTCTCCCACCACTCCCCCGTGTCTGGCTTTGAAAAAGCAGTTATCAAAATTTGTCAGTAAATTTCCACTTATGTCTCTATTGGGTTGCCACCCAAGAGGACAGGGACCACATCTATTTTGCTCACCTGTGCTGAGGACATTTGCCTGGCACACAGCAGACCTCTGACAGGTCTGTGAACAAGGGAATGTTTGAATACGTAAGTGAGCAGAGGCATCACCCCAGAAGCAGATCATGCTGAGTCCATCTTCCCCCAGGTCTTTGAGACAAACCTGACATGTCCTCTGCCGGCCCCTTGTTCTGTCATCAAAGAGGAAAGGCAAGGGAGGGAACTATGGGTTCCCACAGACTTGGAGGACCATGAGATCCTGGAGCTCAGAGCCCAGGGAGGTGGAAGGTCAGAGGCTCTAGGTCAAGTCCTCACTGCCAAGCACAAGGTGAGGCTCAGGATACCTCATCCGGGCTTCCCCTGCAGCTCCCCCACAGCCAGACACCCAGGACTTTTCAGAAAGAAGTGTCAGCTAAAGAAAAACTACAGGGGGGGAGATGGAAAGAAGAGAAGGGAGGGGGGTGGGAGAGGAGAGAGGGAAGGGAGGGAAGAGGGAAGGGAGGGAAGAAGGAAGGGAAGAAAAGGAGGAAGAAAAGAGCAAGGGAGGGAGGGACATCCCTCATTAAGAGAACAACTGCCCTTTCGGCAGATTCCCTGATGGTCCTCATCTGTGGGCACAGGGCAAGCACCTCTGTGTGAGGACTGCAAGCACCATGGGTCAGTTTTCCTGCCCCGCCCCTAGACAGAGACAGGCACAGAGCCAGCCCTTGGTTGATGGCTGGTGAGTGGACTGCATGGTGCACTGGCGACAGTGTTGGGTGCTGCTTATAGACTCCCTACATCTGGACTCAGGGGCCTGTGGGTGAGCTTAGGCCAAAAACTCCTTGAGCCTCAGTTTCTGCATCTATGAAATGGGAAAAAGAATGTCTATGTTGCCGCCTAGGGTTGAGGAATGACTGGGAAAATGCACAGAAGGCCATGCACAGTGAGCACTCGACAGCTGCAAATTACCCAGGCGTGGTGGCAGCACCTGCAGTCCCAGCTACTCAGGAGGCTGAGGCAAGAGAATTGCTTGAAACCAGGAGGTGGAGGTTGCAGTGAGCCGAGATCGCACCACTGCGCTCCAGCCTGGGCGACAGAGCAAGACCCTGTCTCAAAAAAAAAAAAAAAAAAAAAAAAAAAAAAATAGCAGCTTGCAGTCAGTACACTGTTGCAGCCCCACCTTCCCCTCGAGGTTTCAGGTGGAGGCTCCTTCCTCCACAGGCCCTTCATTTCACTACTCTGGCCCCTCCCAGGGCTGCTCAAAGCTGCCTCTTGGTAGGTCTCTAGATCTGTGGTCACTAAACACAGTCAAGATAAAGGCCAGCCTCTAAGTTTTCCAACATCCTCAGCACCAGGTAACACCACACCCTCCACCTTCTGGATCAGAAAGGCAGGTGAGTCACCCTCCCCAGAAGATCCTGAAGACACAGGGCCAGCACCACCCTGGCACTTTAGGGTAGGCAAGGACCCTGAGTCTGGCTGTGGGGAACACCATGCAGCAGGAGATGAGTGATCAGAGGAGCCCTAGTTGAGCCCCAAACCCAGGGGACGACCCGGGTCCTGCGCTTTCCCTCCCCCCACCTTCCAGGCCACACTGGGTCCATCCCCAAGTCTGGGCTCTGCAGTGAAATCCACACCTGTCCCCCCTCCCTATGTCCCCCACGGCTGCCCCTAGACCAAGCCAGCATCCTCACCTGGACCAGCCTCCTCCCCCTCCCATCTCCGTTCTTGCCCGCCTCAAACCCTCTCCACCCAGCAGCCAGAGTTATGTAAAACCAAAACAAATCATGGAATTCTCTCACTTGAAATCCTCCAATAACTTCTCAACAGGTTTAGAATCAAGTCCAAATGGCTCCCATGACTCCCACCCCACCCACTATGCCCCAGGCCCGCACTCCACTCCAGACACTCTGAGCTCCTCCCGGCCCGCGGAAACGCCTGCAACTCATGCTCACTGCCCAGCCTTCGCCCTGCTGGCTGTGGCGCCTGCCTGACCGTCCCTTTTCTGACAACTAGGTCTCAACTAAGATGACCTCCACACATCCACACTTGGAGGCTCCCCGGGCCCCATCTAAGGTAACACCTCCACCTCCCCTGAGTCTATCTCATTCTCTCATCTAATCCTGCTGCACTTTATCCACTACAGAGTACTCATCACTGTCAGGCGTTATTAGTTTACACATGTACAGATGGGTCTGTTTATAGATAAAACATGATCTTGTCCACCTACTGTTTTACTGTCAATTCACCTTCCTGCCCCAGGGACAGAGCCTGCGTATTCCCTGGTCACTTCCAATCCTAGAACAATACCGGACACATGGTTTGCCCTCCATGAGTGTACCTGCTCACTGTGCAACCTCCCGAGGGTCACAGACCCTCTCTGAGCCTTGAGGTCCCCCCTCTCTAAAGTGCGAGATATTGGATCTATCAACCTCTAAGCCATCTTCCTTCAGGGATGGAGGCGGGCAGCAGATGCTGTCACCAGCACGACCTTTGCCCTGGTGACAGCGTGCATATGCAGCAGTAGGGCCAGGGGTGCTGTTGGTCACCCTGGGGACAGCGGCTGCTCCATAAGCCCCTGGCAGAGCGGCCCCAGGGAACCTCAGGCCTCTGTGTGGAAGGAGCCCGATAGGCCCCCACCCTCTCCTGCAGTTCCCAGGCTCTGCAGCCACTGCTCAAACACCTGGACAGTCCTGCTTTCTGGCCCCAAGAAATATTTATATTTTGATTAAGTCTGGTTTAAAACCACCAGGTAGGCTGGCTTGAGGCCTGATATGCCCCAGCTGGTCAGACTGTAATAACAAGGTGCCCTGGGGGAGCGGGGAGAAGTGTGGGGCTAAGGGAGGAATCACCACTCTCCAGAGTCCCCCAGCCCCATCCTCCACCCTCTGCAGCCTGCAGAAGAAAAGTACAACCAGCTCTTGTGATCAGGGGGTGGTCACTGCTCCGGTGAGTCCCAGGGTTCTGCTCTGGAAATAAACAACATGTCAAGGAGCTCAGGGCACCACACCCAGACACAAGGAGCCTGCTCCATGCCCTTGGGCTCCTCTGCCAGGTAGCATCACCCAGGAAGCACGATGTGACCCTGTTCCAAGCTGGGGACTTGCACAAAGTCACATTTTTATCCTGGATATATTCTGAGGACTCTGCTAACAAGCTACCACTGTGAGGCCTCTGCAGGCTGGGAAGAAGCCCAGTTATTCATTTTACTAGCTTCAAGTCTCCTTGAAAGTGGGATTCTGGAAGTATCAAATGACACCTTAAGGAATGTGGACTCCTGCGTCCAGAACTGCCACTGCCACATCACCCACTCCGTCACCCCACCTGCAAGGGAAAAAGTCCAGGAAGCCAACAAATGCTTTAGAAATGCATCTTTCCTTCATTCCTTGCTATTTTCATAAGAAATCAAGTCTCCTCGGCAGAAAGTGGAATTCTGCTTGAACCACCTGGCACTACAATGGCAAAAAGATTTCATTAAGTGTATGACCTCCAAAAAGATGGCAGTGGCTGCCAGGAGTCTTGGAACTCAAGACAGGGTCCAGGCTCAATGATCAGGTGTCCCACAATTGATTATTAATGTCTGCCATTGACCTGGCTGGGGAAAATGCTACCCACACTAAATGTTTGCTGTTCAGGGATTAGAAAAGCAGCTAAAAGAGCAGTTCTGGGAATTCAGAAAACCCAGAGTTTGATTGGTAAGGAAGCACAGTCAAAGTGACTCAAAAGGAGAGCCAGGGACTTCTGGGAGACTAAAAAGAGAACCACTGGCAACTTCTTGGGCAGAGGACAAGTCACTCCCAGAAAGGGCAAGTCACTTCCTCAGCAGCCGTCGGATGGGGCATGCCCCAGGGCCACCTCTGTGCTGTGGGTAAACCTCTCCCCCGCAGCATCTGGGACATCACTCCCAGCTCCTTAAAGTGACAAAATTCCAGGCAGAATTGTACTAGGAGACAGAAGGGTGTTTGACCTTTAGGGCTCAGAAAAAAATACTCAGAGTTATGAACACAGTTTGCTGCAGCAAAGGAGCGGTGGTGGCAGCATGAGTCTCCCTGGTGACAGACATCCCATTTAAAAAGAAGAGAAAGGAGGCCAGGCACAGTGGCTCATGCCTGGAATCCCAGCACTTTGGGAGGCTGAGGTGGGCAGATCACTTGAGGTCAGGAGTTTGAGACCAACCTGGACAATATGGTGAAACCCCATCTCTACTAAAAATACAAAGAAAAAATTAGCCAGGTGTGGTGGCAGGTGCCTGTAATCCCAGCTATTCAGGAGACTGAGGCAGGAGAATTGCTTGAACCCAGGAGGTGGAGGTGAAATGAGCCGAGATTGTGCCACTGTACTCCAGCCTGGGCAACAGAGTGAGACTGCATCTCAAAAAAAAAAGGAGGAGGAGGAGGAGGAATAGGAGGAGGAGGGAGAAGGGAGGAGGAAGAAGAAAAGAGGAGGAGGAGGGGGAGGAAGAAGAGGAGGAGGAGAAAGGAGCAGCCAAGGCACAGAGTGAGCAGGGCCTTTGTTAGTCAGACGGAGGACAGGCCTGCCCAGCGGGCACCATTGGCATTTCTGGAGGACAAAGTGGGCACCTTTGCCTTTTTGTTTCCACCTCAACACAGGCCTGAGGCAGTCTGCCCAGGATGGCCAGTCCCCCTGGAGGGCCTCTGGCTGGGGTCACAGTTTGAGAAACAAGGTAGTAACATGGATAATTACAGGGTGGGAAAGTGGGTGAGCCAGTATCCCTTTGCTGCCATCCAAGAAGTGACTTCCAGGAAATGCCCAGGGCAGAAGGATAGATTCTCCATTTCTACAGAAGAAAAGAATATGCTGTAACTTCTGTTACAGCATGAAGGATTTATGTGAGACTTGTGGGGAAAGTTCTAGAACATATCATGCTATTTCGTGCAGGTGTCGGGGTCTGCAATGTCCCCTGGAGATCCAGGGGGAGACCTCCGGGGGGCAACCCCAGCCCACCTCTGCAGACTTCCCTGACCTTAGCAGGCGGCTTCAGCTCCTCAAGCCTGGGCTTCCTTTCCTATAAAACAGGAGGAACAGTCCGCGCCCTGCGTACCTGATGGGGCTGCTGTGAACACCCACTATGTGTGGAGCCAGTGGAATAGGACTCAGCAACAAGAATGAGCCCAACACAACTGCACGCAGCCACAGGCCCAAATCTCAAAGCAGTGGCGCGAGGAGCCAGACTCAAAAGGGCCAAGGCTGCGTGGCTCCTTTCACCCAAAGGCAGGCAAAACTAAGACGTGGGGTTAGAACCACCTCAGGGCACATGGTGCCTGCAAGGGCTCCTGGGGGATCCTGCAGCATAGGTGACATTGTGTTTCTTGACTAGGGTTCCATAGGGTATGCACTCTATGAAATACCATCCAGCAGTATGTCTATGGGTTCTGAACTTTTTTTTTTTTTGAGACTGAGTCTCACTCTACTGCCCAGGCTGGAGTGCAAAGGCACAATCTCGGCTTACTGCAACCTTTGCCTCCCGGGTTCAAGTGATTCTCCTGTCTCAGCCTCCCAAGTAGCTGGGATTACAGGCACACGCCACCACACCCAGCTTTTTTTTTTTTTTTTTTTTTTGCATTTTTAGGAGAGATGGGGTTTCACCATGTTGGTCAGGCTGGTCTCAAACTCCTGACCTCAAGTGATCCGCCCACTTCGGCCTCCCAAAGTGCTGGGATTACAGGCGTGAGCTATCGCGCCCGGCCAGGTTCTACACTTTTTATGTAGACGGTACAACTCAATAAAAAGTGAACCCCACAGAAATAGTCTGGAAATCCTTTGTAAACCTCAAGGTCAAGATATTCACAGATATTCATAGAAGAACTCGCCTCTTAAAACACAAGTGCTACTGATCTCTTGGAAATGAAAGGCAGGTGAGATCATCTCCCAGCGTGTTAGTTTCACCTGTGATTTGGGGGAAACTATGGGAACCTTATTCTCTTTCCCAGATCTATGCATTTCTAAGCTGAGTGACTATGTGGGGGCCAGAGGGGCAAGCTCTGCCCTTTACCAACGGTACATTGATGCCTTTTATTAGACTGAGTTACCCCCTTTGCCATCCACCATACCCCTAATATACAGATTACTCACCCACTTCTTACACCCACTCTTTTGCCTCTTGGGTGATGCACTCTGGTCTGTGAGCAATGGATAGCAGTGCTGACCCTAGATTGAGGATCAAACCTTGTGGCTAATCCTTTAGAAGGTAACACATCAGTGTTGAAATAAACCAAATTTTGCATCCTGCAGAAAGGAAGATTTATATTCTCCTTCCCTGCTGGCCCACTTCCTGCACACCTCTCCATTTTAAAAACATATTTGCCAACTCATAAAAACCTGTGGCACAGCAGCTCCCAGGCTCATGAGACATGCAGATTTTTCCGCTCAGCCACAGCATTTTCCTTTAGGGAGAACAACACTTTAAGTCTAAAGAAAAATCCACACTCCGAGCCACCAAGCCTTTGCAGGGAGTGCTTGATGCCAGGGAAGCTGAGTACCCCAGCAGGAAAAGGCTGCTTCCCCTTAAGAACACATCTGCTTAAGGCCAGGCGCGGTGGCTCACGCTTGTAATACCAGCACTCTGGGAGGCCAAGGTCGGCAGATCACAAGCTCAGGAGATCGAGATCATCCTGGCTAACACAGTGAACATCCGTCTGTACTAAAAATACAAAAATTTTGTATTTTTTTTGCCGGGTGTGGTGGCACACTCTGGTAATCCCAGCAACTCAGGATGCCAAGGCAGGAGAATTGCTTGAACCTGGGAGGCGGAGGTTGCAGTGACGCGATATTGCACCACTCCACTCTAGCCTGGGCGACAGAGTAAGACTCTGTCTCATAAAAAAAAAAAGAACATCTGCTTAAATGAGGGGTCTGTGACATACTGTAGGGGGAGCCGAGAGCCCCGCATGCTACTCCAGGCTCAGTCACTATGGGGTCGGGGACACCTTCATTAATCCATTTCCGTACTTCATACGTGTGGAAAATGAGGGCTTGAGCTAAAGCAGCAGTTCTCAAACTCTTTCAACAGGACCCTGCAGGGTTCCCTAGGGACATGTCCCCCACCCCAGAACCATTAAAGTGAAGCACAACAGGTTTCTAAGACATTTAAGCAAGTTTGGAAACTACTGGATTAGATGAACTTGTGGCTTCACAAAGGGAACCCAGGATTTTACTGTCTCTCCTGGTATGAAAGATAACTTTTTTGTTTTTTTGAGATGGAGTCTCACTCCATCACCCAGGCTGTAGTACAATGGTGTGATCTCGGCTCACTGAAACCTCCACCTCCCGGGTTCAAGTGATTCTCCTGCCTCAGCCTCCCGATTAGCTGGGATTACAGGTGCCCGCCACCACATCCAGCTAATTTTTTGTATTTTTAGCAGAGATGGGGTTTCATCATGTTGGCCAGGCTGGTCTCAAACTCCTGACCTCAGGTGGTCCAACCGCCTTGGCCTCCCAAAGTGCTAGTATTACAGGCGTGAGCTACCGCATGTGGCCAAAAGATAATTTCAAGTCTCCTCAGCCTCTGTCAGAAACCTACTCCAATATTCATTTGTTCATTCTGTTGTTCAGTGAACACCCGCTATTCTTGGCACTGAATATGAAAGAGGAGACAAGGCCTGGTCCCTGACTCCCAGGGTCGTAGGAGGTGGATGTGCCAGCCTTTAGTCAGAAGTCTGACTCAAAGAGGGTCAAATGTGCAGACCACAGGGAGCATGGGGGACGTCTGCAGGGAGAGTCGGGGGAGGTCCCATGGCAGGCAGTGTTTGAGCAATGGCTGAAGTTTGCCAGGGGTGGGGGATGTGGCTGGGGGTAAATGGAATTTCTGGCAGAGGGAACAGCACGTGCAAAGGCTCAATGAAGAGAAAGCAAAGCTGAACATGCCAGAGCATGAAAAGAAGGAAGTGTGCCCAGGAAGGGTAGGGCTGGAACCGTGGCAGGAAGAATAAGAATGAGGTCCTGGGGGTGCACTGAGGAAGTTGATCTGACCACTCTGGATAACAGGATTTGGAGATTAAGGGAGAGGGGTGCTGAGACAGGCTCCCAGGCCATTTGTGGATGCAGGGTGAAAAGGAAGAGCACATTTAGAGAGATTGCAATTGCCACAACACTAGCAATAAAACCCATCGGAAATGCTAAGTTTGAGAAGCCTAGAACACCCCGGCAGAGTCAACGGCATTCAGAGAGAGATGTGCACTAGAGGTGAGGGATTCATGGTCATCAGTGGGACCAGAAACAAAGCATTCAAGAGCGTGGCCCTGGAGTTGGCTCCTCTGCCCACGAGGGCTGTGACTGGGTAAGAAACCTCAGTTCTCCACTCTGTTTCCTGTTAACCTGGATAATTCCCACTAGGTGTCAGCTCCTCCAAAGGCAGGAACCACATCTGTCTTATTTGGCACCTGGAATTGTACCTTGTACACGGTAAGAGTTGAAAAATCTTGGTGAATGAAAGAATGAGTGAGTAAGTGACCAAATGGTACTGACCTCAGAGAGCTGCATCGTGAGGATTAAACAAGATATGTACAGGGCTGAGCATGGCACGTGAATGCAGTAAATGCTCAATAAATGTTATCTCAAGTAAAGGCATTTCCTCCAGAATGGAGAAGCCTGCGCCCCGGGCTGTCAATATTTCAGGAAGAAACATAGCTAGAAAGACAAAGGGAGGTCCCAGTGAGGATAGGGCCCTGAGCCCCAGCAAGAAGTAAATTTCAAGCAAAGACAGTGAGTCAATTTCAAATGCTGCTCAGAGATCGTAAGGTTAGAATGAGAAGTTTCCATTGAGTTCAACCTAGAAGTCTGTGTTAGTCCATTTCGTATTGCTATAACACAATACCTGAGACTGGGTAATTTATAAACAACAGAAGTTTATTTGGCTCATGGTTCTGGAGGCTGGGAAGTCCAAGAGCATGACGCCAGCATCTGGCAAGGGCCTTCGTGTTACATCACTCCATGGTGGAAGGGAGAAGGGCAAGAGAGGGCAAGAGCAAGAGGGCAAGAGGGGGCCAAACTCACTTCTATAATAACCTACCCTTGTCACAACAAACCCACTCCTGAGTTGACAACATTAATCCATTCATAATGGCAGAGTCCTTGTGGCCTAATCACCTCTTAGCTAGTTCTATTTCATAGTATCATCACAATGCCAATCACATTTTAACTGAGTATGGGCAGGGACATTCAAACCATAGCAAAGTCCTTTGCCAGAGCAGCCTGGAGAAGGATGAGAGAGAGACATCTGACCTCTGCACAGTGGGGAGGCCAGACTCTTCACCCCTCTGCAGGCTGTTAGGGCTCCTATACAACAGAAGTGGTGATGACAATGACAATGATAGTGAAAATGGGAACAACTGCACTAACATTCACCAAACTCTTTAAATGCCAGGTCCCGTTCTAGGCCAACAGTACAGCTTCATCACATTTCATTTTCTCGCCATGACTTTGAAATTACACCCAAGAAAGAATGAGATCTCCCTAGTAGCTTCTGTTTCCAAACCAACCCCATGGCAGAATCTGGGCCCATACAACTCCCTACTCCTTCCTCCAGTCTCCATGCAGTGTCCTGAAGGAGGGAGCCCTTAACGACATCAAATCCCTTTGGAAGCTCCTCACTGAGGCTGCTCTCCTGGCTAGCGAGCTCCCAGGAGGCTCCTATCTTGATGTGAGGGGGAGCTGCCAGCTTCAGCTGTGGCCACCAGCTACCTGGACAGAATCCAAGTTCTCACAGGTCAGGTGGCTGCCCACAGGGAAACCAGTGTGTCCTTCTGCACAGGAGCACTGGGGTGAGTCCCTGCACCTGGACTCAGTCAGTCCCAGGCTCTGTCCACAGAATTTGCTGCTTGTGGACAAGTCACTTCACTTCTGGCAGCTTTAACTGACTCGTCTATAAAATAAAGATTATATATATGAATCCCTCAAGGGTTGTCCTATGAGGACTGTAAAATTGATTTTAGGAGGAAAAACTCCATAATATGCCAAAGCCATGAGAGATGCTCATCAGAGTCTGTCAACCATGGGAACCATTTCCTATCAGCAGCCAGAATTAATGATGCACTACGACATTCTCTACAGCAGCCTGGACCTTGACCAGTCATCCCAGGACCTCCTCAGAGAAACATTTTCTGCCACCCCCCACCTGCCCTCCCCAGCCACAACTACACATCTCTCTTCCATCTGCAGCAGAACGTCATGGCAGACATTGAATAGTGCCTGTTCACCAGCCAGTGGTTCCTCTCGTTTTACTCCTGTGGACAGAGTCCACCTCAACTAGAGAGTCAGAAAAAGCCAAATGTTCACTTGTCCAGCCTACCCTGCAGTTAGCACACTTGCTGTGTGATCTGGTTCTGGCTAGTAGAACTGATGAAGGGCATCTGCTGGGGAGCTCTAGGAAAGGTTCTTTTCCTCAGAGAGATAAGAGGAGAAAAAGTCCCTTCTTCAGCTGGACATCTAAATGGGACTAGCTGTGATGCCTGGAACTGTTGCAGTCATTTTGTGTTATGAAGGGACAAGCCTGAGAACCAAGCCAATACCTCGAGGATGCTGGTGGAGACAAATAAAAAGAGCCTGGGTCATTGATGGCACCACTCAGCCGCCAAGCTGGTCCTGGGGCCACCTAGCTCCAGACTTCTTATGATGTGGGATGATAAACACTTGTTATTGTTTAAACCATTTGTAATCCAGCCTTATTTCTTGAAGCCCAAATCATCCTGATGGTTTCTTTTTTTTCTTATTTTTCTTTCTTTTTTTTTGACCAAGCAGCACTTCTGGCTCACCTGATGGTTTTTCTTAATTGTTATTTTTAATTTTTTTCCCATAAGTTGCTGGGGTACACGTGGTATTTGGTCACATGAGTAAGTTCTTTAGTGGTGATCTGTGAGATTTTGGTGCACCCATCGCTCGGGCAGTATGCACTGCACCTTATTAGTATTTTATTCCTCACCCCCTCCCACCCTTCCCTGCAAGCCCCCAAAGTCCATTGTATCATTCTTACGCCTTTGTGTCCTCATAGCTTAGTTCCCACGTAGCAGTGAGAACACACAATGTTTGGTTTTGCATTCCTGAGTTACTTCCCTTAGAATAATAGTCTCCAATCTCATCCAGGTCAGTGCAAATGCCATTAATTCATTCTTTTATGGCTGAGTAATATTCCATCATATATACACGTCACAGTTTCTTTATCCACTCATTGACTGAGGGGCATTTGGGATGGTTCCACGATTTTGCACTTGCAAATTGTGCTGCTATAAATACACATGTGCAAGTATATTTTTCATATAATAACGTATTTTCCTCTGGGCAGACACCCAGGAGTGGGATTGCTGGGTCAAATGGTAGTTCTACTTTTACTTCTTTAATGAATCTCCACACTGTTTTTCACAGTGGCTGTACTAGTTTACATTCCCTCCAGCAGTGCCTGATGGGCTTTCCACATATTTATTCAACTGATATCTATTGAGTGCCGACTGTGCCCTGCCCAGTGTTGAGTCTAGGGCCCCACAAACAGGATACGTTCTCTGCCCTTAAAATGCCTGTGATTTGACAGAGGGACTGGCAGACTTTTTCTATAAAGAGGCTTTGTCTTTGTAGACCACATGGTCTCTGTCAAGATTATCCTGTTCCACCATTGTACAGCAAAACAGCCATAGGCAACATGTAAAAAATAGGCATGGCTCTGTTCCAAAAGAACTAAAGAACTGTATTTGTAAAAATAGAAGGCAGGCCAGAATTGGCCTAAGGGTCACAGTTTGCTGGCCCCTGTCCTGGATCCTCAGAAGTTCTAGAAATTATGTCTCCCCCTGCCTCCCTCATCCTGAGCCCTGTGAGCCTGAGCAATGGCCCTGGCCACACAGAATCTAGACCCAAGTCTCCTGACCACTGGCCCACACCTGATTTCTACTTACTTTGTGCCTTGAGGTGAGTCTTGGCCCTTTCCGGAGAACAAGAGCATCTGGAGAGAAAAGCCCAGAGGTCCAGGCTGACAGGTGGCTGGGTGGCAGGTATGGGTCAGGACAGTGCCCACCTGGGAAAGCCCTTTTGGGAATCAAACATTACCCTGCAACCCAGCCCCTCACCCCAACTCCTAGGTCCTGGCAGAGGGCTGAGGCACATGGATAACCAACCGAGATGTGGTCCTCACACCCAAGAGCATCTACTGGGTTGGACCAGGCCTTAGGGACCCATTATAAGTGGGTATAGTCTCACCTTACAAAGAAATCAAGACTAGGACAAGTTCAGAAATACCCTCGAGTGGCAGAGCAGGGATTTGAACTTGGGTCTGTGAAATGTTCTCACCAGCACACATGCCTCTCACCCCAGATCCAGGTACCCTTTCCTCCCTGCAGGAGGGGTCAGAGGCAAATAAGTACACATGGGTCTCCTCACACCATGAAAGCAAGTGGAGAAGTCTAGCCTCCCTCCTTTCACAGCTTCTGGGTCTCCGTTTTCCCCAGCTCCACAAAGCAGAGGTGTGGGCAGGGGATGAGAGTGCTCAGCTCCCAGACCCCAGGGATTAGCAGGTGATTGTCAAGCATCTGAAAAGACACAGAGTGCTCTTGTCATTATTAGACCGTAATAGATTCATACTCACTCCCCTCCCTCTGAAGGCGTCTATTTCAGGTTTAACGTAACAATAGAGTATTGTTCCTACTCCAGACTCGCGTACCACCCCGAGGTGATGGCAGCACCCACCCAGCCCCATCCTGGCGCTGACTGCTGCCTTGGGGCAGAGGTGGCACCGCCCAGGTGTCAAGGCCATCATCCACTCCCTCCTACACTCCCAGCAAATCTCCTGGGCAGTGACAAGGGGGCTCAAGGTCTATCCGGAAGGGGGAATGTATAAAGGAACCAATTTGCCTGACACCTGGTGCCCAGCGCATAAACTAGTCTCCCAACACCTGTGGCCAAAGGTCAGCAGTGACAGCCCATGGCTGTGCACTAGGAGGTCAAAAGATGGACAAGGAACAATTACTTACTACACAGACAGAGTGCTTGCTGTATACCCCACCTATGCTCCTCAATTGAATTCAAACTTTGCATTCAAGGTTTTACAACTATCCCACGGTAGAACTTAGCATCTGTCAGCTAATAAAGCAGGCTGGGCATGGCCAGAGGAAAGCACACTGGATCAGCAATCAGGAGCCTGGGGTGCAGGCTGGATGCACCTCGGTGTGACTCTCCAGGCCTCAAGTCTCTCTTGTGTTTTTTTGTTGTTTGTTTTTGAGGTAGAGTCTTGCTGTCTCCCAGGCTAGAGTGCAGTGGCCCCATCTTGGCTCACTGCAACCTCCACCTCTCCGGTTCAAGTAATTCTCCTCCCTCAGCCTCCCAAGCGGCTGGGACTACAGGTATGCACAACCATGCCTGGCTAATTTTTGTTAGTAGAGATGTGGTTTTACCATGTTGCCCAGGCTGGTCTCAAACTCCTGACCTCGAGTGACCCCGCCCACCTCAGCCTCCCAAAGTGCTAGGATTACAAGTGTGAGTCACAGTGCCCAGCCGCCTCAAGTCTCTTGCCTGTTAAATGGAACATAAAAATATGTCCCCCACCCATTTCACAAGAGTGAGGTAAAAGTCAAAGGAGAGAGTAAGCCACTTCCTGGCTGCATAACCTTAAACAACAGCTTATACATAACTTCTTCAGGTCTTAGCTCCTTGGTCTATAAAATGGGAAAATTCTTATTCATACGGCTCCAGAGTATGACAGGAGATGAAGCCACCAAATGCTTCAGGCAGTGCATAGCCCAGAGCTCAAAGTTTCCCAGTATTCAATGATTAAAAGATGCTTCGTAAACCATAAAGTCAACATGTAGTTGGCCTCCTACACCCACGGGCTCTGCATTTGTGAATCTAATCAACCACAGATCGAAAAAATTCGGGAAAAAAAAATGTATCTGTACTGAATATGTACAGACTTTTTCTCTTGTCATTGTTCCCTAAATAATACAATATAGCAGCTATTTACACAGCATTTACATCATATCTACAGGTGAGTTAAAATTACCAAAGGGTTTGTATAGGTTATATGCAAATACGACACCAGTTTATATCAGGGACCATGCACCTGCAGATTTTGGTATCCTCAGGAGGTCCTGGAACCAATCCCTCACGGACACCCAGGAACTGCTATGACTGGAGAGCCCTGCCCCTCACCCTGTCCAGTCTAGCAAACGGCAACCTTAAGTTTGTGTGCAATTTCAAATGTACTTAGGCCCTGAGGGTAAAAACTAGGTTTAGGGAAGTTTAGGGTATTGGGGTTTTTTTTAATTCTCTGAAAGACCCCCACAAATAGCTGCCTGCCCAAGGCAGCAACCCAGAAGCAGTGAGCAGATGAATGTGGAGGCTACCCTGTGAAGCCAAGGCACCGTATGATTGTGAAGGAAGAGGAGGGAAGGAGGAGGAAGAAAAAGACAAGCAGAAGGAGGAGGAGGAGGAAGAGAAGGAGGAGGAGGAGGGGGAGGAGGGGGAGGAGGAGGGGGAGGAGTGGGAGGAAGAGGAGGATGAGGGGAGGAGGAGGAGGAAGAGGGGGAGGAGGGGGAGGAGGAAGAGGGGGAGGAGGGGGAAGGAGGAGGAGGATGAGGGGGAGGAGGAGAAGGAGGAGGATGAAGGGGAGGAGGAGGATGAGGGGGAGGAGGAGAAGGAGGAGGAAGAGGGGGAGGAGGGGAAGGAGGAGGAGGATGAGGGGGAGGAGGAGAAGGAGGAGGATGAAGGGGAGGAGGAGGATGAGGGGGAGGAGGAGAAGGAGGAGGATGAGGGGGAGGAGGGGGAGGAGGAGGAGGAGGAGGATGAAGGGGAGGAGGGGGAGGAGGAGGAGGAGGATGAAGGGGAGGAGGAGGATGAGGGGGAGGAGGAGAAGGAGGAGGAGAAGGAGAAGGAGGAGGATGAAGGGGAGGAGGGGGAGGAGGAGGAGGAGGATGAGGGGGAGGAGGAGGAGGCAGCAGCAGCAGTTCCTTCCTGGCTCCAGGAGGTAGCTCTGCACCCACCAGCTCCCAAGGCAGCTGTGGTCACACTGTCACACCCAGCTCCAGACTGAACAAAGGATCCCACCAGTGGCCAGAGGGAACCTGTACCCAGACACCTGTCTTTCCAAAGATGCCAGGCTGAACATCCCTCCCTGGGTGTAGCTAGATGGGGGCACAGACTTCACTGCGTCTCCTGCCGAACTTGTGATACTGCAAATCCAAAGGAGCCCTGCTTCACCTCCAGTGCCAGCTTTCAGAGAGTGAAAGGGATCAGTCCGCAAGAAACAGGAAGATCATGGAGAAAAAAAAAATAAAACCAGCCGGATCACCCCACCATCCCACGGCCGGCTCTAGGGGCCCCTAGCACATCACATCCCAAATTCACCTACCAATCTAATGTCCACTCATCCCTCAAGGGCAAACTTGCAGAAGTCTTGCCCCTCCGCAAAGCCACCCACTACTACAGAACAATCTGTCTGTCCCCTCCTGTTCTCCCACAATCCTCCACACTCCATCCAGGGCTCATTCGCTGAATAACCATGTCTCTGACATGGCAGTGGCTTTCCTGCCAGGAACACAGGGATGGAAGCGGCCCCTCCTCAGAGCAGCCCAGACCAGAAGATGAGACAAACAAGGAAGAGATGATTATGTCTCAACACAGGGCTGCTGCAGGACCTATGTTAGCAGAACGCTGCACACACACAGAAGGAGAAACCCTGCCCAAGGAATCTAGAAGGCGCCCTGGAGGTGGGATATCTCAGAGGGGGGAAGGACAAGGAGGTGGCCACCCAGCAGAAGAGGGGAGGACAACATTCTAGGCAGAAAGGTTTCAAAGGGCTGTGTCAGTCCTGGGGAATGGCTGGATTGAGGGGTGCCTGGGAAGGGAAGACAGTGCCTGCCTTCTAGAGGCAGAAGTTGGAACCACTTTGTGGAAGGGAAGCATGGTCAGATGGGGCTTTTGGAATTATCACGATGTCAGCAAAACCAAGAGCGACAGCATTTTAGAGGCTATTGCAAAAGTCCAAGAGAGAGAAGAAATGAGACTGAACCAGAATAGCAGCTGTAGAGGTGAGAGATGATGGCCACAGGGAGAGGGGGAACAGATTTTTTTTTTTTTTTTTTTTTGGAGATGGAGTTGAGACTCTGCACTCTGTCACCCAGGCTGGAGTGCAGTGGCTCAATCTCGGCTCACTGTAACCTCCGCCTCTCAGATTCAAGCAATTCTCCTGCCTCAGGGTCCCAAGTAGCTAGCACTACAGGCACCTGCCACCATGCCTGGCTAAGTTTTGTATTTTCAGTAGAGACGGGGTTTCGCCATGTTACCCAGGGTAGTCTCGAACTCCTGAGCTTAGGCAATCCACCTGCCTTGGCCTCCCAAAGTGCTAGGATTACAGGCATGAGCCACCATGCCCGGCGGGGAACAGATATTCTTCCAGGAGCTGTTCAGCAACTGGGGTCCTTATTATTCAACCGCCACTACTAAGCAGGTGCTCCTTGCAAGTAGCCATCAGCTTCCCTAGTTCTCTCCTCTCAGTCGGTAAGTACAGATGACCATAAACTTTTAAATAGTAGACACTTAAAACAGTGTAAGTTTTAAACAGTGTGTGTCAGGAGTATCCGACACATAGGTGTTAGACCTCCCTGACCCTGATAGGAGCTGAAAAAGAATGTGGTTATACAAACTGAAAACCAAAGAACCATACCTAGGCTATCCCAACAAGGTCAGAGGTAGCTCAGCTGGTGCCTAAAATAAACCAGCCTACAGGAAGGCCATCAGCAAACCAGTGCTGGGCCAGGGAGACCTGGGAAGGGGGAGGCACGAAGACCAAGGAGGCAAGAAGCCAGGCTCCTCTGGGATCACCACACACCACTCATCTCTCTCCAGGTGGCTGTGTGACTACGGCCAAGTCACCAACCCTCTCTGGGCCTCAGATCCTGCATCCACCAGCTGGAATTGAGGGTCTGTGATATGCCCACAGGTGGCCACCATCTTTGGACCCCCACAGCAGGAGGAGAACCACAAGCAAGTCAGGCTCGGCCTCCAGCCTGCCCAGAATGCCGGTTCCCAAAAGCAAAGACATTAAGCACTTCCTGCCAAGGGAGGGAAATGCTTGTTTACAGCCCTGAGCTGGTCCCATCCTAATTTTCAGAAGGACAGGGGAAAGGTGCCCAGAAATCCTTGATCACAATGACCAAAAGAGCTCCAAGGCTCAATATGCCAGAATCTCTGGAGGAGTTTGAGCAGGGGCCACAGACACATGGCTCTGGGCACCATCAGCACCAGAAACAAAACAAAACAAAAATTCTTATTCTCCCCAGCCCCAAAGCCTTTCTTTTTTAAATGAAAAAAATTCTTGAAAAATCACAGTTTCTGAAAATAAAATCTGCTCCCTTACCACATTTTCTCATGAAGTTAAAAATACAAGTGTTGAAGGGGAAAAAAAAAGTTTTGCTTAAGGTCAGAGGGAGAAAAGTCACGTTTTTTGAAATCTTGTAAAACAAACAGACTCAGCCCTCTTCAGCCGGCTCTCTGGGAATGTGACCTGAGTGCCGCTAGGGTTGGAAAGCCTTGCTTAAAGGAAAGTTCAAGGCCACACCCAAGGCGGGAGATCAGTAATTCAGACACCATGTTCCGAGCTCCCCTCCGGATGACCAGTCTGCTGCCACCACTGGGACATGGGTGTCCAGGGATGGAGGGGCTGAGGCCAGGTGGGTGAGGAGGGGCAGGGAGGAGGGAGAGCAGCCAGCTTCCTGCCCTGGGAATCAACCATCCCCGACCCCACACACACATCCAAGCCAGTCCACACTAAGGGATGCTTGTCCAACCAGAGGCAGGGTGTGGGGCCATGTTCCAGCCAAGCAGGAGCCCACCATGTCGCTGCAGCAGTGACACAGTAAGGTGCAGCAGAGATGTGGTCCACTTCAGGGCAAGGTCACAGACACGAGATGGTCCCTCGGCCTGGCCTACCTGTCTCTCAGCAGTAGCTAGAGAACCCCACAACAAAGCTTTGGGGAACTCGGGGAAGCAGGGCTCAGAGGCCACCCATCCAGTCCATCCCTACTTATTAAGCACCTACTATATGTGAGACCCTGAACCAGACACCGAACTACAGCAAGCAAGACAGACAAGGTCCCGGCTGGCATGGAGCTTACATTCAGGTGCTTGGAGCCCTTCCACTTTCTCCTCCCCCCGGAACCCCCATGCCCCATCCAGAAACCTTCTGCCACTCCTGCTGGGGGGGTACTGATGTGTGTCCAGGCCCTCAGTAAGCCACGCCCTTGGCCACCTCCATCAGGGCTCATAAACTCCAGGGAGGCTCTGCAGGCGGAAAGGGTGGGAGGGGGAACAGAGCCCACACCACCGTCTCTAGCATGGCCAGCCCCAGAGGATGTGACCCATTTGTTTACTGCATACCCATGGCCTCCCAGTTCTGGGCTAACCCTAAGAACAGGGGACACAGGCACAAGCACAGGCCGTTCCTACCTGTGAGGACCATCCAGCCCAGAGAGAGGCAACCAAAAGCAAAGGGTTAGGATGAACCCGGGGCCATAGGGAGGAGCAGAGCTTTGGAATCAGACAAGCTCGGTTTGGATCTAAACCTGACTATTTCCTGGCTCTGTCTACCTGGGCGACTCACTCCACCTTGGAGCCTCGGCGTCCTCTGTGGTATGGGGGGAGATGACCATGCCAGCCTTGCACACACATGCTGTGACCACGCAGCCCCAGCACTTGATACGGCACAGTCATAGCCGTTCTCCTCTCTGTGCTCTGCAAGGTGTGGATGGCAGTGTGGGAGTGGGGTGGGGGGGGGTGGACTTTGCCAGAGGAAGGCCAAAACAATTTAAGAGGTGAGATGTCCATTGAGCTAAGCCCTAGAGATGGAAATACAATTTCTACAAGAAGAAAAAAGAATTCTAAGCCCAGAGGAAACTATCTTTTTTCCTTGAGGGCCTTCAAATGACATTTCCTTATCTTGAAATGAAAGATTTGTGATGAATTATTAATAATGGATAGGCAGATGTAGATTTTCCCTCCCTTCTTCCTCTCTTCCCTCTTTCTTCCCTCCCTCCCTCCTTCCTTCCCTTGTCTCTTCTTTCCTTCCTTCCTACCCTCCCTCTCTCCTTCACTTCCTTTCTTCTCTCCCTTCCTCTCTTACCCCTTCTTCCCTCCCTCTCTCCCTCCCTGTCTCCTCTTTCTCCCTCCCTCTCTCCCTCCCCTCCCTCCTCTCTCTCCCTCTCTCCCATCTTCTGTTGCTTCCTTCCCTCCCTCCCTTCTCCAATCTTCCTTCCTTTCCTCCCTCACTCTTTCTCTCCCTCCTTCCCTTCCTTTCTTCCTTCTTTCCTCCCTCCCTTCTCTCCTATTCATCAGCGTAAATGTATTGAGCACATGCTCTGTACCAACACTGTTCTAGACACAAGAGACACATTAGTGTACAAGACAGAAGGACATCTCCTGGACCTTACATTTCATCCTCACAACTGTCCAGAGTCATCACCAACGCCATCTTACAGACAAGAAAAATAATTGTACCAGCAAGCTTGTTAAACACACCAAGACTTTGTGTCCAAACAGATAAAAACAATTGGCCTTCACCCCCTGACCCCTCACCTCCCCCACCTTTTCCACCGAAACCTCTCCATCCAGGCAAGGGAATAGGTGACCAGCCCCACAGTGACCGCTTCCAAGGCGTGCCTGCATGGCAGGCTGCAACGGGGAGGCAGGCTGGCCGGAGACGACCAATCTCCAGCCCTTCGTTCCCATCCACTCACACAACCTTCTCCCTTCCAATTACAGCAAATTGAAAAGCAGAGTCAACAGAGGCCTCCAAACTCCTGAGAGAACTGAACTTGCCCTGGTAACTTCAGGAAGGCTGAGGGGGGGCCTGGGGCCCTCCAGACCCCACGTGTGACTCTCTCTATATTGTGCAACCAGCAATTAGAACTAAAAAATCCAATCACAAACTGGCAAGAATGAGTCTGAAAAACCAAACATACAAAAACACACTTTTTCCAAACAAGGGGGCAGATTTTGTGGCAACTTATGCAGTGAAGATTTTACTTCAAAGGACTGAAAGCACTTTGGGAACTCAATTAATGGAAGGGATTACTCTAACAGTGAGCTCAAATTGCCCCGATGAAACAGTTAAGAGTCGTGGTGACTGCAGGGTACAGGGTGTTCATTACACTATCCTCTGTATTTTTTTAGTACATTTGAAATGTTTCATAATGAAAAGTTTTTAAAATCCTGATAAACACGACACCTAAAGGCTACAGAATACATAAAAACGAAAGTAAAATATTTGCAGCGGGGTTCATAGAAAGAATAACCCCCCCTGGATTTGTGGGGTGCTTTGCTCAGTACTTTCCACGTGCAGCATCTAATAGGAGCTTGCAAGGAAAGTGGGGGGTTAGGAGCCCCATTTTGCAGACAGGGAAGCTGAGACTTGCCCAAGGAGGTTCTGCCAGGAAGTCATGAAGTGAGGACCTTGACCTTGACCACAGGGGCTCTTGCGTGGATTTCACCCCCTCCCTACTCTGGCCAGGTTGGCCCCAGCACTCAGTGGCTCCCTGCTCCCCAGTTCCCACCTCCCTCCATGGATATGGCTTTTATGGAACAGGTTTTATTGTTGTTAAACTTTTTTGCCTGCCACCACTCCTTTTACCATGCCAGCGCCCCATTTCTGCATCACAGCGCAGGCTCTTAGAACTGCACCCACGGCCCCCACAAGCGGAGTGGAGCTGATGGCTCATGAAGCGTCCATCTTCCCTGCTGGGCCTTTGGCCCCAAGGCTTTTTTGGCCAATGGACAGTCCTAGGTATAAAATGTTTCCAGTGGCATAAATCAAGGTGCAAAGGAACACTTCCCCAGGGAAAGACTTAACTGTGACAAACCCTGATTTGCCTTTTCAGAAACTGTCTGGGCCAGGACTGGCCACAGATTCCTCCAATCTCTGCCCCTAACCCAGGAATCAAGCCTTGGGGAGCCTGGCCCAGGGAGGTTTCTTCTTACCACCCAGCCTCCCACTGTACCCAGGACCAACCCAGGAAATGCTCTAAGTGACAGTTTCCTAACCTCTATCATTAGAGATGCATTTGAGAAAACACGAATCCCTTAGTGCTCCCCCTACCTCCACCAAAGTCTGTCCTTGTCGCCCCTAGCACTGGCTGCCCCTAGCCTGAGGTGCCTTTAGAGATGCCAGCCAATGTGACCCCATGATGTACGGGTCTGATGACTTCACTCTAGAAAGGAGCCCTGTGACATCTTCTCTTTGGATCCTCAGAACCTCTGTTATGTCTGAAACTTCATAACCTTTCCTGAGGAACACATTGTACCTGTTCTATGCTCTGGGAGTGTTGCAACAGCCCTTGGCCAAAAGCAACAGAGCTCAGAGCCAGATCCCCACGCAGACTGGCAAGCCCTCCTGGCGGCCCAGGACTGGGAGCGCGGGTGCCTGTGCTCTGCATAGCCCTGCCCAGGGCCTCCCCCTCGATTTCCAGGGGGAGACCCTGGTAAGACATCCCTTTGCCAAGACAGCTGGCTTGCACCCAGCACTCACACTTGGGAGAGACCAGCGGTGCCAATGGGAGCCTACTACACACACTCAGCCCTGACCTTCCACCTCTGTCCGTTAGGCCCTTTCATCACCTCCTCACGCTTCTCGCACCGCCAAATGGCTAACAACTCTCAATATCCACCCACTGACGACTGAGGGGCCAGAGCTGCCTGTTCTGCACTGAAACCCCTGAACACAGTAGCTGTGGGGCACTTGAGATGTGGCTGGTGCAAGTTCAGAGGTGCTGTGAGGTAAGAGACACTGGATTGTAAATTCTTAACACAGAAAAAGGAACGTAAAATATCTCATTAATAATTTTCATATTGGTCAGACGCAGTGGCTCATGCCTGTAATCCCAGCACTTTGGGAGGCTGAAGTGGGCAGATCACCTGAGGTTGGGAGTTCGAGACCTGCCTGACCAACATGGAGAAACCCTGTCTCTACTAAAATACAAAATTAGCCAGGTGAGGTGACACATGCCTGCAATCCCAGCTACTCGGGAGGCTGAGGCAGGAGAATCACTGAAATCCAGGAGGTGGAGGTTGCAGTGAGCCAAGATCACACCATTGCACTCCAGCCTGGGCAACAAGAGCAAAACTCTGTCTAATAATTTTCATATTGATGATGTACTAAAATGATCAATTGCAGATAGCAAGGATTAAATAGCCAGGCTCGGTGGCTTACATTTGTAATCCCAGCACTTTGGGAGGTCAAGGCAAGAGGACTGTTTGAGACCAGCCCAGGTAACATTTTTACAAAAAAAGAAAAGGATTTTTATATTAATGATATGCTAAAATGATAACCATTTGCAGATACTGGATTAAATAAAATATATTATTAAAATAATATCAGCTGTTCCTCTTTTATTTTTCTAAAGGTGGATGCTAGAATTTTTTCTACTTCATAAGAGACTCACATTTATTTCCATTGGACAGCGCTGGCCTAGACAGTGGCTCTGACATAAACCATCTGGGTCCAAACCTCAGCTTCCTTGACTGGTTGTTTGATGTCGGGCAGGTTTCATTTCCTACCTGTAACCAGCTTCCTCCTCATCTGCCCACAGGGGATCCAAGTACCAAAGCACAGTGCCCAGAGCTGGGGAGGAGTCAAAGAGATCACACAGACTTACAGTTACCACAGTTCCTGGCTCTCAATCCATGTTGGCTGCTCTTGCTCATTCAACAGACATTTTCTATCTCCCTGTGACATGCCAGGCTCTGGGGACACAAAGATGAACCTTGGCACATTCCCCTGCCAGAGTTATCCCCAGCTTACACTTTGAAGGGCTGGGCTCACATCTCAGCTTTGCTATTACCTATGTGACCTTGAGCAAGTCACATTTCGGGGGAGCAGGGCTCACGGTTCCATCTGCAGGGTGACCCTTGATGACTCTGGGATCTCAGGGAAACCATCAGCATTAGAAAGCAGGAGGAGGCAATGTTCCCAGAGGGCAGGTGTCTGAGCTAGCTCCGCCCAAGGCCTAGCCTCCAAGGGTACTTGCATTTTCACTGTCAGCACTGCCCAGGGAGTACAGAGCCCAGGGACGGGCATTCCCGAAGCCTGGGACTCAAGGCCTCAGGAACGTGTATGTCTCCCTCCCCTTCCTGCGGCCTCACTCCTATGTCCTCATTTCCCAGCCTAGGAGAAGGACTTGCCGGACTTGGAGGGGTGCAGGTTAGGAGACGAGGTGAGAACGGGATGCAGAATCATTTTCACAGAAGCCTCAAGGTCAAATACCTCATCTTATCTCCAAATGTGGCCATGCTCAGCTGCAGGGCTGGGGACACTCCTGTCCCATTGCAGGTCCACCCAGACTGAGCACACTAGGAATTAATATTTCCTATAAATCCTAGCATTACCTTGTAACTAGACTAATTATATTGCTATGTTGTTTTTGTTTTTAAAAAAAAAAAAAAACAGCATCCTGACAAAGGTTACTAGTTTAAAATACCATAATATTAATATTAATAGCCTTCTTGTGGCGTTTTAAATTTTTTAATGAACTGGGAGCCTCAAAACAAAACCATAAAGCTGCCAGGCCCCTTATCAGCTCTGAAAGGCCCTGAGATGTGCCCCAGCTCTGCAGCAGGACCAGGCCCAGTAGGCACAGTGACTGTTGGGGCCTAGAGGAGGGACTGGACGGGCCAGCAGCCTGGAGAACCCAACAGCGTCAACTGGGCGACTGTCACTCCGCTGGCCTTGCCTAGTCCTGCTTTCTTATAGGGCCTCACCTTTAAGACCAGACACTCATGTTGGGCAAGAGAATGCACTCAAGAGCTTCTAGAAGCCTCCCTGAAGCCTCTGGGACCCCGCCAACCCTAGACCCTCCTGACAACTCCTGGGTTCTCACTTCCAATCCAGGTAGTTCTGAGTTCAGCTGCTGACCACCGGAGAAGGAAGCTGTCATGGACCACCCAGGCCAAACTTCATGCTCCAGGGGGAGAAACGTGGCACCCACAGGGGCCCTTGGTCCATCTGCTCGATGGTCCATCTGCCCGTGAGCCCATCCAGAGCCACAGCACACCTCTCCTGCCCCAGCCAGGCCCAGATCCTGGTGTAGGAGCTGAGGACGGCAGTGCAGACACCTCAGGTTGGTGAGGGAGACAGACTAGGAAAACAGACTATTGCAAGTCAGCCTGGTGAGACGGGCTGCCAAGGAAAGGGGGTGAACCAGCAGTGGGAACAGCAGCACTGGGCCAGAGAAGTATCTCCCATCCCAGCAAGAGACAGCTCTGCTGCAGTCTGGAGCTCCAGAAAGAACTGGCCTGGTGAAGAGCTGGGAGAATGGTCCAGGCCCAGGGAAAGGTTTGTGCAAATCAAGACTGTGAAAGAGAGAGCCCAGTACTCACTCAGGGCACTAAAGTAGTTTAGGGCCCCAAAATTTGAGTGGGGGAGGAGCAAGTGAAGTCAATGGTTTGGAGTGTGCAGCTTGGGTCTGAACTCGAGGAAGAGGTACTATGTGAAAAGGCAGATCACAGCAGGGCACACTGGCATGGGAGATTACACAGAAAGCAACAGTGGCCAACGGAGCAAGACACACAGACCAAGGAGGGAAAGGCAATGGACAGATGCCCAGGAGGGGAGATCACCAATGGTAATGAGAAACAGGAGAGGCTCAAGAGATGACTCCAGGACTTCTGCTTGGGTGACAGGCCACTCAGGCTGTTTTCTGTGCAATGAGACCACGTCTTAGGAGATTTGGTCTCTACTGAATCTAACCACAAAGCTAAATAGCAGCCTGGTTCTCCATCACTAGTTCACAGCCAGCTTCTCAGCCACCTCGGGGGATCGGATGACCTGATGGCCTGGCTCGGGGGATGGCAGTGCTCAAGGGCACGCTTCCAAATGGGCAGGGGCCCAAGAGAAGAGGCGGCCAACCACCACCCTGGGAGCCCAGGGCAACCTGCCAGCTTCAAAGGCTCAGCCGCGCTAAGGCCCGAGGTCAGCCAGATCCCTCCCTGTGAAGAAGATGCCACCACAGGGGCGGCTGATTGCAAAACAGTGGCTTGGAATCAGGCTGTGTGGTCATAAGCATCCGTGTACAAGCATCAGGGGTGAGCCGTGCACAGACATGGCCAAACGAACGATCCATCACCACTTCTGGGTACTCAACACCTAATGTAATGGGAGCTCAAGAGCAGGGGAGAGGAACAGCAGAGCTCGGGACAGAGACCGCCAACCCAGGGTAGTTAGTAAAGTAGGGATGGGGGTCCCTAGCCAGACCCACATGAACTGCTTTGGGAGCAGCCAGGAGGGGCAATTTTTTTCCCAAGGAGCCAGTGAAGACAGGATGTACACAGTCCAGGGAGGAAGGTGAAGGGGTGTCCCCTGTGAGCAGAATGACCCAGCCCAAGCATGTAGGCAGCACATGGTGGCAAATCAGTCTAGATGGAACAGATCCTTGTGCTGGGGACAGAGTGAGAAAAGTCCTGAAAGCAATGGGCAGGCCCTGGGGCTTTATCCTGTAGAAAAAGGGAAGTCATTGCCTCCAAAGCATTCTGGGGAGAAAAATAATTTGGCAGTGCCTCAAAACATTAAACACAGAATTAACATATCATCCAGCAATGCCACTAGGTATAGTTGCAAGAGAAGTGAAAATAAGGACTGAAAGAGATACTTATACACCAATATATTTCCATCCTGAGACCCCTAAAATAACAGTAAAAGAATAAAACAGGTATCAACCTACAAAGGCTGAGAGGTGGGAGAACAAATGATAGCCAACCAGAGCCATCAGAACCACCCATGAAGAATGGCAGAGGGATAGATGGCGGGGGTGGGGGTGCTGGCTTTGCTGGCTGGAGAGCCAATATTCATGTTCCTACAGGTGACAAAGCCAACAAGAAAAACCCCATTTATGAGCTTGAGGCAGCAAGGGTGACAGCGCATAGGGTGCAGAATTGATTCCACACGTGTTACGGCACTGTTTATCACCATGGCCTCACGACACTCAGGCAAAGCGTGTCTGGGATAATCCATTACTAAACATAACTTGTCCCTGGACCAATTCTTGTAAGTTGCTCTCCCACTTGCCTTGCCTGCAGCTGTTCTGCACAGC
This sequence comes from Ateles fusciceps, assembly GCA_036589455.1. Lineage (NCBI taxonomy): Eukaryota > Metazoa > Chordata > Mammalia > Primates > Atelidae > Ateles > Ateles fusciceps. Next base: position 23,609,975 of record JAZHEH010000091.1, on the reverse strand, counting down.
CAGGGAAAAGCCTCCAGAGATAAGGATACTAAGGACTTCAACTCGCCAGGCACGAGCAGGGGACTTCCTGATGCCAAAGGTAAGCCCCAATACCATGGGCTGCTTGTATTTAGGGTTCTTCCCATTCCGGCCCCAGTCCAACACTCTAGGCACTGGGTTTGTACAGTTCTAGAGGCAGGAATTCAAGGATGAAGACAGCAAGTCCAGCCAGGGTAAAAGCATCACCGCCCCTCCTTCTCCACCACCACCCTACCCTCCAGCATGTGCAAACCAGGCAACAACTTCTCCAGTGACACAACAGAGACCTCACACTTTCCCAAGGCTGCCCCCTAGAAAATGAAGTAGGCTTCTCCAGGGGAGAGACTCGCTACGACACCAGGCAGTTACTGCCATGCACATCAGCACTGCTGCGTGGCTCCTCTTCTCACCCTGCAGCACTGGAGCTGGCCTCAGCCACAGACGGCCAGAGGGCTGGAGGCCACTGCCACTCACTCCTTGAGAATCACAGCACGTTTTGAAGGACATGCCACAGACAGGAATGAGGAACCCTTGCTGCATCACTGGAGTCAAGTTGGTCTTAACCACCCACCCCCACCCTGCTAGTATCGCAGAGACCTCCTCCTTCCAAGTCTTCTTTCATTGGAAAACTGGATCTCCCCCACCTTCATTCCCCCCAGGATGCTGAGCTCCACGAGGGGCAGAACCATCGAGCTCATCTTTCTATCATGAGCACCACACTCAGGGCTCAGCGCCTGTGATAAGCAGAATTGTATGCCCCCAAATTCCTGTGTTGAAGTTCTAACCCCCGGCACCTCATGCATGACTGTATTTGGAGATATTCAAGGATAAGGCCTTTAAAGAGGAGATCATGCAAAAATGAGGCCATTCTTTAGGCTGGGCCCCAACGCAACGAAACTGATATCTTTATGAGAAGAGATCAGGACACAGAGAGACACCAGAGTTGCAGGGGCACAGAGAAAAGACCATGTGGGCTCAGAGCAAGAGGGCAGCCACCTGCGAGCCAAGGAGGGAGGGCTCTAGGGACCCCAACCCTGCTGGCGTGTGGGCCTTGGACTTCCAGCCTCTAGACTGGGAGAAAATAATGTTTCATTGGTAAAGCCCCTAGCAAATGAGTACAGCACCTAGGAGCAGGCAATGCATGGGTGATAGGTAGAAGGGCTAGGAAGGAAAGAGGAGGGGGAAGAAAGAGATGTGCTCAGATCCGTCTCTTCCGGACATCCAGTCCTAGGCTGTCTCTTCACTGGGCCCAAGTGAAACCAGCACTCAGCCCAGAGACAATCCCCAAGGCATCAACGCTTTCACAAGGAGGCCACGGAAGTCGGCTGCCTCTTTAAGACCTCCCCATGGGACACAGTGGCATTGCATAAGGGACTACCACACAGTTTGCCAGCCCTACAGAAAGTCGACACATCTGCCGTGGCTTCCTGAGATGAGTATGGAAAGAAAGAGACTCAGTGTTCCCCCCTCTGCTTCTCCAGCACCCCAAGCAGAGGGGTGGCCTGCAGGGAGGTGCCAAGACCAAGTCGGCCCTGAGAGAACAGGTGGATATGGGCGCATAGGAGCCATCGCCCAGGGCCAATCACAGGGCCATAAAGTCATCTCAGGACGGGAGAGGCCATAGGAGACTCACTGGGGAAGCTTATCTAAAAACACAGATTCCTTGTCCCATAGAATAAGCACTTTGGAAAACAGTTTGTCAATTTCTGGAAAAGTTAAACCTATACCTACCATATGATCCAGCTGTTCCTAGGAGGAAAGGAAATCTCTGTTCATAGAGAGACTCGAACACAAAATTCACAGTGGCTATATTTGGAATAGCAAAAAACAGAAACAACCCACCTGCACAAACAGTTGAGTGGATAAACAAACTGTGGTCTATCCATACAGTGGGCCGCTACTCAGCAAGAACAAGGGATCAACTACTGATACTGTAGATGAATCTCAAAATCCTCATGCTAAGCAAATGAAGCCTCGTGAGAAAGAGTACTTACTATATGATTCCATCTATAGACAAATCCAGAAAATAGAAGTGAATCCAGAGTGACAGAAAGCAAGATCAGTGAATGCTTAGGGTTCAGGGGGCAGGAAGGGATGACAGGGGAGGATTATAAAGGGGCATGAGGAAACTTTCAGCGCTGATGGAATAACTTGTTTGTGGTACGCAGATTCACAGGGGCGTGGATATGTCCTAACTACTCAAATCACATTCTTTACGTATGTATGGCTTACTATCTGTCAATTACACTCAATAAAGCAGTTTTGAAAGAATACAGATTCCTGGGTCCCAGCCTGAAGAGTCAAGGTCCATTGTGGCAAGGGTGTTGCAGAGAGCAGAAAGGGGGAGAGGGGGTGCAGCCTCCACTGGCACCCCGGAGCGCGGGCTGTGTGCTGCTGCCACCAGTTGCTACTTCTATCCCTTACAGAATGCACGCAGAGATAACGCCTCAACTTCAACAATTACTTCTCCTGGGAAACTGCAGACATCGTTATTTTTATTTTGCCATCAGGAAACCCCTTTGTGTCCTCCACAACTAGTTTGGAGAGCCTCTGGGAAGCAAAAAGTTCACGTGGTCAGCCAGGTGTTGGGTGTCTCCACCCAGCATGGTGGTCTGTGGGCTCTCTTGGGGCTCTGGCCGCAATGATCAAGGTGTCAGCACCCGACATACAAGGTGCGGCAGCACCCAGCATGAGAATTCCCACCAGGTCACCTTCCGGATCCAGGAAGACATGCTGCACTTGAAGACATGGAGGTTAAAGGTTTGTTCACCAAATTAGGCTAAAACTTGTTCACATGATGCACAGGTTTGGCCAAGGCATCGGATTTTCCCAAATCACTAAGGCCATGCATGGATATAGGGACATATTAACTTCAGGTGCCAATATAAATTGATACAGAAGTGATGTGTGACACAATAATAATTGATTGTGGTACGACTCTTGTGAACTGCAGCAAGCTACAGCTGTTTCACAGAAGAGCCTGAGAGAAGTTAAGACTTGAGTTCAGATCCTGCTGTGGCAGAACTCCCAAAGCCCATCCCCGCTTTGACTGTGACAGCTGAATTCCATCTTGTTGGAGTCTTCTACCTCACCCTGCTAGCTGTGTTGCTAAAATGTCAAAGGCAGCTTCAAAAAAACCAAAAACACTCTCTGATTTCACTTTTAAAATTCACTATTTACAATGGAGTCTGAGCTGCATGCCATTACAACCAAAACCCAGCATATCCCAGCTCTGAGGTATGAAACTAATCCGTCAGAGGAAGGACACTGAGACCTGCTTTAAATCCAAACGAGGGGATTCTCAAAACCTCCTGTGGAGCTAGCAGAGCTGTGGGAAATCGGGTCCCTGTCTTAGTTTGCAGTATTGCTCAGCAAGACGGTCCCCAAACTCCTGCGGCCCTCCCTTTGTCACTGATGTTGAATTCGGAACGCTCAGTGCATAATGCTCATTTTTACACATGCTCAGCCCTCCCATTCCTCCAAACGTTGCATTTTTCTTCCAATGAGTAATTTCTGAATGCCTTCCAAATGCACCCATCTAATTTTTTGGCGTCTCATTGGGGTCATCAGCCAGAAATAGCAGCAGCCAAAAGCACAGTATGTCATGACTTTAAAACCATTGCTCTGTGTGTGGGGGGGTGGGGGGGGGGGGTGGGGGGGGGTGAGGGTGTGTGTGTGTGTGTGTGCGCGCGCACATGCACGCCTTAGAGAATTTAGACTGGACCCCAGTTCCAAAAGTCATCATTTATCATAGGAAATAAAGGGTTCACTGTATGTTTTTCTTCCCCTGTATCAAATCTCCTTCATAGTAAAGTCTAAATAAAGGAAACACAGAAGTGAAAGGACTGGCTGTCTCAGAAAGTAATAACAGCATCGAGGCTTTCACCTGGAGACCTGGTCATCCAAGTCTACCGGAGGTCAAGGAGCCAAGGTGGTTCCCCCTCTTAGGTGATCCCCTAATCCCATTTCTAGCAGGTCAAATCCAGGTCACTGCTTGGAGAAGAGAAACCCAAGATACGGATCAACCATGTACCCTGTCACTTTACTCCAGGCACTTAACCGGTCTGAAACCTCACAGTCAGGAACCTCACTCCAGTGGTCACACTGAGCCCATGTGCCAGGAACCATGCTCCTGGGCCTACACCCTCTCACTCAATCTTCCCCACACCCAGAGAGGTAAGGACCATCATGAGCCCATTTTACAGGTGAGGAAGCTGAGTGCTTAGGAAGCCAGCGTGTGGCTAAACCATAATTCAAATCCCAGGTTCTTACCTGTTTTGCAAAATTGCTCTTTCCAAGAAGGTCTCAACTAACAGGGTCTTTGTTTGCACAGCAACTCTCTCATAACAATAGGAACCTATAGACTACAAGGGCCAGGGGACTTGCCCCAGGCCACCCAGAGAGAGGTGGAACCAAGGCTGGAACCCCTGGGTGCTGACTTCCCGATCAGTGTTCCACCCAGAGGGCGCCAGCTCCCTTAAAGGACATGAGAGCCCCTCAGCTGAGGGGACAGAGAAACCAAAAACTCGAACTTCATTCAACAAGCAAAAATGAATGGCTCGCTTTGTCTCCAACTGTGGGCAATGGTCTAGAGGGAGAAGTCCCCAGCCTGGCCCTCAAGAGGCACAGCAGCGTCACTGAATAGAACAAACACCAAAGAACAGCCAAGTAAAGTCAACTGTCCAGAGTCTCCCAGGTTTCTAACGACCTGGCCACCCTATACAAGGTCAAGGTGATATGCAGAGCTCACTGGCTGGTCGCCTTTTGAAGGAAGCACAGGTAAGTGCCCTACAGAAGCCGGGAACAGAAACCAACGCCTGGAATCCCTGTGCAGGCCTCTACCAGTGTGCTTTTCCTGTAGTGCCAATGTGCAGCCCCACCCCAAACACTTAGCACCCACCAGCTCTATTTTCCGGTTTGGTCAGGGTCAGACATCTCAAAAATAAGTATGGTTTATGTTTCTGTACCATGAGGAAATTATAGTCTCCCATGTCACCAGGTCAGTGTTCTAATCCCAGTTCTAATCCCAGCGCCCAGGTCCCCTCCTCAGCAGCATGGCTGGGTTGGGACAGTCTCCAATCAGATGCTGACAGCTAACCAAGCTTTGCTTCAAACCAAGCACCTCAGAGCTCTCTCACTTATGACACAAACCCAGCTCTAAGGAGCTGAAGTTAAAAAGAATACACAGGCCAGATGTGGTGGGTCATGCCTGTAATCCCAGCACTGAGGTCCTGAGTTCAAGACAAGCCTGGCCAACATCATAAAACCCCGTCTCTATCAAAAATACAAAAATTAGCCAGGTGTGGTGGCATGCACCTGTAGTCCCAGCTACTCGGGAGGGTGAGGCAGGAGAATCATTTGAACCCAGGAGGTGGAGGTGGCAGTGAGCCGAGATTGTACCACTGCACTCTAGCCTGGGCAACAGAGCGAGACTCCATAAAAAAAAATAAAAATAAAATAAAATTTAAAAAACCATAGGATTGAGAGAAGAAGGTTGTGCAAAAATCTCAACAAGAAATAATGGTGACAGCACTGAAAACCCTAGGTACATGGCTCAGCCTTAAACACCATTAAATAAATCACAAAACTATGGTTGCAAAGTAGGTGACCCATGGGGACAAAGCCTGGGGAAATGAGTTCTCCTGTGAGTCAAAGCCATGGCCCATCCACACTTGTGGCCTGAGGGTACCAATGCCTCAGCACCTTGGGAGGGCTTGAGAAAGCCTGGGCTGGAGTGTCAGAGGTTGGCACCCTGCCCCAGACATCTATTTCACCATGGATAGATCATGGATGAATTGATGTAGAATACCTTTTAAATGTCACACATAGCCTGCAGCTCCTGAGCTCACCCTTTCCTGACCTGCTATCCCAAGGTGGGGCAGCAGAATCCCACAAGGCAGCTCCATTTGGAAGAGACCCCATCAAAGCTCCCTTTATGCAACCTGTGACAACCACAACCCCGACGCCACCAGCAGCCTCAGAAAAGGAGCCAGGGCACACATCTCAAAATCACCCGCCTTGTGCCTAGAGTGGAGCTGCCAAGGCGCCTTCTGGAAATCCTCATTCTGTCTACTCATGCATGACCCTGTGTAATCTCCTGCTCTCCGACTGGGCCTCTCAAGGTTTACGCCACCGCCGGTCCAGCTTTGTTCATATTCCAAGGCATGGAATATGACTGGTTTGTTTGTGGCATTGAAGGGAACTGATATCTTTGGTTCTGTAAAAGAATCCTAGAAGGACTGGGGACAACTTGGAAGGCTGTCAGAGAGGGATTGCCGCCTCCCTGCCAAGGGGCTAGCCAGCTTCTTCTTGAAGGCCTCTCAAAGCCAGAATCACCCCTCAGCCTGCACAGGCTCCTCCACAATGAACTGGCCTCCCTGTCCCTCCAGGCCTATCAATGGGAGAACAAGGGACATAGAACTGGGTTTCTACAGGGCCAGAAACCCAGATTCTATTCCCAGCTCAAGTGGGTCCTCAGGAAGGCTCTTTCCAGCAGGGTCATGAGACTCTGGCAAGTCCACAAAACAGGGCCCCACAGACAAGGAATATGACAGGTCAGGCCTTAAGGAACATGCCACCTCCTCCGCTCCCCACTCCAGATCCTGTGGTGTTTCCAGTGCCCAGCTCATGGGTCAGGGCGAAACCCCTACTGTGTGCTGGCTCTGTGCCAGCCCCGCCCAAGCACCTCACAAACATTGGCACGCTTAATGCTCACAGTGACCCCATGAAGCAGGGATCTTATGCACCACTCAGTTTCTTTTTCTTTTTTTTTTTTTTTTTTGACATGGAATCTCGCTCTGTCGCCCAGGCTGGAGTGCCATGGCGTGATCTCAGCTCACCGCAACCTCCGCCTCCTGTGTTCAAGGAATTCTCCCACCTCAGCCTCTCGACTAGCTGAGATTAAAGGCACCCACCATCATGCCTGGCTAATTTTTGTAGAGACAGGGTTTCACCATGTTGGCCAGGCTGGTCTTGTACTCCTGACCTCAGGCGATCCGCCCACCTCAGCCTCCTAAAGTGCTGGGATTACAGGCATGAGCCACTGCGCCCAGCCTCATGCACTCAGTCTCACACGTGAGAAACGCTCTGAGAAACAAATAGCACATCCGAGCTCACACAGCTGGTGAGAGCAGAGGCCAGGGTGCAAACCCAGGACCGTCCCATTCAGCATCTATGTCCTGAGCTACCACCCCGTTCGGCCGGCACGGGGTCCCATACAAGGCGAAGTTCAGAACATTTGGAACCGGCTCTGCTGAACAGGGCATCACCATTACACCCAGGAGGGCTGCGTCAGCCTACAGGGCCAGAAACCCAGGTTCTATTCCTAGCTCCAGTGGGTCCTCAGGAAGGCTCTTCCCAGCAGGGTCATGAGACTCTGGCAAGTCCCCCAAAACAGGGCCCCACAGACAAGGAATCAGAGTGGGCATCATGCCAAATGATTTCCACAGATGAACTCCTTTAGCCTCCCAAGGACCTAAAGGTTAGTGCTGTCTTTACAGATGAGGTAACACATACATATTAGGCAAGCAACTTTTCCAGAGTCACACAGCTAATCACAGTGCTGCAGCTGGGACTGCCACTCCAGAGTCACACTCCAGAGTCTACCTGCTGCTCAACCTCATCACCAACCTAGTGCTCACACACCTGTTTTTCCCTGACGAGTCAAAGGCCCCACATTCCCCACTTCCATCGCCAAAGCTGGCCCCAAAACCCCCGCACACACCAGCCCAGCACTGAGGGAGTGAGTCATTTACAAGCTCCGGACCATCCAAGGTCTTCAGGTTCAAGGAGGTGGTGACTCAGTCAGCTGCCCTGTCCAGGGCTCCAAATTCCTCTTTGTCAAGTGTGCAGATCTGTATATGCTAAATGTCTGTTTACTAGAGCAAAACAAAGACGTCGATGCAGGCAAACAAAATCTGTAGGAAACACATTGTTTCAGCCAGCCTCTGGGGCGGCAAACAATAGAAGGCAAAAGACTATGCAGAGAACTCGGCAAAGAGAAACCGCCTTGGAGTTCCCAAACCTGCGGACCCTTGATTGTGTTGGCAGCTCGAGGGGGACGAGAGAACCTCTACAGAGGCCAGGCATGTCTGCGAGGGCCTCTCTGAATGACCAGCACCCACAGGGCGTGGAGGATGTGGCTGTACACATGTGGCCCGGGCAGGCTTCCGGTGGACACGCCCTCCCCTAACGGCGCCGGTGCCACCCCAGGTCCTGGTGCTATCTGACAGCGTGAGCTTACTTACGAAAGCCCTGTCTGCTATTCAACCACTTCTAGGCGGGTCCTGTTATTATTATTAACAAAGATAAGATTACGACTAATAATAACACTCATGACATTTAAGTGCATTTCGTCCTATCGCTTCAGCCTTGCTCTCAGACGTAGAGTTCAAATTCCACAGTTGTGTTCCTCCAGGGACTCAGCATGCCAAGTCACTCAAAACACAGATGAAATTTCCAGAGCCTTCTTAAGAATGAAGTGGGTTTTTTCCTTTGTACTAGCGTGCCAAGCACACTGCAATCTGAGCTGCTGGAAGGAAAACGCCTATTGTTATACCTATAAAAGCCATGCTTACCTCTCAGCTTCACACCTCTCAGGAGAAACTGCTGAAAATCTCCTAGACACTGCATCTCAGCTAATCTGTGCATTTCCCCCAGCATTTGAGGGTCTTCTGCAAAGAAGGCAGTGGGCCGTGTGGACCTGTACCTGCACGGAGCAGCTTATGGTCCCGTCATGGAGGTCAACAATCATCCCTAGTTCTTTAGGGGATTGGTTCTGGTCCCCCTCCCCACCTCCAGATGGCAAAGTCCATGGATGCTCAAGTCCCTGATATAAAATAGTGTCATATTTGTATAAAGCCCACATATATCCTCCCACACACTTTAAATCATCTGTAGATTACTTCTAATACCTAATACAATGCAAGTGCTATACGTACACAGTTGCTATAATGTATTGTTTAGGGAATAATGACAAGGAAAAAAAGTTGGTACATGTTCAGTACAGACCCAGTCATCATTTTATTCATGAATACTTTCAATCTGCAGTCAGGTATATCCACAGATATGGAAGCTGCAGATACAGAAGGCTGACTAGACATCAATGAAGGTACAATTACACGTTTTGGTAACAAGTGGCAAAGAGATGAATAGGGGGCTGTGATAAAGAATGGCAGGGCTGGCAGTGGGCTGCAAAGGAGCGCCGCTAGTTAGGATACAAATGACAGGCCCCCTGAGAAGGGAATGTTTGTGCCCAACTCTGAAGGCCAATGAGCAGTGAAGGATGGTGGAGAGGAGAGTGGGGGGGGCTCCAGGCAGAGGGAACAGCAATAGGAAGGAACATTCAAGGTTCTCCAATGAGGAATGGAGGAGCAGACAAAGTTGGGGAGACCGGCACAAGGCACCCTCCCTCCCAAAGGCCAACACCCCTGGCTTGGAGCTGGCCAGCCCCCTCCAAGGTGGTTCTGAGGAAGAGGCTTGGAGAGCAAACTCACCAACTTATTATATCAGTCCTTTTTTTTTCTTTTCAGATAGAGACTCACTCCATCTTGCAGGCTGGAGTGCAGAGGCATGATCTCAGCTCACTGCAACCTCTGCCTCCTGGGTTCAAGTGACTCTCCTGCGTCAGCCTACAGAGTAGCTGGGATTACAGGAGCGCACCACCATGCCCAGCTAATTTTTTTGTATTTTTATTAGAGACAGGGTTTTGCCACATTGGCCAAGCTGGTCTCAAACTCCTGACCTCAGGTGACCCACCTGCCTTGGCCTCCCAAAGTGCTAGGATTATAGGCATGAGCCACCATGCCCGGCCATTAGATCAGTCTTGACCCTAACCCTAACCCTGACTCCCAGCATGAGAGCATGCGAAACCCTCTGAACAGAGCCTGCACACGTGAGCCCTTACTGCTGTCGTTACAGGGCTAACCACATGGGTGCTGCTACCGCAGGAACCCTTGGCTACATTCAGGGACTGTGGGACGCCCTCAGGAAATCCCTTCCATGGGGCTGGGGGCTCCCGACATCCACCTGTACCCATTCATGCTTCTCACGGGAAGCAGGCCACAACTATTGTCTATTGTTTATTCTCCAGCAAGTCACCCTGTCAAAGAGGCTCGGCTTCAACAAGCAAGGAGAACGTGTCAGATCATCAGACTTCCTGTGAAAAGTCCCTCTTTGTTTAGAAAAGATGCCGGCTTGTTTCTATGTTTCTGTTACAGAACAAACAGAAAGCTGCCCGGAAGAGTCTAGAATGAGGTAAGAGAGTTCCAGTCAGCCACTGGCAGAGGCCCCCAGATCTACCCTGAGCAGGGAGCAGATGCCATCTGCCTCTGGGGGGGCAGGCCCACGGGAAACAGACACCATCTCCTTCTACAGAGTGAGGGCACCCCCTTTGTTATCTACTCCCAAATCACCCAAGAGTGAGGCCAGCTGGGGCCTGGGCTGTGGTAGATGATTGATGAGTCAAGGCCTGGAGACAGGGCCAGGTGGCGTTTTTTAGAGACCAAAGAGGCAGCACCAGTCCAATCCTATTCATTTCTAACTCAGTCTCTCCTCAGTGCCCTGAGATGGTAAGAATGACAGTGATGACGAGAATGACAGTGATCACGTTGAGGACAATGACGACAACTGCCATCACAACTACTGCAACGGCAAACACTTGGTCAGCATTTATTACCTGCCATGTGTTAATGATTCAAACCTCAACAACCCTATTTTTGTACCCATTTTACAGATGCAAACACAGAGGCTTAGGGAAATTAAGCTGTCATTGGTCACATCCTAACTGAATCTCAAAGGAGCTAGGATTCAAACCCAGTCAGCCCAGGCTTCTGGCATTCTAACCACTAAATTGCGCCTCGCCTTGGGCAACAAAAGTAGCAAAAAGAAGGACTGGTGTGAACTGTGGCAGATCCTCAGATATCAGGACCATCTGCTGAAACCAACAGGGCTGCCCAGAGGCAGAAGGAAGCTAAGCTGGGGCTTCCCCACCAGTAAATTCTCTTTGCGCTGGAAAACACTGCATACAAAAACCAGGAAAACGCTGCACTGGGCTTTGTTTTTAAAATAATCTAATTAGGCCAGGCGCAGTGGCTCTCGCCTATAATCCCAGCGCTTTGGGAGGCCGAGGCGGGTGGATCATGAGGTCAGGAGATCCAGACCATCCTGGCTAACACGGTGAAACCCCGTCTCTACTAAAAAATATTTAAAAATTAGCCAGGCGTGATGGTGTGCGCCTTCAGTCCCAGCTACTTGGGAGGCTGAGGCAGAAGAATCACTTGAACCCGGGAGGCGGAGGTTGCAGTGAGCTGAGATTGTGCCACTGCACCCCAGCCTGGGTGACAGAGTAAGACTCTGACTCAAAAAATAATAATAATAATCGAATTATGTGTACTCAATTTAATGCTCTAAAGTTGACTTTGTTCATTCCATTTTCCAATCTGCCACTTTAGAAGTAGGTGAGGGATAAACAACAAATCCAGAAAATTTCTCCATCTGGGAGTGTGCATGGAGCTGTGGGCGAGGCCAGTGTCCACAACAGGGACTGAGTGAGTTCCTTGCCACTTAGTGACACATCCTGCAGGTCCCAAACTCCAGTGGGCTCCGGAGAGGATGCTCACTGGGAGTCAGCACAAACAAGGGAGACTCTGTCCTCCTCTTCCTCTTGTCCATAGGAATTGCCTGCTTTATCCTTCTCCTCGAGGGACCCCATTTCCTACGAGGTATCATCTAGGGTTTTGGACCTGGCTGGGCAGGGGGGAGGTGGGGAGGATCCATCTTCTGACACAGGAGCACCTCCCTATGCCACGTCACTGTTTGTGTGGCTGAGCCAGGGTGAAACTCCCAACCAAAACCATCGCTTTCAAAGCATATGCAGAGGCCACCTAAGCTGCCTCCCGCCTTTCCTGGAGGACAGCTCAGGCCCAAGAGCGGTGCTGGGCCTCCTTGCTATAAGGCTGGTGCAGTGCTTTTATGTCCTCTCCACCTGCCACATCCTCAGTCCCTTAAACAGGACCCATCTGCTCAGTCTCCAGCCCCTTGCCACCCTGTGGGGAGGGTTGCCCAACCCAGGGTGGAAATCCCTTGTCTGGCCACGGTGAGGAACCTGCTGCCCGAGGCCCTGTTATGACCCCACAAGTATGACCCCAGCCCCAAGAATGGCAAACTGACAGCAGCAGGGGCCATCTAAACTAGTGCCAGATAACAAAACACAGCCTGGCATGGTGGCTCACACCTGTAATCTCACACTTTGGGAGGCCAAGGTGGGAAGATCGCTTGAAGCTGGGAGTTTGAGACCAGCCTGGGCAACACAGGCAGACCCTGTCTCTACAAAAAGAATTTTTTTTAACAAACTGGGCATGGTGGCACATGCCTGTAGTGCTAGCTACTCAGGAGGCTGAGGCAGAAGGATCACTTGAGCCCAGGAGTTCAAGGCTGCAGTGGGCTACACTTCAGCCTGGGCAACACAGCAAGACTCTGTCTCAAAAAAAAAAAAAATCTTCCCACCCCTACCCAACACGGGCAATTGGCCAAATCCAAGCCTAGTGGGAAATCAGCAGAAGCAATAAGAAAAAGCAGTGAAAGCCTCCTTGGCTCCATGGAGAATCCACCTTCCCTGCTTCCTGCTCCAGGCACAGGATTAGACAGTGGGCTCCCTTGGCCAGCCCCACCGGCTTTACTGTTTAAACTTCCTTACCCTTGAAAACACGCAAGTTATGAAGGGAAGGAAAAGCTCATTGGAAGGTAGCTGGGTGTTTGGAAAGGGCTCTTGTTGATAACAACCAGCATCGCTTCTAAACTAGGTGAAGAAATCAGACTGCACGGTCCAGGCCTGCAGCCTCCTCCGGTAAACTCCCCCAAGGCAATGGGCACAACCTCAGGACGGCCTCCTGGGGGAGGCCATGGATGCCCTCTGTCTCCTGGTAGTGTTCAGTTGAAGGGATGGGGGTCCTCAGAGAACCTCTCTGTTTGTAGGGCCCAGAGAGGGAATCGAGGCAGCTCAGTCCATGAGAGTGGGACCCAATGCAGATCCCAGGTCCCAGACTTTAGCCCCAGGCGGGAACCCACTCCTGAGCAGTTATAGAGGTCTCCTGGCATTGAGTGCAGCTGAGAGGGTGTGTGGCAAGTGGTTCTGGACAAGGACCTGCAGGGCCCAGGGTTTTCCTGGAGGTTCCAGAATGCCTGGAAATATGCATACACCCTTCCAGAGGAGGACTCCTTGCTTTTAGTACGGTGCAGCCCAGGCACTCACTCCAATGGAGGTTGAGAACCCTGACTGTACTGGTCAGCTCAGACTGGGTGGCTGAAACAACAGGAATTTGTTGCTCGTGATTCTAGAAGTTGGATAGTCCAAGATCAAGGTGCTGGCCCATTCGGTTCCTCATTGCAGGCCACCTTCTTACTGTGTCCTCATGTGGTAGAAACAGCAAACTCTGGTCTCTCTTCCTCTTCTTCTAAGGGCATTAATCCCATCACAGAGGCCCCATCCTCATGACCTCATCTTAACCTACTCACCTCCCAGAGGCCCCACCTCGCACTGGGGGTTAGGGCTTCAACATATGAATTGTGAGGGCACAAAAACATTAAGTCCATAGCACCAACTTTAGTTCAACATCCTTGATCTACCATTCACCTACTGGGGAGCCTCAGCAAAGGCCTTCTCTACCCGGAACTTCAGTTTCCCCACCTGTAAGCGAGACCGATAATACCTGACTAAGACAAGAAAACTAAGAAAGAGAAAGCAAGGAGGACAGAGCCCAGCACCTGAGCAGGCCCCCAAAATTAAAGGCTGGTGGGGGAGCACTTTGAGATCAGAAACATGAGCTTGAACATGTGGGAAGGCTGCTGGGTTCCTGGCAACACAGGTTAAGATGAGGCAAGGCTACTGCCTGCCCAAAGAGGCCGCTGTGATCCCCACCAGCCCAGCACGGAGTAATACAAAAGGATGAAAGCTGTCTCTGAGTCAGTCTTCCCAACAGGACGCTGAGCTCCCAGGGACAGGTCTGTGCCTTATTCTGCGGACCTTAGTTTCCTTAACAAATGATTCTTGGTGGTCAGATGATGGTGAGGCACATCATGCCAAGGATACTCAGGGCACCCCTGGCCAGGAGGAAAAGGGAGTGGGCAGGCCATGTAGCGGGTAAGTGTTCCTTTAGTCTACCCAGGGTCCCACCCACTGCTGAAGAACTGTCCTACCCCACTTACAAGGCCAGGCTGCTGATCAGGGCCCTGCTACCCACATAGAACTCAGGCCTCGAGAAGCACAGAATGTGAACCCCTGTCCATGGCGATCAATTTCAGATGTGCACACAAAACCCAAGCCCCGCTGAGAATCATGCCTTGATGACGTTTGACATACAGCTGCTAGGACAGGGGGGTCTTTCTTGCTGAGGGATGGCAACTTAAAGGACACGCAGCCACTGGCCATCTTTGCCGTGATGGCAAGAAGGATGAGAGGTAGTAGGAGAGAGAGGCCAACACTCAGAGAGCAGCAGAGCCAAGAGCTGTAGGAAGCAGGAGGCAGGAACAGAGAAGGACAAACACCAGATGGTAGGACTTGAGCCCCACCCAGGACTCAACTTCCCAAGCACATGTGCCAGCAAATGCCCTGGAGGTTTTTGTTTATTTGTGTTGCTTAAGCTAGTTGGAGTTCAGCTTCTGTCACCTGTCATGGGAAGAGATGTGCCTAATGACAGTCACCTGGCTGGAACTGAGCAGAACCAGGCTGCAAAATGACACAGAAACAAGTTGCAAATGTCAATGGAGAGCACTCACGGTGGCATGCAAGCACGCGGCTCATTTTGATAACAAATATAGACTCTCTTGAGGAGCACCACATTTGAGAAAAGCCATGCTGAGCGCCTCTCTCCAATCTGCCTCCTGCCTGCCATCTGTCTTCTCTCACAGAATGTGTGTCACGGAAAAGGAAAAGATCCACAATTAGTGATCAACTAGGTTTTAATACTTGGAGGAGAGGGGGGAGAGAAGAGAGGAGAGGAAAAGCTAAGCGCTTGATTGAAAAGAGACTTAACTTCCTCTTTGTCCAAGGACACTGAGACATTTAACTCAGAAAGTCTGAAGAATCATAGATATCACACACACACACACACACACACACACACACACACACACACACAGTGAGATTTCATGCTTAAATGTTAACCAAACCCTGTTAATGTGGTGGAAAAAAAAAATTTTTTTTATTCCACTGCAGGACTACTGAGAGCCTTTGATATAAGAATGTACATTGTGACTCTCCAAGAAGGTGATAGAGTAAGAAATATTTCCCAACAACTTTGACCACAGAACCCTTTTCCTCAGATGTAACTATTAATATCTCCTGCAATGGGGTGCCATGGAATAATTTTTAGATGCACGTGTAATCAAAATTCCTTATTTACAGATGAAGAAAGCAATGCTCAGAAAAGCAGAGTTACTTGCTAAAGATCACAAAGACAGCAAGTCAGTGGCACAGCTTGAGTAGGAACCCTGGTTCCTTGACTCCCCTGTCCAATGCTACTCGAAGCTCCATCCCATTATATTGATTCCAAAGTAATTTTAATCAGGCATCTCTTGGTCATTTCCTGAAGCCAAGGCAAAGTAATATTAAAACCAAAGTTAAAGACATTCACATATAATCTTCAAGCTGCACAGAACCCTGTTTGGCTCTGACTTCAGAAACTCACACTTAGGCTACTGTCAGGGGCACCACTTGTGCTTCTGAATTCTAAGAGAGTACTTCAGACCTGTTTCCTGGTGGGCTGATTGGCTGCGAAGTGTCTCCATGTGTGAGGAAAAAAATCAGTAACTCACACACATACATCTGACAACACAAAATAGGTATAAATGTACAGAATGAAAGTGAGTTTCCAAGAATAAAAATGGAAATGTATTAAAGATAGCTGCATGAAAAGAATCATATTAACATCTCATCAGGTCAGTTTTAACTTCATTGCCTCAAATAATGATATTTCCCATTTTTGAAGCAGATGTTAATTGGCTTTTTAAAAAACTGATATCAAGAGAATGTTATATCACATTATTTAGTGGAGAGAGAGGCCAAGGTCCCTTCTGGACCCATGTGCTAGAATTA
Source organism: Ateles fusciceps (assembly GCA_036589455.1). Lineage (NCBI taxonomy): Eukaryota > Metazoa > Chordata > Mammalia > Primates > Atelidae > Ateles > Ateles fusciceps. The sequence continues at coordinate 23,593,867 of JAZHEH010000091.1, read as the reverse complement.
TGCTGTCCACTATGGTAGCCGCTAGCCATATGCAGCTATATGAATTTAAATCTTCATTGATTAAAATTAAATGAAATTAAAAACTCAGTTCCTTGGTAGCACAAGCCACACTTCAAACACTCAATAGCCACACATGGCTAGTAGCTACCATAATGGACAACACAGATGCAGAACATTTCCATCATCACAGAAGGTTCTACTGGACAGTGCTGCTCTGAACTCTCTGACCCACCTCCCTGGTCATAGCTGGTTGGCCCAGGGAGGGCCACTTGACCCAAGGGCAGCCAACCATGACGGGTCTGCCTATCAGATGACTTAAATTGAGGGCTCTGTCCAAGGGAAAAGCAGTGACTAACTCACCAACCAATTTTTCTCTCTTTGGGGAGTCAAAGTCAGTTAACTGGTAGTGGGAACATACAAAGAGAAACACAACAAGCAGAAAGTACAATCCAGAGAGGGAAGCCACCAGTAGACATTGCCACCATGAAAGAGGGAGTGCCGTGGAAAGAGGATGGAAGGAACTGCTATCACCTGGGGAGAGTGCCCCGTCACTTGCACCTGGGCTGGTCTTCCAGATACCTTTCACCTGAGACTGGCTGCCAAGGCTAGCAAAGCCAGCTTTCCCTGAGAAGAGGGCGGACTGGAGTGCCAAGGAATTGACGAGGCTACCGCAGGAGACCTCAGTCAATGACTGACAGGGGATGGATTCTAGAAACGCAGGCTTCCTGCCGGATGACACACCCTTTACCAGCTACCTTCCTTTCCCCTCTCCCTTCTCCACTCCCCCTGCTGGGAGTGGAGTTTCCTGGGGACTGCCCCTACTTATACTCAAATCATTGCATTGGAGTCCACTTCTGGGGGAACCTAAACTAAAACAGGCAAGGGAGGCATAGTCTGTGTTCCTCGCAACTAAAACGTCAAGCCCATATTGGCTCTGATCAATCTGAGAGCCTAGAACATAATGAAAGTTAATGAACGTTCATGCATCACTGGTGAGAATGCAAGACGGTACAGCTATTTGGAAAGCAGTTTGCAAGTTTCTTATAAAATTAAACATACACCTACCATGTGACCCAGCAATCCCACTCCTAGATATTTACCCAAGGGAAATGAAAACTTATGTTCATAGAAAAAGCTGTTTGTGAATGCTTATAGTGGCTTTATTCATAATCACCAAAAACTGGAAACAACCCAAACATCCTTCAACTGGGGAATGGATAAACAAACCCTGAACTCTTGCTCAGAAATAAAAAGGAAACTGATATACATAACAACATGGACAAATCACAAATACATTATGCTAAGTGAAAGAAATCAGACTCAAAAGGCCACACTCTGTGTGATTCCATGTATATGACATTCTTGTAAAGACAAAAAACAGACCAGTGTTTGCCAGGGGCTGGGGCTAGGAGTAGGAGGTAACTGCAAGGGAGTCTCGGGGAGTTTCAGGGGACAATGAAAGTGCTCTTGATTGTGGTGGTGGTTACATGACATCATGTGTACTAACTACGTGGTGTATACATCATTACAACACACAGAACTATGCACTCTTAAGAGGCAGATGTTACTGTATGTAAATTACATTTTCACTTAATAAATGGGGGAAAAAAATGAAAGAGAATGAAGGCAACACTCTGAGCAAGGACCCCAAAACATGCTATTGGACTAGCTATGCCAGAGCCCATCCTTGTCACAGCCAGGGCATGGCCAGAACTGAAGACTTGCATACCAGTCGGAGGCATCCATCCACAGCACCCCTTCACCAGTTGGCTCAGACATTTTGCCCCAACACTTTTTGGGGATTTGTTTTGTTTTATTTTGTTTAGACAGTCTTGCTCTGTTTCCCAGGCTGGAGTGGCTCACTGTAGCCTCTGCCTCCCAGGTTCACTCCTGCCTCAGCTTCCCAAGTAGCTGGGACTACAGGCATCTGCCACCATGCTTGGCTAATTTTTGTATTTTTAGTAAAGACAGGATTTCACCATGTTGGCCAGGCTGGTCTCAAATTCCTGACCTTGTGATCCGCCCACCTCACCCTCCCAAAGTGGAGGATTACAGGTATGAGCCACTGTGCCTGGCTCCTGCCCCAACACATTTGAAATAGACATACTCCCTCCCACCTGTGATGGTGCCACCCTCACTGGGGCATGCCAGCAGAGTAGTTACATCAGATAGGGGGGCCTATGGGAGAGAATGTTCTCTTTTCCATTTCAGAATTACTGCTTCTGTGTTTCCAGAAGCCACTTAGAAAAAATGTCAAAATACCCAGCCTACAGGTGGAGAATGCTGACCAAAGTTTCCATTAGAGAAATTAAAAATAAAAACACTCCCCAGAGAACTCAAGAAGACACCAGGAGGTTGTAACTGAAATTAAAATGAATGGAGCATCAGTGGATGAATGGATTAACAAATCCATCCTTCCAATGGAATATTATGCAGCCACAAAAGGGAATGAAGCACTGAGGCAGGCTGCAACATGGATGAACCTTGAAAACACTATGCTGCGTGAAATTAACCAGATACAAAAGGCCATGTATTGTATGATTTCATTTATGTGAAATATCTAGAATAGATAAATCCAGAGGCAGAACCCAGATTAGTGGTTGCCAGGGATGTGGTAGGAGCAAGTGGGAAGCAATCACTATTAGATTCAGGGTTTCTTTTGGGAGTGATGGTGATGTTTTGGAACTAGATGGTGGTGATGGTTGCACAAAATTCTGAATGTATAAAGACTATTAAATTTATACTTTAAGGTAGAGAATTTTATGGTATGTGAATTCTCTCTCAATAAAAAGAGGGGGGATGTTCAGAAGCAAAATATCCATTACCAGAGACACAGTCACTACCTCAGAGATAGAAGAAAGAGGCAATAGGGGTGAGGGGTGGGGTGCTGAGGTCCAGGGCCTCCCCCTCTCGCCCCATGCTTCCAGGGAGCAACAGAAAACACAGTGTGCTGAGGCAGGAGAGCCTGGCTGTTACTTAGCTGTGTGAGCTCCAACAAGTTTCCTACATTCTCTGAACCCCAAGGAGCCTTTTTGCAAAGAGAAGAGTGGTCCTGGACGATGGAGGATGAGGGACCAGGGGAGCAAGAAGTGGCTGGCGACTACTGGAGCCAGGACTCCAGACTCCCATCTGCTGGTTTCACGCCCCCTCCCAAGCTCCCAGGCTGGTGCTGTGAGGTGTGTGTGTTTGCCGGGGCGGGGAGCATCCAGAGGGAAAGGCAAATCTGGCTGGGAATGCACAGTCTCCAGGCGAACCGAGGACACTGAAAGGCCAGCTCTGCAGGCAGCAGAGAGGGTGGCTCTGGGAAACTTTCCAGGGATAGTGTGTAGTGGAGGCCGGGCCAAGACTGGGATTCACTCCTGACAGAGGACTGTCAATACCAAGCCTCGGTGTCTTCTATTTGCAAAGGGTTCCAACTGGTTTGCTTGAATAACTACTTTACACAATGGTTGCAATAACTTCACAGTCACATCCAGATTACTTACTAGGAAACAGAGGTTTAGCAAAGTGAGAGATTACAGCCCAAGCCAGCTCCTGTGTCACTCCTCCAAGAAGCCTTCCCTGGCTGCCCCAAGTGGTCGTTTCCTGGGCCCAGAGCCCTCCCTGCACCCTAGCTTCTACTACCTGGTCAGCTCCCAGAGGGCAGAGCCAGGCCTTGCTCATCTGTGTACCTACAACTCCTAGCACAATGCATGATAAATGACGGCTCTAAGCAAGAGGGCTAATTCACCACCTTGTCCCTCAAGGAGCTTGCATCTGGGAGGATCAGCAGGCTGAAGTCTGGCGAGGCTGAAGTCCCACCTTGACCCTGACCTTGGGCAGCCACAGAGCTATCTGAAGTCCCACCTTGACCCTGACCTTGGGCAGCCACAGAGCTCTGTGAAGTCCCACCTTGACCCTGACCTTGGGCAGCCACAGAGCTATCTGAAGTCCCACCTTGACCCTGACCTTGGGCAGCCACAGAGCTCTCTGAAGCCCCACCTTGACCCTGATCTTCAGCAGCCATAGAGCCCTCTGAGTCTCGGCGCCTGCTCCATGACTCAGTGATAATGAGCCAACACAGTGTGTTGCACAAAGTGAGCGTCTGGGGAGGGTCCACGCCAGTGAAAATCACACAAGAGCCTTTCCAAAGCCACCACTCAGTCCAAACAGAAAGAGCCCCTAAGTGCAGAGGGACTTGGAAGGGAGAGGTCACTGGAGTTAGGTGAAGTCGATGGGGCTTCCTGGAAGGAGTGTCCTTCCATCCTGCTGGCCACAAAGGCCCCTGCTATCTTGTGTTCCAAGTGGAAGGAGCCTGGGTCCCTGATACCCCTAAGAACAAGAGATCCACCTCTGGCCACAGCTGCTGTCCCTCCAGAAGCCTGTGCCACAGCCCTGCCTGGATCCTGCCTCTCCTAGCAGCTCTCTCTCCTCCCATCAGGGAGGTCAAGGCCACCTCAGGGCTTCCAACTGGCTCATCTCCTGGCCTCCTCCCACCTGATGACCTTACCTGCACATACACACACAGAGCTGCCTGCTCTACTCTGTTTTTCCAGTTTTTTCTTTTCTTCTTTTTTTTTTGAGACAGAGACTTGCTCTGTCGCCCAGGCTAGAGTACAATGGCACAATCTTGGCTCACTGCAACCTCAGCCTCCCGGGTTCAGACAATTCTGCCTCAGCCACCTTTGTAGCTGAGATTATAGGCATGCACCACCATGCCCAGCTAATTTTTGCATTTTTAGTAGAGACGGGGTTTCACGATGTTGGCCAGCCTGGTCTCGAACTCCTGACTTCAGGTGATTCACCCGTCTTGGCCTCCCAAAGTGCTGAGATTACAGGCATGAGCCACTTCGCCTGGCCTGTTTTCCCTTTTTTTTTTTCTTACAAAATACATCATATATCCCAATATCCCTGTTTTGATATGTCTCTGCCTGTGAATCCCACCTCCTCCTGGAGACATAGTCCAGAGTCGTCCACACTCAGACTGCTGGACTGGGCACCTGACCCAGGACATGGAGCTGAAATAACATCCTCCGTGCCCCAGTCATCAACTCCCGCTCCTTCTCCCTCCCCATACTGGCCAGGAATAAGATAGCCACACCCACTACACATCCCATGCACAGTTTCTTGTTCCAAGCTGCCTTTCCTATTAGCCTATAAGCCCCCAAGCACAAGGACCAGGTCTGCCTGTTCCCCAGTAAATCCCCAGTTCCTAGAACAGTATGTGACACTCAGAGTTGCTGAATGAATAAGAGCAGAGTACAAAAAAAAAAAAAATCTAAAACTTGTCACAATACACTGCCTGAAAACTAAAGTAGGGCAGAATAGACCAAACCCTCCTCTGAGGATCAAGAGACAGGATTTGAGTTCTAGCTGTGCAACCCTGGGAGGGTCATAGGTCCTCCCTCGCCCTCAGTTTCCTCCTCCTTTAAATCAAGCCGCTAGGCCAAGATGACCTTTCAGGCCCCCTCCAACTCAAGTACTGGATAATTCTGAAAGCATTTTTCAAAGGCACTTAGAATTACAGAAGTCCCCCCTTTAGGGGACAGTCACCAGCCCAGCAGGCCCCATGTGTGGCTCATCTTCTCCCGCTGTGGTTGAGTTTGGTTTAAAGGCAAAGTCAGAGGAGACACATCAGCCCTGTTGACTAAAGCGTAATATTTTCCATCAGGTGTCACAGCTTTCTGTACTTTCTCCTTTTCCCCTGGGGAATCTCAAAAAGAGCCCATGTGAACATCTGAAAATACGTGTGCCCGTGAAAAAGCACACACGCACGCACACACATGTGTATACACACACACACGCACACATACACACACATCCCTGGGGCAAAGAACCACCAGGAACCCAAACACTAAACACCCTCCAGCCCCCTCCCCCCAAGGCAAAGCTCCAGAGGCCATATCTGGGAGACGCTGCATTTTTCTGGAATTGTGTCATCATTCTCAACAAAGTTCACTCTCAGGCCTTGCATCCACCCCGAGAGCTGGGCTAGGCTGCCCAGAGCCACAGTGAAAAAAGAGCTGGCCACTCACAGCATTTTTATGGTGAGCCGTGACCTGACCTCCAAACAAGCTGGGTGTGCGCTGGGTGGTGGGGCAGCGTCCTGCAAGCACATCACAGCGCCCTAAGCTATGTGGCTTAGACCTAGGCAACAGGCATGAAAAGAGCAGCTACATGGAGGAGCCTAAGCTTCTAATTTAAACATAAAAGCAACGGACGGCAGGGGTGCTGGGGAGGCTTGCTGGTCCCTCTTCTCCATAGGCTTGGCAGCATCCAGGGGGCTGTGGAAATCACTGAGTCAGGAGAAGATATCAGTGACCTGACGTAACTCCTTTTCTAACGCAAGGCTCAACTGGAGACAGTTCACAGATGCTCCAATCTTCCTGGCTTGTCCTTCAAATTTTGAGCTCTACCAAGGGCCGCTGTAATCTCAACAGACCCTCCGACGTGAGCTCAGAGGGGCACGGGGTGGTGTGGACATCCTCTGTCATCCCTGTGCTGTCACCGCTGGGCCACCAACTTGCCCTCGTCAGCAGATTAGTATAGCAGGGTTGAAACCAGCCTTGAGCACTAAAGGGGAGTGTCAAGAAAAACCAGGGCACCGCCCCCTCTCCAGTGTGGCTCGGGGATCCTCTGTAGTCCCCCACTGGCCATGACCCTTACTCTCCAGGGTTCATCATTTTCCCTAAGACCACCTGGCCTTTGGAACACTTGGTTTACTGGCCCCAGGGGGAGGAGGATGACTGACCTGATACATCTGGGCAAGTTCCAGAGCTCAAAGTCTCAACCACTGCCTCATCTCTCAAACTGTTCAGGGAAGAAAAATGCTGTTTCTTGAGGTATCCTCTAAGACCCACAAACATAAGGCAAAAGCCACAGAATCACCCCAAGCCCTTCACAGACACCTGCCCCCAAATCAGGACTCAGGACTCAATGCCAATTTAGGAAGGCCACATTTCCATCTCTTAACAGTACCATCTTTGTCTACAAATCAAGAGAAAAATCAAAAGGTAGAATGTTTTAGTTGGAAGTCAGCTTCATGAGAAACATGAGGACCAGAAGGAAGACACTATTTGCACAAGACTGTGCCGCTACCCAGGGTAGAACAGAAACCATGCCCAGGTCTCAAGATACCCGGTCCAGTGCCCTTCCCCCACCTCTCCAGCGTAGCCCTCTGTACCCAGCTCAGGGTTCTGGCCAATATACATGGCCCAGAGAGAGACACTTCTCCCCCACCCCTAGCCCTGGGAAAGGGCTGCACACTGGCTGCTAGGATCCAACTGAAAGCCTCTCCTGGCAACTTCACCCCATCTCTGCCCTTCAGGTTCCAAAAGGGAGAAACAAGACAGCTCTCTGCCCATTGCAGGCTTGGGCTGCCTGGAAGTCAGAGCACGGTGATCCATCAACTGTCCATTCCACCAGGACCTGCGGCTGGAGCTGCTGGGCTCACCCCACCTGGAGGGTTTCCCTCTGCACGGCTGTCTCCAGGACGGTCCTGCTACTCACACAGCTGCCCCTATCGGCACCAGCACGCCGCCCAGGCCAGCAGTAAGAGGGACGGTCAGGGAGCGTGGAGCCATATGCTTGACTTAAACTTTATTCATCTGAGCCAGAGTTGCACTTGGCACGTCTGTCCAGATGCAGCAATATCTCAAGGCAGGGAGGGTGGGATAAAAAAAAGAAAACCAGGTTCCCGTTCTTAGCAGAAGGACTGAGGATTGGATATGCACAGGGCAGAGAAGCAGCTTGCAAATTCTAGACCACCAAAATCGAGGCCAGTGGTTCTCAACTGGGAGCAATTTCACCCCCAAGAGGACATTTGACAAAGTCTGGAGACATTTTTGGTTGTCATAACTATGAGGCTAAAGGCCACAGATGCTGTTAAACACCCTGTGATGCACAGGCTGGCCCCCATGACAAAGAAGTATCCAACCCCAGATGTCAACAGTGTCAAGGCTGACAAACTCTGCTTTAGGCACGGATATGCTAGAAGGTTTTTTTGTTTTATTTTCTTTCCCCCAGGCATCTTCCATCATCGCTGTAGAAGATAGCAAGGAAATAACGTGGGAGTATGACAATTACGACTCCAGATAAATCTTCAGCCTGTCAGAATGGAAGCCTGGGCTTTTTCCTCTGTTACAGTGACTCAGGCTGCGGAGTAACTGAGGCTGCGAAGGGGAAGGCCAAGGCTTTGGGAAACAGCTCAGACTAAAGACAGGCTTAAGACGAAGTTCTGAGGATGAGCATCACAGAAAGGCCTTGGTGATGCCATAAACATCCAGCTTCTGTTGCCTTTGAAATCTGACTAAACAACAAACACTCTTACAGGAGCTTCTGGATCTAGTCTGCTTTTGGTTTTAACACGGTTTTAATCAGGGAATCATGGTTCTTTGTTCCTTCAGGAAATTCTATCAAACGTTTCACATTCCTTGTAGAGAACTACTGTCTATGCAAATTAAGATTCCAAGTTTTAAATTCAAACTGTCTGGGGACAAGCAGTGTTTTGTTGTTGTTTCTTAACGTCATCGTGAGAAAAACAATGAGGGGGAGGAAAGAAAGCAATAGTCGTCATTGAAAACACACAAAACCAGAAACATTTCCCGTCATGCACAAGGTCAGGAGTATCTGGATGAATGAAGCTGCTTCATGTTTTGCAGACGTGCTGATGGAACATGGGAGACGCTGCAGCAAAGGCCCTCAAGAGGAGAGTGTGGGATGCCTAGAAATAGACATTTTACTGGACAACGGGTTATCTATTAGAACTGCATTGTGGCCAGGCGTGGTGGCTCATGCCTGTAATCCAAGCACTTTGGAGGCCAAGGCGGACAGATCACCTGAGGTCGGGAGTTCAAGACCAGCCTGACCAACATGGTGAAACCGCGTCTTAAAAAATAATAATAAAAAAGTATGGCCGGGCGTGGTGGCTCACGCCTGTAATCCAAGCACTTTGGAGGCCAAGGCGGGCGGATCACCTGAGGTCAGGAGTTCATGACCAGCCTGACCAATATGATGAAACTCCGTCTTAAAAAAAAAAAAAAAAAGAAAGAAAAAGAAAATAATAATAATAAAAGAAAAAAGAAAAAAACAAAAACAAAAAAAAAGAAAGAAAAAAAGAACTGCATTGTTCTCAGTGTGACTGGGCAGCATAGACTATGGCATCGGGATAGGAAGAATGCAGTAACATACTCTATTACACATCCTCTTTACTCAGAGGAAGAGGAGGTAAACACAGGTCATGACTAAGCCACTCTCCAAAGTTCACTTCCAATTTTGTGTGTAGCTCTGGTCCAGTTGTCAAGGTGCTGACTTAAGGAAAAGGTGTGGATGGAAAATGTAGTGTAGGGCCAGGCACGGTGGCTCATGCCTGTAATCCCAGCACTTTGGGAGGCCGAGGCAGTAGGATCATTTGAATCCAGGAGTTCAAGACCTGGGCAACATAGTGAGAACTGGACTGTACAAAAAAAAAAAAAATTAAAATTAATTTTTTTAAACGAGGCGATAGGATGGCTGGAGCCTGGGAGGTCCAGGCTGCAATAAGTTGTGATGATGCCACTGCACTCCAGCCTGGATGATAGAGCCGAGACCCTGCCTCAAATAAAAGAAAAAGAAAAGAAAACGACTATCTCTGACATCTCCTTACCCTTCCTGGAATCAAGGAGAGAGGCAATCGAAAGCTGTATGAGGCCCCCACAACTAGGTTCAAACCCTACTTCTGCAGCTAGCTTCAGGACCATGAGCAGGTGATTTGATTTCTCTGAGCCCCTCAGTTTCTTCATCCATAAAATGAAAATTTACAGGTCAAAGGCTTAGCACAGAAGAGACTCTCACTCAACTAACAATGAGTAGGTTCTGATTTAAGGAGACAGATTTCCAGGGAGATTCACCCCACAGGTCTGGGCACAGCACTCCCAGACGCTGAAGAGCCTCTGTGGAGGTCAGAACCCAGCTCTTTGAAGATTCGGTGTTCTTATCTAAGCCCTAGTCCCTATCCAGAGTTGCTAACAGTGCGGGAACTCAGAGACTCCATTGTCGGAAGCATGAATTGGTGGAGCTGTTCTGGAAGGTAATTTGTTAAGACCCTTCACCTTTAAGCCCACTGCCAGGTATCCATGACATCCTCGCACATGTGCACAAAGAGTTATGCACTTACAATAACAATGATACAGCAGTAGCAGCTAAACTTTTTTGAGCATTTGAAAAATTCAAAGTCAGCTGGGCGCAGTGACTGTAATCCCAGCACTTTGGGAGGCCGAGGCAGGCAGATCACCTGAGGTCAGAAGATCGAGACCAGCCTGGCCAACATGGCAAAACCCTGTCTCTACTAAAAATACAAAAAAAATTAGCTAGGCATGGTGGAGTGCACCTGTAGTCCCAGCTACTCTAGAAGCTGAGACAGGAGAATCACTTGAACCCAGGAGACGGAGACTGCAGTGAGTCGAGATCATGCTGTTGCACTCCAGCCTGGGCAACAGAGTGAGACTCCATCTCAAAAAAAAAAAATAAATAAATAAATAAATAAAAATAAAAAATAAATAAAAAGTCCAAAATGTTTTCACACAATTCATATATATTTGATACATAATATACCTGGTTTGTTTGACACATAATATTTATTTGATATATGAACTAACTTCAATAATCTTACAAAGTAGTACTCTACATATATTTATTTGATATATATATTAAGTCATATAACCCTATAATGGAGGTATTATTAGTATCTCCATTTTAGAAAGTTGAGACATGGAGAGATTAGTAACTTGCCCTAGGTCAGAGGTCAGCAAATGTTTTCTGTAAAAGGCCAGATGGTAAATATTCTAGGTGGGCCATATGGTCTCTGTCACTACTCAATTCTGTAGCATGAAAACAGCCCTCGACAACAGATCCACAAATGAGCATGGTGTTCAACAAAACTTAAGGTAATGGACACAGAATTTTGAATTTCACATCATTTTCATATATTGGGAAATACTTACCTTCTGATTTTTTTAACCATTTAAAAATGAAAAAATCATTCTTGGCTCACAGGCCCTACAAAAACATGGGGGATGGGGGGATTTGCCATGGAGCTATAGCTTGCCACCCTGCCCTAGGTCACTCATCCAGTCTACGACCTGCTTCAAAGCCAGGCACTCCAAGCTTCACGAGGCACATTCATAATCTCATGCTATCATCGCTTCATTCATTATCAAAAAGAAAGGGTAGGGAAATGGCTCCATAAAATAGGAGCAGAATTCATATTATGGAACACCCTGCAGGATTAAAAAAATGTCATCTGCACATGGGCCAATGTGAAGGAGCTGTGGGTATGTAAGTGAAAAAAGCAAGCTGAACATCAACACACACATCATGACCCTCTTTCTATCTATTAAAAATAAAGACAACGGCCAGGCACAGTGTCTTATGTCTATAATCCCAGCACTTTGGGAGGCAGAGGCGGGAGGACTGCTTAAGCCTAGGAGTTTGAAACTAGCTTGGGCAACATGGCAAGACCCTGTCTCTACAAAAAAATTTAAAAATTAGCTGAGTGTGGTGGTGCATGCCTATAGTCCCAGCTCCTCAGGAGGCCAAGGTGGGAGGATCACTTGAGTCCAGGAGGTGGAGGCTGCAGTGAGCCCGTGATTGCACCACTGCACTCCAGCCTGAGACCCTGTCTCAAAAAAAAAAAAAATAAAGCTAATTACATATTTGTGTGCATATGTATATAAACACTTGTTCACCCACATATAAACAGCCAGCATTTAGAAAGATGTCTGGAAAGTTCATCACCAAATGTCAGCGGCCAGGCAGGGGGAGCGGGGCTTTCATGATTGTCTGTATATGTATGTGCCTCTATAATTTGAACCTTTTACATCCCAAATGCATCCTTCCATTATGTGTATCATAAAAGAAAATGATTGAGGTACTAGTTACAAGTCACCACTTGCCAACATACTTTGAGCTCTCTGAGCAGTTTCCATGTGGCCCTCTAAACAAAAGCTGTTTACAATTAATTATGGCAGGACAAAGACATTCCTTCCAGAGCAAAAAACAAACAAACAAAGGTGGCATACACTAGGGTAAATAAACATAGCTTTGTCTCTCTTTGACGGTCACCAGTGATTCTGTTTTATTTGCTATTGAAACATGCGTATGACCTAACCTCCAGACACTACTACCCTCCAAACCCAGGATGTCGGTTGTAAACAAAGCCTTCAAGGCTTTCATCTGGTGTGTGATAGTCCAGGCACAGTTTTCCTGACTGCATAAACTTTAATTTATAAAGTTATTTTGGTGTGCTCCACCGGCATGAACATAGCTGAACGGGGAGTCATCGGCTGTGGAAATGAGATTTCCCCTCTGTGCCAATTTTTCAATCCAGCCTCTAGGTCATCTTATTTTTCTGGATGCTTCTCACAGTCACATTTTTTGTTTGTTTGTTTTACATGAAAGAGCACATTCCCTTTCCCCAAGCCAGGTTTACCATTTTCCATTGCTCTTATTAAATGCATCTTATTCTAATGGAATGTTCTCAGAGTTTCCACCCTCCGCTGGCCTGGGTAAGAGAGGTCTGGAGTTGGACGCCCTAGGACGGTCACTCAGACGCCAAGCTCCAGGCCATTGCCAAGCACCACCTCATCACATCTGCAGAAAGCAACGGGGTACAAAATCCCATCCTCGGGCCAGGACATAGATCTGACCCCAGGATTCCAGATTCCTTCTCAGATCTGGATAGGCCCCAAGAGGCTCTCAGCGAGGCCCTCTGTGCCAATTAAAACAGCAGCTGGCTGAAGCAAAGTCTGAAGGTGCGGAAATGCAAATCCATGAGGAGACCAGGCCTTCTCAGGTGACATTCCCATCAGAGCTGTGAGGGCCTTCTGTTGACCAAACAGTGAAGGTTTTCAATCCCAAGTAACACCTGCTTTGGAAGGTGCAGGAGGGAGCTTTAAATCTCAACTAGCTATGCCATGCTAATCCCAAATTCGTGACGTAATTGTATGCACTGCCAAAATGGGCAAGACGAAAACTATTCCAGCCAGTGTTTGAACTGGGCCATCTCACTGTGGCCTCCAGATGCTACTTCTTGAATGTGGCCATGATCAACATCCTTAGTAGATTAACTTGTGATGGAACATTACTTAACCCTTAACCCAAGGCAATCTTAATTCCTCTTTTGGGATGGGATCAATTTTATGTTTTCCAAATGCTTCCCACCACATCAGGAACAAAAAAAAAATTATAAAATGTTATAATATTTACATTATTTGGTATACATATACAGTCAGCCCTCCTTATCCACAGGTTCCACATCCATTGATCCAACCACCCTCAAATTGAAAACTCCTGAGGGAAAAACAAAGCATCTGTACTGAACATGTATAAATTTTTTTTCTTGTCATTATTCCCTGAACAACACAGCATAACAACTGTTTACACAGCAGTAACATTGTATGAGGTATTATAAGTAATCCAGAGATTAGAGTTTGGGGGATGATGTGCACAGTTACATGTGAATACTATGCCATTTTATATCAGGGACTTGAGCATCCACCAATTTAGTATACAAGGGGGAGCCCTGGAACCAAAGCCCAAAGGATACTAAGGGATAACTGCATAATTTTATTGTGATTTAAAAAACATAGCATGATCCACCTGCCAGGAGATTGAGACCATCCTGGCCAACATGGTGAAACCCTGTCCCTACTAAAAACACAAAAAACTTAGCTGGGCATGGTGGCACGTGCCTGTAGTCCTAGCTACTTGAGAGGCTGAGGCAGAAGAATTGCTTGAACCCGGGAGGTGGAGGTTGCCGTGAGCCGAGATCATGCCAATGCACTCCAGCCTGGCGATAGAGCAAGACTCCGTCTCAAAAAAAAAAAAAAAAAATTGCATGAGATCTGTCCTCTTAACAAATTTTTAAGTGCATAGTATGATTAAATATAAGCACAATGTTATACAGCAGACCTCTAGAACTTTTTCATCTTGTATAATGGAAACTTCATACCCACTGAGCAACGATTCCCCCATTCCCTCTCCCCCTGGCAACCACCATTCTATTCTGAGGATGACTACTTTAAATTTCTCATGTGAATGGAATCGTGCATTATTTGTTCTTCTGTGACTAGCTTATTACACTTAGAATAATGTCCTACAGGTTCATACATGTTGTAGCTATGGCAGGATTTCCTTCTTAATAAGGCTGAATAGTGTTCCATTGCATGAACATGCCACAGTTTTTTAAATTCATTTCTCTATCTATAAACTTTGAGGTTGTGTCCACCTCTTGGCTATTGTGAATACTGCTGCAATGAACAAGGGAGTGCAAATATCTCTCTGACATCCTGATCTGAATTCTTTTGGATAAATACCCAGAAGTAAGATTGCTGCACCACACAGTAATTCTGTTTTTAATTTTTTGGGGCACCTCCATACTATTTTCCATAGCAGCTGTCTGTGCCATTCACATCCCCCACCAACAGTGCACAATGGTTCCCATTTCTCCATGTCTTCATCAACAAGTTATCTTTTGTTTTTATTATAATAACTGTCCTAACAGGTATGAAGTGACAGCTCATTGTGGTTTTTCAGGGTTTGGTTTGGTTTGGTTTGGTTTGAGACAGGGTCTCTGTTGCTCAGGCTGGAGTGCAGTAGTGCGAACACAGCTCACTGTAGCTCTGACCTGCTGGGTTCAAATGATCCTCCCACCTCAGCCTCCTGTGTAGCTAGGACTACAGGCCCAAGCCACCACACCCAGCTAATTTTTTATTTTCTCTGTAGAGATGGGGTCTCACTTTGTTGCCCAGGCAGCACGTTGAAGTTTTGATTTTCATTTTTCTAATGATTAGTGATATTGAGCCTCTTTTCATATACTTGACAGCCATTTTTATATCTTCTTTTTTTTTTTTTTTTTTTTTTAAGATGGAGTCTCGCTCTGTCACCCAGGCTGTAGTGCAGTGGTGCAATCTCGGCTCACTGCAACCTCCTCCTCCTGGGTTCAAGATATTCTCCTGCCTCAGCCTCCCAAGTAACTAGGATTACAGGCGCCTGCCACCATACCCAGCTAATTTTTTGTATTTTTAGTAGAGATGGGGTTTCACCATGTTGGCCAGGCTGGTCTTGAACTCCTGACCTAGTGATCCACCTGCCTCGGCCTCCCAAAGTGCTAGGATTACAGGCACGAGAAACCGTGCACAGCCCATTTGTATAACTTCTTTGGAGAAATGTCTGTTCAATTCCTTTGTTCATTTTTTAACCAGGATTTTTTGTTGTCGTTACTGAGTAGTAGGAGTTCCTTATATATTTAACATATTAACTCCTTATCAGACACATGGTTTTAAAATATACAATTTACTTTAGAGCAGTGTCTTATGGCCTATTAGAATAAAAATTTTTCAGTCATGCTTATATGAAGGGGATGACAAGATAAGGCCTGTGGGCCAAAATCTGGCCCAATACCTGTTCTTATAAATAAAGTTTTATTGGCACACAGTCACACCCATTTGTTTAGGTATAGCCCGTGGCTGCTTTCAAACTACAATGGCAGAGTTGAGTGCCTGCTACAGAAATCATATGGCCCATAAGCCTTAACCATTTATCATCTGTTCCTTACAGAGACAGTGTGCTAAACCCTGGTGTCTATTTTGTCCCCCAATCATAATGTGACAGAAAGGATACCTCTGGGTCAGATTATGCTCTTTATAAAATGTTATTTTTGTTATTGAAAACAACTATAAAATCTAAGCTCTTATCACTCAGGCAGAGAAGTGACTGATGAGCTGCTGGGTCCTATCAGGGGTGCCTTGTGCTCACACAGTCTTGGTTTTCACTGTGTGGCACTCCTTCATCCCCTTCATCAGAAACAGCCATTCCACGTGACCCCCACCATCCTTCCCAAGAGAGTCCTTTCCATAATTTTCCTGCTGATTTTCAGAAAAGCTCTATTTGCCTTGGGGTTGTTAAGCAAACTGTTCTTTGACCCCCTGACCCAGCCAAGAATTAAGCAGAGGAAAGACAAGCAGAGCTGAGAGATAGGGACAGAAAAAAAAAAAGAAAGAAAGAAAGAGAAAAACTGGGGTCATAGTTTGAATCCTTGGATTCAGGAATACTCCCAGACATATGAGTCCATAAATTCTCTTTTTTGTATAAACTAATTAGATTTGAGTTGCTGTCACTTGCTGTCAAAGGGTTTCTAAGCACTACAGTTGAGGTTTTTTAATGTTCTACTCTTGCATTTATAAGTTTATATATTATTTTTCATGATTCTATATTATTTTAATAGGTACATAACTGATCAGATGGGACAAACTTGACCTGGCCAACTAACCTGCAGACACAGTGCTCACCTCCCTGGGTGCCGCAATCCTGCTGTATTAGTCCACTTTTTTTCTTTTTCTTTTTTTGAGACAGAGTCTTGCTCTGTCACCCAGGCTGGAGTGCAGTAATGCAATCTCAGTTCACTGCAACCTCCACCTCCCAGGTTCAAGCAATTGTCCTGTCTCAGCCTCCCAAGTAGCTGGGATTACAGGCACACCACCATGTCCAGCTAATTTTTGCATTTTTAATAGAGACGGGTTTCACCATGTTGGCCAAGCTAGTCTTGAACTCCTGACCTTAGGTGATCCACCCACCTCAGTCTCCCAAAGTGCTGGGATTGCAGGCATGAGCCACCATGCTCAGCCTATTAGTCCACTTTCACACTGCTATAAGAACTGCCTAAGACTGGGTAATTTATAATGAAAGGGGATTTAATTGACTCACAGTTCAGCATGGCTTTGGAAGCCTCAGGAAACTTACAATCATGGTAGAAGCAAGGAACCTCTTCACAAGGTGGCAGGAGGAGAAGTGCCAAGCCAATGGGAAAGAGCACCTCATAAAACCATCAGATCTCTGGTCTCTTAACTGTTATTCTTCTTTAATAGGGTGTAAGTTACTAATGAAGAGGACCAGAATATGCCACCCCAAAATATACCACTTTGGCATAAGAATTATTTTCAGCTGAAGGCAATTAGCTCTGTGCCCTTCTCCTTTCTGCCTAAAAGCAAGACATAAATTTCTACTTGTAAAGATGTCTTCCTACTCCCCCACAGCAGGAAGAAAACCAGACAACTCTTAGCACCTGAGACAACTCTTACTTACTAAACAACCCTTATTTACCACATACTTCCTCCCCTTACCTTTGCATGGCTTCCCTACCCTCCAGAAGCCCAAAAATCCTTTTCTTTTTTTAGCCTAAGATGGTATGCAAGCCCCAAATCCTAGCTGCTTCCATGAGCCACATTTCTCTGTGAACTCCAGTGCCTAAGAATCCAACTAAATCCATTTTTCCTCTTGTTAATCTATCTTTTGTCAACTGCATTTGTAACCCCCATCCACTGCACCTAAGAGGGTGAAGGAAAACGGTTCTTCCTCCTCTCCACTGGTGTGATTTCCAGGCGATTCCCTCATGCAGGCAAGTTCCACATTCAAGGCAGAGACCCTGTGCCCAGCTACCCCAACTATCCCAGGGCCTGGGCACAGTGAAGGGCTCACTGAGTGAATGAATGAACACCCCCTATGTGCCAGTCACCATGCCATTTTTCACAATTACATATCACACTGTCATAAACTCTCTTTCTGCAGTTATGTCAGCTTCATTTTCATGAAAGGTGTTCTGAGAGAAGTTTGCAGTTAGCCACCATGTGGAACAGAATTGGAAAAAAGACTTATCAGGAAAAGCTAGTTGCACATTTTGGCAAAGTCTTATTGAACCTGTCAGCTTCTGACAGTGCTGGGAAGAGAGTGCACTACAGGCCATCTGAGATGCATCCCCCCGACACAAAGGTGTTCTAGGGTCACTTCCCCTTTTGCCCGTAGGAAATGGCATTTTTTGTGAGCACACAGGGACAACAGGGACAACCCCTCACGTGGGCATGGCTCACCCCAGCTCATGGTGGCCTTTGCTCTTCTCCATTTGGTTCTCAGAGAAGCCCCGGGGATAAGTGATAGCACCCTCCCCATATTACAGATGAGGAAGCTGAGTCCAGAGGAGGACAGCTATCTGCTACAGGTCAGTCCACCAGGAAACATGGGACAAGGGACCAGAGCAAGGATTTTTTTCCAGTCTCTAATCTCCACCCTTTGCAATCATCCATGGTCAAGGACAGAACAAGTGACCCCCAGCAAAGGGCTGAGACAATCCTGCCTGCTCCGACCTCAGGGCCCTTTGGCCTGGGCATCTGAATTCCTGGATGTTCTATATGTGCTGCATCAAGTCATGGTCTTTTGCCTTCAAAATTACTCCTGGCTGGGTGCGGTGGCTTGAGCCTATAGTCCTAGCTACTTGGGAGCTAGATAGGCTGAGGCAGGAGGATTGCTTGAGCCCAGGAGTTCGAGTCCAGACTGGGATACATGGTGAGACCACATCATTAAAAAAAAAAAAGAACAGGCCAAGCGCAGTGGCTCATGCCTGTAATCCCAGGGCTTTGGGAGGCCAAGGTGGGCAGATCACCTGAAGTCAGGAGCTCAAGACCAGCGTGGCAATATGGCAAAACACCATCTCTACTAAAAATACAAAAAATTAGCCAGGTGTGGTGGCGGGTGCCTGTAGTCCCAGCTACTCAGGAGGCTGAGGCAGAAAAATCACTTGAACCCAGGAGGCGGAGGCTGCAGTGAGCAGAGATTGTACCACTGCACTCCAGCCTGGGAGACAGAGTGAGACTGTATCTCAAAAGAAAACAAAAAAACAAAAGCCCTTCTGCTCCTTGAGGACCTGCCCCATGTATGTGACAGAAGGTAGCTCAAGCTCTTGTCACCCCCGAATCTCCAGCACAGAAAAGGCCCCTAACTGGGGAGCTCTTTTGTTTCTTTTATTACACCCAACTTGACTTTTAAAATAAGCTTCTCATTAACAAAACCTCCTTCCTCTCTGTCCAGCAAGGAGTCAGGCTCTGAAGGTTGCACATGTCATTTAGATTACAAAAAAAGAAAACTATATATATAGTTAAATGAAAAATCATGTTTCTTTAATGCCTTGGCTTCAACACCCCTCTTCCAAAACAAAGTTTTCTGCTGAACTTTTTCTGCCCTTTCATGGTAGAGTAACCATCAAGTTTACTGCCCAAACACGGACCCTTTCAAGAATAAAAGCGGGCACTATTGGTCCTGACACTGGCCATATGATTACCCTTCTCTGGGGTCATCATTTCTCATCTGAGCCCAGAAGAATGTGGCTAACCACTTCCAGACAGCAAATTGGAATGTATCAATCTCAGGCCTTGAAAGAGTCAACCCCCGTGCAGTTCACTTTTAAGTAAAAGTAAGATTCTCTTTGCTCAGCTCGCTGGCACTGAAGCTCAGGTGGTTGGTGCAAACCCCACATGTCTAAGAGAAGGCAGGTATTTTCTTGCTTATTGTCCAAGAAGCCAAATGATCCAGGGATGCTTTATTTCTAGGAGTAATCCTAATGTACTGAGACTAAACCCAATTCCAGAAATTTCTCAGGTGGGTGAGGGGTGCGGTGTGTAGTATCAGAACAAAGAAGGCTAGAGAGACCACTGGGTCCACCCCAGTGCCAGGCAGGGCCACACCCTCTATTCCAGATGGAATCAAGTATCTGCTCTTTATTTAAACCTCCAGAGGAAATCACGCCACCTCCCTGGGTGAGCAAGTCCAAAGTTTAATTGAGATCTTCAGCGGAAGGCCCCCCACTTCCTGTCCACCCTCCATCCAGGAAACTGATAAAGTCTGACCCTCCCACCTGTCACCAGCACAGCAGAGGGCAGAACTGTCTTTTGCCCCATCCACTTTGAGGGGCACCCTCTCCTCTTCAGACCAGAAAACCCTCTCTGGACCCAGGAAATAGGACATGAAAAACACGCACACAGAAAGAAACTCCTTCCTCCCTAGATCAGTATCCCCTCACCCTCAAGCCCTTTAGTTCCCAAGCAGATTGTAAGTTTAAAGACAGGAAATACAAGAAGCAAAGCTTAGAGCCCTTTCTAACCCTTAACTCCAGCCCCTTCCTCCATCCCGGCCTCTCTTGACAGACAGACAACCCATTAACAGCTAGCTGGCCCATAATAGTCTTTCCTGTAAGAACATGTAAACAGCATCATTCAAGCTGAAACTTGGGCATTTCCCAGCGCACTTGCTTCCATTTCCTTTCTATTTTCCAGCGTTCCCATGGGGGAGAGGGTAAGGCTGATGGAAGGGTCTCTCTCTCTCTTACCCACCCCCACATGACCTGGCCTCCTCAGCTCCCCTCCCTCCCTCTGGCTCCCTGAAGCTGGAAGGCCTTCAAGCCCCTGAATACTTCTATCACTTAGCTTTCTGTATCACTTTTCATTTGAAGAAAGCCCTTCCCTTTAGTATGCTGGAGACTCCAAATCAATGCCTGCCATCTCTTCCATTCCAACATGGTCCTACTTCTAAGTATCCATATAGGGTTTTTGCCTCTTCTCAGTATTAAATGACAAAATCAGTGCCTACTGAAATTATGTTTTAAGTCAATCCTGTGCCAAAGTGCTTATTTTTTCAAATGAGAATTTGTTCTTTTTAGATAACTTGCACAGTTTATAAGGCAAATACAGGCCAGGCACAATGGCTTATGCCTGTAATCCCAGCACTCTGGGAGGCCAAGGGGGGCAAATCACTTGAGCATAGGAGTTCGAGACCAGCCTGGCCAACATAGTGAAACCCCAGCTCTACTAAAAATACAAAAATTAGCTAGCCATGGTGGCATGTGCCTGTAATCCCAGGTGGCTAAGACACAAGAATCACTTGAACCTAGGAGGCAGAGGTTGCAGTGAGCCAGGATCATGCCACTGCACTCCAACCTGGGTGACAGAGTGAGACTCTGTCTCAAAAATTAAAAAAAAAAAAAAGGTAAGGCAGATACACTACAGAAGGTGGGCCCTAAACCAGAGGCTGGTCAGGTGATAGAAATGAGTAAAGGGAACCTGATTTGAGGCAAGAGGAACTACTGTGGTCTGTGGTAAAGGAAGAGACTGGAATCTTGGCACAAAAGAGACAATCAACATTTAACTGCACTTTGGAAGGCCGAGGCAGGTGGATCACCTGAGGTCAGGAGTTCAAGACCAGCCTGGATAACATGTCAAAACCCTATCTCTACTAAAAATAGAAAAATTAGCCGGGTACAATGGTGCGTGCCTGTAGTCCCACCAGGGAGGCTGAGGCAAGAGAACTGCTCGAACCTGGGAGGTGGAGTTTGCAGTGAGCCAAGATTGCACCACTGGACTCCAGCCTGGGCAACAGGGCAAGACTTCATAGAAAGAAAGACAAGAAAGAAAAGAAAAGAAAAGAAAGAAAGAAAGAGAAAGAAAAGGAAAGGAAAGAAAGAAAAGAAAAGAAAGAAGGAAGGAAGGAAAGAAAGATTTAACTGCAGACAAATGCTGCTGTACAAAAATTCTTACCCAATATCACCAAAACTTCGAATTTTCTAAAAAGAAGTCTTAAATCAGAAAGGTTACATGAAATTTTCTGATTTTTAAAATAGTGTGTGGGTCAGTTTGCAACCTCTGGGCTAGACAATAAGTACCCCCACTGCAACCTGGCCCCGGCACTATTGGGCGCCATTAATATCTGCACAAGAGAACACAGTCCAGAAGCAGCATCCATGATCTAGGGGGCAGGGGACAGCCAGGCACGGGAATAGGTACCTGCCCCAAGACAGGTCCTAGAGCCCCATTCCTTGAAGTCCAGTTCCTCTGGAAGCTGTGGCCTTCTGGGACACTTTCTAGAACAATCTTGTTTTTCAAAAGAAAATAATCAAGAAATACAGTTCACTCTACCATAATTTACTTTATTCCAGTTCACTTTACACCCAGCTTTTTGAAACAACTGTAAGAGATACGATGGGTGGTGGCCCTTTCTCAATTAAAAAAAAAAAAAAAAGCCCTTAACTAGCTCACAGTCCCCTGTGATTGAATGAAAACCAGAAACTCAAAGAAACAGGCTATAAAGCAAAGGCCTATACCTTTCTTCTCAAATGGCAAGGGAGTGGGTCGTGGACATGGTAGAGACGGAAAGGGAGTTCCAGAGTCATCCTCTTTTGCTTGGTTTGGACACCTGAGAAGATACATGACTTTGGGCAAGTTACTGAACCTCCCTAAGCCTCAATTTCCTCACCTGAAAAATGGGGGATACTGGGGGTGATAATGGCACAATCCTAATAGGATCCCTCCAAGGATGAAGAGATAAAGCATTCTATGCTGCAGAGTGGTGGCTGAGGTATTAATGTCACCTGTGTGACAGAAAAAGAAACAGTAAGACAGAAGTCTTAAAGGGCAGGGCATGGTGGCTCACGCCTGCAATCTCAGCATTTTGCGAGGCCGAGGCAGGTGGAACGCTTGAGCCCAGGAGTTTGAGACCAGCCTGGGAAACATAATGAGGCCCAGTTTCTACAAAAAAATAAAGAATTAGCCAGGCATGGTTGTGTACGCCTATGGTCCCAGATACTTGAAAGGCTAAAACAAGAAGATTGCTTGAACCCAGGAGGCCAAGGCTACACTGAGCTATGATCATGCCACTGCACTCTAGCCTAGGTGAGAGAGCAAGACCCTGTCTCTTACAAAAAGAAAGAAAGAGGCCAGGCCTGGTGGCTCACACCTGTAATCCCAACTCTTTGGGAGGTCAAAGCAGGCAGATCATGAGGTCAAGAGATCAAGACCATGAATCCTAACACAATGAAACCTCGTCTCTACTAAAAACACAAAAAATTCGCCAGGCGTGGTGGCATGCGCCTGTAGTCCCAGCTACTTGGGAGGCTTAGGCACGAGAATCGCTTGAACTCGGGAGG
Source organism: Ateles fusciceps (assembly GCA_036589455.1). Taxonomy (NCBI): domain Eukaryota; kingdom Metazoa; phylum Chordata; class Mammalia; order Primates; family Atelidae; genus Ateles; species Ateles fusciceps. Next base: position 23,571,111 of record JAZHEH010000091.1, on the reverse strand, counting down.
CAGAAGTTGCAATGAGTCAAGATTGCACCACTGCACTCCAGCCTGGGCTACAGAACAAGACTCCATCAGAAAGAAAAGAAAAGAAGAGAAGAGAAAAGAAAAGAAGACAGAGAAAAGACAAGAAAAGAAGGAAGGAAGGAAGGAGGGAAAGAGAAGAAGAGTGAAAGACGCAGTGAAAACGCATCAAGTACTTAGTACAGTGAATGGAATACCTTAAGTAACCAGTCAAAAAGGCAGCTCTTAATTCTGACAGTCTCTCATGTTTGGGGCCAAAGGTGACCTGGAAGTCCCAAAGGGTGGAAGCAGGGTCTCCTCTGGGCAGGCCACCACAGTGCCAACCCCACACCCTCTGGGAAGAGCCAGGCCCTGCACCATGTGGCTGAGGCTCAGCTAACCCAAAGCCGGGCCCTGACCCCTCCTGAATCCTCTGCCTGCATCTGCCTGGCTCTATCACTCCCTGTCCTGGTGGGAGGGACTTTCAGTCTTTCCAGAAGGATGGCAAAAGCTGAAGTTAAGGCTCAGGCTGCAGCAAAGAGGGCTCTTTGGCTTCCCAGATTCGGCCACTTAGTCTAGGTGGCCAGAGCTCCACCCGGGCCTTTGGGCCCCTGAACTATGCTGTAAACTTCCAGGAGCCTTTGGTCATCTGCCAGCCCCTCAGGAAACTCCTGGGGCAGAATCCAGGTGCTCCTAAATTCATCATTTACACAAAGTATTTATTTAGCACCTGTTGTATACAAACATGCACAAAAAGGGCAATAAACAGACACAGGCTCTCTTCCCATGAAACTGATGGGCTATCAGTCCCCCACGTCCACCTTATTTCTCAAGTAAATCCTAAATATAACACATTTTCAAAAAGCAAAAAGAAGTGTCAGAAATTACTCAAACAGATGTCCCTGTACCTTCACGTTCAAATGATTCATGCTTTTTGTTATTGAGCCAATTCATGAGCTTCATGGAGTCTGAACAACCCAAGTGTGCCTTGTAAGGGGCCCTCAATGAAAAACAAACTGGTCACAGACTCCTACTCTGCAGCACTTGGGACACAGCCAGCCAGCCCACAGACGGCAGTGCATTTGCTTTCTCTTCACCCAGGAACTAATTTACATAGACCTGATGGTGTGATTTTGTTTCTAAACCTGGTTCTTTTGCGTTAACATTTTCCAATTACTTACATGCTGGTGAGTTCCAGGATATGGTTTTCCAGGGATAACAGGCAAATCAAGTTGCTATTATTCTCTGTCCACCTTGTTCCCCCTCCTGATTTGTCTCCTTAGTGTAAATATACACATGAAGAACATCACAACTGATGAAAGCCAGATTTAAAAATTACACTTATCCCAGCCTGGGTAACATGGCAAAACCCCACCTCGACAAAAAATTATCCAGGCCTGGTAGTGCTCACCTTTAGTCCCAGCTACTCAGGAGGCTGAGGTGGGAGGATCACCCAAGCCTGGGAAGGCAGAGGTTGCAGTGAGCTCAGATGGTGCCACTACACTCTGGCCTGGGCCACAGAATGACTTCATCTAAAAAAATAATAATTAATTAGGCAAGGTATGGTGGCTCATGCCTGTAATCTCAGCACTTTGGGAGGCCAAGGCAGGCGGATCACCTGAGGTCAGGAGTTCGAGACCAGCCTGGCCAACATGGTGAAATGCTATCTCTACTAAAAATACAAAAATTAGCCGGGCATGGTGATGTGCACCTGTAATCCCAGCTACTCGGGAGACTGAGGCAGGACAATCACTAGAACCCAGGAGGCAGAGGTTGCAGTGAGCCAAGATCATGCCACTGCACTCCAGTCTGGGTGACAGAGCAAGACTGTCTCAAAAAACAATAATAATAATTAAATTAATAGAAAGAAAGAGAGAGAGAGAGAGAGAAAGAAGGAAAGAAAGAAGAGGAGAGGAGGGGAGGGGAGGGGAGAGGAGAGGAGAAATTATGGTTATCACCCATTCTGGGCTTCCAAATCAAATTTAAGACACATTATCTTTTCAAATCCATCTGAAAAAAGTAACCGCCAAATGTACTTTCGCCTCCTATTGACGGTGGGACTTGGGCAAGATTCCTAAGTCATGTGCCTCAGTTTCCTCATTTATAAGATGGAATTAACCAGTTGTACCTGTCTCGTAAGTTTGTGGCAGAACTGAAATAAGATAAGTAAAGTAAGAATGAACTACTTTTATTAATATTTTTTGTGAACACCAACGTGAGGAACACGGCAGTTAAAAGAGCACAGACTCAAGGGCCTAGGTTCAAACCCCACCTCTTCCATCAACAACTGTGACCTTGGGAAGGTTTAGGAATCTCCCTGAGCTTCCGTTTTCTCTTCAGTGGAATTGAGATAAAAATAATATTTACCTCCAAGGGAGGTTGTAAGGAGGCTCTGACATGCATAAGCAATGCATTAGGTTTACAGCTATTTTGGCAATGATGAAACCAAGGCTGATGGGAGGTGGTACCCAGCCCTGGAGCAGCTGGCTACCTCATACATTTACAGATATGCCCAGGCTCCTACAAGGAAATAGATGCAGGACCAAACCAATGTGTGTGTGGACAGAATCCACTTCCGGACTCACACAGCTATTGTTCCTAATACCTTGAGTTCACATTTCCATAGTGACTGGAATGTTTGTTTCCTGATCTTCCTTTGCTACAGTTGGAGTCTCACAAGGGCAGCCAGGTTGGGGATTGTATTGTTTGTGGCAAATATCAACTGCACCTGCCCCTCTGCTCAAGCAAAGCCTGGGAAAAGGTGCACATCCAGCCTTCCTTGACTCAGGGAGCCATCTCCTCCTGACCCAGGCCCCATCCCTCTGGGCCTGCTGTCTTGGGCCCTTTAAGGCAGGTATCCCCTAAGGATGTGACTTTTAATCCTGAGTGAGTCAGGATCCTTTGACTGTAAGTGGCAAGTCACAAGTTCACTCAAACAGGAAGCCAGAGGGATACATCTGGCCCCCAGGATGGCTGGACACCAAAATGAAACAATGCGATGAGAACGAACTCTCTCCCCCCACCCCATCAACCTTTGATTCCACATCGTGCTACGCTGCCTTTATTCTCAGATATGCGTGGCAACGGCCACCAGGAGCTCCAAGGTTCCCCTCCACCAGCTTGGCAACCCCAATAGCAGAAGAGCAGCCCTTTTGGAACCAAGAATCCCACCCCCATCCCTGAATCAGGGATCCCTGATCCCTGAGGCCAAAGAGAAATCAAGGCTCTGCACAGCCAGGGCCGAGTAATGAGCTCACTGATGGAGCCAATGAGAAATAATCTCCACCCAGCCTTGTGGGTTAAATACAGGGAGGAGCAATCCCCCGAGAAAAATGGAGGTGCTGTTGACAGAAGAAGAGGGAGTAGATGTGGGCGGGAGAAACAACCGACACTGTCTGCTCCCTCATTTCTTCAAAGCTGCTGCCAGCTGCTTGCCTCTGGCCTGGAGGAGCCCTTCACCCTCCAAGACACCACGCTGGCCATTTGGCCACTGAAGAAAGCCCAGACCAGGCTGACACCTTTCCCCAGAGCCAGCCACATCTCCTGACTGCCCTGCACATCACCTGCGTACAAATATTATAGTTTTTTTTTATTTTTTTTGAGACTCTACTGTCGCCTGGGCTGGAGCGCAGTGGCGTGATCTCAGCTCACTGCAACCTTTGCCTCCTAGCTTCAAAGGATTCTCCTGCCTCAGCCTCCCAAGTAGCTGGGACTACAAGTGCCCACCACCACACCTGGCTAATTTTTTGTATTTTTAGTAGAGACGGGGTTTCACTATATTGGCCAGGCTGGTCTCAAACTCCTGACTTCGTGATCCACCCTCCTCAGCCTGTCAAAGTGCTGGGATTACAGGCATGAGCCTCCGCACCCAGCCTTTTTAAAATTTTTTAATGACACATAACTACATATTTATGGGGTACATGGTGATGTTGCAATTCATATGATGCACAGTGATCAAATCAAGGTAATTAGCATATATGTCATCTCAAATGTTTATAATTTCTTTGTGTTAGTGTATTAGTCTGTTTTCACGCTGCTAATAAAGACATACTCAAGACTGGGCAATTTACAAAAGAAAGAGGTTTAATTGGACTTACAGTTCCACCTGGCTGGTGAAGCCTCACAATCATGGCAGGAGGCAGGGAGAAGCAAGTCAAGTCTTACATGGATGGCAGCAGGCAAAGAGAGAGCTTGGTGCGATCTCGGCTCACTGCAGCCTCCACCTCCCAGGTTCAAACAATTCTCCTGCCTCAGCCTCCCAAGTAGCTTGGATTACAGGTGCACGCCACCATGCCTGGCTAATTTTTGTATTTTAGTAGAGATGGAGTTTCACCATGTTGGCCAGGCTGACCTCAAACTCCTGACCTCAGGAGATCTACCCGCCTTGGCCTCCCAAAATTATTTTGGATAAATGCCCAGCAGCAAGACTGCTGGATCATATGGTAGTTCTACTTGTAGTTTTTAGAGGAACCTCCATACTGTTCTCCATCATGGCTGTACTAGTTTACATTCCTACCAACAGAGTTTAAGAGTTCCCTTTTCTCTACATCCTTGCCAGTATTTGCTCTTTTTTGTCCTTTTGATAATGGCCATTTCAACGGAGGTGAGGTAATACCTCATTGTGGTTTTGATTTGCATTTCCTTGATGATTAGTGATAATGAGCTTTTTTTTTTTTTTGAGACAGAGTCTTCCTCTGTTGCCCAGGCTGGAGTGCAATGGCGGTATCTCAGCTCACTGCAACCTCTGCCTGCTCGGTTCAAGTGATTCTCCAGTCTCAGCCTCTCAAGTAGCTGGGATTACAGGCATCCACCACCACACCGGGCTAATTTTTTGTATTTTTTTTTTTTTTTTTTAAGATAGGATTTCACCATGTTGGTCAGGCTGGTCTTGAACTCCCGACCTCAGGTGATCCGCCCGCCTTGGCCTCCAAAGTGCTTGGATTACAGGCGTGAGACACCACACCCGGCCTATTTTTTGTATTTTTAATAAAGATGAGGTTTCTCCATGTTGGCCAGGCTTGTTTCGAACTCCTGACCTCAAGTGATCCACCCACCTTGGTCTCCCAAAGTGCTAGGATTACAGGTGTGAGCCATTGCACCCAGCCTGAGCATTTTTTATTGGCGATATTTGTATGTCTTTTTTTAAGTTTATATGTTTTTTTTTTTATTTTACCATAAGTTATTGGGGTACAGGTAGTATTTGGTTACATAAGTTATTTAGTGGTGTGTACATCTTCTTTTGAGAAATGTCTGTTCAGATCATCTGCCCATTTCTTAATAGGAATGGTTTTTTCCTGTTGAGATGTTTAAGTTCCTTATATATTCTGGATATTAATCCCTTGTTGGATGAACAGTTTACAGATGTTTCCCCCAATTCTGTGTGTTGTCTTTTCACTCTGTTAATTGTTTCCTTTGCTGCACAAAAGTTACAGTGTTGTCTTTCCACTCACCACCATGTCCTATCAGGTGCCAAATGCTACAGATTTCGTCCTCCCCAAGCTGCTCCCACCCACCCCTCCCTCTCTTTATGCAGAACCCTGGAAGCCCCATATGCTTCCAAGAACCACTGCCCATTTGGCCCCACAGCTTCTGCTGTCAGATCTGGTGTCTTCAAGCACAGCTAGAACCAGCCTTCTCTGCTCAAAAACTCCTGGTGGCTCCTTTTTTTTTTTTTTTTTTTTTTTGCCACCCAGACTCGAGTACAGTGATGTAATTACAGCTCACCGCAGCATCCCTGGGCTCAAGCGATCCTCCCACCTCAGTCCTCCCCAAGTAGCTGGGACTACAGGTACACACCACCATACCTGGCTAATTTTTTTTATTTTTTGTAGAGATGGGGTGATATGGTTTAGCTGGCTGTGTCCCCACCCAAATTTCATCTTGAATTCCCACATGTTGTGGGAGGACCTGGTGGGAGGTAATTTAATCATGGGGCCAGGTCTTTCCCATGCTGTTCTCGTGATAGTGAATAAGTCTCACAACATCTGATGATTCTCTAAGGGAGAGTTTCCCCTGCACAAACTCTCCCTTTTTGCCTGCTGCCACCCATGTAAGACATGACTTTGCTCTTCCTTGCCTTCTACCATGATTGTGAGGCCTCCCCAGCCATGTAGAACTGTAAGTCTATTAAACCCTTTTTCCTGTATAAGTTACCCACTCTCTGGTATGTTTTTATCAGTAGCATGAAAATGGACTGATACATGGGGTCTCGTCATATTGCCCAGGCTAGTCTCGAACTTCTGGGTTCAAATGATCCTCCCACCTTGGCCTCCCAAAGTGCTAGGATTATAGGTGTGAGTCACCGTACCTGGCTGGTTCCTTTTTGCCTAAAACTTTAACTCCCAACTTCTAGCCTGACACTCAGAGACCTCCCTATATGACCCCATACTTCTTCAGCCTTCCTGCTCCCTGCTCTCCAACTACTCCAGGCTCCAGACAAATGGAGCCACCTCAAGCTGTTCCCAAGTCACCACCATTTGTCTCTTCCCAATGCCAGGAACCTTTGTCCCTCACACACTCCACTCTGTTACCTCATAAGATGGAATTCTCCCCCACAGCACAGGCTAGAGGCTGAAATCCAAGCTCCAACACCTACCTGCATATGTCCTTAGCCTGTCAGATTTGTCATGTGCAAAAACAATGACACCTAAAGCATTGGACTGTAGTGACAAATACATCTATCTCTATAAAGCCTCCTTCACAGAGCCTGCACAAGGTAGGGGCCCTATAAATGGTGTCTTCTTACTGCCAGCCACCTCTCCTGAAGGCACAGCCCAAGGCCACTCTTCTGATGAAAGCTTTACTGATCCCTGCCCCCCATCTAGGCTGCCTTTGTACTTAGACTACTTTGTAATGGAGTTGATCATGTACCTGCCTTTCCCCCCAACTAGGGTGGAAGGTCCTGAAGAGGAAGAGCAGAATCTCACATCTTTGCATTCCTGAAGTATCCTGGCTGGCATTACACACGTAGGAGGTCTTGAATCATATCAGTTCAATTAACTCTGATTTTATGCATGCTAAAGCGCCCTGCTCATTAGTTGGTCATTAGTTCACTAGACAGAGATAACAGGAATCTAGCCTCCACTGAGCACATCCCTGGTTAAAGGATTACAGACAGAGTCTCTCTTCATCAACTGCCCAGCTTATCAACCAAGGATAGGCATGTTCACCTTCCACGAACTGTCATTTTATTATCAAATAACGGTGGTGGCTGGGCATGGTGGCTCATGCCTGTAATCCCAGCACTTTGGGAGGTGGAGGTGGGTGGATCACATGAGGTCAGGAGTTTGAGACCAGCCTGACCAACATGGAGAAACCCCATCTCTACTAAAAATACAAAAAATTAGCTGGGTGTGGTGGCACATGCCTGTAATCCCAGCTACTTGGGAGGCTGAGGTAGGAGAATCACTTGAACCCAGGAGATGGAGGTTGCAGTGAGTGGAGATCATACCATTGCACTCTAGCCTGGGCAACAAGAGTGAAACTCTGTCTCAAAAAATAATAATAATAATAAAATAATGGTGGTTACTGTCAAAACAAACACACAACACTGCACACCCAGAAGAGTCCAGCCTAACAAAGCCAATGTCTTGGAGGGTGTTTTATAAACCCCAACCCAGCACAGGGCACTGGGAAAAGTCCCAGTCTTCTCATTCCTCATTCTTGCCCCCTACTCTTCAGCTCCAAAATGGCCACTTTACACATCAAGCCTAACAGAGGAATGCAGGCTTTTCTGAAAAATCATATTCACATTTGAAAGACAAAGACATGTCATCATCTAGCAGACTCAAAACAGTATGGTAGATGCGTTAAGGCATGTAGCCTTAATGATGTGCATTTACAGTCCATCAAAGCAGTCAGTCAACAAATGGGTCCAAGAAGAGTTTCAAGAATCCTTGAAGTAACACAGCTGGAATACTAATGGATTAGAATCTCTCATGGAGGAATGCTAAAAAGGCCAACCCTTGCTGAGATTCAGAAGATCTGGCATGTTCACTTTTTTCTAAGGATTTTATTTCTGTATAGTCCTATCAAGTGGCCTTACATTTACAAGGCATTGCCATTCCCCCTCCCCCAAAAAGACATCTTTGTTCTTCTAATTATTAAGTGTAATGCACATTCACTGTACAAAAATCTGGGTTTTCCTAACCCCTACTCACTACGTTACCATCATCTCTCCATGCCAATAAGAATAGGTCTCCATAATTCCTTTTTCTTTTTTTTCCAGAGACACAGTCTCACTCTGTCACCCCAGGCTGGAGTGCAATGGCATGATCACAGCTCACTGTAGCCTCGAACTCTTAGGCTCAAATGATCCTCCCACCCAAGTAGCTAGGACTACAGGCATGCATCACCATGCTTGGCTGATTTTTTAACTTCTTTTAGAGATGGGGGTCTCACTATGTTGCCTAGACTGGTCTCGAACTGTATCTCCGTGATGTTTTGGGTTTTTTTTTTTTTTTTTTTGAGACAGGGTCTCGCTTTGCCACCCAGGCTGGAGTGCAAAGTGCCAGGCTGGCACCATCATGGCTCACTGCAACCTCTACCTCCCAGGCTCAAGTGATCATCCCACCTCAGCCTTCAGAGTAGCTGGGACTTCAGGCGCACACCACCATGTCCAGCTAATTTTTGGTTTTGGTTTTGGTTTTTTGTAAAGATGGGGGTTTCACTGTGTTACCAGTCTGGATCTCCATAATTCTTAATGGCTGTGTATGAGTCCACTGTTTGAATATGCCAGGATTTATTATACTGATCCTTTAAGATGGTCATTGGACATGTTTTCAATTCACCTGTATTATAAACGTCATCAACTAAACAACCTCCTACATGTCATTGGTGCACTAATTTTTCCTTAAGATAAAATCTTAGACATGGAACTTCAAGGTCAAGAGTTACACAGTTTTAAGCCTTTTGATATCTATATTACCAAATTGTCTTGAGAAAGACTTATCAATGTTGATAAGTCTTTCTCAAGAACAATTTGATAATACAGACATCAAAGTGTAAATAAAAGTCTATATTTACACTCCAATCAGCAACAAGAGTCTAATGTTTGAAATCACCTATTTACCCATACTTTTTAAATAAGGCATTATCAATGTTTTACATTTTTGCCAAACTAAGATTCTAGTGATAAGTGATTTCTAGTGAGATTAAGCATCTTTTCGTGTGTAGTGGAATCCTGCATACTACCGCTCTAACCAGGACTCGCTTTTTCCTTAGAAACTACTTCCCCATTTATTATCTCCATCCTTCCTGGCTGTAACAAGAGCTTCCATGTTTGCTTGGGGTTTTTTTGTTGTTGTTTGTTTGTTTTTGGTTTTTGTTTTTTTGTGGTTTTTTTTGAGACCAAGTCTCACTCTGTCACCCAGGCTGGAGTGCAGTGGCACTATCTCAGCTCACTGCAAACCTCCGCCTCGCAGGTTCAAGAGATTATTCTGCCTCAACCTCTTCCCTAGTAGCTGGGTTTACAGGCATGTGCCACCACGCCCAGGTAATTTTTGTATTTTCAGTAGAGATGGGGTTTTGCCATATTGCTCAGGCTGGTCTCAAATTCCTGGACTCAAGCGATCCATCCACCTCAGCCTCCCAAAGTGCTGGGATTATAGACGTGAGCCACCCCCACCCAGCCTATTATATACTAAATTTTTATATATACTAGGGCTTACATCTGGACTTCGTATCTTATTTATATTCTTTATTTGGTTTCTGCGATCAGTAGGGCATTATTCCTATGTGAGGATAAAGATACAGAGAGGCAGACCAGGTGTGGTGGCTCACATCTGTAATCCTAGCACTTTGGGAGGCCAAGGAGGGTGGATCACCTGAGATCGGGAGTTAAGATGAGCCTGGCCAACATGGTGAAATGCCGTCTCTACTAAAAATACAAAAATTAGCCAGGTGTGCTGGCAGGTGCCTATAAACCCAGCTACTTGGGAGGCTGTGGCAGGAGAATCACTTGAGCCCAGGCGGCCAACTTTGCAGCGAGCCAAGATCACACTACTACACTCCAGCCTGGGAAACAGCGAGACACCATCTCAAAAAAAAAAAAAGGATAGAGGCCAGGCATGGCGGTTCATACCTGTAATCCCAGCACTTTGGGAGGCCAAGGCAGGTGGATCATTTGAGGTAAGGAGTTTGAGACCAACCTGAACCTGACCAACATAGTGAAACTCATCTCTACCAAAAGTACAAAAAAAAAAAAAAAAAAAAAAAGGCAGGCGTGGTGTCAGGCGCCTGTAATCCCAGCTACTCAGGAGGCTAAGACAAGAGAATCACCTGAACCCAGGAGGCGGAGGTTACAGTGAGCTGAGATCACACCACTGCACTCCAGCCTGGGCAAGAGTGAGAATGTGTCTCAAAAAAAAAAAAAAAAAAAGAAAAAAGGAAAAGACACAGAGACGCAAAGTTACTAGCCTTGTGGTATCCGGCAGATTAGCAACAAAGCTAGGACAGAGCTGGTATCACCAGTCTGCACCTTTTGCTACTTCCAGCTGTAGAAAAATTAAGCAGAAGAGAATCAGCAGGCTTGAACCTGGGAGGCAAAGGTTGCAATGAGCCAAGATTGCTCCACTACACTCCAGCCTGGGTGACAGAGCTAGACTCTGTCTCAAGAAAAAAATAAAAATTAAGAAAAAAAAAAGAGGAGAATCAGCACTCCTCTCTCCACATCACTCTAAACTATAAAATCTGTGCATCACCAGGAACATGGCGGGCATCTAGACAAAGCTTGCAAGAGAATGCAGAAGTGGGTGAGGATTTGCCAGGAGCCCACAAGAGTGCTTGGTAGGGCCCATTCCCCCTCCCAACCTCTTCCCCTGTGTATGACAACAGTGTCCCCAACAACAAGCCTTAAAAAGTAGGTAATATCGGCTGGGCACGGTGGCTCATGCCTATAATCCCAGCACTTTGGGAGGCCAAGGTGGGCAGATCACAAGGTCAGGAGATGGAGACCATCCTGGCCAATATGGTGAAACCCCATCTCTGCTAAAAATACAAAAATTAGCTGTGCATGGTGGTGCATGCCTGTAAACTCAGCTACTTGGGAGGCTGAGGCAGGAGAATTGCTTGAACCAGGGAGTCGGAGGTTGCAGTGAGTCAAGATTGAGCCACTGCACTCCAGCCTGGTGACAAAGCGAGAGTCCATCTCAAAAACAAACAAACAAAAAAAAGTAGGTAATACCTATCACTCTCTCACTCCTTGTGGGATGTCTTCAAGTCCACATGGCAATGTTTCCATTACTCACGTCTAGATGGAAAATTCTTACATTTTCTCAGTAATATTTACTTATTGTTTTCTTTGGCCAGACAGAGTACTGTGTATTTTTAAACTTTCCAAGAAGACAGTTTATTAAGATAATACAGTGTAGGATAATCAAACTGTTTATTTTTGACTTTTGATTTAATCTACCTTTCTATAATCTACTAAAGAAAATACTAGAATCATGCATTTGCCTTTCTTGGATTGCGGGAATCAGTTAAATTAGCAGCAGTGGGGGGAGTTTTTTTCCTGTTTATTTCTACTACAAATGTAACCCCACTTGGCTCTCATTCTTTCCTTGGGTAATTTCTATTTTAATGTGTAATGCCTGCTCTTCAAATTAACATCAAATTTTATTCTGAAGTACCCACAGTTGAATTATTATCATTGGAAAATACACCTGCAAACTCTCAGGATTTGAAGGGTGAGAAGAGCCCCCAGGATCGCCTGGCCAAGCTGCACATTCATGTAGTTAAGGAAGGTTTCGTTGGAGAGGAGCCACACAGCACGTGAGAGGCACATTCTCCTTTTCCCTTTAAACTTCTCATAGAGCCATGATCGAGCTTTCAATGAAATGGAAACACCTTGCCTCAATGCACAGCAAGAGAAGATATCATACTACCTCAAAAGTTAAAAAGTGGCTGACTGGGCCAGGCAGAGTGGCTCACACCTGAATCCCAGCACTTTGGGAGGCTGAGGCAGGTGGATCACCTGAGGTCAAGAGTTCGAGACCAGCCTGACCAACATGGTGAAACCCCTCTCTACTAAAAAAATACAAAAGTTAGCCAGGCATGGTGGCGGGCGCCTATAATCCCAGCTACTCAGGAGGCTGAGGCAGGAGAATCATTTGAACCCAGGAGGGGGAGATTGCAGTGAGCCGAGATTACCCCACTGCACTCTAGCCTGGGCAACAGAGCAAGACTCCAACTCAAAAAAAAATAAATTAAATTAAATTAAAATAAACAAATAAAAGTGGGTGACTGGATCCCACTTCCGGCAAGTTATTAAGCCTTGAGCTTTGCCAGATGTTAGCAACAAACCATTCCTACCTGCTAACAAACTTGACCCTAGGGTTGGTTATGTCTGTTACTTGCCTGCAACACACAATGAGAGTACAGCCTGGGAATCTGGAGGGCAGGGTTCTGGCTTTGTTTGCTTGCCTTTGTTTTTTAAGAGACAGGGTCTCACTGTGGTGGTCAGACTGGAGTGCAGTGGCTATTCACAGGCACGATCATAGCACACTGCAGCCCAGAACTCCTGGCAATAGCAATCTTCCTGCCTCGGGAGGTAGCTGGGACTACAGGTGCATGCCACTGTCCTGACTTGGAGTTCTGGTTTTAGTTCTACAGGGGGCATCATAGTTGTCTTCTAATATTAGAAGGGCCCCCTCAGGCGAAGAGTGGTGCATTTATCCTGGATATCTCCAAAGAGCAGAACCAGGACCTAATGGGTTAACTTGGTACCAAGCACACCAGGTCTTGATAGGCAGACTTGGGTTTACCTTTAGCATCTGGTTAGGCCCAGGAAGATACAAAGAAAAAGCCCTGGTGCCAGCCTTCAGGAAGTCTACAAATTAGTGGGTGAGGCAAGAAGCCTATCTAACATATATACATAATATTATAGATACTTTTAATCCAGTGGTTCGAAATGGGATAGACTGCTTAGAAGAAGGTATGAGTTCCCCATCTCTAGAAAGATTTGAGCAGAAGACAGAAACCAACCATCACGGAAGCGCAGAGTACTATTTGGGGGACCCAGTCAGAGTGGTCTCGATCTCTGAGATAATCTTAGAAGGCTCTCAGAAAAACCCACCAGCTGCAAGGTTCTACAGAGCAGTGGTTCCCACACCTGGTTCACCCTCAGAACCTCCCATTTTAAAAATACAGGCTCTCCCCCAAGAGCTGCTGCTTCAGTACAGACAGGGCCTGTGTTCCAGGGTTCACTGTGTCCTCCAAAGAAGATTATGTTGAAGTCCTAACCCCCAGTACCTCAGAATGTGACTTTATTTGGAAATAGGATCTTTACAGAGGTAATCAAGTTAAAATGAGGTCATTCAAGTGGGCCATGGTCCAAGAGCACTGGTGTCCTGATACAAAGGATAAATCTGGACACAGGGACAGATGCACAAGAGGAAGAGACACAGGGAGAAGACAGCCACCAACAAGCCAAGGAGAGAGGCCTGGAACAGGTCTTCCCCTGGGACCTTCAGAGGGGAGCATGGCCCTGTGCACACCTCGAACATCTGGCCTCCAGAACTGTGCGACAATAGATGTCTGTGGTTCTAAGCCACCCAGCTTGCAGTGCTTTGTCACGTATCCCTAGGAAACATGCAGCCTGGAGATGGATGTTAGACTCACAGAGCTGCCCTGGAGGAAAATCCAGGCCAGGGGACCCATCCTGCTTTGGAACCTCTTTCCGCTCCTGCATAGCCGCCCATGTGGGCCTCTTTTGACCCTCAGATCCCTTCTCTGGGGAAGGAAGGAGCTGGCTTCAGTGTGAGGAGCTCCCTCGCACACTCTGACATGACAGGGAGCCCACAGCCTCAGCACCCAGTGAAAGGGCAGCCCTTCCCCATGCAGAGTGAGCTCACACATCTGCAAATGTTTCCAGGAGGAAAATGCTACTCTCCTCCAATTGCCACAAAATGACTGAAGGTCCTGGAGCTCTGGACTATATCCTCATGCCAAGCTTATCTCGGAGGGAGGCAGAGCAGGATGAAGGGCCAGTGACTGGTTTTGTGTCGTGTTGTTTTCATGGGCGTTTTCTGTTCTCAGGTGGGACCCCTGGAGCCCTAGTCTAGGTCAATTCCGTGCAAACCTATAGTCAAAGCAGTGACCAGCAGAAGAGCTACAGAACCCCACAGAGGAGGATACTGTGCCAGATCAAAGACAGGGCAAAAGACCTCAGGAGGACGGACACCAGCACAGGCAGTGCCTGGAGGGGGATCAGGAAGGATGCCCCTTCCTCAAGGCACTTTCTGCTCCCCCAACCTAATACATTTACAAATCTGCCAGCTTTAGGATGGGAACAATGCCTCCCTCAGAATTGTACAGTGCACAACGAAATGCGAAAGCCCACCAACATGAAAAATGAAGCATGGGTTAGCACCACAGGAACAAGGGGAAGTGGCTCCCTTGGTGTGTGATCTTGGAAAACCACTTCACCTCTCCTGAGCTTGATTTCCTTCTTTCTCAAACTAGAATAATAATAACAGCCACAGCAACAACAATTCCCAGGCCTACCGCACAGGGTTGTGCTGAGGATCAGCAGTGAGAGATCAGGACGCCTTTACAAAGCTCAGGGCTTGTTTTCTAAACACACCGCCTGCCTGATTTACACATGCAAAACCCAAGGGCAATTGAAAAGTCATCCACAACTAAAGTCTTTGACTAAACTCAACCTGAATTTCCTTAATTCAAACTTTGAATACCATAGAAAAGATGACTGATTACTCAGAGGTGAGGGATGTTGAGTCCCAAAGGTCTCAGAAATGTCATGTCACATGTATCACACTCCTTTCTCATAAGAAAATCTACATTGTACATCTCTAGGGTCACTGAAGCCTATTTCACAAATTATTATGATTCTTCCCGAAGGGGATGTTATTAGGCAGATACTCCCACAGGAGAAAAACACACACACACACACACATACACACACACAGAGAAGTCTTTAAAATAAGTACATAAAGATGAATATATCATGAGTAGGATATTCCTTTATATTATACTTAAAAATTAGAGACTTTAAATGGCCCGCTCTAGGAGCTTGGTTAAATCTATTATAAAACTAGTGAAAGACAATGAAAAACACAGACCCCTTTAGAATTGGATAACCCCTAAGAGTCTGCTAGAACATACCCGGCATTCCACTGAAACAGCATTCAGCTTCCAAGGTCTTTCACAATTTTTCCTGACACCCATCCATTTCATGGGAAACTATAAACACAGATATGGAAAGGTTCTGCAACATACTGTGGACTGAAAACAGCTGCAGAACAGTGTGTATACTGGGACCCATTTTGTGTAAAGTTCTATCTAGATGTTCATACGGGCATATACAGAGACTTGGAAAAACGTTTCACCTACATGCTGACACTAATTATTTCTGAGTGGTGGGTGGCAGCCGTGGTGCATGGGAAGAAAGAGATTTTTACTTTTTTCTAGATGCTTTACATGGTCCTTTGGACTTTTTTGTTTTGTTTTGTTTTGAGATGGAGTTTCACTTTGTCGCTCAGGCTGGAGTGCAGTGGCACGATCTCGGCTCACTGCAACCTCTGCCTCCCCGGTTCAAGTCATTCCCTTCAGCTTCCCGAGTAGCTGGGACTATCGGTGTGTGCCACCACACCCGGGCTAATTTTTTTGTATTTTTAGTAGAGACGGGGGTTCGCCATGTTGACCAGGCTCTTTTTGACTTACCTCAGGTCGTCTGCCCACCTCAGCCTCCCAAAGTGCTGGATTATAGGGGTGAGCCACCATGTAAGCCTGGACTTTCTTTAGTGAGTATTACCTTTGCAATTTTTTTTTTTTTTTTTTTTTTTTTTTTTGAGACAGAGTCTCACTCTGTCACCCAGGCTGGAGTACAGCAGCGCAATCTCGGCTCACTGCAAACTTCGCCTCCTGGATTCAAGTGATTCTCCTGTCTCAGCCTCCCGAGTAGCCAAGATTACAGGCACATGCCACCATGCCTGGCTAATTTTTATATTTTTAGTAGAAACGGGGTTTCGCCATGTTGGCCAGGCTGGTCTTGAACTCCCGAACTCAGATGGTCCACCAACTCGGCATCCCAAAGTGCTGGGATTACAAACATAAGCCACCATGCCCAGCCTCTGAAATGTTTTTACCTACCAAAAAGACTAGCAAAAATACTGAGGACCATGATATAGAACAGTCGCCACGAGGTGCTGGAGCGTAAACTAAGAGGTGCACCTGAAGACTAGCCCTCACCTCTGTAACCCATGGAACCATCCAAGGAAATCGGGTTTCTCCTTCCTTAATTTATATTTTGCTATATATTATAGAGAATTAAGCTTTAATTTGTAAAAGTCCCTCTAATTGGATACTGCTGAAGGAAAGCCATCTGGGACAAGTATCTAGGCCTGGTGCATTCCATCCCAAGCAATGGTTAGTGGTTTGGAGAATGAGTGTGCGGCAAAATAACCAGTGGTTACTAATTATTATATATCACAGGGCTTGGCACCATCCATAAAGCCTCATCATGTTGGCCTCTTCCTCTTCAGAGAGGATTACAGAATTGACGGTTTAGAAATTCTTCCTCCAAGTTAACATACGTTTTCCTTGTCTTAATTGGATCCAGCCTCCCTGCCCATGAGCAGAAAGGCAATTTTTCTTTAACGATTACATCCTTCAAATGCCAGGTCATCAGCCATCCCTAGATCTGGAAGGATCCCACTGCTTGGCTTCCTCTTTTCTTTCCATTTGCTCAGCCTCATTCTAGCAGTGATGTGAAAAGCATGTGAAGCTCACATCCAAAGTTACCTTCAATTTGGCCAAAAAAGGGATGAGTGTTACCGGCATGAGACATCTCCTACTCACACAGAGCCTCAGAATTGGGGAGAACTGTTTGCCCCAAATGTTTGGCCTAATGCAAATATTTATTTCTTCCAAAATGACTAAAACAAACCACTTCCAAATTAGGGGGGGAGGGGGAGTTTGCCAAACATTTTTCACAGTTAAGACAAACATTTGGAAAACATTTTGCAATTTGCCCTATAACCTTAGTTAACCTTTCTTAACCATGCTGAATCATTTCCTAATGTACCATCTATTGTGACACCAAGGCCATTTCTTGAGGATATCACTTTCTTGGCTCTCTTCTTCACCATCACATAACATAAATACAGGTTGAATATCCCTTATCTAAAATACTTGTGACCAGAAGTGCTTTGGATTTCTGATTATTTTTGGATTTTGGAATACTTGCATTATATTGGTTGAGCATCCCAAATCTGAAAATCTAAAATCCAAAATGTTCCTATGAGTCAAGAGTGGTGGCACGCACCTATAGTCCCAGCTACTTAGGAGGCTGAGGCAAGAGGATAGCTTGAGTGCAGGAGGCCAAGGCTGCAGTGAGCTAAGCTATGATGGTACTACTGCACTCCAGCTTAGGCAACAGAGTAAGACCCTGTCAAAAAAAAAAAAGTCCAGGCACGGTGGCTCACACCTGTAATCCCAGCATTTGGGAGGCTGTGGCAGGCAGATCACGAAGTCAAGAGATCAAGATCATCCTGGTCAACATGGTGAAACCCCATCTCTACTAAAAATACAAAAATTAGCTGGGCATGGTGGTGCACACCTGTAGTCCCAGCTACTCAGGAGGCTGAGGCAGGAGAATCGCTTGAACCCAGGAGCTGAGGTTACAGTGAGTGGAGACCATGCCACTGCACTCCAGCCTAGCAACAGAGCAAAAGACTCTGTCTAAAAAAAAAAAAAAAAAAAAAAGGGGAAAAGCTCCAATGATCATTTTGCATGCATCATGTTGGTATTCAAAAAGTTTCAGATTTTGGATTTCAGATTCTTGGATTAGGAATACTCAACCTGTGTAGGTAACATCAGTCACTCATTCTGGAAATATTTTTTGAACACCTACTATGTTCCAGGAACACAATTCATCAGACACACACATCCCCAATCTGTGACAGCTGCCTTAGTGGCATCAACCCACGACAGCATTTGGCTTGATAGAAGCTGGATGCTCAGATATCCTTTGCTATTCAAGTCAATGGCCCAATCCTTTGTCCACACTCCACCCCTATTCTTCCTAGAGCTAAGAGTTCCATCTCCTGGGATGTTACGTATCCCAACAAGTTCCTCCTGAGTGTATTAACAGAAAACATTAAGACCAAGCAGGACCCATTTCTGCATCAGCCACTTAAAGCTGTTCTTCCTGAGCCATTTGTTGACCCTTCTCCAGCTTGTTTCCATTTTCAGAAGCAGTGCTAAGACCGATGCCAGGATGGAATTCCATTTTCAGAATGAGGTTTCACAAGACTTTTTATCAGACATGCAGAGCAATTACACTGGCTGGGTTCTTTTCATCCAGCAGTTGGGTAATTCTATCTCCCCACCCCCTCCCCCCCCCTTCCCTTCCTTAGTGAGTGGTTAAGTTCAGAGCTATACCTTCTCTGTAGGAGCAGATCAAAGGCATAGCTTCCTGTGCCCTAATCATCAGGGAGTGACATCATGCTGCCTTCCCACCAGGATCTCAAGTCTCACAGTGGACCCTCAAGGAAGTGCATGGCTCTTACACATTCCCTTGCCTCACAAAGCCCCCTGAAGAGCAGAGGTGCAACATTAACACAACACACACACACACACACACACACACACACACACACACACGAGTTGACATGGTTTCTAAATGCACATACTCAAGGTTATCACTGAAAAATGGCAAGGGATTCATCTGGAAAGAGCTTTTCTAGGGGAAAGGCCACTTCAGACCCTCTGTTTGGGGAGGGGTGAGGATGCCCTGCAGTCTGCAAGAAAACCCTCCTCACCTCCCCCTCTCTAACCCCCTACCTGGGTAGTAAGTAAAGAGAGCTGCAGAGACCTGAGCCTACACATAAGGTGCCACTGTCAGGCAGAGGTTACTGAGGGCAAGAACCTCCTAACGAGTGGTAAGTGCCCAGGGAAGCAGGGTGCAGGGCAGATGGGAGCCATGCGTGGTGAGCCAGCAGGAACTGGCATGCCCACTGCCCACCTTCTTGCATCTGCCAAGGAACAGAGGGTAATGTTGCTGCCAATGATGTGGCCCACACCTAAACTCCCATGACTGTCCCCACCACCACAACCCATGGGGCTTCACATCCTGTCCCTTGGGGGCAATTCACCATGTTGGTCAGGCTGGTCTTGAACTTCTGAGCAAAAGTGATCCACCTGCATTGGCCTCCCAAAGTGCTGGGATTACAGGTGTGAGCCACAATGCCTGGCCATTTTTGTTTTTTGGAGTGATAGGGGTCCTGCTATGTTGCCCATGCTTGTCTTAAACACCTGGCCTCAAGCAGCCTCCCAAAGTGCAGGGGTTACAGGCATGAGCCACCACGCTGGCCATGACTCCCTTTCTTTCATCTCAGTTTCCCCATCTGTTAAACCAAGGTAACCTCTATGTGGGAAACGCAGGACAGGGGGAGTAGACCAGCTGAGAAGGCTCTGGGAAGCCAAGGCACCAGGAGCTCTGTGGTCTCTGCCACTTCACGACAGAGGAATGTTCTTATCTGTTTATCTCAGCTTATCTGTTTATCCTTGCTTTCTGCACGGCCCCGGGAAGTTGTCCTTGGAGTTCATTTCATCACCGCCTTTTTTAAAAAAATTCTTGATATTCTACAGATTACAAGTTCTTAGAAACATGGTAGGCCCTATCAAAACTGGCCTAGTTTACGACTACCTGCTGCCAGCAGGATGTCACCAGTTGACTCTGGTACAACTTCAGATAGAGTCCCTTGCTTCAGACACCAGAGAACAAGCAACAAACTGTTTTATTGTTTCAAATCCTTATGCTCCTTTCTAAGTGCGCTCTAAGTTGTTGTTAAATGTTTCAAATCTCACAAGAAACAGTTTTTCAGGAGAAACCATTTTTAAGTGGATACAATTACAGTGTGTTTCTTTGGCGTCTTTAAATATACCTTCTTCCTGATATCTCCCTAGTTCAGAAACAATGAAAACCCCCATTTTAGATCACCTGCCTGTGGAGATTTCTTTCTATTCTTTCTGCAGATCTGCCACACTTATGCAACTTAATTGTTTTTGTTTTTTTTTTTTTTAAATAAAATGACCGATTTAAAATATTCCCACATTAAGAATTTCAAGAAGGAACATGGGCTCTGTATGTGTCTATATCACACATTTAATTTGAATCAGGAAAGTCAGTTGCTCAATTTAGGCAAATTTTCCAACAAGATATGAAAAAAGGGGTGGAGGAGGATATGGTAGCTTACACCCCCCACCCCCTGCCACCATCCATGATTGTCCCTGACCTGAATTTCCCTCTTAAGTGAGTCAGTTCCAACTTCCAACCCCTGCCTTCACCCCCTCCACCACTGTCTGGCTCCTCCCCTTCCTCAGTCTCTTCTTCATTCCCCGTACCCCAACTCCCTGATTTTCTCCTACCCATTTCTCCCTCTCATCACTCTTCCTCACTCCCCATACCCCTTCCCTGATTTTCTCCTTCTCCCCCAACTCCCTGCCTCCCTCTGCTTCTTTTAACTTTCCCTAATTTTTCATGTCAGAAGTCATAGGTTATCATGTTCACTAAAGACACAGAACCCTCTAGAGAAGCTCTGTCCCAGTGAGCCTTCTGCAATGATGGGAATGTTCTATATACATGGCCCAATACAGTGGCCACTAGCCACATGTGGCTGCTGAGCACTAGAAATGTAGTTTGCATGCTTCAGGAACATAATTCCTAACTTTAATTAATTTAAGTATAAATAACCACATACAGCTAGTGGCTACCATGTTGGACAGAGCCCCCGAAGAGGACCAGATGCCTTTAATCTTTTTGTTCATTTCCAGTGACAGGCTATGTCAAAGGATATACCCAGGCCATTCCCAACAGAAAGCCAGAAAGGAAGACGGTCTCCACCGTCTTCACTCCAGAACTGCAGCCAGTCCACTTGCCCAGGCCTCTGCCCTGAACAACTGCTCTGCCTGGAAGGCACCACAGCACACCAGTTTTCCTTTTGGATCCTGTCATTCCTCAATCAAAGGGTCTTCCCACCATTGTTTTTAATGGCTTCTATTTCTAGGAACAGATCTTCATAAAAACGAAGTGTTGGCTGGGCATAGTGGCTCACACCTGTAGTCCCAATATTTTGGGAGGCCAAGGTGGATGGATTGCTTGAGCCCAGGATTGAGTTAGAGACTAGCCTCGGCAACATGGCAAAATCCCATCTACAAAAGTACAAAAATTAGCCAGGCATGGTGGCGAAGCCTGTAGTCCCAGCTACTCAGGAGGCTGAGGTGGGAGGATCACTTGAGCCCAGGAGGTCGAGGTTGCAGTGAGCTAAGCTTGCACCACTGTACTCCAGCCTCGGTGACAGAGCAAGACCCTGTCTCAAAAAAAAAAACAAAAACAAAAAAACCCCGCAGTACCCCAGAAAATTAGCAGTTGTCTTCCAGATTCAGCTCTGTCCCTCAAGTATAACCTTTTAATTATGCTTAAATCACATACTGGTCCTCGGACCACTGTCCAAATTCTAGGCACAGCAGAGTCAATACAGTCTGCATAGCTAAGGAGGTCACACCCCATTCAGCCTCAGCTCTTCCGGAAAAAATTCCAGTACTGCTCACACCTAGCTGACCAGTTAAAAAACATAAAAACAGACCAAGTACGGTGGCTCATGCCTGTAATCCCAGCACTCTGGGAGGCCAAGGTGGGCAGATCACCTGAGGCCAGGAGTTTGACACCAGCCTGGCCAGCATGGTGAAACCGCATCTCTACCAAAAACACAAAAATTAGCCAGGTGTGATGGCAGGCACCTGTAATCCTAGCTACTCAGGAGGCTGAGGTAGGAGAATCACTTGAATCCAGGAGGCAGAGGTTACAGTGAGCCCAGATTGCACCACTGCACTCTAGCCTGGGTGGCAGAGAAGACTCTGTCTCAAAACAAAACAAAACAAATGTAAAAACAGAATGGTGGTACCCAACTGCATCTTTTCACTCATTTCATTGCATTTATCTAAGGCTGACACCCAAATGTTACCTCTGCACTGGGTCCTTTGACAACCAAATGCTGAATAAAAAAATTTTACCCTTGTAAGACTTTCAGAAGACTATTCAAGAATGGTTTCCTCAAAATGAAAAATGGGAGTGGGGGGAAGGGTTCAGTCAGGAAGTAAGGACTTTCTCTTTTAAAAGTAGTATGATAAACACAAAATGAAATGCTTCCTCCAGTGTTTGGATGGTAATAAAAAGGAATGGCATTATCTCTGCCTCTCAAAAATACATCTTCTCAATATCTAGAATATTTTTAAATAAAAATTTCTACTGAAATATAACAGTATATGTTTTAAAGTAGAAATCAATCCTATTATTTAAGGCCATAATACATTTGGATCTTTTTTTTTTTTCTGAGATGGAGTCTCACTCTGTCACCCAGGCTAGTGTGCAGTGGCCTAATCCTGGCTCACTGCCACCTCCGCCTCCCGGGTTCAAGTGATTCTCCTGCCTCAGCCTTCCAAGTAGCTAGGATTACAGGCAAGTACCACCACATCCAGCTAATTGTTATATTTTTAGTAGAGGCGAGATTTCACCACATTGGCCAGGCTGATCTCGAACTCCTGACCTCAGGTGATCTGGCCACCTCGGCCTCCCAAAGTGCTGGGATTACAGGCGTGAGCCACTGCGCCAGGCCCATTTTAATCATTTAAAATCATGCCTTCATACCCTTGTCTTTACTATTCTATTCTATTCATTTATTTATTTATTTTTAGAGACAGGGTCTCCTGTGTTGCCCAGGCTAGAGGGCAGTGGCTATTCACAGATGCAATCCCACTGCTGATCAGCATAGGAGTTTTTACCTGTTCAGTTTCCCACCAAGCCAGTTCACCCCCTCCCTAGGCAACCTGGTGGTCCCCACTCCCAAAAGGTCACCATATTGATGCCGAGCTTACTACAGATACCCAATAGGCATAGCTCACTCCAGACCAGGACTCCTGGGCTCAAATGATCTTCCTCAGCCTCCAGAGTAGCTGGGACCACAGGCTGTGCCACCTCACTTGGCTTCACTGTTCTATTTTGATGTGAGAAATGGGTGCTAAGGGTTGTATGATTGAAGAAATTCCAAATTCTCTTCTCAGTGAGTCACCTATTGGTAGTCACTTTCTGTTTTCTCAAGTTTAACCTATGAGTTGCATGACCTATGGCAATAATGCCTTTTTGTAACCAGAAGACTTTTTTATTTCAAAAATGTCTAGACATTATAACACTTTATCTTGCACTGCAAACATACTGGCAACAAATATTAACTTTAAGTATTGCCTGGATGGTTTTATTTAAAACCTCCCAGATATGGATTGAATAGCCCTTGGTAAAGGTGAATTTGGTTAAACATTCAGCTGCTCCTGAAATTCACTTTGGCATTCTGGAAGTCTTCAGCCCAGATCCAAAGGGTATCATTTAGCAAGCCACTACAAGAGTTATAGCTTCTGAAGACATAATTTAAACAAGGATTAGTTTGGGCGCTGGAAGAGTCAAGCACTTTGGAGTTTAGAATCTGACAAGCAGCAGCTAAGCTACTGAAAGATGAGAGCCTTGTGGGTATTTATCTGATGGCTTTTAAAACAGGCAGCCAGATTAACTACAATCATCATTTGAAATCTTTAAGAAAGCAAGGCCTTCTGAAAACATTGCTTTTGGTTTCTCTACCTCCAAGTTGTCAATACTGAAAAGGAAACTTTAAAAAAAAAATGAAAGGCAGTTTCATTTAACGGTATTGTGTTTAACAGGCCAAGCTGCTTTTACACACACCGAGCTGTCTTCACCACGATGAAAGCTGTCACTTGGTAAGATTAACATTAAAATTGAAGGAGAAGCTTCAGGGTGGAGTATGTATGCCTCCACATAGCCATAAGAGGGCTTTGAGCTTCAGAGATGTTCTGGTGTTCTAATAACCTAATACAGTGGTATTTTGGTTTTATCACCATGAATTAGGGTTGCAATGGAAAGAGGTCCAGGGCTTTCAGCCATGCTGTGGAATGCTAAGTCTGCCCAGGGCATAGTCTGCCCCGCATAGGGCTGGA
This sequence comes from Ateles fusciceps, assembly GCA_036589455.1. Classification (NCBI taxonomy): domain Eukaryota; kingdom Metazoa; phylum Chordata; class Mammalia; order Primates; family Atelidae; genus Ateles; species Ateles fusciceps. The sequence continues at coordinate 23,547,096 of JAZHEH010000091.1, read as the reverse complement.
TGCTGGCTCACTCCTTCCTCCTACCCTTTCTAACATCTCCCAGGCCCCAGGTTCCTAATCTTGATCATCAGGAAGATCCAACCAAGTCACAGAGGTATCTGAGGAAACAGTTCCTGTGTATTCTGATATTTGGCAATTGTCACAAATGGCAAAGTAGTTACAGTCCTAACTTCTCAATTCCTGTGCTTGCTAGTGGCTCAGGAAAATGTGATCAATATTCCTTCAGATAATATTTATTGATCAGATATGGCTACTACTGACCTGGGAAGAGAGGAAAAGCAGGGCCTTGCAAAATTTTTTCTCACCACTGTTTACTCAGAAGAAAGGCAACAGATCTAGAAGATGAGAAAAACACAAAAACCTTTACTGCAACAATAAAACCAAAAAGAAACACACAAAAGGCACTCAGCAAACACTCCTCATTATTGTTTCAACGTTTAGCTCGCCTGCCAATTTTCTGAGATTCTGAAATGTAAACAAATAGATAGATATAGTCTGGGCCTCTTTTTCATGAAATGCTTAATCACTTAGCTCATTTCCATAAACTGCCATGAATTCAGTCTCAACTTCTTCCTTTTCTTCTTTAACCACTTTTTAGGAGAGCAATCTAAAGTTCCTAAGAGTGATCGAGTTGATGTTTTCTCATGAGACTAGGACAAATAAACAACCCCCAAAATATATTTCCGTGGTTTAAAATCTTGAACGCATACCTCTACCTTTTCTTATTTTAAAATAATTGCCACAAGGGTGAAGCCTGCTTGCTATATTTTCTAATTACTAACAATGAATCATTTTACTCTAATCCACTTACAGGCTTTCTATTTTATCGCCACATTCATGTTTTCCACTTTATGTCTTATTACTGTAAGACTTTGAAGGTACAATGAATTTAGGAGCCATCTGTCTTAAGAATGCACAATAATAAGAAAAGATAGGCCCCGGTGTTACCCACCAACACGGACAACTACAAATTATTTTACAGCATTTGCAAAGTGTGCCTGTCTTTCTTCAAGGTCTGTTTCTCTATTGTTTGCGACAAATGTGACTTTTACTTGAAAACCAAATTTTACATTGTTTATGGTGTATTTTGTTAAGTGAACTAAATTAAATTTCATGTTTGCCTATTATATTTCTCATCTGTAACCATTGACAAGAATCTTTAAGAACTGTTTTTAAACCTTTTAAATAACTCAGATGTTTTTTTTTTTTTTTTGAGGAATTTTACTCTTGTTGCCCAGTCTGGAGTGCAATGACCTGATCTTGGCTCACCACAACCTCCGCTTCCCGGGTTCAAGCGATTTTCCTGGCTCAACCTCCCAAGTAGCTGGGATTACAGGCATGTGCCACCATATCCGGCTAATTTTTTGTATTTTTAGTAGAGACAGGGTTTCTCCATGTTGGTCAGGCTGGTCTCAAACTCCCGACCTCAGATGATCCACCCACCTTGGCCTCCCAAAGTACTGGGATTACAGGCGTGAGCTACCATGCCTGGCCAGATTTTTTTAACATACTGTTTTATATCAGATATTTCACTAAACTAACTGAAACCTTCATTTCTGAATATTTAAATAATATGGTTATTTGGACAATTACTAAGTTTAGTAAAATAAATTCAAATATATGAAAACTGAGAAGAAAAAAATAAATTGTTTTAATTTCTAAAAGCACCCACACTAATTAGGATATATGGGCTCAAATCTCTCATAAAGCCCCAGCCAAAGAAACCGGAAGCACTTAAAATCATGGTCTTCCTCTAGGTATAAGAGAGAAAAGGGGGAGAGATGCAAATTTTAAAATGAGGTTTCCATTAAATGATTAATTTTTCTTGTTCATGTGTCAGTCTCTCCCTGATTCCACAGGCCCTCTCCATTTCCAAGGCACCATCAAGAGCTATTTTCTCACCATGAGATGACGACCAAAGTCTCCAAGCAAAATTGAAAAAGACTTTAAAAGGAAAAAAAGTGAAAGGCACATTCTTGAGTACTTCCAATCACTGTAATTCCGTCCCAGTGGGAGTCAGTCACTCCACACAAGCCTCCAGCCTGCAGCTCTCTTCCCCAAGGCTCTGGGAAAAAAACCAATTTGTTGGCCTAACAACCAAAAATATCAGGCAGTAAATTCACGTTGGGGAGAAAATACTGGGGAAAACAATTTGGAGGGGGAAGGTGGAATTGATATCACTGCCCACTCTAAGCAAAACATTATAAAAGAAGCAGCCAAATGTTCAGGGAAGAAAAAAAGCAACTCTCAGGCAAACAAATATCTACAGCAGCAAATATGGGGGAAGATTCCCTGGGCAACAGGAGGAAACAGCGAAATTTGCAAGACTCCAGTACCATCAGACCCAGTGATTTCCCAAGAAATAATTTCAGAATGGAGGGAGAGTGAAAACTTTCCCAGCCCCCGAATCCTGAGATGTACCACCGTGTCCCACCACTAGGTGGCCAGCTGCAAAGGCTGCAACAGGGGCGGGGTGGGGGGCTATTTTCTCTGCTTCCTCGCTTTCAGGACCATTCCTCAACCCAGAGAAGAGCCCACCTGCACCCACCTTGATCCCATCCACTAAAAATGTCAGGTTGGGGCGGGGGGTGAAAAACAGCTGAGGCCTTAGAACCTGAAGTCACCAAGTAACAAGCCTCTCCTAAAAATGTGTTCCCATCAAAGCTAAGCAATGAGAGGGAGATTAACCTGTATATTTTAAACTGTCCTGGGGTTTTCAAAGCACTGCCTCCCATCGAGGCTTCTGAAGTAAACCCCCTTGCCCACTGGCTGCTTTAGAGTGACAAGTGACGACGAAAGTAAGACACGAATGCCAGGCTGAGTTGCTGAAACGCTGCCCACAGAAGGCCATGCATCACCTACTCCCACAGTGTGTAGGGAGCCACAGGGTGATGGAACTGGCTGAATAAACACGAATCGTTTTATTGCTGACCAGAAATTCTTCCCTCCATTCATCAAAGTGGGTGAATGAAAATATTAAGTAGGTAAGACATTTTCGTGGACTGCTCACCAAGTATCCTTCTAAAGTCAAGCCCTTACTCAGTCTGCTTTCTTCTACCTTGAGTATCAGATAAAGCCTTCTCCCATGAAAGGAAAAAACCTCTTCCCCTTTTTATGAAAAAAGGCTGCACACTAGAGCTCAAATGTTGACCAGAAAAAAAGAAAAAGATGTTACATACATTCCAGGTATTCCTAAATATATATGTTTACATGTATACAACACAATCATTTCAGGAAGCATCTAAGTTTCTGCCTCCCCCCCCGTTTTTTTCTGTTTTTCATCTCAAGGAAGAGTCAAAATATGTGTTTATAAGGTTTGACTCAGGATCTTACCCACTCCAATATCTAGACAATATTTCCTGCCAGCTAAATGCAGGAAATCTAATGATTTGCATAGAAAACGTATCTAAAGCACCAGCACACTTACCTTTCTTTTCATAACTGAGCCAAAATCAAACAATTTCAGTTATCACGCCCCCAGAAAAGAAAAACCTGAAATACTGAATTATTTTCTAGGTGATCTGTACAGCCATCCTTTGATCATTCTATGAACAGCCTAATTCCTCAACATCTGACTTTGCCTTTAAAAGGCTTCCTTCCACACGACGGGATTTCCCTAGAAACATCCCAGCGGATGGTTTCCAGCAATAGTCTCTATCAACTCAGCCTGCGCAGGCGAAGACTTGGCTTCTGCTCATTTCACCCCCACCCCCCGCAACACACACACCGGTTCACACTCACAGAACCATCCCGGGCCGACTTGAAACACTATTTTATGTGCATGTTTGCCCGTCGCTCCCCGAATGAATGCTTTTCCAACTGACCTTTCCACAACTGCCGAGATGGCACGCTCTGCAGGGCGAGCGCTGGAAACTAGGAGATCTGTTCACATCCAAATCCCTGCAACCTTCTCTGCCCAAGTCCAGATCCTCCGAGCCCCTGGGCAAGAACCCTGAAGGGTCTGCAGAGCCTCTTTCCGAAGCGTCCTGCCCGCGACCCACTCGCCCACAGCCAGCATCCCGCACGGGCGCAGCCCCAGCCCGCACGCCGCCCGCCCGACACCCGCACCCCGGCCCGCGGCGGACGCGCCGGGCACGGACCGGTCCTGCCTCTTACCTTCCCTGGCTTTCAGCAAGACTGTGTTGGCCACGATGTTTTCCAGCTCCATTGACAGTCGGCGGTCAGCGAGGGAGCCGGCCGGCGGGGCTGTCAGCGCCTGGGGTGCTGCCGCTGCTGCTGCCGCTGCTCGGGCTGCCGCCGCTGCTGCCGGAGCTGGGAGCCAGCAGCCCGCCTCGCCTACCGCATTATTCCTGCTCCCAGCCCAAGAGCTTCCCCCTCTGCAAAGAGGAGCCGCCGCCGCCGCCGCCGCCGCCGCTTCTTCCTCCCTCTGTGTCCCCCCCTCCCCCCCTCCCTCAACACGCTCCCCCCCACCCCCCACCCTCCGCGTGTCTCTGTCACTCCATTCTCCTCCCCCTCCCGGCTCCCTCGGATGCTTCAATGCCTCGGATGCTTCTGCCTCCACTCCGTCCCTCCCGGGGGTGTGGTACTAGCAGGCTCGAGCGGCCGCACTGCGCAGGCGCTGGCCCGGGCGCGCCTCCTGCCTGGGCGCTCGCGGCGAGGGGCCTGCTGGGAGCTGGAGTCTCCTCGGCCGCGCGGCGCCGGGGCTTAGCTGGACTGGCGCGCGGCTGCCGGAGCGAGGACCCGCCCCGGGACGGCACCGAGAGCGAAGGCGGGCACTGCCCGGCCAACAGGCGACTCAGAGGCGGCCCAGCTGCGCCGAAGCCCTTAGCACCCCCACGCAGGCTCCCGCCCCCACCGCGAGCCAGGAAAGCGGAGTACCCAGGCCCCGGTGGCGGCGGGCGGAGTGCCGCTGCCCCGCGGGTGCCAGTGCGGGTCCCGGACCGCCCCTCGGGATGTGCTCGGGGTGGGAGGGCAGCCAGTCCGGCCGCGCGCCGCTGCCCGCTTCCTCTGGGCCACGCCAGGCCCGCGAGGGGCTGAGTCCCAGGGTAGTGACGCGCGCCCAGGGTCCCCGCACGCAGCGGCGGCGGCGGCGGCCGGCCGGGTCTGGCCCCTGCCAAGCGTCTCCTACGCGGCGCCCTGGGCCACAGACAAAGATGCACTTTGTTTCCTCAGGGCGCGAAGGGCTCTGCGGGTCCGCGGCGACCCGGCGCTGGCTGCCCGTGCTGCTCTCAGCGCGACCCGAGCGCCCCCCGGCGGCCGCGGGATGCGGGGCGCGGCGCGGGGTCTACACGGACGGCTCCCGAGGCTCCGAGCCAGCGTGGGAAGCTGCTAGTTCTGTGAATAAACTACCTTCCAGCACACCGGGCCAGCAAATCCACCAGCCTCCCTGCAGCCAAACCCAGCCAGATTAAGTAATAAAAACGCAGACGGAGTCGCTGGAGTCTCCGCTGTGGGGGAGCGTTAATGAGTAACAGCCAGGCCAGCGCCGAGCCGGCGTGGGATTAACGTTTTCTAATTCTGATCTTATTTATCTTGGGGCTCTTAGCTCCTTCCAGTGTTATGCTCAGAACATCGGACTCCAGGTCTGTGCTCAGCCCCGTTTCCTCGCTCCCCTCCACTCCGAAGGCCCCACTCCTGGGAAATGGGCTGTCTTCGGTCACCGGCATCAGCCACGAGTGTCCTACGGCTGGGGGCGGAGCAAGCAGGCCCCAAGGAACAATGAAGCCTTTGCCTCCTCTGCATCCTGCGGGCCGGATATCCGTTCAGAAGCCGACTCTGGGCCTTCTCTGTCCATAAGGAGGAAACCCTCTGTCCCCAGGGCTGCCAGGAAGTCGCAGGGAGGTGCCGAGAGAAACAGAGAACAATTATTATGCATTGGGGAATATAAAGAAATTAATAAACTTTCCAGGCCTTGGAAACTGGTCTAGTCACTGATTTTAACAACCCAAAATTGTCTTCTTTCCTGGGGGAGGATACCCACCACCACCACTTCCTTGTGTCTAGACAGGTCAGTGAGTCTCCCAGGGCCTCATTTATCTCGTCTGCAAAATGGGGGCGATAACAGTTTACCCATCAGAAAGCAGAGAGCTCAGCAGGTAACTTCTCAGGCACCTACCACTCCAGGAATTACTGTTCTAAGCAATCCAGGCTTGGTCTTTTCTATACAGGTATGTGGATACCTAACTTCTAATGAAAGGATCCCTCTCAGACAGCGAGACCCCTAAAGCTGGCATCTCCTAGAGCCCTCCACCAACCACAGTCGTCACTTGCTGGCAGCATAGGGCCTGATGCAGCCAGAAGTTTATTTGGCTAACATTAACATTTTTTTGAATGCCTTTAGATGGCTTATGCACCGTAACAATTCTCTCAAAGGTTGTTTTTTTTTTGTTTGTTTTTTGAGACAGAGTCACTCTGTCGCCCAGGCTGGAGTGCAGTGGCCCAATCTCAGCTCACTGCAACGTCCTCCTCCCAGGTTCAAGCAATTCTTGTGCTTCAGCCTCCCAAGTAGCTTGGATTACAGGTATGTGCCATCATCCCTGGCTAATTTTTGTATTTTGAGTACAGACGGGGTTTCACCATGATGGCCTGGCTGGTCTTGAACTCCTGGACTCAAGTGATCCACCCCGCTCTGCCTCCCAAAGTGCTGGGATTACAGGCATGAGCCACCACACCCAGCTCCAAGTTTCATGAGCAATACAAATCACAGGGGATCTTGTTAAAATGCAGATTCCATTTGGATACATCTGGGGTAGTTTCTGAGATTTTGCTCTTTCTAACCAACTCCAGGGTTCTGTCAATCCTGGTCAGTCGACCACACTCTAGTTAACCATAACTCCCTATTGTCTTATACCCAGCCCAAGTCACTAGCTGATTTTTATCTATCTGGCCTGTATAGACATTTAAGTTTCCCATCCTGGGAACCCCTGCTTCTCCCTCTCATTTTACAGATGTGAAACAGACCCAGAAAAAGTGAGTTGGCATGGTCACTTAGCAAGTGTTAGCTTGTCTATTTTTGTCTCCACTACAGGCTGTTGCATCCTGCCTACACAAATAAATGGTTATACATCAGGTTTTTATGCCTCTATGAGGAAATTCAGACATTCCAATTCAAGAATGGAATGATAATGGCTAGCGTTTACTCAACACCAACTGTAGGCCAGGCCCTTGTGGTCTTATAAATGGATTATCTCCTTGAACATAATATCCAGATGAGGTAGGGAACACAGGCCTATTTTATAGATAAAGCACCAGGTTAAAAAACGTTTTATAGGCTGGGCACGGTGGCTCATGCCTGTAATCCCAGTATTTTGGGAGGCAGAGGCGGGCAGATCACCTGAGGTCAGGAGTTCGAGATCAGCCTGAACATGGTGATGTTTAGTCTCTACTAAAACTACAAAAATTAGCCAGGTATATTGATGGGCGCCTAGCTACTCAGGAGGCTGAGTCAGGAGAATCGCTTGAACCCAGGAGGCAGAGGTTGCAGTGAGCCAAGATCACACCATTGCACTCCAGCCTGGGCGAGTGCAAGAGCGAGACTCCGTGTCAAAAAGAAAAAAAAAAAAGGTTTTATAATTTGCTCAGGGTCACATAATTAATAAGTAGAAGACCCAGGATTTGAACCCATCAGTCTGACTCAAGAGTCGGTGCACTGAATTTCTGGCTTGCACAAGCTGGCCATCACAGCTTGGTTGTAACTGTTCTGTGTGGCTGCCAGGGTGAACTTGTATTATAAGAAGGCAAAGCACGCAGACAAAATGATTAAGACTTCAAGGGGTTTTTCATTTTCATTTATAATTCCACCGTTATGGCTTTATTCCTTTCAATTAACTGCACTAACAACTGCTGGTCTTCTTGAAAAACGGGTTTGATTCAAGGAAGAGCAAGAAGGGAAATCCAAATGGAGGAGTGGGTGAGGATGGAGGGATGGGAATACGTCAAAGACAGCCAGCTTCCGACTCCACGCAGGAGCAGCTGAGCCAAAAATGCAAAAGAAGTCGGGTGCAGTGACTCATGCCTGCAATCCCAGCACTTTTAGAGACTGAGGCGGGGGGTACAGGGGTGGGGTGAAGATTGCTTGAGCCTGGGAGTTCAAGACCAACCTGGGCAACATAGCAAAACCCTGTCTCTACAAAAGAAATCTAAAATTTAGCCAGGCATGGTGGCACTGAGCTATGATCGCACCACTGCACTCCAGCTTGGGTGACAGACTAAGACTGTCTCTAAAAAATAAAAAAGCAGCTGGGAGCAGTGACTCACGCCTATAATCCCAGCACTTTGGGAGGCCCAGGCAGGCGGATCACCTGAGGTTGCGAGTTCGAGACCAGCCTGAGTAACATGGAGAAACCCTGTCTCTACTAAAAATACAAAATTAGCCAGGGGTGGTGCCACATGCCTGTAATCCCAGCTACACGGGAAGCTGAGGCAGAAGAATCACTTGAACCCAGGAGGTGGAGGTTGTGGTGAGCCAAGATGGTGCCATTGCACTCCGGCCTGGGCAACAAGAGTGAAACTCCATCTCAATAAATAAATAAGCAAAAGAAACAGGAAATCTTCTAATTCTTCTGTCAGCACCTGTATCAGCCATTGATAAAGCTGCTGGGTAAGAGTTCTTGTAAATAGAAGTCTGCTATGCTAGAAAGCCACAAACCTATCTGCCTTCTAAAATATGGATTCATTTTGCCTGAATAATCAAATTGGCTTTCTGAATAGTCCAGGAACTGGAGTTTCCACCCGTTTCCTTGACTCAAAGCTTTCTAATCCTCAGGAAGCAGCTGCAGATAGAGCTTCCATTCTCTCATTTATTCTCTTCTCCTTCAGAGTTTACCTTGATGTGTCCAGCCCTGCAGTTCAAGGCTATTTCCCAGGGAGCTGACCACTGGGAAGGAAAACACACCAGATGCAAACCCCCTCCATTCAATGGAGTAAGGGTCATTGTGGAGGCAGACAAAGGACTTTGCAAACAAGGAAAGAAGTGATTTCAGGCACCCAGGGAGGACTCCAAGAGAGGAGAAATGTGAGCTGAAAGCAAGTTTGGAGGTATGAGGTTTCCAGTTAACATTTCCTTCCCTCTGCATTCCCTTCATCAGTGGACCCCAGTAGTTACCAATTGGACATTAAAAGTTTTACTATGGGCCAGGCACGGTGGCTCATTCCTGTAATCCCAGCGCGTTGGGAGGCCAAGGAGGGCAGATCACCTGAGGTCAGGAGTTTGAGACTAGCCTGGCCAACATGGTGAGACCACTGTCTGTACTAAAAATACAAAAATTAGCCAGATGTGGCAGCACACACCTATAGTCCCAGCTACTCAGGAGGCTGAGGCATGAGAATCGCCTGAAACCGGGAGGCAGAGGTTGCAGTGAGCTGAGATGGCGCCACTACATTCCAGCCTGGGCAACAGAGCTAGACTCTGTTTCAAAAAAAAAAAAAAGTTTTAACATGCCGTAAATTGCCTATTGCTGTTCTTGTGACTTAATATTTTTCTTTAAAGTCAGCTCACTTTGAAAACTTTATATTCATCCTAACGGATAGTATTTGTGAAATGTGATGAGCAGTAGAAGTCTCACGCTTGAAAAAACCGACCTCCAAGCAACACGTAGTGCCTCTGTAGCCTTTGGTTTCCAGATGAACTGGCCAATCTTAATGAACTGGCTGGTGCTGCCAGGTGATTGCTACCTGTAGACATCTAACCACCTAGCTTAGTCACGAGACTTTCTTGGATCATTTGTCTTGCATCAGTTCTCAACTGCAAGTTCAGAAAAAAGATTCTTGCTGAAATGCACATGCCTGCTGATTGTCTCAGCCACCTGTGGTTGCCAAACTCCTGTCACTACAGCAATTTAACACGGTCTTTTTTAGTGAAAAGGAAAGTCCTCCTTCCCTGCTGCGGTGTTCAGTTAGGAGGGTTCCCACAGTAGATGTGTTACAAAGTTTAACAAGACAGGTTTTGAGTGCATTTACCTTTCTCCAGTATCCATCCCATTACTATACCGAGAACCTCGCCCAATCCTCCAAGCAGGTACTGTCTAAAGACATGCTGCCTCCATTGTATATAGAGAAAACTGAGCATCAGAGAATTAGTAGGTCTGCTGCCCAAGGTCAACTGATTGAGTGGTGAGGCTAGTTATTTAGGTGTCTGCTTTCCCTTCTCAAAGGCCTAAAATGTGTCTTTTTCATCTTTTGAGTCCCTTCTCTGTAGAACCTAGTACATGCCTGACACAGTGAGCCTGTGGCCATATTTATTAATTTGTACCACATATGGCATGACTCAGCCCTACCTAGGCCTCCAGGCTGCTAAGTTATACTATACTAGGTAACTATCAAAATTCCCACATCTCTACCAGGTCAGATTTTAAAAGGAAAAAAATTAGGGGAGATTGGTCTCCTAATTTCAGAGGTCAACATGTTACAGAAAGTCAAGGGCAGTCTCTCAGTCCCTAGAACTTCCAACTCTCTGATTGGACCAATGACCTCAAATCTGGCATCTTCTATAATCAACCCGGTAGTTAAATGGGTCCCAGAATTTTAAAGGAAACTAGGCAAACCAACTTCAATTCCATTTTGAGACTGAGTAAAACACAAGATGTTTAACCCAAAAATGGCACACAGAAAGTTGGGCATTTTTTTGGTTTGGTTTGTGACATGGTAAAAGCCCCATAAAACTGCATACCTCAACCATACCTTGGCTTTCTGTTGAAACTGCTCTCTGTAACCCTGATGTGACAGGCAAGCCGTCCAAACCCACGCCATCGTGGCCCCTGCGACTTGTAATAAGTAACTAAGGTGTGTAACCTCCACCCTACCCGGGCAGTGTGTAAACTAACGCTATCTTGACTTCTGTGAACCACTTAAGTAACAATCAAAAGGTCCAAAGCCCCTCGCCCCCACCCCTGCCCAAGAGGTGGTTTACAGGCATTGAAAGTCTTAACACCCTCCTTTCGGGGCCACGGGTTAAAAAACACAAGTCCTCCGTGACAGGTTCAGTGATGAAACAGTCAATAGATTTAAATGAAGGAAAAATGTTCAAATTGGCAAGGAAGTTACACAGTAAAGATATAAAAATTAATTCTGTACTTTCAGAGTAGGGGAAGGAAAAACCTTCCCCTCTTCTCCAGTAATTTTTACTTTTTTTTTTTTCTTTGAGATGGAGTTTTGCTCTTGTTGCCCAGGCTGGAATGCAATGGCAGGACCTCAGCTCACTGCAACCTCCGCCTTCCGGGTTCAAGCGATTCTCTTGCCTCAGCCTCCCGAGTAGCTGGGATTACAGGCACCTACCACCACGCCCAGCTAATTTTTTGTATTTTTAGTAGAGATGGGGGTTTCACTGTGTTGCACAGGCTGGTATCGAACTCTTGAACTCAGGTGATCCACCCGCCTCGGCCTCCCAAAGTACTTAGATTACAGGCGTGACCCACCATGCCTGGCCCCTTCTCCTGTAATTTACTTAAAAGCCAATGATTTCCTGCTAATATAGGTAAGGAAAGAATCCATCACTTGTGGTCTTTTTATGACCAGCATCTATCAGGTGATGACGTCTCTAAAGCTAGTCAATTGTTTTGCATGGTAGCCTATATTGGAAATATGGATACAATCTTATCAAAGGTAGAACTCCTTCTTAAGAGAGGAGGAGGAGGCAGGCTGAATTAAATGCAACATTAGGAGTCCTTAAAACCAGACGACTCATAGGTGAAGTGAGCTCATAGGGTTTCACCCTTACTGCTGCAACAGCATAAACTTTCTCTTGCTCTGGAAACTCTCAGTCCATTTATTTTTGAAGCCTTGGAATAAAGCACTTACTGACCTAATTTAGTCCATTATATGCATGTGAATATTTCATTGCCCCATTAAAAGGAGAATGTATTTTCTCCCTTATTGAAGTCTTAGCCAGTTATATGCTAAATGTAATGCATTGCACATACTGATTTTTTTACAATTACATAAAATAGAATATAATATCTAATTTGCCCAGTTGATTTGCAGCAGCTCAAGTCCCTCCTGTAGTGGTATCTCAGAGCAAAGCTGTGAGTTGATGTGCCTTAGAAATGAGTTTGTGCAGGAGCGTTTAGATACAGTTGGAGGACTACTCCAAGCAGCTGTCGTAGTCTCCTCCATGGAGAGAGGATGCCACCTAGCATGAACTCTGGAGAGCTGCAGCCAGCCCCCACATGGCAAAAGCAAGCTGCAAGCTCCGCAGCCTTCGTGTGCTCCACAATACCACTGAGTTTGATCTCTGTCCAGCCTGAATGTGATCTCTGTTCTGGGGGAGGTGGGAGGCAGCTCAGCCTGGAGAGACACTGGTTAATGTGCGTCCCAGTCCTTTTGGGCCTCTACAACAAAGTATCTTAGACTGGGTAATTTATAAACAACAGAAATGGACTGCTCGTAGCTCTGGAGGCCGGAAAATCCAAGATCAAGGCACCAGCAGATTTGGTGTCTGGTGAGAGCGCTCTACTTCATGGATGGTGCCTTGTTGCTATGTCCTCACATGGCAGAAGGAGCAAAAGAGCACCCTCAGGCCTCTTTTATAAGGGTACTAATTCTATTCAGGAGGGCTCCATTCTCATGACCTCGTCCCTCTCAAGGCCCACCTCTTTTTTTTTTTTTTTTTTTTTTTTTGAGTCTCACTCTGCCACCCAGGCTGGAGTGCAGTGGTACAATCACGGTTCACTGCAACCTCTGCCTCCCAGGTTCAAGCAATTCTCCTGCCTCCGCCTCCCTAGTAGCTGGGATTACAGGTTCCTGCCACCACGCCCAGCTAATTTTTTGTATTTTTAGCAGAGACAGGGTTTCACCATGTTGGTCAGGCTGGTCTCAAACTCCTGGATCACCTTGTGATCCACCTGCCTTGACCTCCCAAAATGCTGGGATTACAGGCATGAGCCACTGTGCCCTGCCAAGGCCCCACTTCTTAATACCCCAGGAGGGCCTGGATGGGGAAAAAGAGGCAAGATCAAGGATGCCCCACATGGTGTCCTCTTAGGTGAGCAGATCCTGCATCACAGGGGAGGAAGAAAGGAATATTTCAAAGGAGAAAAAACTGTCCCTAAGGGAGTCCCTATGGGGCTAAAAAGGTAATAGCATTTATAGCTCACATCCTGCTTTATGTTTGCCTTATCAGCATTGTAATTCCTGTCTGTTGTTTCTAAGCCTTTAGTTTAAAATGATTGCCTGTCCTAGCTGGGATTGGAGAATTGAGAGAAAGGCATGTGATCCTCCTGGGACCCAGAGGTAAGTACAAGGAGAGCAGCAGCAGCCCAAAGAAGCCCCTGGAACTAGGGCTGGAGGGGGAGCCGAGAAGGAGGTATCTGCATGGGCTGGATAGCCAAGGTGAAGAGCCTGCCCAGGATCCATACAACAAAATGGAAAGATTCTTTGGTGCTCCCGAGAGGTCCTGAGACTGAATCTTGCTAGTTTGGGTAAGTACGGGCTCTGGTTGCTGGATTTTTGGTTACCAGTGTTAATAACGTTTTTGGTTGCTGCAATGGACTGAGTGTGTTCCCCCAAAATTCAGACTGAAATTCTAATCCCTAATGTGATTGTATAAGGAGGTGGGAACTTTTTCTTTTTTTCCTTTTTTTTTTTTTTTTTTTTTTTGAGATGGTGTCTCACTCTGTGACCCAGGCTGAAGTGCAATGGCATGATCTCGACTCACTGCCACCTCCGCCTCCCCGGTTCAAGCAATTCTCTGCCTCAGCCTCCCGAGTAGCTGGGATTACAGGCGCCTGCCATGACATCCAGCTAATTTTTTGTATTTTAAGTTGAGACGGGGTTTCACCATCTTGGCCAGGTTGTGCCTGAACTCCTGACCTTGTGATCCGCCTGCCTGGGTCTCCCAAAGTGCTGGGGTTACAGGCATGAGCCACTGTGCCCAGCCAAGGAGGTGGGATCTTTGAGAGGTAATTAAGTCACGAGCATAGAGCCTTCATGAATGGGACCAGTGCTTTTATAAAAGGGACCCCAGAAAGCTCTTTCACCCTCTCCCCCACCATGTGAAGATTCAACGAGAAGTCAGCAGCCTGCAACCCGGAAGAGAGCCCTCATCAGAATCTGATCATGCTGGCTCCCTGATCTCAGACCTCCAGCCTCTAGAACTGCATGAAAGAAATTTCTGTTGTTTATCAGCCACCCAGTCTATGGCACTTGTTATAGCAGCCCGAACCGAGACAGAAGCCTAGCATGTCAAAGCAGAATCTGATAATTATATAAGGTAGCATTGTTCAAAGATGTGTTACTTCCTTCCTTTGGCATATATCAAGTAACTATTAAGTAGGAAGCATAGTTAGGTACCACAGAGATGAGTAAGACATGCAAGCCCTTTCTTTACACTGCTTGTAGGTGCTTAGGGCCAACAAGTTACACATACAAGAAGCTGGAATGGAAGATCAACATGAGAAGTACAGACGGCTGTAAGAAGGGTGTTTTAAACCGTTTGGATCCAGTGTTGGCAAAATCTCCTAGAAACTGCTGCTTTCACTCACTGTGGAGGGAGTGTAAACTGGCACAGCCTTTCTGGAAGGCAGTTTGGCAATACATATCAAAAATCATAAAAACACACCTGGCCCTTACTCATAGCAGTTCCACTTCTAGAAAAACACCCTGAAGAAATAGATAAGAACGTGTGCAAAGATTTGGCTACAAGGATGTATAAAGATTACATTGTTGATTATAACGTGAGGAAAAATTGAAACTACACAAATTTCCAAGAGTAACAGATCGGTTAGATAAACTGTGAAACAACACTTCAGTGGTATTCCTGCCAAAAATGTTTAACCTGGACCTAATCAGGAGGAAATATCAGACAAACCAAGTGGGAGATGTTCCACAAAAGAGCCAGACTGTGTTCCCTAAAAATGTCAAGGTCAAGAAAGAAAAGAATGACTGAGGAACTATTCCAGATTAAAAGAAACCCGGTGGCTCACACCTGTAGTCTCAGCACTTCGGGAGGCCAAGGCAGGCACATCACTTGAGCCCAGGAGTTAGATTGAGACCAGCTGGGCAACATGGCAAACAAAACCCCATCTCTACAAAAAATACAAAAATTAGCTAAGCATGGTGGTGCACGCCCATAGTCCCAGCTACTCAGGAGCTGAGGTAGGAGGATTACTTGAACCCTAGAAGTCAAGGCTGCAGTGAGCTGTGATTGCACCACTGCACTCCAGCCTGGGCGAGAGAGCAGGACTTTGTCTCAAAAAAGGAAACTAGAGGCCAAGAGAGGTGGGTCACGCCAGTAATATCAGCACTTTGGGAGGCCGAGGTGGGTGGATCACCAGGTCAAGAGATTGAGACTATCCTGACCAACATGGTGAAACCCTGTCTCTATTTTTATACAAAAATTAGCTGGGCATGGTGGCAGGTACCTGTAACCCTAGCTAGTCAGGAGGCTGAGGCAGAAGAATGGCTTGAACCTGGGAGGTGGAGGTTGCAGTGAGCTAAGATCACGCCACTGCACTCCAGCGTGGTGATAGAACAAGATGAAAGAAAGAGAGAAAGAGAGACAGAGAAAGAGGGAGAGAGGGAGGGAAGGGAGGGAGAGAGGGAGAGAGGGAAACTAGAGAAGAGACCACTGAGTGTGCCATGTGTGATTTTGCATTGAATCATGGTAGGGAAGTGAGTGGCTACTATGAAGGACATTGTTGGGCCATTTGATTAAATTTGTATATGGACTGTGCATTAAATAATAGTGTATCAATGTTAAAATTCCTGGTTTTGAGCATTGTAATGTTTTTATTATATAAGAGAATATCCTTGTCCTTAAAAAATACACTGTCAACTATTGCGGAGCTTTAAAAAGTGAATTAGCACTGAGCATGGTGGCTTACACCTATAATCCTAGCACTTTGAGAGGCCAAGATGGGCAGATCACCTGAGGTCAGGATTTCATGACCAGCCTGACCAACATGGCGAAACTCCATCTCTACTAAAAATTAGCCAGGCATGGTAGTGGGCATCTGTAATCTGAGCTACTTGGGAGGCTGAGGCAGGAGAATTGCTTGAACCCAGGAGGCGGAGGTTGCAGTGAGCTGAGATTGTGCCACTGCACTCCAGCCTGGGTGATAAGAAACTCTGTCTCTAAAAAAAAAAAATAAAAAATAAAAAATAAAATAAAATAATAAAAATAAAAAAATAAAAAAAATTTAAAAAAATAAAAAATTAAAAAAAAGGCCGGGCGAGGTGGCTCACGCCTGTAATCCGAGCACTTTGGAGGCCAAGGCAGGTGGATCACCTGAGGTCGGGAGTTCAAGACCAGCCTGACCAACACGGTGAAACCCCGTCTTAAAAAAAAAAAAAAAAAGAAAAGAAACTCTGTCTCAGAAACAAAACAAAAGTGAATTATTTAATCTGCAAACTAGGATAGGCGTCAGAGATTATTAAGAAACAAACCATGATTAAAAAATAGTTCAAGGCAACAGTGGTTTTGTGATAAAACACAGAGGATGAACCCTCTGAAGAATGATGTTGATGGTAATTGCCACAGGCATTGAGGGAAAGGATGTGTCAGCTGGGGGGTGTCAGCAGTCGCTGCACAGATTTCAGTGGGCCTTCCACCAGATTCATCTGAATTTTCTAGGAGTCTGCCATGTGCCAAGCACTGTACTAAGTCTTAGGGATATAACAGTGAGCAAGATGGGCATGATCCTTGCCCTGTCAGGCTTCTGTTCTAGGGAAGAACTCAGTAAATAGATAAAGGCATTTCGATTGTAAGTTTCCAGTAAGTAAAAGGAAACAAGCAAGGGCCAAGACAGAGACTAATATTCACCGTCGTTGAGGAAGTCCTCTTGGGGAAGATGCTGTCAAAACCAGGAACGAAATAATCAAGAAGAGCTAGCCAGTTATGAGTGGAGGGCACGAGTATGTCAATCGAGAGGACAGCATGTGCCCAGGTGAGGGGTAGCTGTTGGGGAAGCGGAAGTAGGCCAGTCTGGCTAAAGCGGGGATGGGGTCGGGAGGATCCCAAAAGGAGGCAGGCGTGCAGACCTGCAGGGGCACAGGCACGTAGGGCCTTGTACAAATTGCTGTTTTCTTCTAATGAGACAGAAAGCCACAGAAGAGTTTTAAGTAGGAGGTGAAACAATGGGTGGTGTTTTAAGAAGCATCACTGGCTGGGCATGGTGGCTCACGCTTGTAATCCCAGCACTTTGGGAGGCCGAGGCAAGTGGATCACGAGGTCAGGAGGTTGAGACCAGCCTATCCAATATGGTGAAACCCTGTTTCTACTAAAAAATACAAAAATTAGCTGGTGTGGTGGTGCATGCCTGTAGTCCCAGCTACTCAGGAGGCTGAGGCAGGAGAATCACTTGAACCCGGGAGGTGGAGGTTGCAGTGAGCCAAGATCATACCACTGCAATCCAGCCTGGACAACAGAGAGACTGTCGCAAAAAAAAAAAAAAAAAGAAGAAGCATCGTTGTTGATGCTGGGCAGAGAATGGATTGGAAGGAGGCAAGGGCGAAAGCGGGAAGTCAGTTAAAAGCGGGAGGGGGGACAGGGAAGCTCAGACAGGGGCAGTGCTCAGGCTTGGACTTTTGCAATGTCCCCAGATAAAGTTCCACATACCGTTACAGAGAGAGGCTGACAGGACTGAAAAAGAGGGCACCATCCCACACCTGTTAGTCTGGTTCTCATGAGCAGTGCTCCTGGCCTGGATAAACATTTCTACCTAAGTCCTATAATCAGCCTGTGGGGGAGCATTTCGTAGTATAATTTTTGTTGTGCTGTGTCTCAGTGTGAGTGCCCCTAGACCTGGAGACAAGGATTCAAATGCAAGTAGCTTATTTGGGAAGGTAGGTAAGGGAGAAGAACTAACACAGGGAAGGCAGCCAGTAATGGGTATGTTAAGTTACCTCCATGGTGACCAGGACTAGATCTATGAAAGACCCTGGGGAGGCATGTGCCCCAGATTGTCCATTCCAGAGGTGAGGGAGCTGGGGTATTTCTACACAAATTCCCTCCACCCAGCTGTTGCTGAGGGCTGCAGACGGCGGTGTAAATTCCCAAGCATTTCTGCCTTTCCACTGGGCAGACCAGGTTTCTGCAGTTATGCAGAAAGACCTCCACGCAGAGATGCAGATCCTGGCAGCTGGAAATCTCTGGAGCTCAAACAAGTGGCAGGGTCCAAGGATACCAGAGAGATGTGAAAGCCATACTCTGTGTCATTGTTGTTTCACTTTTAAAATAGACCTCTATCAGGCTGGGTGCGGTGGCTCACGCCTGTAATCTCAACACTTTGGGAGGCCAAGGTGGGTGGATCATGAGGTCAGGAGTTTGAGTCCAGCCTGGCCAAGATGGTGAAACCCCCATCTCTACTAAAAATAAAGAAATTAACCAGTCGTGGTGGCACGTGCCTGTAATCCCAGCTACTTGGGAGGATGAGACAGAAGAATCGCTTGAACCTGGGAGGCGGTGGTTGCAGTGAGCCGAGATCACACCACTGCACTCCAGCCTGGGCGACAGAGTGAGACTCTGTCTCAAAACAAAAAATATAAATAAATAAATAAATAAATAAATAAATAAAACAGACCTGTACCATATTGTGGCTCATGCCTGTAATCCCAGAACTATGGGAAGCCAAGGCTGGAGGATCGTTTGATGTCAGGAGTTCAAGACCAGCCTAGGCAACATAGTGAAACCTCTGTCTCTACAAAAAAATATATATTTTTTAATTAGTTGGGTGCAGTGGTAGACACCTGTAGTCCTAGTTACTTGAGAGGCTGAGGTAGGAGGATCCCCTGAGCCCAGGAATTTGAGGCTGCAGTGAGCCATGATTGTGCCATTGCACTCCAGCCTGGGTGACAGAGTGAGGACCTGTCTCAACAAATAATAATAATACAATAAAATAGACCTCACATGATGGAAGTAACTTTGCCTCCTGACAGCCAGGAGACCCTCAGAAGCTGTGAATGAGTTGCATGAGAGAATCAATGGTGGCCTGGACTGAGGTGGAGGCAGATGCAGGTGGAGAGAAGCCAGCATCTCCTTGGGTGCTGCTGGCCAGCAGTGGGGCGGGGTGACGGGTGAGAACTGTGGGGAGAAAAGACATTTTTTTTCTCATCCATCTCTAGATTCATGTCTGAGACTCTCTATAACCAAAGGTGGATTACCAAAAGAAAAACATACACATTTATTGAATATAAGTTTTTGTTGTTGTTGTTCTTTGATTTTTATTTTTGAGATGGAGTTTCGCTCTTGATGCCCAGGCTGGAGTGCAATGGTGCCATCTTGGCTCGCCGCAACCTCCACCACCCGGGTTCAAGCGATTCTCCTGCCTTAGCCTTCCAAGAAGTTGGGATTACAGGCATGTGCCACCACACCTGGCTAATTTTGTATTTTTAGTAGAGATGGGGTTTCTCCATGCTGGTCAGGCTGGTCTCAAACTCCCAATCTCAGGTGATCTGCCCACCTCAACCTCCAAAAGTGCTAGGATTACAGGCGTGAGCCACCGCGCCCAGCCATATTGAATATGTTTTGCATGACATGGAAGCATCCACAAATGAAGACCCAAAGAAACAGGGAACCCTATGTCTTCATGCTTAGTTTGGATAGAGTGGACAGTCGCGCAGCAGTGTGACTGGACAAAGGGATGTGATCTAATGGTAATAAACTGAGGGAACTTAGCAAGGCCTGTTGGTTCATATTCCTCTCTGTATCCCTGTGTCTCCAGAGATAAGGACACTCCTGTCCTCTGTACAGGATGGGCACCCCTTGAATGAGGAGATGTACTCCAGCTTGAGCAAAAGATGGAAACTCCATCTAAGGAAAAAAAAGGTGGAAGGAACAGGCTGCAAGGAGGAGAATGGCTCAGAAGTAAGCAAGCCAAGGTGTGCCTAGGAGTGGGCAGAGAGGGGAATGCCTTAGCCTAAGGAATTCAACCGAGGCCTAGTGGGGTGGCACACGCTTCCCAATCAGCCTGTGTGTGAAGCTGCAGTGAGCCATGATTGTGCCATTGCACTGCAGCCTGGGTTCTGCCTTTCAGACAGACTCTGAAAGGTGAACTAATCCATGGGGCTTAGAATCAAGGACAACGCAGCTCCTTCCAATCCTGGGCTGCCTGCCTTTGACATTAACTTGGAGCAGCACAAGACCATGCTGGAGAATGCGGGGGGTAAGATTAGAAGGGAGGCCTTGGGCTGGGCGTGGTGTCTCACACCTGTAATTCCAGCACTTTGGGAGGCTGAAGCAGGAGGATTGCTTGAGCCCATGAGTTTGAGACCAGCATGGGCAATATAGAGAGACCTTATCTCTACAAAAAAATGTTAAGGCTGGGCACGGTGGCTCATGCCTGTAATCCCAGCACTTTGGGGGGCCAAGGTGGGCGGATCATGAGGTAAGGAGTTGGAGACCAGTCTGGCCAACATAGTGAAACCCCATCTCTACTGAAAATACAAAATATTAGGTGTAGTGGTGGATGCCTGTAATCCCAGCTACTCAGGAGGCAGAGCTGGGGAATCGCATAAAAAGCTGGGAGGTGGAGATTGCAGGGAGCCAAGATCATGCCATTGCACTCCAGCCCAGGCAACAATGCAAGATTCCATCTCAAAAAAAGAAAAAAAAATTAAATTAGCCAAGCATGGTGGTGTGTACGTGTAGTCTCAGCTACTCAGGAGGCTGAGGCGGGAGGATCACTTGAGCCTGGGAGGTTGAGGCTACAGTGAGCTATGATTGCACCACTGCACTCCAGCCTGGGTGTCAGAATAAGACTGTCTCAAAAAAAAAGAAGAAAAAAAAAAGAGGCCTTGGCTGGGAGACAGGGCTTGGTTCGGAGACTTCATCTTCCCTGAACCCAGGAGAGAGCTGAAGCTGGGGCTCCTCTTCAATGAGAGGAAAAAAAAAAGAAGAAGAAAAAAAAAAATGAATGTTTTTGCCGTCGAAAGAGGAAGAACTCCACAAAACCCAGAGTCCTGTTTGCCATCTCTAATTGCAGCCCCAGCTACCAGAAAGTTAACTTGTGGTTCCAGAGGGGTATTTTCCTAATCATCATAAAAATGAGCATATATCTTTTCATTTGCCTCCCCCCTCAACTAGGTCCAATTTTTTTTTCCCCTCCCAAACTGAAAAGGGAGCATTTCAGTCACTTTCTCCTCTTTTAGTCATGAGAACAAGGCCAGTTCATCTTTCTTTCTTTCCTCCCTTCCTTCCTTCCTTTCTTTTTCTATCTTTCTCTTTCTTTCTCATTTCTTCCTTTCTTTCTTTTTCTTTTTTCTCTTTGTTCCTTTCTTTCTTTTTTCTTCCTTTCTTTTTTTCTCTTTCTTTCTTTGTTATCTTTTTTGGGTGGTGGTTGTTGTCTTTTTCAGGGGGAAAAATGTGTGTCCTTGTTGTGATAGCTGGAGAAAGCTAAATAGCAGAATAAAATTTCTTTTCTTTTTTTTTTTTGAGATGGGGTCTCTCTCTGTAGCCCAGGCTAGAGTGCAGTGACGAAATCTTGGCTCACTGCAACCTCCGCCTCCTGGATTGAATCGATTCTTCTGCCTCAGCTTCTCCAGTAGCTGGGATTACAAATGTGCACCACCACATTCCGCTAATTTTTGTATTTTTTGTGGAGACAATTTCACCATGTTGGCCAGGCTGGTCTCGAACTCCTGACCTCAAGTGATCCACCTGCCTCGGCCTCCCAAAGTGCTGGGATTATAGGCATGAGCCACCATGCCTGGCTAAAAGATGTTTTTTTTTTTTTTGGCAGAATGTGTGTAGAAAGCACATTTTCCGGCCACCCTGCCAGCGCTGTTTATTGATTCACTTAACAAACTTGCTCTGGGCAGTTGCTGCGAGCCAGGGGCTAGCTAAGCCTTGGGACCACAGGGATGAGAAAGATGTGAGCTCTACCCTCAAGAAGTTCACAATATGGTTAAGATCCAAACAAGGCAATAGAAAATTCCAATGCCATATGACAGGAGCTGGGAGCGGTTCAAATGAGAAGGGCACGGTGTTTTCTAGGCACCTGATAGGGGTCTCTAACCAGGTTGAGCTGGGAAAGTGGTCAGGGAACTTGGCCAAACAGCTGCCCCTTCCAAGGCTCATATTGGTGATCAAAAATTAATCGTGGATAGAAAACGAGTTTTCAAAGAATTAAAAAATAAAAAGTAAATAAAATAATCATGGTTATCTTTTGTTGGAATGAGCAAAAGGGAGATTCTACCAGGGGGAACTCATTTGCCACAGCCTGAGACTAGCTGGACACTTTGCATATCTTAACAGGTCATTGGGAGGCTCTTGCATGAAATTCCTTCAGGGCCTCTGGGTCAGAGATTCTAGAGTATTTCATTTCTTTGACAGAGATCAGCAGACCAGAAGGCCTCCATACACACTGGAAAGCCCCGAACCAAAGAATCCCTGTGCGACTTGAGGTAAGCTATTTAACCGCAGGCAACTGCCTCAGCTTCCCTGTTTGGTCAAGAAGTGATAAGCAGTGAAACTTCATCTCCAATGGCCAAAAGCCCTGGGAATTGTGGTGCTGTGCTGGGCCTCTTTGCCCGGTGTGAAGCAAACAGTAACACTTTGTTGAGCCTGCCTGAAATGCCCATGTGAAGAATGACTGTTGAATGCTTGAGATTTATGGAGATAAAAATTACAAAATGTCCTAGCTTGATTTACATTGACAGAAAAAGCAAAAAATATACCTATAAGGGAGTGCATTCTTAAGATGAAAATTGAACCATACATTAAAAGAAAATATTTAAAATGTCAGGCATAAGTTAATACAGTGGAAATTAACTCTTTCTCCATCTGACAAAGAGAACTTTTTTCAAAATCAGACCAAGCTTTTGGACACCCAACAAGTAGAAAACTGAAATCTGCTTCAAGTTTAGAAACAGTTGAGATGCCTTTCTTTTGGTGGTTTGTTTCTTTTTTTTTTTTTTTTTTTTTTTTTTTTGAGACGGAGTTTCATTCTTGTAGCCCAAGCTGAAGTGCAATGGCACGATCTCGGCTCACTATAACCTCCGCCTCCCGGGTTCAAGTGATTCTCCTGTAATCCCAGCCTCCTGTAATCCCAGCCTCCTGAGTAGCTGGGATTACAGGTGCCTGGCACCACACCTGGCTAATTTTTTGTATTTTTAGTAGAGACCTCAAGAGAACTTGAGGTCAGGAGTTTGACACCAGCCTGGCCAACATGGTAAAACCCGGTCTCTACTAAAAATTAAATAACAAATTAGCCAAGCATGGTGGCACATGCTTGTAATCCCGGCTACTTGAGAGGCTGAGGCACGAGAATTGCTTGAACCCAAGAGGCAGAGGTTGCAGTGAGCCGAGATCATGCCACTGCACTCCAGCCTGGGCGACAGAGCGAGACTCTGTTTCAAAAAAAAAAAGAAAGGAAAAGGAACTTTATCACTTTGAGAAAAATAAAATGTCTTCAGAGCCTGAGCCAGTTGTTTGAAAATGGAGTATGTCTGCTTGCGGGGGAAAATAATAACTTATTTACCACTTTCTCTGCATCTAGCACCCCATTACGTCTTTTGCAGGTATTATCTCACTGCGCATGGCTGAAGCTGTAGATGCCATCATTAGCCTCATTTCACACCTACAGAAACTGAGGTATACAAAAGTTAACTGGTCTAGTCATGAGGGATTCTGTGATGCCTAAGACATGTGACCTGCCCTCCAAGACCGTAAGTAACAGACCAAGAATTTGACCCCGTGTCCTGGTGGCTCTAGAGCCTGTGCGATTACCATTAGAGCAGTGGTTTCCGCTGGGGGTCTCTTGTCCCCAGGGGACATTTGGCAATGTCTGGAACAGTTTTGGTTGTCACAACCAAGTGGGTGCCTTCCTTTCACAAGCTTGGCAGAAAGGCAGGCACAGACAGACCCTAGAGAAGGGAAAAGAAGGCTGAGAGCAGGCCAAGTGTGGTGGCTCTTACCTGTAATCCCAGCACTGTAATCTGCTGAGGCGGGCAGATCATTTGAGGTCAGAAGTTTGAGACCAGCCTGGCCAGTGTGGTGAAACCCTGTCTTTACTAAAAATACAAAAAACTTTTCTGGGCATTGTGTTGGGCACTATAATCCCAGCTACTCGAGAGGCTGAGGCAGGAGAATCACTTGAACTTGGAGGCAGAGGTTGGAGTGAGATGGTGCCACTATACTATGGCCTGGGTGACAGAGTGAGACTCCATCTGAAAGAAAAAAAAGGAGGCTGAGAGTAGAGTGGGCCCCAAGATGGTGAACATCAATTGCAGGGGCAGAACTTACTAGAAATGCTCAGGCAAAAGAGCAGAGCCTACTGCATCAAAGGACAGCATCTACTCTCCTTGGCCTGGGAGTGGAGTACTTGCAGACCTTTCACTAAAGGACAGATGGTCATGCTCCTCATGTCCTGACATAGCCCCCCTTTTCATACCATCTCCTATTAAGTCCCATCCAGCACATAATGCTCCAACAAATACTGCAGGAGGTCAAACAACATTGCTTTAAGAGTTGGGGCTCTTGGCCGGGTGCGGTGGCTCACACCTGTAATCCCAGCACTTCGGGAGGCCTAGGCAGGTGGATCACAAGGTCAGGAGTTCAAGACCAGCCTGGTCAATATGGTGAAACCTCATCTCTCCTAAAAATACAAAAACTACCTGGGCGTGGTGGTGGGCGCCTGTAATCCCATCTACTCAGGAGGCTGAGAGCCCAGGAGGTGGAGGTTGCAGTGAGCCAAGATTGGGCCATTGCACTCTAACCTGGGCGATAGGGCGAGACTCCGTCTCAAAAAAAAAAAAAAAAAGAGTTGAGGCTCTGGCCTCACACCTATAATCCCAATATTTTGGGAGGCTAAGGATTGCTTGAGCCTAGGAGTTTGAGACCAACCTAGGCAACATAGGAAGACCCTTCTCTACAAAAAAGAACAAAACTAACTGGGCTTGGTGGCACACACTTGTGGTCCTAGCTACTTGGGAGGCTGAGGTGGGAGGATTGTTTGAGCCTAGGAGGTTGAGACTACAGTGAGCCATGATTGCACCGTTGCACTCCAGCCTGGATGACAGAGCAAGATCCTGTTTTAAAAACAAACAAACAAAAAACCAACAAAAACAAAAAGGAATGGGGGTTCTGCAGTCTGCTTTCAAGGCTTAAATCCTGGCTCCTTTCCTTTCCACCTGTGGGACTTTGGGCAAATTACTAAACCTCCCCAAGCGTCAGGTTCCTCACCTTGGAAGTGGGGGATGATAAATTAAAAACAGTACCTGTGACCGGGAGTGATGGCTCACACCTATAATCCCTACACTTGGGGGAGGTTGTGGCAGGCGAATCACTTGATGTCAGGAGTTCGAGACCAACCTGACCAACATGATGAAACCCCATCTCTACTAAAAATACAAAAATTAGCTGCGTGTGGTGGCGGGCACCTGTAATCCCAGCTTTTCAGGAGGCCAAGGCAGGAGAATTGCTTGAACCTGGGAGGCAGAGGTTGCAGTGAGCTGAGATTGTGCCATTGCACTTCAGCCTGGGAGACAGAGCAAAACTCTGTCTCAAACAAAACAAAACAAAAAACAAACCAAAAAACATACCTGTGTCGCAGGGTTTGTACAGATGGAATAGATACTGCATTCAACCCAGAGCTTGGCCCCATAGTATGGACACTGAAGATAACAGTAAACCAAAGGGGCAAAGGTCACTAGTCACTTCCACCTGCCGTCTTACCCTTGACCTTCCTAAGGTACCAGGATAGATGATTTATCTATGAAGCCCTTCTTGGCCCCCTTCTCTAAACTCTGATAGCACTTCACTTCCTCTCCTCTTTTATTTAATATAACGAACACTATGTGCCTGCTGACTGTGCTAATGCCTTTAAAATATCAACTCATTTATTCCTCACAAAAACCCTTGGGGGAAGCACTAATATCATTTCCATTTTACAGATGAGGAAATGTGCAAAGTAACTTGCCCAAGGCCATGTGCCTGCAGCTGGCAGAGCTCGTGTGTGAACCTTAGCTGTCCACCCTCATCCATTATGCCTCTTTCATGCCTCTTAAAATGCTGGATCTTGGATTGGGTTTTTTAAATTGTCCTATCAGTATTCCCTGGATACACAGATGGTTCCTCGGCAGCAGGGCCTGAGTGATCCTCTCCAGTACATGTTTATTAATGTTTAAATCACATTGTTGGCCAGGCACAGTGGCTCACGCCTGTAATCCCAGAACTTTGGGAGGCCGAGGTGGGTGGATCCCTTGAGGTCAGGAGTTTGAGACCAGACTGGCCAACATGGTGAAACTGTCTCTACTAAAAATTCAAAAATTAGCTGGGGGGTGGTTGTGGGCACCTATCTATAGTTCTAGCTACTCGGGAGGCTGAAGTAGGAGAATCGCTTGAACTCGGGAGGTGGAGGTTGCAGTGAGGTGAGATGGCGCCATTGCACTCCAGGCTGGGCAGCAAGAGGGAAACTCCATCTCAAAAAAAACAAAAAACAAACAAACAAACAAACTGCAGGCTGGTGTAATGGTACCTCATGCCTGTAATCGTAATCCCAGCACTTTGTGAGCCAGAGGATCGCTTGAGCCCAGGAGTTCAAGGCCAGCCTGGGCAAGATAGCGAGACCTTGTGTCTACAAAGAAAACAACCCTTCAGTATGAGGGAGAAGAGGAGATATGAGAGTGTGGGTGACGTCATCTCATGAGTCAGCTGGGGAAAAGGTGCTGAGGCTGAACTTCATCAAATACACTTGCTGGGTGGTCAGAGGTACGGAAGTTCTGGGTTCTTGCCCTACCTCTCTACTTCTAGAAAGCGGTGTGACTTCAGGAAGGTCTCTTCATCTCCAAAAGGCTCAGTTTTCTGAGCCTTTTAGATCTATTAAATCACTGGAATAGGCTACAGTATATAATGTTTTTAGTCCCTATTTCTTCTAACTTTTTCTCTTTTTATTTTCTTTCCTTTTTTTTTTTTTCTTTTTTTCGAGACAACGTCTCGCTATGTTACCTAGGCTGGTCTCGAATCCCTGGGCACAAAATGATCCTCCTACCTTGGCCTCCCAAAGTGCTGAGATTACAGGCATAAGCCACCATGCCTGGCCTTTTTCTAATTTTTATAACAATTGAAATGAGTCTCTCGCCTCCTGCCACCCAAGATGCTGAAAGGAAAGACGGCCAAGGGCAAGAACGTGGCTCCGGCCCCTGCTGTCGTGAAGAAGCAAGAGGCCAAGAAAGTGGTGAATCCCCTGTTTGAGAAAAGGCCTAAGAATTTTAGCATTGGACAGGACATCCAGCCCAAGAGACCTCACCCGCTTTGTGAAATGGCCCCACTATATCAGGTTGCAGCGACAGAGAGCCATCCTCTATAAGCGGCTGAAAATGCCTCCTGCAATTAACCAGTTTACCCAGGCCCTGGACCGCCAAACAGCTACTCAGCTACTTAAGCTGGCCCACAAGTACAGACCAGAGACAAAACAAGAGAAGAAGCAGAGGCTGTTGGCCCGGGTAGAGAAGAAAGCTGCTGGCAAAGGGGATGTCCCCCACTAAGAGACCACCTGTCCTTCGAGCAGGAATTAACACTGTCACCACCTTGGTGGAGAACAAGAAAGCTCAGCTGGTGGTGATTGCATAGGACGTGGATTCCATCTAGCTGATTTTCTTTTTGCCTGCGCTGTGTCGTAAAATGGGAGTCCCTTACTGCATTATCAAGGGGAAGGCAAAACTGGGCCGTCTAGTCCACAGGAAGACCTGCACCACTGTCGCCTTCACACAGTTAACTTGGAAGACAAAGGCGCTTTGGCTAAGCTGATGGAAACTATTAGGACCAATTACAATGACAGATAGAGATCCGCTGTCACTGGGGAGGCAGTGTCCTGGGTCCCAAGTCTGTAGCTTGCATTGCCAAGCTCGAAAAGGCAAAGGCTAAAGAACTTGCCATTAAACTGGCTTAAATGTGTGCTGTTGAGTTTTCTGCACATAAAAATAATTAAAACAATACAAATTTTCCTTCAAAAAAGTTGAGATGAAATTCACCTAATATAAAATTATTTTAAAGTTTACAATTCAGTGACATTTAGCTAATTCATAATGTTATACCCACCTCTATCTAGTTCCAAACTATTTTCATCACCACATAAGAAAATCCTGTACCTATTAAATAGTCAGTCCCCGCTGGGCGCATTGGCTCACGCCTGTAATCCCAGCACTGTGGGAGGCCAAGGCAGGCAGATCACTTGAGGTCAGGAGTTCGAGACCAGCCTGGCCAACATGGCGAAACCCTGTCTCTACTAAAAAATACAAAAAAATTAGTTGGGCGTGGTGGTCACACCTGTAGTCCCAACTACTTGGGAGGCTGAGGCAGGAGAATTGCTTGAATTGGGGAGGCAGAGGTTGCAGTGAGCTGAGATCCCACCACTGCACTTCATCCTGGGCAACGGGGGAGACCCTGTCTCAAAAATAAATAAATAAAATAAAAAATAAATAGTCCCCATCCCAGCTCCTACCAGTCCCTAACAATTGCTGATTTACTTTCTGTCCCTTTGGAATTAACTATTTTAGATGTCTCATATAAAAGGAAACACACTATTTGTTCTTTTCTGTCTGGCTTCCTTCACTTAGCTAATGTTTTCAAAGTTCCTCTGTGTTGTAGCATGTATCAGTACTTCATTCCTTTTATGGCTGAATAATACTCCATTGTGAACTACAGTACAATTTTTTTTTTTTAAGACAGAGTTTTACTCTTGTTGCTCAGGCTGGAGTGAAGTGGTTCGATCTAGGCTCACTGCAACCTTTGCCTCCCAGGTTCAAGCAATTCTTCCACCTCAGCCTCCCAAGTAGCTGGGACTACAGGCATGCGCAATCATGCCAGGCTAATTTTGTATTTTTTTTTGGTAGAGGCAGGGTTTTGCCATGTTGGTCAGACTGGTTTTGAACTCCTGACCTCAGGTGATCCTCCTACCTTGGCTTCCCAAAGTGCTGGGATTACAGGTGTGAGCCACTGCGCTTGGCCTACAGTACAATTTTGAGCTCCAAAATTATAATCTTTTTTTTTTCAATCATCTACTGAACACAGACATAATTAAACACAAAGGAGTGAAGTGAAATAGTCGAAACACGTGTGTCTCTGCACATCCAAGGCAGTCCTTTCCACAGCTGGGAACTGGTATTCAGGGTGGCACCTAGCAGTACCTGAGATGGTTTTAGAAAATATACAGGTGTGGTGGCTCATGCCTGTAATCCCAGCACTTTGGGAGGCCAAGGTGGGTGGATCACTTGAGGTTAGGAGTTTGAGACCGGCCTGGCCAACATGGTGAAACCCCATCCCTACTGAAAATACAAAAACTTAACTGAGCGTGGTGGCAGGCGCCTGTAATCCCAGCTACTCAGGAAGCTGAGGCAGGAAAATCACTTGAACCCGAGAAGCAGAGGCTGCAGTGAGTCGAGATCACGCCACTGCACTCTAGCCTGGGCAACAGAGTGAGACCCTGTCTCAAAAAAGAAAAGAAAATACCAATTCCAATATAGCAATTTGTCACACTTACTGTAGGGCTACCGTGTGATTTTTATCTGTGTTTGACGTGCTTGCTTCAAAGTACTATGGTCACCACTGAACACTTGGCTTTACTAATTGACAAAAAACAAATTTTAAATTTGTCCCAGTTTGGGGAAGAGAGGCCAAAATGGAAGAGCACATACAATTCCAGTGGTTTTCAGGCCAACAAAGCCTTGATGTGTCTAGCCCACTTACCTTATTAACGGACTAAAACTGCATTAGTAATTAATTCCATTTCATACAGAAGCCAGAAGTCTCTACCTGAGGCTGAAATAAGAAAGGGATCCTTTCACAGAAATAGTAGAAACAGTAATCCACACAAGGTTAACAAAACAGTGGGAAATATGGAAATAAATACCTAACTCCCCCGCCTGGATTCGTTCTTTTTTAGGTTGGGGCGACGGTAGGAAAACTACGTGTCAATTGCACAAACATTCAGCCTAAAGGGAATTTCTCCCTCAGGGTCCCCAAGAAGCAGGGAGGCGGGGCTCATTTCGCCCCGCCCGCCCCGCCCACAGATGCCCCACCCACCACCCGTGGGCCCCGCCCCTACGTCTCTGCCCGCCCCGCGGCGCCCGCGTGTACTGAAGATGGCGGCTGCTGTGGGAAGGTTGCTCCGAGCGTCGGTGAGTGGCTGTCGGCTGGGGACAGGCGTGGAGACACTGTGGTGGCTCCGGGAACGTGCATCCCAGACAGGATCCCGCGCCTCTGGGCATGAGGGCCATTTGCTCTTCTTGGAGGGTTTCCGCGGGTAACGGACCCTGAGGCCTCCTCCCCCGTGGAAGGTTCCGTGCGCCTGCGCAGAACCGCCTTACCCCCCTCCCCCCCCCCCCCCCCCGCCCAATCCCTTGCTTGCTGTTTCCTCGAGTCCCTCTTCGCTTGGCGTCCCGCGCTCCCCCAGGCCCATTTCCACTTAAGGTCCTTGCCTTGCTTCTGCCACCGACCCTATAAACCTTGGGCAAGTGCCTTCGCCTTTCTCAGCCTGTGTACTTAAGATGGAAAGAATGCCTGCATCCAGGCATTGCTATGAGCAGCCGCTTAAATACTGGATAAAAACGCGCAAAGTGCTAAAATCACAAAGGCATTCCCTCCTAACCCCGCTCCCCCGTGTTTCTGCTGCTGTTTCTTGCTTTCCTGTGGGCAGTGCCTCGTGCTCTCTTGGTACATGGCTTTCTCGTGGTGGGGTTCAGCAGTGCCCCTTTCTCTCTCCGAATCATTTTGGACATTAAAGTTGAGCAAACCGGCAGAGTGCGGTGGCTCACCCCTGTAGTCCCAGCACTTTGGGAGTCCGAGGCAGGCAGATAACTTGAGCCCAGGAGTTTGAGACCAGCCTGGACAATATTAGTGCGACCCTGTCTCTACAAAAAAATAAAATAGCTGGGCGTGGTGGTGCGCGCCTGTGGTTGGAGCTACTGGGGAGGCTGAGGTGGGAGGATCACTTGAGCCCAGGAGGTCGAGACTGCAGTGAGCTGAGATCGCGTCACTGCACTCCAGCCTGGGTTAAAGAGCAAGACTCTGTTTCAAAACCAAACAAACAAAAAAAGTTGAGTAAACATTTCCCTTGAGCCTTTTCCAGACTCCCAGAGGCTGAACTTGGCTCTGCTTGTTTACTGGTCGCTGGTGCTGGAGGGGCCTTCTTTTTCTAAGGAAAACCTTGACATGGTAGAACATTTCCAGCAGATAGTGCTGGGAAAGGCCGGGGCCAAGTCCCCTGGCTTTTGAACCCTGTGTTGCTTTTAAGCGCGTGGAGTTTTTGATTCTTGAATCTTTGTGTTCTTGTAGTTCCCCTCCACCTTCCAGTCTCCTAGGAGAAGGGAGTATTAAAAACATGGAGACACAATCCATACTTTTGGAGTTTGGGGTTTTCTATTTGGTTCACAGTAACAGGGACAGCTGAAACCACCGTTGGCACGATGCCCATTCAGCCTTCATTCACTAATCAGAAAAACTTTCTAATACAAAGTTTATCTTTCCAGGTTGCCCGACATGTGAGTGCCCTTCCTTGGGGCATTTCTGCCACTGCAGCCCTCAGGCCTGCTGTATGTGGAAGAACGAGCTTGACAAACATATTATGTTCTGCTTCCAGTCAAGCAAAATTCTTCAGCACCAGTAAGTGTTAATGTCATGTCTTGGCTGGAGCAAGGTAAAAGAAACAAACCATCATCTCTGGACAGGGGCGCTGAACCCAGGCCATACATTAGACTCACCTGGGGAGCTTTCAGAAACATAACACTGCCCAGTCCCACCTCAGACAAACTAAGTCAGTCTCTGGGATGAGACCAGGACATGAAGTTTTTTTTTAACGCTCACCTGCTGATTCTAATGTGCAGCCAGTGTTGAGAATCACTGAGGCAAATTAATCTTGTCACAATTCCATGTTGCTTGCCAGAGCTTTTAATCCACTGTGTTAAGGACATGGTTACTGGGAGTTCAGATGCCTTCTGGGTCTGCTGTGTCTGAAGGGGTGTGAGTGGTGAGCAGCCTGTGGGGACCAGAGAGTGCAGCTGTGCTAAGATTCAAATCTGTGTGCTGGCCTCAGGTGGCCACTTAGGAACCAGGCCTGTCTAATGGTATCTTCTGTAATCTGAGTGAAATTTAGCTGTTTCTTGAGATTTACATTCCATTCTCTAGGATATGGGCTTTGCTAAGACCAGCCTCAGATAATGAGTGGTATTTGAAAATACCTTGTCTAGATTTAACTAGCCTTTGAAAAAGCACGTATTTAACATGTAATGGTTTGGGGGGATATACGTTAGTAAAGGCTTTGTGGGCAAAGTGTTCTAAGAGGTTTCACAGTTTTACTGTCCTGGAGCTTTAAGATATTTCTAGTAGTGATGTGATACCACAGGCTTAAAACGTCACTCCACTGGTTTCAAATCCCCATCCCCAGCAGCTCCTCCTGTATCTGTTTATGGCAGTCTCAGGCATTTTGTCATTGGATCTGCTCTGTCCTTCATTCCCAGGTGGAAGCAAGTCCTTTTCAGTTTTGACACATCTCTTGCATCAATTCCTTTCTGTTCTCTGTCACATCCCTCCCCTCAATACTTCTCACTAAGATCACTGAAATCGAGGCTGGGTGCAGTGGCTCACACCCGTAATCCCAGCTCTTTGGGAGACCAAGGCAGGCAGATCACTTGAAGTCAAGAGTTCAAGACCTGTCTGGCCAACATAGTGAAATCCCATCTCTACTAAAAATGCTTAAAAAAAAATTAGCCAAGTGTAGTGTTGTGCTTCTGGAATCCCAGCTACTCAGGAGGCTGAAGCAGAAGAATCGCCTGAACCTGGGAGGCGAAGGTTGCAGTGAGCTGAGATTGCACTCCAGCCTGGGCGACAGAGCAAGACTCTGTCTCAAAAAAAAATCACTGAAACCACCTCCCAGCATGTCTCCTCCTTCCTCCTGCTCCTCTTTCCCTCCTGCCAAACTAATCTTCCTAAAACCACCATCTCTCTTGTATCCTACATAAAAAGCTCTCATGACTCTGTTATCTTTCCTGTTAAGAAGACCCGGCCAGGACGGTGGCTCATGCCTGTAATTTCAGCACTTTGGGAGGTCAAGGCAGGTGGATCATGAGGTCGAGAGATCGAGACCATCCTGGCCAACATAGTGAAACCCCATCTCTACTAAAAATACAAAACTAGCTGGGCGTGGTGGCGCACACCTGTAGTCCAAGCTACTCAGGGAGGCTGGAGAATCGCTTGAACCTGGGAGACGGAGGTTGCAGTGACCCGTGACCCGAAATCGCGCCACCGCACTCCAGCCTGGCAACAAAGCAAGTCTGTCTCCAAAAAAAAAAAAAAAAAAAAAAACCAGCAGCCTGGTGAAGGACCCCTGCCTTCAACCATTCCTGCCTGCTGTGTCTCCAGCTCTTCCCTCTGTACCCTTAAACGCTTTCTGTTCTTGTTAGACTGTGCCACAGCTTGCTCCCAACACGTGCCCTGTTCTTCCTTCCTGCTTTTTCCTCTGTGCCATCTGTCCCATCCCATCTAGACTTGACAAAATCTGAACCATATTTTAAATCCATCTCTAGTCTCATGTCTTCGTTAATTCCATCCCTACTATCTTTGTCTTCCTCTTTTTGGTTTCCATAGCACGTGGAATTGAATTTGTGCACAATATAAAACTATAGAAGGAGAAATTACAGTCGGTCCTCTGTATCTGGGTGCTGCATCTGTGGTTGGTTGAATCAAAAATATTTGGGGGGTGGAAATGGATGGTTGTGTCTCTACTGAACACATAAACTTTTTTCTTGTCATTCCCTAAACAATACAGTTTAACAGCTATTTACATAGTGTTTACATTGTGTTAGGTATTATGAGTAATCCAGAGATGATTTAAGTATACTGGAGGGTGTGTGTAGGTTATATGCAACTCACCATTTTATGTAAGAGACTTGAGCACCTATGGATTTCTGTATCCTAGAACCAGTCCCCTACAGGTGGCAAAGTATGACTCTAAGATGTATAGTTGAATCGAATGTTTTGATTTATACTACTAAGCAGTTTATACTACTAATTAATTATGAGACGTTTAAATAAAATCATAGGTGCTTGACATGGTAAATGATGAACTACATATGAGTGTGGGTTTTTTTCAGGTTCCTCATACCATGCACCTGCTGTCACCCAGCATGCGCCCTATTTTAAGGGTACAGCCGTTGTCAATGGAGAGTTCAAAGACCTAAGCCTTGATGACTTTAAGGGGAAATATTTGGTGCTTTTCTTCTATCCTTTGGATTTGTAAGTGTAATTTCTATGATGCTTTTGTGTCATTCTGAGAGCAAGCACGTATCCTGTTTCTGCACTGAATTGTCTAGCCCTAGATACTCTGGTGAAAGGAAGAATTCTTCCTGACCCTTTATCACTGATGGCCTTGTTGATTACGGCTTGGATCTGTAGCTTGTTTACTAGTGATACACCTCGTGGGTGGGATAGGGCAGCTTTCCTTTCCGCGTGACTGTGTGCTCTGGAGCAGTGCTTCTCTAAGTCAGTCTATGAAAAAGTTTCCACTGGTCTGGGGAAAAATGAGAACAGTAGGCATAATACAATGATTTTGTTCATAAAGCAGCTTTATTGCACTATTTTTTTTTTCTTAAAATGTGTGTTCCCTTTCTCCAGTTTTTGATACAGTTCTTAAAATAAAAAGGTGAGGGGAGGTAGCAGTACTTTTGCCAGCACCATGCTATAGTCCAGTGAGGACGGTTAACCATTTTGGCTTTTTTTACCCTTGGCAAGTTGAACTAATTTTAGACTACTAATTGTTAAAATCCATGTTTTTAAATTCTCTAATGAGAATTTCTACCCTTTTTTTCCAGCACCTTTGTGTGTCCTACAGAAATCATTGCTTTTAGTGACAAAGTTAACGAATTTCACGACGTGAACTGCGAAGTGGTTGCAGTCTCTGTGGATTCCCACTTTAGCCATCTTGCCTGGATAAATACACCAAGAAAGGTATAGCATTGTTCCCCAGCTTTTGCTCTTAGAAACTTACTTGTAAGAATCTAAATTTCTGGCTATGCTGCTGGACTAGCACGATCAAATTACTCAAGGTTTTTTTTTTTGAGACGGAGTTTCACTCTTGTTGCCCAGGCTGCTAGAGTGCATTGGCACAATCTTGGCTCACTGCAACCCTCGCCTCCCGGGTCCAAGCAATTCTCCTGCCTCACCCTCCCGAGTAGCTGGGATTACAGGCATGCGCCACCACCCCCAGCTAATTTTGTATTTTTAGTAGAGACAGGGTTCTCCATGTTAGTCAGGCTGGTTTTGAACTCCCGACCTCAGGTGATCCACATGACTCGGCCTCCCAAAATTCTGGGATTACAGGTGTGAGCCACCGGGCCCAGCCTACTCAAGGTATTTTTTTAATTCTTCATGTTTATGTTTGAGAAATTAGTCTTTAAAAGAATGCTCTAAGAATTAGAAAAGGCACCTGTAGTCCCAGCTACTCAGGAGGCTGAGGCAGGATGATTGCTGAGTCCAGGAGTTTGAGGCTGCAGTGAGCTGTGATTGCATCACTGCATTCTAGTCTGGTGATAGAGAGTCTGTGTCTTTAAAAAAAAAAAATTGGAAAAGGTCTGTAAGCCAGGTTTAAATCTTCCTCTACCCCTTTCTAGCTGTGACCTGGAACAGTTACTTTTTTGTGCCTTAGTTTCCTCATTTTGATAGTATGTACTCCAGGGTGGTTTCGAGGAAGCAGTAAATAGAATAGCAGTACTGGGCCCAGTAACTACTGTTACCTATTGCCATTATTGTTGGTATAAACATTGTGGTACACGGTCAAGAATGTTGTGAGACCACACAGCCTAACAGTCAGTCATGTTTGCATTTTTATTAGAATGGTGGTTTGGGCCACATGAACATCGCACTCTTGTCAGATTTAACTAAGCAGATTTCCCGAGACTACGGTGTGCTTTTAGAAGGTCCTGGTCTTGCACTAAGGTAAGATCCTGTTTCTGATGAACTTAAGATTATTTTCATGTTTAGTATCATTCTGCTTCTTAGGGGATTTATGTCGACCTTGGTAAAGCATGTTTCAAACCAGAAGATCCTGGCTGGGCGTGGTGGGTCATGCCTGTAATCCTAGCACTTTGGGAGGCCAAGGCAGGAAGATCACTTGAACTCAGAAGTTCAAGATCAGCCAGGGCAACATAGTGAGACCACATCTCTATTATATTAAAAAAATTAAAATATATGACAATAAAGTCAAAAAATCCTTAATTTTAGTCTTTAATAAGCACTGATGAAATGCCTCCTGCAAGGGTTGTTGGTCTCTGAGAAATGCTGAGACATGCGTGTTCTCTACACCACCGTGGGTCTCTTTCTGAAGAAGGCTGTCTGCATCTTGAGGCCACACTGCTCCATACTCCCTAACTCGGTGGGAGCCACTTCATGGGGACACACTCCTGACAGTGAAGCCTGTTTGGAGAAGCGGGGACTAGCAGGGTAAGAGGTAATCTCTTGGAATGGTGACCATCTTCAGCTCTGGAACCAAAGAGTCCTGGGTTTGATTTTTTTTTTTTCTTTTTTAAACTCAGCTACTTAATAGCTGTGTGACTTTGGGCCAGTGATTTAACCTTTTTGAGCCCCAGTTTTCCCATAACTAAAATGAGGATGTACCTGACAGGTGGGTGTGAGGATTAAATAAGTGACACAGCTAGAGGTTTTAGCATAGTTCCTGGCAGCAACTGTTAGGACTTCTGTCCCAGAATGTCATTTCTGTCTGTATTCAGTCTCTTATTAAACCTTTATTCCTTTGAGTGTGAAAAGCCTTCAGTTCTCAGCAGCCCCACATTCAAACATAACCTTCCTGGGACAGATGAGAACTTGGGCCTTAGAGTTGACGTCTTAAAGTCTGCTGAGAATAGGAGTGAAGGA
This sequence comes from Ateles fusciceps, assembly GCA_036589455.1. Classification (NCBI taxonomy): domain Eukaryota; kingdom Metazoa; phylum Chordata; class Mammalia; order Primates; family Atelidae; genus Ateles; species Ateles fusciceps. Next base: position 23,510,345 of record JAZHEH010000091.1, on the reverse strand, counting down.
GGGGTTGTGCAGAACTTGACATCCAGGAAGGGAGGGCTTCCTTTGATGTGCCTCACAGTTTTTCTGGGGCTGGTCAGCTTGGAGCTGGAGTGCAGTGGCACAATCTCAGCTCACTGCAGGCTTTGCCTCCTAGGTTCAAGCGATTCTCGTGCCTCAGCCTCCTGAGTAGCTGGGATTACAGGCACATGCCACCACACCCAGCCAATTTTTGTATTCTTAGTAGAGATGACGTTTCACCATTTTGACCAGACTGGTCTCAAACTCTTGACCTCGTGATCCACCCACCTTGGCCTCCCAAAGTGCTGGGAATACAGGCATGAGCCACTGCACCCAGCAGGCCATTTTTTTTTTTTAACTTTAAAGAGATTATCAAACAAAAGCCTAGCTCTTTCAGAATTGGCAATGGCCAGAGAAAGGGTACTGGCTATTTTTCCCCTAGGGTTCCCTTCCCTATGAGAACTCACTAATTTTGCAGTTACCTCTGTACCGGTTTTAATACCAAGATTAACAAGAGAGAGAAGCTGAGTCTGGCTTGTAAGATAAGACTTCAGGAGTCTGTCAGGTCTGCTGTGTCCCAGCACTCCCTCTGCTTCTATTGGTGGACTTCAGCTGGATGCAGCCTCTGGGAGCAGTTTCACCTCAAACCCCAGGCCCCCAATACCAGACCCAGGGATGGAGAAGCACGTTTTTACCCTGAGTTTTCTCTAACTTTCCTTTTCCATGAGTGAGTGACACCCGGAATTCCCACATCCTTTTAAGACAGACTGTTAAAACCTTTAGGTTAAATGGCTGTATACGTGTAGTCACAGCTACTTGGGAGTCGAAGGTGGGAGGATCAGTTGAGCCAGAAGTTGGAGGCTGCAGCATGCTGTGATCACACCTGAGAATAGCAGTGCACTCCAGTGTGGGCAATGTAGTGAGACTCTGTATTTAAAACAAACAGACTCCCCAGGGTAAACATACCTGCGTCTGTCACGGTAACACCAACACAGAAGATAAACGCAGACCACTGTGGTAGCATGGTCATCTCATTCCATGCTACTACATAATTAAAAGTGATGGGCATGGTTTTCTGTTCTGCATAGACTTAGGGCCTATACATTTTTTCTACAAAGATTTTTTTCCCATGGGATTTCCCCCCCATTTACCCAAGAATTCATTAATAATAAACAGTTATTGAACACAGATAAAATACCTCTCTGTCTTTTCCCATCTGCCTATGAGTTTCTTGCCAAGATGTGATACAGCAGCTCAAAGAATGCTTGCCAAGTCACTAATAGAGTCTTCGCTCCCCTCTAGTTCAGTGACTTTCCAATACTGTTGGCATTCAGGGAAGTGTGTGAATTTGTAAATGTGACCATACTGCATGTTTTTTATGGTGACCTGGTCCAGTCCTGCCGTTGTTAAAGCATCTGTCATCAGTAAGAGACAACAAGCTTTCTGCACAACAGTGAAAACCCCACCTTTAAGCATATGATCACGCTTAACAAATATTAAAAGGAGAATTAAAGACCTAAAAGGGAAGAGTTGGAACTGTTCTAGTTCTGGTACTGTTGAGGCATTAATGAGGATAAATTATCTTGCAGAGGTCTCTTCATAATTGACCCCAATGGAGTCATCAAGCACTTGAGTGTCAATGATCTCCCAGTGGGCCGAAGCGTGGAAGAAACCCTCCGCTTGGTGAAGGCATTCCAGTATGTAGAAACCCATGGAGAAGTCTGCCCAGCGAACTGGACACCAGATTCTCCTACAGTAGGTTTTGTTCCCCAAAAGCAGTGAGGTCCATGTTCTCTCGCCTCAAGAGCTATTGACCTGTAATATCCACAAAAGGGAGCCCTCCCTTGGAGCAAGCGTGCAGATGATGTGCAAATGAGTGAAGCTGCTGTGGGGCAGAAGGCGTGAGGGTGGGGAGGAGCCAGGAACCAATGATCAGGGACAGGCAGGGACAGCCAGGAACAAATGATCAGGGACAGGTAGGCTTTAATGAAACTTGTGTCTATATGTTTTAAAGGAAACAAGTCTTTAAAAGTTTAAAGTACTTTAGGTTAAAAATTGGGAGATTGCCACTCATTTTGGGACTATTATTGTAAAGTCACAGTTACCTAATGAAATGTTTTTATATTTTCAGATCAAGCCAAGTCCAGCTGCTTCCAAAGAGTACTTTCAGAAGGTAAATCAGTAGATCACTCGTGTATGTCTGCACCTTCTCACCCCAGAGAAGAACCACAGTTGAAATCTGCTTTTATCATTTTAAAGATAGTTATTTGTAGAAGGCAAGGAACCAATTATGCTTGTATTCGTAAATACTGCTCTAAATGTTTTGTTGTAATACTGGCTAAGACCTTTTAAACATGGGTAGTTGCTAGTATAAGGAGTCCTTTACTGGTGACTTCTTGGTGGCTGGCTAGCTAGTTTCTACAGAACGTAATTTGCCTCTATAGAAGGTGATTCTTAGATCATGTCTTCAATGGAAACACTCCTGTTTTAGCCTTACCTGAATCTTGCCTGTAACAAAGTAAAGCAATACTCATTGAAAACTTCTGATCAAGGGTCCTGAAATTTTCATCTTTAATGTCTTTGTATTAAACTGAATTTTCTTTTAAGCTGCCAGTGATCACAATTTTCAGTTATTATCAGCTGTCTAACTCCTGCAATGAATGTTTATGTGATTGAAGCAAATGTGAATCATGTTATTTTAAAAAGTGGCAGAGTGACTTAACTATCATGCATGATGCCTCATCCCTGAAATTCATAGTTTAGTTATTTTACTTATTTTACTCATTAGCTAACTTTGTGTATATTTCTGTATGTTGATTAGTGTAATTGATTATAAAGGATATTTGTTGAATCCAGGGATTGCATTTTGAAATTATAATTATTTCCTTTGCTGAAGTATTCAATGTAAAATATATAATAAAAATAAACATATTTTAAAATACTTGCATTTTAGCATCATTACCTTGTTGGATCAGCTTATTCTGGGCTCTCCCTTCCTTCTCAGATTATATCAACAAACATTTATTGAGCATTTACCTCAGTGGCCACAAAGAGAGTAAGACGCTGGTTCCACACTCAGGGAACTCAGTTTAGGGGCAAGACAGATAGGGAAACATTTTAGGGAAACATTTACTCATTGTTTCAGTAAATCCTTGAAGGCCTACCCTGCACCAGATGCTGTTTAAGAGGCACAAGAGTGAACAAAGGACAAACACCTGCTTTTAAGCACTTACATTCTAGGTGGGAAGCACAGTACATGTAGTAGAGTGTTTGGAAGGAAACTAATGTGGAGTGGAGCTCTGCTGAAGCAGAGTTGTAGATGTTCTAGATGGCGTTGTCAAGGAAGGCCTTTAAGGGAAAGTCTGTCTCTCTGGATCAGTTTTCTCATCTGTAAAATGAGGACAATAATTGTACCTATCTCGGAGTTTTGATGAGCATCAAAGGAGAGAAAACATGTAGAAAGTGAGAGCGTTAAGGTGATAAGAGGCTTCCAGGCAGGGAAAACACAAAGGCCCTGAGGCAAGAGTGGACTCAGAGCAGATGCAGATTTACGGTGACTAGGGCCGTGGTGGGGGTTCCAGAGTGCCTTTTGGCCAGGCCAAGGACTTTAGGTTCTGTTCTAGGGTGGGGAATGTTAGGAAGGTTTTGAAAAACAGGGTGACATCAACTTGTTCTAAGAGAATTACTCTGGTTCCTTGGTTAAGATTCGACATAGCCGTCCAAAGTGAGGAAGCAGGCCAGCGGGCCAGCTTTGTGCCATCTGGAGGGTAGAGACTGCACAGAATAGTACAGCACGCTGCATACTGCACTGGTGCTGTAGATGGATTTCTGCGGCATAACAGAACATTGAGGAGTTGGAGGGGGTAGCTTACTCAACTAGGAGGGTCAGGGAAGTCTTCCTGGAAGAGGAGATAAAACCTTGGAGGTTAAGAAAAGTGAGCTAGGCAAACTGAGCAAATGTAGAAGCAGAGGAGTCACACAGGCCTGAAGGACACCACTGGCCGATTTCCTGTTTCTGGAGGGGCAGGGCAAAGGAAGGAATCAGCCTGCTGGGGGTTAATGGCCCATACTGGGCACTTCTGAGTGGCCCACTGCTGTGTCAAGGGATGTTTTATCTCCTTTGATCCTAAACAAAACCCCGAGATAGGTACAATTGTTATCCTCATTTTGCGGATGAGAAACAGACTTTGAGATACTGACTTGGCCAAGGTCACACAACTAAGTGGTGTGCTGAGTCCCCCTCGTCCAGGACTCCGGAGGCCGCCTGAATACCCTAAGCACACTGCGGCTTCCGAGAATTCAAGTGCGCACACACAGCCCCCACCCTCTCCTGTGCTAGGGAAGGGCAGGTGGGAGTAGGAAGGGAAGGCGGATTTTTCTTTACAAATGGTCCCTACTTGACCTGGTACTCAACAGAAGGAACTGGATTTGCCCCAACACTGGAAAAAAAACTTGTCGGGCTGAGGGATAGTGCACTGTACCCAGGGCCCTGTACTTGATGCTCTGCTGTTACTCTCTTGAAATTCTCAGTAACTTGAATAAGGGCATCGCATTTGACATTTTCACTGGGCTGAGCACTTGACTCAGCCGGCCTGACAGCAACACCAGGCACACCGGAATTCGCGGGCAATGGGAGGGATTTTCGAGGGTAATGACCACGGGAAGGGCGCGGCAGGACCTCAGGGTGAGGTTGCTGAGGGCCCCACTCGCAACCTTTCCGGGTCTTCGCATTAGGTACTGTGATGTGGGGTTCCGATAGTGACCCCCTCGGGGCCTGGGAGGCGGCCCGGCTCCCCAAAGGTGCGGGGCAGGGCAAGCAGGGTTGGGAGGACTTGGCCCGTAGGAGAGCTGGGTTCGCCGGAACAGTGGGCGCGCAAGGGCCTCGAGGCGCGGTGACACGGGGTGTCGGGCGCGCGGGCCTGGGGCGGGAACTGCGGATGCGCGCGGCCTGGGGCGGGGCTCGCCGCCTGGCTCCTCCTCCGCGCGCGGCCTGGCGGCGGCGGCGACTGCGGCCACTCCAACCAGCACAAAATGTCCCTGGAGCAGGAGCAGGAGCAGGAAGCGCAGCCCGGGCGGCTCCTAGGAGGCAGCGACGCCGGCGCCTACTTCATTGAGCCGAACGTGCGCTTCTGGATCAACGAGTGCCAAGTAGAGCCCGGACCCGGCGCGGCTGGGGGCGGGGAGGGCGGGGAGGGCGCGGGCGGGGCCGCGTAGAGTTGGGCTGGACTGGGTGACCTTGGGCAGGCCACGTGGTCGCCCCCCCGCCTCCGTTTCCTGGTCCCGGAGTTGCGCTGGGAACGCGCACTACCCGCCTGACCCCCTTAGGCCGCGGGAAGGGAGGCAGGGGAAACCCAGTTTGCCAGATGCCCACGGCCACAAGGTCACCCTCCAGATGGCCCTCTCGAAGGGTCGCAGTCCACGCAGGTGGCTGCTCCCTGCTGCCTGAGCTGTGGCTGAGCAGCAGATTGGGGGAGAAACAGGCCCTCCCACCTTGGTAGGCTCAGCCACTCTCGGTGAGACCCCCGAGGCTTTGGGAAACCGCCTTTGGACAGGAGATAAGCAGGACTCAACTCCCTGCGGCGTCTAAGGCCGCACAGTCCAATAGAAATATGATGTGAGCCTCAGAGGCAATTAAAAATGTTTTAGTAGCCACATTAAACAAGATAAACAGCTGAAATTAATTTTAACAATACAGTACTTTTAGCCCAACAGGTGCAAAATATTAACGTTTCAACATGTTACCAGTAAAAACGTTCCTGAGATATTTTACTCGCTTTTTTGGTATAAAGTCTTCCAAATCCTGCGTCTGTTACTCCCACAGCACATCTGGCTTCAGCTGTATGTGGCGAATCGGAGAGCAGGGCTTTAGGGGGTTCTCTCTTAGGCCTCTCCTAAAGTGAGATCCAACCCTGTGTTTTAGGTGGGGAAATGGAGAAGGGACAGTGAGCTCAGGTGGCTCTAGCAGAGCCAGGGCTTAAAGCCAGAGCCACTGCAAAGTTTGGGGCCTGTTAGAGGAAACCTCCTTTCCCTAGTGTGACCCTCCAGCTGCACCATTGAGCCCTTAATTGGACATCCATCCTTTATCACTGGAGTGAAGCCTTACAGCAACCAGAGAGTGAGGCCACAGATTCTGAAATCTTCTAGGACATTGCTTTCAGGTCATATGTGAAATATGAACCTGGGGCCATTTGAACCCCAAAGTCTGGGCTTTTAACCCTCAAGGGCAATTTGATACTGAGCAGTTAAGGGCACGGACTTCTGAGTCATTTCCTGGCTGTGTTGCCTTGAGTACATTCATGAGTCCCTCACAGCCTCAGCTTCCTCACCTGGAGAATGGGGGAGATTGGGAGGATCCCAGGAGATGCTGCCAGTAAAAGGCAGATGGCAGACCCTGGCAGGTTCTCAAAAAAAAAAAAAAAGCCAATTGTTATTATTATATCTTTATTTTTCTGCTGCCATTAACTTCTCTGTTGCTTTTCTCCCTCCTAAGTCCTTTATTCAACGATTTCTTCAATGGACAGAATTATTAGATCCTACAAATGTGTTCATTTCAGTTGTAAGTATTTTCTTGTTTTCAGAGCTAATGAATTTCAGATTTTATTTTGAAACTTAACACGTGTCCCTTTGCTTTTTTTTTTTTTTTCTTTGAGATGGAGTTTTGCTCTTGTTGCCCAGGATGGAGTGGAATGGTGTGATCTCAGCTCACAGCAACCTCTGCCTCCTGGGTTCAAGCAATTCTCCTACATCAGCCTCCCGAGTAGCTAGGATTACAGGCATATGCCACCATGCCTGCCTAACTTTGTTTTTTTCAGTAGACACTGGGTTTCTCCATGTTAGGCTGGTCTCAAACTCCCGACCTCAGGCCCAGCCTGTAGTTATTTCAACTACTTTTTTTTTTTTTTTCCCCCCCACCCCCCCCCCCCCCCCCCCCCCCCCCCCCCCCCCCCCCCCCCCCCCCCCGCCCCCCCCCCCCCCCCCCCCGCCCCCGCCCCCCCCCCCGCCGTTTTTGGGCTCCCCCCCCGGCCCCCCCCCCCGGCCCCCGTCCCCGGCCGGGCCGGGCCCCCCGGGCCTGGGATTCCGCCGGCCCTTTTAAAAGGGACATTTAAAAATACAAAAGTTAGCTGGGCGTAGTGGCAGCCGCCTGTAGTCCCAGCTACTCGGGAGGCTGAGGCCATTTAAAAATGTCCCTTTTAAAAGTAGTTGAAATAACAGAATCTGCGTATATTATTGTGTTTATTCCTTCTGAATGAGCTTGTCAGATTGGAAGGGGTAAAGAAAAGCATACATCTGTCGGACACTGTGGCTCACGTTTGTAATCCCAGCACTTTAGGAGGCCGAAGCAGGTAGATCATCTGAGGTCAGGAGTTCGAGACCAGCCTGGCCAACATGGTGAAACCCCTGTCTCTACTAAAAATACAAAATTAGCTGGGTGTGGTGGTGGGTGCCTGTAATCCCAGCTATTCGGAAAGCTGAGGCAGGAGAATCGCTTGAACCCAGGAGGCAGAGGTTGCAGTGAGCCGTGATCCTACTACTGCCCTCCAGCCTGGGTGACAAGAGTGAAACTCCATCTCAAAAAAAGAAAAGCATACATGTCTTTAACAGGTAATATCAAGCCCAGACCAGGTGCTGGTGATTCAGAGAGAATCAAACAAATCTTCCACGTGATGGGGGACAGACTGGCTAATCTGGTCACAGCCTGAGCGACAAGAGTGAAATTCCTTCTTTAAAAAAAAAAAAAGGATCGAGCACAGTGGCTCATACCTGTAATCCCAGCACTTTGGAAGGCCAAGGCGGGCAGATCACTTGAGGTCAGGAGTTCGAGACCAGCCTGGCCAACATGGTGAAACCCTGTCTCTACTAAAAATACAAAAGTTAGCTGGGCGTAGTGGCAGCCGCCTGTAGTCCCAGCTACTCGGGAGGCTGAGGCAGGAGAATTGCTTGAACCCCGGAGGCAGAGGTTGGAGTGAGCCAGATTGTGCCACTGCATGCCAACCTGGGTGACAGAGCAAGATTCCATCTCAAAAAAAAAAAAAAAAAAGAATGTGTAATAAAATTAGAAGCAAATATAACCAGATGTTTACAGTTGTTAATTCTGGGTGAGGGGATTATAGTATGTGACCATTCTTTGTATTTAATTATTTTTTTCTCAAATTAAGAAATGGAGGCTAGCTGTGGTGGCTCTTGTCTGTAATCCCAGTCCTTTGGGAATCTGAGATGGAAGGATGTCTCAAGAGTAAGAATTTGAGACCAGCCTGCACAATGTAGCGAGATCCTATCTGTACAAATAAAAATTTTAAAAGTTAGCCAAGTGTAGGTGAGTTGTGCCTATAGTCACAGCTACTTGGGAGGCTGAGGCAAGAGGATCACTTAAGCCCAGGAGTTTGAGGCTGCAGTGAGTTGTGATCACACCACTGCACTCCAGCCTGGGCAACAGAGTGAGACCCTGTCTCTTTAAAAAAAAAAAAATAAGAAAAGAAAGAAAAAGAGAGAGGAAATAAGACTGAACTGATTAGACATGGAAGTGGGTGAGAGAGGACTTCCGGGTTTCTGACATGCACAGCCAGGGGATGGTGGCACCATTTAGTGAGACAGTTGACATCAGAGAGTGGGAGAGGTGACAGCACCATTGCGGGCAGCTGCTGGAGCATCTAGGAAGAGAAAGGCCTAAATCTGCATGGCACTCAGGGCTATCCTAATGGGTAGAGAGCCTAGGGCACCATGTGGCTTGAAATCAGGCATGCAGTGAAGTCCAGTGCATGCTGGTGAGTGAGCTGGTGATTCCTCCATCTGGGGATAAACCTGAACAATGTTGAGATCATTGCTTGATTTCTTGATATCTGATTTTAGGAAAGTATAGAAAACTTGAGGCAACTGTTGTGCACAAATGAAGATGCTTCCAGATCCGCCTTTGAGGACCAAAGGGTATGTTTCACGTGCTGAGGTCTGGCTGGTTCAAGGCTGGGTATAGTTGCCCTCAGATGGTTCTGCTGCATGGTCTGAAGTCAGGTAGAATTTGGCCATGAATCTCTCTCTCTCTCTCTTCTCTTTTTTTTTTTCCCTCACTTGGGAGCCACTGAGCTATTGGCTATTAATGCTGTCATTGTTATATATCGCCCAGAGGACCAGCTTTTCAAAACTGGGTTAGTTTTTTAAATGTAGTTAGAATTCTATCCCGTAAACCAGACAGCAAGGTTCCTCCTATGCAGTGGATATTCATGGGGATTCCATGCAGCTGATTCCTGGAGCCCCATGGCAAACTCCAGAACTCAGGCCTCCGAAGTCAGAATTTATTTTCCACTACAGGCATTGTTTCTACCCATAGGCTCAAACGGACTGTTCCTTATCTAACTTGAAGTGCGTGGGGCTTTCCGGAGCTCACAAACACCAGTTCTTCAAGGCAGCCTATGGAGAGCTCACATATTTAACTTACTTTTTCTAAGAATGTGTTGGGGACCCTGGGCCGACAGCTTGGCTCTGTTGCAAGTGACTTGGCTCATGGCATAGTGTGTCATCAGTACACAGCCTGCTCTGCTCTGAGCCAGAGGCAAGCTGGATTCGGGGACTCATATGAGGGATAACTTAGGTATTGGTCCTCTCCAAGAGTAGAGACAGGGCTTTTTGTTTTTTGAGACGGAGTCTTGCTCTGTCACCCAGGCTGGAGTGCAGTGGTGCAATCTCGGTTCACCGCAACCTCTGCCTCCCGAGTTCAAGCGATTCTTGTGCCTCAGCTTACTGAGTAGCTGGGACTGGAGGTGCGCACCACCACACCAGCTAATTTTTGTATTTTTAGTAAAGATGGGGTTTCACCATGTTGGTCAGGCTAGTCTCAAACTCCTGACCTTGTGATCCGCCTGCCCCAGCCTACCAAAGTGCCGGGATTAGAGGCGTGAGCGACTGGGCTGGCCTGAGACAAGACTTTTTAATGTTCTGGTCGGTTTCTCTGTGTGGCTTATCTCTTTGCTTGCCATTGGTTCATTTGTTTATTCATATGATTCATTTATTTTGATTTGTTCGCCAATGTGATAGAAAACAGCTCTGGCCTTCATTCTCTAAAATGTAGAGCAAAGGTGGTCTCAGAAATGAGACCAGCAGAGATTCTTTAAAGCTGAACCACCTTTAAAGGCCTTTTTTTTTAGACTGAGTGTGATGACTCACCCCTGTAATTCCAATGCTTTGGGAGGATGACTTGATGTCAAGAGTTTGAGACCAGCCTGGGCAGTATAGCAAGACCCCATCTCTACTAAAAATTAAACAACTAGCTGGGAATGGTGTGACGGTGAGGTGGGAGGATCGCTTGAACCCAGTAGTTTGAGGCTGTGCTGCAGTGAGTGATGATCAAGCCACTGCACTCCAGCCTGCGTCATGGAGCAAGACCTTGTCTCTTAAAATATTTTTTTAATGAAACAAAGCTATTCTTTTTTCTCCTTTAAGATACAAGAAGCTTGGAAGCGGAGTCTTGTAAGTTTCAGCCTCTTTCTAATTTTTGGTGTCCTAAAATAACAAAAACAGACATCCAGCTAAACTTTGCATCTCTCTTCTCTAAAGTCAACAGTGCATCCCGACAGCAGCAACCTGATCCCCAATCTTTTTCGACCTGCAGGTGAGTTGGCTCTAATTTTTAGAAGTGGGTTGGGAAGATGTCATTTGTAACACTTAAAAAATTCTGCCTGCCGGATCACCTGAGGTCAGGAGTTCAAGACAGCCTGGCCAACATGGTGAAACACTGTCTCTGGTGAAAATACAAAAAATTACTTGGGCATTGTAGTGTGTGCCTGTAATCCCAGCTACTCAGGAGGCTGAGGCAGGAGAATCTCTTGGACCCGGGGCGGAGGTTGCAGTGAGCCAAGATCACGCCATTGCCCTTCAGTCTGGGCAACAAGAGTGAAATTCCATCTCAAAAAAAAAAAGAAAAGAAAAGAAAACTGCCTACCTTGCTTTAATATTCCCCCAGTAGGATTTCTTTTTCTTTTCTTTTCTTTTCTTTTTTTTTTTTTTTTTGAGACAAAGTATTGCTCTGTCGCCCCAGGCTGGAGTGCAGTGGCGTGATCTCAGCTCACTACAACCTCTACCTCCCAGGTTCAAGCAAATCTCCTGCTGCAGCCTCCTGAGTAGCTAGGATTACAGGTGCCCGCCACCACGCCCAGCTAATTTTTTTTTTTTTTTTTTTTTTTTTTTGGTATTTTTAGTAGAGACCAGGTTTCATTATGTTTCCTAGGCTGGTCTCGAACTCCTGACTTCGTGATCTGCCCACCTTGGCCTCCCAAAGTCCTGGGATTACAGGTGTGAGCCACCGTGCCTGGCCCTGGTACAGTAATTTTATGTACATACTTTTATTATCATTATTATTAGAGATAGGGTCTCACTCTGTTACCCAGGCTGGAATGCAGCAGCACCATAATAGCTCAAAGCAGCCTCCAACTCCCAGGCTCAGCTGATCCTCCTGCCTCAGCCTCCTGAGTAGCTGGGACTACAGGGTCACACCTGGCTTTAAATTTTTTTGTGGAGATGGGGGTCTCACTTCCTCTACAAAATAGAGGCTGATCTCGAACTCCTGGCCTCAACCCATCCTCCAGCCTCAGCCTACCAAAATGCTGAGATTACAGACTTGACCCACCACTTTATTAGAAAGCAAAAAAAGAATGAGTGGAAAATGTCCTTTGAGGTCTGTGCCTTCTGGAAGCTAGGGAAGAGGTGTTCCAGTGGGTGGTCCCCTCTAGCCCCCTCTGCCTGGGCAGGTGCGGTCACTGATACCTTCCCTCTTCTCTTCCTGCCAGCGTTCCTGCCTTTCATGGTGCCCGCGGTGAGCAAATGGACACTCGCCATTAGGAGACTAGGGGCTTGGGAAGATGGCCACCTTCCTCCTAACCCAGGCTGTGTCCCTCCAGGCCCTAGACCCCTGTCCCATGACTGCCTGATGGATGGTTGTGGACCCCCACTGATAACCCATGGTTGCCACTCGTATGTCCTTGTCCCCATTCCCTCCCCCCTCCCCCCCCGCACCCGCAGAGAGTCAGGCATCCAGGCCTCTGGAAGGTCCACAGCTTCGCAAGGTCATCCCTTTTCTGGATACCCAAGTATTAGCAGAGCACCGTAGAAGAGACCAGTGAGTCAGGATGTGTTCCCTACACAAACACCTCTCCACCAAGTCCTCCCCCGACACAGCCCCTCACCTGGGACCTGACATTGCCCCATGAGGCTTTCCGACCTTGGCTCTCGGGAGGTGCTTTTCTGTTTTTCGTTTTGAGACAGAGTCTCACTCTGTCACCCAGGCTGGAGTGCAGTGGCGCGATCTCAGCTCACTGCAGTCTTCACCTCCTGCGTTCAAGCAATTCTCCTGTCTCAGTCTCCTGAGTAGCTGGGATTACAGGCGCCCTCCACCACGCCCAGCTAATATTTGTATTTTTAGTACATGGGGTTTCACCATGTTGGCCAGGCTGGTCTCTAACTCCTGACCTCAGATGATCTGCCCACCTTGGCCCCCCAAAGTGCTGGGATTATAGGCGTGAGCCACCATGCCTGGACTGGTGTTTTGTTTTTCAAAATAGGGTCTTGCTCTGTTGCCCAGGCTGGAGTGCAGTGATGCAATCATAGCTCATTATAACTTCAAACTCTTAGGCTCAAGCGATCCCCAACTTCAGCCTCATGAGTAAGTGGGATTACAGGTACTCATCACTATGCCAGGCTAATTTTTTTTTATTTTTAGCAGAGACAGAGTCTTGCTATGTTTCTCAGGCTGGTCTCAAACTCCTGGCCTCAAGGAATCTTCCCACTTTGGCCTCCCAAAGTGTTGAGATTATAGCCATAAGCCACCACTCCAGCCTAGGAGGTCCTTTTCCACACCACAGGCTCCTGTCTGCTTCCCCTAGCAAATGTGGGTTTTTTTTTTTTTTTTTTGAGATAGAGTCTCACTTTGTTGCCCAGGCTGGAGTGCAGTGGCACGATCTTGGCTCATTGCAACCTCTGCCTCCCGGATTCAAGTGATTCTCCTGCCTCAGCCTCCCTAGTAGCTAGGATTACAGGTATGCACCACCACACCCGGCTAATTTCTGTATTTTTAGTAGAGATGGAGTTTCACCATGTTGGTCAGGCTGGTCAAGAACTCCTGGCCTCAAGTGATCCTCCCGCTTTGGCCTCCCAGAGTGCTGGGATAACAGGCATGAGCCACCGCGCCCGGCCAACAGATGTGTACAACTTAGCCACCCTGCTGGACTGAGGCCCTGGAGACACGGCCTGCTGTGTGCTCCTGGATGTCCAGGAGCCACTAGTTTGGTGTTTGGCAGGTGCTCACTCAACCTTGTCTACTGACCCGCAGCCTGTGCACCCACCACCAGCCTCTCCTGCCCCAGGTCCTTGGGGGCTCAGTTCTCCCTCTGCCCTGGAAAGTTCTTTGCTACTGCATGTCCCAACCCCCCACCACTAAACACTTGTAACTCTGCTCCACTTTTTTCTTAAAAGGTATTTTTTTCAATGATGCCACCAAAAGGGATTAAGTCCATGATTTTACCTAAGGTAACAATTCTTCCTGTTTCACGATTACTGAATTCTCTTATGCTTGAAACCAAAATGCGATCCATTTGCCCTCTCTTGGCAGGTTTACCTCTACGGGTACCTGACAGCGTTAGCATCATCAATGGAAACAGAAGTTACGTGAGTATTGTGAGACCCAGAGGGTGTGTGGTTTTGCGTTATTTCTTTTGGAGTTGGTTGTATGTGTTTGTTTTTAAATTATCTTTGCTGGGTAAAACTGTGATATTTGCTAAATAAGTACTTTTGTTTCTCCTCAGACTTGTCATCCACTAGAAAGATCACTACTAGGGGTGGGAGCCTTTGTTTCTTCAAGCTTCTTTGGAGTAGGTATTTTTAGAATCTGACAAATCTTTATTCCTCAGAATCCAGAAAGCTTTATTTATTCCAATTTCAAATTTATGTTCCAATTTAAACAATTTCGAAAGTATGAATAGAAAATAAAAGTCACCTGTAATCCTATTATCCCAAAATAATCACATTAATAGTCTAAGATTCCAGGCATATACTTGGTACTGTTATCTTTTTATTTCTTCTATTTTCTTTTTTTTTTTTTTTTTTTTGAGACAGAGTCCCTCTCTGTCACCCAGGCTGGAGTACGATGGCATGATCTCGGCTCACTGCACCCCCCTGCTTCCTGGGTTCAAGTGATCCTCCTGCCTCAGCCTTCCGAGTAGATGGGATTACAGGCATGTACCACCACACCCAGCTAATTTTTTGTATTTTTAGTAGAGAATGGGTTTCCCCATGTTGGTCAGGCTGGTCTTAAACTCCTGACCTCAGGTGATCTGCCTGTCTTAGCCTCCCAAAGTGCTGAGATTGCAAGAGTGAGCCACCATGCCTGGCCAGTACTGTTATCTTTTTAAAAATTGGTTTATGCTACACAAATATGTTAAATAAATTGTGTATTGCTTTGAATGTCAGGACATTGTAGTGGTGAAAGATGGAGATGTTAGCATCAGACAAGCCTAGGCCCTCATCCTGGCTCAAACTTTTAATGGCTCTGTGACTCGACAACTTACATGCCTCTCTTAGCCCTGTTGACTCCTTACATGAACAGGGAGAGGACCTCCATGTTGCAGGAATTTGAAAAATACATGAAGAGGAGTCTGACTTGTGATAGGAACTAGGTCAGGGTGGACTCCCTGCTAGTGAGTAGGTTCCACTGATTTTTCAGTCCCGTGCAGTAATTTTTCTCTCTTCTTTTCTAGTTAATGCCTAACTTTATCCAGATGAGGTTTTTCTCAAATACCATTTTTATGAAAAGAATTTTACCTGCAGCTATCCATGGTAAGCAGGAAACGCTGGAGCCTGTAGTCTGGGTGGGGTGTCTTTGTGGTCTGTGAGCCTTCCTTCATCTCCAGAGACCCCTGGGTCCCTTGGCACATTGTGACTGATGACAGGTGCCCTTTGCAGCCTGTCAGGCCCCAAGCCCAAATTAGGTCTTTGGTTTGAGAGGTGATACTTTCTGTAGATACCCCATTAATGACCAAAGAATGAACATAAGACTGGAAACACAAATTTGGAAACACAAATTTTTTTTTTTTTGAGATGGAGTCTTCCTCTGTCACCCAGGCTGGAGTGCAGTGGCATGACCTCGGCTCACTGCAACTTCTACCTCCTGGGTTTAGGCGATTCTCCTGCCTTGGTCTCCCAAGTAGCTGGGATTACAGGCATGTACCACTATGCCCAGCTAATTTTTTTTTTTTTTTTTTTTTGTATTTGTAGTAGAGACAGGCTTTCACCGTGTTGGCCAAGCTGGTCTTGAACTCCTGGCCTCAAGTGATTCGCCCACCTTGGCTTCCCAAAATGCTGGGATTACAGGCATGAGCCACTGTGCCCAGCCCTACATTTTAAAGATTATCTGTACAAAGATTCTACATACATTATTTCACTTAATCCTGACAACAACTTTTGGGTAGGAAATATTCCTATTTACAGATGAGGAGACTGAGGCACAGGGAGGTTAAGTTTAAGTAACTTGCCTAGAGTTACACAGCGAGCAAGTGGTTAATACAGGGGATTCCAACCCAATGTGGTGGCAGAGATATTAGCTGAATATTTTGACTCTGCCAGCCTGTAAGTTTACTATGTCATGCTCCAAATTTGGGTTTGGGAATCATAGCAGTCTGAGGAGTTGGCAGCCTGATATTAGCAGTGACATTGAGGAAACGGTGTTATGGAAACCTTACAACTTTGGCCGGCTATGGTGGCTCACGCCTGTAATCCCAGCACTTTGGGAGGCTGTCCCAGGCAGATCCCTTGAGGTCAGGTGTTTGAGACCAGCCTGACCAACATGTTGACACCTGTCTCTACTAAAAATACAAAAATTAGCTGGGTGTGGTGGCACATGCCTGTAATCCCAGCTACTTGGGAGGCTGAGGCAGGAGAATTGCTTGAACCTGGGAGGCAGAGGTTGCAGTGAGCTGAGATCATGCCATTGCACTCCAGCCTGGGTAACAAGAGCAAAACTGTCTCACAAAAAAAAAAAAAAAAGGAAACCTTACAACTTAAGCAAAGATGAGGGTTATGTTTCCAGGATCCCAGGGTTTCTCCTGGAATCTGCTAAGGAAGCAAGGTTGCTGTAAGCTGGTCCCAGGCTGTGGTCAGTATCCAAGACTGAGTAGCCGGCAGTTCTGAGCCCACCTCCACAGCCCCAGGAGAGCATGTGTTTGGCCCAGCCCATGGCAGGTGACCACCCAAGGGTCAAGAAAGGGCAGCTGCCAGAGAAAGAGGCTTGAAGTGGGCAGACAGCCAAAGAGATGTTCCTTTGCTGGAACAAGACTCACGCCGTGTTGCATATTCTTTACTTCTTTACATCTACAGCACAAGTAAGTGGAATGAATGTCTTAACATCCCGAAATCTTGAGACCACTAAGGGGATTGCAGTCATGGACAAGGAAGGCCATGTCCTAGGCCATTCCAGAATTGCTGGGGAGAAGGTGAGAGACAGCATAGAGCTATAGCCGCTTACCCTTTGGGCAGACTTGACTTTTCTGTTTGAAAGCCAGTGACAAATTCATGTCTGCCTTCAACCTTTCTTTACCCGTCTTTCCTCAGCATGCTGAGAAAGAAATTTTGCCTTTGCCCCCCGATATGTAAAAGATGGGGTGTTAGTCCCCCATCTGTTACCATCAGATATTGCTGGTTACGCATTTCCTAAAATTGTAGCCAAAGAAAATAACCTTCCAGGGACAGGGAAGCGATAGAGAATGTTTATGCTTACGCGTAGTTGCAGACACTTTACTCTTCAGAGAAAAAAGACTTTTTTTTTTTAAAGCAGACCAGCAAAGCTTTCCTTTGACCCTAACATGCCACTTATCCCCAAAATGAAGTTTATTCTGGTGAGATGGACTTCAGACAGCCAGAGAGGCCTGAGGCTACCTTCTGGCTGGGTTCTCTGGAGCAACAGAACCAATGGGATATATGCACATATCTTTTTTTTTCTGAGGCAGGGTCTTGCTCTGTCGCCCCAGCTGAAATATAGTGGTGCAATCTTGGCTCACTGCAACCTCTGCCTCCTGAGCTCAAGTGATCCTCCCACCTCAGCCTCTCAAATAGCTGAGACCATGGGCACACACCACTGCACCCGGCTTATTTTTGTATTTTTTAGTAGAGATGAGTATTCACCATGTTGGCCAGGCTGATCTCAAACTCCTGAGTTCAAGTGATCTTCCTGCCTTGGCGTCCCAAAGTGCTGGAATTACAGGTGTGTGCCACTGCACCCAGGCAGTACATGTCTAATAAGAGATTTGTTCTAAGGAATAGGCTTGCACAATTGTGGGAATCTGCAGGGCAGGCCTGGAGGCTGGAAACTTGGACAGGAGCTGCTGCTGCAGTCTTGAGGCAGAAGTTCTTCTTTGGGAAACCTCAGTTTTTGCCTATAAGGCCTCCAACTGATTGGATGAGGCCCACCCACATTGTGAAGGGTAAACTTTTTTTCTTTTCTTTTTTTTTTTTTGAGACTGAGTCTCGCTCTGTCGTCCAGGCCGGAGTGCAGTCACATGATGATCTTGGCTCACTGCAGCTCCGCCTCCCAGGTTCAAGCGATTCTCCTGCCTAAGCCTCCCAAGAAGCTGGGATTACAGGCGTGCGCTATCACGCTCGGCTAATTTTTCTACTCCTGGCCTCAACTGATCCTCCTGCCTTGGCCTCCCAGAGCACTGGGAGGTGTGAGGCACTGCACCCAGCTAAGAGCAAATATCAAATCAGCAAGTTGTTCCCAGCACCTTCTGCCTGCCAGGCTCAGTGCTAGGCTCTGGAGACCCACACCCTTGGCCACTGAGAGCCCCTGTTCTCCAGGAGCCCCAGCCTCCCAGCCGGAAGGTAGCCTCAGGCCTCTCTGGCTGTCTGGAGTCCATCTCACCAGAATAAGCTTCATTTTGGGGATAAGTGGCATGTTAGGGTCAAAGGAAAGCTTTGCTGGTCTGCTTTAAAAAAAAAAGTCTTTTTTTCTCTGAAGAGTAAAGTGTCTGCAACTATGCGTAAGCATAAACATTCTTCTATCGCTTCCCTGTCCCTGGAAGGTTATTTTCTTTGGCTACAATTTCAGAAAATGCGTAACCAGCAATATCTGATGGTAACAGGGCACCGCTGGTCGGATTTCAGGTGATTCCTGGATGTTGTTTCCCCCGACTGGCCCCATAAGCCACTCCTTTGCACACAGCACCTCCTAATGACGGCGTCTTACTTGGAGTGTCCTTCCCAAACACGGGATCAATGGAGAGAGGCGGGCCTCATGCCACTGACGCGGAAACACAGCACGCCAGCAGCCGCTTCCCTTCCGAAGTCAAGCAATTTTACTTTACATCCCTGAGACTTAAATTTTATTTAATTTATTTTATTTTAGAGACTGAGTCTCACTCTGTCGCCCAGGCTGGAGTGCAGTGGTGTGATCTTGGTTCACTGCAACTTCCACCTTCCGGGTTCAAGTGATTCTCCTGCCTCAGCCTCCCGAGCAGCTGGGATTATAGGCATGAGCCACCATACCTGGCTGATTTTTGTATTTTTAGTAGAGATGAGGTTTCACCATGTTGGCCAGGCTGGGCTTAACTCCTGACCTCAGGTGATCTGCCTGCCTTGGCCTCTCAAAGTGCTGGGATTTCAAGTGTGAGCCACTGTGCCTGGCCCCTGAGACCTTATTTTGAAAACAGCCCTCCTCAGCTTCCTCTGTTTTTTTGGAGGGAAAGGCATTCCCCTGCAGAGGGAACTGCACAAGCGTGACTGTCACCTGAAGCAGGGCAGAGGTGTGAGCAGAAAGCAGGGTCTGGGCGGTAGGAGGAGCTGGCAAGGTAGGTCAAAGCCAATCGTGGGAAGCTGGAAATGGAAGGAACAGAGTTCAGGGAAGGACGGGGGCAGGCGTGCCTGCTCCTCTTGAGCACACAGTGTGCTGTTTGTGGTGGTGTGTCTTACCCAGGGGGTGGGTTCTAAAGTTAACATGCTAGCTACTTGGGAGGCTGGGGCAGGAGGATCGCTTGAGGCCAGGAAGTCAAGACCGGCTTGGGCAACATAGTGAGACCACATCTCTGCAGTAAATCAAAAAGTTAGCTGGGCTTGGTGGGGTGTACCTGTGATCCTGGCTACTTGGGAGGCCGAGGTAGGAGGATCGCTTGAGCCTGGGAGGTCGACACTGCAGTGAGCCATGCTCATGCCACTGTACTCCAGCCTGGATGACAGAGTGAGACCCTGTCTCTAAAAATAAACAAATAAAAGTAGTAATACAGTTAACGTGAGCTGTTTTATAGTCAGAATGTCCCTTACAAGTCCCTTGAAGTGCCCTTGAGGGTACATGGTTTTGTGCATAACACCCATGCAGTAAATTGTGTGTTTAAATGTTTGATATATATAGAAAAGATAACAAAAATGTTATAACCTGTATATAACACAATTTTTTAGTGTAACACTTTTAATTCGCTATATGAAACGTGGGTACGGACAGGCGGCCTTGTGTGGGTCCCATGCTGTGCCCGCGTCCTCAGATCTGGGCGTTGGAGGCTCCCCCGTTAGCAGGTGTGAGAGTCACTGCCGAGCCAGGTCAGGACAGGAGCCAGTGGCAGAGACCTGGCTTGGAAGGGAAATACAGAGCGAACCTCTGTGGCCAATCCAGCATTTCTACCGAGGAACAATTTGGTTCTCCGTGAGGATTTGTCTAGAAGCCACCTTTGCTTGTACTTAGTGGATAGTTTATTGGGGGTGGTTTGGCAGACGGATGGAGACCACTGTGGAGTGAAGAGGAGGTGAGTCCCCTCTCAGCTATTCCTGCACCAAATGCAGCCGACCTCCACACACCTGTACATGGAAAGGTGCATGGAGGGCATCCCCTCCGCCTCTGTCCACGGGTGTTCTTTTTCTTAGTGAGAAAGGAGGGTTGCTGTTGCCTGTCTCTGGCAGGAGTTTTGGGATCCCTGGAAATCGTCTTGCTCCTGTACTAAGCTTTTTTTTTTTCTTTTTTGAGACAGAGTTTCACTCTGTTGCCGAATCTGGAGTGCAGTGGTGTGATCTCAGCTCACTGCAACATCTGCCTCTCAGGTTCAAGTGATTCTTGTGCCTCACCCTCCTGAGTAGCTGGGACTACAGGTACATACCACCACACCTGGCTAATTTTTTTAGTTTTTGGTAGAGACCAGGGTTTCACCATGTTGGCCAGGCTAGTCTCAAACTCCTGACTTCAAGCGATCTGCCTACCTCAGCCTCCCAAAGTGCTAGGATTACAGGCATGAGCCACCGTGCCCAGCCTAAGCTGCTTTCTTTTCATTTTTGCTAGGCTACTAGAGAAACGGCAGTATCCAGGGGAGTGCTGCTTGGGACCTCAGCTATAATTCCTGAAGTCTTCACCTACTTCTTTAAAAGGTAAGAGGCACGCTCATATCCCCAGGTAGGAAAAAACATTTTGAAAGACACATTCTTATAAAACCTGTCAGATACTGACCCTGGTGGAGGATGGGAAGAGGTTGGCTCAGTAACCTTCCCATAAACACTCATCACAGCTAAGACAGTCCGATTGATTGGGGCAGGTGTGGAAATCCAGGTGTGCGGATTCCACTGAATGGGGGATCCAGCCCAGGTTCTGCCCCCAGTTACCTCGCATCATTGGCATATCCAAGGACCTTCCACGGCCATTTCCTCACCTCTAGAATGAGGGGCTTTGATGACATGCAGGTTCTCCCAGCTCTGATGCGCTGTGAATATTGCTCAAGCCCTCCCCCTCCGCACCCTCGTCCAAGCATGTTTTAAATTAGCTTCACCGACTTCAGATTCAGATTCATCCCTTTTAAGAAGCCAGAAATGGCCCATGAGGTGGAGGACCTGGGCATCAGTCAGGGTTTCTGTGGCCATCAGTTTGAGAAACCTAACCTACAAGAGCTCAGGCCCGAGGGGAGACGTGGGGCTTTAGGGACCAGAACTGGCAAAGAATGCAGCCCATGGCAGCTTGAACAGAAGCTCCCCTGCTGCGCGCGTCTCCCTCTCACCCTCATGGGTATTGGTTCCTTCTCTCCTGCCAGACTGGCTTCCTCATACTGATGAGGGACCCACTTGCTAGTAACTCCCAGCTCATAGCCTCATAGCCGCCTGATCAGAGGTTGAACACAGCAAACCCCAGGGGAGGCAGGCATGTCTTCCCCTCAGGGCGGACTCCTGGGTAAGGATCCTGTGGGCCTTAGTTGGGTTGTGTGCCTGGCACTGCATATCCTCCCCTCCAGTGTGCACAAGGCTGGGAATTGCCTGCTAGGACCGCACATGGAGCACATTTCCAAGAAGGAGGGATGGGACGGGCGTGGTGGCTCACGCCTGTAATCCCAGCACTTTGGGAGACTGAGGCGGGCAGATCACCTTAGGTCAGGAGTTCGAGACCAGCCTGACCAACATAGTGAAACACTGTCTCTACTGAAAATACAACAATTAGCTGGGCATGGTGGCAGGCGCCTGTAATCCCAGCTACTCGGGAGGCTGAGGCAGGAGATTCACTTGAACCTGAGAGGCAGAGGTTGCAGTGAGCCGAGATCACACCATTGCACTTCAGCCTGGGCAACAGAGTGAAACTCTATCTAAAAAAAAAAAAAAGAAGGACAGAGGACGGCAGCCAGCCTGGGCAGAGCCAACCATTACTTTCCCAAGCATGATCGAGCTGGATGGGTGCAGAGACTTTTGCTCCAGCAGGCACTCCTGGGCTGCTCTGGCTGGAGCTCCTGTTAAAGCTGGGCCCACATCCCATGAAGCCTACCTGCATAGCACAGGCTGCCTGGTAGGGAGAGAGGGTCCATTTCTCAGTGGGCATGGAGGTGCCTGGAAGGACTGAGCCATCAAGTGACCTCCCAGAAGCACCATCCCAGAGCCATGACAGTAGGTGGTACCCAAGCTGGAGTGCCCTTGGTGGATCTTCTAACTCCGCTCTCTCAAAGCCCCGCCCCCAGGGTAGAGACCACATTCTTTGTCTCTTACACTCTCTGAAGGTCAAAGTCAGGATGTCACATCCACTTCAGAATAGCCCAGAGAGCACAGGCTCTAGAATCTGTGAGCAGCTTTTGAGCTGTGGGAGTTTGGACAAGTTACTTTACTTCACCAGTCCAGGCCTTCGTTTTCTCATTTGTATGAAGGGGATGAAAATAACACAAAGCTCAGAAGGCTGTGGAGGTACCAAGCGAGCAAATGCTGGTGACGTGTTGAACACCATGCCTGACGCACACGGATGCAGCTGCTCTTCTTGCCTATTGGTGACTCGAATGGGCCTGCAGTGGCAAGCAGGATGGAATTTGCCATCGGAGAGCAGAAGCTCAGCCACTGAAAACAGGCCCTAGGCTGGGCACAGTGGCTCACGCCTGTAATCCCAGCACTTTGGGAGGCCAAGGCAGGCAGATCACTTGAGGCCAGGAGTTCGAGACGTACCTGGCCAGCATGGTGAAACCCCATCTCTACTAAAAATACAAAGATTAGCCAGGTGTGGTGGTGCATGCCTGTAATCCCAGCTACTCAGGAGGCTGAGGCAGGAGAATCACTTGAGCCCGGGAGACGGAGGTTGCAGTGAGCCGAGATCACACCATTGCACTCCAGCCTGGGTGACAGACGAAGACTCAAAAAAAGAAAACAGGCCCCAATGCAGCTGTTCAGGTGCACTAAATATTTTAAAAAACAGGCCCTGATCTAGCTGTTCAAAAAATAAGCCCTGATAGTTTAATATCACTTGTGAGCTGTGCCTTGTCTCTTACAGGACCCAGTTTTCCCTGACAAACGCAGGGTCATTGTGGATCTGGAAACTGGCTTGTACTATCGGGTCAATGGGACTGATGTTACCAATTTCTTTTAGTTTGTTTCCACAGGTTGGACGGGTAAGTGCCCCCATCCCACTTTTCTCTAAAAGGTTTTCATTTTGCAGTTGTAAGAGTAAAATAAATTATTCTTCTAAAAAATCTGCAGAAAGTTTACAAAAGTATAAAACAAGACGAGGTGCAGTGGCTCACATCTGTAATCCCAGCACTTTGGGAGGCCAAGGTGAGAGGATGGCTTGAATCCAGGAGTTCAAAACCTGCCTAGGCAACGTAGTGAGACCCCGATCTCTACAAAACATAATACACAAATTAGCTGGGTGTGGCAATGCACACCTGTTGTCCCAGCTGCTCAGGAGGCTGAGGTGGGAGGATTACCTGGATCCAGGAGGTTGAGGCTGCAGTGAGTCGTGATTGTGCCACTGCACTCCAGCCTGGGTGAGAGTAAGACCTTATTCAAAAAACTAAAATAATGAAACAAGATACCGGCCAGGTGTGGTGGCTCACATCTGTAATCCTAGCACTTGAGGAGGCCAAGGCGGGTGGATTACCTGAGGTCAGGAGTTCAAGACCAGCCTGGCCAACATGGTGAAACCCTGTCTCTACTAAAACACAAAAATTAGCAGGGCATGCTGGCAGGTGCCTGTAATAGCAGCTACTCGGGAGGCTGAGGCAGGAGAATCGCCTGAACCTGGGGAGGTGGAGGTTGCAATGAGCCAAGATCGTGACATTGCACTCCAGCCTGGGTGACAGAGTGAGACTCTGTCTCAAAAAACAAATCATAAGGAGAAAATGTATTTACTGTTCATTAAGTGAAAGTGAGTCATCAGTTCCAGTGAGGATCGAGGTCTTCATCCTCGTCATCTTCATGTTGAGGAGGCGGCGGAGGAGGAGGAGGGGTTGGTCTTGCTGTCTCAGGGGTGACCGAGGGGGGAAGAAAATCAATGTATAAGTGGACCTGCCTCCTTCAAACTTGTATTATCCAAGGTTGACTGTAATGATACTTATATTTAATTCTATCCCTCAAATCTCTTGGTGCAGTTTTGGGTTCTGTTTTTCTTTAACTGTATTTCATAAGCATTTTTTTCTGGAGCATAAAAAGAAATCTTTTAAAAATATTTAATTAAAGAAATTTTAAATACTCCAGAATGTTCTGTAACTACACCCTGTCCAGTGGAACTTTCTGCAGTGATGGAAATGTTCTGTAATAGCTTGGTGCTGTCCAGTATGGTAGCCATGAGCTACATGTGCTACTGAGCACTTGAAGAGAGGCTGGTGTGACTAGGGGACTGAACTGTAAATTAACTTAAATTTTATTGATTTATTTAGAGACAGAGTTTTGCTCTTGTTGCCCAGGCTGGAGGGCAATGGCACGATCTCGGCTCATCGCATCCTCCGCTTCCCAGGTTCAAGTGATTCTCCTGCCTCAGCCTCCGGAGTAGCTGGGATTACAGGCATGCACCACCATGCCTGGCTAATTTTGTATTTTTAGTAGAGATGGGGTTTCTCTGTATTGGTCAGGCTGGTCTCGAACTCCTGACCTCAGGTATCTGCCTGCCTTGATCTCCCAAAGTGCTGGGATTACAGGCGTGAGCCACCGTGCCCAGCCAAGTTAAATTTTAAATGAGGTACTCTCGTGTGCTTAGTGGCTACTGGACAGCCCAGTTCTGTAGATAATTTATAATGTAATTTATGATGAGTCAGACTGCCTGGAGAAGATTCCAGCTTCTCCATGACCTTGGTCAACTTGCTTAGTTTCCTTATCTGTTAAGAGAGCTGAAGGTAATGGCATCTCTGCAAAGGACTGTTGCTTAGTAGGTAGCAAGGACATTTGTTTTTTTAAGTCAGAAAGCCAGCTTTTTTTAATGTCCAAAGCTCTGCCATAAATTTCTAGCAGATGTCAAAGATATTATTGATGCTAGCAGATATTAGCAGTTTCTTGACTAAAATTTTCAAGTGCTTGTTTCTGTCACTATAAATATATATGCCTTCAAAAGCATTTATATTTATGGAATGATCTTGTTCAGAACCCAGATTTTATAGGTTTAGGTTGTAGCATCATTCATTCAAGCAACTTTGCCAGCACAACGTAGACGTTTCAAATAGTTATGCTTATGACTGTGCTGTAGGCAGGAGGTTGGGGAGTGAGGCAGCATCTCAGAATAAAATTTCGGGCCAGGCATGGTGGCTCACATCTGTAATCCCAACACTTTGGGAGGCCAAGATGGGAAGATTGCTTGAGGCCAGGAGTTCCAGAACAACCTGGGCAACATGGTAAGACCCTGTCTCTACAAAAAATGTTCTGAAAATTAGGCCAGGTGCTGTGGCTCATGCCTGTAATCCCAGCACTCTGGGAGGCCCAGGTGGGAAGATCACTTGAGCCCCAGAGTTCAAGACCAGCCAGGGTAACACAGCAAGACCTTGTCTCTGCTAAAAATAAATATTTGGCCAGGCACATTGGCTCACGCCTGTAATCCCAGCACTCTGGGAGGCCAAGGTGGGAGGATCACATGAGCTCAAGGTTTGAGATCACCCTGGACCTCATCCCTATTCTGAAACAAAATTTAAAAAAAGAAAAAATAATAATAATAATTAGCCAGGCATGGTGGTATGTACCTGTAGTCCCAGCTACTCAGGCAGATAAGATAGGAGGATCACCTGAGCATGGGAGGTCAAGGCTACAGTGGGCCCACAGAGCGAGACCCTGTCTCAAAAAAATAAAAATATAATTAGTAGGGTGAAGTGGCACATACATGCAGTCCCAGCTACTCAGAAGGCTATGGTGAGAGGATCACTTGAGCCCAGGAGAGAGAGGGAAGAGTTCATCCCCAGTGGAGGGTGGGGAGGGCTGAAAGGGCACGTGAGGCTGCAAGGAACTGGCGGGATGCTGGGGGCCAGGTGCCAGGGCCTATACAGCCAGGCCGAGGAGGTGGGCAGCAGGCGAGTCATGCAAAGTTGGAAGGGGCAGAACTCCCAGAGGCCAGAGTTGGGGCAGGAAAGGGAGTCAATCTCATGCATGACCCCAGATACCAAGACGTGCTTGCTGGACTTTGAAAATACCCTGTTGGGCTGAGTTCATTACATTCTTTCTACATTTATTTTTTGTTTGTATGTTTGAAACAGGGTTTCACTCTGTTGCTCAGACTGGAGGGCAGTGGTATGATCATGGCTTACTTCAACCTTGCCTCCCAGGCTCAAGTGATCCTCTGGCCTCAGCCTGCCAAGTAGCTAGGACTGCAGGAACATACCACCACACTTGGATAATTTTTTACCTTTTTGTATAGATGGGGCCACACTATATTGCCCCAGGCTGATTGCAAACTCCCCAGCTCAAGTGATCCTCCTGATCTCAGCTCACTGTAACTTCTACCTCCCAGGTTCAAGCAATTCTTGTGCCTCAGCCACCAGAGTAGCTGGGACTACAGGCATGTGCCACCATGCCTGGCTAATTTTTGTATTTTTTGTAGAGATGGGGCTTCACCACGTTAGCCAAGCTGGTCTTGAACTCCCGGCCTCAAGTGATCTACCCGCCTCAGCCTCTCCCAAAGTGTTGGGATTACACGCATGAGCCATTGTGCCCAGCCATCTTAAAACTTTTTAATGGAAACTTTCAATTATAAACAAATATAAACAACAATAATAGGCCAAGGGTGGTGATGCGTGCCTGGTGATGCGATCCCAGCTACTCGGGTGGCTGAGGCACGAGCATCACTTGAACCTCGAAGGTGGAGGTTGCAGAGAGCTGAGGTCATGCCCCTGCACTCCAGCCTGGGCAACAGAGCAAGACTCTGTCTCAAAAAAAAAAAAAGTTTAAAAGAAGTTCCTTTACTACTTGGGTGATTTAAAAGAAAATAGGTTATATTTTTTGCTATGGATTAGACATTATTGAAAAAGATGTACTGTGAAATGGTTGCTTTCAGAAAATGATTTGTTTTTTAACTTGGCTTCTGAGGCAAGAAAAACTATTAATAGAAGTATGAATTTAACTATTTTTCAGATACAGTGCAGTCAGCTTGAAGAGGATATTCAGTCTTTAACAGAAGAAACAGAACTCTTTTATCACAGAGGGTTGTAGGCGTGAGTTTTGGTGAATTTACGTGGTTCCTGCTTGAAAACCTTGCCCTCTCCAGGTTCGGTTTAGAGAACTCTGCCACAGGTCTTCTGGGGACCCTAGAGGTGTCTGTGCTGACAAGGTGACTTAAAATTCCACACTGAGATCGTTCCCAGGCTGGTGTGTCTGGGGTTTTTAAGGCTGGCTAGAGAAGACAGCAGGAAGGAGTCCCTGTCTGACACCTTGGGGGTTGTTGAGGGGATGGTTGGAGTGAGGCTCCGCCTGCGAAAGGATACTGTGAAATCACTAATTAATAAACCTGTTTCAAGTTGAGTATTTGAAGAAAGAACACAAAGAGTCCACCGTGCCCAGGACACAGGCATTAAATGGATAGCGCGTCTCAAGTGGAACACGCACCCCTGGGGAGCTGTTTATGGCCTCCAACCCCAAAAGCAATCTTGTTTCCTTACTCAGCGTCCTCCATTCTAGAAGCCTACTTAAAACCTTTGCTGCCCTCCGCCCAGTGCCTCCTTGCTCCTCTCTGCCAAAGGACCCTGCCTCCTCTGCCAAGAAACCAAGGTCAGCAGTGAAGTCTCCCGTCCTGCACCCACACCCACACCCATCCTTCCTCCATGCAAGGCCAGCGTCCTCCAGGCTCTGGGCCCCTCTCTACTTCCTCAGGGCTGTGCTCTGCAGCCTCTGTCTGCTGGATCCTTCCCTGAAGTATGTAAACTGCTTGTCAGCCAGGTGCGGTGATTCACACCTGTAATGCCAGCACTTTGGGAGGCCAAGGCCAGTGGATCACCTGAGGTCAGGAATTCGAGACCAGCCTGGCCAACATAGTGAAACCTTGTGTCTATTAAAAATACAAAAATCAGCCGGGTGTGGTGGTACACACCTGTAGTCCCAGCTACTCGGGAGGCTGAGGCAGAAGAATCACTTAAACCCGGGAGGCAGAGGTTGTAGCGAGCCAAGATCGTGCCTCTGCACTCCAGCCTGGGCAACAGAGACTCTATCTCAAAAATAAATAAAGTGCTTGACATCTGCCACATTAGAGACAGGAACTTGCTGTCACCCAGGCTGGAGTACAGTGGCACATCCACAGCTCACTGCAGCCTTAAACTCCAGGACTCAAGGGACCCACCCACCTCAGCCTCCTGAGTAGCTGGGCCCCAGACACCATGCCTGGCTATAGCCAGACACCTTAAAAGAGTTGTCCACCCTCACTGTCTCTGTCCTGCCTCCCGTTCTGCTGAATCTTCTCTCATCCGTGACCCACCTGAATGTTGTACTACCGTGCTGCTGGGTACGCAGGCCGGTCACTGAGCTGCCTACTCAGCTGCACTTTGCCATTTGGATGTCCCAAACACCTCAAACTCAACCCATCGAAACCTGAGATCAGCTCTCCCTCCCAGTCTCAGGAATTGACACCACCACCTACCCAGGTGCAGCAGACAGGATCCCTGGAGCACCCTCTCCCCCACCTTACTCCCAGCCTATTCAGTAGACTGGGCCCAGGACACATAGTCTGGAACCCTCATATGCCCACTGCTACCTCCCAGTGCAGTCCAACAGCACCCCCTGCTGGCCTGCCTGGCCCATCTGCCTACTCCCTCCAGTCTAGGTTCCAGCCTGCTCTTCTAAACTACACCTGCTAAACAGCTTTTTTTTTCCTTTTGAGACGGAATCTTGCTCTGTCACCCAGGCTGGAACGTGGAGTCCAGTGAGGCGATCTTGGCTCACTGCAATCTCCACCTCCTGATTCAAGTGATTCTTGTGCCTCAGCCTGCTGAGTAGCTGGGACTACAGGTGTGCGCCAGCCACCATACCCAGCTAATTTTTTTTTTTTTAGTAGAGATGCGGTTTCACCATGTTGGCCAGGCTGGTCTTGAACTCCTGACCTTATGATCCACCCGCCTCGGCCTCTCAAAGTGCTGGGATTACAGGCATGAGCACTGCACCTGGCCTGAAAAGAAGCCTTAAATGGCTTAGTGCGTCAAGATCAAGCCCACATTCCTCACCACAGCAAGCCTTTCCCATACTCCTGCCATTCCCTCCCCTCCCTCCTAACCCCTCCAGGTCTTCACACGGGTTGTGGGCTCTCCTCCGGGCCTTCACACAGCTGTTTCCTCCGGTCTGAGTGGATGTCTGCTTATGCTTCAAGTCTGACTTTGATGTTGATCACTCCCTCTGGGAGGCCTTCCAGGATTGACAGCGTGGAACTGGGTGCCTAGCTGTGTGTTCCCATACAGACATTCTAACGGCTGTTTCACATATCAGGCCTAGCACTAGCCGCACTGCAGCAGCCTGTCTGCTGACCCTATTCCCCAAGCTGACTGCACAGCACCTAGAGAGCAGGGGCTGCTGCCCATGAGGGTAGCTCAAAATATAACACAGGGCATGGCACAGAGTAGGTACCTCAACATTCGTGTACTGGAGGAATGTTTCCAACGCACCCTACCCCAAATTACCAAAGAATTTACCTGTGGTTTTGTTTCCCCAAGGCCAGATGGTGGTTATTTCCAAATAACCATCATTTGGTGAGAAAAGTTTCACAACAGCCTAAAAGGACATCAGTAAATGGCTCAGTCTGACCACAGGCTTACACCAACCAAAATTAAAGTCAGAGAACAAGATGGGCAGGAGCTGCAGGTGGAAGTTTAACCACTAACAAACAGGGGAACAGAAATGTGAAGGCACCTTCCAAGGACGGGAGACCGAAGTTACAGAGGCAGCCCAGGAAGACGGGTGGAGGAGGGCTAGGGTAGGAGGGAAGGGTGTGGCGAGGGATGGCTTCAACTTTTTTTTTTTGAAACTGAGTCTCGGCCGGGCGTGGTGGCTCACGCCTGTAATCCAAGCACTTTGGAGGCCAAGGCGGGCGGATCACCTGAGGTCGGGAGTTCAAGACCAGCCTGACCAACATGGTGAAACCCCGTCTTTAAAAAAAAAAAAAAAAAAAAAGAAACCGAGTCTCACTCTGTCACCCAGGCTGGAGGGCAGTGGTGTCATTTTGGCTCACTGCAATCTTTGCCTGCCGGCTTCAAGCAATTCTCTTGCCTCAGCCTCTCGAGTAGCTGGGGCTACAGGTGTGTGCCAACATGCCCAGCTAATTTTTGTATTTTTAGTAGAGACCTGGGGTTTCACCACATTGGCCAGGCTGGCCTCAAACTCCCTACCTCAGGTGATCTGCCCACCTTGGCCTCCCAGTGCTGGGATTACAGGTGTGAGCCACCACGCCTGGCCAGCTTAAACTTTTAGACAGGTCTTTTAATAATTCCCTAGTGCCCTCACAGTTGAAAAGAGGGTTTTTTCCCCTTCTCTGTGGAATGAGCAGAATTAAAGAGGGGACAATTAGTCACCCATTTAAAAGTAGTTGAGTATCAAAATATTTTAATTTTATTTCTGCATCATAAATTTATAATTTGAACAACTGATCATTAGCTAATATAGTAATACAAGAAAATGAGGAAGAAAAAGATGTTAGTATTTTTCATTTCCATAAAGTGCAGATTTAATTTTCAATTGCTTGCCTTAGTAAACATCGTCTCATTTCAGGTCCTCCTCTGCCCTCACTCAAAAAGGGAGGGCATTAAAAAAAAAAAAAAAGGAGGGTAATTTTTATTTAACAAATATGTAAAACCAAGAAAAAATGAAAGATCCCATGTTTTTTGCAAACATGTTTCCAGGTAAGATTTCCAAGGACATCAGTACTGAGCGAAAAATAATCCTCTACAAACAATATGAATGAACACACTAACAAGTACAGCATTTAGACCTCCATGCTTATTTGGCCATTTTAAGGTCTCCATTTATGAAAAAGGTACATAACTGAATGAACAGCTTGCCTTGACATGTGGCCAAATTACTTTTACCGAAGTTGCTGGAAGCCTTTCTCTGTTTTGGCCCCTGTAAAAAGTTAATTCTCATATACCCTTAGCAATAATATGAGGTCACTGTTTCAGTCCTACACACTTTTATAGTCAATGGGCTTAGATTACCACATAAAGACTGGCACCCTTTTCAAAAGAATATTGCTAACAGGGTTAAATGAGTGCTAATGGCTGAACGTTTGCCAAATGCTTCCTTCTGCGATAGTATAAATATAGATTATTAAAGTTGTCTAATCAAGTATAAAATATATGCAAAACTCTCATAATAAAGGCAAAATGCTCAAAGGCCAGGAAAAACCTTTTTTTTTTCTTTAACTTTTAGAGAAAGTGCAACTGCAGGGTCTCTTGAATGATCTTCTAGACAGTTCTGCAGAAAACTTAGCAGTTTGGCTCAGAAAGTAGAGTTCCTCAGGAGGAATTAAAGTTTTTCCTAGAAGAATACAAAGCGACATTTCAGGCAGCTTTCTGAAAGTAAACCGTTAGCCTATGACTACACAGTGAGACGAACTGGAACACATCATAATGAAGGCTTTCGCGTTTGTAGTGATGCGCCTTTTTCTCTTACCCCAGGACCTCTAGCCGTTTTGTAATGTTACATAAAGGAGTTACAGCACTTTGTCCAGCACTGACAGCAGGCAGGAAACTAATCAGCGAGGAGACAATCAGAAGTGTGTTCACGTGTTTCAATGTTTTTCAGATCAAAGCTCAAAACTTGCAAATAAATCATTAAAAATACGTAACAGTTTCTCTGTTACTTTCAGGACTTTATGTAGTTAATGGATAATCAGAGTGAAAGAGGGCTTTCTATCAGTCATCAGTGATACATTCTGTCACACAGTCAGATTTCCAGCATTTGCTCAGCTGCTGCTAGATGATAAAGGAAGTTTTCTGTTGCTGGTGGAAATCGTTTTTGCTTTAGTGCCTCCAAATTAAGGACTCTCTTTTCTCCATCAGCCGAAACTTCTGAAAACGGTGCTAGGTTGGTAAAGATTTCTCTTGTTTTTAGAGCAATATCCTTTAATGAAACAGGAAAATATGCAACATGTTAGTATCCAAAACTTGAGTTGTCTGTAGAATTCTTCCTGCTATTTTATCAGACTGTTTATAAATTATGAAAAATGAGCTCGGCGTGAATGAGCTCATGCCTGTAATCCCAGCACTTTGGGAGACCGTGGCGGCAGGATGGCTTGAGCCAGGAGTTAGAGGCCGCAGTGAGCTATGATCATGCCACTGCACTCCAGCCTGGGCAAACCCTGTCTCAAAAACAAACAACTAAGAGATAACTCGTGTTTTCTGTTGTTGTTTTTGAGACAGGGTCTCGTCACCCAGGTTGGAGTGCAGTGGTGCAATCATGGCTCACTGCAGCCTCGACCGCCCAGGCTCAAGTGATCCACCCACCTCAGCCTCCCGAGTAGCTGGAACTACAGGCGCACGCCACCACACTCAGCTAATTTTTAAATATTTTTTGTACAGATAGGGTTTCACCATGTTACCCAGGCTGGTCTCAAACTCCTGGCCTCAAGTGATCTGCCCACCTCGGCCTCCCAAACTGCTGGGATTATAGATATGTAAGCCATTGTGCCTAGCCTGATAATTCTTTTTAAAGAAAAATATTAGGAATCCGTACTACCTTCTTCTTTTTAAACTTCTCCCTTTTTCTCCCCCCCCCCCCCCCCCCCCCCCAAATCTTCCCACAAACCCCATTTCCCCTCGCTTAGCCTCTGGTAACCTCTATTCTACTTTCCACCTCTGTGAATTTGTCTGCTCTAGATAGTTCGTATAAGTGGAATCATACTTCTACCCGTTAGTGTCTGGCTTATTTCATTAGCATGTTTTCAAAGTTCACCCATGTTGCAGCATGTATCAGAATTCTATTCCTTTTTTCCCCCCACCAACAAAGCCACATTCAAAACATTCCATTCCTTTTTAAGGCTAATATTCCATCGTATAGAAAGACCACATTTTGCTTACCCGTTCACCTGAAGGACACTGGGGTTGCTTCTACCTTTTGGCTACTGTGAGCAACGCTACTATGGATATTTCCATACAAGCCCAGTCACGCACCACATAATGACGTTTTGGTCAACCAGGGACCACATATACAATGGAAGACCCATAAGATGATAATACTGTATTTTTACTGTACCTTATTTATTTATTTTTTTGAGACAGTTTCACTCTTATTGCCCAGGCTGGAGTGCAATTGTGCAATCTTGGGTCACTGCAACCTCCGCCTCCCAAGTTCAAGCAATTCTCCTGCCTCAGACTCCCAAGTAGCTGGGATTATAGGCACCCACCACCACGCCTGGCTAATTTTGTATTTTTAGTAGAGAGAAGGTTTTGCCATGTTGGCCAAGCTGGTCTTGAACTCCTGACCTCAGGTGATCCACCCGCCTCGGCCTCTCAAAGTGCTGGGATTACAGGCATGAGCCACCACGCCTGGCCGAGTCCCTGCTTTCAATTATTTTGGGTATATGACCAGAAACAGCATTGCTAAATTATATGGTAACTCAATGTTTAACTTTTTGAGAAATGCTGCTATTGTTTTTTGAAGAAATCTCTTCCCAAAAGTCCTCTTCTGCCTGGGATAAGTAACCCGGCACCTGCCACACAGGCTTTATTCCTTTGGGTGGCTGAGGACTCACTAAAGCGCTCATTCAAATCATGTCTTCTGGCCGGGCACGGTGGCTCACACCTGTAATGCCAGCACTTTGGGAGGCTGGGGCGAGTGGAGTACTTGAGGGCAGGAGTTCGAGACTAGCCTAGCCAACTTGGTGAAACCTCATCTCTACTAAAAATACAAGATTAGCCAGGTATGGTGGCAGGCACCTGTAATCCCAGCTACTTGGGAGGCTGAGGCAGGAGAATCGTTTGAACCTGGGAGGTGGAGGTTGCAGTGAGCCAAGATCACACCACTGCACTCCAGCCTGGGCATCAGAGTGCAAAAAACAAAAGAAAAAAAATCATGTCTTCTTCACTTTTAGTCTGTGAACAGCACAGTAATGCAGAACTCACATTTACATATTTTGCTGGTATTTTAACAATATGTCTTTTCTCTATTGCTGGGGGATAGGAGGGCAATGAGGATTCACCTGGAAAGAAAGAGGTGGCCCCAGAGTCTTTAGTGATCAGGTCCTTAGAGCAAGATCGGTCCACTCTTCCTGCTCACAGCTGGCCAGGCCACCAGCACTGCAGAGAAATGGCCCCTCTCATCTTTCCGCTGTCATGTCACCTCTTTAGAGAGCTGTCCTACCCATCCCTCCAATATTCTCCTCGTCAACCCCTTGTTTCTGTCACAGCATCTATCATGGGTTGTAATTATCTTGTCAGTTATTGTTTCCTGTGCATCTACTCCACTAAAGTACAGGCTCCATGAGGGCAGGGATTTGCTCACCACTGCATCCCCACTGCCAGTGCAATGAGCCTGACAAACAGAGCTTGAGAAACACTGAGTAGGGAGGCCCAAGCCCTCAAGGGGCCCAGGGCCACCCTAGAAAAAAAAAAAAAAAAAACACTGAGTAAATGAGAATGGATAAGTGAAGAAGGCATGAGGGGTTGGGCCGAATGAGGACAGCATGCATATCAGAGGTGCCCTAGGTAGGGGCAGGTACAGACGGGAGACAGTCCTTCCAGGCCTTCAAGCCCCAGGTTATGAGTCAGGCATCTAGAGGAGGCAGGGCCTGGGAGAGGCTAGGCTGGAAGAGGAGAGGAGCAAGGAGCTGGGAACAGGCCAAATGCAAGGAGACTGGGCAGGCTGCAGGCCACCATGTGGAAAGCACAAGAGATAAAACCCATTTGCCATCCCAGTTTGGCAAGGGCAGAGCAGGTGCCCACTGGTCCACATGAACACTGGCCAGCGTGCCAGGTAGACCCCAGCATGGAGCTGGCTCTGCAGCATGTGGCAACAGTCGCCAAGTGGGACAGGAGTCTGACTGCATGATTTCTGTTGTCCTGGGGGACAAGACAGCAAAGCCAAATTGAGTTCCCCAGCTCAGCAACAACCTCCCCTTTATAATTTGTTCCTCCAGGGAAGTTCTCCCAGGAAGAAAGAGTGCACTGGCTGGGCCAGAAGAGCCTTCCAGACCACTTAGTAGTTACATTCCTCATTGCCAGCGGTCAGTGTCAGCACCTGCCCCTGTGTATACCTGCTCTCGAGGCCAGCCTGCACCTGCTTGTCCATCATAGCTGCGGCCGTCTGCAAACCCTCCTCTGAGCACCTCCCCGCTGGCCTCTACCACAGCCCCCACTTTGCTGATGTGCACAGCTCTGTCGCATGCCATCTAGCAACACCAGGTCAGGACTTTCAGTAGGTCAGAAAGCGAGGGAGTTACCTGTATAACCTGGCTGTCTGATTTTTCTGGATCTTCTGCAGACTGAACAATTAGCTGACCCATTTCTTTGTGCAGTTTGCCCATTGCCATGGCCTCTGGTGAGATCAAGAAGAAAGTGTGTGAATATTTAGAAACTGACATAATAAAAACTAATCATGCCATCTATCTGAAAACTTGAAAGACCACACTGAGGGAATTTTCAAAAAGCAGCTGACAACCTCCCACATGTCCATTTTATCACTAAACACAAATATGACAGCATGCTGGGAGGAAGGCATAGTAAAGTCATGATTTATACTTCTTGGCCAACATAAAAACACCTTACGCCAAACCAGATTTCCCCTTTACACCCACCTGGCCAGAATTTTTATTTTTCTTCCCAGACAAAACACAATGAACAATTCTGACTACCAGTAATTTGTGACTATAAGCCAAGAGCCTGACCTTCTAGTCCAGGTCTTTACAGTTAAGAAATTTATCTTTTTGGTGGGAATATTGTGAAAGAAGAGTTTCCTGTCAGTTCTACAGAAGCCTTCAGGGTGTTTAGGTTCTTAGAATTGAGCAAGGGAAAGCACCTAAGTTAGCTTGGTCACACACATTGCTGCCGTCTGCACTGAGGAGGCTAACAGAAACTTGTCACTTCAAGAGACAAACTCCATTCAAATGGTGCTGAGTAGGATGAGCACATTTTATAGACACAGCAACACAGGGCAGCAGGGAGACAGCCACCCTTTCTGGTCCTAACGATTCATCTGCTTAGTGGCCCTGGTCGCCGCCAGTTTTCTATCACTTTCACTTTGCAAAAGGCAGTTATTTCCTAAAGATCTGACCCCATAGTTTGAATTTTTCACCATGAGCATGCATTATGTTTGCAATTTTAAAATGAATTAAAGGAAAACCAGTTACGGTTCTATTAATTTGAAGTTGTTCAATACAACTTCACACAATCAAATCTATCTAACAATTCCCAATGAGTCAGCAATCAGCTGCCCCACTTTTGGGAGAAAGATAAATGCCAAAACAAAGCTGTTATCAATGATCCACCTAAAACCACTTCCTGAGTAGTGCCCTGGGCTGAACACTCATTTAAGCCAATCTTTTCTAGTTTATGTAGCTGTAATTTGAGACAATTTAAAGTGTCTAACGGTGCCACTCTAACACTAGTGCACCTTTTCCTGACCGTGAACTCTAAGAACACTTTCATTCCCTTGTGCTACTGAGACGTGCTTCAAAAAACATTTTCTGGGAGGCTAAGGCAGGAAAATTGCTTGAACCCAGGAGGCAGAGGTTGCAGTGACGGCACCACTGCACACCAGCCTGGGCGACTGGAGCAAGATTTCATCTCAAAGAAAAAAAAAAAGATTTTCCATACTGGAGTCACATTTAATACCCTGTGTAGTGATAAAAGTCTACATACTCTTTGATACTCCTCTCTTCAAGAGGTAGAGACTTACTGCTCTCCCCTTAAGTGTTGACTAAACTTAGTGATTTGCTTCTAACAAATAGCATATGGAGGAAGTGACGGTGTGTGACTACCAAGACAAGGCTATAAAAGGCACTGTGGCTTCCTTCTCTCTCTGGGATCACTCACTCTTGAGGGAGCCAGCTATCATACAGTAAGAACACTCAAGCAGCCCTATGGAGAGGCCCACACCAGGAGGAACTGAGGCCTCCTGCCCACAGCCATGCAAGGTGAAACTGGATGTACTAGTCCTGGTTGAGCCTTCAGATGACTGTAGCTCTGGGATATCTTGACTGAAACTTCCTGAGCCAGAACTACCTCTAGATAAGTCATTCCTGATCCACCGAAACTGTGAGATAAGTATTTGTTGTATTAGAATATGACGGCTCACGCCTGTAATCCCAGCACTCTGAGAGCTGAGGCCGGTGGATCACTTGAAGTTAGGAGTTCGAGATCAGCCTGCTGACATGGTGAAACTCTGCCTCAACTAAACATACAAAAATTAGGCCAGGTGCAGTGGCTCACATCTGTAATCCCAGCACTTTGGGAGGCTGAGGTGGCTGGATCACCTGAGGTCAGGAGTTCAAGACCAGCCTGACCAACATGGTGGAACCCCATCTCTACTAAAAATACAAAATTAGCTAGGCGCAGTGGCGGGCACCTGTAATTCTGGCTACTCAGAGAGGCTGAGGCAGGAGAATTGTTTGAACCTGGGAGGCAGAGGTTGCAGTCAGCCAAGATTGCACCATTGCACTCCAGTCTGGGCAACAGAGTAAGACTCCGTCTCCCAACAAACAAGTAAACAAACAAACAAAAACAAAAATTAGCTGGGCATGGTGGTCCATGTCTGTAATCCCAACTATTTGAGAGGCTGAGCCAGGAAAATCACCTGAACCCTGGGAGGCACAGGCTATAGTGAGCCAAAGTCATGCCACTGCACTACAGCCTAGGCGACAGAGCGAGATCCGCCTCAAAAAAAAGAGAGAAAAGAAAGGAATATCTGTTGTTTTAAACCATTAAGTTCTGTATGACTCAGAGACATTTCAAAATTAAGAAACTAAACCACAGGCCGGATAAGGTGGCTCATGACTGTAATCTCAGCACTTTGGGAGGCTGAGGTGGGCCGACCACCTGAGGTCAGTTCAAGATCAGCCTGACCAACATGGAGAAACCCTGTACTACTAAAAATACAAAATTAGCCGGGCATGGTGGCGCATGCCTGTAATCCCAGCTACTTGGGAGGCTGAGGCAGGAGAATCACTTGAACCCAGGAACAGAGGTTACGGTGAGCCAAGATCATGCTATTGCACTCCAACAGAGCAAAACTCCACCTCAAAACAAAACAAAACAAAAAGAAAATAAACCACTAAGTTCTGAAGTGATCTGTTATGTAGCAATAGATAACACACCTTGTTTAAGCACAAAAGTAGTGAAACAAGATGAAAAGACTAACTTCTTAGCATATACTTTGCTGCATAGGCACCCGGTGTGTTCTGCTAACGTGTCTGTCTGCAGGAATTAACGTTGTGTTCCAGACACAGAAATATCCCCTCTTCAGCAGAGTGGGTAAGCCAGCCCTCAAATACTGGTTTTAGAGAATCAGCCTAAAAATGTACAACCGTTTGGCTAATATCTTGTATCAAGAACAGAACAGAGAACAAACCTTTTGCAAGGGGAGCAATGGTAATCTCACTCTCTGCCAGATTCACAAACACATCATAGAGGTCTGGTCTGTTGCTCACCTCCAAGTCTACAAATCCAGCGATATAACCTGCATCACAAACATGACCAACCTTACTGGAGTAGGAAGAAACATGGTGAACACATCAAAAGAACTGGGTCCAAAAGCTCATCGAGTGCTCTCCTTTACTGCTTTATTCATTCCAGAACATTAGCTGCACCCTGTGGCAGTTGGTAAGACTACATTATTATCAGTTGCCTGAAGAAATTCACACAACTTCAAATATTCCAAAATTATCCGTCGGTGTCAAGAACAAAGCTGAAGTAGGGCATTTACTTTCCAAGCATTGCTCTTGGGGTCAAGAACGACAGCTGGGGCAGAAGGTAGCGAGGACTCTCTCGACTGACGCTCCCCCTTCAGGTCTTTGCCTCCAGGATATCATTCCCAAATGCCTGGGTTCTCAGGGTGGAAATGGCATCATATTTCCCTGATTTCAGATCTGATACAATACATGCTAAAGGATTCCAGGCAACTCAGGAATTAGCAGACCTCTAGGACTGGTGTTAGGACAATGATTCCCAGACTTTTTTGATTTCAAAGAGCAATACAATTATAAAAAAAAAATTATTTGAGGACTGATATGGTCTGGATCTGTGTTCCCACCCAAATCTCATGTCGAATTGTAATCCCCAGTGTTAGAGGTGGGGCCTGGTGGGAGGTGACTGGATCATGGGGGTGATTTCTCATGAATGATTTAGCACCATCCCTTAGTGTGGTTCTCCTGATTGTGTTCTCACAAGATCTGGTTGTTTAAGTGCATAGCACCTTCCCACCTCCCCACCTTCCCCCTGCTCAGGCCATGTAAGACATGCCTGCTCCCCTTCACTCTCCGCCATGATGGTAAGTTTCCTGAGGCCTCCACAGCAGCAGAAGCCACTGTGCTTCCTGTATAGCCTGCAGAACCATGTGCCAATTCAACCTCTTTTCATGATAAATCACCTAGTATCAGTTATTTCTTTATCTTTTTTGAGACAGAGTCTCACTGTGTTGCCCCATTTGGAGTGCAATGGCATGATCTTGGCTCATTGCAACCTCTACCTCCTAGGTTCAAGCAATTCTCCTGTCTCAGCCTCCTGAGCAGCTGGGACCACAGGCACACACCACCGCGCCAGGCTAATTTTTGTATTTTTAGTAAAGATGGGGTTTCACTATATCGGTCAGGCTGGTCTTGAACTCCTGACCTCAGGTGATTCACCCACCTCCGCCTCCCAAAGTGCTGGGATTACAAGTGTGAACCACCGTGCCTGGCCAAAAAATGTAAATCCTATATGTATTTTACCACAATTTTTTTTTAATTAAAAAAAAATTAAGGGCAAAAAACTGACTGCATATGCCAAAGAAATAATAAAGAATCAGTATTCCACTTAGGAATGCACACAAAATAAAAACAAAAAACTCTCTTTAAAGTGGAATAGTGTGGTGGCTCACGCCTGTAATCCCAGCACTTTGGGAGGCCAAGGCGGGCAGATCACCTGAGGTCGGGAGTTTGAGACCAGCTTGACCAACATAGAGAAACCCCATCTCTACTACACTGGGCATGGTAGTCCATGTCTGCAATCCCAGCTACTCGGGAGGCTGAGGCAGGAGAATTGCTTGAACCTAGACTAGAAGGTGGAGGTTTCAGTGAGCCGAGATCGTGCCACTGCACTCCAGCCTAGACAATAAGAGTGAAACCCCGTCTTAATAAAAATAAAAATTAAAAAAAAATGGAACAGTTCCTCCCCTGGGATCCTCTTGTCTACCTGTGCACATCTGCAGGGCTTCCAGCTCATCGGCGTTGAGGTGCACGTAAGAGTGAAGGATGGTCCAGTCCTGTCGGTGCCACACCAGCGCAGGCAGAGTCCTGGGGAATCAAGGCAAGAACTCAAGTTGTTGCTGGTCCACACCTTAAAGACTCAGCCTGAGGGCTGGGCGCAGTGGCTCACACCTGTAATCTCAGCACTTTGGGAGGCCAAGGTGGGCGGATCACGAGGTCAGGAGATCAATTGAGACCATCCTGGCCAGCATGGTGAAACCCTGTCTCTCTTTAAAAAAAAAAGAAAAGAAAAAGACTCAGCCTGTCCTTCTCCTCTTCCTGGGGGAGGAAACGAAGAGGGTAGAGTCTCTAGCTAATCAGAGACAGAGGTGAGAACAAGCCCCAAATGTGCTAACCTCTGGGCTTCAAATTAAAGCAATGCAATGTTTTCTTTTTTATTTATTCGTTTATTTTTTGAGATGGACTTTCACTGTTGTTGCCCAGGCTGGAGTGCAATGGCATGATCTTCGCTCACTGCGACCTCCACCTCACGGGTTCAAGTGATTCTCCTGCCTCAGCCTCCCAGGTAGCTGGGACTACAGGCACCTGCCACCATGCCCAGCTAATTTTTTTATTTTTAGTAGAGACACGGTTTGACCATGTTGGCCAGGCTGATCTTGAAATACCGACCTCAGGTGACCTGACTGCTTTGGCCTCCCAAGGTGCTGGGATTACAGGCATAAGCCACTGCACCCAGCCTCTATGCAATGTTTTAAACTCTGCTTTTGGGGGATCAGATCAGCTACAGAAAGCTCAAGGTGAAGTTTCAAAATATCCCTGTGGTAGCAAGCAGTGATGCTTCTAAGGTTTTCCTCTGAACATCCCACCACTCTGCAGACTGCCATGGAGAGGGAGTCTAAGGGTAAAGTCGCCTCTGCAAGTAAGAAATTTCCTGGAAGTCTCCCATTTATATTTAAAATTCTAGTAAAACTCGCAAACCACGTGTGTTTGTTTTCCTACGACATTCCCTGAAAAAAACTTATGGTGGAATAATGACTGCAACAAGATGTATCAGATTTATCTGCGGCTTCATGAACCCCCTGGTGCCCTGCTAAAGATCTCAGAAGCTATGGCTGCTCCAGTTTAAGTAGCATACATAGAGGGGGAAAAGGTGACGGGATAGAAAATACAGGCTTCTGGACCCAGAGAGGACAGGGTAAAAGTTCTGGCCCTCTCACTTAAAATCTGATGCAATCATGATCATAACAATAATAACTCCTAAAGTGTGTCTTACAGGCTAGGTACATGTTAAGCATCTTATATAAATTACTTCCAAACTTACAAGGTAGATACTATGATCTTCATTTTACAGATAAAAGAACACAGG
Organism: Ateles fusciceps; assembly: GCA_036589455.1. NCBI lineage: Eukaryota > Metazoa > Chordata > Mammalia > Primates > Atelidae > Ateles > Ateles fusciceps. The sequence goes on along the minus strand of JAZHEH010000091.1, from coordinate 23,468,967 downwards.
CTCAGAAACATCCAATATCTTTTGTTTTATTTTGTTTTTGAGACAGGGTCTTACTCCGTCATCCAGGCTGAAGTGCAGTGACCTGATCACGGCTCACTACACCCTCCACCTCCTGGGCTCAACCAATCCTCATACCTCAGTCTCCTGTGTAGCTGACGCTACAGGTGCATGCCACCATGCCTGGCTAATTTTTGTATTTTTTATAGTGATGGGGTTTGCTGTTTTGCCCAGGCTGGTCTTAACTCCTGGTCTCAAGCAATCTGCTAGCCTCAGCCTCCCAAAGTGCTGGGATTACAGGTGTGAGCCACCATGCATGGCCAACATTCAGTATATTTTATGTGTTCACAGAGCTAATAAGTTGCCCTCCCAAGATTTTAACTCAGGACTTTCTGACTATGAAGCCTTTCTTCTTTTCATTACCTTACTACCTATCCTCTGCCAACCTTAATTTTCTCATTCATAAAACAGGGTAATATTACATCCTTGCAGGGTTCTCATTATGAGAAATTTAATGTATCTTATTATTATTTTTGAGACAGAGTCTTACTCTGTTGCCCAGGCTGGAGTGCAGTGGCACGATCTCAGCTCGCTGCAAACTCTGCCCCCTGAGTTCAAGTGATTCTCCTGCTTCAGCCTCCTGAGTAGCTAGGATTACAGGCATGCACTACCATGCCCGGCTAATTTTTTTTATTTTTAGTAGAGATGGGGTTTCACCATATTGGCCAGGCTGATCTCAAACTCCTGACCTCGTGAGCCACCATGCTTGGCCTGATTTAAGATATTTTACAAAATGCCTGGCATACAGTAAACCCAACATGAATGCTAAGTCCTCTTGCTTTTAAAAAAGGACCTAATGGCTGGGTGTTGTGGTTCATGTCTGTAATCTCAGCACTTTAGGAGGTAGAGGCAGGAGGATCACTTGAGGCCAGGAGTTTGAAACTAGCCTGGGCAATACAGTGAGACCTCAGAAACCCCCATCTCTACAAAAAATATAGAATAAAATTAAAATGAAGAAAATGTAAAAGGACCTAGTAACAAGTTAGATTTTGTAAACAAGAACTCTTTATCTGTATGGCAGGTTGTGGGGCAGCTAGAGGGAGCAGGGCCTGGCAGGCACCTCCTGGCCCTGGGCCAACCTCCTGGCAAAAAATTAACAACAACAAGAAGGCTGGGCATGGTGGCTCACACCTGTAATCCCAACACTTTGGGAGGCCAAGACAGGCGGATCACCTGAGATCAGGAATTGGAGACCAGCCCGGCCAGCATGGTGAAACCCGTCTTTACTAAAAATACAAAAATTAGCTGGGTGTGGCAGCAGGCGCCTATAATCCCAGCTACTCAGGAAGCTGAGGCAGGAGAATCACTTGAATCCGGGAGGCAGAGGATGCAGTCAGCCAAGATCATGTCACTGTACTCCAGCCTGAGCAAGAGAGTCAGACTCCATCTCAAACAAAAATAAAAACAAAACTACAGCAAGGCCATCCAGATGTTGATAAAAAGATGTTTTAAAATAGAAAAAAATAATAATAATTAAAAAAATAAAAACAAAACAACAACAAAAAAATCTATATGTATTTTAACTGGGCACAGTGGCTCACGCCTGTAATCCCAGCACTTTGGGAGGCCAAAGCATGAGGATCACTGGAGCCCAGGAGTTTGAGACCAGCCTGGGCAACACAGCAAGACCCCACCTCTACTAAAAATAAAAATAAAATTAAAAAAATCTATATATGTACCATCAAAATAAAAGTCTTTGTCCTGCTCTCAAAGGTTTTTTTTTTGTTTGTTTTTTTTGAGACAGAGTCTCGCTGTCCCCAGGCGCCAGGCTGGAGTGCAGTGGCACAATCTCGGCTCACTGCAACCCTCGTCTCCTGGGTTCAAGCGATTCTCCTGCCTCAGCCTCCCAAGTAGCTGGAACTACAGGCTCGCGCCACCATGCCCAGCTAATTTTTATATTTAACTAGAGATGGGGTTTCACCATGCTGGCCAGGATGGTCTTGATCTCTTGACCTCATGATCCGCCCGCCTCGGCCTCCCAAAGTGCTGAGATTATAGGCGTGAGCCACCGCACCTGGCCCGCTCTCAAAGTTTTTAATTAAAACAAGAAAAAATAGGGGGGTGGGGAGTTGGGGAGAGATAGCATGGGGGAGAAATGCCAGATATAGGTGATGGGGGAGGAAGGCAGCACATCACACTGCCATGTGTGTACCTATGCAACAATCTTGCATGTTCTTCACATGTACCCCAAAACCTAAAATGCAATAAAAAAAATAATAAAGAAAAAATAAAGAGTCTTTGATAAAATTGAAGAGAAGGGACAATGTACCTAAAACGGGTGAGTAAATTATGGCCTGTCCTTGAAAATAAAGTTTCACTGACCACAGCCATGCTGAGTCATTTGCGTTCATGTTGTCTATGGCTTTTTTTTTTTTTTTTTTTTTGAAACTGAGTCTCGCTCTGTTGCCAGGCTGGAGTGCAGTGGTGTGATCTTGGCTCACTGCAACCTCTGCCTCCCAGGTTCAAGTGATTCCCCTGCCTCAGCCTCCTGAGTAGCTGAGACTACAGGAGCACGCTACTACTCCCGGCTGGCTTTTGTATTTTAGTAGAGATGGGGTTTCACCATGTTGGCCAGGATGGTCTCCATCTCCTGACCTTGTGATCCACCCGCCTCAGCCTCCCGAAGTGCTGGGATTACAGGCGTGAGCCACCGCGCCCGGCTATGGCTGTTTTTGTGCTGCCAAGATAGTTGAGTAGTTGGGACAGTGACCATATGGCTCACAAACCTAAAATATTTACTGTTTGGCAAGGAAACGTTTGCTAACTCCCTGCTCTAAAACAGTCTTATTTCTTAAGTTAAAGAAGAATCTGTCCAAATCAGTGACCTTGAACTACTAGATTCTAAACAGAAACTTCAGACCAAAGGCGGTATTTCACCTCCAGACTAACACATGCTATTTATAGCAAATGTGCAGCAGAACAGAGCACATGGTAACATCTAATGCCCCAAACTGTCTGCCAACAAAGTTAACGCATTTTAACAATTAGAGATGATACCTGGTAAACTCCTGGACCGCTTCTATTTTGGGGTGATACACCACAATTCTTTTCTTTAGCATCAGCGCTGTGTGTAAGATAACAGTTTCCATTCCAAACTGAGATACAATGTCTTTAAAAAGAGAAATCATAATGTTACTGCATTATACATCATGTAAGAAAATAAAGATTTTTTTCTTTCTTTTTTTTTTTTTGAGACCAAATCTCACTCTGTAACCCAGGCTGGAGTGCAGTGGCATGACATTGGCTTACTACAACCTCTGCCTCCTGGGCTCAAGCGATTCTCCCGCCTCAGCTTCCCGAGTAGCTTGGGATTACAGGCATACGCCACCACAGCAGTTAATTTTTCTATTTTTAGTAGAGACGGGGTTTCACCATGTTGGCCATGCTGATCCCAAACTTCTGACCTCGTGATCTGCCCGCCTCAGCCTTCCAAAGTGCTAAGATTATAGGGGTGAGCCATAGTACCTGGCCTATAAATTTTTTTTTTTAATGCTTTAAGTTTATTACATTGTCAGAAGACACAGGTAATGTGATTTTTAAGCTTCAAAGAACTACCCACATAGTATATTGAATTATTTGGTATTAAAATATATCTGAGTTACATTCCCCACATGGTGTAAAGCATACCAACACTTTATTTGGTGGACAAGTGGATCTGTCCTATGTCACCTCCCAGCATGTGTGCTCTGCCCTGAAAGAGACTCCATGGTGGATGCATAGAGGAAGCTAGACTCATAAAAAGGTAAAACAATTCATGTGAAGGGAATCAGTGTCTTTCTGTATCATTAAAATTTTCTGATTAAAAAAAAAAATGCCTGCCAGGTGCAGAGTGGCTCATGTCTGTAATCCCAACACTTTGGGAGACGAAGGTGGAGGATCACTTGAACCTAGGAGTTTGAGACCAGCCTGGACAACATAGGGAGACTCTATCTCTAAAAAAACATTTAAAAATTAGCTGAGGCCGGGCACAGTGCCTCACACCTGTAATCCCAGCACTTCAGGAGGCTGAGGCAAGCAGATCGTCTGAGGTCAGGAGTTTGGGTCCAGCGTGGCCAACATGGTGTAACTCCATCTCTACTAAAGATACAAAATTAGGCTGCGTGCAGTGTCCCACACCTGTAATTCCAGCACTTTGGGAGGCCAAGGCAGGTGGATCACCTGAGGTGAGGAGTTCAAGACCAGCCTGGCCAACATGGTGAAACCCTGTCTCTAGTAAAAATATAAAAGTTAGCTGGGTGTGGTGACAGGTGCCTGTAGTCCCAGCTACTGGGGAGGCTGAGGCATGAGAATCACTTGAACCCAGGAGGCAGAGATTGCAGTGAGCTGAGACCGTGCCACTGCACTCTAGCCTGGGTGACAGAGTAAGACTCTGTCTCAAAAAAAAAGAAAAGTAGCTGGGCACGGTGACAAGCACCTGTAGTCTCAGCTACTCAGGAGGACTTCTTGAGCCCAGGAGGTCGAGGCTGCAATGATCCGTGATTGCACCACCACTGCACTTCAGCCTCAGTGACAGAGCAAGACCCTGTCTCAAAAGGAAAACAAAAATAAGTCTTATTAACTTTCCCATGTCCCCCAGTATCATTACTTAAGTCTTTAAGTTAGTTAGCTGACAAACACCTAACACCTCAACAGGGAGGCTGAGAAAACACAAAGAACAGCGGAATCAAAAGCAAAGACAGATGGGCACTGTGGGAGGACATGGAGGGCAGCCTCGCCTTCAGAGTTCCCCTTGCCTCCTGCTCAGGGATCCTGAAATCTGGGCCTTAGGACTAGCCTGTCTGCATTTTGGATTTTCCAGCTGAAACTTAAATTAGGAACTTGAGTTCAAGGCCTTTGGCTTTTCAGATAATAGAGATAATAGCTAAGATCTAAGAAAAGAAAAACTATAGAATCCATGGAGACCTCGAGTCACAAAATTTAGCCCACCAGTGAGAAAACATTCTTAAAATAGCCAATAGAATATGAAACGGGCCAGGCGAAGTGGCTCACGCCTGTTATCCCAGCACTTTGGGAGGCCAAGGCGGGCGGATCATGAGGGATGAGTTTGAGATCAGCTTGGCGAACTTGGTAAAACCCCATCTCTACTAAAAATACAAAAATTAGCTGGGCACAGTGGCAAGCGCCTGTAATCCCAGCTACTCGGGAGGCTGAGGCAGGAGAATCACTTGAACCCAGGAGGCAGAGGTTGCAGTAAGCTGAGATCATGCCACTGCACTCCAGCCTGGGCAACAAGAGCAAGACTCTGTCTCAAAACAAAAAAAGACAGCTCCAACAAATGTACCAAAAGTTTAAGGAAAAAAAAAAAAAAGAATATGGAAACGAACACTACAAAAATCTGTTTTCCTTTGAAAGAATTCTAACTCAATAAGGAAATACAGGTGTTAAAGGTACCCTCTTATGTACAAATATGATATGAAAAAATTTATGTAAATGAAAATAATGTATGAAAGGATTAGAATTATCTAGTAACTAGATAATTCCAATTAGATAATCATCTAATTATCTAATTATTCTATTAGGCACAATAGAATCTAAAGAGACTGTTCTTGCCTCAGGGATTTTTTTGTTGGGATGGGTTTTGTTTTTTCCCTTCTTACCTTTGATGGAGCCAGCCAGGTAGGCCTTTCGGGCATCAAAGTCCTTGCTAAGGAAAGAGCCATTTTCTTCACTCTGGCATATCCCCTTTGTGACAACTGCAATATAACTCTCCATCATTTTAACTGGGCTCCCATGTTTCAGGTACATTCTGTAAGAAAGGACAACAAAGCAACCGTGCTTTTACTTGGCACAAATCATGTGGAGATATGCACCCAGGCCGGTATGGGTGCTTTCTCAAGAATCCAAAGCTGGGCCAGGCACAGTGGTTCACGCCTGTAATCCCAGCACACTGGGAGGCCAAGGCAGATGGATCACCTGAGGTCGGGAGTTTGAGACCAGCCTTACCAACATGGAGAAACCCCGTCTCTACTAAAAATACAAAATTAGCTGGGTGTGGTGATGCATGCCTGTAATCCCAGCTACTCGGGAGGCTGAGGCAGGAGAATGGCTTGAACCGGGGAGGTGGAGGCTGCAGGGACCTGAGATCGAGCCATTGCACTCCAGCCTGGGCAACAAAAGCGAAACTCCACCTCAAAAAAAATAAAAAAGGATCCAAAGCCAACTTGCTACTGCCCTTCTGAATGCTTGATTCTTTTTTTATTTTTTGAGACAGAATCTCACTCTGTTGCCCAGGAGGCAGAGGTTGCAATGCGCCAAGATTGCACCACTGTACTCCAGCCTAGTCGACAGAGTGAGACTTTGTCAAAAAAAAAAAAAAAAAAAAAAGAAAAAGCTTCAAAGACCTTCCATTCTTCCAACTCAGCTCTCTCTTTACATCTGGGAACCTACTGTTGTTACTAAGGCAGGAGAATGAACTACGAACTTTCTGGCGTCCCAGGACTCTCAAGAATGTTGTGCACTTATCCTGTGTCTTACAGTCACAATTGGGGTTCTTAGTCATACGACTCTGTTTCATTACTGAGATTTCCTTTGACAAGAAAGGAGTTTTATGCATTGTTCACAGAGAAAGCAGTAATTAGTTGTAGAACACATACTTATTATTAGAGTTCCCAGAGGTAGCTATATTCAGATAATTAAGACATCAAAACTCCTTTAGGTTTCTGGTGATAAATGCACATTAGACAGTAATAATCAGGTTAAAGCTTCCAGAAAATGCTGATAGGAAACTGGCTGCATTTTATAGCTCACATGTGGAATCCATCTCTTCCCCCTGAAATCTCTTCCTGTGAGCAACTGAAACTAAATTTTCCTTGAGAAACATGACTGGGTCTATTTGGGCCTTTCAGGAGTTGATGGGATAGAAAATCAGGAAGAAAACAAAACATGTTTAAGACAGATCACGTTTTACTGATTGTAGTTTTGTAAGAATAATTTAAAAAGAAAATAAAAAAATAAAATAAATAAAAAAGACAGATCACTTGAGGGCCAGGCATGGTGGGTGGCTCACGCCTGTAATTCCAGAACTTTGGGAGGCTGAGGCAGGCGATTACTTGAGGCCAGGAGTTCAACCAGCCTGGCCAATATGGTGAAACTCCGTCTCTATTAAAAATACAAAAATTATTGGTATTCATGAAGGGAGAAGATCCAATAAAAACAAAAAAAAAATACAAAAATTAGCTGGGTGTGGTGGCTCGTGCCTGTAGTCCCAGCTACTCAGGAGGCTGAGGCAGGAGAATTGCTTGAACTCAGGAGGAGGAGGTTGCAGTGAGCCAAGATCACACCACTACACTCCAGCCTGGGCAACAGAGCGAGACTCCGTCTCAAAAAAAAAAAAAAAAAAAAGATCACTGGAAAATTATATTTATCATAGACTAAGTGAAAAAAGCAAAAAAAGCAAGTGTTTTAACTGCTTACCAACTTTTGTCAATCATCAGTGGTTTTTAAAAAATTATTTCAATCCACAATTTGAGGGGAAAAAAGGTAGAGAACAATGAATGTGGTAAGCTTTCACACATGTAAAATACATTCAAACCCAGGAACTCACACACAAGATCACACAGGGAGAAAACTTCTCTGATAGGATGTAAAGGAGGCCACAGGAGTTATGTGGGACGGGGGTCAGGCGGTAGAACTGGAGTCTGGGAACAGGAGGAGGAGGGAGCTTAGTTTACATTGTATATCCTCCTGAATTTCTAAATGTGCTTTATTATCACCAACAACAAAAAAATCAAAATGCCATTAACATTCTAAAATAGAGGCTGAGTACTGTGGCTCACACGTATAATCCCAGCACTCTAGGAGGCTGAGGCAGGAGGCTCACTTGAGGCCAGGAGTTCGAGACCAGCCTGGTCAACATGGTGAAACCCTGCCTCTACTAAAAATATAAAAATTAGCCAGGTGTGGTGGTGTGCGCCTGAAATTCCAGCTATTTGGGAAGCTGAGGCACGAGAACCTCTTAAACCCAGGAGATGGTTATAGTGAGCCAAGATGGCCCACTGCACTCCAGCCTGGGTGACAGAGTGACACTCTGTCTCAAAAATAATAATAAAAAAATAGAAATAATACATAGTAATAGAGAAAAGAAACATAAGGTTGGTAGGATAAGATGACTTCCTACATGACACCCCTGGGCCAGGAGAGAGAAAACAGAGGGAGAAATCTCCCCAAAACCACTCCACAGGAAAAGCCCACAGTGCAACCCAGAGGACCTTGTTCAGACAGACATCCATAGGCTGCCACACCTGGCCTGGACAGCTGACTCCAAGTGTGCATGAAAACTCCTGTTCTCCAGCAGGGCCACAGCTGCAAGCGACTAAAGGCTGACGGGGACCACAGCAGTTAACCTGCAGCCACACCAGGAATAAGGTTTTTTCCTGTGGGCTTCCACTGCCGCCGTGAGCAGCATGCTGGGTGTGGAAGGCACACCTGCCTGTTCCTCTCACCAGAAATGGAGGTGGGCAACTCCATGTCAACCTCACTGTCCTGAAAATCTGTTTGCCTACGTGTGTGCATGTACGCGCAGACTCGTGTGTGTGTACAAATACTGGGTGAGCATAGTGCTGCGGTAAGAGGCAGGAAACAGAGGAGGTGGCTGGCAGTAGCTCTGAGCCCTCACTTCTCTTGCACCACAAGGGGAGAGGAAATCCAGGATACTATGATGCCACGCACCGCAGAAGCTGAGAAACCCTCTGGGCCTCTTTCTGGGAAGGAAGTGGGGTCTGAAGCAACCTTGCCTGTTGGACTCCAGAATATTTCCCAGTGAATTCAGTTGAGCAACAAATCCCCTGACTCAACCAAATGAAATGGGAGTCCCACGTTTGTAAAAAAAAAAAAATACCTCTGCGGTGTTTTTAGTTTATGGCTTCTGGATAGCGTCTCTTCTGGCAATCATAATCTCCCTTTGTATAAGTGCCACATTAGCAGACAACTGTTTATCCACAGTGAGACATTCACCTGGAATTTCTTATGAGAGTAGGAAGCTTTTTCATTCTGGCTAGCTGCAAAAATGGTGAAATCTCATTTAGCCAAAATATAATCTAAGTGAAACCCTTAGGTAATGAGAAGATACTCTTACACTAGAGTTTTTTCTCTCTCTCCCTTTTTTTTTTTTTTTGGTGTGCATATACATTCATGCACAAAAATAGCCAAAAGGGAACCACTTATTGGGTTTATGAAACAAAAACAATTCCCTTCACCAGCAGTGCCCCCAAAAACGTATGTATTAGGCAAAAGCCTGAGGGCTGAGAGTAGCATGAAAATACCTAGAATTATAATTCTATCTAGTAACAACTTTTTTTTTTTTTTTTTTTTGAGATGAAGTCTCATTCTGTCATCCAGGCTGGAGCGCAGTGGCGCAATCTTGGCTCACGGCAACCTGCAACCTCCGCCTCCCAGGTTCAAGCAATTCTCCTGCCTCAGCCTTCCAAGTAGCTGGGACTATAGGCGTGCGCCACCACGCCCAGCTAATTTTTGTATTTTTAGTAGAGACGGGGTTTCACCACGTTGGCCAGGATGGTCTTGATCTCTTGACCTCATGATCCACCAGCCTCGGCCTCCCAAAGTGCTGGGATTACAGGCATGAGCCACCACACCCAGCAACAGTATTTTATTTAAAGGACCAGGTGCGGTGGCTCACATTTGTAATCCCAGCACTTTGGAAAAGCCAACACAGAGGTCACTTGACCCCAGGAGTTCAAGACCAACCTGAGCAACATAGTAAGACCATGTCTTTACAAAAAAATATATATGTATGTATTTTTTAATTAGCCAGGAGCAATGGCACGCACTTGTAGTCCTAACTACTTGGGAGGTCAAGGTGAGAGAATTTCTTCTGCCTAGGAGTTCAAGGTTACAATGAACTATGATCATGACACTGCACTCCAGGCTAGGCAAGAGAACAAGACCCTGTCTCTAGAAAAAAACAAAAACAAAAACAAAATCACAATTAAAACCCCGCAAGGCTGGGCACAGTGGCTCACGCCTATAATCCCAGTACTTTGGGAGGCCGAGGCAAGTGGATCGCTTGAGGTTAGGAATTCAAGACCAGCTTGGCCAACATGACGAGACTCCATCTCTACTAAAAATACAAAAATTAGCCAGGCATGGTGGCACAAGCCTGTAATCTCAGCTACTTGGGAGGGTGAGGCAGGAGAATCGCTTGAACCTGGGAGGCGGTGGTTGCAGTGAGCAGAGGTCACCCCACTAAAACCCTGCAAAAGCCTTCATCATTAAGAAAGAGCTTTCCTGAGCAGGATGTCTCTAGAAGAAAAAAAAGAAAATAAAAAAATAAAAATAAAAAAAAGAAAGAAAGAGCTAATATCTTTAACATATAAAGAAGAGTTTCATCACGCCTATAATCCCAGCACTTTGGGAGGCCAACATGGGCAGATCGCTTGAGCTCAGGACTCTGAGACCAGCCTGGGCACATGGCAAAACCCTGTCACTACAAAAAATACAAAAATACAAAAAATTAGCTAGGCATGGGGGTGCAGGCCTGCAGTCCTTGCTACATGGGAGGCTGAGGTGGGAGGATCACCTGAGTCCTGGGAGGTTGAGACTGCAGTTTGCCACGATGAAGCCACTGCACTCCAGCCTGAGCAACAGAGTGAGACCCTGTCTCAAAAAAAAAAGAAAAGAAAAGAAACAAAAAAACATTCTGGTATGTTTTAGATAAATTTTTCGGCTGGGCGCGGTGGCTCACACTTGTAATCCAAGCACTTTGGAGGCCAAGGCGGGTGGATCACCTGAGGTCGGGAGTTCAAGACCAGCCTGACCAACATGGTGAAACTCCATCTTTATTAAAAAAAAAAAAAAAAAAAAAAAATTTCAACAACAGGGATGAAACTAAAAGAGTCTACCTGAATCATGACTAACCAATTAATGAGAATTCCCTAGCTTCTCACCATTCCAGCTAAGAAATGTGTTCTTGTGCTTCAGCATAATTATTTCCCCAAAATGATTGCCACACACAGACCTTGACACATATGAACCAGTTTACCCAGTCATAAGTCACTTAACTTATCCAACCTACTAAGGAAATTCTAGACTGGAAGTGAACAGAAGTAACAGACCAAAAGTAGGAAGTGACTCAAAACACCCAGGAACTACAATAGCTACAGAAACTGCCACTTCTCTTCCCCTAGATCATTTACCCAAATAAGAGGAGAAATATCAACAAAGCAAAACAGAAAGGCCCTCTTTACAGCCTGTGAAGGGCTACTACAGATTGTGTTGGAGACAAAAGGCTGAATTTTGCTTTCTCAGTGTAGAAATCTGCTACCTAACTGTGGTAAGATCTTCATTTTGTATATTAGCATTTAATATAATTTTTATACAGACCTACACAATATCCTAGTGAAGGCAGCATACTTCTCTGGGTTAAAATCTTTGGCAGTCAGAACAATAGAAAAATGAGTCACCTGTTCAAAAGAAACAAAAAAAAAATCCTTTTTAAAGACACTTCAGCTGAATTAATTTTTATTACTATATTCTAACAAACCTTTTGTACAAGACATAACAGTATTAAAAGGAAAAGATCAAAATGTAACAAGTCCTTACTTCTTTAAACTTCTACATGTGCACATATATTACATATACATATATATTTAATTTCCTACATAAGCATGTAATACTTATAGAAAATTTTTTTTCAGAAATCAAAAATACTACACTCAAATATAAAAAATGTACATTTCTACTTAAGGTCCCCTAATCTCATCAAAGCAGAAGAAAGAAGTGCTAAATCAGACTTACCAATTTAGCAACTGCCTACCTTTTCTCTCCCACACTTTTTCACTATTTTACCTTTTTTTTTCTTTTTTTTTTGAGTTGAGGGTTTCACTATGTTGCCTAGGCTGGACTTGAACTCCTGGGCTCAAGAGATCCTCCTGCCTCAGCCTCTCAAGTAGCTGGGACTACAGGCACACACCACCACACCCTTATTTTACTTATTTTTATTAATACATAATAGATATACATATTTTTCTGGTATATCTCTTCTTTTCTTTTCTTTTTTTTTTTTTGAGACAGTCTTGCTCTGTCACCCAGGCCAGAGTACAGTGGTGTGAGCTCAGCTCACTGCAACCTCTGCCTCCCAGGTTCAAGTGATTCTCATGCCTCAGCCTCCCAAGCTCCCGAGTAGCTGGGATTACAGATGCACCACCATGGCCAGCTAATTTTTTGTATTTTCAGGTAGAGACAGTGTTTCACTCTGTTGGCCAGGCTGGTCTCGAACCCCTGGCCTCAAATGATCCACCCACCTCAGCATCCCAAAGTGCTGAGATTACAGGCATGAGCCACCACACCCACCCTATTTATCTTTTCTTTATGATAAAAACATTCAAATTATTCTCTTCTAGCTATTTTGAAATTTATAGTTGATTATTCTTAACCATAGTCATCCTACAGCTCTATCGCTAGCAACTGGTCTTCATTATCTAAGGATGGAAAATAACAAAACACATCTCAGTAACAATCATACAGCTCCTGAACTAACTCTAAAGAGTGCTGTAAGCTAAGAAGTACTATTATAAGAAGATTCAAGGCTGGGCGCGGTGGCTCACGCCTGTAATCCTAGCACTTTGGGAGGCCGAGGTGGGTGGATCACCTGAGGTCAGGAGTTCAAGACCAGCCTGGCCATCATGGTGAAACCCCATCTTAAAAAAAAAAAAAAGAAGATTCAGACAGGCAGGTCATGCCTGTAATCGCACTTTGGGAGGCTGAGGCAGGTCAGGAGTTCAAGACCAGCCTGGTCAAGATGGTGAAACCCTGTCTCTACTAAAAATACAAAAATTAGCCAGGCATGGTGGCACATACCTGTAATCCCAGCTACTCAGGAGGCTGAGGCAGAGAATCGCTTGAACCCAGGAGGCGGAGGTTGCAGTGAGCTGAGATTGCAACTCGGCACTCAAGCCTGGGCAACAGAGCGAGACTCTGTCTGGGTGGAGGGGAGGGAAAAGGAGCTTCATTTACTTATACGCCTCTATTATTATAAGCACAAATTTCTGATAATCATATATCTAATATTTCCACCAATGAGACAAAATTTAGAATTTTATAAATACAAAACTTTGAAGAGATACATTTAAAATAAAGAGTAGCCAGGCGTTGTGGCACATGCCTGTAGTCCCAGCTACTTGGAAGTCTGGGCACAAGAATCACTCGAAACCTCAGGGGCGGAGGTTGCAGTGAGCTGAGATCTCGCCCCTGCACGCCAGCCTGGGCAACAAGAGCAAAATTCCATCTCAAAAAAAAAAAAAAAAACTTATCAAGCAATAAACCAAAGATTTCATTACATATTGAAAGCTATCTTCTTGGGCAGGTGCAGTGGCTCATGCCTGTAATGCCAGCACTTTAGGAGGCAAAGACAGGAGGATCGCTTGAACCCAGGAGTTCCAGACCAGCCTGGGTCACAGAGTAAGACCTTCTCTCTACAAAAAATTTAAAAACTAGCAGGGGACAGTGGTGCACGCCTGTGCTCCCAGCTACTCAGGGAGCTGAGGTGGGAGGACCACTTGGGCCCAGGAGATTAAGGTTGCAGTGAGACATGATTGCACCACTGCACTCTAGCCTGAGTGACAAAGTGAGACTCTGACTCAAAAAAAAAAAAAAAAAAAAAAAAAAAAAAAGGCCAGGTATGGTGGCTCACGCCTGTAATCCAAGCACTTTGGAGGCCAAGGCGGGCGGATCACCTGAGGCTGGGAGTTCAAGACCAGCCTGACCAACATGGTGAAACCCCGTCTTTAAAAAAAAAAAAAAATTAAAAATTGAAGTTAAAAGAATCCTATCTTCTTGCAAATTTATATTTTGTAACTATGAATCTGTTTTGTCTTAAGCCTTCTACAGTTTCTAAATTGTTACCTTCCTGCTATTTTAAATGTAATTTATTAAATTTAAGCTGGTATTCTAGTCATGCTTCACACAGTCCCATTACTGGCTATAAATTAGCCCTAAAACGGGAAAAAATGTCTATCTGGGTACATGCCACTTTGTTCAAATATTCTATTCTTTGAAAAAACTGGCTGGTTGCTTGGGATTAGGAAAGGCCACGATTACCACATCCTAGTCTTCCACATGTCACACTGATACTGTTCATATCAAACAACACACCAAGAAAAGTCTACTTAATACATGAATTTCCTTAATTAACCTTTCTAAATTCTTAATAGATCCTGGCTGGGCACATCACCTGAGGTCAAGAGTTCAAGACCAGCCTGGCCAACAAGGTGAAACCCTGTCTCTACTAAAAAAAATTTTAAAAAATAGCCAGGCATGGCAGCGGGCACCTGTTATCCCAGCTACTCAGGAGGCTGAGGCAGGAGAATTGCTTGAACCCAGGAGGCCGAAGTTGCAGTGAGCCGAGATTGCGCCATTGCACTCAAACCTGAGCAACAGAGCAAAACTCCATCTCAAAAATCAAAAAAAAAAAAAAAAAAAAAAAAAAAAAGGAAAGAGACCACATATTGCACTGCTCACCACTATATCAACCACAGGGTCTGTCATATACTAGACAACAATAAATATTTATAGAATGAATGAGAGTGAAGTGTGAATACTCCCAATGAAAATAATATTTAATATTTTCAAAAGTATACTGTGAATAAGGTCTAAAGCTAAGGGTTATTAGAATAATCTTACATCACTTGAAATATTTTGGAGTTTTTTACCTTCATGCAATCATACCTTTTTCAAAACAGAAGAATCTGGAACTTCAATTGTTGTGATATAAAACCATGTTCTTCTGTACTGACCAAAGACAAAAGGATGGAGAAGTTTGTTTTCATCTGTAAGGCAGCATTTCCTGAGCAGCAGGCTCCTTAACGTGGCTGTCGTGGAAGGGTAACACCACACCCACAGAACTTCGCCATTTGTGTCCTTTTCTACGGTGGAAAGATGGTCACTGTGAGAATGTCAAACAGTAGCAAGGAAGTGAATTGATTGGTTACTCAGAAGCACTTAGCGGAATCAGTTTTAACACCCCATTTTACAAAGCAACTCACAGTACTTGAGACCCCAAATTCCCACCTATCACTACTGCTCAAATTATCTAGCTCTCATCATCCAGAATTACAGGCCACCTGAGTAAAAAACTTTTTTTTTTTTTTGAGACGGAGTCTCACCCTGTCGCCCAGGCTGGAGTGCAGTGGTGCCATCTTGGCTCACTGCAACCTCTGCCTCCCGGGTTCAAATGATTCTCCTGCCTCAGCCTCTAGAGTAGCTGGGATTACAGACACCCGCCACCACACCCAGCTATTTTTTGTATTTTTTTTAGTAGAGACGGGGTTTCAACATGTTGGCCAAGCTGGTCTCAAACTCCTGACCTCATTATTCGCACGCCTCGGCCTCTCAAAGTGCTGGAATTACAGGTGTGAGCCACCACACCCAGCGTAAAAAGCTTTTATAACAAACCATGAATGAAATTCAGCATCGGAGATATGGCAGAGTTCCTCCCTATCTCCTCCCACACAAATGCCTATAAACTAAAATTACATTAAGTTTTTATCTAGTTGGAATAATAATTATTATTATTTTTTCTTTTTGGAGGTGGAATCTTGCTCTGTCACCCAGGCTGGAGTGCACTGGCACAATCTTGGCTCACTACAAGCTCCACCTCCCAGGCTCAAGCGATTCTCCAACCTTGGCCTCCTGAGTAGCTGGGATTACAGGTGCCCACCACCATGCCCCGCTAATTTTTGTATTTTTAGTGGAGATGGGGTTTCACCATGTTGGCCAGGCTGGTCTTAAAACTCCTGACCTCAGGTGATCCGCCCCGCCTCAGCCTCCCAAAGTGCTGGGTGGAATAATTCTTAATAAATACATAGAAAAGGTTCGTCAAAAAACAAAACTGGAGATGAAAAAATGGTGAAATCTTTCAAACCATGTTGCATACCAACTGTGTGAATTTTGTATTTAAAATTTTTTAGGCCAAGCATAATGGCTCACGCCTGTAACTCTAACACTTTGGGAAGACAAGAGGATCGCCTGAGGCCAAAAGTTCCAGACCAACTTGAGCAACATAGTGAGACCGCATCTCCACAAAAAAAAAAAAAAAAAATTAAAAATTAGCTGGGCACAGTGGTATGTGCTGTGGTCCCAGCTACTTAGGAAGCTAAGGTGGAAGGATCACTTGAGCCCAGGATTTAAAGGTAGTCGCGAGCTACACACCACTGCACTCCAGCCTAGGCAACAGAGACTAAAACTCTAAAAACTATCTCTAAAAACTATAGATAAAAAATTGTTATTGAAAACAGAACTACCATTCCACCCAATAATTCCACTACTGGGTATCTTTGGAAAGGAAAAGAAGTCATTGTATTAAAAAAAGACACCCATGATCTTTTTTTTTCTTTAGAGAAAGGGTCTTACTCTGCCACCCAGGCTGCAGTGCTCACTGCAACCTCCACCTCCCGGGTTTAAGTGATTCTCCTGCATCAGTCTCCTGATCTCAGCTGAGATTACAGGCGTGCACCACCACACCCAGCTAGTTTTTTGCCTTTTTAGTGGAGACAGGGTTTCACTCTATTGGCCAGGCTGATCTCAAACTCCCAAAGTGCTGGGATTACTGCCACCACACCCGGCCTCTTTTCTTTTTTTTTTTGAGATGGGGGGTCTCACTCTGTCACCCAGGCTAGAGTACAGTGGCATTATCTTGGTTCACTGCAACCTCTACCCCCTGGGATCAAGCAATCCTCCCACCTATGCCACCACACCCAGCTAACTTTTGTATTTTGCAGAGATATAGCGGTTTGCAGCACGTTGCCCAGGCTGGCTGCAAACTCCTTTTAAATGCACGTTAATGTGAATAATAAAAAACCTTCTGAGTTCAGAATATGACCATATGTCATCTCTTTCTTTGCTATTAGTAGTAGATAAAGACAGTTTAACTTAGCCTTAATTCGAAAGTACCTTCTGGAGACACTAAGTTACTTAGGTTTTGTTTTGAAGCAGTTTGAAAATCACATTAGAAATAAATACATAATCCGCCTGGACAACATGCTGGTATCCATCTACACAAAAACACACAAAAATTATCCGGGTGGCGGTACACGCCTGTGGTCCCAGCTACTTGGAGGCCGAGACAGGAGGATAGTTTGAGCCTGGGAGATGGCGGCTGCACTGAGCAGTGATTGTGCTACTGCATTTCAGCCTAGATAGAGCGAGACACAGTTTAAAAAAAAAAAAAAGAAAAACAAATGAATACAGTAAAACATTCCCACAAAAACGTACTGCCTTGAGACACTGAAAAATAACCAGCTATTTCTTCAGTTTTGCTAAGCCTCAGCAATGTTATTGTGCACTTGGAGAATAGAAAGTGTTTAGGGGTGTGCAAAAATCTCAGGGAAATAAAACTTTTTTGAAGGGAACCAACGGGTTCCACCCCCTAAACACTGCACAAGGCTGCCCAAAAATCCCAACGTGATATTTTTTAACTATGGAGAGATAATTACATTCCTCAGAGCTAACCGAGATTCCACCCCACGATTGTATAGAGACTCCTGCTTTATGCACAAGCTCGATCTCATGACGCGGGAGCTCTCCAATGGTGGGGACTGGGGGCTCCGGGCTACACTGCGAGTCTCCCTCCGCCCCCCTACCCCGCCTGTGTACTGCCTACGATGTGTCGGTGCCCAATGACAGCCCGGATCTCCATTTGCTCCTCCGTAAAGCGGGCGTCAGTCGTTTCCCATGGCCCCTGGGTCCTTGGTGAGAGCTAAAAGGAGACAATGTGTGTACAACGCGCAGCACCCGGCCCAGCAGTCTCCACCCACCCGGTCCCACGAAGGGGGCTGCCCGGGCGAGCAGTCACGGTTGGCTCCGAGACAGCCGCCCGCGCCCGGCTCTGGGGAACCGGGCCCTGACTCCTCCCCGCCGCGCCGCGCGGCCAGCCGGCAGCTCCCGCCCGGCCCGGCCCCGCCCGTACATCTCCCCTCGCAGCCGCCCCAGCCTGGGCGAGCTAGACGTCCCGGTTCCGCCTAGCAAACCCGGGCGTGCAGGGGAAGCTCCACCCCGGGATCTGGGAGGTCCCGGGCTCCCTGAAGCCGAGCGGGCCCCACAGGCGGGCGGGCGGGCAAGGACGGCGGGCCGGGTCCCTGAGCCAAGGAGGCCGGGCCCCGCAGCCCCCAGTCCAGGCCCAGCATGGAACGGGCCGCGCCCTCCATGTTGGTCCTCTGGGGACCGCGGGAGCAGGGTCTGCCCCGGGCCAAGTTGGTGCAGAGACGGAACCCGGGTGAGAGTTTTCCAGGCAGGGCGCCTACGTCCTCACCGATCAGCCCGACTCCAAGCATCAGCTGAGTGTCCGCCGCCTCGGCCGCAGCCATCTTCCGCCGCCGCGGCGCGCAGCGCTGGCTGCCGCCTGCAGGACCCGCCTTGCACCCCGGCCGCGCCCCGCCCGCCGTAAGGCCCGTCTCCAGCCCCGCCCTCAGCCCCGCCCCATCTCGGGCCCCGCCTCCCGCCGTAGGACCCGCCTCCCTCCCCGGCCCATCACAGGACCACCACCCACCGTCGGCCCCGCCCCCACCCGCAGGCCCACCCATTCCAGTTCCAGTCCTGTCTGCCGGCTCAAGCTCGGTGCAGCTCCACTAGTCTTCTGCCCTTGGCCTTTCGCCCTTGGAAACCTCCCTGAGTCTCCGCAGCCTCCCTGAATTGCTCTAATCCAGCTCTTCATCCTTCTTCTCCTCAATCCACTCCAATCTTTCTTCCCGTCTTAGGCTTTTCTCGTTCTACCTCTGCCATCTGGTCAGGTTCAAAAGAACAGGTCACTTTGTTCCTAAAGAGAGGCGTCCCGAGGGTGGAGGGTCTCCATCCATTCCTTTATCCAGCCATCCCCAAAACAAAAACCATTGAGGATCTAATAAGGCATTAGGGATACGTTATACAGTTGACCAAGACAGAGCAGTCCACTGGGTGAGACAGACAATTGGCAACAAGTAGAATAAACAATCCAGGCCAGGTGCTCTCGCCTCTAATCCTAGCATGATGGGAGGCCAAGGCAGGAGCATCGCTTGAGATCAGGAGTTCCAGATCAGCCTGGGCAACATTATGAGACCCATCTCTACAAAAAAAATCTTAAAAATTAGCCAGGCATAGTGGCGTGCACCTGTGGTCCCAGCTACTTGCAGGCTGAGGCAGGAAAATCCTGTGAGTCCAGGATTTTGAGGCTGCAGTGAGCCGTGATGGTGCCACTCACTCCAGCCTGCGTGACACAGTGAGACCCTGTCTCAAAAATGAATTAATAAATAAATATATGATAGATGGATAATAGTAAAACAGCCCAGAATTATGTGTGCCCTGAAGGCAACAAAACAGTGCAGTATGTTAGAGAATGGGGGTGTGCTGCTCTAAAATGGGTGTCAAGGAAGGCTTCTCTGAGGGAGGGATATTTGAACTGAGACCTGAATGATGGGGAAGACTCAGACAGTAGAAATCTTGGCTCCAAGATTCCTCCTCTGGATCTACTGTCTGCCCTAACCCCAAGTCACACAAAGCTAATTAGGGAGGGTCCTTGGTGTCTGCAGGAATTGCAGGAATACAATCCCACCCTCATCTTTTTCTTTTTCCTTCTTTTCTTTTCTTCTCTCTTTTCTTTTTTTTTTTTTTTTTTTTTGAGACAGGCTCTCACGACATTGCCCAGGCTGCAATTTATACATTGGAGCATACTTAGGTGTGTATATGCCATTTCTGTTTCTCTCACTAAACTGAATGCCTGGAAGGCAGCACCCTGAACTATGTGCCATTCAATTCTCTGGGCTTTCTGTTGTTGTAAATAACTGTTAATGTGTCTAGTTATCACAGAAAACAAGCAGGTGTTTAGAGGCTGAGGAGTGGAGCACAGATGCAGAATCAGCCTGAAAGCCAAGTAGAAACTTGCACTCACAGGGCTCAGTGGATCACACCTGTAATCCCAGCACTTTGGGAGGTCAAGACAGGCGGATCACAAGGTCAGGAGTTCAAGATCAGCCCGGCCAACATGGTGAAACCACGTCTCTACTAAAAATACAAAAATTAGCTGGGCTTGGTGGTGTGTGCCTGTAATCCCAGCTACTCCGGAGGCTGAGGCAGAAGAACTGCTTGAACAAGGACCTGAGAGGCGGAGGTTGCAGTGAGCTGAGATCATGCCACTGCACCCCAGCCTGGGCTACAGAGACTCTGTCTCAAAAAAAAAAAAAGAAAAAGAAAAAGAAAGAAAGAGAGAAAGAGAGAGATAGAAAGAAAGAAAGAGAGAAAGAGAGAGAGAAAGAAAGAGAGAGAGAAACTTTCACTCAAGCCAGGCACAGTGGCTCATGCCTATAATCCCAGCACCTTGGGAAGCTGAGGCAGGCAGATCACTTGAGGTCAGGCGTTCAAGACCAGCCTGGCCAACATGGCGAAACCCTTTCTCTACTAGAAATACAAAAATTAGGCAGGCATAGTGGCAGGCACCTGTAATCCCAGCTACTCGGGAGGCTGAGGCATGAGAATGGCTTGAACATGGGAGGCAGAGGTTGCATGAGCCGAGATAGTGGCACTTCACTCCAACCTGGGCAACAGAGCGAGATGCCGCCTCAAAAAAGAACAACAACAACAAAAAAAAAAACCCGTCAGGGCACAGTGGCTCACGCCTGTAATCCCAGCACTTTGGGAGGCCAAGGCAGGCAGATCACCTGAGGTCAGGAGTTTGAGACCAGCCTGGCCAACATGATGAAACCCCATCTCTACTAAAAATAGAAAATTAACAGAGTGTGGTGACTCATGCCTGTAATCCCAGCTACTCGGGAGGCTGAGGAAAAGAGAGACACTTAAGTTAAAATGGGGCCATCCATGGTGAGCCCTAATCAATATAATGGATGTCTTTTTTTTTTTTTTTGAGATGGAATTTCTTTCTTGTTGCCCAGGCTGGAGTGCAATGGCTCGATCTCGGCTCATTGAAACCTCTGCCTCCCAGGTTCAAGCAATTCTCCTCCCTCAGCCTCCCAAGTAGCTGGGATTACAGGCATGCGCCACCAAGCCTAGCTAATTTTGTACTTTTAGTAGAGACAGGGTTTAGCCATGTCAGCCAGGCTGGTCTTCAACTCCTGACCTCAGGTGATCCACCTGCCTTGGCCTCCCAAAGTGCTGGGATTACAGGCGTGAGCCACTGTGCCTGGCCCTTGGATATCCTTATTAAAAGAATAAATGTGGTCGTATGCAATGGCTTAAGCCTATAATCCCAGCTACTCAAGAGGCTAAGGCAGGAGAATCACTTGAACCCAGGAGGCAGAGGTTCTGGTGAGCCGAGATGGCACCACTGCACTCCAGCCTGGGCAACAGGAGGGAAACTCCGTCTCAGAAAAAAGAACAACGACAACAAAAAAATACAATTCTTGAGGTCAAATAAAACAGGGAAAAGCCTCAGAAGTGATCAGAATGAAAGCATCTTAGGTTTATTGATCTCCTTGCTCCCTGAATCATGGTAGGCATTCTAAATATTTCCACAATGACTGAGCCATGGCCCATGGGTACCATCTTTGTCTCTGGCACACAGGAAACATTTACAAATAAATTAGAACTGGCCAGGCACAGTGGCTCATGCCTGTAATCCCAGCACTTTTGGAGGCTTAGGTAGGTGGGTCATTTGAGATCAGAAGTTCGAGACAGGCCTGCCCAACATGGTGAAACCAATGTCTCTACTAAAAATACAAAAATTAGCTGGGCATGGTGGCAGGCGCCTGTAATCCCAGATACTCAGGAGGCTGAGGCAAATGGCTTGAACCCAAGAAACAGAGGTTGCAGTGAACCAAGTTTGCGCCACTGCACTCCAGCCTGGGTGACAGTAAGACTCCATCTCAGGAAAAAAAAAAAGAGAGAAGAAATGAGGATGAAGATGATGATGAACAGATAATAAAACAAAGGAGAGGGAGGTAATAGTGGGTTCCGGGAGGGGAAAGATCATGAAGGGTGTGTCCAGGCTCCAGTGAGTGGGAGGATGCCTGGAATTGACTTCTCTTCTATTTCTCTATATGGGCTGTCTAACCTGCCAGACAGGTTCACCAGCGTGAAGGGAAAGGAGTAGAGGGTGGAGAGAGCAGAGGCGACACGTCTCCAACCTTTAGCAGTAAGACTGACGTCTGCACCATCACAGACAGATGGAGCTGGGGTGTGGAAACAGACAACCTAAGTTCCAACCCTCCTTGCCCATCTTAACTGCGAAACATCACACATGTTCCCTGTCTTTTCTGTGCATGTTTTCTCAGTGATCAAATGGAGCTAACCATACTTTCCTCCATGACTCTCCCAATAAAGATTTGAATCAGGGAAAATCTTTATGCTAATTTTATAGATAAGAATATAAAGGGTCCTCAAGACCACCTCCCAGATTCATGATTTGTTGGAAGGATTCTCAGGATTCAGCATATAGCTATACTTATGGCTATGATATACTTTTTTTTTTTTTTTTTTTGATGGAGTTTTGCTCTTGTTGTCCAGGCTGGAGTGCAATGGCTCAATTTTGGCTAACCGAAACCTCCGCTTCCTGGGTTCAAGTGATTCTCCTGCCTCAGCCTCCTGAGTAGCTTGGATTTCAGGCAAGTGCCACCACACCCAGCTAGTTTTTTGTATTTTTAATAGAGATGGGGTTTCTCCATGCTGGTCAGGCTGGTCTTGAACTCCTGACCTCAAGTGATCCACCCACCTTGGCCTCCTAAAGTGCCTGGATTACAGGCATGAGCCACTGCGCTCCACCTGACTTTGGCAGTTTTGAAGATTGGTCAGGTATTTTGTAGTCTATCCTTCTATAAGGATTTGTCTGATGTTTTTCTCATGATTGGACTGCCTGAAACATTTTTGTAAGAAAGACCACAGAGGTAAAGTGCTGTTTTCATTAAGGCATATCAAGGGTACATCAAGTTGTTGACCTTGATCACCTGTCTGAGGTTGTTTGCCAGGTTTCTCCGCTGTAAAGTTACTCTTTTTCTCCTTTCTTTCTATTTTCTTTTTTCTTTTACTATTTTTTTAAAGATAGGGTCTGGCTCTATTGCCCAGGCTGGAGTGCCATGGCGCCATCTCAGCTGACTGCAACCTCCATCTCCCGGGCCCAAGCAATTATCCTGCCTCAGCCTCCTGAGTAGCTGGGACTACAGGTGTGCGCTATCATGCCTAGCTAATTTCTGTATTTTTAGTAGAGATAGAGTTTAGCCACATTGCCTAGGCTGGTCTTGAACTCTTGAGCTAAAGTGATCTGCCTGCCTCAGCCTCTCAAAGTGCTGGGATTACAGGCACGAGCCATCACACCCAACCAAAATATATCTCCTATCCCTCCTTCTCTCACCTCATCCATTTCCTACATGAATCTCTCACCCCACTTCTCCAGGTGTCCTCCCAACTGATTACCACATCTACCTGATAAAGTATAGATAGAATAAAGCAAGAGGGGGCAATGGCCACTAGTCAATATCAGAATACTTGCAGTTGAGGGGCAGAAAGAGGCTGTGTTTCGTGTGTTGGTTGTTTTGTCCATCTTACATGCATATATGTGAGAATGAGTTCTAAAGAGCAGTGCATCAGGGACTGTACTAAGAGCGCTATACACTTTCTACACACTTTGGGAGGCCAAGGTGGGTGGATTGCTTGAGCTTAGACGTTCAAGACCAGCCTGGGCAACATGGGGAAACCCCCCTCAACAAAAAAATAACAGAATTAGCATGGCATTGTGGTGCATTTCTGTGGTCCTAGCTACTCAGGAGGCTGAAGTGGGAGGATTGCTTGAGTCCAGGAATTGGAGGAGGCTGCAGTGAGCCGAGATCATGCCACTGCACGCCAGCCTGGCGACAAGACCCTGTCTCAAAATAAAAAGAAGAAGAAAAGAAAGAAAAAAAAAAGCACTACATGAAGTATCTCATTTAAACCCCACCACAACCTTATTGTGGCTGTTTTGCAGATGGGAAAACTGAGGCTCACAGAGAGATTACGTGCCTGATGTCACAGAGCTAGTAAATGGCAAAGCTGGGGTTAAAAGCCACATCTGACTCCAAATGGGACATGTTTACAGGGTGAGATGAAATGCATTTATGATCCTATGTCTGTAGAAAATAAAATGCAAATTAAAAAAAAAATAGAAAATAAAATGCAAGGTGGATGTGGTGGCGTGTGCCTGTGGTCCTAGCCACCTGGAAGGTTGAGGCGGGAAGATCAGTTGAGCCCAGGAATTTCAGGCTGCGGTGAGCTTTGATCAGGCCATTGCATTCCAGTTAAGGAAACAGAATAAGACCCTGTCTCTAAAAAAAAGAAAAAAGAAGAAGAAAGAAAAGAAAATGAAATGTACTTTCTAGTTCTAAAAACACCAATGTGGAGTACAATAATATGTTTATAGTCCCAGTTTCTCTGTAAGAGGTTGTTGCTTGAGCAGTCTGAATTGTACAGTTAAACCTTAAACAATCTCCTTATCCTCCACTGAGCTGTATTTCTGTTTTCATTTCACATAAGGCAAAAAAGTTTTAAAATTTTAAACTGTGAGTGTTTCATTCTTGCTTCTCCGGTAGTTAATACTGGCCAGGTGCAGTGGCTCACACCTGGAATCCCAGCACTTGGGGAGGCTGAAGCGGTGGATTACTTGAGGCAGGAGTTTGAGACCAGCCTGGCCAACATGGTGAAACCCGACCTGTACTATACAAAAATACAAAAATTAGCCAGGCGTGGTGGCACGTGCCTGTAATTCCAGCTACTGGGGTGGCTGAGGCTTAAGAGTTGCTTGAACTTGGGAGGTGGGGGTTGCAATGAGCCAAGATAGTGCCACTGCACTTCAGCCTGGGCAACAGAGTGACCCTCTGTCTCAAAAAAGAAAAAAAAGAAAAAAAAATAGACTAGGCTTGGTGGCTCTCGCCTTAATCCCAGCACTTTGGGAGGCAGAGGTGGGCAGATCACAAGGTCAAGAGATCAAGACCATCCTGGCCAACATGGTGAAACCCTGTCTCTGCTAAGTAAAGTATAAAAATTAGCTGGGCATAACAGCACATGCCTGTAATCACAGCCATTCGGGAGACGCAGGCAGGAGAATCACTTAAACATGAGAGGCGGAGGTTGCAGTGAGCCAAGATCACACCACTGCACTCCAGCCTGGCGATAGAGTGAGACTCTGTCTTAAAAAACAAAACAAAACAAACAAAAATAACCAAAAGAAAAAAGAGTCAATGGCAAGAGAACTGTTAAGGTCTCTGGGTCTGTATCAGTTTTCTGTTGCTGTGTAACTAATCAAATTTAGAGGCTTAAAGAACACCCTTTCAAGTCCGGGCACAGTGGCTCGCACCTGTAATCCCAGCACTTTGAGATGCCAAGGCGGGTGGATCACCTGAGGTATGGAGTTCGAGACCAGCCTGACCAACGCAGAGAAACCCCATCTCTATTAAAAACACAAAATTAGCCGGGCATGGTGGCACATGCCTGTAATCCCAGCTACTCGGGAGGCTGAGGCAGAAGAACCGCTTGAACCCGGCAGGCGGAGGTTGCAGTGAGTCAAGATCATGTCATTGCACTACAGCTTGGGCAACATGATCAAAACTCTGTTTAAAAAAAAAAAAAAGGGAACACCCTTTCATTGGCTTACAGTTCTGTAGGTGAGTGGTACAGGAAGAGTGTGACTGGATGCTCTGCTCAGCATCTTGCCAGGCTGTGAATCCAGGCACTGACCAGGCTGCATTCCTCTCTGGAGGTTCTGGGGGATGCATTTGCTTCCAGGCTCATTGAGATTGTTGACAGAATAACTTCCTAGCAGCGGCAGGGCTGAGGCCCCTGTTCTCTGTCTGGCTGTTGGCCAGAGGGCTCACCTCAGCCCTCGGAGGTGCCTGCTGTTCTTGCCATGGGTTTCCCTCTGTGTGCCTGCTCATGCTTTGAATCCTTTCCTTTGCTTCTGACCTCTCCACACGGATGTAAAAGGCTTATGTGATTGGGTAAGGCCCCCAAATACTCTCCCCCGTCAGTCTTTGTGTGTGTGTGTGTGTGTGTGTGTGTGTGTGTGAGACAGAGTCTCGCACTGTCGCCCAGGCTGTAGTGCAGTGGTGTGATCTTGGCTTACTGCAATCTCTGCCTCCTGGGTTCAAGCAATTCTCCTGCCTCAGCCTCCTGAGCAGCTGGACTACAGGCGTGCGCCACCACGTCCAGCTAATTTTTTTTGTATTTTTAGTAGAGACGGGGTTTCACCATGTTGACCCAGATGGTCTTGATCTCCTGGCCTCCTGATCCACCCCTCGGCCTCCCAAAGTGCTGGGATTACAGACATGAGCCACCACGCCTGGCCTTGTCAATCTTTTTTTTTTAAAAATCCAAACACTCATTGTTGGCTAATTATTGAAATTCTTTTTGAGGACAGGGTCTCACTCTGTCACCTAGGCTGGAGTGCAGTGGCACATTTAAGGCTTGGCTCACTGCAGCCTCAATCTCTCTGGTTCCGGTGATCCTCCCATTTCATCTTCCTAAGTAGCTAGGACTACACACACTACCACACCTGGCTAATTTGTTTGCATTTTTTGTAGAGATGAAGTTTTATCAAGTTGTCTAGGCTGGTCTCAAACTCCTGGACTCAAGCAATTTGCTCACTTTGGCCTCCCAAAATGCTGGGATTACAGGCATGAGCCCCCGCACCGGGCCAAAATCTTTTAAATGAACTGGATGCTGCACCAGCTGCCCTCTTGGGTTTAGGTGTTGTTCCTTCACGGACTCTGTGGCTGAGTACAATTTTTAGGTGCATAATTGAACTGGTCCTAGTGTTTTTTTGTCTTTATCCCTGGAGCTTCAATTATACTTTCTCTCGTGCTTGGCCGAGTGCCCATATTTGCCACAGGTCAGCTGTTGAAGTAGTAGACCTTACAGCCACAGCAGCGGCACAGTGTGTACATCTTATTGCGACACTTTCCCAGGATACCATTCCCTTCGTCATCTGCTGCCAAGACCAAAGAACAATCTCCTCTTTCTTTCTTTCTTTTTTGAGACAGGGTGTTGCTCTGTTCCCAGAGCTGGAATGAAGTGGCAGGATCATAGGTCACTGCAGCCTTGAACTCCTGGGCTCAAACCATCCTCCCGCCTCTCCCTCCCAAAGTGCTGGGATTAGAGACATGAGCTCTCACATCCAATTTCTCTCTAACTTTTTTTCTTTTCTTGCTTTTCTTTTTTTTTTAGAGACGGGGTCTCACTATGTTGCCCAGGTTGGAGTGCAGTGGCTATTCACAGGCGCGATCCCACTACTGATCAGCACGGAAGTTTTGACCTACTCCGTTTCCAACCTGGGCCGGTTCACCCCCTCCTTAGGCAACCTGGTGGCCCCCCACTCCTGGGAGGTCACCATATTGATGCTGAACTTAGTGCAGACACCCAATCAGCATAGCGCACTACAGCCCAGAACTCCTGGACTCAAGCAATCCTCCAGCCTCAGCCTCCCTAGTAGCTGGGACTACAGGCACATGACACCGAGCCTGGTGCTTTTTTTTTTTTTTTTGAGACAGAGTCTCACTCTGTCACCTGGGCTGGAGTGCAGTAGCATCTTGGCTCACTGCAATCTCCACCTCAAAGATTCAAGTGATTCTCCTGCCTCAGCAACCCACAGCCTCCCAAATAGCTGATGTGAGCCACTACATCTGGCTAATTTTTGTATTTTTGGTTGAGATGGGGTTTCCTCATGCTGGCCAGGCTGGTCTCGAACTTCTAACCTCAAGTGAGCCACCCACCCTGCCTCCCAAAGTCCTGAGATTACAGGTGTGAGCCACTGTGCCCAGCCCAGCTTCTCCCTATCTTAAAGTCAACTGTGACAGATAACATAACCTAATCACAGGAGTGATATCCCATCACATTTACAGCCCCAGGGACAGGGCATATATACCAGGGAATGGGAATCCTGGGGACGTCTTAGAATTTTGCCTATCACACTATTCATTCCTTCATTTAGTCATACATCACACATTTATGGAGTGCTTGCTCTGCACTGGGCATAGTTCCAGGAGCTGGAGATACAATGGTGAACAAGACACACTTGGTCCCTTAAATCTTACCATCTAGTGTAGTGAGAGAGACAGCAACCAAGGAAACAAAGACGATGATCAGGTAATAATGACACCTTGAAAAACAAACAAACAAAAAGAAAACAACAATAAAAAAACAAAACAAAACAAAACAAAATGACACCTTGCTATCATGCAGTTGGAACCATCAAGGTGTCCTGAAATATACTGAAGATCTCTCTGGAGAGAATTAAAATAGATAGTCTTGGCCGGGCGTGGTGGCTCACGCCTGTAATCCCAAGCACTTTGGAGGTCAAGGCGGGCGGATCACCTGAGGTCGGGAGTTCAAGACCAGCCTGACCAACATGGTGAAACCCAGTCTTTAAAAAATAAAATAAAATAAAATAAAATAGGTAGTCTTGGCCAGGTGCGGTGGCTCACCTGCACTTTGGGAGGCCGAGGTAGGTGGATCATGAGGTCAGGAGATGGAGACCATCCCGGCTAACATGGTGAAACCCCATCTCTACTAAAAATACAAAAAATTGGCCGGGTGCGGTGGCTCATGCCTGTAATCCCAGCACTTTGGGAGGCTGAGGCGGGCAGATCACGAGGTCAGGAGATCGAGACCATCCTGGACAACACGATGAAACCCCATCCCTATAAAAAAAAAAAATTAGCCAGGCATGGTAGCACACACCTATAGTCCCAGCTACTGGGGAGGTTGAGGCAGGAGAATCGCTTGAACCCGGGAGGCAGAGGTTGCAGTGAGTAAAGATGGTGTCACTGTACTTCAGCCTGGGCAATAGAGCAAGACTCCATCTCAAGAAAAAAAAAAAGGAAAGAAAAAAAAGGTAGTCTTTATTTTTTTTTTAATTTGTTTTGTTCTTTTTGAGACAGGTTCTCATTCCATCACCTAGGCTGGAGTGCAGTGGTGTGATCACGGCTCACTGCAGCCTTGACCTCCCAGACTCAAGTGATCCTCCTGCCTCAACCTCCTAAGTAGCTGGGACCACAGGTGCACCAGCACACCTAGCTAATTTTTAATTTTTGTAGGGAGGTCTCCCTATGTTGCCCAGGCTGGTCTTGAGCTCTTGGGCTCAAGTGATCCTCCTGTCTCAGCCTCCCAAATTGTTGGGATTACAGGCTTATGCCACTGTGCTTGGATAAACAGACTTAGAGCAAATTACTTTGAGAAGGCTCTCTGAGGAGGTGCCGTTTAAGCTCTTCTGTAAGAAGCTCACACAATGAAAAGGTCTGTGTGAAGATTATCTCATAAACACACCCCCCAACATAAAAGTCCACACCCTGTGGTTTTAGGTTTCCTTTTAATCATATTTAACATATTTAACAGAGATGCTTATTTTCAAACCACACCCCAAACCACTATGCACAGTGGATTACTCACTCTGCTTTGTTGGCCCTGGCTGGTCTGTGTGGCTTTGGGCATAACCTCCTAAGTCCCCAGGCAGGAGCTGTGCTTCATGGCATGCCAGTAATGGCATGTGTGAGTAAATGCACTGATCCCACACACATGCTCCTCTCCCTCCCCTCAGCCTTCTCCTGGAGTCTGGTAGAACCTTAAAGGGTGAAGACAGCCAAGTGTATGATGCATTTCTCGCAATAAGTAACAAATACTGCCAGGACATGTTTTTACTAAATATACACTTGACTGGAGCTGCATTCCAATTTTCCTGATTTGAATTTGCAGAATCCAAAGGTCCAGCAAGAACCGTCTGGCTCAGGCACAGTGCACCTCACATCATGGACCACTACTGAAAATTGCCAACCCCAGTTGGACACTTTCAGACCTTGTTATGACACTGTTGGAACCATCAAGGTGCTTTGAAACATATAGTGAACAACTACTTTCTGCTGTTGACTGTGTGCTAGGCACTATCTATATGCAAAAATGAACTGTCCCAGTGACGACCTTCAAGGGACTTCCAGGCATACGGGAGACCTGCATGCAGATAGACAATCATAATCTAGGAAGCTTCCTTTAATCCACTGCAAAAATCCTCTACTAAAAATACAAAAATTAGCTGGGCATGGTGGCACATGCCTGTAATCTCAACTACTCCAGAGGCTGAGGCAGGAGAATTGCTTGAACCTGGGAAGCAAAGGTTGCAATGAGCCAAGATCGCACCACTGCAGTCCAGCTTGGATGGCAGAGCAAGACTCCATCTCAAAAAGATAAAAACAATTGGCCGGGCATGGTGGCTCACGCCTGTAATCCCAGCACTTTGGGAGGCTGAGGTGGGTGGATCACCTGACGTCGGAAGTTCGAGACCAGCCTGACCAACATGGTGAAACCCTGTCTCTACTAAAAATAAAAATAAATTAGGAGGGCATAGTGGCAGGTGCCTGTAATCCCAACTACTCAGGAGGCTGAGGCAGGAGAATCACTTGAACCTGGGAGACAGAGGTTGCAGCGAGCCAAGATTGCGCCATTGCACTCCAGCCTGGGCAACAAGAGTGAAACTTCATCTCAAAAATAAATAAATAAATAAATAAATAGGGCTGAGCGCAGTGGCTCATGCCTGTAATCCCAGCACTTTGGGAAGCCAAGGCGAGTGGATCACAAGGTCAGGAGTTCGAGACCAGCCTGACCAACATGGTGAAACCCTGTCTCTACTAAAAATACAAAAATTAGCCAGGTGTGGTGGTGCGCACCTGTAATCTCAGCTACTTAGGAGGCTGAGGCAGGAGAATTGCTTGAACCCAGGAAGCAGAGGTTGCAGTAAGCGGAGATCATGCCATTGCACTCCAGCCTGGGCAACACAGCAAGACTCTGCCTCAAAAAAATAATTAATTATAAACTAAAATAATAAAAATCTTAGCTCCCAAAATCTCAATTTCAAAATTCACTTTTCAGCCACCACCTCCTACTGTTAAACTCTATCATGCTCCAACTCTAACGACCCTTCTGCTTTACCGGGACCATCAATTCTGCTTTCTTTTCACTACCCCTCATCTCCTATGGCCTCTAATTCTTCCCTTTCCAACTCAGATGATTCTTCTTTTTTTTTTTTTTTCAAAGATGGGGTTTCACCATGTTGGTCAGGCTGGTCTTGAACTCCAGACCTCAGGTGATCCGCCCGCCTTGGCCTCCCAAAGTGCTTGGATTACAGGCGTGAGCCACCACACCCGGCCCCAACTCAGATTCTACACTTTTGTTTTCTTCCTCACCTCTCCCTTTATTCTACTTGGCAAACCCCAATCCTGCTCAATCCAACCCTCCACCTATCCCTTGCCTGCAGCCTAATGTGGCTGAAGAAGAGTGTACAAGCATGTTGACAGGTCTCACCTTAAATTCAAGACCACAGGCCTCAACAAGCACGTTGTTGCTGCCCAGCCGCCCTGCTACACGTCTCTCTGCCCTATCCCATTCTCCCAGATGGCTGTTTCATGCTTTTTCCTCTCTCCAATCCTCCAGTGCCTCCTTGCTCTACTTTACTCTCAGCCATGTCCTGCTTTCCTACAGCACTGAAAAACAGTGAGGCAGCTAGAAGAGAACATGGGCACCTCGCCATCTCTCCCCCAACTCATGGCCTGCAGCTGTGCTCAGACGCTTTGCCTTCCCCTCCTCCCACTTTGCAGTCTGGGGCTCCTCTCTCAAGCCAACTCCTGCACAGCAACACATTTGATTCCATCTCTCACATGCAGGGGTGACACCTTCGTGTCCTTGAAGTACTTTCTTCAGTTGGCCTCCACTCTCACCCTTTCCTGATGTTCTCCCTACCTTGCTAACTACTCCTTGCTGGTGTCTCCTCATCTCTCTGACCTCTGAGGTTGAAATATTCCAGGGCTCAGCCCCTGGACCTCATCCTTTCTATAACTATGCTCATCAGTTGGTTCTAGCTCATAGCTTTAGAAATCATTTCTAGGTCTAGGCACAGTGGCTCACGCCTGTAATTCCAGCACTTTGGGAGGCTGAGGTGGGCAGATGACCTGAGGTCAGGAGTTCAGGACTAGACTGGCCAACACGGTGAAAACCCATCTCTACTAAAAATACAAAAATTAGCTGGATGTGGTGGCATGCACCTGTAATCCCAGCTGCTCAGGAGGCTGAGAAGGAGAATCACTTGAACCCAGGAGGCAGAGTTCGCAGTGAGCCCAGATTACACCACCTGCACTCCAGTCTGGCAGCCTGGGTGACAGAGCAAGACTTCATTTCAAAAAAAAAAGGCCAGGTGTGGTGGCTCATGTTTGTAATCCCAGCACCTTGGGAAGCCGAGAGGGTGGATCACCTGAGGTTGGGGGTTTGAGACCAGCCTGACCAAGATGGTAAAACCCTGTCTCAAAAAAAAAAAAAAAAAGAAAGAAAAGAAAAAGAAAAGAAATCATCTCTAGGGCCGGGCTCAGTGGCTCATGCCTGCAATCCTAGCACTTTGGGAGGCCGAGGTGGGCAGATAACCTGAGGTCAGGAGTTCAAGACCAGCCTGGCCAACATGGGGAAACCTCATTTCTACTAAAAATACAAAAATTAGCCAAGCATGGTAGTGCATGCCTGTAATCCTAGCCACTTGGGAGGCTGAGGCAGGAGAATCGCTTGAACCCAGGAGGTGGAGGTTGCAGTGAACCCAGATCACACCACTGCACTCCAGCCTGGGCAACAGAGCCACACTTCATCTCAAAAAAGAAATCATCTCGGCCGGGAGCAGTGGCTCACGCCTGATACCTCAGCACTTTGGGAGGCTGAGGTGGGTGGATCACAAGATCAGGACTTCAAGACCAGTCTGACCAACATGGTGAAAATCTGTCTCTACTAAAAATACAAAAATTAGCCGGGCGTGATGGCACACACCTGTAATCCCAGCTACTTAGGCGGCTGAGGCAGGAGAATCGCTTGAACCCCAGGAGGCGGAAGTTGCAGTGAGCCAAGACTGTGCCACTGCACTCCAGCCTGGGTGACAGAGCGAGACTCCGTCTCAAAAAAAAAGACAAGGAACAACAACAAAAAGAAATCATCTCTAGGCTTGTAAGTTACAAAATTGCCCTAGACCTCTCTCCTGAAAGCCAGACCTCTCACATTCAACGCCCGTTTGGCACATCTATTAAATGTTCAATGTACTACACACATTCAACCTGCCAAACACCAGACTCCTGGACTTCTCTACCTCCAATCTTCCCCTCCTGTCATCTTTCCCATGTTAATAATGGCAACCTGGTTCTTCCAGTTGCTTGATCAAAAAATGTTGGAGACATCCTTGACTCCCCTTTTCCTATTACCTCCCCATATCCAATCAACCCATCAACGAATCCCATATCTGCCACCTCCATGGCTACCACCTGGCCCATGTCACCACCATTTCTCAACTGGAATACTGAGTAACCTGCTAACTTGTCTGTGAGTTTCCACCTTGGAAACCTTAACTTTACTCTCCCAATAGTGAGCAGAGAAATCTTTTTACAACAAAAGTGAGATTATTTCAGTCCCTGATCAAGACCCTCTTGTAGTTCATCAACTCAGTGAAAGCTGATGAACGTCCTTACAATGGCCTGCAAGGCCCTATCCAGGTCTTCCCCACCACCCCAGTGTCACCTTTTCAGCCATGATAACCATTCTCCCTCTTTATTTTTTTTTTCTTTTTTTTTCTTTTTTTTTTTTAAGACGGGGTTTCACCATGTTGGTCAGGCTGGTCTTGAACTCCCGACTTCAGGTGATCTGCCCGCCTTGGCCTCCAAAGTGCTTGGATTACAGGCGTGAGCCACCACGCCCGGCTTCTCCCTCTTTAAAGTCATGATAACATCCCTTCCACCCATACTTCCTAGCTCCCTTCTCTTCTTGATTTTCCTTCTCTCTTTTTTTTTTTTTTTTTTTGAGACAGTCTCTGTTGCCTAGGCTGGAATGCAATGGCAAGATCTCGGCTCACCACAACCTCCACCTCCGGGGTTCAAGCGATTCTTGTGCCTCAGCCTCCCCCAGTAGCTGGGATTACAGGCACCTGCCAATATGCCCAGCTAATTTTTGTGGGTTGGTTTGTTTGTTTTTTGAGACAGCGTCTCTGTTGCCCAGGCTGGAGTGCAGTGGCGTGATCTCCACTCCCAGTAACCCCCGCCTTCCGGGTGCAACCTCAGCCTCCCAGGTAACTGGGACTACAGGCACACACCACCATGCCCAGCTAATTTTTTTTTTTTTTTTTTTGTAGTAGAGACAAGGTTCCGCACCATATTGGCCAGACTGGTCTTGAACTCCTGACCTCGTGATCTGCCCACCATGGCCTCCCAAAGTGTTGGGATTACGGGCTTGAGCCACTGCACCCAGCCTTTCCTTCTCTTCTTGATCAGGTTTATCACCATCTGATCCCCCATATATTTTATGAATTTACTTCTTTGTTGTCCACCCCTCTAGAACACAATGAGCTTGATGAAGGCAAGGATTTTGTGTCTGTTTCATTCACTGCTGTATGTCTAGCACCTGTGAGACTGCCTGGCACATAGTAAGCACTCAGTAAATTTCTGTGGAATAAATAAGTGGATTAAAGGAAGCTTCCTATACTATGATTATTTGTCTTTTTTATTTTTGAGACAGTCTGGCTCTGTTGCCCAGGTTGGAGTGCAGTGGTGCAATCTCGGCTTACTGCAACCTCTGCCTCCCAGTTCAAGA
The DNA here is from genome assembly GCA_036589455.1 of Ateles fusciceps. Taxonomy (NCBI): domain Eukaryota; kingdom Metazoa; phylum Chordata; class Mammalia; order Primates; family Atelidae; genus Ateles; species Ateles fusciceps. The sequence goes on along the minus strand of JAZHEH010000091.1, from coordinate 23,434,368 downwards.
GATTCTCCTGCCTTGGCCTCTGAAGTAGCTAGGACTGCAGGTATGAGTCACCGTGCCTGGTTAATTTTTGTATTTTCAGTGGAGATGGGGTTTATCATGTTGGCCAGGCTGGTCTTGAGCTCCTGACCTGAAGTGATCTGTCTGCCTCAACCTCCCAAAGGGATTATAGACATGAACCACCGTGCCTGGTCCTAAGATTGGCTGACAAGGTCAAGCATGGGGGACAGCAAACTATGGCCTGTGGGCCAAATTCAGTCTACTGCCTGTTGTTTTCAGCCTTGAGCTAAGAATAATCTTTACATTTTAAAATATAAAAATACGAAAAAAGGCTATTACCCCTTCAGCAAGCACAGTTGCTCAAAGAGTTGAAGACATTGCCTCTTGGCTCACAAAATCTAAAATATGTACCATCTGGGCCTTCACAGAAGTCTGCCGACTCCTGGTCCAGACTCTAGGGTATGACCATGTGCGCAAGTGGCTGAGGTAAGACAGAGGACCCAATCATGAAGGTCACAGCTGGTCACTGATGCCACCTCCACGCGTCAGTGGCTCAAGGGAGAATACAGCTGCCTGTGAGGGTCGCAGGGGTAGCAGAGTGCTCAGGAATGGGTGAAGATGGAGTTAATGGTTACACGAGCTAGAGCAGAGACAAAGGGGCAGTTTAGTCACCCCTCGGCTGTCAGGAAAGGCTTTGCGGAGGAAGCCTTTGAGCTGAGGCTTGAAGTACTAGAAGCAGATAGTGGGGTGAAGGTGGGGTGGAATGGGGAGGAGGAAAGCGATATTTAGGTGTAGGAAAGCCAGTATTTTACTATTTTTTTGAGATGTATTAATCTGTCGCACAGGCTGGAGTGCAGTAGTGTGATCTCAGCTCACTGCAACCTCCACTTCCTGGGTTCAAGTGATTCTCCTGCCTCAGCCTCCCGAGTAGCTGGGATCACAGGCATGCGCCACACCTAATTTTTTTTGATTTTTAGTAGGGACGGGGTTTCACCATGTTGGCCGGGCTGGTCTTGAACTCCTGACCAGCAGTTTTAATTTTAATTCTTTTAATACTGTCTTTCCAAAATCACAAATGAACTTTGATACAGCTGGAGGTTCAGAACCAGGGCAATCAGGAGCTTTGGGTAAAGAACACTACTGTTTCTTCATTCATATTTACGTGCTTAGGTATACTGGGATCTCTGTGTAGATGCTCTATGAATTAAAGACACACGTTGGACTTTAAATCTTGTTCTTAGTTCCCCCACAGATACAGTGGGAAGCTGTATTATATATATCTTTATATGAAGATTCATTTTTCTTACCAGCATCGTTTGAGAGCAGCCTATCTGCCCATTGCTCTACCAGGCATTAGGGATATTGCAGTGAACAATAAATTTGGTTCCTCCCTGCTCGGAGCTTTCAGTGTACAAGTAATTGCCTTGAAATAGGATCAATGCTAAGACAGGATGTTACTGGTGCTCACTGTTTTGGTATCTAACCTAATCTGGCGGCCAGAGAAGAATCCTGGAGAAAGTAACATTTAAGTGGAACCTGATAAAGAAACAGGTTGTTGCCAGAGCAAGAAATGGATAGTGAGGACGAATGTTCCAAATGAAGTGATAATGTGTCAAGTTTGGGGTGGGAGAGAGGTCTGTTTAGGGAAATGAAAGACATTGCATATGGTGAGATGAGTCTGGACTGTAGTGGGTCTCAGTGTTCACTGAACTCTGGGTGAGTGTTTTAAGTCTGTCTTCTCTCAGAGAATGCAAAATCTGTGAAGTCAGGAAGCTAGTCTGTCCTGTTCATAGTTGTAAACTCTACACCTATAAGGCATGTACCTACTGTGCCTGGTACTTGAAATGCACTTGATAATAGTTTGTTGAAGGAATGTGTTACTGTGAACCTTAGTTTACCTCTTTGAAATTCATTATGCTCATCGACCCTCATTATCACAAACTTGTAAATAAAACTAGAAACGTGAAAACACTTTGTCAATTGTAAAACATGCTACTTGTTTTAAAGCTGTATGATACTATGTTGCAAACGTATAATGTAGTACCTCTGTTGTGCTCCTAACAGTTGTCTTTCTGGGAATCATGTTTAATCCACTCAAGTCAGAATAAAATCCCTAAAACATCATATTAATGATCCAGTCATATGTAACACAAAAGTAATTTGGTTAGGAAAAACCATCAGCCTGTTTACTTCCTCTTACCTTTCCCCAAAGTGGTTTTTGTCATCTTCGCGTTGCCTATTTTCTGCTAAGTCAGCATTAATCAATGGCAAGTAATTATGCTTTTCTCCTGGCCCAGATTAGATCCTATCTTGTTGCTCCTTGTGTACTCATTTTATTTTCACCAGTGAATCATTAACTCCTTGAAAGCAGGCATATTGATCTTTTTATCTTCAGCATCTAATGGCTGTTAGCTGCTAGTGAACATTTGTTGGTAGACATTTTTTATTTATTTTATTTGAGACGAAGTCTTGCTCTGTGGCCCAGGGTGGAGTGCAGTGACGCCATCTTAGCTCATTGCAACCTCCACTTCCCGGGTTCAAGAGATTCTCCTGCCTCAGCCTCCTGAATAGCTGGGACTACAGGTGTGTGCCACCACGCCCGGCTAGTTTTTTTTTTTTTTGCATTTTTAGTAGAGACAGGTTTTATCACATTGGCCAGGCTGGTCCTACCTGCCATGGACTCCCAAAGTGCTGGAATTACAGGCGGGAGCCACCTTACCCGGCCACATTGGTTGAATTTAATAGGTAAATTTATCCTGGAAATTGATGTTATACGTTTACTCATTTCCCAAAATGGCAATAGACTGTACATAATTTTATTTGAATACACTTACATGATCACTGGTTATTATATTACCAAATGCTTTATAGACTTTAAATAATTTGAAAGGCAAAAGGATCAATACGTAGGGCTATTGGATTTCATTTTATTTCCCAAGTTTCTAGTGTTTGTCTTGTTGTAGGCATACCAAATAATGAATAATAATGAATGAGGCCATTTTACATTTTTTTTTTTTTTTGAGATGGAGTCTTGCTCTGATGCCCAGGCTGGAGTGCAGTGGTGCGATCTTGGCCAATGCAACCTCTGCCTCCTGGGTTCAAGCGATTTTCCTGCCTCAGCCTCCTGAGTAGCTGGGATTACAGGCATGCGCCACCATGGCCGCTAATTTTTGTATTTTTAGTAGAGACCGGGTTTCACCATGTTGCCCAGGCTGGTCTCTTGTTTCTGACCTTAGGCCATCCACCCGCCTCAGCCTCTCAAAGTGTTGGGATTACAGGCATGAACCACCGAGCCTGACCCATTTTACTATTTTCTATAAGAAATGATAATGGAAAGTTAAGAATGTCAGCAAGCCTTTTCTGATTTTTTTAGGCCTACTTTATTTTGTTTGCATCTCTCTGTGGTCTGCTGAATAGTTTTCTGTCTACATCACTTAAAAGAAATATGTGCTCGTATGTTTCGCTCTTTAATTTTTTTTTTCTTTTTGAGACGGAGTCTTGCTTTGTCGCCCAGGCTGGAGTACAGTGGCGAGATCTTGGCTTACTGCAACCTCTGCCTCCCGGATTCAAGCAATTCTCCTGCTTCAGCCTCTCGAGTAGCTGGGACTATAGGCGACTGCCACCATGCCTGGCTAATTTTTTATATTTTTAGTGAAGACGGGGTTTCACCATTAGTTAGGATGGTCTAGATCTCCTGACGTCGTGATCTGCCCGCCTCGGCCTCCCAAAGTGCTGGGATTACAGGTGTGAGCCATCGCGCCCGGCCACTCGCTCTTTAATTTTGACCTAATTATTATATATACAAACAAGTCTCTTGATCTTGCCCATAAAACAGTTCCTGAAGCTTCTCAGTACTTGTTGCTTTCCTATTAACCCTGCTTGGCTTTTAGCTCTTATTTTTTTGTCAAGTAAGTTCAGACACAGAATAGTCTAAGCATTCTGTAGGAAGAGCTCTCTGAAATTAATTTAAAAATAAACTTCCTTAGAATTTGTGATTTTTTTGGGTCCATGTCTACATTTCCCAAATCTTCTTTCTTTAGAGTGATCAGTTTAGTCAAACAGAAAAACCTCTCCTGCGGTAGGACTGTTCCTGTTTAAAAATAAAAGAAAAACCTCTTTGTGGAGGCAAAAGTAATGAAGGGGGGGGAATGCTTTTTGTGTGTATATCCTGTGGTTTCCTCTTTTTTTTTTTGAGACAGAGTCTTGCTGCCACTCAGGCTGGAGTGCAGTGGCGTGATCTCGGCTCACTGCAACCTCTGCATCCTGGGTTCAGGCGATTCTCCATTCTCAGCCTCCTGAGTAGCTGGGACCACAGGCGTCTGCCACCACGCCGACTAATTTTTGCATTTTTAGTAGAGATGGGGTTTCACCATATTGGCCAGGCTGGTCTCGAACTCCTGACCGCATGATCCGCCCGCCTCGGCCTCCCAAAGTGCTGGGATTACAGGCATGAGCCACCGCGCCCGGCCGATTTACTCATTCATTAATTCACATATCTCATCTATTAAATGTTTAACGCATTGCCAATAATCTATTCCACTGCTGCCGTTTAAATTTCCCTTCTGAACTCATCTTTATTTCATACCAAGGGCTTGAGAATTAGATTCGGGTTAAATGGTTTTCAAGTTTTAGGGATAGTAGTTCCTTGTCTGCAAACATTAAAACTGTTAAGCAACAATAAAAGACAGGGCCTCTCAATGTGATCTTTTTCACTAATTTTTCTTAATATGTCTGTGACGTGCCTTGTATGTAAAAAGCGACGACACTCCCTTGTGTTTTCAAACACCAAGCAAGTCTGCTGTGCTCCAGGGCTTTTCCTCCTTTGGCAGGTCGCTCCGTCTCCACTCGCCCGGAGAGCCTCTATTCCTCAGGCAATCCCTCTGACACCAACATTTTACTTTACCAAGATATAAAATAACCTTGCTTGTTTATTTTTGGCGTCACTCCTCCCCATGCTTGTCCCTCACAGTTGAGCGGCGCTGGCCTGCTCACTGCATTTCCGTTAAATAAACTCAGTATTTTCAGGTAGCCAAGACAGGCCATTCCCGGCCGGACGGGACATTATTGTAACTTTGCAGGACTCCGTACAAGTCGCGTTGAAAATGAATGTGCAGACGCTTGCTTGTTCTCCAGACAGAAAGTCTGACCCCACACTCACCCTTACCACCCTAATTCTCGCTCGACTATTGACAGGCCTGGGAACCGTCTCACTAACCTTACCCAGAAAAGGCCAAGTAGAGACTGGATCTCGCGCGCCGAGGACCTCGGCGCCGCCACGTCTATCGGCGTGCGTGACGCCAGCGCGCTTGCGCGCACGGAGGCCCGCCTCCACCCCCCCACATCCGGGGCCTGGGCGGCGGCAGGGCTGCCGCGCGGAGGTCACGTGGTTCCTTCCTTTCCGTCTTTGGCCGGCTGGGCGCGGGCGACTGCTGGCGAGGCGCGTGGAACCTTACGCTGGTTCCCCTTCGTCTCCTCTCCCGGCCCGGGCCATTAGGGAGTTTGCTGACGCCGGGTGAGCTGAGCCAGCCGCCAAGATGCCGGCCTATTTTCAGAGGCCGGAAAATGCCCCTCAAACGCGCCAACGGTAAGTAGCTGATCCCCGGCGCGCCAGGCTGGGGCGGCCCGAGGCCTCGGAGGTCGAGAGCCCGGGCCTGCTTCCCACTGCTCCGCCGCCCGGCCTGCGGCGAGAGATGAGACCAATGCGGCCTGTCCGCCGCCGTCCCAGCCCGTGGTTGGGCATGGGTTTCCCTTTCCCCTCCACTGACTGGGGTCTGGGAGGCGCGGAGCCCGGAACCGTCGCCCAGGGGCCCTTCCTTCCCCCCCCCCGCCGCCTCAGGGTGCGTCGCGGGGACCGCAGCCCAGGAGACAGCCCCTATCCGGGCCGGAGCTCCCTCCCCGCTGCCTGCCTCCGCTGGCTCTCCCGGTCCCCGGGGCTTTGGTCTGCTTAGGCCCCGCGCCCCTGGCCGCCATCTGGGAGTGCCGGGGAGTAAGAACATGGCTCCCTCCCGGGGACAATGCATGCGAGAGCCTCGGCTCCACCTCCTGCCCGGGCCGGGAGCCCTACGGACCCACCCCCGGCCCTCCCGCAGCCACCCTCGCTCTCTGAAGCCGCGCTCGGTGCTTTGCTGGGTCAGGGTCCACTTACCTTTCACCCAGCCGCTTTATATCCACTTAGGGGCCTCTGACCCATTTAGCGTGATTCTTTTTTTTTCCTGGCATTCATTAGAAGCAGTCCGAAAGCCTGTTTCGAATCACTGAAGTTGGAATAGAGTTAACGTAAAGGTACTTCAGGTCTCCTTTAAAGATAACGAAACAGTCCTAGAGAGAGGTTTCCCCAAGGTCACTCTGGGAGTTGTCGAGCCAAGAGAGTAAACCAACGTCGCTTGACATTCAGATCACTCCTTTTTTTCTCTTTTTTTCTGCCCAGCGCTGCTGTCTGCTATTTCTATTTCCGTATGTGTGCTTAAGCCTTTGGGGCTTGAGGGGAAAAAGTTGTGTGCCCCGATCTCCAAGGCGTTTGTTACGTTGGCGTTCTGAGGATACACATGTTCCTGCTTGTCTCTTGTCTTAAGAAACCTTGTTTTTTTTTTTCCCCCAACCAGGCATTTTTTTTTTAAATCATTAGGGCATGCATAGCTCTGATTTTCATCTTTACTTCACCAAAACAGAAGTTGTGGGTCTTACCCATGTTGTAGATGAATATACCGTGTGAGTTACAGTCTCATGTTTGGAGAGCTCATTTTGTTAGGCTCTTTGAAAATACATCTCGTGAAAACGGCAGTTTGAGTCAGCACGTAAACTGATAATCTGGCAGGACCAGACATATGTTGGTCATATACTTTTTGTTTGAAAGTAACACTTTTGTGGGGGGAGGGAACTGGTCGATGGAGTAGGATAATTCCACATTGTGTGGAATGGAGTCATTGTTTTAAAAAACAAACTACAACATAGGTGTGATCATGAATTCATTCTAGTGATAACCAGTGATCTAATGGTTAGAGCAGACAAGTTTTAGGATGTTAATTAATATATCGGAAAGAATAGATTGAAATGGAACTTTGTCACTATAAACCAAACTGTAGCAAAGTTTGACTTTTTGACGTTTGGAAACTTGGAATTTGTAGTATGCAAAATGACCTGCGTGAAATTACTACTCTGCATGGCTGTTGTGGATGTCTTACAGTCATCTGCATGCTTTGCCCAACAGGTATTTTTTTTCCCCCTGCTAGTAGGCTGAAGCACTGTAATGGCCTAAATATTACATGTTTGTTGTGTTCAGGCCTTGCTTCCTTCATTGCTTCTCTTTTTGGAATCTTCATAAGAACTTGATATAGAGAAGATATGTAATGTGCATCAAACATTTTTTTCCTGTTTCTGAATTGACATAGGCTTGGTTCATGAAGGGCAGGCCCAGGAAAGTATCTGAAATTAAAGTAGGCAAGATGAGGGGCACTGTTGAGGAAACTTTTAATTTTAATTTTGCTTGTGTAGCTTTTTAAAAAAGACTGTGTGGACACCTTCCTTGCAGCCCTTTGAAGCTGTAGGATGGGGACGCATGCCTTACTGTCAGAGTAGAAATTCATGCCTTTGATCTCGTGAGGGATCCCTTCTCAAAGTGAGATTGTGGATGGCCCAGCGCTGTTCTTCCAAAATCAGTGAAGGATCAAAGGGCATTTTCTTAATTGGAAATAATCTCATTTTGTGTAAATGTTTTATATGTAACATTTGTGACCCAACAATATTTAGATCTAATCTATTGCATTACCTTAATAAAATGTAAATAAATTTAAGTAGAATAGTCGTTCAGGTCACCCTAAGCATATATATCAGAGCAATTTTTGGGGAAAAGTTATAGTAATCATTCAGGAAGATTGGACCAGCAGTTACAGGCAAGAATTTCGTATCCTGTAATCATTTGGAGAAGGCCCCTTTTTTTGTATTATATAGTTAGCAGTGCCAGACTAACTGCTGCTGACCTTATTATGGTTTATGTTCTACAGCCAGTGCCTTTAAAAAATAAAGTTGTTATTAAGCCCACAGATGAACATTGTAGCTTATCTATTTGGTCTGTTGCACAAATAAACTATTAAAAATCAAGGACCGATATAAACTTTATGTATACATACTTTTCGTAATGAATTTTAAAGGTATGCTCCGAATGCCCACCCATCTAGTAAGGTTTATAATTCTAGATTTTTTTTTTTTTTTTTGAGATGGAGTCTCACTCTGTCGCCAGGCTGGAATGCAATGACATGTTTTGTGGCTCATGGCAACCTCTGGCTTGCTGGTTCAAGCAATTCTGCTGCCTCAGCCTCCCAAGTGGCTGGGATTACAGGCATGCGCCACCACACTCAGCTAATTTTTGTATTTTTTTAGTAGAGACAGGGTTTCACCACGTTGCCCAGGATGGTCTTGATCTCCTGACCTTGTGATCTGCCCGCCTTGGCCTCCCAAAGTGTTCTGGGATTATAGTCATGATGAGCCACTGCACCTGGCCATAATTACTAGATTTTAATTTTTATTTCTATAATATTAATTTTGGAAGTCAATATTTAAGTATTGAAATAGAACCTTTAGTTTATGATAGTTCTTTCCAGCCTCAAAAGCTTCCCCTGGCCACCATTAAATAATTCAGAGGAACTAAATTCTTGTATACAAATTATGACAAAGGCAGAAGACTTATTGTCATGGATTATCATGAAAAATCTGTTCTTATTCCAACTAATTTATTTATTTATTTTGAGACAAGACTTATTGTCATGGATTATCATGAAAAATCTGTTCTTATTCCAACTAATTCATTTATTTATTTTGAGACAGAGTCTTGCTCTGTTGGCCAGGCTGGAGTGCAGTGGCCTGATCTCAGCTCACTGAAACCTCCGCCTCCCCGGCTCAAGTGATTCTCTTGCCTCAGCCTCCGGAGTAGCGGGATTACAGGCAATGGTCACCACCCCCACCTAATTTTTTGTATTTTTAGTAGAGACAGGGTTTCACCATGTTGGTTAGGCTGGTTTCAAACTTCTGACCTCAAGTGATTCATCCACCTCGGCCTCCCCAAAGTGCTGGGATTACAGGTGTGAGCCACTACACTCAGCCCCAGCATTTTATTTTAAAAACATCCTTGTCTACGATTCATGTTTTCTCCTATTTTGTGGAGGAGGTAGGTCTTTAAAAAAACACAAAAAACATATTTTTCAATATAATCTTTGCTGTGGCTTCAGACTATTTCAGAGTTAGAAAGTATGGGATTTGGAATCATAAGTTTTTTTGAGATGGAGATGCATTCTTGTTGCCCAGGCTGGAGTGCAGAGGTGCCATCTCAGCTCACTGCAGCCTCTGCCTGTTCAAGCAATTCTCCTGCCTCAGCTTCCGGAGTAGCTGGGATTACATGTATACGCCACCATGCCCAGGTAATTTTTTTGTATTTTTAGTAGAGACGCGGTTTCACCATGTTGGCCAGGCTGGTCTTGAACTCCTGACCTCGTGATCCACCCTTCTTGGCCTCTCAAAGTGCTGGGATTACAGGTGTGAGCCACTGCGCCCGGCCGGGAAAGGCTTCTTTTAACAAAATATTTAGTTATATTACATTTTTGTTTCATTTAGTAAGTTTTTTTTTGGGGGGGGTGGTAAGATTGACATAATGAAAGATGGACTTTTTCATGCAGTGGTGAAAGGGTTTGTCATTATTTGCATGTGAAAAATGTGATTTCATATAAGGTATTGTGTAAAGATTTATTTCAGTATGTTTTGTGATTTATCCTGTTGCAGACTTTTTTATTCTTGAGATGGAGTTTTACTCTTGTTCTCAAGGCTGGAGTGCAATGGTGCGATCTCGGCTCCCTGTAACTTCCACCTCTGGGATTCAAGTGATTCTCCTGCCTCAGCCTCCCAAGTAGCTGGGATTACAGGTGTGCACCACCATGCCCCGCTAATTTTTTTATTTTTGAGGCAGAGTCGTACTCTGTCGCCCCGGCTGGAGTGCAGTTGCATGATCTCGCTCACTGTAACCTCTACCTCCCTGGTTCAGACAATTCCCCTGCTTCAGCTAATTTTTTTGTATTTTTAGTAGAGACTGGGTTTCACTATGTCGACCAGACTGGTCTTGAACTCCTGACTTCAGGCAATCTGTCTGCCTGTTCCTCCCAAAGTGCCAGGATTACAGGCCTGAGCCACCGTGCCTGGCCATTTTTGATATTTTTAGTAGAGTTGGGGTTTCACCATATTGGCAAGGCTTGTCTCGAGCTCCTGACCTCAGGTGATCTGTCCACGTCAGCCTCCCAAGGTGCTGGAATTACAGGTATGAGCCACCATGCTCGGCCACAAACTTTTTCATATGTTGGAGAGGTGGAGTATTTGTGGTTTTCCTGGAGGAAAGAATGTTGGGAAGCATCATTTCTGGAAGATGTGATAGTTGAAAGAAGAAATGGTAGAAAGAGAATTATTGAATCTGTGGATCTACTAAGATCCCCAAATAAGAGACATATTTGCCTGTTGGTTGCCTCGCACAGAGTTAATAGTAGATAATGCTATATATTATCAGCTCTTAAAAGAAAAAGCATTCTGGCCAGGTACAGTGGCTTACGCCTATAATTCCAGTACTTTGGGAGGCTGAGGCGGACAGACCACAAGGTTAGGAAATTGAGACCATCCTGGCTAACATGGTGAAACCCTGTCTCTACTAAAGAGAGGAGGCTGAGGCAGGAGAATCGCTTGAACCCGGGAGGTGGAGGTTGCAGTGAGCCGAGGTCATGCCCTGCACTCCAGCCTGAAGGATGGAATGAGACTCTGTCTCAAAAAAAAAAAAAAAGCATTCTTCTAAGGAAAATAATGATATTTTTAAAAAGGAGATATACATAGTGTTTTAAGACTTTTTTGTAAATAGTGTAAACTAGTGTTTTAGTTCCCTCAAATTATTTTTTAAATGTTCAGTGGAAAGTGTGTGTGTGTGTGAAATTTGGCAATTAATGAATGTTAAGACGAATTTAACCGGTTGATTTAGGTTAAATAACCTCTTTCTCCTGCAGTCTATTAAGTGTACAAAAGAAAATAAAAGATGAGGAAATATAAGGTAATTTTTTTTTTTTTGAAACAGAGTCTCGCTCTGTCACCCCAGGCTGGAGTGCAGTAGCGCGATCTCAGCTCACTGCAATCTCCACCTCCCAGGTTCAAGCGATTTTCCCTGTCTTAGCCTCCTGAGTAGCTAGGATTTCAGGTGCCCGCCACCATGCCCTGCTAATTTTTGTATTTTTAGTAGAGACAAGGTTTCGCCATGTTAGCCAGACTGGTCTCAAACTCCTGACCTCAGGTAATCCACCCGCCTCGGCCTCCCAAAGTGCTGGAATTACAGGTGTGAGCCACCTCGCCCGGCCCCCTGTTGATTTTTAGTAACAACTAATGAACCAATACTGACACATTATTAACTGAAATCCGTTCTTTATTCAAATTTTCCCCCAGCTTTTCCTGATGTCTTTTTCTGTCCTGGTATCCTATCCAGGATACATTATATTTAATTGTCATGTTTCCTAAGGCTTCTCTTGATGGCTACAATTTCTGAGTCTTGTCTTTTGTTTTTCAAATAGTGGTGGGTACTTCTTCATGTCTTTCCTTATTTTTGATGACTTTAATAGTTTTGAGGAGTACTGGTCAGAGGTTTTGTTAAGTGTCCTTTTTTCTTAGTCCGTGCTGCTGCTGACAATACCACTGCTTGAACATTGTAAACATCGGGAATTTATTTCTTGAAATTCTTGAGGCTGGGAAGTCCGGGATCAGGATTTGTGACAAGACGCCCACAGATGTGGTGTCTGGCGAGAGCTGGCTCTCTGCCTTCATGGTGGTGTTTTTTACTGCCTCTTCAGGAGTGAGCACTGTGTCCTCACACTGTGGAAGGGACTAGCTATTTCCCTCAAGCCCTTCCACAAGGCTCTGCCCTCATGACTACCTATGGGCTCCACCTCTTAATCATCTTGTATTGAGAGTTAAGTTGTTTTTTTTTTTTTTTTTGAGACAGAGTTTTACTCTTATCGCCCAGGCTGGAGTGCAATGGCGTGATCTTGGCTCACCGCAACCTCCGTCTTCCAGGTTCAAGCCATTCTCCTGCCTCAGCCTCCCAAGTAGCTGGGATTACAGGCATGCGCCACCATGCCCATCTAATTTTTTATATTTTTAGTAGAGATGGGGTTTCTCCATGTTGGTCAGGCTGGTCTCGAACTCCCAAACTCAGGTGATCCGCCCACCTCAGCCTCCCAAAGTGCTGGAATTACAGGCATGAGCCACCGCGCCCAGCCTGAGAGTTAAGTTTTAATATGAATTTTGGGTGGACACAAAACATTCAAACCAAAGCATCCTTCAATTGGGGTTTGTCTGTTTTTTTTTTTTATATTTAGAATGGGGTAAATAAGTGGGGAGAGATTCTGTGTTTAAACTTGATCTATAGAGTCAGTGCAGTTCAATTAAAATCCTAGTGAGTTATTTTGTAGATACCTACAAGCTGATAAAATTTATATGGAAAGATAAAAGAACTACTATAGTCAGTACAATCCTGAAGAATAAAGTTGGAACACTCATTACCTGATTTTAAGACTTTAGTATAAGACCCAGCGGTAATCAACACAGTGTGGTAGTGCTGAAAATTAGACACATTGGCCGGGCATGGTGAGCTTCATTTTAGCACTTTGGGAAGCTGAGGCGGGCAGATCACCTTGAGGTGTCGGGAGTTCGAGACCAGCCTGGTTAACACAGTGAAACCCCGTCTCTACTAACAAATACAAAAATTAGCTGGGTGTGATGGTGGGCGCCTGTAATCCCAACTACTTGGGAGACTGAGGCAGGAGACACACTTGAACCCAGGAGGTGGAGGTTGCAGTGAACCGAAATCATGCCACTGTACTCTGGCCTGGGTGACAAGAGTGAGACTCTGTCTCAAAAAAGAAAAAATGCTGGGCACAGTGGCTTATGCCTGTAATCCCAGCACTTTGGGAGGCTGAAGCAGGAGAATCTCTTGAACCCAAGAGGTAGAGGTTGCAGTGAGCCGAGATTGCACCACTGCACTCCAGTCTGACTCGTCTCAAAAAAAAAAAAAAAAATCTAGACATATTGATTAGTAGAGAATGATCAAAATAGAAAGCCCAGAAATAGACTTACTTAACTATAGTTAACTGATCTTAAAGTAGCCAAGGCAATCTAATATATTTCTCTACCTCAGCTTGTAGCATGAACTAGTAGAAATTTCATTAAACAATTCAGTATGACTATAAAGTCATATTTGAATTTTTCTGTGTTTGCAGTGGGAGATTTTTTCCTCCACTAGTCATTTCAGTTTCTGGAACTTTTTTTTTTTTTTTTTAGATGGAGTCTTGCTCTGTCACCCAGGCTGGAGTGCAGTGGCGCAATCTCGGCTCACTGCAACCTCTGCCTCCCAAGTTCAAGTGATTGTCCTGCCTCAGCCTCCCTAGTAGCCACTACGCCCGGCTAAGTTTTGTATTTTTAGTAGAGATGGGGTTTTACCACGTTGGCCAGGCTGGTCTCGCACTCCTGACCTCTGGTGATCCATCCGCCTCGGCTTTCCAAAGTGTTGGGATTACAGGTGTGAGCCACCGCGCTTGGCCTGGAACTTTTTTTTTTTTTTTTTTAAGATGGGGTTTCACCATGACGGCCAGGCTGGTCTCGCACTCCTGACCTCACGTGATCCACCCACCTCCGCCTCCCAAAGTGCTAGGATTATAGGTGTGAGCCACCGCACCCAGCTGGCCTGGAACTTTTAAATCACAGTGTAATACAGTGAAATTCAGTTATACTTACAGATCATGTTTTGATACAGTACACATCTCTTTAAAACTTTCATAATTATGACATATCTTTAGAAGTCAAAAATAACTGTAACCTAATAAAAAGTTGGAGTTGGGGAATTAAAACAGCTGGTTAAAAAAGTAAAGTTTAGATGTTTTGTATAGTATACATGACTAATTTTAATTCTCCTGCATTTTTCAGAATTTCTTGAGGTTGGCAAAAAGCAGCCTGCTCTGGATGTTCTTTATGATGTTATGAAAAGTAAGAAACATAGAACATGGCAAAAGATACACGAGCCAATTATGTTGAAATACTTGGAACTTTGCGTGGATCTTCGCAAGAGCCACTTGGCTAAGGAGGGGTTATACCAGTATAAGAACATTTGTCAACAGGTACAAACAGAACTGGGTTGTATATTTTTAATAAGTGCTTTTAGTAATCTGCAGAACAGCTTACCTTTCAAAGTTAATATATTGTATGTCTCTTCAAATTTGCTTTGAAAGTACAGTTCATTGGAAAAATAGTTTAAGTTCTGAAGAGTTTTTGTATTTTTGGATTAGGTGAACATAAAATCTCTAGAGGATGTGGTTAGGGCATATTTGAAAATGGCTGAGGAAAAAACTGAAGCTGCTAAAGAAGAATCCCAGCAGATGGTCTTAGATATAGAAGATCTGGATAATATTCAAACTCCTGAGAGGTATGTGGTTTAGACATCTAATAAATGCTTTAATTTAGTGTTTTGCTTTACATGGGTCTTCATCTCTGTTTGAAATGGATGTTTATCAGAAAAAAATGTTAATCTTTGAAGTTTTGAATGTATGGTAACCAATAAATTTATGTAGGTAATGATCAAAATTCACAGAAGTGGAAAATGACAAGCCTTAAGATAGAAGGGCAAATACTAATTTAAATGATCGTAATGCAGATTGGGAATTCAGGGAGTAGATAGTGACACCTTTGCAGTGTATACAAAATTGTGGGGAAGAATTTGCACTGTTTTCTGATGGAAATTGTTGGTTTTGGTTTTTAATCGTATGGCAAAGTAGAAAACTGTCTAAAATTTGCTTTCAACATTTTTTTCTGTCTTTGTAGTGTTCTCCTAAGTGCTGTAAGTGGTGAAGACACTCAGGATCGTACTGACAGATTACTTTTAACTCCATGGGTTAAATTCCTGTGGGAGTCTTACAGGCAGTGTTTGGACCTTCTTAGAAACAATTCTAGAGTAGAGCGTCTTTACCATGATATTGCCCAGCAAGGTAAGATGAGAAGATCAAATCTGAGTTACATGCTGTGAAATTG
This sequence comes from Ateles fusciceps, assembly GCA_036589455.1. NCBI lineage: Eukaryota > Metazoa > Chordata > Mammalia > Primates > Atelidae > Ateles > Ateles fusciceps. The sequence goes on along the minus strand of JAZHEH010000091.1, from coordinate 23,419,287 downwards.
ACTGAGGAGTAAATTTTGCAAATGAACCCCTTTTTCTGAAGAGTGCTTAAAATGAACTAGTTTTTATTCTTACGAAATGTTGGCATTCACATGAGTATTAAATGACTGAAGCCTGATGCGGTGGCTCACGCCTGTAATCCAGGCAGGCAGATCACTTGAGGTCAGGAGTTCTAGAGCAACCTGGCCAACATGGTGAAACCCCTTCTCTACTAAAAATACAAAAAAATTAGCCGGGCATGATGGTGCATGCCTGTAATCGCAACTACTTGGGGGAGGCTGAGATGGGAGGATTGCTTGAACCCAGGAGGTGGAGGTTGCAGTGAGCCAAGATGGCACCACTGCACTCCAGCCTTGGTAACAGCAAGACTCCGTCTCAAAAAAAAAAAAAAAAACGAAACATCAAAAATGACTGAATAAGAAATTTGTTTTACTCATTAAAGGAGTTTTGTGTGAATTGTATTTAATTGATGTCTGAAAGATCTTTTTTCTTTTTACACAAACATCAGTAACAGTGAAAGCCATTTTACAGTCATTTCGGAATTCTCCATGTGACTGGAACAATAAACTCCCCCCCCCTGCCTTTTTTTTTAATAGGAAACTCAAGTTCCCTACTTTTGCTTTTTTTAAAATTTATTTTCAAAAAAAGAGCTAGGGTCTTGCTTTGTTGTCCAGGCTGGTCTTAGACTTCTGGACTCAAGTGATCCTCTTGCTTTGGCTTCCCAAAATGCTGGGATTACAGTTGTGCCCAGCCTGAATTTTCACTTTAAACACAAGTAAATTTGGATTTTTTGCTAGCTGTTGATATAAATATGAACTTGAAGTTAAACTGCATCTCTATTTTAGGCCTGTTAAAATAGACATACTATTTTTTTTTTGAGACAGAGTCTCGCTCTGTCACCAGGCACCAGGCTGGAGTGCAGTGGCATGATCTTGGTTCGCTGCAACCTCCCCCTCCCATGTTTAAGCAATTCTGCCTCAGCCTCGAGAGTAACTGGGATTATAGGCACTCTCCACCACGCCCAGCTAATTTTTGTATTTTTTGTAGAGACGGGGTTTCACCGTGTTGGCCAGGATGGTCTTGATCTCTTGACCTTGTGATCTGCCCGCCTCGGCCTCTCAAAGTGCTGGGATTACAGTCATGAGCCACCGCACCCAGCCTAGACATACTATTTCTTTCTTTTTTTTTTTTTTTTTTTTTTCTGAGACAGAGATTTGCTCTTGTTGCCCAGGCTGGAGTGCAATGGCATGATCTCGGCTCACTGCCACCTCCGCCTCCTGGGTCAAGCGATTCTCCTGCCTCAGCCTCCCGAGTAATTGGGATTACAGGTGTGTGCCACCACGCCCAGCTAATTTTGTATTTTTAGTGGAGATGGGGTTTCTCCATGTTGACCAGGCTGGTCTTGAACTCCCGACCTCAGGTGATCTGCCCGCCTCGGCCTCCCAAAGTGCTGGGATTACAGGCGTGAGCCACTGCGTCCAGCCCTAGACATACTATTTTTAAGGGCAAAGGAAATCTAAAAAATATTCTAATATTATATATGTGACAGTAAAAAAATTAATGTGTGCATTTAAATGACAGAAAAAGTAGTTCATATATGCATCTATGTAATCTGTTGAAATTAGGTTACCGTAAGCCCTCGATTTGTATTATATAGTTTTAATTAGTATGGAATCTTGTTGCTTTCTATGTAAGTTAGATACCAAAGTTCATCATATTTCAGACTAGAATTTTTTACTCTTAGGATTTAAAGTGATGGATCTTTGAAAGTTGACTCTTAGATCTAAATTCTAGTTTTCTATTTGTAAACTCTGCAAGAACCATGTTTTAGTTCTAGGCAAGGACTGATGATTATGTCTTCGGTTTTGTTAGGGTTCACTCAAAAAGGTAGTCTGGATGAAATAAGTTGATTGTCATTGCATCACAGAGACCAGTGATGAATTTGGGGAATCCTATTAAAATAACTGATTTCAATGTGTGAAATAAAACCTATTCAAATATTTAAGTAGACAGTGGAAGGTACCTAATATATTTTACAATTATGCTTATAGCTTTCAAATTCTGCCTCCAATACACACGTAAGGCTGAATTCCGTAAACTGTGTGACAATTTGAGAATGCACTTATCGCAGATTCAGCGCCACCATAACCAAAGTACGGCAATCAATCTTAATAATCCAGAGAGCCAGTCCATGCATTTGGAAACCAGACTTGTTCAGTTGGACAGTGCCATCAGCATGGAATTGTGGCAGGTAGGTTGGAACTATTAGCTTTTCTTTCTAGAAATAATAGTTTGTGTTACTTTTTTACCCCCTTAATGAATAGCTTCATCTTGGTATGCATCGGTTAATTTCAGTAGATAAGGTAAGGAATTAAAATTGCCTGAGGTCTGTGAAAAGTTCTTAACAAGAAATCTCAGAATATTTTCGTTCTAGTTGGCTTCTATGAATTCTGGACTGAACCATATAATATCTTTCAGACACAGTTTCTTGGCATATAAAACAATACGTCACCAGTGCTGCTCAAAGTGTGGTTTCATGACTGGTGTCATTTGTGAACTGTCTGGTCTGTGATGAAATAAGTATAGAGGAGAAAAGCATATGCAGAGATTCTTAGTAGGGATTTTACTGTAAATTTTTTTTGTGTTCACGCTGATAAAAACTGAGCTTTTTCTGTTCCATTTTTGTGGTAATTTTGTATTTTATATTCTTTGGTAAGAGGTTAGAAATTAAAAAAACAAAAACAAAAACAAACGAATCCTTTACTACTGATTGTTGCAGAAGTGCTACTGTAGGCTATTTTGAGATTTCTTAGTGTGGCTTTAGCTGACTGTCGTACATTGGAGATCTGGGTGGTGGTGAGAAGCTAGTCCTCTACCTGGCCCTTCTCTAAGAATTCTACAAAGATATTCCATATAATTGTGTAGTCATGTGACTTTGAAGTCTTTTATATATTTGACGGACAATATTTGATTGAAATTATAGAGAAGGAAACTAAAAATTGGGAGTCTGAGCCAAGTGAAACTGATTCCATGTCTTGTTCTTCTGCATGTTTCCTTTTGTGTAGGGACACCCATCTTAAAATACTACCAGTAGAAGATAAGTAAACATGCTCATTATAGAAAAAAATGTATAAGTTAAGAGAAATATTCGTCTATTATCTTATCACTGAGAAATAACTCGTTGTATATCCTTCTAGATTTTTTTCTTATTGCCCTGAGTGATGGGATAATATGCAAATATTTTCTTTAGTCTGCTCTGTCTACTTTCCAGTATTTCCTAAAGAACTTAAAAGAGTTTAAGGAGTTCGTGTTTTTGTAATTATGGCAGTGTTCTAAAATATATCAGATATTAAATTATACATGAATAAAGAGAACCACACATCAAGGTATTTTATTTGCTGTTTTTGTTTTCCATGTTGTAGATTTTATAGAAATTTGAATTAGATTTTTTTTATGTTATAGAATGCAGTGACTTTAATTTATGCTACTAATTTTAGGAAGCATTCAAAGCTGTGGAAGATATTCATGGGCTATTCTCCTTGTCTAAAAAACCACCTAAACCTCAATTGATGGCAAATTACTATAACAAAGTCTCAACTGTATTTTGGAAATCTGGAAATGCTCTTTTTCATGCATCTACACTCCATCGTCTTTACCATCTTTCTAGAGAAATGAGAAAGAATCTTACACAAGATGAAATGCAAAGGTAAGAATGTTACAGTTGGATAATGTTGAAATTCTGTAACAAATACTGTCTATATGACATGGTATTATATTCTAGGCCATGGTTTTTCAGCCTCTGCACTATTGACATTTTGGGTTGGATAATTCCTAGTTGTAGGGCTGTCCTGTGTACTGCAGGTTGTTTAGCAGCATCCCCCAGCTTTTACCCATCAGATGCCAGTAGCAGCCACCCCCAGTTGTACTACCACAGATGTCTCAAGACATTGCCCTTCCTGAACAGTATTCTTGGTCTTTAGTAGTTTGACAAGTAATCCCACTAAAAGCCCAATTGAGAAATTTGGATATTACGAAGAACACATTTAATGGATGAGCTTTCTTATCCACATACAGGTATTTAGAGTCTATTTGTTTTTTTTTTTTTTTTTTTTTTTGAGGTGGAGTTTCTCTCTTGTTGCCTAGGCTGGAGTGCAATGGTGTGATCTCAGCTCACTGCAACCTCCACCTCCTGGGTTCAAGAGATTCTCCTGCCTCACCCTCCCCAGTAGCTGGCATTACTGGCATGCTCACCCCGCCTGGCTGATTTTGTATTTTTAGTAGAGATGGGGTTTCACCATGTTGGTCAGGCTAGTCTCGAACTCCTAACCTCAGGTGATCCTTCCACCTTGGCCTCCCAAAGTGCTGGGATTACAGGTGTGAGCCACCATGCCTGGCTATTCTTAGAACAATAGAAAATTGAGATAAATGCTTCTTTTTTTTCTTTTTTTTTTTTTTTGAGATAGAGACTCTTATCGCCCAGGCTGGAGTGCAGTGGTGTGATCTTAGCTCACTACAACCTCTGCCTCCCTGGGTTAAAGTTTCTCCTGCCTCAGCCTCCCAAATAGCTGGGATTACAGGCGTGTGCCACCATGCCTAGCTAATTTTTTGTATTTTTGCTAGAGATAGGGTTTCGCCATGTTTTGTCAGAGTTCGGCTGGTCTCGAACTCTGGTTCTCAGGTGATCCTCCTGCCTCGGTCTCCCAAAGTGTTGGGATTACAGGCATGAACCACCACGCCCAGCAAGGTAAATACTTCTATCAAGTCATTTTTTCCTGATTGTAAAATATTAACTGTAGACTATTTGGGACATGTTCTCGTATAAATACATATGAATATGAAAAGAAGGGTCTATAACCTAACAACCTGTAGACCACTTTTTCCGTGTACTCCACGTGTTGAGAGAGACATCTCTAGCAACAGACTACAGAAATGAGCCCTGAAGGCGTAGTCTTTCATTTTACTCTTTTTAACATTATGTATAATATGTTTTCTGTCACTTTTAAAAAATAGATTTCTGGCTGGGCATGGTGACTCATGCCTGTAATCCCAGCACTTTGGGGAAGCTGAGGTGGGAGATTACTTGAGGTTAGGAGTTCAAGACGAGCCTGGCCAATATGGTAAAATCCCATCTTTACTAAAAATATAAAAATGAGCTGGGTGTGGTGGCGCGCGCATGTAATTACAGCTACTCAGGAGGCTGAAGCAGGAGAAAGGCTTGAACGAAAGGCTTGAACCCAGGAGGCGCAGGTTGCAGTGAGCCGAGATTGTGCCTCTGCACTCCAGCCTGGGTGACAGAGCAAGACTTGTTCTCAAAAAAAAAAAAAAGCTATTATATTTAGACAACACATACCACCTGTTTTTTGTATTGGTAGACCAGTTATTTTGGTATCCAGTATAATTATGTACAGCATATTGTCTTATGTAAAACTATTTAGAGCAATTCATAAAAACAATTAAATGAATCCCACTAGTATATTTTGTTTTCTTTCTTTTCTTTCTCTGCTTTGTTCTGTTTTTCTTTCCTTTCTGATAGGGTCTTGCTTCCTTGCTCAGGCTAGAGTATAGTGATGTGATTGTAGCACACTGCATGCATCCTTGAGCTGCTGGGCTCAGGCGATTCTAATACCTCAGTCTTCTGAGTAACAAGGACTCCGGGAGAGCACGCACTACATCCAGCTAATGTTTAATTTTTTTTTTTTTTTTTTGGTGTGTGGAGACAGGCTCTCGTTATGTTACACCAGGCTGGTCTCAGAGCTTCTGGTCTCAAATGATCTTCCTGCTTTAGCCTCCCAACGTGTTGGGATTTTTTTTTTTTTTCAGATGGAGTTTTGCTCTTGTTGTCCAGGCTGGAGTGCAATGATGCCGTCTCCGTTCACTGCAACCTCTGCCTCCTGAGTTCAGGCAGTTCTCCTGCCTCAGCCTCCCAAGTAGCTGGGATTACAGGCATGTGCCACCACACCTGGCTAATTTTGTATTTTCAGTAGAGACGGGTTTCTCCATGTTGGTCAGGCTGGTCTCAAACTCCCAATCTCAGGTGATCTGCCTGCCTCGGCCTCCCAAAATGCTGGTATTACAGGCGTGAGCAAGCCACCACACCTGGCTAATTTTGTATTTTTAATAGAGACGGGGTTTCTCCATGTTGGTCAGGCTGGTCTCAAACTCCCAACTTCAGGTGATCTGTCCGCCTTCGCCTCCCAAAGTGTTGGGATTATAGGCATGAGTCCCCGTGCCTGGCCATGTGTTGGGATTTATAGGATGAGCTACTGTGCCTGTCCACAAGTAGCTGGAGTGCCTATTTTCTTAGAAACTTTTGAGGATGGTGTTCATTATGGCATCCACTGTCACTTACGTAATTCACATCCTTTTTTTTTTTTTTTGAGATGGAGTTTCGCTCTTGTTGCCCAAGCTGGAGTGCAATGGCATGATCTTGGCTCACTGCAGCCTCTGCCTCCTGGGTTCAAGCTATTCTCCTGCCTCAGCCTCCTGAGTAGCTGGAAATACAGGTGTGCGTGCGCCACCATGCCCAGCTAATTTCTCTCCCTCTTTTTTTTTTTTTTTTTTTTTTTGTATTTTTAGTAGAAATGGGGTTTTACCATGTTAGCCAGGCTGGTCCTGAACTCCTGACCTCAGGTGATCCGCCTGCTTCGGCCTCCCAAAGTGCTGAGATTACAGGCGTGAGCCACCATGCCCGGCCCACATCTATTTGTTATGAGAAGAACATGTTCTTCAAGACACCTTTCAGAGAACACTGTTATTATAGTAAGCATTAGGCTGTCCAGCCCTTTGTACATTATTTGGTTTAATCTTTGCAATAGCCTTATAACTCAGAAAATTAAGTATCTTGCCTTAAGGTCACCGTCTTGGAAATGGTGAAAGGGAGATTCTAGCCCTTTGACTCCAGAGCCCACAGTCTTTGGGGTCTTGCTGTGTTCTGAATGCAGCCTGATTTCTTGTCTTTCAGGGATATGAAAATTTAGCTTCTGGTTCCTGTCTACTCCTCTCCCTCACTACTACCATAATAGTGTGCATTTGTGATTTTTTTTTTCTGAGATGAAGTTTTGCTCTGTCACCATGCTGGAGTGCAGTGGCGCGGTCTTGGCTCACTGCAACCTCCGTCTCCTAGGTTTAAGCGATTCTCCTGCCTCAGCCTCCCAGGTAGCTGGGACTATAGGCGTGCACCACCACGCCCAGCTACTTTTTGTACTTTGAGTAGAGGCGGGATTTCACCATGTTGGCCAGGATGGTCTTGATTTCCTGACCTGGTAATCTGCCTGCCTTGGCCTCCCAAAGTGTGGGATTACAGGCATGAGCCACCGTGCCCGGCACACTTGTGATTCTTACAGTTTTTTTCTCCCTTATTGTCATTTATTTCCTTAGTTTTTTTTTTTTTTTTTTGAATATGGAGTCTCATTCTGCTGCCCAGGATGGAGTGCAGTGGTGCAATCTGAGTACACTACAGCCTCCACCTCCTGGGTTCAAGTGATTCTCCTGCCTCAGCCTCCTGAGTTGCTGGGATTATGGACGCCCGCCACCACCCCAGCTAACTTTTCTGTTTTTAGTAGAGATGGGGTTTCACTATGTTGGCCAGGCTGACGGCAGTATAGTGTTATCCTGACCTCAGGTAATCTGCCCACCTCAGCCTTCCATAGTGCTGGGATTACAGGCGTGAGCCACTGCGCCCAGCCATTTCCTTAGTTTTTAAAGCTGCCTTAATTTTGTAAGGAAGTATGGGGTGTATAAATGTGCCATTTCTGCCATTTAATCAGTCTTTTTCTGTAGCTTGAAAACACTGACAATACTGAGTGGGCAGATGAAGTTTTGATTCTCCAAGTATTCATTTAAACATAGTCTGTTTCTCTTACTCCCATGCTTTGATGGGATATTTATGAGTATAGTGCACTGTGGCGATGCACACGTTCTGTCACTTTCCATACCATAATCTGTTGGTATGGAAAGCACCTTAATATTAAAGAGAAGTACTTTTCCTGCTTATCAAGTGTCATTTACAAACTTAACAGGCTTAAAACTTTGTTCTCTGTAGGATGTCTACTAGAGTCCTTTTAGCCACTCTTTCTATCCCTATTACTCCTGAGCGTACGGATATTGCTCGACTTCTGGATATGGATGGCATTATCGTTGAAAAACAACGTCGCCTTGCAACGCTACTAGGTCTTCAAGCCCCACCGACACGAATTGGCCTTATTAATGATATGGTTAGTATTAATTTGCATTTTTATAGCTTTGGGCAGAAAACTTTGTGGTCAGGTTTAATACTCGTGATTAAATACTAGGAATTCTGATTCATTTCCAGGGGATTCTGATGTATAGACAGGGAAGCACTGGTGTCAATCACTGTTCAGTTGAGGCAGTTCGCTCCAGTGGGTGAGCTGGGCTTAAATTGTTGGGAGTTTTTATGTAGGAGGACTTAGATTGGCTCTGAGGAATACTGTGGACCATTCAGGGCAAGAAGGGTCATGGCTTATTTCATGGGGGCTCTAGGAAAACTAAGCTGTGTGTGGGAAATATGAAGAGGCTAGGTGTATTAGTATGTTCTCGCACTGCTGTAAAGAAATACCTGATGCCGGCTGCGGTGGCTCACACATGTAATCCCAGCACTTTGGAATGCTGAAGTGGGCAGATCACCTGAGGTCAGGAGTTAAGACCAGCCTAGCCAACATGGTGAAACCCAATCTCTACTAAAAATACAAAAATAAGCTGGGTGTGGTGGTGCATGCCTATAATTGCAGCTACTCAGGAGGCCGAGTCAGGAGAATCTCTTGAACCCGGGAGGCGGAGGTTGCAATGAGCTGAAATCATGCCACTGCACTCCGGCCTGGGCGACAGAGTGAGACTCTGAAACAAACAAACAAACAAAAAAATACCCGAGATTAGGTAATTTATAAAGAAAACAGGTTTAATTGGCTTACGGTTCCATAGGCTGTATAGGAAGTATAGTGGCTTCTGTATCTGGGGAGGCCTCAGGAAAATTACCGTCATGGTGGAAGGCGAAGGGGAAACAGGCATGGCTTATATGGCTGGAGCAGGAGGAAGAGAGAGCGGGGGAAGGTACCACACACTTTTTTTTTTTCCTCGAAACGGAGTCTTGCTCTGTCACCCAGGCTGGAGTGCAGTGGCACGATCTCGGCTCACTTGGAACCTCCACCTCCTGGGTTCAGGAGATTCTCCTGCCTCAGCCACCCTAGTAGCTGGGATTACAGGCACCCACCACCATGCCCAGCTAATTTTTGTATTTTTAGTAGAGACAGGGTTTCACCATCTTGGCCAGGCTGGTCTTGAACTCCTGAAGTCGTGATCCACCTGCTTCAGCCTCCCAAACTGCTGGAATTACGGTGTGAGCCACTGTGCCCCGCCCAGATATGTGTATCTTTTCGGTGTTTCACATTGATGGAATCTTCTGTTCAGTGGAAATTTGAGTGCCTGTTAACGTGCCTAGCAGGTGAAACTGAAGGCAGAAGTTGTATTCCAGGGGAGCTTAGATTGTAGGGATTCTCATCATAACAGTCTTGAGTTGGTGGTTATTGTAATCACCTCCAGTAGATTACTTTGGGATAATAGAAAAAAAGTGGTAAGTACTAGAGAAAAGTATTAAGGAAAAATCAACTTGGCTGTATGTTTACCAAAAAATGAAATTTAAATCATTAACAGTCCCTAATTATTCATGAATAGAGCAATTAAAGAAATCACAAAGATAATGGCAAGCTCTCTCAGATATTTTTGAAATGTATTCTGAGAAAGCACCTGTAGTCACTCTGGTAAAAACTAGATAAAAGGCCTAAATTTTCTGCAGGGGGTCAATTTAAGAACAAATACATTTTCTAGATAGTGGCATTGTTCTTTTGTGACATAGTAATGCAGATCTGCTTTGTAGTTTATTTTTGCAAAGAGTTTCTACAGAGCAGATTTTTCCTACTTTGTACCTCCATGTTTTACTCTGCTGCCAGTGCCTACAGAATTCAACTTTCTGTTTATGGGAACGACGTAGGACTCAGTGTGATAAAGCAACAGCAGTTTCTTGAGAAAGATTTCATTAGCAAATGTTTTAAAAATTTGCTTCTAATTTTTAAAGCTGAAGAAATGTACCACACTGAAAGGATAATCCATGTCACCTTGCTGTTAAAGGTGATCTCTTAGACTTAGATTTGATGGACTGCCATATGTTGTCCCAGAGCGAAAGACATTTACAGTTGGCTGGAAGTAGAATTTTTAAGCCACTAAAACTCTGTGAGCGAGTCATGGTGATTACTAATGGGGAGCATTGGATCAGCAGCTAGGGCATCTAGAATTAGGGTCCTCATTGTGCCCCATAGAGTGTAGACTTTTACAAGGGTACCTGTTAGTGTCAAGTGAATGGATTAGCTGACTGCCAAGAGTCATTTATCAACTTTTTGAGTTGACCATATATCCAAGGTCAATACCTGAGTGTGAGGGTGCCATAACTGAAATTTGTGAGACAGAGTGATTCCATTATCTCAGGAAGACTCAGGTGTTCGTAAGAGTGACTTTTAAATCAGAAAGCAAGCCAATTGTGTATTTTAGTGAAAAATGTAATTCAGTAGGTTATGGCAGCCTTTTACATTCCCTATTTGGAAGGCGAGCTGCATGAAGAATCTAAAATAATTTCATAGAAATGAAATTAGAGCAGGGAACTTTTTTTTTCCTTAAAGACAGATTCCAAGTTAGTTAGGGAATTAAAGATAAATGGATGCTTATAAGGGGGAAGTATTAGACTGTTGTAGGAGGTCAGTCTTGTACCCATTTTACATTGGAGTTAATCTTAGATCTGAGTGCTGGTGTGTGTGGGCACCCTCCTTGCTTGGGGATGGGATCTGCCAACATTAGCCTCAGTTTTGTCACTCTCTGTGGGAGCACACTCCTGGCCTTTGCTGTGTCCCAGCAGTTATTCTGTCCTTGGGTTAACAGTTCCTAACAAATCACATATTTCTTGGTAAAATTGAAGTCCATATAAATGGGGTGATATGTGAAATTCTTTTTCTCACATGTAAGAGTATGTTTGTGAGATTTATTCATGTGTTCTATATAACTGTTATTTTTTTGAGCATTTTTGTGTATTTTGTGAACACACCACCCTCCTCTTTATGAGTAAGTGAATTCTTCCCAATTTGGGGCTATTAGAAATAGTGCAGCCATGATAATTTTTGTGTGACAGTTTATATAAAAGTAAAACTCTGGTATTTTCCTTGTTATTGGTAATAAACTGTTGGCCACAGTTTAATTGGTTGTGGTTGTGTATTTTAGTTTCATTTCCTTTTTACATACTTCTCACTGTAGGTTAGTGTGCATAGTGTGCGGCAGGAGACCCAGCAGAGTTGTACTTGGATTCATCTTTGGTAAATTTAGAGGAGGTCGAGGCTTGGTGATTTTTTAAATCATTTTTCAGATTTCTAATGCTGCCATTTTCTTTAATTCATAGTCAGTTCAGAATCTTAGTTGGAAAATTTCCATTGGCAGTTACAACTTTTGTTTTGCTTACTCTAGGTCAGATTTAATGTACTACAATATGTTGTCCCAGAAGTGAAAGACCTTTACAATTGGCTTGAAGTGGAATTTAACCCACTAAAACTCTGTGAGCGAGTCACAAAGGTAAGCCTTTGGATTTAAGTTCTTTCTGGTACCACAGAGTTGGCCTTATTGCAGTTTTGGGTTGTATTGATATTTGTTAAGAAAGAAGTATTGTCCTTTGTGTTAGAATTCAGTGCACATTTCGTTGTCTTTTTCTTTATTTCAAGAGAAAAGATATTTCCGATGTGCTAAACAAACCTTTGGAGGTTAATTAGCAGTATGACTAATTTAGTCGTTGCTGTCAGTCGCCTTCAAACAAGTATCAGTAGCTTCATGATACATTTTGTATTTCTCTGCCTTGGATGATGTTTTTGTATCTTAAAAAAACTGAAAGAATTTCAGATGTTTTGCTATCTGTTATTGTAGAAAGTGTGATTCTCTTTCAATTTAATGGATTTTGTAGGTTCTAAATTGGGTTAGGGAACAACCTGAGAAGGAACCGGAATTGCAACAGTATGTGCCACAGCTGCAGAACAACACGATCCTCCGCCTTCTGCAGCAGGTACAACTTAAAAAGGTTTTGTGGAAGAACTGGAGTTTCCTTGTTTGTGTGTACTGATCATGAAACTAAAAACTGGAAAAATCTAGAACTGCTTAGGAAGTTGAGAACCTCCCCAGGTTCTGCCCTTGCCAAAGATTAGTCTCATGCTACTTATTAACTTGAAAAACAGGATAACGTATTTACACATTTTGCAACTGACTTTTTTTTTGTGGGCTGAACACTGTCTTTGGGCATCTTTCCTTGTTAGTAATGTAGGGCTACCTTATTCCTTTTTTATTTTTTTTTTATTTTTTTATTTTTTTTTTACTTTTTTTTTTTTTCTTTTTTTTCTGCCTCCAACTCCCCTACCTTATTCCTTTTAAGATAACTGTGGTTTATTTATTCAGACTCTCTTGATGAAAACCTGTATTACTAGATTTTTTTTTCCTGTTAAAAATCTTGTAGCATTGAGCATCTTTCATACGTGTATCTTTGCATACTTCTGTTACTTTCTGTGGCATAGGAAGTGGAATTAGTTGTAGGGGTTATGAATTTAAAGCTTTAATAGCTATTCAGAGCCTGGATTAATAGATCCCCCACCATTAGTGAATCAGACAGCCTTTTCATATATTTTGGTACAGGGGCTTGAGTAAGTTTTAATGTTTTGGCTTATAATGGGGCTTAAGTGCTCCCATTTTGTTTTTCATTTGTTTCATTTGGGAAGGAAGGCCTTTTATTATATTTTTACCTCAGTATTTGTGCACATTTCATTGACCTGCTTTCTTTTGTACATGTCAGCAGTGTTATTTCTTCTGTGCTATACAAATAGTTGAAGGCTAATTAGCAGTATAACTATAAATAGTAATGCTGCCAGTCTCCTTCAGACAAAAATTCTCTAAGAAGTGTTTAAATATATTCGGTAAGTAGTAGATTTTTAGTTTTTTTTTTATTTTACGAAAACTAGGATTTGAAAAGATTATAGGTTTGAGGAATAGTATGATAATAGTTCTCAAAGCATGAGGTTTGGAGTTGATAGTCTGGGATTAGAATTCTTGCTTTAACAATGTACTGCTAACATAATTTGCTGGCATAATTTCTACTTCCCATGACTGTCATGAGATTGCATATAAAAAGTGCTGGATAAATAGTGGTTAGTATTATTAATGCTATGTTTTCTATGCAGGTGGCACAGATTTATCAGAGCATTGAGTTTTCTCGTTTGACTTCTCTGGTTCCTTTTGTTGATGCTTTCCAACTTGGAACGGGCCATAGTAGATGCAGCCAGGCATTGCGACTTGCAGGTAGGTATGTGCTGTAAGGGGACAGGTAGAAGGCCCTTGAGGACTAGAAAGACACATATCCTTTGTTTCTCATTTTAAAGTTTACTGAGTGAACTTTTCTAGCTTTTGTATATGACTTTTTTTGTTACTTTTTTTGACTTCATGCTTAACGTATGGATTTAACCATTTATAATTTAATTTTCAAAGGTTCGTATTGATCACACTTCTCGGACCCTGAGTTTTGGATCTGATTTGAATTATGCTACTCGAGAAGATGCTCCGACTTGGTCCTCATTTGCAAAGCATGCCTTCAGAGCAGATAAGAAACCAGCTGACAGCCATGTCCTCAGTACTTGCAAAAGCACTTGAAGTCATTAAGCCAGCTCATATACTGGTATGCATCTTCCCGGGGAAATAAATCTCAGAAGTTTTGAGGGACTCTTATGCCATGTCTTTCACAAAAAGGTTTGAGATGATATCTAAGTGAAGGGATTTATGATATATTTTCTATAGAATTGTACTTGGTAGAATTCTATAGAAGTAGAATTCTATAGAATTGTTACTTTATTAAATATACAAACCACTAAGCTTTCTTCCACTGAACAAAATATTATTACTCTGTATAGGTAATGTAATAGTGTGGATTATGTTACAGAAGCAACAGAGTGGACGTATGATTTCTCAAAGAGTGAAGTGCAGTGACTGGATTTTTCCCTCCCCGCTTCTTTTTTTCTTTCCTTCTGTATTTATTTATTTATTTGTTTGAGATGGAGTCTCACTCTGTCACCTAGGCTGGAGTGTAGTGGTGCCATCTTGTCTCACTACAGTCTCTACCTCCTGGGTTCCAGTGATTCTTGTTTCTCAGCCTCTTGTGTAGCTGGGACTACAGGCATGCACCGTATGCCCTGCTAATGTTTTGTATTTTTGGTAGAGATGGGGTTTTACCATGTTGGCCAGGCTGTTCTGAAACTTCTGGCCTCAAGTGATTCAACCCACCTTGGCCTCCTGAAGTGCTAGGGTTACAGGCGTGAGCCACTGCCTGTAACAAGTTATTTCTTCTTTGTGAGCTCTGTTAATGAACACCTAAGGTAAGTTTGGTGCAGAGAAAACTTGTCTTAGCTAGGAGAGCTGCTTTAGCTGTGTCATTGCTGTTAAAAGACTGAATAGGAGCAACACCATAGCATTTGATACTGAAAACAAACAGCTTGGATAGTGTCATCTTCCAGTATCAAATGCAGATACATAGAAAGGCAATGCATCAGGATTCTTTTGTAATTTCTTTGATGACTACTACCAGAGAATATTAATTTTGGTCATTTTTCAAAATTTATTTGTTTTCAAAGCAAGAAAAAGAAGAACAGCATCAGTTGGCGGTTACTGCATACCTCAAAAATTCACGAAAGAGCACCAGCGGATCCTCGCTCGCCGCCAGACAATTGAGGAAAAGAAAAGAGCGCCTTGAGAGTTTGAATATTCAGCGTGAGAAGGAAGAATTAGAACAGAGGGAGGCTGAACTCCAGAAAGTACGAAAGGCTGAGGAAGAGAGACTGCGCCAGGAGGCAAAGGAGAGAGAAAAGGAGCGTATCTTGCAGGAGCATGAACAAATCAAAAAGAAAACTGTCCGAGAGCGTTTGGAGCAGATCAAGAAAACGGAACTGGGTGCCAAAGCATTCAAGGATATTGACATTGAAGTATGTAGCATTTTAGTCGTTAAAAACTTTGTTTTATCCAGGTCTTTTATACTCTTAGAACCATAGTCCTTTGGCATTTGTTGGCTTATTTTGGGTTATTTTAGGCATTTTGGTACAGCTGGTCATGACTAAATCTGTGAGTAAGCATATATTTAATTGCTCTGTGCAGTTTTGTTGGTTTTTTTTTTTTTTGTTTGAGACAGAGTCTCATCTTGTTGCCCAGACTGGAGTGCAGTGACGCGATCTCAGCTCACTGCAACCTCTACCTCCCGGGTTCAAGCGATTCTCCTGCCTCAGCCTCCCGAGTAGCTGGGATTACAGGTGCCCGCCACCACGCACATCTAATTTTTGTATTTTTAGTATACATGGGGTTTTACCATGTTGGCCAGGCTGGTCTCAAACTCCCAACCTCAGGTGATTTACCTGCCTCAGCCTCCGAAAGTGCGAGGATTATAGGCATGAGCCACCATGCCTGGCCCGCTCTGTGCAGTTTTAACCACTATATATTAATCACAGGACAGGTTATGTATCCCTTACCCAAAATGCCTGGGAGCAGATATGTTTCAGATTTTGGATTTCTTTGGACTTTGGAATATTTGCATATATGTAAAGAGATATTTTAGGGTTTGGACCAGAGGCTAAACACGAAATTCATTTGTTTCATAAGACACTTTTTTTTTTTTTTTTTTAGGCAGTCTCACTCTGTTGTCCTGGTTGGAGTGCAGTGGTATATTGGCTCACTGCAACCTCCACCTCCTGAGTTCAAGTGATTCTCTTGCCTCAGCCCAGGTAGCCAGGATTATAGGCTTGTGCCACCACGCCTGGCTAGTTTTTGTATTTTTGTAGAGATTGGGGTTTCACCATGTTGGCCAGGCTGGTCTCAAACTCCTGACCTCAAGTGATCAACCTGCACTAGCTTCCCAAATGCTGGAATTACAGGTGCAAACTACCATGCCTGGCCTGTTTCGTAGACATCTTACACACATAGCCTGAATGTAACTTTATACAGTATTTTACACAATTTTGTGCATGAAACAAAGTTCTGAATGTATTTTGACTGTCCTGTCACATGGTTTAGGTATGGAATTTTACATTTGTGGCACCATGTTGGTGCTCACAAAGTTTTAAAATTTGGAGCGTTTCAGATGAGTTTTTGTATTAGGTTTGCTCACCCTATAGTACAGTATGGGTAGATGTAAATTAGAAGAGTGAGAAAAAGATGTATGGATATTTTTTTCCAATGTTAATTAGAAGAGTGAGAAAAAGATGTATGGATATTTTTTTCCGATGTAAATTAGAAGAGTGAGAAAAGGATAGATGTATGGATATTTTTTTCCTTACGGTCAAATGGAAATAAGGCTATTTTACAATATTTTTACATTTCCTAAATTATCACCCATTGTAACAATAAAAGCAATTTAGGATTTTATTCTAGAAAACAGTAAGTTATGTTAGGCATTGCTTGTTTATCCTTATTAACAATTGTGCATTTGTATTACCTTTCAGGACCTCGAAGAATTGGATCCAGATTTCATCATGGCTAAACAGGTTGAACAACTGGAGAAAGAAAAGAAAGAACTCCAAGAACGCCTAAAGAATCAAGAAAAGAAGGTAAATGAAAGGATTGGTAAACCTTTAACATACCAAGTTAAAAGAGATTTGTAAAAACTACATTTGTTTTCATGTCCTTTAGATTGACTATTTTGAAAGAGCCAAACGTTTGGAAGAAATTCCTTTGATAAAGAGTGCTTACGAGGAACAGCGAATTAAAGACATGGATCTGTGGGAACAACAAGAAGAAGAAAGAGTAAGTTTTTAATTTAATCGTAATATTTTTAGATTGTAATTAAATCCTCCACCAGTAATGGAACCAAGGATTCAGAATTGCTTTCAGAATCTGCTAGGATTGGTGCTCTAATGGCTGCCTATTAACAGATTGGTAGAAAGATGGAAAATTTCACGATTGAGGTTACAAATGAGTCTTGTAAAACAAAGGACAACTGAAAAGCTCATTTTACAAAAAACTGGTTTATGTACACTTTATTTATTTATTTAGAGATGGAGTCTTGTTCTGTCACCAGGCTGGAGTGCAGTGGCGCGATCTTGGCTCACTGTAGCCTCTACCTCCTTGGTTCAAGCGACTTTCCTGCCTCAGCCTCCCAGGTAACTGGGACTACAGGCGCACGCCACCATGTCCAGCTAATTGTTGTATTTTTAGTAGAGACAGGGTTTCACCATATTGGCCAGGCTGATCTGGAACTCCTGACTTTGTGCTCCACCAGCTGCAGCCTCCCAAAGTGCTGGGATTACAGGCGTGAGCCACCGTGCCCGGCCCACAATCTAATTTTAAAATATATATCAAAAAGAAGTTCTAAACCCATTAGCAGTAGTCATCTCTTATTCTTCCTCACCACCCCTGCCTTAGGCAACCACCAAACTACTACTGTCTGTAGATTTGCTGATTCTGGACATTTAATATAAATGGAATTGTGTACTGTGTGGTTTTTTTGTAACTAAATAGGTCATTCCATAGTTTTGTTATAGTATATATTACATTTACTTGATGATACATAAACAGGGTTTACAAATGCTTATGGCACCAAATATGTAATAAAAGTGAGTGAACAGATCTGGTTTAAAAAAGTAACCGTAAGTGGGAGACAGACATCAGTGCAGAGTGACAGGAGAATGCAGCCTTTTCTTGCTTTCATCTGGTTGTTGTCACCTGGAGATTAATGGGCCTAGGATTGCCAGCTCTTCTCATTTTTTCAGGAAAAGTTGGAATTTTTGTGATAATTCTCTTAACATGTAAATATTAAAAATTAATTAGAAAAGTGCTGCAGACCAAATTGGGTTGATTGTGAGCTTTCTGTTTTTTCATGTAGGGCAGAAAGGAAATAGCCTTATATTATCCTGCATTAATTTCCCTGTGTTTTTAAGGATGAAAATGCCTTTAAAAATCAAACCATGGCATTTGTTACTGCTGTGTCACATTATTATATATAGGCACACCTCATTTTATTATGCTTCACTTTATTGTGCTTTTGTGTTACCCAGGCTGGTCTCAAACTACTGGGCTCAAGCGATCCTCCCAGCTCGGCCTCCCAAAGTTCTGGGATTACGCCCGTGCCTCCCCCAAGGCCCTTCCCCATATTATTACCATTTTTATTCTTATTTTTTCTTTTACAAATTGAAAGTTTATGGTAACCTTGCATTGAACAAGTCTGTTGATACCATTTTCCAACAGCATGTGCTCATTTCCTGTCTCTGTCACGTTTTGGTAATTTTCAAAGTATTTCATAGTTTTTCATTATTATATCTGTTGTAGTGATGAGTGATCTTGATGTTACTGTTATTATTTTGGGGTGCCACAAACCACACTCATATATAATCCACTCATATATAGATTATGAACTTAATCCATAAATGTTGTGTCTGTTCTGACTGTTCTACTGACTGGCCATTCCCTGACTCTCTGCCTCTCCCTGTCCTTGAACCTTCCTATTACTCCCTGAGAGAGAGAGTGCAAGCAAGCGACACACACACACACACACACACACACACACACACACACTTTGGGAGACAGAGTTTCACACTGTTGCCCAGGCTAGAGTGCAGTGGTGCCCCAAGTAGCTGGGATTACAGGTGCCTACTACTACGCCTGGCTAACTTTTGTGTTTTTAGTGGAGACTGGGTTTTTAGTTCACCCAGCCGATTTGGCTAGATTGGTCTTGAACGCCTGACCTCAAGTGTTCCACTGGCCTGAGCCTCCCAAAGTGCTGGGATTATAGAAGTGAACCACCCCGCCCACCCCCTGAGACGTAATACTGAAATTAGGCTAATTAACAGTCCCACAGTGGCTTCTAAGTGTTGGAGTGAATGGAAGAGTCATCTGTCTCTCACTTTAAATCAAATGCTAGAAATGATGAAGCTTAATGAGGAAGGCATGTTGCAAGCTAGGCCTCTTTGACTAATCAGGTTGTGAATGCAAAGGAAAAGCTTGTGGAATTAAAAATGCTACTTCAGTGAAAACATAAACAGTGAGAAAGTGAAACAGCCTTACATATATGGAAAAAGTTTCATTGGTCTGGACAGATGATCAGACCAACCACAACGTTCTCTTCAGCCAAAGCCTGATCCAGAGCAAGGCTGTAATTCTCTCATCAGTTAATACTACAAAGGCCGAGAGAGTTTCCAAAACTGCAGAAGGCCCATCCTGGTGGCTCATGTCTGTAATCCCAGCACTTTGGGAGGCCGAGGTCACTTGAAGTCAGGAGTTCAAGACCAGCCTGGCCAACATGGTGAGACCCTGTCTCTACTAAAAATACAAAAATTAGCTGGGCATGGTGGTGGACGCCTGTAATCCCAAGTACTCAGTATGCTGAGGCAGGAGAATTGCATGGACATGGGAACCGGAGGTTGCAGTGAGCTGAGATCGTGCCACTGAACTCCAGTCTGGGCGACAGAGTGAGACTCCGCCTCAAAAAAAAAGAAGCTGCAGAAGAAAAGTTTGAAGCTAGCAGAGGTTGGTTCATAAGGTTAAAGGAAAACTGTCTTTATAACACGAAAGTACAATGTGAAGCAGCAAGTGCTGTTGTAGAAGCTACAGCAAGTTATCCGAAGATTTGGCTGAGATAATTGAAATAGGTGGCTATACTAATCAACAGATTTTCTTTCTTCTTTTTTGAGAGACAGGGTCTCACTCTGTCATCCAGGCTGGAGTGCAGTGGTGCCATCTCAGTTCCCTACAACTTCCACCCCCTGGGCTTAAGTGCTCCTCCCACCTCAGCCTCCTTAGTAGCTGCGACCACTGGTGTGCACCACCATGCCTGGCAATTTTTTTCTATTTTTAGTGGAGACAAGATCTCCCCAGTGGCGGCTGGTCTCAAACTCCTGAGGTCAAGCAATTCGCCTGCCTCAGCCTCCCAAAGTGCTGGGATTACAGGCGTGAGCCATCATGCCCAGCCAATGGATTTGCAGTATAGATGAAACGACCTTCTATTGGAAGAAGATGCCAACTAGGTCTTTCATAGCTAGAGAGAAGTCACTGGCTTCAAAGCGTTGAAGGGTATACTCACTGTTTTTAGGGGTTAATGCAGCTGCTGACGGGAAGTTGAAGCCAATTCTAGACATTTCAAAAATCCTAGGGTCCTTAAGAATTATGCTACAGAATCTACCTTTTCTGTGGTCTATACATGGAAGAACAAAGCCTGAATGATAGCATATCTGTTTATAGCATGGTTTGCTGAATATTTTAAGTCCCTTGTTGAGACCTGTTTAAAAAAAAAAGCATTTCAAAATATTACTGCTCATTAACAATGCATCTGATCATATGACAGTTCTGATGGGGATGTATAAGAGAGATTAGCCAGGTGCAGTGGCTCATACCTGTAATCCCAGCACTTTGGGAGGTGGATGTGGGTGGATCACGAGGTCAGGAGTTCAAGACCAGCCTGACCAACATGGTGAAATCCCATCTCTACTAAAAATACAGTTAAGTAGCCTGGTGTGGTGGCAGGTGCCTGTAATCTCAGCTACTTGGGAGGCTGAGCCTGGAGAACTGCTTGAACCCAGGAGGTGGAGGTTGCAGTGAGCTGAGATTGTGCCACCACACTCCAGCCTGGGCCACAGAGCGAGACTCCCTCTGAAAGGAAAAAAAAAGATTAATGTTTGTTTTCATACCTGTTAATACAATATGCATTCTGCAGTCTGTAAATCAAGGAGTAATTTTGTCTTTCAAGTCTTATCATTTAAGAAATATATTTCATAAGGCTATAGCTGCCATAGTGATTCCTCTGATGGGTTTGGACAAAGTGCATTGAAAACCTGCTACAAGGAATTCTTCATTCCAGACGCCACTAAGAACATTTGTGATTCATGGGAGGAGGTCAAAATACCAACATTAATAATAATTTGGAAGAAGTTGATTCCAAGCCTCATGGACGACGTGGGAGGGGTTCATGAGTAGAGTGGAGAAAATAATTGTAGATGTGATGAAAACAGCAAGAGAACTAGAGTTAGATATATAGGCTGGGCGCAGTAGCTCACTCCTCTGATCCTGTAATCCCTGAGGCAGGCAAATTGCATGAGTCCAGGAGTTTGAGATCAGCCTGGGCAGCATAGCGAAACCTTGCCTCTACCAAAAAAAAAAGAAAAATTAGCCAGGGGTGGTAGAGTGTGGCTGCTTTTCTAGCTACTGGGGAGGGTGAGGTAGAAGGATGCGGAGGTTGCAGTGAGCCAAAATGGTGCCACTGCACTCCAGTGCCTGGGTGACAGAGACAGACCCTGTCTCAAAAACAAAAACAAACAAAAAAAAAACAATGTCTAGGCACAGTGGCTCACGCCTGTAATCCCAGCCCTTTGGGAGGCTGCGGTGGGCAGATCACAAAGTCAAGAGATCGATACCATCGTGGCCAACATGGTGAAATCCCATCTCTATTAAAAATACAAAAAAAAACTAGCTGAGTGTGGTGGTGCACCTGTAGTCCCAGCTGCTTCGGAGGCTGAGGCAGGAGAATCACTTGAACCCAGGAGGTGGAGGTTGCAGTGAGCTGAGAGCCGGCTACTGCACTCTGGCCAGGTGACAAAGTGAGACTCTGTCTCAAAACAAACAAAAAACCACTATAACCCGAAGATGTGACTGAATTGATGCAATCTCACGATAAAAACTTGAATGGGCGAGGAGTTGCTTCTTATGGATGAGCAAAGTAAGTGGTTTCTTGAAATGAAATCTCCTGGTGAAGATACTATGAACATTGTTGACATGACAACAAAGGATTTAGAATATTCCATAAGTGTAGTTGATGAAGCAGCAGCAGGGTTTGAGAGGATTGAATCAAATTGAAATTCTACTTTTTTTTTTTTTTTTGAGACAGAGTCTCATTCTGTCACCAGGCGCCAGGCTGAAGTACAGTGGTGTGATCTCTCTCACTGTAACCTCTGCCTCCCGGGTTCAAGCAATTCTCCTGCCTCAGCCTCCCAAGTAGCTGGGACTACAGGCGCATGCCACCACGCCCAGCTAATTTTTGTATTTTTAGTAGAGATGGGGTTTCACCATGTTGGCCAGGATGGTCTCGATCTTTTGACCTCTTGATCCGCCTGCCTTGGCCTCCCAAAGTGCTGGGATTACAGGCGTGAGCCATCTCGCCCGGCCTGAAATTCTACTCTTAAGTAAACTGTCAGCCAGTGTCACATGCTAGATAAATCTTTCGTAAGAGGATGCAATCAGTGTGGCAGACTTCATTGTTACATATTTTAACAAATCACTGTAATCACCCCATCCTTGAGTACTTGCCACTCTGATCAGTCAGCAGCTGTCAACATTGAGGCAGGACCTTCCACTAGCAAAAAGATTATGACTCAGTGAAGGCTCAGGTGATCTTTAGCATTTTTTTTAGCAATAAAGTAGTTTTGGTTTTGTTACCTTTGAGAACAGGAGTCTCACTGTGTTGTTCAGGCTGATCTTGCACTCCTGGGCTCAAGTGATTCTCTTGCCTCAGCATACTACTGCACCCGACTTATAAAATTAAGGTTTGTACCTTGCTGTTTTAGACGTTCTGTTGTATACTTAATAGACTGCAAACTTTTATATGCATTGGATAACCAAAAAATCTGTGTTACTTGCTTTATTGCAATATTTTCTTTATCGTGATAGTCTAGAACCAAACCTGCAGTGCCTCCAAGGTATGCCTGTACATCATAGTTTTTCCTTTATAAAGTTCCTGGTGCCGTGGGCTAAATAAAAACTGTCTCTTCTAAATGCCTCAGGATTAGTCTTGTCCCTAATTGCCTTCTGGGGACCTGTTGACGTGCATGTTACTTACGCTTTCATTTTTATGGCATGATGGAAGGGGCAATGGAGCAACTTCTAATTTTTCAGGAGTATTTGTCAGTAATTTGGGGTAAATGAGTTAAAAAAATGATACTTTGAAATTTCACTGTATTTTGTACTTGCAGATTACTACAATGCAGCTAGAGCGTGAAAAGGCTCTTGAACATAAGAATCGAATGTCACGAATGCTTGAAGACAGAGATTTGTTTGTAATGCGACTCAAAGCTGCACGGCAGTCTGTTTATGAGGTGAGCTTGCTGATTTTTTTTTTTTTTTTTTTTTTTTTTTGAGACGGGGTTTCACCATGTTGGTCGTGCTGGTCTTGAACTCCCGACCTCAGGTGATTGGCCTCCAAAGTGCTTGGATTACAGGCGTGAGCCACCATGCCCGGCCAGCTTGCTGATTTTTTTGGGAAATGTTTATTCTTGAGCTTTCTAGTATTGCTTTTAGGGTTCTCCCTTGACAAATTGGTATATTCTGTCTTGACTTACTATGTATAATGGTCATTCAAGTAATAATGAGAATTTTTGGATAGTATTTCCTAAGCAAAACAATCACCTGAAGGAATTTTTCTAAAGGTGCAAGTTGAATATAAGTTTTTGTTTACTGTTTTTGTTAGAAATGAAAAAACTAGATCAAAATGTCCTGGGCTTAGGTTCTAATTTGATCACTGAATTTGTTTTGTGTAAAGACAAACCCACTGGGTGTCAGTAATATCAGCAATTTAAATTTTTTAAAATTTGGCCTGCTGACAAGTTAATGGTCATTGGGAAATTAGAGTTTTTGTGCTGAGAGGTTGCTTTCGATGATTTCAATACATTTGAGAGTCTTTTGTAAATGTAATAGCTTTCTGCCTGTTTATTGCTCTTGACGAAATCTGACCTTTTTGGGTTGGGGGTAACTTCGATTGCAGGAAAAACTTAAACAGTTTGAAGAGCGATTAGCAGAAGAAAGGCATAATCGACTGGAAGAACGGAAAAGGCAACGTAAAGAAGAACGCAGAATCACTTACTATAGAGAAAAAGAAGAGGAGGAGCAGAGAAGGGCAGAGAGCAAATGCTGAAAGGTATATAGGTAGAACAGGATTGGAAGGGTACCTATGCAAAGTTGGTATTAGATCAAGTTTTTAGTGATCTTACGTAGAAAAACAGGAATCAAGGTAATCGGCCTGTTAGCAGTGTAGTTAACTGGTTCTCAGAACCCAGTTTGCTATATGTGAAGTTGTTACATCCTCTACCAACATTTTCCCACACATTTGATGTTCTTTTAAAAATTAATCCTTTTTGTTTTTTTATCACTATATTCTGTGCATTAACATTTATTGAGGAATACATTCCAGATGATGGTTGTCAAATGATGCTATATCTGGAATCCCAGATGGCTCAGGAATGGGGGAAGGATTCTGTAGTTTCTTATTACAAAACTATAGTTGAAGGCTGGAGTACTAGTTTGTTGACTGTATTCTGTCATGTAGCTGATTGCAAACTATTTTCACATTCTTTTACTTGTACATTATGTTACCTGTTCAGTACCAGGAAAGTAGAACTAGCAGTAGGGGGAAGATGTGGCTGGGAGGCACACTTAGTAACCTACTCAATGGTCTAGAGCGTGAAGAGAGAGAGCGCGCCGAACGAGTGAAACGCGAGGAAGAGCTACGAGAGTATCAGGAGCGGGTGAAGAAATTAGAAGAAGTGGAAAGGAAAAACGCCAACGGGAGTTGGAAATTGAAGAGCGAGAACGTCGTAGAGAGGAAGAGAGAAGACTTGGCGATAGTTCACTTTCTAGAAAGGTGAGTGTAGGATTTATTGATTTTATTTTGTGTGTGTGTGTGTGTGTTGAGATGCAGTCTCACTCTGTCACCCTGGTTGCCCAGGCTGGAGTGCAGTGGTGCGATCTCAGCCCCTGGCTTCAAGTGATTCTTGAATGTGTCTCAGCCTCCTGAGCAGCTGAGATTAAATGTCTGACTGCTTTTTGTAATTTTGATGTATTTTTTTTTATCAGCCAGTTCTCTTGCAGGCTACCTATGTAAATATATTTAAATCAGTCATTTTCACATCTTTTTTTTTTTTTTTTTTTTTCCCTGAGATGAAGTCTTGCTTCATTGCCCAGGCGGGAGTGCAGTGGTGTGATCTCGATCTTAGCTCCCTGCAACCTCCGCCTCCCGAGTTCAAGCCATTCTCCTTCCTGAGCCTCCTGAGTAGCTGGGATTACAGGCACCCAACACCATACCTGGCTAGTTTTTGTATTTTCAGTAGAGATGAGGTTTCACCACGTTGACCAGGTTGGTCTCGAACTGTGTTCTCCGCCTCCTGGCTTCAAACGATTCTCCTGCCTCAGCATCTGGAATAGCTGGGATTACAGGCAGCCGCCACCAAGCCCAGCTAATGTTTGTATTTTTAGTAGAGATGGGGTTTCACCATGTTGGCCAGACTGGTCTTAACTCCTGACCTCAGACGATCCGCCCACCTCGACCTCCCAAAGGGCTGGGATTACAGGCATGAGTGAGCCACAGCACCTGGCCAAAGTATGCAACTTAACAGGATTCCTAGGTGATTCAAACTGAGCTCTAAATAAGGATTTTTAATTGCACTCAGGTCCAAAATGAACCTGTGTTTCCTTCTCTGTCTGGTGCCTTTGGAATTCCCTCTCCCTGATTCACCAGTCAGGTGAATGGTACCTACTTAGTCACAGCTTTGAACCTACTCCTCCTCTTTTATTTTCCTACGTTACTGCCTTAATTCAAATTTTTCTTGCCTGCAATACTTGTTGACCTACTTACTAGTCTACCTCATCATTTTCCTCCAGCTTCAGACCTTCCTCTACATTGTGACCTGCTTGATTATTTATTTATTTAATTTTTAAATAGTACAGCATGTTTGATCACTATGCCTGCTATTTGGGTTTCAGACCTTTCATTAGTTGGTATTCATGACTGAGAACCAAAGGTCTTAAAACATGCCTTAGCAGTCTTTCATGTTGCTGCAGTTTTCATCAGTTTCATCTGACACTATTTTCTTCTTAGTCACCTGTGCTCCAGTCATTGGAGAGCAAGTTTTTTGCTTTATTCTGTGTCTGTGGCATCTGTCTGCATGCTCTTCCTTTTGTTTGGGAGGTGCCCTTTTTTGCCCCTTAAAGTATTGCTTGCTTGCTTTTTACTCAGAAAGTTCAAGAATGTCTTGCATGCCTTTTCTCTGCTCCTCTATTTTTGCCACACCTGTATCAAATGCTTATCTGTATGCCTAGACTTGATACTAGTTATCTATGTAGTCTTCAGTTTATGTTACTCTTCTTGCTAATTTGTAGTTTTAATTCCTTGGTATTCAGTAAATGTGGTTTGATTTACAGGCTTTTGGAATTTAAAAATACATTTTCCCTTGTGTTCTAAAATCATGATCAGATTTTAATGAATGTTCTTTTTCTGTTGGGCACAAAGTTCTGTGTGTGCCTGAAATCAGAGCTGTTTTGTTTAAATCTGCTACATCTTGTTAGTTTCTGGGAATGTCTTTGGAGGAGCATGAGGAGGCTTCCCTTCTGAGATTAGCTTTTGGTTTTTCTTTCTCTTTTTTTTTTTTCTTTTTGAGACAGAGTCTCACTGTCGCCAGGCTGGAGTGCAGTGGTCTGATCTCACTCAGCTCACTGCAACCTCCGCCTCCCAGGTTCAAGCGATTCTCCTGCCTCAGCCTCCCAAGTAGCTGGGGCTACAGGCATGCACCACCACACCTAGCTAATTTTTGTATTTTTAGTAGAGATGGGGTTTCACCATGTTGGTCAGGATGTTCTCCATCTCCTGACCTTGTGATCTGCCTGTCTCGGCCTCCCAAAGTGCTGGTATTACAGGCGTGAGCCACTGTGCCCCGCCCTGAGATTAGCTTTTTCTTTTAGTTTGCATTTGCAAATGTGTCCACCCTCTTGTACATTTTCAACCTCTTATTTCTGTTTTTTGCACCCCCCACACCTTCCCTTTTAATTGGGAGAGTTTAGTTTAATTTTTATGCATTTAACATGGTAACTAGTATATTTGGTTTTATTCCTAACACTTGCTTTGGAGTTTTTATTTGCTTCTGTGTCCCTGGCACCCCTTCCTTTTTCTTTAAGGGAAACTTGAAGAACTTTTCTAGGTTAATTTTTTTCTTCTTGAGATGGAGGAGTCTCACTCTTGCCCAGGCTGGAGTGCAGTGGTGCAATCTCAGCTCGCCGCAACCTCTGCCTCCCAGGTTCAAGTGATTCTCCTGCCTCAGCCTCCTGAGTAACTGGGATTACAGGCATCTACCACCATGCCCGGCTAATTTTGTATTTTTAGTAGAGACAGGTTTCACCATGTTAGGCTGGTCTCGAACTCCTGACCTCAGGTGATCCACCTGCCTCGGCCTCCCAAAGTGTTGGGATTACAGGTGTGAATCACTGCGCCCCAGCCACCATTAATCTTTTCCTGCGTTTTAAAAAAAAACTTCCACAGTGTAAATCAAACTTTCTTTTGCCTCTTTAGAACAAAGAAAATCATGAGCATACCTTGACTTACGCTTTATTGCAGTGAACTGGACGTTTTTGCTTCCAGATCATTACACGTTCTCCTGACTCATGGTACTCACTTAATAGTTGCTTTAAATTTTACATCTATATTAGCAAACATATTTAGTTTCAAGTATGTTTGTACTGCATGTTTTCCCCTTTGTGAGTACTTTTTGTTTTCGTTGATAAATTTTTTTCAGCATATCTGTGTATGTCTCAAAAGTTTTTTTCTCTCACCATTGAACAATGAATGGTTCATCGTCTTCTCAGAAATTTATAGACCTTTGCTTCTTTTTTTAGTACACAGTGTTACAGAAGGGAGGATTTTTGATACTAGCCTTGGTCTTACTACTTATGTAGATACTGTTTTATTCCTTGGAAACAGAATTTTTCTCTATTCTTGTGGTAAAGGAAGTTAAAAAATGTCGCTGAGAATGTGTTTAGAAACCTGAGTGTTTGGCCATCTTTGTTTCTTTTTCGTCTTTTGCCCTTTTGGTCTAAGGAGTCAGTCTCCTTAGAGCAGACAAAATCTTCATAATTTAAGGAAATGTTTCTTTTTCTCTGTGCTTGCTCTTTCAGAGTCCTCTTCTTTATCTCTTTAATGTTTGTTTTACTCGCTTCATCTCTTTGTTTATACCAGGTTCTCTGAGATCCTGGTTCAGTTTGTTTGCTCATCAACTGGGACCCTTCTGCTCTGGATCTGCTGGGCTGGGCACATTGGCTCATGCCTGTAATCTCAGCACTTTGGGAAGACTGAGGCAGGCAGGCGGATCGTTTGAGCCTGGGAGTTTGAGACCAGTCTGGCAAAATAGTGAGACCCTGTCTCCGCAAACAATACAAAAATGAGCTGGACGTGGTGGTGCATGTCTGTAGTCCCAGCTGCTTGGGAGACTGAGGTGGGAGGATGGCTTGAGCCCAGGAAACAGTTATTTCTTCTTCTTTGTTTAATGGCTATAACAGCCACCCTTCAGAAGTCTTTGTAGGTTCTAATAGTTGTACTATATCCTCTGAAACCTTGAATTCTTTGTTGAGTATAAATTGCAAGACAGATGTCAGGAGTTGGAGAAACTTGACCTTCTGGCTGTATTTGCTCCCTCCATTGTGGTGCCCATAAATTCCTTTGATTGTTAGGTTTCTGTTTTCTCTCAAGGTGTTCACTTGGGAAAGTCTCTTAGAACAATCCCCACCTTAGGAGGTAGCCCAGAATCATTAGCTGTGATGATGACCTGTGATGACCTGCGACCAACTTATTTTCTGGCCATTCTTGTGTTTCACTGCTTCTCATCTCTAGTTGTTATTAGAGAGTTTCATTGCCAACACATTTTTTTCAAAAATTCAAATAAAGGGCCAGGCGTGGTGGCTTATGCCTATAATCTCAGCACTTTGGGAAGCCCAGGCAGGTGGATCAGTTCAGGTCAGGAGTTCGAAACCAGCCTGGACAACAGGGCGAGATTCTACCTCACACAAACAAAAAATTCAAGTAAAGGTTCTCTTATTTACAAATTAGCTTATTCTTAGCTTTGTAGACTTTTATTTTTTTACTTTTTTGAGATGGAGTCTCGCTCTCTTCTGCAGGCTGGAGTGCAGTGGCGCGAGGTCAGCTAACTGCAACCTTCACTGCCCAGGTTCAAGCGATTTTCCTGCCTCAGCCTTCCAAATAGCTGGGATTATAAGCGCCTGCCACCTATAATTATATAGTACGTCTGGCTAATTTTTTTGTATTTTTAGTAGAGACAGGGTTTCACCATGTTGGCCAGACTGGTCTCAAAACTCCTGGCCTCAAGTGATCACCCTCACCGGCCTCCCAAAGTGCTGGGATTACAGTAGTGAGCTGCTGTGCCCGGCCAGCTTTGTAGATACTTATTTTAATCTTCCCCACCCTATCATCAGATCTCTTAAAATATCTTCCAGAGTTCTCACTTGTCTGATAGGGCTTTAGGTTACATTTGTAAGACCAGTCACACTGTATCAGAGGATATTTATGATTAAATCGTGTACACATCGTCCCCTGGAAAGGCTGTACCAGATGTACTTTTCACAGTTCTTAATGTCATCAAAATACTTGGAATAGAGAAGTGCTGTCAATTTAACCACCCCCATTAGACATTAAGTAAAATGTCTCCACCTTTCTTTGAAATGGCACTGTGATGTCCATTTCAGGGCACTTGACTTTCTTCACATCTCTAGAGGTGTGTATTCCCAGGTTGCTTTCTGGCAGTGTTAAATAGATTTGTAAGGCCACTCACAATATATGAGACTGCCAGTTTCACTGTAGTGTCAGTCTGATCTCAGATTAAAAAATAAATAAGCCGGCATGGTGGCTTACGCCTGTAATCCCCGCACTTTGGGAAGCCAAGGCAGGCTGATCACCCGAGGTAAGGAGTTCGAGACCAACCTGACTAACGTGGTGAAACTCCGACAAAAATTAGACGGGCGTGGTGGCTTGTGCCTGTAATCCCAGCTACTCAGGAGGCTGAGGCAGGAGAATTGCTTGAACCTGGGAGGCCAAGGTTGCAGTGAGCCAAGATCGCACCATTGCACTCCAGCCTGTGTGACAGAGTGAGACTCTGTCTCAATCAATCAATCGATATATATATATATAAATTTAAAGCTTGCTTATGGGTTGGATGTGGTGGCTTAAGCCTGTAATCCCAGCACTTTGGGAGGCCAGGGTGGGCGGATCACAAGGTCAAGAGATTGAGATCATCCTGGCCAACATGGTGAAACCACCTCTCTACTAAAAATACAAAAAAATTAGCTGGGTATGGTGGCGTGCGCCTGTGGTCCCAGCTACCTGGGAGACTGAGGCAGGAGAATTGCTTGAACCCGGGAGGTGGAGGTTGCAGTGAGCCAAGATCGCGCCACTGCACTCCAGCCTGGTGCCTGGCGACAGAGCAAGACTGTGTCTCAAAAAAAAAAAAAATTGCTTATTTAAGGGCTTCATATTATTTAATATGAGTATAAAAAATATTTGAATGGTAATATCAGTAGTTGTAATTAGTAAACTGTTACCAATGTAATGCCTCTTTTTCACTTTGTCAATGGAGGACTCTCGTTGGGGAGACAGAGATTCAGAAGGCACCTGGAGAAAAGGACCTGAAGCAGATTCTGAATGGAGAAGAGGCCCGCCAGAGAAGTAAGTAGAGTTGAGGAAAATAGTGCTGCTCCAGTTCCTGTTAATACCTTATTCGCTTTAAAATTTGGTTTATTTTGTGGGGCAGGGGCTTGGAAGGGGAAGGAAAGCCATGAAGAATTGCGTACATGTCTGATTTTGTGTGGGTTCGTTTTTTTTTTGCGTCTGCCCTCCAGGCTGGGGTGCAATGGCATGATCTGAGCTTACTGCAACCTCTGCCTCCTGGGTTCAAGTGATTCTTGTGCCTCAGCCTCTTAAATAGCTGGGATTACAGGTATGTGCCACCACACCTGGCATATTTTTGAATTTTTTAGTAGAGATGGAGTTTTGCCATATTGCTCAGGCTGGTTTTGACCTCTTGACCTCAAGTGATCTGCCTGTCTTGGCCTCCCAAATTGCTGGAATTATAGGCATGAGCCACTGCACTTGGCCTGTTTTTTGTTGTTGTTTTGAGATGGCATCTCACTTTGGAGTGCAGTGGCGTGATCCTTGCTCACTATAGCCTCGACTTCCCTGGGCTTAGGTGATCCTTCTGCCTCAGCCTCCTGAGTAGCTGGGACCACAGGTGTGCTCCACCGTGCCTGGTTAATCTTTTGTTTGTTTCTTTGTATTTGAGACAGAGTCTTGCTCTGTTACCCAGGCTGGAGGGCAGTGGCCTGATCTTGGCTCACTGCAGCGTCTGCCTCCTAGGTTCAAGCAATTCTCATGGCTCCCAAGAAGCTGGGATTACAGACGTGCACCGCCACACCCGGCTAATTTTTGCAATTTTAGTAGAGACGAGGTTTCACCATGTTGGCCAGGCTGGTCTTGAACTCCTGACTCAAGTGATCCGCCTGTCTTGGCCTCCTGAAGTGCTGGGATTACAGGTGTGAGCCACCACGTCTGGTTAGTTTTTGTATTTGTTGTAGTGACAGGGTTTTGCCATGTTTCCCAGGGTAGTGTCAAACTCCTAGGCTCAAGCAGTCCTCCGGCCTCGGCCTTCCAAAGTGCTGGGATTACAGGTGTGAGTCACTGTGCCCAGCTGCATGTCTTAATTGTAGTAGAAATGGGGTTTCGCTGTGTTGGCCAGGGTGATCTTGAACTCCTGACCTCAAGTGATCTGCCTGCCTTCACCTCCCAAAGTGCTAGGATTAAAGGCATGAGCCACTGTACCTGGTCCATACTGAAGTTTTAAAAAAGCATGTGAAAATAAAATCCTCAAAGGATCATACAGTTTTTTATTTTAGATGTTTTTAATTGTTTTTGTTGCTGTGTAGGGAGTGGAGACGCGGAGAAGGGGCGAGATGAGGACAGGTCTCATAGAAGAGATGAAGAGCGGCCCCGGCGTCTGGGGGATGATGAAGATAGAGAGTCCTCTCTTAGACCAGATGATGACCGAGTTCCCCGGCGTGGCATGGATGATGACAGAGTCCCTAGACGTGGTCCTGATGAAGATCGATTCTCTCGTCGTGGTGCAGACGATGACCGGCCTTCCTGGCGTAACACAGATGATGACAGGCCTCCTAGACGAATTGCCGATGAAGACAGGGGAAGTTGGCGTCATGTGGATGATGACAGACCACCTAGACGAGGACTAGATGAGGACAGAGGAAGCTGGCGAACAGCTGATGAGGACAGAGGACCAAGACGTGGGATGGATGACGACCGGGGGCCGAGGCGAGGAGGTGCTGAGGATGAGCGATCATCCTGGCGTAATGCTGATGATGACCGGGGTCCCAGGCGAGGGTTGGATGATGACCGGGGTCCCAGGCGAGGGTTGGATGATGATCGAGGACCTTGGAGGAATGCCGATGATGATAGAGTTCCCAGGCGTGGTGCAGATGATGACAGGGGCCCTTGGAGAAACATGGATGATGATCGGCTCTCAAGACGTGCTGATGATGATCGGTTTTCCAGACGGGGTGATGACTCAAGACCTGGTCCTTGGAGACCATTAGTCAAGCCAGGTAAAATTCTATTTTCTTGAATATGCTTAAATGTTCACTTGTAAAAGTGAAATTCAGATGGATAAATGTCAAGGCTGTATTGTTACTTTCCAGATAAACTGTTCATTTGTCTTTCCTTGAGTATCAGTACAGGGACTTACCTGTCAAACATTTGCCTACAGAATACCACCCTCCAAAACAGATCAACAACCCAACCCTTCTCTCTTCTTTAGTGGTGTGCACTTTATTTTCCTTCTGCTTTGTTGACTGCTTCTTTGAAGGCTCTTCCTGTACTAATCCCTTCAGTATTGGTGTGTTTTTCAGGTTTTATTGAGAACCAGCCTCCTTTTAAAAACAAATAACTAAAACCAAAATGTACTTGGTATTTGATATATTTGTTTCTGCCAACTATGAGATTATGCATGGAGGAACTCATTTTACTTTACTTTTTTTGAGACAGAGTCTTGCTTTGTTGCACAGGCTGGAGTACAGTGGCACAATCATGGCTCACTGTAACCTTGACCTCCCAGGCTCTAGGGAGCCTCCCACCTCAGCCTCCTGAGTAGCCAGGACTACAGGCGCATGCTACCACACCCTGCTAATATATATATATATTTTTTTGGAGAGACGGGGTTTCACTGTGTTGCCCAGGCTGGTCTCAAACTCCTGGGCTCACTCCTGCCTCTCCCTCCCAAAGTGAAGTGCTGGGATTATAGGTGTGAGGCACTGCGCCCAACCTCATTTTCTTAGCTCTGGGCCTGCTTGTTGTTTCACACTTTATTATTTGTGAGCAGTTGTATGCATGTCTGTGATATGCGTCTATTACCATTATCTTTCTTTCTTTCTTTTTTTTTTTTTTTTTTTAAGACGGAGTCTCGCTCTGTCTCCCAGGCTGGAGTGCAGTGGTGCAATCCCAGCTCACTGCAACCTCCGCCTCCTGGATTCAAGCGATTCTCCTGCCTCGGCCTCCCAAGTAGCTGGGACTACAGGTGCACACCACCACACATGGCTAATTTTTTTGTATTTTTAATAGAGATGGGGTTTTGCCATGTTGGCCAGGCTGCTCTCAAATTCCTGACCTCAAGTGATCCACCTGCTTTGCCCTCCCAAATTGCTGGGATTACAGGCATGAGCCACTGGGCCCAGCCAGTTTTCTCTAGGTGATTTCTGTGTACTGCATGCAGGTGACAGCTGCTTACTGCATACAGCACATCTCCACCTGGTAGTCTCACTGAATGTCAAGCACTGGATTCATCACCAACACACACACATGCATTTGTTCACGCCCACCCACCCCTCTGATTCTCTTCAGGGGCATCACTGTCCACCTAACTGTCTGAGCTAGGAATCTGGGAGTTCTGTCTTTGTTTCATCCTTTATGTTAAATCTTTATTTTTATTTTTTTGTTTTTTTTTTGAGGTACTTCTGTGTAAAAGTTAAATCTTTATTTAGTTCAGTTCTGCCTTTTTGATGTTCCTGAAATCCACCCTCTTCTCCATTCCCACTGCTTGTACTTGATCCTGGGTCAGCATCATTTTCCTTACCTCCTGACTGGTTTTTGCTGGCTCTCTGACTCTCAGTTTTAATTTTGTGGGTGGGGAAAATAACAAGAGCAGTTGTTCTACGTGTCGATCTAAGTGAGCTGCTTCCTTGCTTTCCCTAGTTTCTGTTGCCTACTTCGTCTCTTCTAGTCTCACCTCATTCCACTGTTCAGCTGTTAACTTGTGTAAGCCACTTAATTTTTCTTTGCCTTATGTTAAATTGGGTAACAGTATAGCAGATTCTTATTAATTTGCTAATTATATTTTATAAAGTTGCCATGAATACAGAACTCCTGTTCATAGGGAAAATAGAAGGTTAGGATCTCGTGAGCCTCTAGTCATGATATTTTTGTCAGCCAGTCAGTCCATAAAATGTCTTTTATGTGTTATGTGTTTAAAGACCCTTTATTTCTGACATGTTGTTGATTTATTAACATTGAATTCATGGTCCACAGCATTATAACTCATTCATGAACAAAACATATCTAATGCCTATATTTTCTCCTTAAGGCATATCATAGCCACCTTGTGCTTGGAGTCACTAAACAGCATTTGTTTTTTCTTTTTTGAGGCAGGGCCTTGCTCTGTCCCCCAGGCTAGAGTGTAGTGACATGATCTCAGATCACCACAACCTCTGCCTCCTGGGCTCAAGAGATCCTACCACCTCAGCCTCCTGAGTAACAGAGTATAGGTACATACCACCAAGCTGAGCTAATTTTTGTAGTTTTGTAGAGATGTGGTTTTGCCATGTTGCCCAGGCTGGTCTTGAACTCCCGGGCTCAAGGGATCCACCTTCCTCAACCTCCCAAATTCCTGAGATTACAGGTGTGAGCCACCATGCCTGGCCACTAGACAGCACTACACTTCGAAGCCATTTTAAACAGTGAAGTCACCAGCAAATTTCTCTCTCTCTCTCTATAATCTATATAAAATGTTCCTAGATTCATATATTCAATGGATAAGTATGAGACATTGTGCAGGGTTAAAAGATTTATCCATGATTCAAATGACTAGATAATGGTGGGTTGGTAAATGATGGAGGATGGGCATATAAAAGGAAAGATTCTTTTTTGGATACAAAGGCCTTGAAAATGTTGCAAGGTATAATAAATACCTCAAAACTGGGACACAGAGAAAACTCTTGAAGGTTTCTGTTTAAATGAGTGATCTGTTTAACATCAGAACAGATACTATGCTGAAATCTGTAATGCAACAGGAAAAATTGTGAAATTTTCAATGATGCTTTTGTTTATGGAACACTCAACCCAGATCATATAGTTTTTTTTTTTTTTTCCTTCTGTTTTTTTGAGACAGAGTCTCACTCTGTCGCTCAGGCTGGAGTGCAGTGGTACGATGTTGGCTCACTGCAACTTCTGCGTCCCAGGTTCAAGCAATTCTCCTGCCTCAGCCTCCCAAATCAAGTAACTGGGACTGTAGGCATGCCACCACACCTGGCTAATTGTTGCATTTTTAGTAGAGACAGGGTTTCACCTTGTTGGCCAGGCTGATCTTGAATTCCTGGCCTTAAGTGATCCACCTGGCTCAGCCTCCCAAAGTGCTGGGATTAGATGTGAGACACTGTGTCTGGCCCATTTTAAGTTTTCTTATATGAGTTTTGTTTGTTTGTTTGTTTGTTTGTTTTTGAGATGGAGTTCTGCTCTTGTTGCCCAGGCTGGAGTGTAGTGGCACGATCTTGGCTCACTGCAACCTCTGTCTCCCGGATTCACGAGATTCTCCTGCCTCAGCCTGCCAAGTAGCTGGGATTATAGGCATACGCCACCACACCTGGCTGATATTTTATATTTTTAGTAGAGACTTTCTCCATGTTGTTGGTCAGGCTGATCTCGAATTCCCCACCTCAGGTGATCTGCCCGCCTTGGCCTCCCAAAGTGCTGGGGTTACAGGCATGAACTACCGCACCCAGAAAATACTGTTAATAATGTCTATGCAGTGATGTACACAGCTTTAGTGTTTTGTTAGTCATTGTCTTAAATTATAGAATGATGATGAATCATGATTGCCAATCTGTGTCTTTTTTCAAAAAAATTTTAAAAATATTTTGCTTTTTCAAAAAAAAAAAAAAATAGGTGGATGGAGAGAGAAAGAAAAAGCCAGAGAGGAGAGCTGGGGTCCACCTCGAGAATCAAGAGCGTCAGAAGAACGTGAATGGGACAGAGAAAAAGAAAGGGATAGAGATAATCAAGATCGAGAGGAGAATGACAAGGACCCTGAGAGAGAAAGGGACAGAGAGAGAGATGTGGATCGCGAGGATCGCTTCAGAAGACCTCGGTGCGATGTTCTACTCAAATCATTTGTACAGGCCGGGTACAGCAGCTCACACCTGTAATCCCAGCACTTTGGGAGGCTGAGGAGGGCAGATCACCTGAGGTCAGGAGTTCGAGAGCAGCCTGGCCAACATGGTGAAACCCCGTCTCTATTAAAAATACAAAAATTCGCTGGGCGTGGTGGTGGTGCACCTGTTATGCCAGGTACTCGGGAGGCTGAGGCTGGAGAATCACTTGAACCCAGAAAGCAGAGGTTGCAGTGAGCAGATATCGCACCATTGTACTCCAGCCTGGGCGACAAGAGTGAAACTCTGTCTCAAAAAAAAAAAAATTATTTTTAGAGCTGCAGTCGGGATTGTTTTAGACACTGGCCTGTGTATTCCAAACTATTTTTGAGAAATGATGTTCCTCATTATCCCCCAGCCTTCCCCTGCCCCCATCTCTTAGAATCATAATGCAGTTTTTATAAATGTTTTAGAGGTTATCTAATTGAACATTCCCTCTTAAAGTTAGCAAGTGGAGGCCCAAACTTTGTGGCTGTCTATAGGCTGTGTGACTGTTGGGTAATGGAACCAGTATTGCCATCTTTGCCAGTCCATTGCTTTTCCCCTTGTGGTTTAGGGCAGTCAGTTTTCTTGCCCTTAAATGATCAAAAGCCCCTTGATTTTATTAGTAGTAGAAGTTCTAGCTTGCTCCCTCTGCCAAAGTGGCCTTACACTGCAGACCAACAGTGTTCAGTGCAATTTTCTGCAAGGAAGAAAATGTTCTGTGTACTGGCCAGTATGATAGTCACCAGTCACATTTGGCTGCTAAGCACTTAGAGTATATGGTTGGTACTCCTGGGGAAATATCTCCATTCTATGTTAGATACATTTAAGCAGCCACATATGGGTAGTGGCTACCAAGTGAGATGGCACAGATCTGGGTGTTCTCTTTGTCCTCCATGTCCCAGCTATCAGGTGAGGTCAGGTTATGAGTTTAAACTGTCCTTGTTATATTTGAAAAATCTGAGCACCAGCTTGGACTGGATGTACTTATAATTATCCATTTGGTCTAACAGTATGAAGAACCTGACTTGTCATTTTAAATTGCTTACAGGGATGAAGGTGGCTGGAGAAGAGGACCAGCTGAGGAATCTTCGAGCTGGAGAGACTCAAGTCGCCGGGATGATAGGGATAGGGATGACCGTCGCCGGGAGAGAGATGACCGGCGTGATCTAAGAGAAAGACGAGATCTAAGAGACGACAGGGACCGAAGAGGCCCTCCGCTCAGATCAGAACGTGAGGAAGGTATAGAGGTCACATACAACTGAAGTATTGGAGAACCATCGTTTCGGGGCGGGAGGTGGGGGAGGAGGATTTGAATTATTTAACTATACCACAGATTTGAATGAATGCCAATAATAAGAGAGTTGATGTTTATTCCATTTGGAATTCATGATTTTCATAGTTACTCAGTGGTCATGTTGTGAGGTGCAATTATCTCTAAATTCAAGGTGCAGTAGTAGACTAAATTGGACAGTAGGCGATAAATATTGTTAAAATTTACTTAATAAAAATGAAAAAATTTATTATTTAAAAGTAATTTCCTGGCAGATTAAGCCCAAAGTAGGAACTTTTTTTTCCCTCTTAAATTTTAACAGTTGGAAGTTCATTCTTTTTTAAAATACATGTATTTTTCATTTTTAAAATACTCATTTTTCTGTTGGTTTTTAAGAAATTATTTTTCTATGTCTTGACATCCTGTTGTGAGATAATTTTTCTGTCATAGCCATAACTTTAAAAACTTTTATATTTTATGTGGCTAATTTGCTGTTAAAATTCTTTATGAGCCAAAAATCCTTTCAGTTTTAAAATTTTTTTATTTTTTAGAGACAGGGTTTCACCATATTGGTCAGGCTGGTCTTGAACTCTGAACCTCAGGTGGTCCGCCCGCCTTGGCCTCCCAAAGTGCTGGGATTACAGGCGTGAGCCACCGCGCCCAGCCTGTAAAATTTTTATTTGGCCAGATTTTCGCTACCTTGTCTTACGGGTTTATACCAATTGTAGTCATTCCCAGGCCAGTGGCTTCTGTCGGTTTTCAAAGTTTGAGTTTTATCTGTCCATCTGTGTGTTAAAGATTTTGTCAGAGGCTGGGTGTGGTGCTCACGCCTGTGACTGTAATCCCAGCACTTGGGGAGGATGAGGCGGGTTGATCACAAGGGCAGGAGTTAGAGACCAGCCTGACCAACATGGAGAAACCCCATCTCTACTAAAAATACAAAAATGAGCCGGGTGTGGTGGTACATTCCTGTAATCCCAACTATTCGGGAGGCTAAGGCAGGAGGATCGCTTAAACCCGGGAGGCAGAGGTTGCAGTGAGCTGAGATCTCACCATTGCACTCCAGCCTGGGCAATAAGAGCGAAACTACATCTCAAAAAATATAAAAAGATTTTGTCAGAAATCATGAGAACTTTAATTATGATTTTGTATTGTTAATCTTCAGGAATTTTGAGTAATTTGAGGCATTCTTTGTGCTTAATTTGAGCCAATAGAATATAGTACTCAGTTTTTTGTTTTTTTTTTTTTTAATTAAACTTTTTAGTAAGTTCTTGGAGACGTGCTGATGATAGGAAGGATGACCGGGCAGAGAGCGGGACCCTCCTCGTCGAGTTCCTCCCCCCAGCTCTTTCAAGAGACCGAGAAGAGACCGAGACCGAGAAAGAGAAGGTGAAAAAGAGAAGGCCTCATGGAGAGCTGAGAAAGACAGGGAATCTCTTCGTCGTACTAAAAATGAGACTGATGAAGATGGATGGACCACAGTACGACGTTAAGTCTCAAGATAATGGATTTAAACTGGTGTCTTAAATAGGTTTGATCACATTCAAGGATTATTATACTTGTGCTTCAACCAATCTAAATTGGATTCCTTAATGTTGTTTCACCATAACACAAAAAGCATGAACTTGTATTAATCCTATATAATAGATTGATCATGCACCATATCCACAGGAGGTTGGAAAAACCATGCCATTTTCTGGAATTTAGGGGTGTTGCATTATTTCATCAATCATTTGTTGACAAAAAACCTAAAAAATAAATTTAAAGTGTGAACCTTCAGGTATTGAGTAACACTTTATATTGGTTATAGAACTGATCTTTTTTTTAATTTTATTTTGAAATATATTAATTTGGAATGAAGTAAGGTTCTGCTAAAGAAAACATATTTGAAGACCCTTCAAAGCAGTGAATCTGAAACAATTTTCACACCTTTTCAAGTGGTTGAAATGTACCTCTTTTAGGTATTTTGAGGTATTTACCACAAACTAAATTTAGAAAGTTTTTAGATTCACTTTAAGTAAACATTACAAACATTGGATACAGTGTGGTTTTCTTTAGATTTTACTTGAGAGAAGGTGAGTATAAAGCAATTTGCAGTTATTATTGGAATGACAAGAATACTGCCCAAGTGCGAATCCAAACAGTACAGCTTTTAAATTTTAAAGCATTTGGTAAACTGTCGCTAAGTTTTTTTTTTTCTGTTGCCAATAGCAAACTGCTTTTCCATTAATGGAGAATTCATGCCTTTCAAGCATTTTAAATATGACAATATTTATAAATGTATGGTTTGGAGGAATCGTTTAAATTCTCTTTCCTAATTTTCTTTCTCTTCAAGATAGATTCTTTCAAGTAATTTGTAGTAATGACTGTGTTGACTTCAATTTTGGAGTGTAGTACCTATGTTAAAGATTAACTATTTGGTCTCATTGAAGCCAACACAGAACTTGCTGCTGTGTTTTTTCTTCAGTGATAAATAAAATACTTACAGAATTTTAGTGTTGGTTTGTCGTTATAGTTAGTATTTTGTTTATAATGGTAAGTTTGCATATTCAGTTAAGTTTTTTACTTGAATTTTTATCAGTGCCATTAAATGTCTGTGTTTAGTATCAACGAAAATGAACCTAAATATAACAAAGCCTGTGTGGCTAGGCTTTCTCCCCTAAAATGTCTTCCTTTGTTAATGTAGGAATTCCTTAGTTTCCTTGTAAGGCTGTCCTCTTGAGTTTGTGTGTGCATGTGTGTGTTTGAAGTACCACCTTGAGTTTTCACTTGAAATTAGAAAAATCATAGTTAATTTGAGAAAATGTTACAAATTCATCATGGCTGTAGGCACTTACTATTTCTTTTACTGAGTAGTGGTGAGAATTCCTACTGGTAACAGCTGTAGGGCCAGAAGAGGGGGAGTATTAATGCTTTTTTATTTAACCAGATGCAGCCTTTTCTGTTTGATGTTACCAATTATAGAAATCATTTTAAACACCTTCTTCCTATCTGGTACTTCAAATTAGTAGAAGTCTTAAAAGGTCTTTTGTGGGGGAGAAGGACTTTTCTTTCATAAGAGAATTTCAGATCAGTGATTATAAGTGGGGCAGTAACCTGCTAAGAGTTTGCTTCCTGGAGAGTAGATCTGTACATGTGACATCACAGGTAAGCCCCAATTATTTATTTAATCAGATTCGTTCAGATGAGTTAGAGCTGCCTACGTCAGTGTTAGGTTTCAAGGCTAGTCAGCAAACCCATCCTTTCTGCTCAGTTTCCTGTACTGTTTTCCCAAGTTCTTTGTCCTGGGACTCAGAACCCAAGTGCAAGAGGAGGGCAGAAGAGTCCGATGCTGTTACTTTGCAATCCGACTCTTGGTTTCCAGGCTGTACAACCCTGTCTGCTCCCTAGTATTTACCAACAGGTGTTAAAGGAAAGCTGAACAACCAGCCTACTCACCGATCTGCTAGGTGGTCTTCCATGTTCCCGGTGGTGGCTTCTGCGGTTTTCATTGAGAGTAACATTGCTGTTAATACAGATGGATCCAATGGCCGAGACATCATCGGTCCAAAAAGACTCTGCATCTCATTAGTTGTCCATAGTGGCTACCAGGAGGTGGTTGGCATCTATAATGTGTGGGACGGGACGTTTTTATGTCAAGAACTACCTGTGTGTATGTGTTTTTTTTTTTTAACCAAAGACACTGACCATAGATTGATTTATACTTTTATAAGTCTAACTGAAATATATGGGGTACTGTGAGAGGACTGTTCTTGACTGGCTATGATTAGAAAATCAGGACTAACAAACTTTTCTTTGTCTGGAAGCATATATATTTGTGATATAATTTTAATATGTATAATTTTAGTTTAATAAATCAAATCTATGACAAAAGTTGTTCTCATCAAAGCTAATAATTCTGCAACTTCCAAAAAGGACTTTGTTGAAAAATTAAAATACAAAGAAAAATAAAAGCCACTAGAAATCTGAGTCTGTACAGAAAAGAACAGGTTAAGACAATCTGTACCTCTATAGTTGGAGAAGCCCTTTTGAGTATTCCCTGTATTTTGCTACTTAGCCAAGCATGCAGCATGTTCTTATGAAGATAACTGTCATAATTACTTTCCATATTTCTTAAACTTTGAGAAATTAGGTTTCTCTAAATGTAATTTTGCAAAATGTTTTAGTTTCACATTGAGTTCCACGGATTTTTAAATGAATGTGTTTACATGTACTTTTCATAAGAACCCTAGAAAATTAACTGTAATAGTATTCTGTGTTTTAACTTCCAGTATTCATTGTCAGCTGGAGAACCTAGGCATATTTGCCCAGGAGCTGAAAA
Organism: Ateles fusciceps; assembly: GCA_036589455.1. Classification (NCBI taxonomy): domain Eukaryota; kingdom Metazoa; phylum Chordata; class Mammalia; order Primates; family Atelidae; genus Ateles; species Ateles fusciceps. Next base: position 23,377,371 of record JAZHEH010000091.1, on the reverse strand, counting down.
TGGGGTACTTTTTTTTTTTTTGAGACAGTCTCGCTCTGCTGCCCAGGCTGGAGTGCAATGGTGCAATTTGGGCTCACTGCAACCTCCGCTTCCTGGGTTCAAGCAATTCTCCTGTCTCAGCCTCCCAATTAGCTGGGATTATAGGCACCTGCCACCACGTCCAGCTAATTTTTGCATTTTTGGTAGAGACGAGGTTTCTCCACGTTGGCCTCAAACTCCTGACCTCAGGTAATCCACCTGCCTCAGCCTCCCAAAGTGCTGGGATTACCAGGTGTGGGCTACCATGCCTGGTCTGAAAATGGGGTACTTTAAAAATAGATGAATAGTGGCTGCCTGACTAGTTAACAGGGTCATCTGGATACCTTTCCTAATACTCTCCTGCCCTCAGGAAACTCCAGCTCAACATGTTTTTAGTTCTGGTAAAATAGTAATGGTGTCAGAATGTGAAATTAACATTAGGCACATCTCATCACAGTGACTCCCATATATTGAGGCTGTATCAAAGCCTCACAGACCGTCTATAACTTGACTCTTAAAAATACAAAGTAGCATAGTCGTAGTTGATCTTGCCACCTGGCTAGCTGGCTAGCCCTTTTGGCCTAGAGTAATGTACTGATCTGTTTATAGTAGTCCTTTTGAAAAGGCAGAACCGGAGCAGTGGGGGGAGTTAAGAGGATTCGTGTTGACCTTAGAAACTTCACCCAGAAAGCGAAGCTCATTTAAATTGGTATATTTTCTAGCAAAAGGACAATCACACAGTTTCATTAAGTTACTTAATTCAGGCCCAATCAGATCTGCAGTTCTCTAGTCTGGGAACACTAGCAGGGTTGGTTTTCTTTCCTGGCTAAGAAACTGCTTTTCCCCTACCCCGCTCCGGGGTTCTTGATATGCACCTTTGACCAAAAAGACAGCTATCCAGTATTTGCCCCACCCTCTAAACACACCTTCAAATGAAGGTTCCTGATTGAGCCAATTTGCTGTGGAGGAAGTTGGCTGTGGAATGTGAAAGCAGTCTAATTGTCTAGCCAAATCCTCCCACTGGGAGCCTAATACACGTACACTAAATCCCATGCTGGTATCTTCAGGTAGTGATGCATTTCAGATGAGTTCATCTTAATTCACTTATTTTTGCCTTCTACATCTGTCTTGATTGGCAGCCACACTACCTGCATTCCACAGTGTGGCATTCAGTATGGTAGATTTAAAGGTGAGGGTGGGAGGGTAAAGTAGGGGTTAGGAACTTTTGCCTAAGGATCAGGTTTAGTCTTGCTTATGGGTAACTGGTGGGGTTCCGGAAATGGACGTGGGTCTTCCAGTAGGAATGGTAACATGAAGGACCCCCAACAATTGCTTTAATTAGTGCTTATTCTAATTTGAGCACTGCCTGTATTCTTAAGGTCAGACGCAGCCCACAGTCGAACCTTCTTGAATACGAGTTAATACACGAACAGGTCAGAGCTAGATATCCATCTTCTATTTGAGAGGCAACAGCTGGAATGGGCTTTCCTCCACTATTTAGGAACCCTGAAATTGAGCAATCTAGGGTGAATACTGCTGTCTTGCCTTCCTCCCTTTGATCGTAATATAAACGTTTTTCAAGAACTGGAAGTGAGTGCGTAGAGAAAAGGCCAAGTAGGAAAGTTACAGGTGAGAGTCATGAATTCATACTGTTACTGTATAAATACACAAGTTTTTTAAACAGCACCATTTCCAAGTTATACACAATATGATTATGACTTGGCACAACTTTTAAAGGTGGAAAAGGCTAATTGCTAGTTCAGTAATAAAAGATACGGTACATAAAAGGATAAGGAGCTGTATTCTACCTGCTACAGATTGTGCATTTTACACCTCCAGCTAGGACAGAAACAAGCCACAAGGAGGGAATACCCGCCCGAAATTAATACTGGAAAGTTTACAAAACCTTCCCTTCTCATAAGGGTGATGCTACCAGGGGCTTGCTTCACCTGGAATTAGAGTAACTGATTTTTAAGGACAACTAAGTATTACTCGCTTCAAACAATAGTCATTTTGCGGACATTTCATAAAATCGCCAGTTTTAAGCTCAGTTCAGAGGCTTTTAAAAAAATATTCTAGACCTAGTAAAGTGCCTCCATTCATAAAATGAAACATCCAAGATTAGACTGAGACAATTTCATACTGACGCGCATCTAAAATAGGTCGACGTATACAGTAAATAAACAGCGCCTCTATGTTGCCATATTTCAGTTAGTGGAATACACACCCAGCCTTCGCCGTTCTGGATGTGCAAACTAGAAACTGAAGACAAACGGGGGATTTCAGCGTCTAGTCCCAACCGCTCGGCACAAAAGTACTCCACACGGTCGCTGCTTTTGAAAAACCAGGACGACGTTCCAAGTCGAGTCGACCGCTGAGCCGCACGCCTCCCCCACAGGAGCGGCGAGATGCTGCGTAGACCGAGCGGTGCGAGGGGCGGCAGCGGCGACCCTGGGGGAGCCGAGAGCCAGGGTCCTCAGCGCAGCTTCTTGCCGGGCGGGCAGTCCCTGGCGCTGCGGGGCGGCGGGCGGGCAGGCGGCGGCGGCACTTTGGAGAGGGGGCAGTACTTGATGGTGTGCGCGTTGTCGCCGCTGGCGCCGCACAGGGGACACGTGTAGCGGCGCAGCACAGGGCACAGCACTCGCCCGTCGGGGCCCTTGAGGATGTGGGTGGTGTAGAGCGCCATCGCCTCCTTGTTGTTCCGGCAGAACACGCACACCTGCAGCTCGGGCTTCAGCAGCCGGGAGGCCGCCGCCCCGGAGGCCGCGTGCAGCCGGGGCTCTGCCGCCCACGCCGGGGCCCGCTCTTCGCGCGGCGTCGCCTCGCCGGTGGTGGTGGTGGCGGTGGGCGCACAGCCCAGCAGCACGGCGGCAGCGCGACCCGCGAACGGGCTGAGCTCGGCGAAGCGCTCCTCCAGCAGTCCGGCCTCGGCGGGGCCCGTGCACAGCTCCAGTGCGCGCAGCTCCAGCGCGCCCCCCAGGTAGCGGCCCCGGGACGCTGGCTCGTCGCTGTCGTCGTCGTCGTCTTCGTCGTAGTCGGGCGGCCCCAGCTCTGGCCCCAGCGCCCCGGGCCTGGCTCCCCCATGTGGGGGAGCAGCAGGACGAGTAGGAGGAGGAGGGCGGGGAGCCGCCGCCGCCGTTCCCACCGCGGGCGCAGCCGAAGCGCGGCTCGCCGTCCACCGCCTTAGTGATGAGCGTGGCGAGCCCCAGGTAGTCGTTCCAGGAGCTGAAGGGCTGCGGGTGCGCCGGCCCAGGGGGTGCTCACGTAGCGGGCGCTGGGCACGAGCGCCATGGGCGGGGGGGCGCGGCCGCGGCTGGGCGAGCGGGGCGCCCAGGGGAAAGCCTCCATGGGCGGGCTGCGGGCCGCACGCCGCCTCCCCGCCGCCGGCGCGGGCCGGACGGAAGGTACGCGCCGAGCCTGCCCGCCGGCCTGCCGCGGGGTGGGGCCGCCGCGCCGCCTTTTATCGGGCCCGCTCCTCCCCGCCCCCCGGCCTCGCTGCCGCGGCCCTACCCCCTGCGCTCCCCCCGCCCCAGCCACCTCGCCCGCGCCCCGGACGGAGGCGGAGCAGAGGCGGGCGGGCTGTGAGCGCGCTCCGCTCCGGCCCGCGCGGCTCCCGCGCCCCGCGCGCTGCGCCAGCCTCGCCAGCTGCCAGGCGGCCTTCATTCCGGGAGGGGGCGGGCGAGGCGCCGCCTCGGGCCGCGGCAGTCATTGGCTGTCGACCATAGACCCGGCGCCTCGGCGCCGCTCCGGATGCTGATTGGTGGGGCCGGGGAGGGGGCGTGCTCTTCGCGCAGCTGGGAGGGGAGGAGAAAGTAGGAGAGAGGAGGGCCGTGGAGGGGCTGCTGCCGTGGCCCGCTTCCTCTGAGCGCCAGGCCTGGGCTTGGAGCAAGTGACCAGGCCTGGGTCTCCTCGGCCTGGTAGTGAGGCCCACCGAGGACGGGGTCAGGGTGGCCACAGGTTCACGCCCCCACCTCCCAACCTTTAATGGCCCCAGGCCCGCATCCTGAGAATCCCCGCTGTCCACCCCCTTCTCACCAACATCAGCAAGAAAAGCTGGACGCGATGGAAGGATGCAGCTTTCCCATCACAGCCCGCCCAACCAGCCAGTGGCTTCCGTTTGCACCGCGCGTTGGAGCGCTTTCCCCTGTGCGAAATCCACACAAACCCTGAGGTTCGGGGAGGCTGTGGTTCCTGCCGCGGTAAGAGCGGAGGGACGCAGGACTTTTCCCAGCGGCCTTCCTCCCCAACAGGTGCTCAGGGACCTCAGCTAATGGGTCGCCGTTACACGGTGACTTAGGTCGGGATTGGGGCTGGGCCAGAAAATCTCATGGCTGGAGAGCCTAGGACAGTGATTGGTGTGTGTGTGTACCCCGTTACCCCAGAGGCCTGGGTAAAAGTGTGGGTTGTATGTGCAGTTTGAAAAAACGTGTATTCAATGTTATATTTTGTCTCCTTCCTTTCTTTTTCTCTTTGTTTTTTCTTCTTGCTTTTTTTTTTTTTTTTTTTTGAGACGGGATCTCACTATGTTGCCTAGGCTGGTCTTGAACACCTGGCCTCAAGCGATCTTCCTGCCTTGGCCTCCCAAAGTGCTGGGATTACAGACATGAGCCACCACACCTCGCCTCAACGTTATAATTAAATACTTTCAAATGAGTAAAACATGTTGTGTAAAAGCCACGGAGAATAAGAGCCAGAAGATGAGTTTTGGTTAGGAAGATGACAGGTGGTCTTACCCTTTCCAGCTTTTTAAAAAATTGAAAGTAGGAAAGGCTTTAGGTGTTGAGGGCTCTTCTAGGATGACACCTAGAACTGGGATCAGGAAAATGCCTTCCCTGGTAGGTGGGCTGTGGCAGGGTGGGCTGCATGGGGAGGGTGGGGGTTCCTTCCCCGTTCTGGACCATGCAGTAACTGTGGAAACAGTGAGCCCTCACTAGGCCTGAGGCCACACTCACATGTCTTGGCTGTGCCCAGCAGATTTAGAATGGCCTAGCAGGTGATGCCCAGAACCTGGTGCTGGCATTGGTTAATATTAGAATGAATGAGTGAGGGAATCAGAATGTCAGCATGGGAAGGGATCTTTGGGACTATTTTGTTAGATCTTTTCTTGCCTTTTTTTTTTTAATAGACGTCTCGCTGTGTTGCCCAGTCTGGTCTTGAACTCCTGGCCTCCTGCCTTGGCCTCCCAAAGTGCTGGGATTACTCATGGGAGCCACTGTACCCACTGATGTCCAATCCTTACAGATGAAGAAAATGAGGCCTAGAAAGTAGGACTTTTTTTTTTTTTTTTATGAGACAGAGTCTTACCCTGTCACCCAGACTGGAGTATAATGGCATGATCTCAGCTCACTGCAATCTCCGACTCCTGGTTCACGTGATTCTCCTGCCTCAGCCTCCTGAGTAGCTGGGACTACAGACATGCGCCACCATGTCCAGCTAATTTTTGTGTTTTTAGTAGAGATGGGGTTTCGCCATATTGACCAGGCTGGTTTTGAACTCCTGAGCTCAGGTGATTCTCCCACCTCAGCCTCCCAAAGTGCTGGGATTACAGGCGTGAGCCACTGCACCCGGCTGAGTAGGACTTCCTTAAGGCCACAGTGACGATATGACAGAACTAAGGCTCAGGTCTTGTTACTCCTAGCCGGGGTGGCCTTCCCACCACACCACAGACTGGGAAGGTATCTCAGACAATGAGTCTGTGCATGTCTCAGCAGAACTCTAAGGCAGAACACACGGGAAGCTGGAAAGAAGTAAAGTGAGGTGGGGCGATGTGGCCTTGGCTGGGGCCCCTGCCCTCAAAGAGCAATCCAGGGCTCTGGCTGGCAGGTGCGGGAGAAGGACTCGAAGCAGTGAAGTGAGGCCTGTTTTGGCCGCCTCTGTGGGTTAGGGGTTAAAGATCCATGTTTCGGCCTCTTCCTCGTAGTCCCCAATGGTTGATGTAAGTCATGAAACCAGGCAGCAATATTCAGCATTTGCCAACCCAGCTCCTTTTCCAAGTTTGTGTTGGCATGCAAGGTAGAAAGTCATTCCTTTATTTCCTCCCCCCTCTCCACCAAAAATAAATAAAAGAGCCTCCGTGCCGCAGGGCTCCTGCAGAAGCCTGGTAGGTTTACTGACCCTGAACTCCGAGCCCTTACAGCCCTCAGAGTGATATGAAGATTATTATTCTATGAATGGAAAATTCCACTGGGTTCACACAGCCCTCCAGCCTGCATACTTTCAAGGTATGCAGACTTTTCAAGCTCTGAAGATGAGGAGCCGCAGTTCTGAGAATAACTTTGGCAGGGAAAGTTTAAAACTGCCAGCTGCTGTGTCTGACTCCCCTTGGTCAGGCCACAGAGACGATGGCACAGAAGCGGAGGCCTTCTTCCCCTCCCCACATGGTTTTCAGCCCTTGTGGTTGTACGGGGAGAATAAAAGCTTTTAAGGGAATATGAATAGGAACAAACACCTTAGCTGGGACCTGCAGCCTGGGTGTGTGGGAAGTGGAGATGGGACAGAGATGCCCCAGGAGGAAGTGGAAGAGTGAATGTGGCTTGGGGTCTGCCACGTGCTATTTCCCCCAGGCCGCTCCCCTTGACTGCCATATGAGGTAAGTAGACATTTGACCCAGAAGGGAAGTCAGGAATTGGAGGTCAAGTGCGTGAAGGCTTTTGTCCTGGAGCACACACTGGGCGTTGGTACCCTGGAGCCTTTGCTGTCAGTGACCATAGAAAGGCCAGTGTGGGCACCCAGCCCAGCTCTGGGTTAAATAAACAGTGACTTTTGTCACCCAGCAACAGGCCTCAGCCTGGCTGTGAGCTCTCCAGCTCTTTGAGGTGCTGGGACTGACTCCAGAGATGTTCTTAGCGCCTCTGATGAAGTCTGACTGCCTTTTGCTCACTTTGCAGGAGTCTGGAATGAAACAGACAGAAACAGCCAGTCTGTGAAAGTTTCTTCAAGGTAAACCCTCAGGTATCCAGCAGAGGCGGGAAGGCAGGTGGGCATGGGCCACACCTCAGAAGATGGAGGGTGCTGTTTGGTTTCTTCTGGAGTGGGGCCTGCCTGGTATTTGCCGAGGGCTCTGGCAGGGCAGGGCTGGGCGGTGGGTTCTGTGCTCCCACCTCTCCGCATGGCCCCCAGCCCAGCCATTTCCTTTGCTGGCAGCAGGACTGAACCCTGTGAGGCAGCACACAGACCTCAGGCTCCTGAGGCTCTTCAGAAACATGAGGTCAGGCCTGGGGAATGAGGCAGCTTGGCCAGGGTCCAGGTGGCTGCAGAGATGCTGTTTGTCAGGCTCTGGGTTCCTGCTGACCCCCTGCCAGGCCTTTGCCAGGGACAGACAGCGCTTTGGCTCCCCCAGCCGTGGGCTCGGAGGCGGGAGAGGTGCATTTGGGCACGAGGGGCTCTCTCTTGGCTGACTTTGTCCACATTAGGGCTCTGTCAAGCTCAGAGGGTCCTGGATGGGGCTCCTGCCCTTGGGGGGCTTGGGCTTGGGGTGTGCTGTTGTGGGGGAAGCCATATGGTGAGGTGGGGAGAGTTTACTGAGCCCTGGGGCTGTGGTTGCACCCTGGTCCTGGTGCAAAGTCACATGTAGCTGTGGACAAGTGATTTAACCTCTCTGGGCCCCGGCTCCTTCTGGTCAGTGAAGGGCTCTTGTCAAGTAAAATGGCAGCTGCCCCCCCTCCTTCCTGACTTACTTTGTTTTGATTCCCTCCCTCGGCCTCAGGGCTTAACTGTGACAGGTTTAAGCCACGCAGAAACATCCCATTTCCCCTGGTCACTGCTGCGTAAGAGGAGGGCTGGTGACTAATTCTGGCCCTGGAGGTCTCAGTGGACATCTGCTGTCTGCTGGGAGGATTCTGGGAAGGGGCTTGTGCCCTTATTTAAAAAGGGGAAAGAAATCAAGAACCAGGACCTTCATCTTCTTCAGCTCAGGCTGTAGAGCTGAGGTGACAAGGCTTAAGGGCACAAAGCTGGCACGAGGTGATGGCTTACCGGAAAAGTTACAACAGAAAACAAACCTTGGTGATATTTTTGTTGATGACTTTGTGACTTGTTACATGAGATAATAAATATCTTGTTTCAGCCCCTTCAAGTATGTATGTATGTATGTATGTATGTATGTATTTATTTGAGACAGTGTCTTGCTCTGTCACCCAGGCTGGAGTGCAGTGGCGTGATCTCGGCTCACTGCAACCTTTAGCTCCCAGGTTCAAGCGATTCTGGTGCCTCAGCCTCCCGAGTGACTGGGATTACAGGCATGCACCACCACACCCAGCTAACTTTTGTATTTTTGGTAGAGACAGGGTTTCATCATGTTGGCCAGGATGGTCTTGAACTCCTGACCTCAGGTGATCTACCTGCCTCAGCCTCCCAAAGTGCTGGGATTACAGACGTGAGCCATGGCGCCCGGTCCAGGTATCCTTTTATAATTACAGTTGACTTCATTCTTTTTTTTTTTTTTTCTTTTTTAGGTTTTGGCCACAATACCAGCTAGACAGGAGCAGTGGCCAGAACAGTTGACTTCATTCTTAATCAAGCTTGTCCAACCTGGGGTCCAGGACAGCTTTGAATGTGGCCAAACACAAATTTGTAAACTTTCTTAAAACATTATGAGATTATGTACGGACTTTTTTTTTTTTTTAAGCTCTTCAGCTGTCATTAGTGTTAGTGTATTTTATATGTGGTCCAAGACAATTCTTCTTCCAGTGTGGCCCAGGGAAGCCAAAAGCTTGGATACCCGTGTTCTAAATGAGACATGTAATAATAATATGAAAAAATGCATTTGGTTATCCTGTCGAAAACGTAGGCTACCGTATTCTGGGCAGGTGGAGGTGACGACCATGTCAGAATCCTGTGTGTGTGGACAGGGCTGGGAGGCCATGGGGATAATGGAAAACAGGTGCCTGTGGTGTCGTCTCACACCCCTTGCCTTGGGCTAAAGTCTCCCAGCTGGTAATAATCCCACCACCATCAGCACCAGGTGCTTCACATGCCCCATCCCACGTGCCGCCACCCCACACCCTGCCCTGCAAGGCAGGTACTCTGGTGACCTCCTGTTGGAGATGGGGTAAGGCTCCATGTGGAGCCCAAGGCTGAGAAGCTCAGAAGCAGCAGGGCTGAGGTTTGCACCCATATTTCTCTCCCTGAAGTTGGGTTTGTGCCTCATTGGATGCACCCGGTCATTCTTGGGGCTTCTGGGGTCCAGATGTGGGGGAGGCTGGCCAGCAACAGACAGCGGCGGGGGCAGGAGAGGGACACATTCCAGTCCGTGTCAGCAATGTCCCCTGAACAAAACCAACCCCATTTAAAAGCAGTCTGGGTGTTTCTGTTTATCCAGTAGTGGGTACTTTGGTAAAGTGAGTAATCCTTTCTCTCTGCAGCGCTCGCCCTCCTCCCTGCCATGTGGTTTTCTTTTAGAAATCTGGAGTGTCCCAATTTTGTTTAAAGCAGGAGCTGCCTGGAGGCTGACAGGCAGAAGGGCAGATGTCCCTGGGCTGATGATGCTGATAATAGCAGTAACAGTAGCTCACAGGTGCTGAGCCCTCACTGAGCACTAAGCGTTCACTCATATCATTTCTGAAATCCTCCCAGCAGGCCTACAATGATAAGCATTTCACAAAAGGGAAAATGAGGTTTTGGGAGGCTAAAAGCCTGCCCAGCAGCTCACAGCTAGCTAGTGGGTGGTATTTCTTCACGGCCCGCACTGTTAACCCTCACTCCTCCTTGATCAGCCCCTGGCCCGTGGATACTCATTCATTTGGAATTCACTACGTCTGGCCTCCCCCGCCTCCTCCCGAGCTTCCCTAAATGGGGCCATCAGCCTTCTCTCACCCATCGCCAATCCCTGCTGTCTTCAGGAGGAGGGGGAGTAAAAAGCTGAGAGGAGGGAGTTACACATAAAATGGTAAGCTGTAAGATCGAGATTGTTCTCCAATGGGTCTGAGGGCTCTAGGCAGAGGGAGGGGAAGCGGGAGAGATGAGGGCAGTGGAAGGGATGGGACCAGACTGCCAAGCAGGGAGTGCTGTGTATGGTTCTGCAGGTTGTGTGTACTGCACAACAGCGTCCCCATCTAAGGGGGCACCTTTACTTCAGACATAGGGAATCTGTGATCGTTTTCTGGCAGACCCCAGAGAAAGTATCTTCTAACGAAATCAGTATATTATGACACTTTAATGACAGATAGAAAAAGATACCTTGTGGAAGAAGTGCCTTTTCCTAATTTGCTCAAAGCCCAAAGATTTGGCTCTAGCCAAGGTGTGAAATGCTAAGCTTCTTGAAGGCGGGCCTGAAATTTGGCATTAGCTGGTTTCCCCCATTCTGAAGCTTCAGGCGGAGAGTCTCCTGACTTGAGCTGATCAGGTGCTGGGCACAGTTCTGCCCTGGATGTTACTGGTGGATGAGCTGCTCCCTTAGGACTAACATTTAACTTAATTTTATTTTTGAGACAGAGTCTTGCTCTGTCGCCCAGGCTGGAGTGCAGTGGCATGAGTTTGGCTCACTGCACCCTCTGCTTCCTGGGTTCAAGCGATTCTTCTGTCTCAGCCTCCTGAGTAGCTGGGACTACAGGTGTGTGCCACCTCAGCCGGCTAGTTTTTGTATTTTTAATAGAGATGGGTTTTTGCCATGTTGGTCAGGTTGGTCTCGAACTCCTGGGCTCAAGCCATCTGCCCGCTTTGGCCTCCGTAAGTGCTAGGATTATAGGTGTGAGCCACTGCACCCGGCCGGGACTAACATTTTAAAGATTGCTCAAGTCATTTTAACCACCTTATTCTGGTCTTGTCTGATTTGCACTGATCTTCTCCCACCTGTCTTCTCCAGGGGTTTCTTGTGCTGGGAGCTGCCTCTCCACAGCTGTCTGTCCTCAGCTTCTATGGCTTAGTGACCAGAAGGCAGGTGGGCCCCAGGGAGCCGCTGGAGGATCCAAGCTCTGCATAAATCAAGTAGCCTCTAGCAAAGTCATTTCCCTTCACTGGATCTTAGTTTTAAATTTCAGTTTAAAATAATTGGGTTGGCCTAAGTGATTTCTTGGCCCTTTCCATCTCTAAAGTTCATTTATTTACCATCAAGTTCTGGAGATAAGTGGCAAATAAGACTGACATACTTCTGACCTCATGGAGCTTATACTCGGATTGGGCAGACAGACAAGTAAACGGGGGATGACACTTGGTGGGGGGCAGGCTTCACTTCCTGTGGCGGTTGTAACAAATGACCACCCATGTAGTGGCTGAAAACAACACACACAGCTCTCTGAAGGTCAGAAGTCCGCAGTGGGTCTCACTGGGCTGAATTCCTTTGGAGGCTCTTGGGGGAATTTGTTTCCTTGCCTTTCCCAGTGTCTGGAGGCTGCCTGCATTCCTGTGGCTTGCGGTTCCTCTCTTCTCAAAAGCCAGGGACAGCAGGTAGCTGAGTTCTCCCCCACGCTGCTCTTCTCTGTGTTTTCTCCCCGCCTCCCCTCCTCCCTCCTCCACCTTCCAGGACCCTGGTGGTCCCATCGTGTTTACTGGGATAATGCAGAATGATCTCCCAATTCTAACATAATTTTTTTTTTTTTTTTCTCTGAAACAGAGTCTCACTCTTGCCTAGGCTGGAGTGCAGTGGTGCGATCTCAGCTCACTGCAACATCTATTTCCCGGGTTCAAGCGATTCTCCTGCCTGAGCCTCCCAAGTAGCTGGGATTACAGGTGTGTGTCACCACACCCAGCTAATTTTTGTATTTTTAGTAGAGACAGCGTTTTGCCATGCTGGCCAGGCTGGTCTCAAACTCCTGGCCTCAAGTGATCCACCTGCCTTGGCCTCCCAAAGTGCTGGGATTACAGGCGTGAGCCACTGCACCCAGCCCCTATTCTAACGTCATTTAATTAGCAACCTTAATTCCACCTGGAGCCTCCGTTCTCCTTAGCCATGTCGGGTAACAGATCCACAGGTTGTAGGAATTATTCATCTTACCACGGGGGAAAGTACAGAGGGCTGTGATCTCCCTGGAAAGGGCACCCCACCCACACACTAGCATGTGCCATGGATCCCAAGACCTTGGCATAGGCAGAGTGCAGCTGGGCTGGGTACGTCAGGTTTCCTCTCAGAAAGGGCCTGACACAGTACAGGGGAAGCTGTGAGGTGAGGGAGCCCTACACAAAGTGTGTGTGTTTGTTGGAGGGGGGCCCTCAGGCAGATGGAAAGTGATTGCAGAGGACGGGTCTGAGTTGCAAAGAGGATTAGTGAGCAAAGAAAGGTATACTTGTATGGGAAACTCTAAACATACTTAAAATATTAGGTTGGTGCAAAAGTAATTGCAGTTTCAACCGTTTTTAATGGCAAAAACCACAATTGCTTTTGCACCAACCTAATAATAATGATGTTATTTAATTTGTCGTTAAAGAGCCAAGTACAGCAAAAATACCCAGCAATAATAGAACAAGCATCAGGAGCGAGACGGGACTGAAGTGCTCTAAAATCCTTACACTGTTCAAGGAGAGGGGGAAAGATACTAACTTTGATATTTTATAACCTATGGGTAATTTCAAGAATTACAAAAGTAAAGATCATAGCATAATGAATCTTAACTCAGTTTATACTTAATAACCAGCTACTCTTATTTTTAGCTATCTTTGCACCTGTTTTTTTTTCCTATCTCCCATACTATGGATTATTTTGAACAAAGTCTTGACTATCAACACTAATTAAATTTAGATTTTGAGAGGCTGAACATGTACGTTAACATTTTGAGGGGACCCATTTGAAAAAGAAAGAAAAGACATAGAGGGCCTTCCCCTCCCTCCCTCCCTCCCTCCCTCCTTCCCCCCTTCCTTCCTTCCTTCCTTCCTTCCTTCCTTCCTTCCTTCCTTCCTTCCCTCCCTCCCTCCCTCCCTCTCTCCCTCTCTCTCTTTTTTTGACAGGGTCTTGCTCTGTCACCCAGGCTGTAGTGCAATGCTGTGATCACAACTCACTTCAGCCCCAACCTCTCCAGCTCAGGTGATTCTCCCACCTCAGCTTCCCAAGTAGCTGGGACTAGAGGTGCACATCACCATGTCTGGCTAATTTTTGTATGTTTTGTAGAGACAGCGTTTTACCATGTTACCCAGGCTGGTCTTGAACTCCTGGGCTCAAGTGATCCACCCTCCTTGGCTTCCCAAACTGCTGGGATTATAACTTTCAAAATAATAGATGTTAAGAAATGGAATGAGGAAAAGACAATAATTATGAAAGAAAGTATGACAGAGGGAAACATAATCATAGAAATGGTAGAACAAATTGGAAGTACACAATAAGATGGTTGAAGTACATCCAAACATATAATTATTGTAATAAATGTAAATGGACTAAATAGTTTTGTTAAAACACAAAGATTTCAGACTGGATTTAAAAATCTGCTATATGTCCTCCATAAGAAACTCTAATAAAACATAAGGATACAGAAAGGTGAAAGGTAGACAGATACAAGAAGTCATGGCAGGAGACACCACCAAAGAACAGCTGATATTTCTGTGCCAACAGCCAACGAAATGGACCTGTGGCCAAACCTTACTGGCTATGTACTGTGAAAGGTTCAGTTTACCAGGGGGGATATGACAATTCCAAGCTAATATATACTTAATAATTTAACTTCAAAGTATATAAATAAAAAACTGATAGAATTGCAAGGAGAAATAGGAGAAATAGACAAATCCGCATTAGTGGGAGATGTGACGACTCTCTCATAGGTAAAGCAGACAGTATTATTCAGGATATAGAAGATATTTAATAATATTGAATAATGATGTATATATAATTATTATACATATAAATATACAAACACTGCCTTGAATAACTGCAGAATTTACATTCTTTTCAAGCACTCAGAGCATTTATAAAATTTGACTGGGGCAAGGTGTGGTGGTGCATGCCTGAAATACTAGCTATATAGGAGGCTCACTAGAGCTTAGGAGTCTGAGACTGGCTTGTGCAAGATAGTGAGACCCTCATCTCTTAAAAAAAAAAAGTTAATGGGATTCTGTGCCATCAACCAGGTATTAACAGATTTCTTAGGATTGGTGTAAGATTCTCTGGTCACAAGTCCATTTCATTAGAAATCAACAATGCAAGAAACTAGAAAAGGGTACAATACAGAGAACTGAAGGAATTAGTGAAATAGAAAAGATATGAAAAATGATTGACAAAGCCAAAAAGTTGATTTTTTTTTTTTTTGGTAGTGGTAAGATCTCACCATGTTGCCCAGGCTGGTCTCAAGCCATCCACTTTCCTCAGCCTCCCAAAGTGCTGGGATTATAGGTATGAACCACTGTGCCTAGCCTAAAAAAGTTGATTCTTATAAAAGACTAATAACATTAACAAATATTTAGCAAGATTTATCAAGAATAAAAGGCATAACAAATAAGCAATTCCATGACTCTAGATACTTCGTAAATTTTACAATGTGGCCAGGTGTGGTAGCTCACGCCTGTAATCCCAACACTTTTGGGGGCCGAGGCAGGTAGATCATTTGAGGCCAGGAGTTAGAGACCAGACTAGTCAAATGGTGAAACGCTGTCTCTACTGAAAATACAAAAATTAGCTGGGCATGGTGAACCTGGGAGGCGGAAGTTGCAGTGAGCTGAGATCACGTCACTGCGCTCCAGTTTGGGCAACAGAGTGAGACTCTGTCTCAAAAAAAAAAAAAAGGTGAATATGAAATGGACAAACTGCTGGAAAAGTAAAACTCAAGAATTTAAAACCTCAATAATCCTGTAAGTAGTTAATAAATTTAGAGTTAAAAATTTCCCCCACAAAGAAAACACTAGATCCAGATGATTTTGAAGATAATTTCTGCTATTCAAGGACCAAATAATTCCAATTCTACACCAAACTTTTATGGAAAAAAGATATTTTCTCATTCATTTTCTGAGGCTGGTATAATCTGTTATAAAGCACAAGAAGTACAAGAAAGGAAAATTACAAACCAGCCTCACTCATGAACATGTGTAAAAATCTGAAACACAATATTAAACCAAATCAGTAATTAAAGAATAGTAATTAATCAGGACTGAGATGAATTTACCTCTGGAATAGAATGTTGGTTTAACATTAGAAGTCAGTTATGTAAGTCTGGGCTCAGTGGCTCACACCTGCAATCCCAGTACTTTGGGAGGCCGAGGTGGCTGGATCACTTGAGCTCAGGAATTCAAGATCACCCTGGGCAACATAGTGAAACCCCGTCTCTACCAAAAACACAAAAATTAGCCAGGTGTGGTGGTGCAGGCCTGTAGTCCCATAGCCTCAGCTGCCTGGTACAAGAATCACTTGAACCTGGGAGAGGGAGGTTGCAGTGAGCCGAGTTCATGCCATTGTACTCCAGCCTCGGTGACAGAGCAAGATTAAAAAAAAAAAAAAGTATAAATCAATCACCATATTCATATATGAAAGAAAAATATGATTACTTCGGTAGATACAGAAAACGCATTTGATATAATTCAACATAGAGTTATGATTAAGACTCTTGGGAAACTAGAAAAAGGAGGGAGTTTCTTTGATTGATACAGCATATCTACAAACTTTGTGGCAAATATATTTAACACCTCTAATCAACGAGTTCTTGGAGGTCTCACAGGTCCTAGCTACTGTAGTATGGCAAGAAGAAATAATTAACATTAAGTGGATCAGGAAGGAAGAAACGAAACTGCCATTTACAGATCATATATGTTTCCTATGTAGAAAACATAAGAAGCTACAGTCAAGTGTTAAAATGAATAAGAGGGCCGGGCGCGGTGGCTCAGGCCTGTAATCCCAGCACTTTGGGAGGCCGAGGCAGGCGAATCACGAGGTCAGGAGATCGAGAGCATCCTGGTCATGGTGAAACCCCATCTCTACTAAAATACAAAAAATTAGCCGGGCATGGTGGTGCGTGCCTATAGTCCCAGCTATTCAGGAGGCTGAGGCAGGGGGAATCACTTGAACCCGGGAGATGGAGGTTGCAGTGAGCCAAGATCGTGCTACTGCACTCTAGCCTGGCGACAGAGCAAGACTCCATCTCAAAAAAAAAAAAAAAAAAAAAAGAATAGGAGAGTTTAGCGAGTTTGCTGGATACAAAATCAATACATAAAAATTAATTGCATTTCAACATACCAAGACAAACAGAAAATGTGATTAAACTATTATTTATAATGGTGTTAAGAAAGCTCCCCCAGAGTGTTTAATCCAATTCTACCCACTCCTTCTCCTGTTCTCCTGTGGTAGGTTTAATTTTATCCTTTTCCTGGGTCCAGCTTTCTTTTTTCTTTTTGAGACAGCGTCTCACTCTATTACCCAGGCTGGAGTGCAGTGGTGCCATCTTGGCTCACCACATCAGCTTCCCAAGTAGCTGGGACTACAGGTTCGAGCCACCAATGCCAAGCTAAGTCTTGTATTTTTTTGTAGAGACAGGGTTTTGCAAAAAAACTCTCACTTTTATAAAGTTGTCAGTTTTCCCAAATTCACCTATTTATATTGAATGCAATTGAAATAAAAATCCTCACTATTTGTATGTTTATGTGTGTGTGTCAAACTTGACAAGCCAATTCTAAAGTATATGGAAAAACAAAGACCAAGAAAGTCAACACACTCTTTTTTTTTTTTTTTTTATAAAGACGGGATTTCACCATGTTGGTCAGGCTGGTCTTAAACTCCCGACCTCAGGTGATCTGCCCGCCGTGGCCTCCAAAGTGCTTGGATTACAGGCGTGAGCCACCACGTCCAGCCGAAAGTCAACACACTCTTAAAGAACTAGATGAGTAGGGAAAGGGTGGAGCTTTCCACGCCAGAGATAAAAATTATTCTAAAGCTTTAGTAATTCAGATGCTTTTGACCCCCCCGTAGATTGGTTGACCATGGACCAGCATTGAAAGTGCAGAACCAGACCCAGGCATATAAAGAAACTTGTTGTGTGATGGAAACTTGATCTATGCTGGACTTTACAACAGACAGTGTTTGGATAATTGAGAATCCATATGGAGACAAAGAAATCAGACTCCTACATCACATTTTAGATAAGAATCAATTTCAGGTGTATTAAAGGCTTAGTGTGAAAGGCAAAACTCTAGCTTTTGGAAGACAACATAGGACAGTTCCTATGATTTCAAGGCAAGGAAGGATTTCTTAAACAAGATGAACGCACAAAATAACCCACTAACTATAAGGAGAAGAATTAATAAATGTTAATTAAAATGAAGAACTTCTGTTTCTTAGAATACACCACGTAGTAAGTAAAAAGACAAGTCAGGGCCGAGCGTGATGGCCCACTCTTGTCACCCCAGCACTTTGGGAGGGTCACTTGAGGCCAGCAGTTTGTGACCAGCCTGGCCAACATGGTGAAACCCTGTCTGTACTAAAAATATAAAAATTACCTGGGTGTGGTGGTACATGCCTGCAGTCCCAGCTACTTGGGAGGCTGAGGCACAAGAATCTCTTGAACCTGGAAGATGGAGGTTGCAGTGAGCCAAGATCGAGGTTGCAGTGAGCCAAGATTGGGCCACTGCACTCCAGCCTGGGTGACAGAGTGAGACTTCATCTCAAAAAAAAAAAAAAAACAAAAAAAAAAAACCCAAAACACCAAAGTGAGAGGAGCTGCTTGCAATACATGTGATTGACTAAGGTCCTAGTGCCCAGAAGATATAAAATAACCAAAAATTGATATGAGATGTACACGCAAATCAAAAAATTGGTGAAACATGTGAAAAGGCACTTATAGCAGTAGAAATGTGAACGGGTAATTAAAAGAATAAACCAGATTATAATCAGGGGAATTCGAATTATAAATGAGATAAAACTTTACACCATCAGACTGGCAAAATCAAATATCTATCAATATCAGACGTTAACAAGAATGTAGTGTAACTGGAACTCATACATTGCTAGAGAGAATTAAATTGGTATAACCAATGTGGAAAACAACCTTGGATAAAAGATGAAGGCAAAAATAATGTATAGCCTAGCGGTCAGTGAGACAGACGCTCCTGAGCACCAGGAGACACGATTAAGAATGTTTGCAGACTACCTACCAAACTAAAGTGGTTGTTGTGTAAGAGACTGGCAAAACCAAGTGAGGATGTGAAGAAACTGGAACTCTATACGCTCTGCTGGGAATGCAAAATTGCACAGCCAGTCTGGAGAACAGTTTTATTGTTTTCTTTTTTTTTTTTGAGACAGAGTCTCACTCTGTGGCCAGGCGCCAGGCTGGAGTGTAGTGGCGTAATCTTGGCTCACTGAAACCTCCATCTCCCGGATTCAAGCAATTCTCCTGCCTCAGCCTCCCGAGTAGCTGGGACTACAGGCGCACGCCACCACGCCCAACTAATTTTTGTATTTTTAGTAGAGACAGGGTTTCACCGTGTTGGCCAGGATGGTCTCGATCTCTTGATCTCATGATCCGCCCGCCTCGGCCTCCCAAAGTGCTGGGATTACAGGCTTGAGCCACTGCGCCCAGCATGTTTTTTTTTTTTTTTTTTTTTTTTTTTTTTTTTAAGAGACAGGGTTTTGCCATGTTATCCAGGCTCATCTTGAACTTTTGGGTCCAAGTACTCTGCCCACCTCAGCCTCCCAAACTGCTAGGATAATAGGTGTGAGCCACCACACCTGGCGGTTTCATTTTTTTTTTTTCTGAACATAAATTTATCATATGACCCAGCCATTCTACTCCTAGGTATCTACCCAAGATAAATGAAAACATAGGTTCACAGAAAGACTTGCACACAAGTTTTTTTTTTTGGGATAGAGTCTTGCTGTGTCGCTCAGGCTGGAGTGAAATGGCATGATCTTGGCTCATGGCTCACTGCAACCTCGGCCTCCTGCCTCAGACTCCTGAGTAGGTGGGATTATAGGTGCCCGCCACCACACCCAGCTAATTTTTGTATTTTTAGTAGAGACAGGGTTTTGCCATGGTGACCAGGCTGGTCTCGAACTCTTGACCTGAGGTGATCCACCTGCCTCGGCCTCGCAAAATGCTGGGATTACAGGCGTAAGCCACCACACCTGGCAGCTTTCTATTAATTTTAATGACAGAGGTGGATGCTCATGACATGCATCTGTAACTATGGTATAATTCCAAAATATAATTGTTGCTATTTTAGAGACAGGGTCTTGCTCTTGTTGCCCAGGCCACAGTACAAGCTTCCACTCCTGGGCTCAAATGATAGCTCACTGCAAACTTCTACTCCTGGGTTCAAATGATCCTCCTGCTTCAGCCTTCCAAGTAGTTAGGATTACAGGCATGTACCATCATGTCCAGCTATTTTTTGTTTTTGTTTTTGTTTTTGGTAGACATGAAGTCTTGCTATGTTTCCCAGGCTGGTCTCAAACTCCTGGGCTCAAGTGATCTTCCTGCTTTGGCCTCCCAAGGTGCTTTTGGAGGCTAAAGCAGGAGGATTTGGGAGGCCAAAGCAGGAGGATGACATTAAGCTACTATGCCTGGCCTAATTCCAACATATTAACAATGATTTTTCCTGGGCTGTGGGGTTATAGAAGATCCCTGCCCCTTCCTCCCCCGCCCTTCTTCTAGTGTAGTGGTCTAGAGCTAGGCCTTGGGGTCAAAACCAACTCCATTTTCAAAGCCGGTGGAGGCCAGTTGAGTCTTTCTCACTCTGCATCTCTGACACAGACCCTCCTGCCTCCCCCGCTTGCTTATAAGGACCCTCATGATTACACAGGGCTTTCCTGGATAATCCAGGATCATCTCCCTATTTTAAGATCAGTGGGCTAGCAACCTTAATCTCATCTCCAGCTTTAATTCCCCTTTGCCATGTAAGGTAACACACAGGTTTGGGTGACCGTTATTCTGTCTACTGCACTAGCTGTGTGACCTGGGAGGAGTCATTTCCTGGAACCTCAGTTTCTTCATTCGTGACAGGGTTTCTCAACCCCAGCACCATTGGTGTTTTGGGCTGGATGATTCTTGGTTGTGGGGCTGAGCTGTGGACTGTAGGAGGCTTAGCAGCATCCCCCAGGCTTTCTCCTTTAGATGCCAGTAGTAACTGCCCTGCCCACTGCCATGTGGCAACCAAACGCATCTTCAGATTTTACCATCTGTCCCTTGGAGGCAAATTACCCCTGTTTAAGAACTGATCTGTGAAGTAGCTGTAGTTCTCAGCTCCTGGTGTGGTTGTACAGAAGATGAGACAAGACGGTGTATGGAAAAGGTCTAACACAGAGACGCTGCACAGCAAGGTGCCCCCAAACGACATCACTTGTGTTTCACTTGTCCGAATGCACGTTACTTTCGTAGTCATTAAAACTAAAGTTACGGCCAGGTGCGGCGGCTCGCGCCTGTAATCACAGCACTTTGGAAGGCTGAGGCAGATGGATCACTTGGAATCAAGAGTTCAAGGCCATCCTGGTCAACCTGGTGAAACCCCATCTCTACTAAAAATACAAAAGTTAGCTGGGTGTGATGGTACACGCCTGTAGTTACAGCTACTTGGGAGGCTGAGGCAGGAGAATTGCTCGAACCCGGGAGGTGGAGGTTGCAGTGAGCCGAGATCGTGCCACTGCCCTCCAGCCTGGGTGACAGAGTGAGACTCCATTTCAAAAAAGAAAAAAAACCTCCAAAAACTAAAGTTATTAAAAATCAACTCTTAGTGGTTGGGTGGTAGATTTGAAGAGTGAATACCGTCAAAGGCAGCCAGGCATGGGGGTACGCATCTGTAGTCCTACCTACTTGGAGGCTGAGGCAGGAGGATCAGTTGAGCCTAGGAGTTTGAGGCCACCCCAGGCAACATAATGAGACCTTGTCTCCCTCTAAAAAAAAAGAAAAAAGAAAAAAATATCCTCAGAGGCAAAGGGTGCCTTTTTAATGGGAACACTAAAAATAAATTTTAATTATTCGAATGGTGGATTAATTCCTATTATAAAAAATTCAAACATTCTAGACAAGGATAATATTTTTCTTTATCTCCTTGACTCCCACCTTCTGTCATTTCCTCCCTGGAGGTGACCCTGGAGTGTAAATGCCATGAAGGCAGATACTTCACTTGTACTTTTTATCACTTTATCTCCAGAGGCGGGAGTAGTGCCAGGCACACAGTAAAATGAATGAGTTTAGTGAGTATTCTTCAGTTCTCTAAAAAAAATTGCTATATAAATCTTAGCGATTGTTATTATAATCCAGTTCCATATGGTCTGGATATAATAGCCATATTTACTATGCCATATGCCATATGGTCAAGTTACTTAACCTCACAGAAGCTTAAGTGGAGTTAACAATACTACTGCCTGGGGTGGTTGTGAGGAATTCCAGGCTTTTTGCCATGCATTTATACACACACACACACACACACACACACACACACACACACACACTTTTCAATTTGGTGTATCTGTGATCCCGTATATTCTGCAGTTTCCTTTTATCATTTACTATGTCCTAGAATCTTTCCAAGTCGGTATATATACACTGCCACCTCATTCTTTTTTCTGCTATGAGGATGAATCATGGTTTACTTAAGAGATGTTAGCAAACTCCCTGGCCTCTCCTCCCGGGACCTGGCAGGAGCTCAGCCAGCAAATCTCTCTTGCTAAATCTCTGTCTGGTTGAGTAAGGGGCTCTGCAGGCTGGAGGAGCCTGTCGATATTTTAGTTTTCATCAACTGTGCAAATCTGTGAGTCTTTTTGGTTTGAGTGTGTCGGTCTTGTCTGGAAATCTACCCTGAGACTAATTTTAGCCTGATAGGCCAGGGCTCCGCCGTTCTGTGGTCCAGCTGGTTGTCTGCAGGTGCGGCCTCCAGCGGACGATCATGAGGTCTTTAACATGTGCCTGGGCTCTGGGGAGACCTGTCTCGCAGGCTGTTCTGAACTGTGAAGTAGGGTTGCAGGTCTCCTGGGATGAGCTCCAGCTAAGAGGTAAGGGACTGGAGGGGGGATTTCTGGGTCCTTTTCCAATTCTGCTCAGAATTCTCTATGGTGATGCATGAACACTGATAGGACATTTACAGTCTGGCCTCAGCCTCTGCCTCAGCTCCTCAGAAGCTGCAAACATTCACACCTCTGTACCTGTGCACAAGCCATTTCCTCTGCCAGGAATACCCTTCCCTTTTTTTGTTGAGGAGTCTCACTCACTCTGTCGCCCAGGCTGGAGTGCAGTGGTGTCGTCTCGGCTCACTGCAGCCTCCGCCTCCCAGGTTCAAGTAATTTTCCTGCCTCAGCCTCCCAAGTAGCTGGGATTACCGGTGTCCTTCCTTCTTTTTGGTCTTCAAGGCCCAGCTCCAATATTCCTTCTTTAGGAAAGCTTTCTCCTTTCCCATGCAGCAGCGCTGGTCATTTTGTCCTCAGAGACCCCAGGGACTTTGTACTTGCTACCTCCTGGCCACAAGGCAGGACAGACTGTTGCCACCTGTCTGTTCCCCTCACTGATGGGGGCTTCTGGGAAGAGGGACCCTCAGTGTCCTACTGGTACCTGGCACATCATGGGACTTTGCAAATATCTGTTGGGTGAGAGAAGCTCAGTGACTGCAGAATAATGCATTGAGTGCCCTGGAGAAGGATCCGAGATCACGTGATCGGAAACAAGGGCTGTTTGCCAGGGGCCATGCCTAGCTGGCTCTGCTCAGGACGCGTCTAGTCATCCTCTAAGTGGTCCTTACAGGCTGGAAAGGGAAGCCCAGTGTCAGAGATGTGACTTCAACTCAGCTGAAGTCTCTCTCAAATTTCTAGAAAAAGATTAACAGAAGATGCTAATTATTAGGTTGGTGCAAAAGTGATTGTGGTTTTTGCCATTACTTTTCTTGGCAAAAACTGCAACTACTTGTGCACCAACCTGATATTTCAATGATAGTAATTATGCATGTATCTAAAAGACAAAGCATCTTGAAGCACTCTCCTTGTTGAAAGTCATGTTTGGATGAACAGAATAATGGTCCCCTTTCTAGGAATCTGCCCCTCAGAAGCTCAGCCATCTAGGAAGAGACTGAGGGGTTGGCAGTGAGTAAAAGGCTTTGGGTAACTCTCTCATGTTCTACTGAGTATTTTTGCTATACAGAAGAGTCAGCTCCTTTCTAGGAACCCATGAACTCTTTATGTACATTTGTAACATGCTCTTTGATGACTCATGGTAAGCTCAGGCCATTGAGTTGGTGGTGATAGAGGAGGCGGTGATACTCAGCCACTTCTATGGACAGTACTGTGGGATGGCAGAATATAGTCATTTGGTAATGTCAATTCTGAGTTATTGGAAACATGTTAAATTTCATTTACTCTGTTTAAAAAGACAGGAAATGCCTAATACATTTAGTTTAGAAAATGATTAGCACACCTGGCCAGGTGCGGTGGCTCATGTCTGTAATCCCAGCACTTTGGGAGGCTGAGGCAGGTGGATCACCTGAGGTCGAGAGTTCGAGACCAGCCTGACCAACATGGTGAAACCCTGTCTCTACTAAAAATACAAAAATTAGCCGGGCATTATATGCATACCTGTAATCCCAGCTACTTGGGAGGCTGAGGCAGGAGAATTGCTTGAACCCAGGAGGCAGAGGCTGCAGTGAGCCAAGATCTCGCCATTGCATTCCAGCCTGGGTGACAGAGTGAGACTCTGTATCAAAAAAACAAACAACAACAACAAAAACGAAAAGAAATGATTAGCACACCTGGCTGGGCATGGTGGCTCACACCTGTAATCCCAGCACTTTGGGAGGCTGAGGTGGGTGGATCACCGGAGGCCAGGAGTTTGAGACTGGCCTGGCCAACATGGTGAAACCCCATCTCTACTAAAAATACAAAAATTGGCCAGGCATGGTGGAATGTGTCCATAGTCCCAGCTACTTGGGAGGCCGAGACACGAGAATTGCTTGAGCCTGGAGGCAGAGGTTGCAGTGAGCCAAGATTGTGCCACTGCAATCCAGCCTGGGTGACAGAGTAAGATTCTGTTTCAAAAAAAAAAGAAAATGATGAGCACACTAGTTGGTGTTTTGAGTGTCTGTGATGTGGTTACATTCACTTAGGTGGTATCTCTCTTTCTCTAGCACCACCAGGTAAATAATAAAAATGGTGGGTAGCCAGGCATAGTGGTGCATGGCTGTAGTCCCAGCTTCTGGGGAGGCTTACGTGGGAGATTCTTTGAGCCCAGGAGTTGGAGGCCAGCCTGAGTAACACAGGAAGACCCTGTTTCTAAAAAACCAAAAAACCATAAGTAACCTACCTAGCAGTATGCTAAGAGCTCTCCCCTGGCTCCTCATTTAAATTCCATTAACCCAGGAAGGAAGGTATCTTGAGTAATCCCATTTTATAGCTGTGGAGGCTGAGTTTAACAGAGGGAATGCAACACACTCAGGGTCACACAGCCACAAGAGCTGGATGGGAATTTGAACCCAGGCTAACAGATTCCAAAGCTCTCTGACTGCTAAGGTTTTCCTCTCCTTTCAGCAGACTGCAGGCTGGTGGGCATGTCTGCAGCCTGGTGGGTGTCTCCAGCTGTCCTTTTTTTTTTTTCTTTTGAGATGGAGTCTAGCTCTGTCGCCAGGCTGAGGTGCAGTGGCAAGATCTCGGCTCACTGCAACCTCTGACTTCCGATTTCAAGCAATTCTCCTGCCTCAGCCTCCCGAGTAGCTGGGACTACAGGCACACGGCACCACGCCCAGCTAATTTTTGTATTTTTAGTAGAGACGGGGTTTCACCATGTTGGCCAGGATGGGCTCGATCTCTTGACCTCGTGATCTGCCCGCCTCGGGCTCCCAAAGTGCTGAGATTACAGACGTGAGCCACCGCCCCCAGCCTCCAGCTGTCCTTTAACTTCTCCATTTCCCCTAGTTCCTTGGGAAGGTTCAGGGTGGTGGGGTTGCCTTTCAGGATCCTTTTCATCCTCAGGGCCCCTGTGCCCACTGCTGTGACATTTGGTGATGAGCAGCTCCCTTCCTGGAGCCAAAGAGCCTTCATTGTCTGGCCACAGGGAAAGCAGGCTACATGTGTCCCCTGACTGCCTGGACATGCCTGGGGGGCTGTACCTGTGGCCTGTGGTTGAACCAGCCACGCCTTGTCTCTTGGCCAGATGTAACGTCCAGACTCATCTTTCTGTGTAGTAACTGGACACAGCTGGAGGGCAGAAGGTGATAGCTCCTGGGAAGTGGGATCCAGGGTCCTGGCTCAGCAGTCACGGTGGCTGCTCTAAAGGCTGCCCGAGGCTGAAGGCTGCATGAGTCCTAGGATCTGTTGGGGAGGCTGAAGGCGTGTCACACCACCTGCTCCTAGCTGCTGCCTGCAGCTGGAGGCCACAGGCCCCCCATGTTGAGCAAGTGTCACCTTCAAAGGGAGGTCACCATGCAGCAGCATCGTGGCTGGAAAGGATCAGAGTGAGTGAGAGCCAGGTTCCTTGTTTCTGATCCACCAGTGACCTGCTACGCAGAAACGGCAAGTTATTTCTCTCCTCTGGATCTCAGATTCCTCACCCTTAAATCAAAGGGCAGGCAGTGGCATGGAACCATGCTGACACCTATCACTGTTTGTCGAGACCAGGACACAGTCTGAGCCCCGCTTCTTCTTCTCATTGTTAAATGAAACAGTTGGTATATATCTTTGCTTCTATATATCTTGTTTAAAAAATATAGAGATATATAAGAAAATGTACGTAAAAGTGTAGAAAGATATATATGAAATTGCTAACAGTGGTCTTCAGGTGGTAGAATTATGGGTAGCTTTTTTTCATAGTTATGCGTTTGCTTTTTTTTTTTTTTTTTTTGAGTCAGAGTCTCACTGTGTCACCCAGGCCAGAGTGCAGTGGTGTGATCTCTGCTCACTTCAGCCTCCACCTCCCAGTTTCAAGCAATTCTGCCTCAGCCTCCAAAGTAGCTGGGATTACAGGTGTGTGCCATCACACCAAGCTAATTTTTGTGTATTTATTAGAGATGGGGTTTCACCATGTTGTCCAGGCTGGTGTTGAACTCCTGACCTCCAGTGATCCACCTGCCTTGGCCTCCCAAAGTGCTGGGATTACAGGTGTCAGCCACCATACCTGGCCTGTTTTTTTTTTTTCTTTTAATACAAAAAGTTTGAATGCAGGATGTTAGGTTCTAAATCCTGAGCTCTGTCTCATCGTTGCTGCTGCCTTCGCCCCGTGGTCGCCCGGCAGCGATTGCCTCCCTTGTCTCTGGAGACTGCAGCCAGCTCACTGCAGGCACTGAGCTCTCCTGCCAGAAAGATCTCAGTAGCTGCACCTGCCCATGTGGCCGCCTCCTTCCTCATGATTGCAGTATTGCACACCTGAGCATGCTTTCAGCTAGGATTTGGTGGTGCCAATCTCCATTTTTAAGTTGCCTAACTTGAAGTCAGCATGCTATCTGCTTCCTCATCTGTCATCATTGCACCTGCTGCCCCATCCCCAGAATCAAGCGGTGGACAGCCCAGGAGAGGTGAGAGGTGAGAGCTGGAGCAGATGAGGCCAGGGAGTGGGGCTCTGCGCTTCCTCCGCCTGCTTCTCCCTCTCCGGCCATTCCCTGGCATCACTCCTGTCCCACGCCTGTTTGCTCTGCCTCCTCACTGTCCCCTAGTAGATTGTGTTCAGCCATCAAGGCCAGTTCACATGCCATCTCAAGCCTTCGGTGGTCGAAGCAGCCTTCATGCACTCCTTTCTCTGGCTTTCTCTACACAACCCCTCCCTCATGCCCCGGTATGAGCTGTGACCGGTAGGGTTGTCGGTCACAGCTCTGCTCCTGCCACAGGTGAGCAGATGACACAGACTGACCAGTCTGAAGATCCTGTCTCCCTGGTCACAAAGATTGGTTCAGGCATGGGCATGTGAGCTACACAGGGCAAGCCAGACCCTTCCCTGGGAATGATGTTCGTTTTGCTGTCACTGCTCCCGTGGGATATGATGACTCTGTGACTGCAGTGGTCATCTTCCCTCCACAGGAAGAGCATCTTCCTGCAGAAGTAAACCACTTTCAGAGCCCTAATGACGTCATTGCTTCAGCCCCTGGATCCAGCCAGGCCTGAGGCAGGGTAACCCTGGACTTCTCAGTGAGGTGAGTCAGTATTCCTGTTTGTTTGAGCTGATTTGATATAGGATTCTGTTCCGTGAGTCTGAAGGAAACTTGAGTGGCACAACTTCCCTGACTCCTCACAGTCCTCTTGTGCTCGAGTTAGTAACTCATGAGTCTACTTCTGTGTGACACTCTTGTTCCTTGCTGCCGCCTTCCTCAGCAGGACTCCCTGCTCCTCTTCGGGCCCACAGCTCTGACACCATAGGGGGTAGTTAGTGAAGGGTGACTGAGTGAACCAGAGGAGACATGCGTGGCTATAGCCACCGTGAGACCCTTTCTGCAGCTGCTGACACTTCTGCTCAAGGACAGGCTGGGTCTTAACTTATCTGCAAGGAGGCTTTTTTTTTTTTTTTTTTTTTTAAACAGGCTGGGTGTGGTGGCTCACACCTTTGGGAGGCCAAGGCAGGCTGATTACATGAGGTCAGGAGCCAGCCTGGCCAATGTGGTGAAAACCTGTCTCTATTAAAAACACAAAAATCAGCTGGGCATTGTGGCGCACCCCTGTAATCCCAGCTACTTGTGAGGCTGAGGCAATTAGAATTGCTTGAACCCAGGAGGTGAAGATCATGCTACTGCACTTCAGCCTGAGCGACAGAGTGAGACTCTCTCAAAAAAAAAAAAAAAAAAAAAGCAAAAACCAACCCTCCCAACCCAAAACCAAACACACAGACACACAGACACACACACACACACACACACACACACACACACACACACACACATCTAGCACTACCAGCCGGCATTCCTACTTTAGGAATGAGGCTGGGCTTGAGCAGTGCCTTGGAGATCGGCTTCTTACCTGCCGCAGCTTAGAGCACAGACAAAGCTGATTCTGGACAAATGAGAAAGCCCAAAGCACTGGCACCTACTGGCATTCAGGGCATGTCTTGGCCTCCTGGAGGGCAGCCAGGAGCTGGCCAGGAGGCCTGAGGCAGGTCTGCCAGTAGAAATGGGGCAGTGTCATGGACGGGTTTGTTTGGAAAGGAATCTTGACCATGTACAAAAGTTCAGATTTATTTCGTGTGATGCAATCACAGGACATAGGCACTGTTTTCGGTGTAGCTGCAAGAATACAGGTTTTCTGTTTTTAAAAATGGAATCAAATGATCAGCAGGTTTCCAGGTCTGCAACTTGTAGAAAGCTTGGCAGACAGTCGACGAAATGTTTTCCTTTAATAAATTAGAAAGTGTTGGCTTTTTTCCTCTAGCTAATCTTTCATAATAAATTGGATCATAGTAGGCAGGATTAAAAAAATAATTCTTCCTTGAAACCTTACATCTGCTGGTCTCAAATTGCCAGAAAAGTCCCTTAATAAATATAAAATGGATGAAGGTACAATGTTAATTCTACAATTTGCCTATATTTTATTTGGATTTGTGGAAGTCACCCTCTCTTCCTTACACTGGCCTCCAAGTTAATTCCATGATTCTGAATTAGGTATTTAGTAAGCCCACATATGCTGGTTTTAGCAGAAGTATGGCCAGTAGGGAAAGCAAATCCATGTCTAAAGATTCTATTCCAATTAGAAAAGTTTTGTTCCTCCCACAATTGAAATGATATAATGTAATCAGCTTGCCATAGGATCACTGGCTGGTTCCCTTGGGGAATGGTGACATATCTGTAGCCAGGTGGGCCTTAAGGAGATGTTCTTGGGTGACTTCAGGTGCTGGGGGCTTACTTGAAGAATGCTCAGGGATAGAAGTCTGCCCCCATCCCCTGCAGGGAAGAAAAGGATGCTGGAAGCCTGGTTTTCACATCCTCTGAGCAGCCCTGCCACTGCTCCTGCTCCTGCCTTTGACCAGGCCCCTCTCACCTAATCTGTTTCTGGCTTCCACCACTCCAGGACAGCTAAGGACTTGACAGACACCATTAACCACCATCCCTAGAGAGGCTGACATCAGAGCTGCATCTTGGGTCTGACTGCGGAGGTTCTGCTGTCATTACCTGACTTCACTTCCTTTCCCCTCTCTCTGCTTTTCCCCCTGCCACGCTTTTACATCAACATTTGAGAAATGATCTGGAAAAAAACCAAAACCAAAAACAAACAAACAAACATGTTGCTGAGCCCATGTAGAACCTCTATCCATGATGCCATGGCCACTTTGCCTGGTGCTGGTTCAGAGCCAGTGTTTAGTAATCCTTCCAAAGTCTAGTTATTTCCTCTTCTCCAGTGCAAAGTAACCTGGCCTGTGGTTGCAGGTCACATTGAGAAGGTTATTTGGAACGTGGCCGAGTTCTTTCTCAAGCGGACAGGGTAGATTGTATTATCCAAACATGGCTGCGTTAAATGTAGCCCATCTCACATGCTCCAGTTATGATGGGATGTTGAGACTTCTTCATTGAGACTCCTCCATTGTAGGATCTATGTCTCTTTATTGAAATATGAGCTGTCGGTTCTAAAAAACAGAACATAGAAGAAGTAATGCTGCTTCGTATCTGAAACTAGGTACTAAAAGGTGATTTAGATTTAGTGTTCTTTTTTTTTTGAGACAAAGTCTCACTCTTGTGCCCCAGGCTGGAGTGCAATAGCACGATCTTGGCTCTCTGCAACATCTGCCTCCTGGGTTCAAGCCATTCTCCTGCCTCAGCCTCCCAAGGAGCTGGGATTATAGGCTCCTGCCACCACCCTGGCTAATTTTTGCATTTTTAGTAGAGATGGGGTTTCACCATGTTGGCCAGGCTGGTCTTGAACTCCTGACCTCAGGTGATCCGCCTACCTCGGCCTCCCAAAGTGCTAAGATTACAGGCATGAGCCACTGCACTCAGCCTAGATTTAGTTTTCATATGGTATGTTCTCTCTCTTTCTTTGTCTCTCTCTCTCTCTTCCCTTTTCCCTATTGTGCCCTGGGAATCCTGAGCTAACATAAGAAGTCTGGCTATGCTAACGCTGCCATCCTGGACAGACTGCAAGTGAAGGCCACATAAAAACAGAGAGAGGTAGTGGATGGGTCCCAGCTATCCTAGTCCCCAGCTCTTTGAGTCCTTTAAGCTTCAACCACCAGACATCTGGATGAGCTTTCAGATAATCCCAACCTGGGTTGTTCCCCGCTGAGGCCAAGTAGCATGGAGATGAGTTGTTCCCTCGATGCCCTGCCCCAAATGTGG
This sequence comes from Ateles fusciceps, assembly GCA_036589455.1. Lineage (NCBI taxonomy): Eukaryota > Metazoa > Chordata > Mammalia > Primates > Atelidae > Ateles > Ateles fusciceps. Next base: position 23,347,305 of record JAZHEH010000091.1, on the reverse strand, counting down.
ATTTATAAGCAGAAAATATGGTGTTTTTTTTTTTTTTCCCAAGATGCTGTTAAAAAAATGGTGTTGTTTTAAGCCACTAAATTCTGATGTAGTTTATGACACTGCATTATTTATAGAGGCTTTGGGCCTCTGGACTGGCTCAAGTCTGGGAATTGTTGATGTCGGTTCAGAGCCAGTGTTTAATAATTTCTAAAACGTCTAGTTATTTCCTCTTCTTCCGTGCACGGTAACCTGGCTGATGGCTGCAGGTCACGTTGGGAAAGGTATATTGGCAGTGTAGCTGAGTTCTTAAGTGACGTGGTAGATTGTATTATCCAAACATACTGCGTTAAATGTAATCCATTTCACATGCTCTAGTTATGATGTGATATCGAGACTCCTTCATCAAGACGTAGAGTCTATGTCTACGTGGACTCTTTGACTTTGACTATTGTGCTAATTCAAGTCAAACTTCTGATCTGGAGCTTTTGTGTTTATATAAACCTGGTGAGTAGTAGGTTGCACATTTCTTTCAGTTCTAGGGAGACCACGATCTTTCAGCCTATGACATGATGTAGTCTTGTCAAACCATTAGCACTTTGGTTCTGTTGCTCATTATGGAAACCATGCCAGCCTGGCCTCTTGGGGTTCTGTGCCATCCCTGGGCTTCTGCTTCCCTGGATTTCATTTTTCCAGTTGAATTCAGGGAACCCAGTTTGACATCGTTATCATTCCTGGTCTACTGAAAATAACCGCTTGGAGATCTTCAAGGGTGTGGTGTAACCCCTCCAAAGCATTTCTCAAAGTAATGTTTTATTTATTTTTATAAAAGCATCCTCTGGATGCTTCCAGGGGGATGCAGTTAGAGGGCAGGTGAGAAGTCTCACACTGTAAACTCACTCCAGTATTCCAGTACCCTGAGCCTTTGGATGTAGTCCTCTACGGTACACAAAGGAAGTTTTATTTCCTCAACCTCATTTGATATAGACACATTTGGGTCGATGATTTAAGATCCAAGAACCAAGTCAATAAGAACTGGAAGCCTTCTGTTTATGACACCTTTCAATATAGAGTGAGTTAAGGTCTGTGATAGAGGACTTCCCACGCTGAGATGTTAATGTAAAATATAGGCCCTCTGGCACCCTTTGCAGAATCATATGTAAGACTGTCAACAGCAATTCTTTCACAGTTCAGGGCCCAGGGACTGCTGAAGATGAGCTCAGAGTCCAGAATCACAAGGAACATGAAGAATCACCGTGAGGAAGAGATCAGATGCAGGATGAGGATTCTAAGAACCTGGGCCATTTGAATTTACTAAAGAGAGAGAAAAAAACATGAAAAGAAACAATAAAGAAAGAACAGGGTACCATAATAAAAGAAAAAACAGATTTGTAAAAGAACCAAATTTAATTTATAGAAAAAAACAGTCATTGAAATGAAGACATTCACTCTTCTGTAAGAGATAGGTTCAGACAAACAAGGAAATGAAGACACTCAGTAGATAGGTTAAATAGCAGGTTAGACACAGAGGAAATTAGTGATAAGAGCCTGTCAAATGCAACACATAAAGAGGATAATATAAAAGAGAAGTTAACAGATATGGAAGATACAATGAGAAAGTCCAACATGCATCTAATAGGTATTCCTGGAAGCATAGCATGCAGTGACTCAGGAAGAAGTAATATTTTATTTATTTTTATTTTATTTTTGAGACAGAGTCTTGTTCTGTTGCCTAGGCTGGAGTGCAGTGGTGTGATCTCAGCTCACTGCAACCTCTGCCTCCCAGGTTCAAGTGATTCTCCTGGCTAAGCTTCCCAAGTAGCTGAGATTAAAGGCACGAGCCACCACATCTGGCTAATTTTTGTATTTTTAACAGAGACGCGGTTTCACCGTATTGGCCAGGCTGGTCTTGAACTCCTAACGTCAAGTGATCTGCCCACCTCAACCTCCCAAAGTGCTGGGATTACAGGTGTGAATCACTGTGCCAGGCAGAGAAATTTTACATATATATATATATGTAGGCATTGACCTCTAATCAACACCTTGCAGAGAAATAATATTTAAAGAGATCATGGCTGAGAGTTTTCTAGAATTGATGAAACATATGAATTTTCATATTGAAAGTGGAGAAAGGGGAGTGTTTTACCTCTGAAAGTAAATCTATACGTATATACATGGAGTAAAATTGCAGAAAACCAAAAACAATGACAAACCTTAAAAGCAAACAGACACAAATAAATTACCTACAAAATAACAATGGTCTGGCTGACAGCAGACTTAGTAACAATAGAGGCCGGAAGACAATGGAACTAGATGATAAAGATGTCACTGCAAATAACTGTTATTCAGAAACTCTGTAGCCATCTACAAGTGAGGGTGAAAAAAAAGACGTGTTCAAACAAAGTCCAAGAGACTCTAGCACTCACAGATGTAAGTATTTGAAGTCAAAAAATTGGTCGGGTGCAGTAGCTTACACCTGTAATCCTAGCAGTTTGGTAGGCCAAGGCAGGCAGATCACTTGAGGTCAGGAGTTCGAGACTAGCCTGGCTAACATGGTGAAACTCCATTTCTACTAAAAATACAAAAAATTAGCCAGGCATGGTGGCATGTGCCTGTAATCCCAGATACTCAGGAGAATCACTTGAACCCGGGAGGTGGAGGTTGCAGTGAGCTGAGATTGCACCATTGCACTCCAGCTTGGGCAACGAGAGCAAAGCTCCATCTCAAAAAAAGGTATTTGATGTCAGTAGGAAAAGAGTCTTTTAAAAATGCCAAATTCAGGACAAAGAGCTATTGTTGGAAGAACCAACAACAAACCCTGATTAACCCAATAGAAATCAGAAAAGGAGAAAAAAGAAGCAAAATAAAATAAAATAAAGCACAGTAAAAAGAAAACACAAAATAGGATACTGGAAGGAAATCTGAATTCTTCAGTTATCACAGTACATGTAAATGGATTGTGTTTACTACTTAAAAAACAAAAATTCCCAGACTGGATTAAAACCACTATCAGTGCACACCTGTGGTCTCAGTTACTTGGGAGGCAAAGGCAGGAGAATGCCTTGAGCTCAGGAAATCAAGGCTGCAGTGAGTCGTGATCATGCTACTCCACTCCCTGACAGTGAGACTCTGTCTCAAAAAAACCAACAAAACCCCCAAAACACCACCTCTGCCAACACTAACACCACCACCCTCGCCACCGACTCCGATCCGGCTTTGTGCTATTAACAGTGGGGCATCTGGAAGACAAGGGAACTGAAAGGTTGAAAGAAATGGAAAAAGCATACCCAGCAACTTCTGACCAAAAGAAAGCCAATGTAGCAATATTATCAGACACAATTCATGAGAAAGAGGCCTTACATCATGTAAAAGGAAGAGTTCACCAGGAAGACACACCTGGACTTGGATCTCTCCCCCTCATTTGTTTCAAATATTTATAAGAAATAGACAATTAGAAGAAGAAATGGAAAAATCTGCAGTCTTAGTGGGAGATTTTAACATGGTCTTTTAGAAAATGAGAGCGGTAGTAGGGAAACAAATTAGCACAGATACAGAAGTTTTAAAAACCATCTTTATCAACCTCAGTAGGATACATACGTAGAGAACCCTAGCCATGTATTTATCATTTACATATATATATATTTTCAATATATATGGAAATTTTAAAAAATTGATTGTTTACTAGCTCAAAGCAAGTCTCAATACATACCGAAGGACTACCGTATACATACAGACCAGTCTTAAACCACAATCAAATAAAACAACAAATCAATCAATAGCAAAAAGTTAGCCAAAAAGAAGAATGATTATGCTTGGGACTTCTCAACCACACTCACAGCAGGGACATAGGGCATGGACCCCAGACTGGCAGTCACCGCTGTGGGCAGGGGGTACTCTATTTTTCCTGGGGCAAACCACCCCTTCCTGGGCAAGTGAGAGGATCCAAGGATGGAAAGTGTGTTATAAGCGTGACTTAGCTGGTGTCCTTGAGGCTGGTTCCAGTAGCATCAGCACCTGAGTGCTGACAAAGTGGAGATGTCACTTCTGGGCTCTTACGCTTGGCCTTTTCCCTTAACTCCCTGCAGACTCCAGATTCCCTTCTGGATGGAAACCCATCTTCAGGCTAGAAGCAGCCTCCACCCTGAGTGCTATAGGGACGGCTTGTTTTGACCTTTGCTTCTCTGTGGCCTGGACCCCCACTGGGCCTTACGGGGTGGGTGCTGAGGGAACATCTTACTCTATGGTGGCTTTAGGGCAGCTTTGGGTTTGGCCATTTGGTTTGGTCCAATGCTGGACCCCCAGGCAGAGGAAGAGAGGCAGTTTGTCAAATGGAGAACAGACTGAGATTCAAGCAACCTGACTTCTGGTCTCAGCCCCTCCCTAAGATGCTCCATGCCCTCAAAGAAGTCACCACTGCCACATGCCCCAGTGCATATCCTTTACCAAGCTGCTCAGTACCTCAGAGTCAAGTTAGGACTCTGGGGGCCTTATCCAGGACTCTGGGTTACCAGGACAGAAACCCATCTCAGACTGGCTTCCGCAAAAAAGGAATTAATTGGCTAATGAAACTGGGAAGCCCAAGAATGGCACTGGATTCAGTCTGGCAGGATCCAGAGCCTCAAACAAGCCCATTATTAGGACTTTGTCCCTCTCTCCATCTGTCAGCACTGCCATTCTCTGAGCTGGCTTCCGCCTGAGGCTCATACTCTCCACTCTTAGCAAGGATGGCATCTGCAGATCCAGGCTTCCATCCAATCAGCTTTGAGGCCCTAGTGTAGACCCAGGCTTCCATCCAATCAGCTATGGAACCTCAGTGCAGATCTAGGCTTCTATCCCATCAGCTTTGGGTCCCCAGTACAGATCCTGGCTTCCATCCAATCAGCTTTTGAGCCCCAGTGGAAAGATGATGTCTCTTCTCTGACAGTTTTAGCAAACATCCCAGGGTCAAATTTCATTGGCCTGACAGGTCATGTACCTATCCCTGAACCAATCACTGTGGCTGAGGATTGGAACCCTCCGACTGTCCAGGGCATGGGCATGGTCATGAGCTCCTCCCAGGAGTGGAGGGAAGCAGTTTCTCAAGAAGTACAGGATATTAGAGAAGCGGCAGGCAGCAGCCTGGGGCAGGGCAGGTGCTTCCTGGGCATCTGACCTGAATGCAGAATAAATTTGAATCCTAAATTGCTTACACTTTGGAGGAGGCACATAAGTACACAATGAATTATAATACCAGGCAAGTCATTTCAAAGCCTGTAATAGTAGCTCACATAATGTACTGTTGAAACCCAAAGAAAGCAATGATTAACTGCTCCGGGGGTGTCAGGGAGGGCTTATCAAAGGAGGTGACATGTCTTCTGGCTTGCATCTCTCTCTTTACTTTCTGCCTGCACTCATGGGTGGCCAAGACCTGTGGGTGACTCAGGGCTGAGCCTGGGAGCAGGACCTCAGCCTCCACTTCACCGGAGGAAAAATGTCAAGAATTGGCTGCAGCAGCTGTGAATCTGATTATTGGGAAGTGAATGGCTTCTAAGGACTCCTGGAGGAGCCTGGCTTTGCACATCTAAATATAGAAATTTAATAACCATACTTGATATAACTCTTTATCTCTATCTGCACCACTCCAGAGAGAAAATTAGTCTTGGTATTTGCAATTTTACAGACATTAGGGGGCTGGTGCCAAAACCTTGGTTCCTGAGTTTAAGGGTCTGAAGTGACAGACGATGCTTCCTTGTTTGATCGATGGTTGACAGAACCATAGAATGTGAGAGTTGGGAGGCTTAGGTGGGATTCAGATCAGGGATCGTCACATGGGGTCTATAGGCTCCTAAATCATGGGTAAAATTGTGCTTCCGTGTGTTTGTGTGTGTATGTCTTTGTGTGTGTGCTCATGTTCCCTAGAAAGTGTGTTCATTGCTTTCATCAGACTCACAAAGGGATTTGTGACCTTCAAAACACTAAGAATCTAGAGCTGGGGCCAAGCCCCTCAACTGGGGGTGGAGATAAATGGACCCTGAGGAGAAGGCATGCCCAAGAGAGCCCCTCAGGTCATTGTTCAAGGTGGTGCTGAACCTCAGGTGTCCAGATTCTGGCCTAGGGAGGTCTCCCATTAAGCCAGGGGTTCCCTAGCCTGATTAAGCATCAGAACCCCCTGGGGGACTAGCCAGCCACCTGATTTCCTGGGCTAACTCTAGATCTGCTGAATCAGGGAATGGGTGAGCCCCAGGATCCTGTATGGCTAACAAGCTCCCTGGGTGGTTCTAATGTTGGTCACCAGAACTGGTGCTGGGACAAAGATCTGAGTCCATCATTCAAGGAGAACATGCTCCAAATGAGTGGAGGATAAAGGAACCCTCTTCAACAGGGATGAGTAAGTAGGTATTGTGAAAAGAAAGTAAATCTTGGGACCCGAAATCACCGAAGCCAAGGGAATAGTCAAGCTGAGTACAACGTTAGGCAAACCTGCCTCCTATTTATTCCTAAATCAAATGGCTATAAAAATAAAAAAGCTACATACTGGCCAGCCATGTTGGCTCACACCTGTAATCCCAGCACGTTGGGAGGCCAAGGTGGGTGGATCACAAGGTCTGGAGTTCGAGACCAGCCTGGCCAATATGGTGGAACCCCCATTTCTACTAAAAATGCAAAAGTTAGCTGGGCGTGGTGGTGGGCACCTGTAGTCCCAGATAGTTGGGAGGCTGAGGCAGGAGAATCACTTGAACCTGGAGGGTGGAGCTTACAGTGAGCTGAGATCGCGCCACTGCACTCCAGTCTGGGTGACAGAGTGAGACTCCAACTCAAGAAAAAAAGCTACACACCTTCTACATAATTTGCCCACAAGGAAATTCCTTGTGGCCTTCAAGATTTTTACCCTAAACAGTTCTGTTGAATTTCACCCTGGCAATGTAAACTGATAGCTTATCTTCACAGATGTGGGACAGAAATCTCTCTGCTAACCTGAGACAAATGCATATCTGATTGCTTCCTCAGTTTACGTAAAATGCAGTTTCACTGAGACAGACTAAACTATGTATCCAATGAAAGATTGATCAAGGACTTGAAAGAAGGCAACCTTTTGTCTCTTATCTACCTATGACCTGGAAGCCCTCCCAGTTCGAGTTGTCCTGCCTTTCTGGACCAAACCAATGTACATCTCACACATATTGATTGATGTCTAATGTTTCCCTAAAATGTATAAAAGCCAGCTGTATGTCTCCTGACTACCTTGGGCACATGTCAGAACCTCCTGAGGTTGTGTTGTGGGCACGCCCATAACCTTGGCAAAATAAGCTTTTCTATATTGATTGAGATCTGTCTCAGATATTTTGGATTCACAGTATGTCCTTACAGGCATTTCTGAGATTACTCTCAGGTTTGGTGAATTGCTAGAAGGACTCATAGGGCTCAACATACAGTCATACCCATGGCTGGGATTTGTTACAGCAAACCGATACAAAGAGAAATAGTAAATCGAAAAAATGCATCAGACAAAACCTGGAGAAACCAGGTGCAAGCTTCTAAGCATCCTCTTCCAGTGGAGTCCATAGGCTTCGCTTAATTCCTCCAGCATCAGACTGACAGAGCAGGTGTGAATGTTGTAAACTGGGGAAGCTTGTCTGTGCCTAGGAGTCCAGGGTTTTTATTAAGGGTCAATTTCATAGGCACTCTTTGCCTAGCATGTATCAATTTTCCAGACCCTCAGAAGGAAAGCAGGTGTCTGGCATAAACCACATTGTACAAACTTTTTTTTTTTTTTTGAGACAGAGTTTCGCTCTTGTTGCCCAGGCTGGAGTGCAGTGGTGGTATCTCAGGTTACTACAACCTCTGCCTTCTGGTTTCAAGGGATTCTCCTGCCTCAGCCTCCCGAGTAGCTGGGATTACAGGTACCCACCACCATGTGCGGCTAATTTTTGTAGTTTTAGTAGAGACGGGGTTTCACCATGTTAGCCAGGCTGGTCTTGAACTCCTGACCTCGTGATCTGCCCGCCTTGGCCTCCCAAAGTGCTGGGATTACAGGTGTGAGTCACCTCACTGGCTGTACAAACATTTTAACATTATCTAATTGACAAACTGATTAGCCCATCTTAACAGTTAGCAAATAGGGGGAACACTCCTCAAATCCAAGTTTCCAGATGCCAGCCCAGGGACAATCTTGCAAGCAGCCCTTTCTAAGGACAGATGTCTCAGGCCTGCTGCGTGAACCTTTTCTGTACAATGGGGATGCCAGCTCACTTGACCACAATGAGGCACTATGCCATCCGCACTCTGGAGGGACCACCAAAGGATGGCCAGGTGTATTGACACACCTGTGTCTGCTGCAGAAAGGGGACCACAGCAGCTATATGTTGTGCAGTTCCTGGAAATCTGGTGTTCCTGTGACATCCACCAAAGTGGATTCTCTGCTTCTCTATGTCACCAGCCTCCCATTTGAAGTTCAAGGAGATGCATTTGTTTGACCAATCCCAAATCAGAACCTGGCATTTTTTTGCTTCTACAGTGGAGGTTGAGCTCTGTCTCCCAGCAAGGCTCATAGATGAGTGTATTAGTTTTCTAGGAGATCTCATAGCAAGGTACCACAAACTAGGTGACTTAAACAACAGAAATTGCTTTTCCCACAATGCTGGAGGCTGGAATTCCAAAATCAAGGTGTGGGCAGGGGTGGTTTCTTTTGAGGCCTCTCTTAGCTTGTCAATTGCTGTCTTCCCTCCCTGTGTGTCTGTCTTAATCCTTCATCTCCTTTTTTTTCCATTTAAAAAATTGTAGTGGAATACATGTAACAAATTTTAACATTGTAACCATTTTTAAAGGTACAGTTGTATCAATGTATTAATTTAGCATAAAAGTAATTGCAGTATTGCCATTAAAGGTAATGGCAAAACAGCAATTACTTTTGCATCTAATATTATAGACCTTCACAATGATGTGCAAATATCATTATCACCTATCTCCAGAACTCTTCAGGCTGTAAAACTGAAACTCTTCTTTAAAAAAAAAAAAAAAAAAAAAAATAGCTGGGCGTAGTGGCTCACGCCTGTAATCCAAGCACTTTGGAGGCCAAGGCGGGCAGATTACCTGAAGTCGGGAGTTCAAGACCTGCTTGACCAACATGGTGAAACCCCGTCTTTAAAAAAAAAAAAAAAACCAAAAAAAAACAAAACAAAACTGAAACTCTTTACCATTAAACGCTAACCCCCCTATTCTTCTTTCTCCTGAACTCTCTGAGCCCTATGTTTTCTTCTAAGAGTCTATAGTTTTAGGTCTTACACTTAGGTCTTTGATCCATTTTTTAGTTAATTTTTGTATATGGTGTTAGGTAAGGGTCCAATTTCATTCTTTTGCTTGTGGATATCCAGATTTCCCAGCATCATTTGTTGAATAAACTGTCCTTTTGCCATTGAATGGTTTTGGCACCCTTGTCAAAAATCAGTAAACTCGGCTGGGTATGGTGGCTCACGCCTATAATTCCAGAACTTTGGGAGGCTGAGGTCAGGAGTTTGAGACCAGCCTGGCTAACATGATAAAACCCTATTTCTACTAAAAATATAAAAATTAGCTGGGCATGGTGGCGGGCTCCTAATCCTAGCTACTCAGGAGGCTGAGGTATGAGAATTGCTTGAACCCAGGAGACAGAGGTTGCAGTAAGTCGAGATCCTGCCACTGCATTCCAACCTGGCCAACAAGAGAGAAGCTCTGTCTCAAAAAAAAAAAAAAAAAAGATTAGAGAGAAGCTCTGTCTCTCTGTCTCATAATAATAATAATAATAATAATAGTAAACTCCAAGTAAGAGTTTATTATTTCTGGGCTCTGCATTCCATTGATATATTATCTTTATGCCAGTTCCACACTGGTTTGATTACTATAGCTTTATAGTAAGTTTTGAAATCAGGAAGTAAGAGTTTTCCAGCTTTGCTGTTTTTTTCGAGATTGTTTTGACTATTCATGGTCCCTTGAGATCTCATGTGAATTTTAGGATGGGGTTTTCTATTTCTTTGGAAAACATAATTGGGATTTTGTGAGGGATTGCATCGAAACTGTAGATTGCTTTGGGTAGTATTGACGTCTTAGTAGTATCAAGTTTTCCAATCCATGAATGTGGGATGTGTTTCCATTTATTTATGTCTTCTTTATTTTTATTTTTGCTCCCCCAGAGTTCCTGTGTTGGAAACTTATATGTCTTCTTTATTTTATTCACTTTTATTTTTTTGAGACAGGGTCTTACTCTGTTACCCAGCCTGGAGTGCAGTGGTGCAATCATGATTCACTGCAGCCTCAACCTCCAGGGATCAAGCAATCCTCCCACCTCAGTCTCCTGAGTAGCTGACTACAGGTATGCACCACCACATCTGTCACATTTTTTTTTTTGTAGAGATGGGATTTCACTATGTTTCCCAGGCTGGTCTTGAACTTCTGGGTCCAAGTGATCTTCTCACCTCGGCCTCCCAAAGTGTTGGGATTACAGGCGTGAGCCACCATGCCCAGCCTATGTCTTCTTTATTTCAGTGTTTTGTAGTTTTCATTCTACAAATCTTTTACCCCCTTGGTTAATTCCTAAGTATTCTATCCATTTTATTACTGTTGTACATGGAATTGTTTTTGTAATTTCCATTTCAGATTGCGCATTGTTAGTGTATAGAAATGCAGTTAGTTTTTGTGTGTTGATTTTGTATCCTCCTACTTCGCTGAATTCATTTATTAGTTCCAACTATTTTTTTGGGGGGTGAAATACTTAGGGTTGTCTACATATAAAAATCGTATCATCTGTGAACAGAGATAATTTTACTTCTTTTTTTTTTGTCCAATTAGATGCTTTTATTTCCTTTTCTTGACTAATTTCTCTGGCTAGAACCTCTATTGCTATGTTGAAGTAGCAAAAGTGGGCATCCTTGCCTTCTTCTTGATCTTAGATGAAAAGCTTTTAGTCTTCTACTATTGAGTATGACATTTGTTGTAGGTTTTTCATAAATGGCTTTTATTATATGAGGTTTTTTTTTTCTTTTTTTTTTTAGTTGGAGTCTCACTCTGTTGCTAGGCTGGACTGCAGTGGTACACTCTTGGCTCACAGCAGCCTCTGCCTCCCAGGCTCAAGTGATTCTCTGGCCTCAGCCTCCTAAGTGGCAGGGATTATAGGCACGTGCCACTGTGCCCAGCTAATTTTTATATTTTTAGTAGATACGGGATTTCGCCATGCTGGCCAGGTTGGTCTCGAACCCCTGACCTCAGGATCTGCCCACCTCGGCCTCCCAAAGTACTGGGATTATATGGGTAAGTGACTGCACCCGGCCAATTGAGGTATATATATATATTTTTTGGTATTCCTACTTTGTTGAGTGTTTTTTTTTTAAGTCATGAAAGTCTGTTGAATTTTGTCACCTGCTTTTTTCTGCATCTATTGAGATGATCATGTGATTTTTTTGCCTTCATTCTGTTAATGTAGTATATCACATTGGTCAGTTTTTGTGTGTTGAACCATCCTTGTCTGAGGATTAATCCCATTTTGTTATGGTGTATAAGGCTTTTAATAAGCTGCTGAATTTGATTTGCTAGTATTTTTTGAGAATGTTTGCATCAGTGTTCATAAAGGATTTTGGTCTGCAGTTTTCCTTCCTTGTAGAGTCTTTTTCTGGCTTTGGCATCAAGGTAATGCTGGCTTCATAGAATGAGTAAAGAAGTGTTCCTTCCTCTTCAATTTCTTGGAAAAGTTTGAGAAGGATTGTTGCCCTTCTTTAAATGTTTGATAGAGTCTACCAGTGAAGCCATCAGGTCTATTAGAGCTTTTCTTTGTCAGGAGATTTTTTGATTACTGGTTCAATCTCCTTGTTGTGGTCCTCCCTCCCTCTGTCCTTCTCTCCCTCCCTCCAACCCTTTTTCTTTCCTTCTCTCCTTTCTTCCCTCCTTCCTTCCTTCCTCAGCCTAGGCTGGAGTGCAGTGGTGCAATTTCGGCTCATTGCAACCTCCTCTGCTTTCCAGGTTCAAAGCAATTCTCCCACCTCAGCCTCCAAAGTAGCTGGGACTACAGGTGTGCACCACCACACCTGGCTAATTTTTGTATCTTTTGGTAGAGAGGGGATTTTGCTATGTGGGTCGGGCTGATCTTGAACTCCTGGCCTCATGTAATCCACCTGCCTGGGCCTCCCAAAGTGCTGGATTACAGGTGTGAGCCACCATGCTCGGCTAGATTTTCTATTTCTGAAAATAGAAATTAGTCTTGGTTTTTGTGTTTCTAGGAATTTGTCCATTTTATCTGAATTGTATAATTTTGGGATATACAGTTGTTCATAGTACCCACTTATAATCTTTTTATTTCTGTAAAATTTGTAGTAATATTTTCACTTTCATTTCTGATTTAATAATTTGAGTCTTTTTTTTTTCTCAGTCCATCTATCTAAAGGCTTGTCAATTTTGTTGATCTTTCTGAAGAGCCAAATTTTGGTTTTACTGATTTTTGTTACTTAAGGAGGGACTTCTGTCATTTTTCTGTTAGTTTTTGGTATGCCTTATAGCTTTTAAAAAAATCTCTCATTTCCTGTATGATAGTTTTATTTTGTGGTTTTTTTTTAGTGAAATGTTTAAATTCCTTTCTCATTTCTTTTTGTGCATTTTTTTTTTTTTTTTTTTTGTGAGACAGGTAAACATTCTGTTGCCGAGGCTGGAGTACAGTGGCATAATGGCTCACTGCAGCATTGACCTCCTGGGCTCAAGCAATCCTTCCACCTCAGCCTCTCAAGTGGCTAGGACTACAGGTATGTGCCACCATACCCAGCTAATTTTTCTACTTCTTTTTTTGGTAGAGACGGGGTTTTGCTATGTTGCCCAAGCTGGTCTCAAACTCCTGGGCTCTAGCAATCCTCCTCCCTCAGCCTCCCAAAGAGCTGGGATTACAGGTGTGAGCCACCACACCTGGTCTTGTGCATACTCTATAGCTGTTTTTTTAGTAGTTACCATGGGGTTTGGTTACCTTTAGCATGCTAAAATTATAACACTCTAATTTGAATTTATATCTTGTTAACTTCAATAACACACAGAAACTCTGCTCTGTTACAATTCTATCCCCACTCCTTCTACTTGCCAATGTCACAAAACTACATCTTTATACAGTGTGTCTAAAAATAAAGCCAATGGCTGTTTTAAATCCATTAGTTTCTTAAATTATGTAGATAATAAAATGTGGGGCTACAAACCAAATTTATAATAATACTAGCTTTTAGACTACTTTTTAAAAATGCAGTAATCTCTGAAATCATGTAAAAAACAGATGAAGTTACATACAATTGTTACAATAATATATCTGTTATAATTACACATATATTTACTTTTATTAAGATCTTTATTTCTTCACATGGCTTCAAGTTACTATCTAGGGTCTTTTCATTTCACCCTGCAGGATTCCCTTGAGCATTTCTTGCAGGGTAGGCCTAGTGGTAACAAAACCACTAGTGAACGCTCTCTTAATTTTTGGTTATCTGAGAATGTCTTAATTTCTCTTCACTTAACGTTATTTTTCACTTTAAATTACATTTATTAGGCTGAGTACAGTGGCTCACGCCTGTAATCCCAGCACTTTGGGAGCTCGAGGCGGGCAGATTGCCTGAGCTTGGGAGTTTGCGACCAGCCTGGGCAACACAGTGAAACCCTGTTTCTATTAAAATACAAGAAAAAATTAGCTGGGTGTGGTGGTGTGTGCCTGTAGTTCCAGCTACTCGGGAGGCTGAGGCAGGAGAATTGTTTGAACCCAGGATGCAGAGGTTGCAGTGAGCCAAGATCGCGTCATTGCACTCCAGCCTGGGCGACAGTGACACTCTGTCTCAAAAAAACAAAACATGTTAAACAAAACAAAACAAACAAACAAAGAGAAAACTCACTTCTCCTGATTCCATTGTGTTTTCGGTCCTTCCTGTGGCTCGGTTGAGCTCTGGAAGATCCAGGTCTCTTCTCAAGGGCTGGGGAGGAGGCTCCTCCAAGCTCAGCAGTAGGGGTCGGTGGAAGGTTCAGTGAGTTGTCTGAGAATTTGGACCAGAACAAGGCCTTGGTCATCTTAAAAGCTCCCCCTCTGGACACGGGGCACCTGGCCACCCCCAGGCACCCCTGGCTCAGATGGGTGAACAGACTGGCCCTTAGGTTTGTGAGATTAGGAGCTGCCCTTAGGAGAAAACTCTCCTCCAGGAGGAGGAGACAAAACACATTTTAATTGAAACAGATTTCAGTCAGCTGCTACATCGCTTCTTGTTTGGCTTCTAATGCTGAAGGATGTCTGTGGTTTAATGCAGCCACTCTCTCAGGGGACCCAGCTCCCTGAGCCTGCCGGGTAGTGAAGTGGAGTAATTGTGGATTTTTGTTCTTTGGTCTTCTTTTAATTGATGTTTCAAGTGCATGTAAGGAAAATGGCTCTAAAGCGCTGACTTCAGTCCCTGGGACTCCCTCACTGCAGAGCGAAGCTGGAGGAGGCTGCAGGGGAGGCAGCCCGGCGTCAAGGTAACAGCAGCAGTGGCAATAGTGGCTGCCAGGATTTTTGATGTGCCAGGAGTTATGCTAAGTGCTTCAGGAATGTGAACGTCATTGAATTCTCCTAGTAGTCCCGTGAAGTAGAGACTATTATTATCATCCCTATTTTACCCATGAGGAAGCGGAGGCACAGAGAAGTAGCTTGCCAGGGGGGAGGAGCTGTCCTTTCAGCCAGGCTGAGGAGCTTCAGAAAAGGCACAGACCCTTCAAGTCCATGTCACAGGCCCAGGTGGTCTGATGGTTCTAACTGTGTGACCCTGGGCCCTCGGAGGAGTCACTTCCCTGTCAAATGAGGACCCGATTCCTCTCTGATCCAGGGCTGTGGGAGGATCACATGAGATCCTGGTTATGACAGTCTCACCCCGCACAGGCACCATATTGTGACAGAGGCTGTGGTTGAGGATGAGTGGCAGTGGGGCAGCACCCGGGTGTGGCCCCCACCTGTTCCTCCTGGTGGAGCTGTCTCCCACGGGGAGCCCCCACCTGTTCCTTCTGGTGGAGCTGTCTCCCATGGGGTAGCCCCTCACCTGCTCCTCCTGGTGATGCCCATCTCCCATGGGTGGTCCCCTAGCTGTTCCTCCTGTCGGAGTTGTCTCCCATGGGGTGGCCCCCACCTACTCCTCCCAAGTGCCTGGGGCTGTATCATCTGGCTGCCACATTAGGGGCTGCCCCTGCTCACATGCCAGCCCCCATCATCCTGCAGCTGGGGCCCAGTGTCCTCACAGAGCTCTAGAGTCTCTGGGCTGCTCAGGGAATGTGGGGGAGACCCTGGAGTGGTCTGATCAGAGGCTGGGTGGGTAGAAGTCAGGACCCCTGCACCGAGGTGTAGACGGGGGAGCAGGAGCTGCCAAGTAGCCTGGGGATGTGGTTCTCAACTGGGGACAGTTTTGCCTCCCAGAGGACACTTGGCAATGTCGGGGGGACACCTTTGGTTGTCACAGCTGGCATGGGGGGGTGTGTTGTTACTGGTGTGTAGCAGGTGAGGGCCGGAATCCTGCTGAACATACCACACTGGACAGGACAGTGCCCCATGGCAAAGAATTATCTGGCCTCAAATGTCATTAGTGACAAGGTGGGAGGCCCTTGCCAGGGTAAGCACAGGTCACTTGAAGGGCCTTGGCGTGTGTGGAGGGGTGAATGTAGCAGGGACATATGGGACCCAATGACCAGACAGCATGAGGGTCTCTCAGATGTCTGCTGGACAGAGAATAGCCGGGGCTCATCACTGCCCATTCCTTCTCAGGCCTTAGTACCGCATGGGATTTAGAAGCACACCCAGAGAGAATTGAGAGGATGGGGACCCTTCTGGAAGTTTCTACTCTCCAGTGAAAAGGGGGCTTGCAACAGAAATTAAGTGAAACTACCGTTCAGTTGAGGATCCGAGAAACAGATCTGTCAACATATCACCCCGTTTAATTTCATGGATTAAGCTGGAGTATTTCCACCATTTCATTTGGGGGGGTAAATGAAGCTCAGAGAAGGGAAATCATGTGCCTAAGGTCTCATCTGTGTAGCAG
This sequence comes from Ateles fusciceps, assembly GCA_036589455.1. Lineage (NCBI taxonomy): Eukaryota > Metazoa > Chordata > Mammalia > Primates > Atelidae > Ateles > Ateles fusciceps. The sequence continues at coordinate 23,331,313 of JAZHEH010000091.1, read as the reverse complement.
TGAAGCTGGGATCTGAACCCAGCTTTGTCTGAGTGCAGGGCAGTGCCCCCTTGCAGGTGTTTCCAGGCATGGATGAACTTGTGAAGGGTCTTTGATGGAAGTGCTGGCCTCAATCTCTGAGCCTGAGTGAATCCAGGCTCGTCCCTGGGCCAGGGAGGTGGAGGTTTCAATGAGCTGAGATCACACCATTGCACTCCAGCCTGGGGCAACAAGAGTGAAACTCCATCTTATAAATAAATAAATATTTAATTAACTGGGCAGGGTGGCACACGCCTGTGGTCCCAGCTACTCTAGAGGCCGAGACAGGAGGATCACTTGAATCTGGGAGGTTGAGGCTGCAGTGAGTTGTGATTCTGCCACTGCACTTCAACCTCGGCAACAGAGCAAGATTCTGTCTCATTTAAAAAAAAAAAAAAAGGGTAAGGAAAAGAAAGAGAGAAACTAATGGTGACTTTTTTTTCTAAGAGACAGGCTGGAGTGCAGTGGTGCAATCTCAGCTCACTGCAACCTCGGCCTCCCAAGTTCCAGTGATTCTCCTGCCTCAGCCTCCAGAGTAGCTGGGATCATAGGCACACCTGGCTAATTTTTGTATTTTTAGTAGAGTTGGGGTTTCTCCATGTTGGTCAGGTTGGTCTTCAACTCCTGACCTCAGGTGATCCACCAGCCCTGGTCTCCCAAAGTGCTGGGATTACAGGTGTGAGCCACTGCACCCAGCCTAATTTTTTTTTTTTTTTAAGAGATGTGGTCTTTCTCTGCTGCCCAGGCTGGATCATCCTTAGTTTTTACAGGGGGAACCAAACATCTCCTGATTTTAGCATCCCCGGCTATTGTTTTAGGCTCCTATTACCCTCTTGCTTATCAAGTTGCTTATTTACTTCTCAGGGCTAGCTAGGGGTCTGAACTTGCCCTTGAAAGAACTCAACATTTTCCTTTATTTCCACTGTTGGGTGTCACAGACCCCTAAGAGGGGTTCTTGCTTGTCTCACCTCCCTTGCATTCAATTTTGTGACATTAAATGACTCAGTACTTCTAAAACGCCCAGAAAAGGGGCAGCAGAGAGAAAGTGAGACTCAGCGTAGGCTCTTAGTATCGTCCTGGACCCACTGTTAGTTTTTGCCGCCACCTAGGTATTCTGTCTGACGGAGCTGGTGCTTTCGGTCATTCGAATTTTTCCACTGTTAGGACACATATGCATGCTTATAAACATAGGCACCTGTTTTTGCTGCAGGGCAGATGGATTCTCCATGAGTCCCTGTGCCTCCATCAAATGTCCCCCATGAAGTGCAATGCAGTGGAGGAAAGGACTGTGAAGACCCCTCCAGGGGCCCATCCCATCCCATGGGAAAGGACGGGCGAGGAGCCGGCGCTGGAGGAAGAAGGCAGGTCAGTGAGATCTGCCCTCAGAAGGTGGGACAGGGCCAGGTTGCAGGTGGAAGGCCTTCGCTACAAGGTGAGCAAAAGGCTTGTTGGAGCCTTTGTTCCTCCACAGGAGTAATTGCCTTTGATGGCTGTTAATAGGAATCATTATGTGATTATTAAGAAGGGAATGTGATGAGTCCAGCTCCAACTTGCTAAGTTCAGGGGTCTCCTGTCTTAGTTGCTTTTGCCTCTGCAAATAAGGAGCCAGGCCCCTTTCCTGGAAGGCCCTAGAATCAGGGGTTTTGGCCTTCTAGCCCAGCAGGATGGGGCAATTCCTGTGGTGCCAGTTAAGTCCTGGGGTAGCTCTGGGAGGGGTGGGGTGGGGGAAAGGGAAGGAAGAGGTGGGGGAGGAGGCAGAGGTGACAGGGGAGAGATGGTGTGAAGCAAAGAGATGGGAAGAGAGAATGAGAGGAAGGGAAAGACGGCAACAGACAGTGAGCAAAAGGAGAGAGGGTGGAGAGAGAAAGAAAATGGGAAGAGCACTGACCCTCAGGCTAAATTCTAGAGCCTGAATCCTGGCTAGCCTCCACCGCAGCAGCTGGGAGCCATCACCAATGCCGATTCTCAGGCTGTCCTGCCCTGCTGAGTTAATTTCTGCATTTAACAAGATCCCTAGGTGATCCTCTGCGTGTTCAAGTTTGAGAAGACCTGGTTTGGTGGTCACCAGGGTAACCCACCCCAATGGCCCAATAGGTCTGGAGCTTGGAGTGGGGTCTTTGGGACCCATGAAGACTCCACAGAGAGGTGAGCAGGGTTTGACCTTGCTGAGAAGATAAACTAAAAAGTAGGACAGATGGAGAAAAGTGCTTGGGAGAAAAACAAAGCAGAAGAGACGGTGGTGGTTTTGAAGCAGGTGTCAGTGGTGTCACTTGGGGGCCTGTGTGGCGAGCCCTAAAGGAGGTGGGGATGGGAGCCCGCAGGTACCTGGAGATGAAACCCATGCAGCTCTTCCAGGCAGGTTCTGCTCTGAGCTCTTCTCATGCTCATTGCCCTCCCAGAGGCTTCTGCCCTTCACCTGCTCACATGCTCAACCTCAGCCTTATTATTTTTTAATTTTTTGAGATAAGGTCGAACTCTGTTACCCAGGCTGGAGTGCAGTGGTGTGATTGCCCCCCACTGAATTCGAAGCCAGGAGGGATGTGAGCAGTCTTGGCCCGAGAGTCACCTGCTGCAGCTGAAAGGAGCCATCGCTGCTCCTCCTGGCTCTCCCCTCTGAGGCTTTGCAGCCATCAACCAGCATGCCAGGGCATCTGCCTGACACCTGGTTCCAGAAAGTCTAGTTTTCTTCCCAAAGCCAGAGACCCTGTGCTTCATCTAGGAAGTGGCTAAAATGCCCGGGGGTAGGGGTGGGTGGGTCAAGAGGCTCATAGGAGAATGAAAGTGAGGGCAGGGGTGCCGCTGCTCACAGCCTCCTGCACAGCTGCGGCTTCCATGAGCGACGGCCAGGTGGGTGACTTGCTCTAGGTCCCTGGGAGGGTGGGCTGGGGTGGCGCCAGGTGACTGACCCCCAGTCTTGCAGCCAGAGCCTAAGGCATCAGGGGACACTGACCAGTTGCAGCCGGGAGAGAGCACAGCTGTCCTCTGCCTCGGGATTTGTGACACAAGGCAGGGGGGGGTGGCTGAATATGTAACAGCAAAGGAGACAGCAGCCGTGGAGTCAGGATCAGGGCACCGTGGTCCTCATCCCAACCAATATCAAGGACGAGCAGGGTAACCTCGGGCAAGTCACTACCTCTCCCAGTCTCAGTTTCCTTTCCTGCAAAATTGGGACAATAAAAATACAGTATCTACGTGAAGGTTGTTTCTGTGCATAAATATTATCAGCTGTCAAAATAATAAAATTCATAGTGAGACCTCATCTCTGCAAAAATAAAAAAATTAGCTAGGTGTGGTGGCATGTGCCTGTAGTCCCAGCAACTTGGGAGGCTGAGGTGGGAAGATTGCTTGAGCCCAGGAGATCGAGGCCACAGTGTGCTGTGATTGCACCACTGCACTCCAGCCTGGATGACAGAGCAAGACTCTATCTTAAAACATTAAAAAATAATAAAATGAATGGTAACGCATTGCTGTCTGTATTGTTTTGTTCTTATTACCTCTCTGACTTCCTCCCTGCTTTTCTCAGCAATTCCATTCCAGCAGTGTTTCCTGCATGAGGAGCACCTGCCACGAGAGCCACAGTGGCCCTCAAGCCTGGGTGAGCCTGGGCCAGGGCTGAGCAGAGCACGGCCTCCACCTCAGGCTGGGAATTGAGCTCCTCCACACAGGAGAACCAGGCCTCTGAGCACAGAGGGCCACCAGCATCACCTCACCTGGGTTTGGAGAGTTTGCAGACTCCTTTGTGTGGGCTGGTCCTGGGACTCCTCTGCAGGTCACAAACCTCCCAAACACTCACCTGGCCAGACTTTTCCATCGGCGGGCCCCTTGGTGTTTGCTTCGCCTTTTAGGACACAGATGGCGCTGGGGGTTCATGAAGCACCGTGTCAAGCTCAAAAGGGGACCTCTCCTTTCTTCACGCCTTCCAATCTGGCGCTGTATGCAGACCGTGGTCAGTGGGGGCTCTGTCCAAAATGGTTTTATTTTTATTTTTAAATGAAAATAAATGGAGAGGCTCTGGCTGAAATACTGTTTTGCTCTTCTTACTCTTTCTCTTTCTCTTCTCCCCCATCCTTCCAGGGCTGCTGCATCCCAAATCTCTGGGGGATGGACAAGGTCTGGGTTTTTTTTTTTTTTTTTAAGGTATTCAGGGTAATTTTTGTTCTGGTTTTAAATATGAAGACTTTTAAAAAATTTTATTTTACTTTAAGTTCTGGGACACATGTGCAGAATGTGCAGGTTTGTTATATAGGTAAACATGTGCCATGGTGGTTTGCTGTACCTATCAACCCATCACCTCGGTTTTAAGTCCCACATGCATTAGCTATTTGTCCTGATGCTCTCCCTCCCCTCTCTCCACCCCAACAGGCCCCAGTGTGTGATGTTCCCTCTCTGTGTCCATGTGTTCTCATTGTTCAACTCCCACTTATGAGTGAGAACATTCAGTGTTTGGTTTTCTGTTCCTGTGTTAGTTTGCTAAGGATGATGGCTTCCAGCTTCATCCATGTCCCTGCAAAGGACATGGTCTCATTCCTTTTTATGGCTGTATAGTATTCCATGGTGTATATGTACCACATTTTCCTTATCCAGTCTATGGTTGATGTATTCCGGGTAATTTATGGGCAGCCAGTGCTAAAAACCACTGCTTTGGGGAAGTTATTGTTATTAGGACCAGAAATCTCACAGAGGCCACAACAATGAAGGGGAACAGTAATTAGGAATAGTGATACCACTAGGACATGGCATGGCTCTCTTTTTCTACTCTCTTCTACATTGGCTCCTACCTCAAGCCTTAACCTCAGAGTCACAGAATAGCTGCAGCAGCTCCAGCCCTCATATCCCCTCAGCTTTGAGTCCTGGAAAGAGGGGGGAGGTTCTCTCCTAGGATGCCCAGGCGGATGACCCACTGCATCTCATTGGTGCTTGCCCTCACTGTCTCTGGTTGGCTTGCCACTGCTTTTTTCTATTTGACACATAAGCTTTCTCCAGCAGGTGGACTGGTATGAATTCAGTTCAGTGGGGAGGGGTAATGGGGGATGTGTGAGGTGCTGTGGGAGTACTGAGTGGGGTCACTAGCTGGAGGAAGGGTCAGTGACAGCTAAGGGGAAGCCCAGTGGAGGAACTAGGATGTACAACAGCTAGGGGTGAGAACTGGAAGGACTCAGGAGCCACACAGATCCCGTGGCCATCGGCAGAGCCTGGGGGAGGGAATACAAGTTAAAAATTACGTAGTGTCCTACAAGGGTTATAATGTAAAAACTGCAAGGCAATGTCCCCTTACCCCCCAGTCTGCTGCTCAGTGTTCAGCACTTTTCTGGAAATGTCTTCTGGTATCTACTTACATATACCAATATTGAATTTTCTATTGTAGACATTGTTTGCCTACTCTGAAAGATGGGATTTCACATTCTTGTACCTCTTCACCCTAGTAGGTAGAATAATGGCTCCCCAAATACATCCCATGCTCCCCCAACCCCCACAGACCTGTGACTCTGTTACCTTATGTGGCAAAAGAGACTTTGCAGATGCGATTGAAGCTAAGGACCTTGAAAGGAGAGAGTAGCTTGGATTATTCAGGTGGGCCCAATCTAATCACAGGAGTCCTTAAAAGCAAAAGGCAGAAGAGGGAGCTGGAGACACTACGAAGAGGAAGGAAAGAGTGGAGGTGTGAGAGGGACTCTACCCGCTGCTGATGAGATGGAAGAAGGCGCTGTGAGTCAAGGACTGTGGGTGGCTTCTGGGAGTTGGAAACGGCCCCAGCTGATAGCCAGCAAGGAAACGTGACTGCAGTCAGTCCTACCCCTTTCCCTGAAAGGGACTGAATTCTGCCAATTCTGTGAATCAGCAAGCAAGTGGATCCATCCGCCACAGCGCCGCCAGAAAGGAATCCAGCCCTGCCGGAACCTCAGTTTTAGCCCAGGAAGACCCTTGTCCGACTTCTGATCTGTAAGTCTAAGATTGCAAATTTGTGTTAAGTCACCAAGTTTGTGCTAATTTTTTTTTGCCCCTTTTGTGATTTATGTAGATAGAGGCTTATCAATTTTATTATTTCCAAACAATTCATGTTTGATTTTATTGGTTCTCTATTTTTTTCTGTTTCAGGTTTTCTCCCCTTTAGCATTTCCTTCATCCTCCTTACCTTAGGTTCAATTATTGTTCCTTTTCTAAATTTTTAAAAAAATTATTTGTTTTACTTTAGGTACATACTATCTCTGGCATTTCTCCCCATATTATCCCTCCCCACCCTCCTCTCCCTTCCCATCCCCCCACTGTCTCTCCCCTACCCCCGCCAACTGCCCCCAGTGTGTGATGATCCTCTCCCTGAGTCCACGTGTTCTCATTGTTCAACACCCACCTATGAATGAGAACATGCGGTGTTTGGCTTTCTGTTCTTGTGTCAGTTTGCTGAGAATGATGGTTTCCAGATTCATCCAAGTCCCTACAAAGGACATGATCTCATCGTTTTTTATGGCTGTGTAGTATTCCATGGTGTATACGTACCACATTTTCTTTGTCCAGTCTATCATTGATGGGCATTTGGGTTGGTTCCAGGTCTTTGCTGTTTGTGCTAATTTTTATAGCAGACATAAGAATGTGGGGGTATACCACAACGTGACATACTCTCCTTTTGATACATTTATAACTTTAAATCAAATTTCAGTGTTTACATTAATAAGGGTAAACAAATATTGTTCCACACTGATGCATGTAGTGTATGTACTATGACACATTTCTTTTTAGACTTTCTTTTCCCTAGAGTCAATGATTGCCTTTTTGTTTGCTTCATCTTCCGGGTACTTGCGAATTCAGCCCTAAGTGGTCACACTCTATCCATCAGGTGCTTAGTTGCAAAAAAAAAAAAAAAGGATCTAGCTGGAAGGATAAATCTAGTTAGAAGGATAATTCATTATAGAATGTTCACTAACTCCAGAATCCCCCAGGAGGAAGGAGAGGCAGGCTTGGAGACTGCACAACTAGGGACAGTCCTCAGACTGAACTACTGGCTGTCAGGGAGATGAATACCACCACTCATGCTGTCCCTGAAGGTTAGATGCCTCCCCCGTCTACCTATTCTTGAAAATGGCTTCCTATGGACACTCACTTCCTTACATTGGTTTATCCAAAAATGAAATCTCACATGGATGCAACTGATTGCTGGAGCTCAGGTCACATGTTCACACCTAGCTGCAAGGGAGGCTGGGAAACCTCAGTTTCATCAGGATTAGTTGTTCTCTAGGTCTGCTGCCCCAGAAGTCATCTGGGATCCCGCTGCATCTCTCTGGATATTTTCTTTGCTTCTCTCCTGGGCTGGACCCTTTTCCTGGGTTCTGTGTCTTCCTCTTTGTTTTGGTGGAACATCGCCTCCAATAACATTCTGAGAAGGAACAAGAGATAACATTTTTTATTTTTCAAGTCTGAAAATGTCCATGCTATTCTTACAGGTAACTGATAATGCAATTTAGCTAGATACAAGGTTCTAGATGGGAAATACTTCTTCAGAATTTTGAATTGTTCTATTGTCTTCTGGCTTCTAATGGGGGAGAGACTCAATGCCATTATAATCTCGGTCCTTTGCATGTAGACATTTCCCCTCTTTCCCTGTGGGAAGCTCGTAGAATCTTGTCTCGGTCTAAAATTTAATCATCACATGCCTTCATGTAGGTATGCTTTCATCCATTATGCTGGTACCTGGTAAGCCTTTTCAATTGAAGCTCAAGGCCTCTGTCTTGAATTATTTCTTTGATGTTTTCTTCCCCCTCTGTTTTTTCTGTTCTCTCTTTCTGGGGTGCCTATTATTTTCATGTTGAACTTCTTGAAGTGGTTCTCTCATTTTCTCTATTTTTCTTTCTTTACATTTTTTCTCTGCTTTTGGGGAGATATTCTTATCTTTAACTTCTAAGACTTCTATTGAGTTTATTTCTGCTATCTTATTTTTGGTTCTCTAAACGTTTCTTTTTTTAAAAACAGTGTCTTGTTCAGATTTCCTGGATTTAATATTTTTGCTAATCTCTTGGAGACTCTATGATCTAACTGAAAAATTAGTGGTTCCTCCTCCCCCAAAGATTTCCCCTTCCTGTAGTTTGTTTTCTTCAAGTTGTTTTTATATACCCGATTTCTCTCTCTTTTTTTTTTTGGTCTGTCTTTCATGTACAAAGTTTTACTTCCCTATCCTGGCAAACTTTGCCTATCCAGTCATTTTTAAAATTATGTACTAAGATGCTGATTGGACACTCTGATTGCGTGCGTGGGCTTGTCAAGTGCAGGCTTCACTGGATGGCGGTGATGGTAAACTTTTGGTGCACATTGGAATCACCTGGGGGAGCTTTCATTTTTTTAGAATAGGGAGCTTTTCAAACCAAGATGTCTGGCCCCTTTCCAGATTAATTAAATCAGAATCTCTGGAGGGTGGGGTTCTGAGATTGGTAGTTTTTAAAGCTCCCCCAGGTGATTCTAATTGCAGTCAGTTGAGAACGTTGCTCCAGGGTGATTTAGTTCAGCTGTTCTGAGAAACAATCATAACAGCAGAAACATAATTCTGGAAACTTGTAGTCACACCTGTCAAATATAGTATACGGATTCCCTCCTCTAAAATAGAAAATGTGGGAAATAATACAGAGTGGGTGTAGGAAATTGTGTTTTCTTTGACAGGAGGTAATTCCAAGTTAAAAGGAAAGCAAAGAAAACTTTTTTTCTTCACTTCCATCATTCATTCTTAAAAGACAAAAAACAAACATGTTAGCACCCATAACTCTTTTCTCTTGGGTTGGTCATATTCCCCCATCAAGAATTTTCTCGCCTCCTGCTTCCTTGGCCAGCATTCTGAGATCTGAGTGGGGGAAGGAGACTGGGTCTTGATATCCAATATGTAAGCTTTAATTTAATTTCCTGTTTTCAGTGCAGCTCCTCCCTTCCCACGGGTCCCTGGGGTCCCTCAGTGCAGAGATGGCCATGTTAATTTCTCTAGAGAATCAGTGTCCAGACTCCCGCTGGGGCAGAAGGTGTGTTTGGCCAACCATGAGGAGTGGGAGAAGTAATTAGGGTCTGCCTGCTTTTGCACAGGCGTTCAACTACTTTTCCTGCTTTCAACCTCACTTCGTCCCTGCCACCAGGGGCACGGGCACCCGGCACTGCCCATCTCTCCATCATGGTGGGATTTCTTGGTGCAAATCAAGTTGAGTCTCAGCTTCCCCACTCAGCTTTCTTAGTTCATCAGTTACCAGATTCCAAAAAGTTGTTCCTGCTGTTTCTCCTCCTTTTTTGTTCTCATGTGTTTATTCCTTTAAAGAATCCCTGGTCGGGTGCAGTGGCTCACCCCTGTAATAATCCCAGCACTTTGGAAGGCTGAGGTGGGCAGATCACCAGGTCAAGAGATTGAGACCATCCTGGCTAACATGGTGAAACCCCGTCTCTACTAAAAAGTACAAAATTAGCTGGGCATGGTGGCATGCTCCTGTAGTCCCAGCTACTTGGGAGGCTGAGGGTGGAGAATTGCTTGAACCTGGGAGGCGGAGGTTGCGGCGAGCTGAAATCGTGCCACTGAACTCCAGCCTGGCGCTGGAGACTGTCTCAAAAAAAAAAAAAAAAAAAAAAAAAAAAGAGAGAATCCCTTTATTGTCTAAACAGGATTCAGGGAGGGGAGGAATCGCAGGTGGATGTGTTTCAGCCGTTGTCTTTCATTGCAGGTGTTCACCATTACCATAGAAAGAATTTGTCCTATCGCTTTGTGTGGACATGTGAGTTATTTTAATTTTGGGGAAAGGCTCTCTAACAATTGCAAAGTTAACTGTTCAGATGTAATTTATTTTCTGTGAGGCACAGGTTTCACTGTAAACCTTCCAGGTAATGGCTGATGTCTGAGAAACACTCTATTGAACATTGATGGGACACTTTTTAAAAATATTTTAAGTTCTGGGATACATGTGCTGAATGTGCAAGTTTGCTACATAGGTATATGTGCCATGGTGGTTTGCTGCACCTATCAACCTGTCATCTGGGTCTTAAGCCCCACATGCGTGAGGTATTTGGACACACTTTTTCAGGATCACCTTGGTTCTTGTTTAGCTGAGACATGTACTATCAGAGATGCTGCTGAGAGCTGAGCTTGGGGATTTCTGCCACGCTTCTTTCTCTGTGTTGGTTTTGAGTCACAATGGCTGCTGCTATGTGTTTTACAGATTTTTTTTGTTTTTTTCTGGGAGAGCTAGAGTTATGTATTTGGTTTTGTTTGGACATAAACATTTCTTCCTCTATTGCTTGATGCCAGGATTTATAAAGTTGAACTCTGAGCCATGGGACTCAGAAATTTATTTAACTGAAATAAAAGAAGACAGAGTTTCCAGGTGGTGCATTTCCAGGGAGGTGTCTTGAAATAAGGCTCCATGTGGTTCTATTTTTGACCAAGTGGTTTAGGCAGGAGGAGGGGGTAGCTGGAGAGGCCAGGGGTTCTTGGAGAAGCTGTTGCCTGTGTGGTTCCCTGGTCTGCCAGTCAGGGAGGGGGTAGGCACAGCTGTGGCCGGGTCATTTCTTGAGTAAGACCCCCGACAGCAGGTGGGGAATGAGACGCCCGGAAATCTGGACTCTTGGCAGGTGGCCAAGCACAGTGAACTTTTCACGAACTATTTCAGTGTCTCATCCTCCCTAAGGTAGTGGCAGCTCTGAGGAAGGCGAAGGAGGCCATGTCACAAGAAGGAATCCAGACTTCAGTAGTTGAGAGGGCCCTCCTCTTACTAACTGGGCACACTCTTCCTGGAAAGTACTATATGGCAAACAGTTTTAGGTTTTGTGGGCCTTAAGATCTCTGTGCATTTTCTTTTTTTTCTTTCTCTTCTCTTTCTCCTCTCTTCCCCACATCTCCCTCCCGCTTTCATTAGAGACAAGGTCTTGCTATGTTGCCCACCTAGTTTCAAACTCCTGGGCTCAAGCAATCCTCCTGCCGCGGCCTCCCAAAGTGCTGGGATTACAGGTGTGAGCCACCAGGCCCAGCCTTTTCTTTTTGTTTTATACAACCCTTTAAAACCGTTCTTGGCTTGCTGGCTGTATAAAGAGGCCGCAGGCTGGATTTGGCCCGAGGGCTTCAGTTAGCCAATCGCTGCACCACATGGCTCGGTTTATTTCCCTCCTAGAGCCTCTCACAGTCTGAAGTCTTAATGTTTTCCCTGCCATAACGTGAACTCCATAAGGACTGAAGACTGGGCTGCTTTATTCTCTGCTGTGCCCTTAGGTCTACGGCAGTGCTGGACAGAGAGCGGCCCCTTAAATATTGGCCGAATGCGCGGATGTGTTATTCTAGTTTCATCTCTGGGAGGTCATCCGTAAAACAGGAGACCTTCAAGAAGTCGTGTTTTGAGATTTTCTTTTTTTGAGATGGAGTCTCACTCTCTCACCCAGGCTGGAGTGCAGTGGTTTCATTTTGGCTCACTGCAACCTCCATCTCCCAGGTTCAAGTGATTCTCTTGCCTCAGCCTCCCCAGTAGCTGGGATTACCGGCACCTGCCACCACGCCCGGCTAACTTGTGTATTTGTAGTAGAGACTGGGTTTCGCCATGTTGGCCAGGCTGGTCTTGAACTCCTGACCTCAAGCGATCCACCTGCTTTGGCCTCCCAAAGTGCTGGTATTACAGGCATGTGCCACCACACCCAGCCTGCATTCTGAGTTTCTAATTCCCTGAGCAATGTGGGGGATTTGGTTCTTCTATAGCTGTGTGTGAATTTCCTTAGAACTCCAGGCGGGCTCCTGTGAGCAGGGGAGAGGAACAGCAAACAGCCCTGGAGCTGGGCTGCCTCTCCCCCTCACCTGTGTCCTTCCACAGCCTCAGGCCCATTCTATGTTCAAAGAGGGATTTTTCTGTAAAAACAGGTCTCATCAATCTTCTGTTGATAATTTGCTGCCCCAGCTGTTGTACAAACACACATGATAGTCAAATTATTTAAAATCAGGTACAGGCACAGGCACTGGCCAATCAGGGCAGGTGGCGGCTAGGCCTGCAGCTGTTCTCTCTGCCTGCTTCTCCAGCCTTGTCCCAGCATCTCCCCCTGCACCTGGGCTTTTGCCATGACAAATGTTTCCACTTTCTTTGAACAACTCATGCCTTTCTTCTTTGTTCATGCCCTTTCTTCCACCTGGAATGTTCTTCCCCAAGCTTCTTTTTTCTTTTACCTGGCAAACTCCTATGCTTCCTTTGAAGCCCAACTCAAATGTCAGCTCCTCTGTCCCCCAGACACTTAGCTGCTCGCTTTTCTGCACTCCCACAGGTCTTTGACCCTTCTTGGCCATCACACTTCTGTGAGATTATTGTCACTGATTTGGGTTTGTCTGTACTGAGGATTTGGTCCTCAATGTCTAGCTCCTAATTGTAATCTATAAATGTTTATAGAATGAAAGGGATGTAGGTGGGAAGAACAATCACATGGTAGATTTCAGGGAGCAAGCGCCTGGGCTCAATCTGACAACTTCCCTCCCGGGTTTTCACATTTGGCTTCACTGCCATTGCAGGTGGGCATTTTTGTGAGACTCTCACAAGTTGAGAGAATTGGATGGCAGAACCAGGCAGCTGGTCCTTTAAGAACTGGCACCTGTCCTGCCAGTGCCCCAGGCTCACTGCAGCCATCTGGAGGAGGTGGAGCTGTGGGGTGGAGGGCTGAGTCCAAATCTGGAGATGCCACTGGGAGGCAGGGGACTCACTGGGGAGCCATCTTGCCGCTGTGGGCCTGGCCCCTCCTGTTCCCACTGAAGTGCCCCACTCTGAGGTTCCCCGCTGAGGTCCCTTCCAGAGCAAAAGTGTCAGGGACTCTGCAAAAGACGTTTGGTTATCAAATCAGATCTTTTTCTTGGTTGATCAAAAACCACGACCCATTCCTTAAATGCCTCCTTCCCTGGAAGTCTCCTCCAGCTCTGACTCAGAATCCCTCTCTGGGGCCTCCAAGCTCCAAGCCACGTTGTGCACAGAGTATGGCTGTGACCCAGAATAACAGCAGCTGCACCCAGAGTGCGGCTGAGCGTGGGCACAGCACTAAGGGCACACCTGGCAATACGTGCAGCTCGGCACTCACAACAGTCTCCTCGTCCCAGTGTACAGTGTGGCTCAGAGAGGGGGAGGTGGCCAGCTGTCAGCTCCCCTGGGCCACCCCTGAGGTCACCCGAGAACAGTCCCTGCACACACTGGCGGCTTCCTGTCTCTCTTCCCGAGGGTGTCTTCTGACTGAGGGAGTGTGCCGTCCTCAGTGCTGGCCTGGTCTGAGGTGCCAGGGAGTTGACACCTTGGAGCATGCCCTAAATCCCCAACCACTGAGGACGGGTGGTAGGTAGACACCACAGTCCCACTCCTCAGTGGGATGGCTTGGGGGCATTCCAGCCATCTTCAAAGGGTTCCCTGTGGGGTGAGCCAGCCATGGTGGAGGACGCGCATGGCTCCCTGCTGTTGACTGCCCCACTCCCCAGCTGTGCTTCCTGGGATCATGTCCCAGATAAGCCACCTGCACCCACATCCTTGCACCAGGCTTAACTTCTGGGGAACTCAAACTGACCCTTGCCTGAGAACCCACAACTGCAGGGGCAATTCGATTTGAGCCAGGTCAGGCTGATGCTTAGCCTCTCACATCTTGGTAGTGGCTGGGTCAGGTGAAGCTTGTCAGGTCTAGGTCAGAAGCCCCTGGTTCGCAAGGCACTGGACTTCAGCATGGCCTGGGTGACCTTTCAGTAGTGTTTGCGGACTGAAGGTGTTCCAGGAAGCCAGAAGAGGCCTGAGGATACCCCCTGCCTCTGGCTTCAGGTCAGGCTGTTGGCAGAAGGGGGGAGAGATGGGGATGGGTGGTGGGGGAGGGGACTTGGGGGATGCCGTCCCTCGGCCTTGCCTCTGGCCACTCAGGTTGGGTTCTTCTTTCCCAGGCTCACCTTCGGCTCCACCTGGCATTTAGCCACTGCCCTCAGGTTCCACAAACTTGGCCAGGAAAAGTTTCTGTGAAAGGTGTGACCAGCTCAACCTGCTCGGAAGGACCTGTGCGGACGGGGAAGGGGATGTTCATCCTGGTCCCTAGCCCGAAGGTCAGAAACTGGCTTGGCAAACTAGATAGGCATCCTTGGAACAGTTGCAAACCACTCGAGGCTGAGGACATTTCTGTTCTAAATTGAGAGACAGAGACTCTCAGTGTTGATTGCAGCTCAAGAAGGAGGCTGGAGTAGTCCAGGGTGAATTTCTTGAAGATGGAAAGATTAGGCTCTGGCAGGAAACAGGGGACACCCAAGTGGGGTCTCTGATGAGAGACTGGGAACTGTTTGCAAAGGGGAGGTGGGCACACAAGTAAACCCACCTAGGATGGGACAGGACCTCATCACTAGCACAGGGAGTGAAGCTCTTACCACCCTGGCTGGAGGGTGCAGGGGCATCAGAGCCGGGGGCTGCAGCCAAGGATCTCCTGTTTTGAGCTGCTGGCTGGAAGGCGAAGAACCAGCCCTTGCCAATCTGCAGCCCAGACGCCCCTCTCCTCCCACCCTCTGGCCTCTGGCTGGCACCTTCCACTGGACGAGCTCAACCAGGAACTGAGGCCTGGGGTCACATCAGCCCTGGGGCACAGAGCTGGGTTAGGGACGTGGGGGGAGTCCACAGAGGACATCCTGTCAGTGGGCACCCTGGGGGTCTGGCTTGCATTTTCCCATGGCAATGTCGGGTACAGACGGCAGCAGCCTGATATTGCAACCATATGACCTCCTGTTTAATCAGAAAATGTGCCAGGTCCAGAACTCGGTGTGTGGCTTTATTTTCAACTGGCTGCCTTCCTTTCTCTAATTCTAAAGCAACTGAACAGCCCCGCATTTGGAATAATTGCTCTGTTCGTGCCGTTGCTCATGTTTCCCTGACCTTGAAAGAGCCATTTTCCAGGACCGTTGCTAATGGACCTTCACGCGATTGCATTAAAATATCCTGGTGCTTGGGGGAGGAAGGAGAAGCTGCCTCGAGTGATGCTTCGCTTGCTCCAGTGTCTTCCTATGAAATCCCAACGTGACTCATTCCCAGCTTCCCTCCCCCCGGCGCCTTGGCTCCTTTTGCTTTGGCCCCTCCAATGCTGCATTTGTAAGTCCTTTGACATTTGTGCAAAACCAACCTCTTCCCATTGAGTAACATAATGGCCCACACCTGACCCTTGTTTCAATGTCTTTTCCAACCAAACAGAAAATGCCAAGAACTGAGGGTGAATTGGCCCCTGTCAATCTATGGAGTGGGAAGGATTCTGCCAGTGGATGCATCTGGAATGTTCAGTACATTTTCAGAGACCTGAAAGATGCCTTTAACTAGGAGGCTGGATCTCCAGGCTCTAAGTGAGAGTGTGTGTTCCTTCTGCTTGCAGCACACAGCCCCCCTCGGAGCTCTGCCTGTCCAGATGGCCTGATCCTCACGTCCCCACCTGGCCTGCTGGCTCCCTCCTGGCTAAAGTGTGGAAATGAATCTTTGTACGGAATAAGCCTCTCCAACCCGACCTGGGAATGCGTAACAGCTTAGCTGGTGGCCTTTGGCGTGGGATGACAGCTCTGGATAGCAGCTGGAGGCTTCGCTGGGATGGGGGTGGCCCATTGTGGGGTGCCTGGTGGGAGTCTCTGAGCCGGGTCTTTAGAAGGAGCGAGTGCAGGACACAGAGTTCTTGTGTGGTCTGAGATCTGTGCTTAGGCAGAGAACTGTGTCCAGAGAGTCGGGCCGTGAAGTGGGAGCCTCCTGTGAGGGCTGAAGCGTTCCGACGCAGATCCCTGTTTTCTAATCTGAACTCTAGAAGATCTTGGTTCTCTTCCTGGCTCTGGCCTCTAAATTCCGCTGGGACCCTGGAAGAGTCTCCTTTCTCCTTCAAGTTTCTCCTCAGCAATGCCAGGTGTTGGGTAAGGACATGAGTCCCTCCTGGCTCCGATAGCCCAGCATCACTGTCACCCTGGGATCCCTTTGCTGACCTCCTGGTCCCAGACCAGTAACTGCAGCACATGCACCTGAGGCTCCCCAGCTGTTTCCAAGGCTTCCTGTGCCTCAACCCTCATGACCTTGTTACTCCCCGGAAGTTCTACAGCATGACAGTGTGGGCTCCTCGCTCCCTGGAGGAGCCTCACTCTATGTCACTTCCTTAGACCCCTGCCTGAGCCTGTCCCCTTCTGTGGCACTGGAGTATATATCTCACCTGGGTTAGCTTTCTGTTTCTGCTGTACAAATTACCACAATCTTAGGGGCTTACAACCCTGCACCATATTATCTTACAGTTCTGGAGGTCAGAAGTTTGATATGAGTCTCACTGGCTTAAAACCAAGGTACTGGCAGGTCTGCCTCCTCCTGGAGACTCTAGGGGTGTATTAGTCTGTTCTCATGCTGCTAAAAAGACATACCAGAGACTGGGTAATTTATAAAGAAAAAGAGGTTTAACGGACTCGTGATTCCACATGGCTGGGGAGGCCTCACAATTATGGTGGAAGGCGAAGGAAGAGCAAAGGCACATCCTACATGGCAACAGGCAAGAGAACTTGTGCAGGGGAACTACCATTTATAAAACCATCAGATCTTGTGAGACTTATTCACTACCATGAGAACAGCCTGGGAAAGACCCACCTCCATGATTCAATTACCTCCCACCAGGTCCTTCCCATGACTTGTGGGGATTATGGGAGCTACAATTCAAGATCAGATTTGGTTGGGGACACAGCCAATCCATATCAAGGTGAGAACACACTTCTTTGCTTTTCCAGCTTCTAGAGGCTGCCTTCATTCTTTGGCTTATGGCCCCTTCCTCCATCGTCAAAGCCAGGGGTTGAGTGTCCATTACCCTTCCTGTATTGCATTTCTAACCCACCCTGCCACCTCCTCTGCTTCTAAGGGCTAATGGGTTAGGTTGGGCTCATCTGGATAATGCCAAATAATCTCCCCCATCTCAAAGCCTTAACTTTCTTCACATCTGCAAGTCCTGTGGTCATGTAAGGAAACCTATTCATGGGTTCCAGGGATTAGCCTGGGGGATACTTCTGTGGGGAGCGTTCTTCTGCCTACTACTCCACCCAATCTGAGGCTTGGGGTTTGGGCAGGGCACCATGATAGTTTTCCTCTGGGGTCTCTGCTCAGGTGCTAGAAAGGTAGCTCCTCTCTGGAACCCTTTGTGATTGCACCAGGCAGAGGTGACTGCCCTGTTCTCTGGCTCCCACCCCCTCCCCCAGCAAACTTGTCATGCTTGTGTGACAGTGCCCATGGGTAGGTCTCACCTGTTAATTGGGAACAGGTGGGTAGAGACCTTACCTTCTTCCCCCGGGGCACTCAGCGTCTGCGGGGTGGCAGGTGAGCACAGACGTTGCTTGGGAACAAGCTCAGATGCTGTTGGGGAACTGAGGGCTTCTGGGGGGCCCAGTGGAGCAGAGGACCTGCCCAAGCACGTCAACATGGACCCTTTTCATAGGTGCATGGACTGTCTTGGCAACAGTGAAACATGGATTATTATAGTCCCCATTTCACAGAAGAAAAATCAGTGGCGCTGAGAAGTTAAGGGGATCCCAAGCTCCTGTGGGGAAGATTCAGAGTGGAGTTCAGACTTGGGCCCCTCACCTGCCTCTGCCCCACTCTCCCCCATTCTTACTCATTTACTCCACAAATGGCCTGGTAAGGGTTGAACTGTGTTCCCCCTCCCTCACCCCCAAATTCCCATGTTTTGGTACTAATTCCCAGAACCTCAGAATGTGACCTTATTTGAAAGCAGGGTCACTGCAGATGTGATTAAGATGAGGGCATTGTGCATGAGGGTGAACCTTATACAAAGAAAAAATCTGGACAGAGACGCACACAGGGAGAAGGCCACAGGAAGGCGAAGGCAGAGATGGGGTGAGCGCCAACATTGCCAGCCCCCTCCAGATGCTAGGAGGGAAGCCTGGAAGAAATTCTCCCCACAGCCCTCAGAAGGAGCTGATCCTGTTGTTACAGGAAAAGGGGCCCGATCCAGATCCCAGGAGAGAGTTCTTGGGTCTCTCACAAGAAATAATTCAGGGCAAGTCTGTAAAGTAAAAGCAAGTTTATTAGGAAAGTAAAGGAATGAAAGAATGGCTACTCCATAGACAGAGCACCCCCAAGGGCTGCTGGTTGTCTATTTTTATGGTTATTTCTTGATGATATGCTAACCAAAGGGTAGATTATTCAGGCCTCCCATTTTTAGACCATATATGGTAACTTTCTGACATTTCCATGGCATTTGTAAACTGTCATGGCACTGGTGGGAGTACAGCAGCAAGGACAAACAGAGGTCATCCTCTCGTGGCCATCTTGGTTTGGGTGGGTTTTGGCTGGCTTCTTTAATCAAACTGTTTTATCACCAAGGCCTTTATGACCTGTATCTTGTGCTGACCTTCTATTTCATTCTGTGACTAAGAATGCCTTAACCTCCTGGGAATGCAGCCCAGCAGGTCTCAGTCATATTTTATCTTGCCCCTATTCAAGATGGAGTTACTCTGGTTCAAAGTCCTCTGCCACTATGACATTCTGACTTTGGATTTCCCATCTCCTAAATGGAGACTATACATTTCTGTTGCTTAAGCCACATGGTCTGTGGTCCCTTTCTTACTGCCTCGCTAGAAAACTACAGTGCTGCCCATAAGCCTAGTCCCAGGGGTCTCGAAAGCCCACTGAGCTGGTCCCTCCTGTTCTGGCCTCATCTCTGTCTATCCCCTCCCCTCTGTGAGCTCCAGCCACACCCGCCTTCTACATAGTCAGTTTTTAAACGGCTTTATTGGGGTATGATGGACTTCAATAAACTGCATGTAAAGTGCATGATTTGAATTTTGGCACATGTATACCACCATGCGACTGTCACTGCTGTCAAGATAGTGAACAGATCAGTCACCCAAGAGGTTCCCCATACCCCTGTGCTCACTACTGCCCCACCTCCCATCCCAGGCAACTATTAGATTAATTTGCATTTTCTAGACTTTTATATAAATGGAAACTTCCAGTAAGTACTTTTTGTTTTGTACAGTGGGCTTTTTCAGTTTCTTGGAACTGCCCGCTCCCCTCCATTCACAGGCTCCTGAGAGCCCTGCAGGACCTGAGAATCGGGTGTGGCTCCCTGTCTGTCGCCTTCCATTTGTCAGTGGTCCTGTTCGGCCCCCGGAGCAGATGGCCTTGAACGCCAGTGTGAGCCCACCTTGCACTTTGTAAGAATGAATCTCAGTGATGGATTAGAGGAGGGGCAGGGGGCCAGGTAGGGGCCGTGAGGCAGACAGGAGGAGACTTGTCTTAGGGTCCCTCAAGGCCAAGCAGAGGCAAGGTCTAGGCCGGTGAATGAGGCAGGTGTTCAGTGAGCTGTTTCAGTGTGGAATGGGACAGGAACAGCCCATGTTGGGGGAGGTCAGAGGTCGCAGCGAGGGGTGCTTGGGGATCCAGGCTTCACGAACCTCACTGGACATTTCTCACCTTTCTCCTCAGCGTCCCCTCACCTCTTCTGACAGGTGAGGCACAATTCCAAATCATGGTGCTACTGAGTGGAGCTGGTGGCATTCATGAGACAGTGAGTCATAGTACTTTTTTAAATAAATGAAATTAAACATTTCTTTTGCAAAGGACAAAATTTCTTCTGTACGATTTATTGTAACCAGGGGGCATTTTAAAGTATAGGTGCTCAGAAGCTGAAGCACCAGAGTGCTTTCTAAAACTAGAATAAGGCACACTTCCTCCCCCACAGCTGCTGCTGACCTGTGGCCACCAGTCTGGAGAGCCGAGAGCACAAGATGATCAAGGGGCCGGAGCGGCCGCTTAACAGCCTGAGGCCATGGGTGATAAGTTCCCGCATCAGGCGAACTTCTCACTCAGGGCAGGGGCCATCGGCTCCAGATCCCGTTTTAAAGAGGTGCATCTGCTTAGGATAATCAAATGTCCACCTGAAAAGTACCCTAGAAAGTTT
The DNA here is from genome assembly GCA_036589455.1 of Ateles fusciceps. NCBI lineage: Eukaryota > Metazoa > Chordata > Mammalia > Primates > Atelidae > Ateles > Ateles fusciceps. The sequence goes on along the minus strand of JAZHEH010000091.1, from coordinate 23,311,405 downwards.
TCCATGAATATTCATGGCGAGGCCTCGTGGGAAATGCGGCAGGCACAGGTGGCCCAGCTTAGGGACCTGTCAGGATGCTTTTTATGGGTGGAACCACCTGCATCCCTTCCAGATCCCCAGGGCTTGGAGAGAGGATACCCCTGGCCACAGCTGCTTCTGCCAACTCCCAATGAGAAATGACATCCCCACAGCTGGGGAAGAGGTGGGTTTCATGTCTGCCTCCTGCTCTCAGGACCACACCTGGCCCCGTGAAGAGGCAGGTGGTGTGCTTTTCCATGCTAGTCTCAGCTTCATGGTGAGGAGAAAATGAAGACGCTTTAGGTTTCCGCTCATGCTGTGTGCGCGTGCACATGTGTGTGTGCACGTGTGCATGTGTGTTTCCATTTAGGGACTGCGTGAAACTCAAAATGAACTTTCTGGGAATTTCAGTGGAATTTCTTGGCAGGGTCTTACCTTGGGAAGGAGGAGGCAACCCAGAGGCCTGGGGCCAGGGCTGGGAGGGCGGATCTTCCTGTGGTCTCACTGGCTGCTTCTCTCCTTTCCTGGAAGCCTCAAGCCTGCCTTTGCACTTAGATGGACCCTGTCTTCAGGGCTGACTGTAACTTTGTGTAACTTTTGCTGAATTGCTGGAGCGCTTGGGCTGACTCCTACCTGATGACGATGAGGATCCCACTTACTGAGTGGTTCCTTATGCACAGGCCAAGTGCTTGATACACAGCAGGTCCTTCCACCCGCACAGCAGCCCTTGTGGAAGGTACTATTCCTTTCAGCATTTTCCAGACATGGAAGCTGAGTCCCAGAGAGAGGTTGTTTTTAACAGCCCAGGTCACTCAGCTACTAATAAATGGAGTCAGGATTTGAATCCAGACTTTCCAACTTGCAGTGTGGTTGTGGGTCAGAGAGCTTCCTTGATGGCAGCTGGCTTCGGCTTCTTGCTGCTGTCTTCCTCCCCAGGTTCCCCAATAGGCCCTTGCTGTTGCATGGCTTCTAAGTTTCTGCACAGGTGCATCCTTGGGTGACATGCCCTTCCACCTGGCTAACTCCCACTTGTTCTCAGTACCTGGCTTAGAGACTGCCTCCTCCAGGAAGCTCTCCCTGAGTACCACTACTTCCAAAGTCCAGGAGGGTTATCCCGACTGGCACTCCCATGGCATCGGGCCTCTTCCCAGCAGGTTGCTGCCCACTGCTGCTGCGGCTGGCGCGCTGCTTGTCCATCTCCACCAATGCAAGTTTCTCAAGGGTAGGGCTTGCTCCTGTGTTTGGGGAATGAGTGTCTGGATAACTTGTCTTTCGCTGCAGTGTCTGGGATGATCTACCCTTTGTTTCTGGTTAGTGACGTGGCCAGCTTGCTGGAGCCCCATCCCTCCTCCCTTCCCTGTGCCTCAGTTTCCTATCTGCAATTTCAGGAGACTCACAGTTCCCCTTGTAGCATTGTCATGAGGCTTAAAAGGGTGAATTCAGGTAGAGCCTGTAGAATGGCCCTGGCCATGTGTGAACTGCAGTTACTGTGCTGGGTGCTTTTTATGCCAAGGTGGGGTGGGGAGGCTTGGCCCAGGCTGACCTACTTCTCCTCAGGCACGGCTCTCGTGGTGAATGACTCAGCATTGTGAAATCTGACTTCTTTCTTTAGGAGCCAGATCATTCTATTGCCATACCAAAGATATTTGGCAAGGTTAAATGCCAACTATGTGTATGGGGGTGGCTGGGGCGGGAACGGGGATACCCGCGGTGCCTGGAATTCAGTGCAACATGGGACTGGAAGTTGCACTCCTGCTTCAGATCTGTAGAGCACTGGCTTGCAGCCCCATGAACCTAAAGTGGCCCTGAGATGAACCCACAGGGAGGCAAATGCAGCTTCCATGTGGGGGGACTATAAACTCGCGGAACTCGGGCCTTTTCCTCCATTTCCACTGACTCATGCGGGCTTTTCCCAGCTCTACTCTGCAGAGGCAAATCCCACCAGAGGCTCTGAGAAGAGGCTTCTGTGGTTACCCAAATGTAGGACAAAATAAAAAATACAAACAGAAAAATAAAAGTAGGACAGCCACTCCTATATGCTCTCATGGGCATTCACAAGGCACATTAGCATGTTAAAGGCCCTGAGAAGTCCTGCAAGAAACTGTTTAACTGTTCTCTGATTACTTGACCACTGTATTAGTCTGTTCTCAAATTGCTGCAAACCTGAGACTGGGTCATTTACAAGAAAATAGTTTTTTTTGTTTGTTTGTTTTTTTTAAGACGGAGTCTCACTCTGTCTCCCAAGCTGGAGTGCAGTGGCGTGATCTCAGCTAACTGCAACCTCCGCCTCCTGGGTTCAAGCGATTCTTGTGCCTCAGTCTCCTGAGCAGCTGGGATTACAGGTGTACACCACTATGCCCGGCTAATTTTAGTACTTTTTAGTAGAGATGGTGTTTTGCCACGTTGGCCAGGCTGGTCTCAAAATCCTGACCTCAGGCGATCCACCTGCCTTGGCCTCCCAAAGTGTTGGGATGTCAGGTGTGAGCCACCACGCTCGGCCAAGAAAAAAGGTTTACTTGGCTTGTGATTCTGCAGGCATGTACAGGAAGTGTGGTAGCATCTGCTTCCGAGAAGGCCTCAGGGAGCTTTTACTCATGGTGAAAGGCAAAATGGGAGCAGGCATCTTACATGGCAGGAGCACAAGCCAGCGAGAGAGAGGGGAGGTCATGCACCTCTTTAAACAATCAGATCTCGTGAGGACTCACCATCACGAGAACAGCACTGAGGGGCTGGTGCTAAACCATTCAATCCACCCCCGTGATCCAATCACCTCCCACCAGGCCCCACCCCCAACACTGGGGATTATAATTCAACATGAGATTTAGGCAGGGACATAGATCCAAACCATGTCGACCATGGAACCCCTTTTCACATATTTTTCCAGGTCACAGCCGTCAACATCCTGCAGTTCCAGAATGTACTTAGGAAACCCCCTCAAAAGTGGCTGGCAGGTGGTTTCCATTCAAATGGTTAAATCTACTTTTTGAAACTTGAAATCAGTTAAAATCTGTATCAGTGTCCTAGAGCTGCTATCAACAAAGTACTCCAAACTGGGTGGCTTAAAACAGCAGACCTTTATCATCTCACAGTTCCAAGGGCTGCAAGTCCAAACTCAAGGTGTCTGCAGGGCTGTGCTCCCTCTGAACCCTGCAAGGGAGGATCCTTCCTGCTCTGCCAGCTTCTGGCGGCTGTGGGCAATCCTGAGCGTTTCTCGGTGTGTGGAGGCATCGTGCAATCTCTGCCTCTGTCTTCAGTGGGCTGTCTTGCCTCTGTGTCTGTCTTTGTGTCTCCTCTCCTCTTCATATAAAGACACAAATCATAGCGGATTAGAGGCCTACACTACTCCAGTGTGACCTTATCTTAACCTCATTCCATCTGCAATGTCCTTATTTCCAAATAAGACCACTTTTCGAGGTAGTAGAGGTTAAGGCATATCTTTTTATGAGACAAAATTCAAACCATAACAAAAACCCATCCGTAGCAGGTAGCTCTGGGTTCGGAGTTACTGTATCCATCCCAGGGGCTTTCTGTACTTTCTAAAACCTGGCAGCGATGCCACTGTGTCTAGTGAGTGTTTACTGCACACCAGTCACGGTGCTGGCTGCGTTACAGGAACCATCTCATGGAATCTTACTGTAGTCCTGAGTGCTGGGGTCTATCATTCTCCCACTTTAAATGGCCCAGCAAGTCAGTGGTGAGCTGGGGTTTAGCCCCAGGTCTGTGTGCCTGCACCATCCTGGTTTTAATGCTCTGTGCTGTGTGGCTTCAGGTGGATATGAGCAGTCGGACTTCAGAGGAAGTCACCATGCTGCTGTCAGATGCCTTTTCCACTGACACCTGGAAGGGTCCCTCATGGAACTGGAGTTTCCAGCTGGGGTGAGGCATGAGCTGCTGGAACAGGGAGTCCATATGAACAGGGTGTGCCCATGTCCCAAGTGACTGTCACAGGAGATCTGGGGTGTTGATGGGAAGGCAGAGCACAAGGCCTGGGAATTAGGGAGGAGAACCAGAGGGACTCTCCAGAGGCTGGAGAATCAAGCAGGAAACCAGGAGCCCAGGGTTCTTGATATGGTCCACAGATGTCGCAGATGCTGTTGATCCCTGCCCATCTCACCTGCACACTCACCTTTCCATTGCATGCAGGTGAGTCCTTTCTGGAAGCACCTGCTGCTCTGTTGGGCATGTGCTCTAACACACTAACAGATGAACAGATGCCTCCAGGATGTTCCTTCTGGGGACCTCCAGGAACAGTTCCCACCCCAGGATGGATGAAATTTGGTGTATAAACCCTTCTTACACACTGCCATGTGCCCTTACCCCCAGGTTTCTTCCCCTTCAGGTGGGCAACTTTGAGGAGTGGTCTGTGTCATCTCCTGGAGGTCCCAGAAGGCCTGGGCCCCCCTTGCTGGGCAATAACCTGCTCCAGAACACACCCTTCCTGCCTCCTTGTTGCAGCTGTGTTTTCTGGGAGCTGGAAAACTCCTAAATAAACTCCCGGCACTCACATTCTTATCTTGGGGTCAGACCATAGAGGGCTGGCTGGAGCCTGTTCCTCCCTCCTGCTTAAGGCACAGTTGGTCCCAGGGCCTGGGGAAGAGAGGAGTGGGAGCTCGTGGGGAAGGGAGGAGAGACTCAGTTTGCCACCAAGGAAGGCTCAGCATTGGAGGTTGTGAGCAACAGAAACTCAACTCGAGTTTTGTTTTAAACCAAAAGGGGGAAATACTGGCTCATTCAACTGAAAAGTTCTGATGAAGGCACCAGCTTGAGGCATGGTTGGATCCTAGGGGCTCAAGCAAAGTCATTGCATCTCTTGCCATCTCCCAGCTTTGCTTTCCTTGTGGCTGGCTTCACTCTCAGGCAGAGGGGTTGTTCTCTACCTGGTGCCCCCTACCCCAGCCCCATGTTTATATTCCACCTGCTTAGCAACCCCAACAGAAAGACTATGCCTCTTTTCTGATAATTTTAGTACAAGTTCCAGTCCTCACTCTCAAAGTGGGATCAGCTCCTAAGAAGTGAACCCTGGAGTCTGAGAAGGGGGCATTGTCTCCTCCTGAAAGATGGGCTTTGTCACCTATAGAAAGAGCATGAGAGGTTAAAGCAGCTGATGAGGATGGGCATGTTGGGTTGACAAGAGCCAAAGGAGCACAGGACAATCAAGAGAGGAAGGCACAAGCCACAGGCGGAGGGGAGGGAAAGGTGCAGTGGGCTTTCTTGTGGAGCCCAGACTGGCAGATGCCTGCCCTGATGCTCTGTTATGAGAAGGCAAGGAGTTTATTAAAACTAAGAGGGGCGGGGGGAAAGGGTTTGCTTTGTTTTGAGGTTTGTTTTACAACTTTTAATTTTGAAATAATTTTACCCAAGAGTTTCAAAGATTATGCAGAAAGTTCCTATTCACCCCCACCCAGTCTCATGTTACTGTCTTATATAGCACACTGCATTTATCCAAACTCGGAAATGAGCGCTGCTGCACCGTTACTATTAAATGACTGCAGACTTGATGCACATTCCTCTAGTTTTCCCCACTGATGTCTATTTCTGTTCCAGGAGCTAATCTGCTAATCTAGGATCCCTCATTGCTTTTAGTTGTCAAGTCTCCTCTCCTTTCCTTTCCTTTTCCTTTCTCCCTGTCTCTCTTTTTCTCTCTTTCTTTCATTCTTTCTCCCTTTCTCTCTTTCTTTCAATGCTGGGAGTGCAGTGGTGCAATTTGGCTCACTGCAGCCTCAACCTCCTGGCCTCAAGCAATCCTTCCATCTCAGCCTCCCAAAGTGCTGGGATAATAGGCGTGAGCCACCACAGCTGGCCCTTGTTTCTTAGTTTCCTCCAGTCTGTCATAGTTTCTCCATCTTTCCTTGCCTTTCATTACCTGGATACTTCTGAAGAGGAGCAGTCAGGTGTTGAATAGAATGTTTCTCAATTTGGGTTAACCTGATGTTTCCTCATATGTAGACAGGATTGGATTTGGGGGAAGAAGCTTACAGAGGGAAAGTGTCTTCAGTGCATCGTATCATGGGAGTATGAGATATCAACCTGCCTTATCACTAGTGATGTTAACCAGGTGCTCATTTGGTTCAGGGACTGCCTGCCAGCCCTCTCTGCTGTGAATGTTTTCTCTTTCCCTACTCTGTTTGGAATGCTTGGGTGTGGATGAGTTTTGTCTTCCCGAGGAAGGGAGTAGCCAACATTCTCTCTGCCCTCCCCAGTTCTTGCTCTTCTCAGGTATGGGGCTCCACTTATATCTGCTGCCAGATATTGGAGCAGACACTAGCCTTGTGTTCTCTGTCACTTTCCGGGAAGGCCGGCTATGGCTTCTTGGCAATGAGGGGCTCTGAATCTCAGCTCCGTCCTTCTCCATGATGGGGAGAATGGGCTGCTCTATCTGCCCTTTAACAGAACTGGTGTGTTTCAAATGCAGCTGGTTGGGGCTTGAGCTGTGCACATCTGGATTCTAATAGGAAAACTTGGCCCAAAGCCAGATGTGGTCTCACCCCAACTTCTTAGCAAAAGTTTGTGTTTTCTCAGTAATGAAGAGGGTTTGCTCAAGGAACTGGGAATAACAGAGTTACCTAGGAGGGCAGCTGGTGGCCTCTCACTTGCTAGGAGAAGACGGATGTCTCTATTGAAATGAAGGGGTGGTGTAGGCAGGGGTACCCAGTAGAAGGGTCACAGTTGAGGGACAGGGATCAGGGCCCATGACACTAGCCCTGGCCCAACTTGGAAGCCATTTGTGATAGCCTGTTTGTCAGGTCATCCGCTGACCTGTGGCTGCTCTGGAAGTGACACAATTTGCAGATTCATTCAGGTCTCGTTTGCAGTTATGTTCGGAGGATAACCAATTGTCAGGGTGAGTAAGACTCTGTGCTGTTAGAAGAAGCATAGCCTGTTACAATCACTGTGGTTCATGACCCTGAAAAATTGGAGGTTTGTGCAATTCAAACCTCTTATGGAATGCAGTCACTTTAGTTCATATTGGCATTGAAGGACAGGCTGAGAAGAGAACACTGGATTTGGGTTTGGGGTCAGCTGAGGGAAGTTCAGGCCTTGGCTGCGCCCTTTATTAGTCTAGCGTGACCTCAAGCAAGCCACGTGACCTCCTGAGCCTCATGTCTCCTCTGAGAAAGGGGTAACATAGTGCAGCCACACAGCCCTACAGCTCAAGTGCCGTTTGACTTTGAGGTAGGAAATTAAAAAAAAATTATGCGTGAAGGATATTTTCTGTTTGGTGGAAGAAAGAGAAACAAGGCTTGTTTTGAGGTGTGCTGGGGGCGGAGATGCGTGCTGGGGAGGGCTGTGCTGCCTGTCTCTCCAGCCCTTGGATTGAACAGCTGGTTTTGAGCCCTTCTAGAAGTGAGAAACACAAATAGCTGCTTTGGTAAAACATTGTGATATTTAGGGCTTAGGCCCCTGCTTGGAGGACTATGTGTGGCCCTAACTGAGAGGGCCCCTGTGCCACTGGAGCCTGGATACAGAGGGGCCAAGACAGCAAGGGCTGGCTGGCGCCTGGTAGGTTCTGTGCGCTGGGCACATTGAGAGACCATGTCTTGAGCACCATCACCAGGGGCAGGTGAAGCCTGTTGCCCAAGTGACTTGTGGGCTGCAGTGAGGAGGCCAGAGTGGAGAAAGGTGACAGATTGTGCGTAAGCCCATGGGAGATGCAAGAGTGTCTGGGAGCACCCAGGGCAAAGGCTCAAGGTGAGGCTGAGACCCCAAGGGTAGTGTCAGGACAGAACCATCCCCACCTGCAGGGCAGCCAAGGACACTTGGGCCACTCTATGACCTGCCTTGTTAGGTTGGGGGATCAATGACAGCATCTGTGAGAAGGCATTCCGACCACTCAAAGGTGCCATGACAACCTCCAGTGCACCCCACTCAGTCTCCTCTTCATGACTCCGAGCCTCAGTTTTCCCACGTATAAAATGATGACCTCCTTCACCCAGGGTTGTTACGAGAATCAAATGGTAAATATTTCCTTGTAGAGATGAAATGACATGTGCAAAGTAACACAGCTAAGAGCATGGGTGGCGGCTCCTGACTGACCTTGTCCTATTCGAGTGTGCATTCCTGCATAGCCAGGGCTCAGTAAAGGTGGTTGAAGGAATAAGCAAACGCTCTTTCCATCATTCCATACTATCTCATTAGTGCTCAAAAGTACCAGTTGGTGAAGTCCCATGGAGTATGAACACACTCCCATGGAAATAGAAGACAGAACTTGAACTGTGAGCAATGAGTAGCTACTGGTCATTGAGGGCTGGCCCTGACAGCTCTTGAGTCTTGTTTCCTTTGATCTTTGCAATGATGCTATGAAGTGGGACCTATTACTCTCATTCTCATAGTGTAGACAAGGAAACTGGGTCTTGGAGAGGCTAGGTAGTTTGACCATAAGGAGGTTAGAGACAAAGCTAGGATTTGAACCAGGTCATTTACTTCAGAGCTCAAACTCTCCAACACTCCATTTTGTGGTTGCTAGGAGCACGGAAGCTGGGCCAGTCAGCCAATGGGTGGACCGTGCCTAGCCCCCACCTCTGGTTAACCAGCCAGGACTCCCACTGCACCACACTGCTAAACAGCAGTTTCCAGGAGGCAGCTGCCAGGCTACACCAGGCCCTAGGCTTCCTCCAGGAATTGCATTAGGGGATTGAGAGGCAGAGATTGTTTCAAACTAGCTATTGGAGCCAATGATTATTATTTTTCTGTACAATGGGAAAAATTTTCCTCTCCTTCTTTGCTCCCTTGCTAAAAGCCTCAATTGAATAAGTAAGAGAAACAGCAGCATGTGTTATTTGAAAACTGTTTAGTGCAATTACTGCTGCAGATTTTACTGAATTTGAAAATGATAGATGGCAAATCTTGATTTCCCAAGCTCTCCATCCCGGCAAGCGGTTTGTTCAAGACTAGCAGTGCGGCTAATCGCTGGTGCATAATGCCCGTGAATACACGGGTTTCCTTTTTATATAACACATTATGCTAATCACCCTGTATTCCATTTTTCAATAAAAGGTCAGCAGAGCACTGTTTGTTCAGAATGTGCAATTTAAACTTCATGTCTGTCATTAGAGATAATCTAGGTTTGCTGTATCGAGTGGGGTTGTCATAGAAACCAGACCCACAAGCTCTGTTTACGGCCTTTGGAGAATAAACACTTTGCATTTATTTCTCTGGAAAGGGAAAAAAAAAAACCCAAAATCATCGCACAATTAAGTAAGGTTTGAAAACAAAGCAGTCACAGCCCAGGAGAGAGAGCTGTATCATTCCTCAAAAATCGGTAACTGTCACACAGTTGGTGTATGGGGCGTTCAAGCAGGTGACTGACGGAAGTGATCAAATATTTCCCCCTGGGAAAGCAAGTAAGGGAGTGAGGATGTGTTATTATGCCAAGTGAAGAATTAATTTAAGAATGCTAATGGGCTTTATCTAAGCTATTATACCCTTGAAAAATATTTTGTGTAAATTGCATCGAGCGTCTGATCAGGCTTTGTATGCTGTGTGTTTGGACATTCATTGTGAGCCCCATAGAGCCCAGACGATTTCCATAGTATGGTTTCTCTCATCTTCCTCTGTCACCAATGAGAACTTTCCCTGGAAGCAGGGTCCTGGACTTCAGCATTATAAGATCCTGCCTGAGTAGAATGACCAAATTTATCAAATAAAAAATACAAGATGCCCGATTAAATCGGAAAATTTTTTTGTGTAAGTATGTGCTAAATTTTGCATGAGAGACCATGTCTTGAGCACCGTCTTATACGGAAATTAGCCATTGATGATCTGGAATTCTGATGTGCCCGAACCCTGTATTTACTCTGTCGCTCTGTGGCTGAAGGGTCTGAGGAGATGGGAGGTAATTCTCTAACCTGTCCTGCCAGCCTCTGGCTTGCATTTCCTTTAATAGGGCACTGAAGTGGGTGCACAGGATGTGTGTGCATGACTAATCCTGGTAAGTCACAGTGTAACTGTGGCTCTAATTTGCTGAAAGCACCCACAAAATCAAGTTCAAGAAAGTCACCTACTTGGAAACGGCCAAACACCCACCTGGCATGGCCACTGCATGGGGGAAAGCTTTTGTTTCTGTTCTTTTTTTTCCCCCCCCACTGAAAGAGGGTTTGAATCCCCTTCTAGGGAAAGAACTCCCCATCCCCAGTTCTTTTGGGAGCTGGGCCAGAGGAAAGGCCTGAGGGTTATCTGTGTGGTTGGATGTTCAATCCAGAGCCAAAAAGGTAGGGTTCTGTGAGCTTTGACCCTGGCGGAGGGCAACCTTGCTGTTGTAATCTCTACTGTAACACAATTCACAGAAATCTGGTAACTGGCAGAAGATGCATTCATGAGACAACTTGATGGAATTCAGGCTGATGGAGTTAGGTAAATACTGACACACACATTCAATTCAGCGTGTGGGCATTCAGCATTCGGGGCCCTGAGTCAAGTGTCTTCGGGGAACCAAAGCCAGAGGATGGTCAGTCCTCAAGGATGGCTTTGCCAGTTGGGAGAGTTGAGCACAGATGTCATCCTAAAACCAGCAGACAGAGCCAAATGTCGAGCAGAGGCTGAGACGAAATGCATGGGAACGGAAAGAAGAAGAGATGAATTTCATCTGGGGAGTCTGGGATGTCTTCTTGGAGGAGAGGGATTCCCAGCTGATCTTTGAGGTGCCTGTGAATTTAACAGATTAGTTAAGATTAGAAAAGCTGCCTGGAGGCTGAGACCTAGGCCTGTCTGGAGCTGGACTTAGCAGAAGCTTCCCTTCAGTTAAAATCAGAGAAGTGGGAAGTTCAACTCCGCCCTGGGCAAGAAAGCAGAATGGTTAAGAGTAGGCTCTGGGCCTGGCGTGATGGATCATGCCTGTGATCCCAGCACTTAAGGAGGCCAAGGCAGGCAGATCATCTGAGGTCAGGAGTTCAAGACCAGCCTGGCCAACATGGCGAAACCCCATCTCTACTAAAAATACAAAAATTAGCCGGACGTGGTGGCACATGCCTGTAATTCCAGTTACTTGGGAGGCTGAGGCAGGAGAATCACTTGAACCTGGGAGGCAGAGGTTGCAGCGAGCCAAGATTGTGCCACTGCACTCCAGCCTGGGTGACAGAGAGAGACTCCATCTCAAAAAAAAAAAAAAAGGGCTTGGAGTTGAGAAGACTTAGACTTGCATTCCTGCTCTGGTGGTCACTAATGTGACCTGGGGAGCCATGCCACCTCTTTGGGCCTCCGTTTCCTCCCCCTGTATAATGTGGATGTTGGTTGTATTTTGCCTCATAAGGTGGTTGTGAGAATTACAAGAGATAATGTAATTAAGTTCTTAGCCCAGTACCTGGCATGCCCTAAGGGCTTGAAAAGTTGTGTCCTCATTATTTCTTTATTGCTTTAAATCCCTTGGATTCTGATCCTGCCTCCAAGCCTTTGTCCAACGTGAGCTCGATGTCAGGAGTGCCGTTCCTTGCCAGCTGCCACCCCTGCCACTCCTGCCTCCTCTGCCGTGGCTTGTCTGTACCCTGCAGCCTCTGTCCCACTCCTGAGCTGATCCTGGCAGGGCGCTGCAAGTCCTTGGACTGGCCCTCAGGTCTTAGCTCTTGTCACTGCTCCAGATCCAGGTCCTAGCTTTCTGCACGGACTGCAGTGGGTCCTTGCACAGCTCTGCCTTGCGCCCTGGGCCCTGTTTTTGGCTGCTGGTTTTGCTCTGTGTTCTCTGCCAACCCCTTGTTGTCTCTCTCTTTGGGACTGGAGTCCTTCCTCAAGGAAGGATGAAGGGTTAGAGCTGGATTTGCAGAGGGAGAAGTGGGAAGGCCTTCCAGGTGGGAGGAGCAGTTGAGCAAAGGTAAAGAGATACAAAAGCGGGTGACAGGTTTGGGAAATGGCAGGTAGTTCGGAATGAGGGAATCCAAGATGCTTGTGCAGAGAGATAGGGGATAAGGCAGAGAGGCAGATGAGAGAGAAGGGAAAGGCAGCCAGGCCATGGAGGAAATTTCTCAGGGACATGCAGTTCTGCCCTCCTCTTCCATGTAGTTCTTTTTTTTTTGAGATTGAGTTTTACTCCCTTGCCCAGGATGGAGTGCAGTGGTGTGATCTCAGCTCACAGCAACCTCTGCCTCCTGGGTTCAAGTGATTCTCCTGCCTCAGCCGCATGAGGAGCTGGGATTATAGCACCACCACACCTGGCATATTTTTGTATTTTTAGTATAGACGGTGTTTCATCATGTTGGCCAGGCTGGTCTCGAACTCCTGATCTTAGGTATCTGCCTGCCTCAGCCTCCCAAAATGCTGGGATTACAGGTGTGAGCCACCACGCTCAGCCTCATACAGTTCTTGTGAGGTTGTCATCATGGTGACCCACACTCCTGAGGCCCAGCATGTTCAACCAAACCTTGTGATCCTCTTGTTCACAGGCTGGGCATGGGGTGCCAGCAGAGCTAATTGGTGCTCCCTGAGGTTGCTATGTAGACACAGAGAGAAATTCTCTTTCCAATGATTTCACTAAATGTGTCAGTTATTTACTGCCACAATAATGGTGTGTGACGAGCAACCGCAAAACCTCAGTGACATACCACAATGAACATTTATTTAGCTCCCAAGTCTGTGTGGCTTGGTGGGGCTTGGCTGGGCTCATTCACATGGCTGAACATTGGCTGCATGTCTGCTGATCTGTACTGGCTGTGGCTGGTTTGGCTGGGATAGCTCAGTGCAGCCCCACATGCACCATCCCCATTGGGCTGTCCCAGCAAGTCCTGAGGAGCAAGTGGAAATGCACAAGTGCTTTTTCAAGGCTCTCTTGCTAACATCCCATTGGCCAAAGCAAGTCACATGACCAAACTCAGAATCAAGGAATGGGGAAATAGACTCCACCTCCTCAGTAAGAGGAACTGCAAAGTCACATAGAGAAGGCATGGCTTTAGGAGGGTTGAAAGATTGAGAAGATGAAGACAATTTACTCTGTCACACGACACTGAGCTAGGAGGATGTGATTGAAGGGCAGCTGCTGGCCATTTTGCCTCCCCACGGGGAGACAACGTACCAGGGAATGAAACCAGGCAAAAAGAGGATGAGCCAAAGTGGGGAACAAGCCAGAGACCTGATCCAGCTTTACCTTCAGTCTCATTCCCCTTGGGCTTCAGTGAATTAGCAGGTTCCCTTTTTGATTCAGTTTGTATGAATTGGGTTCTTGCCAGTTGCAATGGAAAAAGCCTAATTAATATTGCTCTGAATGCCAGGCAAAGGCAGTTGGATGTTAAAAATGCTTGAGGAGAGAACCAGTATAATCCAACTCCCTGTTTGAGAAATATAACTGGGGGTAGGGTGAAAATTATGAAACCCTTGTAGTAGTTCAAATGCAAGAATGATGAATGATGAGACAGGAATTAGGAAGGGCAGGGCAGTGAAGGGGAGAGGAGTTGACACAGGCAATACTTTGCAGAGAGAATTAATGGGATTTGCTTGCTGGGTGTGAGGTATAATGAGAGAGTGAAATAAAATATAAGTGGGCTTTTTCACCTGGAAGTTGGGGTGGAGGTTTCCGTGGTTTGCTGGTGAACTGGCTTTGCCAATTTCTGTGGCATAAATATTGCCACCATGGCAGATTTCAAGGAACCAACAGTTTAGCAATCAGCAGGGAAAATTCCTGAATATTTCATAGTCAACTCTTGGGAGCCAGCACAACCTGCCTCAGCACACCAGTGGTCCAAAGTGGTGGCATTTCACACAATAAGGAATGGAGCTGGATTTTGGACACCTTAAGTTGGAGTTGCCTGCAGGTCCTGCAAATGGAGATGTCTGGAGGATGTTGGAAATATGGCTCTGGGACTCAGGTTCAGTCTATGTAAAGTTGTTGGGGAGGCAGCAGCATCATTTTTGGAGAAAATAATGAGGAGATGATGATGACATGGCATGACTGTCCTTTGACTCTACCGGGGTGAGGATGACTTGCAGGCCTAATCTGGCTCCCAGGTTGATTTTGCTGGCTCAAGTGGTATTTCTAAAAATTAAAGTTCGTTGCTCTATTACTTTCCTGGGGCTGCTGTAACAAATTACCACAAGCTGGATGGCTTGAAACAACAGAAATGTAGTCTCTCATAGTTCTGGAAGCCAGACATCCAACAGCCTGAAAGCAAGGTGTCGATTCCATCTATTTCCAGCAGGGGTGGTTCCTTCTGGAGGCTCTGAGAGACCACCCCATGCCTCTTTCCTGGCTTGTGGTGGCTGCTGGCATCCTCGGGGTCCTTGGCTTGTGCATGAATTGATCTCATCTCCATGTTTACCTTAATTAGTTTGGCAAGAACTCTATCTCCAATTAAGGTCACTTCCTGAATTTCCAAGTGGACATGAATTTTTGGAGGACACTGTTCAACCCACTATAGTTGCTGGTGGTTACAACTTGATGGATTTCACAAAAAAACAGAGATTCCTAACCTCTCTTGAACAATGCATATGGCCCATGGGCCTGCAATCATCTGGGGTGGAAAGGCAGCTGCCCCCTTTCCCCAGATACTTCACTCAGTTCTTTACCTGCCCAGCCCCCGCCTTAGTTCAGGTGGAGCCAAATTGGGGGTCTCAGAGAGGCTGGAATCTGTCTCCTGCTCTTTCATCTTCCCAATGTCTCCTTAGCAACAGACATTTATTTATTCTGTGCACAAGCCACTGTTTAACAGTATTTATTTCCAGAGTCAGAAATATTTGATTCCAATTAGGGACACCAAATTGAAAGCCAGGCAGCGTCAAAGATGCAGGTCAGGCAATAGTTGAGAGCCCTGTGGCACAGGAGAGGGAGGGAGAACGCAGGCTCCTGGAGGGAAGCGGTGCAAGCTGTGCAGCTGCCGCCCCGATCCCCCGAATGCTCCTGCCACCCCGATCCCCATGTGCTATAGACTGGTAACTCAGTCTTAGCTGACCTGAGTTTCCCCTCCTGTGCAATGGCTATAATAACACTTCCTTTCAGTGCCATGAGGGTTTGAAATACCGCATGTAAAGTGGCTAGCACAGTCCTGACGTGTAGTAGAGACTTAATCCGTGTATGGTGCACAAATGATGAGTGAGCTAGTGGTTGGAACTTTGTATCACTCCCAGCTGAAGCAGGAGATACAGTTCAGATGCAAATAACATTCCCCATGCCACACTGATGCGATCAGAAAAGCAGGTGATGGAACGTTCCCAGGTCTTCCGGGCCCTGCTGTCGAATAAAAGATGCATTTTTCAGTCAAAAGGAAATTTACTCCAAGATGAAGAAGTGGTAATTCCAAATGTAGTAAGAATGACAGACATAAAAATTTCAGATCCCAACAGATATGAAATGTATCTAATTAGGGAACCAAATACGATGTTTTTCAAGCATCTAGGATAGCATTTCCAACTGGATGGGTTCTAAAAGAAGTTAATAGATGCTCTGTGAAAACAGGGTTCCTGGTTACATAATTTGGGAAAATATTCAAGTATGAATGTTGTCTTTACTGTGGGACTTTTCAGAGGCTTTAATATGTTAATGTACAGTGTGAATTTCCTAGATGGAGATAGAACATGGAGTCTTTTACAAATATATTTGGCCATAAGAACCCTCCCATGGCTTTTTTGGGGGGAACTAAGATTGCATGAGTGCTGCACTGAGTAACACACCGTGACTGTTGATGAATATGGTCCCCTACCAAAGGCCAGACATTCTTGTAGGTTTCAGGAGGGCTCTGGATAAGACTGTCAGACTGCACAGTCTTGTGATTTTGTTTATTAAATGACAGGCTGACCAAGGCATTTGGTATGGAAGGCAAGACAGTAGGCAATGCGCCTGTCTGGGAGATGTCACCTGACTTAAGGCAAATGTTGAGAGTCCTGTAGGCAGCCCAGGGACTGCCTGGAGAGGAGGGGTTGGGAGAGCTCCAGGAAGGCAGAGCTGCCCATTCATCTCCCTCTGCTTCCAGGTCCTCCAGGGCCAAATCTGATCTGCCGAGGCACTTCCATCAGCACTTTCCCAGGTGCTTAAGCTCAGCGGGGCTCCTGGGGCCTGGGACTAGGGGTTGCCTGTTTCTGGAGCCATCACCTTTAATCTCCTTATCTCTCTGCCACCAAAACCCACTGGCTAACTCTGTTCAACAACCACCCTCCCACCCAGACCCAAGGACTCAGGCAAAACTCATCATCTTTTTTTTTTTTTTTTTTTTTTAAGATGGAGTCTTGCTCTGTCGCCAGGCTGGAATGCAGTAGTGTGATCTTGGCTCATTGCAACCTCCACCTCCCAGGTTCAAGAGGTTCTCCTGCCTCAGCCTTCCAAGTAGCTGGTACTACAGGCATGAGCCACCACGCCTGGCCCTCACTAGCTTTAACCCCTTTACCTATAAGACTCCTACATCTTGACAATTTAGTCACATGGCTCTTCCAGCCGCAAGGGAGACAAGGCAGGTAAGTCTTCTAGCTGGGTGTTCTTGAGCTCACCTGAACATCAGGCTGTCTTCTGAAGGAAGAAGGGGAGAATGGAGACAGCGTACTGAGAGGTCACCAGCAGTCTGCCACAATGCCCCTTACTTTACTTTGGACAAGATACATTTTCTTTCTTTTTTGAAAATATGAAAGGCCATCATACTCATGGATACAAATTTGCAAAATATTGACAATTTTCAAAAGAGCAATGGCCACTAATTCCACTTCCTAGAGATCAACATTATTAGCACTGTAGATGAAAGTTTTCCACTCCCCAATATTGAGGAGATATATATTTTTTGAGACAGAATCTTGCTCTGTCGCTCAGGCTGGAGTGCAGTGGCACAATCTCGGCTCACCTGCAACCTCCCACTCCAGGGTTCAAGTGATTTTCCTGCCTCACCTCCTGAGTAGCTCGGACTACAGGCATGCATCACCACTCCCAGCTAATTTTTGTATTTTTAGTAGAGACGGGGTTTCACCATGTTGGCCGGGATCGTCTTGATCTCTTGACCTCATGGTCCACCCACCTCAGCCTCCCAAAGTGCTGGGATTACAGATGTGAGCCACCGCGCCTGTCTGAGGTTATATCTTAAATTTGGTTTTATATCCTACTTTTTCAGTGTATATTTTTGCAAGTCATTGAAAATTCTTCATAAATATTTTTAATGATGACATAAGATTCTGTCATATAGCTGTAATTATATGTACTATAATTAGTCATTCATCTCTAATGAATATTTAAATTGTTAACAACTTTTCATTATTAACAATAGAGAAAATTTCCTGGGCTTTGACCTCATTTTGGATTATTTCCTCAGGTTTGGTTCCTAGCAGTGAAACTACTGGTTCACAAGAGCTGAAATATTAACATTTCTTGATATACAATACTGAATTGCTTTTCTGAAAGTAGACTCACCTCACTCTCTCCTGGAGTAAAAAGAAACAGAGATTTAAAAAACATAATGGGCTGGGTGCGGTGGCTCACGCCTGTAATCCCAGCACTTTGGGAGGCTGAAACAGGTGGATCACCTGAGGTCAGGAGTTCGAGATCAGCCTGGCCAACATGGTGAAACCCTGTCTCTACTAAAAATATAAAAATTAGCTGTGTGTGGTGGCATGCACCTGTAATTCCAACTACTCAGGAAGCTGAGGCAGAGAATCACTTGAACTCAGGAGGCGGAGTTGGCAGTGAGTCAAGATTGCGACATGGCACTCAAGCCTGGGCAACAGAGCGAGACTCTGTCTCAAAAAAAGAAACAAATAAACAAAAAAACAATAAAAACATCATATCTGCTTTTACTTTGGTGGTGGTAGAATGGTTGTTCATTGAAACAATCTCCTCATGCCTCTTGGCTAACCAATGTTTGACCACATGGCTGATGTCATGTGCTGCTGAGAGGATGGGGCCATGGGCATTGTCACCCACAGATTGGGCACTGCCCCCCCCATCTCATTAATGTTTCAGAGAAGATCTTCAGTGAAAGCTGTGCCTCATGTGTTGGGTGATGCTGACCGTCTTGTCAGTAGTAACATTTCTACCTTCTCAATATTTTCCTGCTTCTCTCTGTCACTGGATGCTTCCTTGAGGGCTCTTACGATCAGAAAAGAGTCCTGCTTATCCAATTCTGAAGGGTTAACTTCATGGCTGTTCTTAGTTACTTTTCTATAATCAGTTGCCTTGGCGATGTCACCAACCCATTTTGGAGTAGAAGTAGGAGATAGGACAAACATGGGATCAATTTCCTATGCATGGCAGCAGCAGCTGGTGTCAAATTCACCTGGTTATGGGCCGACTCCTATGAACTGAAAGTTTGTTTCTTCCCAGAATTTGATGAATTTATGTTGAAACCATAATCTTCAACATGATGGTATTTGGAGATGAAGTCTTTGGAAAGTCACTGGGTTATAAGGGTACAGTTCTTATGTGGGATCAGTGACTTTATAAGAAGAGATAGGGCAGAATCCCCCCAATACCCCTGCCATGTGAACACATAACCAGGAACCAAATCTGCTGGTGCCTTGATCTTGGACTTCCCAGCCTCCAGAACCATGAGGAATAAATGTTTGTTGTTTAAGCCACGCATTCTGTAAGGAAAGCGCTCTGTGTTTTCTTTTAAAAAAAGATCTTTTATTTGAAAACGGTTTGAGATAATACAGACAGATTTCAAACATAGTACAAAGAGTTCTCATACTTTACACCCCGTTTTCCCTGTTATAAACATCTTACATTAGTATGGTACATTTGTCACAATTAATGATCAAATATTAATATATTATTGTTAACTAAAGTCCATACTTTAATCAGATCTCTTTAGTTTTTGCCTGATGGCCTTTTTCTGTTCCCAGATCCCATATAGGATCCCATGTTGCATTAATTTTCATATATCCTTAGCTTCCTCTTGGATATGACAATTTCTCAGATTTTTCCTTTTTTTCGATGAGCTTGATAGTTTTGAGAAATACGGGTCAGATATTTTGTAGACTGTCCTTCAATTGGGAATTGTCTATTTTTTTTCATAATTAGACTGAAGTTACACATTTTTGGGAGTAAGACCACAGAGGTAAACTATTGTTCTCACTATATGAAGGGTACATGCTATCAGCATGGCTATCACTATTGATGTTGACCTTGGTCACTTGGTTGAGGTTGTATTTGTCAGATTTCTCCATCATAAAGTTACTTTTTCTTCCTCCTTTCTATACATACTCTTTGGTTAGAAGTTACTATGTGCAGCCCATGCTTAAGGAGTGGACAGTTATAATATTCCACTTCCTTGAGGGCAAGTATCTACATAAATTATTTGGAATTGTTCTGCACAGAATATTTGCCTGTTCTCCCCCATTTATTCATGCATTTGCTCATTTGTTTATGTCAGTACGATCTCATAGTTTTTAGGCACAAATTCTACATAAATATTTTTATAACAGTTTTATGGAAATATAATTTGCATACCATAGCCAGGTGCAGTGGCTCATGCCTGTAATCTCAGCACTTTGGGAGGCCAAGGTGGGTGGATTGCCTGAGCTCAGGAGTTCTAGAACAACCTGGGAAAGATGGCAAAACCCTATTTCTACAAAAAATACAAAAATTAGCCAGGCATGATGGTGCATACCTGTGGTCCCAGCTACTTGGGCGGCTGAGTTGGGAGGATCCTTTGAGCCAGGGAGGTCAACACTGCAGTGAGCTGAGATTTTGCCACTGCACTCCAGCCTAAGTGACACAGTGAAACCCCATATCTAAATAATAATAATTTGCATATTGTACAGCATATCCATTTAAAGTTTACAATTCACTGGTATTTAATGTATTCAGAGTTGTACAACCATCACCACAATCAATGTTAGCACATTCTCATTACCCTGAAGAGATTGTTCATGAGCAGTCACTCCACATTTCTTCCTCATCTCACCAGCTTTAGTCAACCACTGATCTACTTTCTGTTTCAATAGAGTTGCCTACTTTGCACATTTTATATGATACATACAGTATGTGGTCTTTTGTGATTGGCTTCTTTCATTAAGCATAATGTTTTCAAGGTTCATCCAAATTGTAGCATGTATCAGTACTTCATTTCCTTTTTTTGCCAAATATCCCATTCAATTGGTATACCACATTTTATCTATTCATCGGTTGATAGATATTTGTATTGTTGCCACTTTTTGGCTGTTATGAATAATACTGCTATGAATAACCATGTACAAGTTTTTGTGTGGACATATGCTTTTAATTTCTCTTGAATATATACCTAGGAGTGGAATTGCCCAGTATATGCTCGACATAGTCATAGTCTTATGATTCTATGCTTAACTTTTTGAGAAACTGCCAGACTATTTTCCAAAGTGACTGCACCATTTGCATTCTCACTAGCAGTGTGTGAAGACTCCTAATTTCTCCACATCCTCACCATACTTGTTATCTTCTGTTTTTTTTTTTTTTTTAGTAGCCATCCTAATGGGTACGAGATGATATTTCGTTAAGTTTTGAGTTGCATTTTCTTGATCACTAAAGATGTCAATTATCTTTTCATGTGCTTATTGGCCATTTGCATATCTCCAGAGAAATGTCTGTTCAAATCTTTTGCCTGTTTCTTAGTTGGGTTACTTGTCTTTTTATTATTGAATTGTAGAAGTTCTTTATATATTTTAGATACAAATACCTTATCAGAGATGTGATTTGGAAGTATCTTTTCCCATTCTGTGGGTTGTTTTCTCACTTTCTTGATGATATGCTTTAAAACACAAAAGTTTTACATTTTGATGAAGCCCAGTTATGTTTTCTTTTGTTGCTTGTGCTTTTGATGTCAAACTCAAGAAATCATTGTGTAATCCAAAGCCCTGAAGATTTATGCCCATGTCTTCTCCTAAGAGCTTTATAACTTTAGCATTTACACTTAGGTCTTTAATCTGTTTTGAGTTCATTTTTGTATGTGGGTTGAGGTAGGGGTCCAACTTCATTCTTTTTTATGTAGCTATCCAGTTCTCTCAGCAGTATTTGTTGAAGAGACTATTCTTTCCCCGTGGAATAGTCTTGATCAAAGATCAATTGACCATAAACATGAGGGTTTATTTCTGATCTTTTAATTCTATTTTCTTGATCTGGATGTCTATTCTTATGCCAGTACTATACTGTCATGGTTACTGTAGCTTTGTAGTAAGTTTTGAAATTAGGAGGTATGAATCTTTCAAATTTATTGTTTGTTATTTTTCAAGGTTATTTTGGCTATTTCAAGTGCCTCAAATTTCCATATGAATTTTAGGATCAGCTTGTCAATTTCTGCAAGAAAGTCAGCTGAGATTTTGATAAAGATTGTGTTAAATCTGTAGAGAACTTTGGGGAATATTGTCATCTTAACAATAATAAGTCTGATCCACAAACATAGGATGTTTTTACATACAAATTATATTTTAATTAAAATATTCTTTCATACTAATAGATCAAAGATAGTATGCAAAGCAGTATATAGTTCAGTGTCCAATAATTGTTACCATTGACATGTTATGATATCCAAAACAGTTTTCTTTGATATGAATTGAGAATATAGCATGTCGTGTCACTATAATTATGAGCATCTGTCTATTTTTTTTGAGATGGAGTCTTGCTCTGTTGCCCAGGCTGGAGTGCCATGGTACGATCATGGTTCACTGCAACCTCCACCTCCCAGTCAAGCAATTCTCCTGCTTCAGCCTCTTGAGTAGCTGGGACTATAGGCATGTGCCCCCATGCCTGGCTAATTTTTGTATTTTTAGTAGAGACAGGGTTTCACCATGTTGGCCAGGCTGGTCTCGAATTCTTGACCTCGTGATCTGCCTGTCTCGGCCTCTGAAAGTGCTGAGATTACAGGTGTGAGTCACCAAGTTCAGCCCATTTGTCTATTTTATACCTTGATACCATCTTAGGCTGGGAAAAATCACAAAAAGAGGGCATGACAACATCTGTATATTCTTGGATTTTACTTGTATCATCAAACATGATGTAACATAGAAGTTAGATGGTATCTTTTGTGTCAAGAGTCTTCATGGAAGTCAAGGAAGTTAAAGTAGTTCCTTATGTCCTGAAAATAGATGGTCTGTTTCTTTTGTCAGAGTAAAAGTTCAACTGAAAAAATTTGGATCTTTACCAACATTGGATTTTCCCTAATATAGGAGCATTGTCTTGAGCCATTCTACAAGATTGCTTGTTGTGTCAGACAAAATCTTGGTAAAGCAATATGCTCTGGAAATTCTTAAGCTGTTTTTTGCCTTGGAGGAAAACTTAAAAACTAAAGCAATGCCTCTGTCAAATGTTCTCATCCATCCCAGAATCACTAAACAGTATTGCAATATTTTGAAGCAGATCATGGAGAAACTGCCATTTCCCTTCATTGGAATGAAAGTATTGACATCCCTTAGCTGAGCAAACTCCTGGTTTCCATTTGTTATTTGCACAAGGGCAGTATCAGATTTTGTTTTCTGAGCCCTTTTGGAAAGTGCGAAGACCTCCCATGGTTTTGTTATATATATATTTTTTTATTTTGAGACAATTGTATATTCGCTTGCAATTGTAAGAACTGATACAGCTGATCTCACATATCCTTTATGCAGTTTCCCCAGACAGTAACATCTTGTAAAACTATAGTGTACAATATAATTACCAGGATATTAACATTAATACAGTCAAGCTTCAGAACATTTTCATCCCCACAAGGACCTGGATACAGTCAAGATACAGAACATTTCTATCCCCACAAGGATCCCTCATGTGCCCTTTTATAGTCACATCCACTTCTCTCCTGTCCCCACCCCTCTCTTGACCCCTAGCAGCCACTAATCTGTTGTCCATTTATATACTTTTGTCATTTTAAGAATGTGATATAAGTGGAACCATACAGTGTATAACCTTTTGGAATTGGCTTTTTTCAATTAAAATGGTTCTCTGGAGATTCATCTGTGCTGTTGTGTATATCAATGGTTTATTGCTTTTTATTACTTATTAGTATTCCACTGTATGTACCACAGTTTGTTTACCTGTATATCCATTGGAGGAAATCTGGATTGTTTCCAACTTTTGGCTCTTATAAATAAAGCTTCTATAAACCTTCACGTATGGTGATGTGAACATAAGTCTTTCTCTGGGATAAATGTCCATGAGTGCAATCACTAGGTCTTATGTTAATTGCATGTTTAGTTTTTAAAATAAACTATAACAGTGTTTTCCAGAGTGACTCTGCCATTTTATATTGACATCGACAGTGTATGAATGATCCAGTTTCTCTGCGTCCTTATAACCATTTGGTGTTGTCACTGTTTTTTATCTTAGCCATTTGATATGTCCTAGTGATATAATGATTTTAATTTACCTTTCCATAATGAATAATGATGTTAAATATCTTTTCATGTGCTTATTTGCCTTTATGTATCCTCTTAGTGAAATGTCTGTTTATATCTTTTGCTCATTTTCTAACTGGATTTTTTGTACCCTTGGTTCTTTGTATCTTCTAACTGCTCCTATTTGCTTGACATATGGATTGGAAATATTTTTTTCCTACTCTTTAGCTTGTATATTTTTCCTCTTAACAGGATCTTTTTGCAGAGGAGAAGTTTTTAATTTTGATGAATTCCAACCTATCAATTTTTCTTTTTAGCGTCAAACCTATTTGCCTCCTCCTAAATACTGAAGATTTTCTTCTATTTTTTCCTAAAAGTTTTATAGTTTTTATATTTTATGCTTAAGTCCATAATCCATTTTGAGTTAATTTTTATATAAGGTAAAAGGTGTGGGACCTATTTTGAGGTTCTCTTTACCAACCGCCCTTTTTTTTGCCTATGGATGTACAACTGTTTTAGCATGATTTGCTTAAAAGTCTATCTTTCCTCCATTTACTTGCTTTTGCACTTTTGTAAAATATCAGTTGGCCATACTTGTGTGAGTCTATTTTTGGGTTTCTAGTCTATCACATTGATTTATGCATCTATTTCTCCACCAACAAACACAGTCTTGATTTTAATAGCTTTGTTCTTCTTTTTCAAAATTGTTTTTAGCTTTCCTAGTACCTTTGCTTTTCCATATAGATTTTGTAATAACCTTGTCTGTGTCTATAAAAATTCTTGCTGGGGTTTAGAAAGAAAACTGTATATCAACTTGAGGAGAATTGACATCTTTATTGTGTTGAGTTTTTCAATCCATTTACATGGTATGTCTCTCCATTTATTTAGACATCCTTAAATTTCTTTCATCAGCATTTTGTAGTTTTCAGTATGGAAGTCCTGTTCATGTTTTGTTAAATTTACACTGAAGTATTTTATTTTCTGAGCAATTTTAAATGGTACTGTATTTTAAATTTCCATGTCTACATGTTTATTGCTAGTATATAGAAATACAATTGATTCCTGTATGTTTATCTCATGTCCTGTAACACTGCTGGACTCATTTATTAGTTCTAGGAATTTTTTTGTAGATTCCTTTGGAATCTGTTTAGACAATCACACATGCAAATAGAGACAGTTCTAGATCCTTTTCCACGTGTATGCCGTTTGTTTCCTTTGTTTTGTTTTGTTTTGTTGCACTGGCTAGAACTTCTTGCACTATGTTGAATAAAAGTTAACAACTCAGAGTTGAGAGTGAATATCTTTGCTTTGTTCCCAGTCTTAGCAAGAAAGCATCCAGTCTCTCACCATTAAGTATAATGTTAGCTGTAGGTTTTTGTAGATGTTTTTGTCAAGCAGGAGAAGTTCACACTATTCCTAGCTTTCTGAGAGTTTTTATCATGAATGCATTTTGAATTTTGC
This sequence comes from Ateles fusciceps, assembly GCA_036589455.1. Classification (NCBI taxonomy): domain Eukaryota; kingdom Metazoa; phylum Chordata; class Mammalia; order Primates; family Atelidae; genus Ateles; species Ateles fusciceps. The sequence goes on along the minus strand of JAZHEH010000091.1, from coordinate 23,286,742 downwards.
AAAATGCTTTTTTTATTGCATCAGTTGACAAGATCATATGATTGTTCTTCTTTAGCCTGTTATTATGGTGAATTAGATTGATTGACTGATTGATTTTAGAATATTGAACCAGTCTCACATCCATGGAGCAAATCACACTTGATCATGAAGTATAATTCTTTTTATATATTGCTGAATTCTATTTGCCAATATTTTGTTAGAAATTTTTATGTCTGTATTCATGAGGGGTACTGGTTTGTGGTTTTCTTTTTTGATAATGCCTTTGTTGTTGTATCAAGGTAACAATAGCTTTATAAAATGAATTGGAAAGTGTTCTTTCTTCTTGTATTTTCTTGAAGAGATTGTATAGAATCAGTGTCAATTCCTCTTGAATAATTTTGTAGAATTCTCCAGTGAAACCATCTGGGTCTAGAGATCTCTGGCGGCAGCGGGGCGGGGGAGGGCGGTGTTTGTTGGGATGGGGGTGGTGATTTAAAATTATACATTAATTTTTCCTAACAGAAAACTATTTACTCATCTACTTCATATTGGATGGGTTGTGGTAGTTTGTGCTTTTGAGGAAGGTGCCCCATTTCATTTAAGTTGTTAAGTTTATGTGTATGGAGTTGTTCATAGCATTCCCTTATTATCCTTTTGATGTCTTCAGGGTGTATAGTGATATATCCCCTCTTTCATTCCTGATATTGATAATTTGCATCTTCTCTCTTTCCTTCTTTGTCAGTCTTGCTAGTGGTTTGTTAACTCTACTGATATTTTTTCAAAGAATTAGCTCTTTGTTTTATTGATTTTTTCATTGTTTTCCTGTTCTCAATTTTATTGATTTTTTTTCTCTTAGCTTTATTATTTCCTCCATTCTGCTTGCTTTGGATTAATTTTGCTCTTTTTTACCTGGGTTCTTGAGGTGGGAGTTTAGATTACAGATTTGAGACCTTTCCTCTTTTCTAACACATGCATTTAGTACTATAAATTTCCTTCTCAACACAGCTGTGTCCCACAAATTTCATTTCTTTTTTTTTTTTTTTTTTTAAGACGGGGTTTCACCATGTTGGTCAGGCTGGTCTTGAACTCCTGACCTCAGGTGATCCACCCGCCTTGGCCTCCAAAGTGCTTGGATTACAAGCGTGAGCCACCACGCCCGACCACAAATTTCATTTCTTTTTTTTTTTTTTTTTTTTTTTTTTGAGATGGGTCTTACTATGTTGCCCAGGCTGGTCTCAAACACCTGGGCTCAAGTGATCCTTCCACCTTGGCCTCCCAAAGTGCTGGGATTATAGGTGTGAGTCACCATGCCTGGCCACAAATTTTGATATGCTGTATCCTCATTTTCATTCCATTCAATTATTTGTTTATTTCTCTTGAGGCTTTCTCTTCAGCCCATGGGTTATTTAGAAGCATATTGTTTAGTTTTCAATTTTTTGGATGTTTTGTTGTAATTTTTTTTTTGCTACTGATTTGTAGTTTGGTTCTAAAGTGGTTGGAGAACATACCCTACATGATTTCAATTCTTTTAAATTTGTTGATGTTTGTTTTATGGCTGAGAATATGGTCTAGCTTGGTATATGTTCTGTGGGTATTTGAAAAGAAAATATATTTTGCTGTTGTTATGTGGAGGCTTCTATAAATGTCAATAAGGTCCTGTTGTTGAGTTAATCTATATCCTTGCTGATTTTCTATTTAGTTGTTTTACCAGTTGTTGAGAGAGAGGTGTTAAAGTCTGTGATTAAAATTATGTATTTGCCTATTTCTCCTTCCAGTTATCATGTTTTTTAAATTAAAAAAAAAAGTTTTTTTGAGATGGGGTTCTGCTATGTTGCCCAGGCTGGTCTCAAACTCCTGGGCTCAAGTGATCTGCCTATCTGGGCCTCCCAAAGTCCTGGGATTACAGGTATGAGCCACCATGCCCAGCCTAGTTTATCAGTTTTTGCTTCACATATTTTGCAGTTTTGTTGTTTGGTGCATGTAATTTAGGATTGCTATGTTTTCTTGGTCATAATATAATATTTCTTTCTGTCTCTGCTAATTTCGTTTGATCCGAAGTCTACTTTATCTCATAGTAACGTAGTTACTCTTACTTTCTTTTGACTAATGTTTTCATGGTACATTTTTTCCATCCTTTTCTTTTAACCTGCCTATATTGTTATATTTGAAGTGAGTTTTATGTAGACAGCACATTGTTGGGTAATGTTTTTAATCTACCTTACCAATCTTTGTCTTTTAATTGGCATATTTAGATCATTTACATTTAATGTATTTACTTATATGTTATGGCTAAGACTGTTATTTTATTTTTTTATTTTCTGGGGTTATTTTCTTTTTTGTTTCTTTGTTTTCTTGTTTCAGCTTTCCTGTGAGTTACTTGAACATTCTTTAGAATTCCACTATAGATATTTATTTATCTATAGTGTTGAGTGTATCTCTTTGTTTAGCATTTTTAATTGTTGATGTAGGTATTCCATTACATAAACATAACTTATCATAGTTTATGATATTGTTTCCTTACCAGTTTGAGGTAAGAAAACCTCACTTCCTTTATGTTTATTCTTTTATCCTTTCTCATTTGTAATACATTTGCCTTAATTTTTTCTTCCACATGCATTCAGAAATACATCAGATATGGTTATAACTTTTGCTTTAATCTTCAAAAGGAATTTAGATAACTCAAGAGGAGAAGGAAAATCTATTGTATTTCTCATATTTTTGCTTTTCATTTCCTTCCTTCCTTCCCAATGCTCTAAGGCTTCTTCTTTTTTACTTTTACTTTTTCTTTTTAAAAGAATGGTTAGGCTGGGAGTGGTGGCTCATGCATGTTATCCCAGCACTTTGGGAAGCCGAGATGGGCAGATCACAAGGTCAAGAGACCGAGATCATCCTGACTAACTTGGTGAAACCCCGTCTCTGCTAAAAATACAAAAATTAGCTGGGCGTGGTGGCACGTCCTGTAGTCCCAACTACTTGGGAGGCTGAGACGGGAGAATCACTTGAATCTGGGAGGCGGAGGTTGCAGTGAGTTGCAGTGAGCCGAGATCACGCCACTGTGCTCCAGCCTGGTGACAGAGTGAGACTCCATCTCAAAAAAAAAAAAAATGGTTAATGTTTTTTAACCATTCATTTAGTATAGGTCTTCCGTGGACAAATTATCTTAGTTTTCCTTTATCTGAGAATGTCTTTATTTTCCCTTTTTTCTGGAAGAATATTTTTGCTGGTTATGAGATTCTGGGTTAACAATTTTCTCTTTCACCACCTGAAAAATATTATGCCACTTCCTTCTGGTCTTCATGGTTTCTGATGAGAAATCCACTCTCATTCTAATTGTTTCCTCTCTAAAGGTAAGATGTCACTTATCTCTGGCTGCTTTCAAAATTTTTTCTTTGTCTGTAGTTTTGAGAAGTTTAATTATGATGTGTCTTCATGTGGATTTCTTTGGGTTTAATCTGTTTGGTGTTCACTCAGCTTGTTAAATCTGTAGGTTTATGCCTTTTGCTAAATTTGGAAAGCTTTCATCCATTATTTCTTTGAGTACTTTTTCAACTCCACTGTCTTTCTCTTCTCCTCAGTGACTCTGATGACATAAAAGTTATATTTTTTATTTATAGTACCACAAGTCCCTGAGGTGCTGTTCCTTCTTTTAAAAAACTAGATTTTCATTGTTAAAGTTGGATATTTTCTATTGTTCTGTTATCCAGTTCACAGATTCTTTCCTCTATTTGAGCCATTCTGCTCTGCTATTGAGCCCAACCATTGAGCTTTTAATTTCAGTTATTGTAATTTTTAGTTCTAAGGTTTTTGTTTCATTTTCCTTTACATATTCTGGTTATTTGCTGAGACTTTTTGTTTCTCCTTTTTTTCCCTCCAGCTTTATTGAGGTATAATTAACAAATAAAAATTTATATATGTTTAAGGTGTACAATGTGATGTTTTGATGTGTGTATACATTGTGAAATGCTTATCACCATCAGAGACTTTTTAATTTTTTACTTGCTTCAAGCAAATTTGTAGTTTCTTGCTGATGCATTTTTATTATGGCTGCTTTAACACATTTTAAACATAATTCTAACATCTACGTCATCTTAGTGTTGGCATCTTTTGACTCTTTTTTTTTTTTTTGAGATAGGATCTTGTTCTGTCACCCATGCTAGAGTGCAGTGGTACAATCATGGCTCACTGTAGCTTCCACCTCCTGGGATCAAGTAATTCTCCTGCTGCACCTCCCAAGTAGCTGGGACTATAGACACATGCTACCGTGTTCAGCTAATTTAAATTTTTTTTTTTTTTGTAGAAATGGAGTCTCACTATGTGACCCAGGCTGGTCTTGAACTCCTGAACTCAAGCAGTCCTCCCACTTTAGCCTCCCAAACTGCTGGAATTACAGGCATGAGCCACTGTGCCCAGCCTGACTATCTTTTAAATTTAGTTTGAGCTATTTATGGTTCTTGGCATGTTGAGTAATTTTTGACTGAAAACTGGACATCTTTGCAGTGAGATTCTATAACTTATTTAAACTTTTTGCTTTAGCTGGATTTTTCTGGTGCTGCTTCAATAGGGGAAATTGTAGCACTGCCTTCTTACTGACAGATGGAGGTGGAAGTCCAGGTTTTCCAATTAGCACCCATTGACATCTGAGGTAGAGGGTTCCTTATTACTGATGCGTGGGGAGATCTGGTGTTCCATCTGGTCATCACTGGTGGGCAGAAGTGAGGGCTTATATCACCTGGTAGGGATGGATAAAAGTCCTGGCTCCCTACTTGGCCTTCTCTGGCACCACTTGGGCTAGGGTAATGGGACACCTCATTACATCCTAATGAAAGTGGAAATTTAGGTTCCCCAGTTGACCTTTGCTGATATTATAAGGGTGGGGCCACCGTTTTTACTATGGTATGTAACTGGAGTAGAGTGGCTATTGGCTACAAGATTTTTGTCTTGTGAGATGGGTTCTTTCACGGCCTGTGGCTGGAGAGGGTAGGCTTTTGTTGGGACTTTGCATTTGTTTGCATTTGTTGGCACTTCTGTGTTGTTGGCTGCTTCTACTTCATGTATGAAATGTATGAGCAAAAAGAAAGCCCAAGAAACTTGCCACTATGTAATTTCTTGGATCCTGGGGTCCCTAGCTGGCCTTCCTTCCTCTCTTCACTTTTCAAAGTGTTCTTATATGTGCTTTATACATAATGTTTAGGATTTTTAGTTGTATGTAGTGGAAGAAATTGGAAAGTTTTTTTTTTTTTTGAGATGTAGTTTTGCTCTTGTTGCCCAGGCTGGAGTGCAATGGAGCAATCTCGCTCACTGCAACCTCCACCCCCCAGGTTCAAGCGATTCTCCTGACTCAGCCTCCTGAGTAGCTGGGATTACAGGCATGAACCACCACGCCTGGCTAATTTTGTAATTTTAGTAGAGACGGAATTTCTCCATGTTGTTCAAGGCTGGTCTTGAACTCCTGACTTCAGGTGATCCAGGTGCCTTGGCCTCCCAAAATGCTGGGATTACAGGCATGAGCCACCGCACCTGGCCGAAATTGGGAAAATTATGTCTACTTCATCTTCCTCAGTGTGGAAGTCTCCTCTGGATTCATGAATATTTATTCAAACTTTGGGTTCTAATCTAATACTACATTATTTTTTGCTAAAAAATTTTCAGCTACGGTCATTGGAAATGTCTATTTTTTTTGTGTTAGAATCCCCCTGAGCTGCTTCAAGGGCCAGGGAAAGAAGGGACCTCATGAAAGGATCAGGCATCCACTTCAATGTGGAAGGAAAGGTTTGACTTCCTTCATTGGGCTTCTAAGCCCTTCTTCCACCTGACAGCTTGAGTAAAACTCTAATTTGAAGCCATTTCTGAGGCTCCCCAAATAACTGTCTGACAGAAATTTGGAAGTGCGCTAATTAACTGATTGCAGGGCAAAGGTCTCAAATCCCTGCCTCTCTTCCCTTGCGCCTTGATCTTGCCTATTTGATTGTGACAATTCTTCCTCCCATCTTAGCTAGTGAGGAAATGGGATATAGCCAAGGTGATCACTTATCTGGGGTGACAGCAAGTAAACATGAAAAATGTGCTTGGGAACACAAAATGACAGTGATCAGAAAGGCTTTTTCTTTCAACCTAAATCATGATGTTTTGGGCATCGGCTAGAGTTTTCCAAGTTATTTATAACTGTCCATCCCTGTTAGGGGATATATGTTTTATCTAAAAATAGGTAATCTTTCCTAATCAAATGATAAATGTGTGTGTCCCAAATGAAAGCCTCATAGTTAGCCACCTCATTAACAGAAGTTCAGGTGAATAATGGAAATATTACCAGGATGACACTGGATCAGATGCCTCGAGATGCTCAGTGCTTGGACATTAGGGCTCTTTGAGTTTTCGTGGTGGAAGGCCCCTCGTGTTAGCAGAGGTAGCCTTCACAAGCCATGTCTTTTAGAATGACGTTCAAGGCACTTCTTAATCCTAGCAGCTAATTATTGTGCGTGTAGGAGGCTTTGGGGTGTGTGTCTTCTTGGAGTTTATGTTGTATAGAGTCAGCATCTGGCTCTTTCTCTCCAATTCTTTTTGAGGGATCCCAGTGGGGCAGCCAGGCCCCAGCCTTAGAGGGTGTTCAAAACTCATTTCCTCTTCCCACTTAAGGAAATTCCCAGAGTGTTAGAGCCGACAGGAACCTACTTACTGCTTCTCAATTTTGGCTGCTCATAGTAACATCTGGGAAAACCCCCCCAAAACCAAAAGCCTAAAGCCTGGGCCCCACTTTGAGAGATTCTTTTTTTTTTTTAACACCAACTCAATAAAGGAGGTAGCATTTTTATCACCATTTAACAGATAGAGACCCTAAAGCCCACGTTAAGTTTCTCCCAGACCCCATGGTTGCTTGAGGTTAGGGTCCTGAACCTTAACCAACCTGTAGATGAGGCCTTGTTGGTTTCCTTCCTCTACACCAGTGGTTCTCCAGCCTGATTGAATGTTCAAATCACTTGGGGAGAATTTTTACAAATATAGACACCCCGGGCCCCACCCCGTGCTTCCAGCTTAATTGGTCTGGGAGGAGGGTCGGTGCACTGATGAGCTTTTTAATATCTCCAGGTGATTCAAATGGGCCCCCAGGCTCTAGAACCACTGTTTAAGAGCAAACAAATGTGGACAGCCAGTCATTATCTAGAAATGGGCCTCAGTGCCCAGGGTTGGGAGGTGAGCTGGAGGTAATGCCCAGACTCCTCCCATGCTACCCAATTTTTGACATAGCAGGGGCATCTGGCTGACTGTGGCCCTCAATCTTTTAGTTACTTAATTTCAGTTTATATTGTGTTTAAAATATTTTTCAATTGGTTGAGACATTTAGAAACTGGGAGATTTCACAAAAAGTCCAGATTTCAGAGTTCCCTAAATATTACATAGTATCTGGTAAAACTTGGCTAGACTGAGCTTGGGACTGAGTTGTCCTTTCCAGTCAGCCACATCCTCACCGCCTTCCCCGGCGTTCCCATCGCTGTCCTCCGAGGGCATAGGAGCTTACAACCAGCACATTCCCTTCATTACTGCCCCATGATGTCCTCCATCACAAGTACACAAATAATTGTCATAGTTGCTTTTCCAGATGGCAAACACCTTAAGGGAGCGATTTTTAACCTGAGAGCAATTCACCCCCATGGGACATTTGGCAATGTCTGCAGATAAGTTCAATTGTCACATCTTGGGGTGGGAGTGGGGTGAGGGACAGTGCTCCTGGCATCTAGCGGTTAGGGGCTGGAGATGCTGCTAAACATCCCACAATGCACAAGACAGCCTCACAAATAAGAATGATCCTGCCTTGAAGGTCAATGGTGCTGAGGTTGAGAAACTGCCTTAAGTGTAGCGTCTGTTCCTCTTGCTCATTTCTGAATCCTTTGGCCACTTCACGATACATAATAAGTGGTCAATTAAATGCCAGTTGGCTGCCTGACTCAGGTCAGGCATGTTGGCTTTTCCCCCACGTCCCTGCTGAGTTCAGATCTAACACACTGTTGCTTTGCTCTGAGTGCACCATATGGCCCCACAATAAATGAGTGAGTCAATAAAGAGCCTGCCATATTTTAAGTGATCTTATGAATGAAATCCAGAGCAGGGACACAAGTATTTCATCTGAAGAAAGAGACTAATTAAACACAAGATTGCAGTAAGTACATTTGTTGGGAGAACTAGAGGCGTTCTGCTGAGGGAAGACTCATTGCTCATTCCTCGAGTAGGATAATAGGGAGGGGGGAGTCTTAATCATGCTTTCAATGATCAAAGGTATTCTTAAGATCAATCCTTTCATTAACTGGGTGAAGAGCGATACTGACCTAGTGGGACATTTCAGGCGGCATAAATTAATTATGAACTGCTGTACGCAATCTGCTGGGTATTGAGTTCACAGGCCTTTGCAGGAAAAGGCCAGAGGAAGTTCAGTTAGTGCTCTTAGGAGCGGATGTTAAGGAACGAAAGCTGGAGCGCGCTGAACTAAGCCTCCATGTCACCCTTTCAGTGACTGCTTGGGGAAGGAGACCACGGAGTGTGCTTGACTTTATCTGGCCACCACTGTGTCTGGTGAGATGGTGTCCAGGATGTCCAGGATCTTTTAGCTATGTCCAGGATGAGGTTGAAAAACTTACAGTGACCAACCATCCAGGTTTGCCTGGGACTCTCCTGTTGTAGTACTAAAAATCCTGTGTCCTGGGAAATCCCTTCCTGGGATGTGAAAAGTCCCAGTTTTCAGTGATGGGTAGGGTATACACAGTCGTGGGGGAAAGTGCAAAACCCATACTACAGCCTAAAATATAGGGCCGAATGCAACACTGATTGAGTGTTAAGTGGATATCAAATAGGTCATTTGCCTTCTGCAGTGGCAGTTGCTGTTTTTAACCCTGACTGTTGATGTTGGGTGGGCTTTTGAAGGTGCCCTTTGTTACCCTTATTTCTGTATCTAGCCTGAAATGAATATGAGCAAGGCATGGCTTCTGGAGTCAGGTATCTACCCCCTGGACCTTAATAACCTCAATTTAAATCAGGTGTCCCCTATGAGCTTGTACTAGCCATTCGGCTTGGGAAAAGCCGTCTCACCTCTCTGACACTTGTTTTCCCATCTATGCAGTAGAGATAATAAGAGCAACCCTGGAGGTTTGTAATGAGGAGCAAATGAGACGATGCTGTAAAATGCCTATGGAAGGGCTTGGTTCAGAGGAAGAAATCAATACGTGTTACTGCCATTAATAAGTAATGTTGTCACAGCTCTGATGATTACCGTCGTTGTTGGTGTGGGCAGCCCAGTGGGTGTGACCAGGCTGGATGGGACAGCGTAGGGCTGTGCTCTGAGCAGCTTTCCTGCAAGCACTGTGATTGCACAGGGATGACAGGGACTTCCCTTGCACATGGCAGAGAGACATGGTAGGATTGTCTTGGAGCCTGTTCTCTGGCGGGCCTGGACTCCAGTCATCTGGGCAGGGTCTTGGGAGTGGTGGTGGGAGGTAGAAAGGAGACCAGTTGGGGCTTCAAAAACCCGTTTAGAAACGCAGGTGCTTCACCTGCCTTTCTCCCTAGAGGGCTCCCTTCTATGCAGGATGGCGTCAGATGGGAGAAGTGGACTGTGTGGACCCCTAAACATTTAGGGGACTATCTTCTGGTGGGCCATGCTCACATCAGTGAGGCACTCAACAGGTCTGTGGGGTCTGGAAGTCTCAGAGAACACAGGCTCCACACAGCCCAGTTCTGGCCCTCTGTGTCCTTGACAACCCCTTCCAAGTTCCTCCCCTGCAACTCCCCCCAACCACCCCCTTCTGGATGGGGTCAGCCAGGTCCCTGCGACCATTTCTTTACATTTGCATGAGCTTTCACACCCCCAATTAAAATATTATTAACATAGGAAGAGGTACCTAGGGCAGTTTCATCTCAGTCAAACCTTTTTTGTTTTTAAACAAAACAAACAAAAAACCCCCACAATTTTGGCCAGGTGCAGTGGCTCACATCTGTAATTTCAGTACTTCAGGAGGCTGAGGTAGGCAGATCACCTGAGGTCAGGAGTTCAAGACCAGTTTGGCCAACATGTTGAAACCTCGTCTCTACTAAAAATATAAAAATTAGCTGGGTATGGTGGCACATGCCTGTAATCCCAGCTACTCAGGAGGCTGAGGCATGGGAATTGCTTCAACTCAAGAGGTGAAGGTTGCAGTGAGTTGAGATGGCACCATTGCCCTCCAGCCTGGGCAACAAGAGCGAAACTCCATCTCAAAAAAAAAAAAAAAAAAAAAAAAAAGAGAGAAGCATGAACTCTGCTCAGCTGGCTTCTGCCAACATAAATGTCTTCTTACAGGGCTGAACCAGGGCCTGGGAGGAGAGCAAAAGCTTCATCTTCCTGGGCTCAAGTGATCCCCCTGCCTTGGCCTCCTGAGCTGTCAAGTAGTTAGAACTGGCTTGCCCTTGTAAGGTTGAGGAAGTTCCCTGTATTCCTAGATATTTTGTTTTTTTTAAAATTAAGAATGGATGTTAGATTTTTTCTTTTCTTTTTTCCTGAAGTATCTGGCACAGAGAAGGATATTTGATTTTGTCAACTACTTTTTCTGAGTCTAGTGAGGTAATCATGGTTTTTCAATTTTTACTTTGTTAATATGATGAACTATATTGACTGATTTTTGAACATTAAGCCAATCTTGGCTATTAAGCCAATTTCTAGGATAAATCCCGCTTCATCAGGATGCATATCCTCATTATATATTGTTGGAATTAATTGGTTATATTTTGTTGAGGATATTTATGTCTATGTTCATGACGGCTGTTGCTCTGTTGTATATTTTCTTGTCATATCTATTAGGGTTTGGTATCAGGATAATGCTGGCTTCAGAAACGGAGATTGGAAATGTTTTCCCCGCTGTAATTTCTGAAATAGTTTGTATAGAATAAATGTTATTTCTTCTTTGAATTATTGGTGGAATTCGCCCGTGAAACCATCTGAGCAAGAAATTGATTTCTTTGATTTTTCTTACTTACTTTAGGTTTAGTTTGCTCTTTCTCTAGTTTCTTAAGGTGAAAGGTGAGGTCATTAATTTGAGACATTTTTTCTTTTTCTAATATAGGCATTTAGTTGTAAATCTTCCCCTAAGTACTGCTACTTTGGTGGCACCTAACACATTTTTACATGTTATATTTCATTTTATTTTTATTTATTTTTTGGAGACAAAGTCTTACTCTGTCACCCAAGCCGGAGTACAGTGGCGTGATCTTGGCTCACTGCAGTCTCCGCCTCTCAGATTCAAGCGATTCTCATGCCTCAGCCTCCTGAGTAGCTGGGATTACAGGCGCCCACCACCATGCCTGGCTAATTTTTATATTTTTAGTAGAGACAGGGTTTTGCTATGTTGGCCAGGCTTGTCTCAAACTTCTGACCTCAGGTGATCCACACACCTCAGCCTCCCAAAGTGCTGGGATTATAAGCGTGAGCCACCACACCTGGCCTATATTTCATTTTAAATAACTACAAAATACTTTCTATTTCCCTTATGACTTCTTCTTAGACCTATGAGTTATTCAGGAATGTATCATTTCATCTGCAAACATTTGCAGACTTTCCAGAAATCTGGAGTTTCTGTCCTCTCTCCTTTCTGGTATACTGTCCTGTGAATTCTAGCTATTGTGACCTCCTTGGACTCTCGGCTCTGTCTCCTCAACTCAGGAATTCTCCCAGGTGCTGCCTGGTTCTCCCTCTTTGGGCTGCAGTCAGGAAACTCTCCCAAGGCAACAAGCCAGGGCAATTGTAAGGTTCATCTGGTCTGTTTTATGACTCTCTGGGATCACAATCTTTTATAGCCTAGTGTTCAGCCTCTTGACAACTGTAGTTTCAAATATTTTTGTCCAGCTTTTAGTAGTTTCAGGCAAGAGGGTTTTATGGGGTCAGATTCCGTCTACATTCTGCTTTAAACCCACTGTTGTAATTGCAACAATCAGAACATTTTGCCATCTCTCTCTCCTTATCTACTTCCCACAATGTTTTTGTTACCTCCATGCTCTCTCTACATTCTGTGATTTCATGCATCCTTTTTACTCACTAATCTTTTGGCATTTACCCTCCAATGCAATAGATTTCTCTTTGATCAATACTATCAATATGTACACAATGCATTTCTTCTTCACCCTCCCACCCATTAGCCAAAGAACAAGGAGCACTGCTCTGCCACCTTCATGCACACATTTGTTCTCTCTGTCTTCCTACTCAGAGTGCTATTGTGGGGTGTTTCTCCCCCTTCAAGCTGTTCTATAACCTTCACTCCAGAGTACTCCCTCATCTCCTTCTTTCCAGCACTATCCTGGACCAAATTTTCCTCATGGCTGGCTGGTAATAGTCTTGTTCTTTCTAGGCCCACTCTTCTACACATGATGCCATCGTAGGTGTTTCCGTAAAGCAGTTTTGATCATAGCACACCTCGTACTTCTTCAGTGACTCCTACTGTGCTCAGACATTATGCCTAAGGTTTTTGAGTTCCTTCCTTCATAAAGCCTTTTCCCATCTACCAGTTGGATATATTTTCTCCTCTGTGCCCCTGTGGTGGGTCTGTTCCTCCTGTAATCGTTGTACCCATCACTTTCTTCCTTGAAATGAGCTGTGGACTGCTGACTCCTTACTAGCTCATAATCTCTGTGAAAGTGCACTGGAATCAGGGCATCTCAGAGAGCCTTGTATGTATTAGGTGCTCACAAAATGTCCCATGTGCCATCTTGTTCCTGGATGGCACATCCTCTCCAACTGAAATAGGCCCTTTTCTCCATGTTTCAAGGTAGACGGCCACTGACACTCTCCAGTGTTCTTCTAGTACCAGGTTCTTCAGCTCCAAATCGGCAAGTCTAGGGGACTTATTGGTCAGGACTTATTGTGTCAGGGGACTTACTGGTCCAGTCTGGGCATCGTGGCTTCCTCTGGACCAACCCTATCCAGTATTTAAGAGAACTAAATACTATGATGGGTCACAAGTCCCAGATGTGGAGGTAAATAACAGACGGAGGAAGACTGGGAAGCTTGCATGTCAGACCAACAGTTGTGTTCTACAGCATTGGGAGCCACTCCTCCTGCATCCAGGAAATGGCTGCTCATGTGGGTGACCTGCTTTTGAATTGGTGCTTCTGTGGACTTCATTACTAATTGTAGGTCATTAAAGTCCACTCACCTCTCTTAAACTCAGGTGTGATTGTAAACATTTTATGCTTTCTTCTAAAAATCAGATTGAAATAAATATGATTGTATGATCCATCAAATATTAACACAACTTGAAAGTAGCACATTTCTACTTCCTTGTATAAATAGTATTAAATTCCTGGATATCCATTTCACACAATGCCCCTATATGTGATCAAACATGTCTAATCTGAACTGCTTGTGCATGGAGCAGTCTGGATTAGAGAACTATCCGAATCCTGGTATTTATTTTACATAATTCATGTTTCCTTATTACTGATTAGAGTTCTTGTATCAGGTCATTCTTGCATTTCTATAAAGAAATTCCAGAGGCTGGGGTAATTTAATAAGAAAAGACGTTTAATTGGCTGTAGGTCTGCGGGCTGTGATAGGAAGCATGGCCCTGGCATCTGCTCGGCTTCTGGGGAGGCTTCAGGGAGCTTACAGTCATGGCGGAAGGCAAAGGGGAAGCAGGCACTTCACATGGCCAGAGCAGGAATGAGAGAGAGGGTGTGGGAGTGTCACACACTTTTAAACAACCAGATCTTGCATGAACTCACTCATCAGCAAGGAGATGGTGCAAAGCCATTCATGAGGGATCTGCTCCCATGATCCAAACACCTTCCACCAGGCCCCACCTCCAACACTGGGGATTACATTTCAACATGAGATCTGGTGGGGACACAGGGAATCCAAACCATATCAGTTATTCTACAGACAAACATAATTTACTCTGGCTTATGCAGAAATGATCTATTAAGACATCTAGCCAGTCCACAGAATGGTTGGGGCGACTGAAGAGACAGACTGTCATCCTGGACCCTTCTCTCTCATGAAATTCCTTCCCACAAGTCAAAGCGTCGAGAAAGCACCTCTCTCCCCTATGCAGAGTGTATGTAGGCCAGGTGCAGTGGCTCATGCCTGTAATCCCAGCACTTTGGTGAGGCTGATACGGGTGGATCACCTGAGCCCAGGACTTCAAGACCAGCCTGGGCCACATAGGGAGACCCCATCTCTACAAAAAAAATCTAAAAATTAGTCAGGCATAGTGTTGCCTGCCTGTAGTCCCAGCTACTTGGGACCCTGAGGTGGGAAGATTGCTCGAACCTGGGAGGTGGAGGCCACAGTGAGTCATGACTGTTCCGCTGAACTCCAGCCTGGGCAACAGAGCGAGACCCTGTCTTCAAAAAAAAAATTAAAAAAATTAGCCAGGTGTGGTGGCATACAACTATAGACCAAGCTACTCAGAAGGGTGAGGCAGGAGGGTCACTTGAGCCAGGAGTTTGAGGCTGCAGGAAGCTATGATCGTGCCTCTGTACCCCAGCCTAGGCAACACAGTGAGACCCATTCTGGGGTAGGGGGATGGAGAAGAGAGAGAGCGAGAGTGTGTGTGTATGTGTGTGTGTATGTGTGTGCACACGTGCACACATGCATGTGTGGGTGATATCGTGACTACTGGGTAATTCTGAGTAAGTCCCCTCCTCTATCTGGGCATCACTTTCTTCATCTGTCAGGTTATAGGGTTTGACCAAGAGATGTTTTTTTTTCTGAGACAGGGTCCTCACTCTGTGAGTGCAGTGGCACGATCACTGCTCACTGCAGCCTTGATCTCCTGGGTGTGAGTGATCCTCTCATCTCAGCTCAGCCTCCTGTGTAGCTGGGACTATAGGCAGGCGCCACCACCCACGCCTAATTGTTTTGTTTGTATTTTTGTAGAAACAGGGTTTTACCATGTGGCCCAGCCTGGTCTCAAACTCCTGAGCTCAAGCAATCTGCTTGTCTCACCCTCCCGAGTGCTGAGATTGCAGGCGTGTGCCACCATGCCTGGCCGACTAAGGGTCTTAACAGTCCCTTCTAGTTTGAATAGTTCATGACCCTCTGAATTTTTGCACAGTAACAGATTCAGAGAAGGAAATCAATGAGTCAATAGAAGAAGCTTTTACTTTTGATTTACTCATGGCTGCCTGTTTCCCTAAAAGGATCTGAAGAGATGAGTGCTCTAGATACTGTGTATGCACCTATACACGTCCTTCCCTAAGGGAGAGTGGTTGTTCTTTTCAACATATAAACTCGTTAGTGCCTTAGAAAAGCCAGGGAAAGCCCCTTCGTCACTGCTGCTACCTATTGCAAAACAGTTCTGGTTTGGGGGGGTCAGAATATCTTATGCCCTTAAGCTGGATAAAATATGTAAAGAAAATAAGATTTAGGGGCATGGTACAACATGTGCCCTGAATGATCTCATGGTAGAAATCTGATTTTGCTTCTAGTTATTTGGGGTTACAGATAGGATTATATCTTTCAGGCAGAGAAAGTCATTAATCAATAAGGGGCCTCTTAATCCTTCTCCCTATTTTAACGAGACACTTTAAAATGCCTTGCGCTGGTGAATGGCAAGTGTCAGCTGGGTGTGATTAGCAGACTTCTGTGGCAGGTTTGCTGTGGTACTGTGTACTCAGGTATTCACCAGCCTAATCCTGCCTGACTGTCACGGGGACAGAAATGGACAAAGATGGCTTTATGGCCATCCTCAAATTGCAGGCTGATGAGTGAGCGTTTGAGAGCCTTGGTGCCACAGCCTGGACAATAGCATATGGGATGTGTTCTTAGAAATCAGCCCCCCAGTATTAGCGTAGCCCCAAGCAGAATCTCCAGAGTAAATAATAGGTACCAACAGCAGAGTTTCCCTATCAGTGTATGGGTGGGTCCCTCCGTCATTGAAATCAGAACGTCAAACCTGGTAGAAAGGTGCCCGAGAACTGAAAGTCCCCCCTCTTCCCTCTGTCCTTTCCCTTCCCTCCCTCCCTCTTTCCTTTCATGGCCAGCAGCTGTGCTCATCGCTGGGGAGCTAGCAATGGATAAGACACCAGTGTCTGTCTTCAAGGAGCCCAAAGGGTAGGAGTGACAGATATGCTGTATTAGTCAGTTATGTGGCACAATAAACACTGGGCATGGTGGCTCATGCTTGTAATCTCAGCGCTTTGGGAGGCCAAGGTGGGCAGATCACCTGAGGTCAGCAGTTCAAGACCAGCCTGACCAGCATAGTGAAACCCTGTCTCTACTAAAAATACAACAATTAGCTGGGCATGGTGTTGTGTGTCTGTAGTCCCAGCTACTCAGGAGGCTGAGGCAGCAGACTTGCTTGAACCTGGGAGGTAGAGGTTGCAGTGAGCCAAGATTGAGCCACTGCACTCCAGCCTGGGCAACAAGAGCGAAAACTGTTTTAAAAGAAGATGGCTTCAGCAGTTCCTCTTTCCCAGTCTTTATTGCTGCGCTGGAGGAAGAGACCCTCTCTCACACTAGGAAGCATATGCCAGTCTTAGAGAAGTCTTTGGGCCTGGTTAGGCCATGTGTGCATCTCTGACATGGAGTATTGTGATTGTCTGGTCTGTGTCATGTGTCCAGCCCTGTGGTGAAGGGGCAGAAGGACCTGAAATAGGCAAACCCGGCACAGATGAAGTTGGGGAAGGTTGTTCTTTCAAAGGGGTAGCAGTGTGTTTTTACCAGATGGCAAAGGAAAGGGTGCTGGGGGACACACAGGCGTCAAGTGTTCACTTCAGTGAAGGGTCCTGGAGGGGCAAAAGAAAGGAGTGGAAAGACCCTACTGTTTGCTCATCTATGGCAGATGCATCCCATTGCTGGCTCCAGACAGCCTTCAGTGCTGTTCAGTGACAACACAAGAGCCAGTGATGTGTCTGGAGCAATGTCCCACCACCAAGAAAGACCACTGGGCTGGCAGGCAAAGGGGTTCATGACCTAGCTCCACCACCCAAATTAGGATTAATGGACTATGCCGGCCAGGACGAGGCAGACACCAAACTGGGTCACTAGATGATCTGTAAGGTCCCTTCCAGCTCTCATGCTTTATAACTCTGTCTTTGACCTTGATCACAGGATGAGCTGGAGCATCTAAAAGGTGACTTTCTCACTTCAGCCATGTTGCTAAGACCCTCATGCGTGGTTGAGATCAGGCAGAGAGCTGCCAAGGCTGCCAATGGCATTTGCATTGGTGCATTTTCTCATGCAGCATTTTGGCTTTTGGAGAAGGCAGCAAAGTTTGCTGGGGGAGTGTGGAAGGTGAATGCTTTAACTCCACTTCTTACTGAGCACACACACCTCTGTGTGCCTGCCCTGGGCAGGGAAGTGGCATTGCAAGCATGTAAGCTGGACATGGTCCTGCTCTCAAGAAGAAGTCCTGGGTTTTAGTCTTGGGCAAGTCACTTAGCCTCTTCAAGCCTGTTTTCCCATCTGTAAAATGGGAATGATATATACCCTGCTTACGTTGCAGGGTTGGATATGGGAGTCAGTTTACAGAAAAGCAAGTTTGTGATAGTATTTTGTAAAAATGTCACACACTGGTAAGGGATTCTATTCAGAGAAAATCCTTAACTAGTTGGGAACCGGAATTGCATCTGTTCTGTAGTGACAGCCGTGCACTCTGGGGGACTCCCAGAAGGCACTCACCAAGTGATGGACTTTTACACGGGCAGCTGGGTTACAGGGGGAGCAGCATGGCAGAGGCAGGCTGTAGGGCATATTGGAGGAAGCCTCATGATCTCACCCTGAAACAGAGTTGCTCACAACCTGGTAATACGGTTTGGATGTTTGTCCCTGCTCAAGTTTCATGTTGAATTGTAATCCCTGATGCTAAAGGTGGGGCCTGGGGGTGTGTGTTTGAATTATGGGGGCGGATCCCTCATGGCTTGGTGCTGTCTTTATGATAGAGAGTGAGTTCTCAAGAGATCTGGCTGCTTAAAAGTGTGTGGCACCTCCCCCAACCCTTTCTCCTGCTCCTGCTTTTGCCACGTGACCTGCCTGCTTCCCCTTTGCCTTCCACCATCGTTGTAGCTTCCTGAGGCCTCCCCAGGAGTCCAGCAGATGCCAGGGCCATGCTTCCTGTACAGCCTGCAGAACTGTGAGCCAATTAAACCTCTTTTCTTTATAAATTGCCCAGTCTCAGGTATTTCTTTATAGCAGTGCAAAAACTCCCTAATAGACTCTGTTAGTGTAAAACTGTTGGTCTGAGGGTCAGACTAGGCCCCTAGTCTTAGACACATCAGAAGACATTTCTCACATCTCTTGGGCATTAATGCCCTCAGCCCCTCTGCTGGGATCAAGGGTGATGAAGGGAAGAGAGACCGCAGCTTGACGGTGAGTCTCACCTAGGGGATCCCTGCCCTGAACCTCTGCTCACCCCTTCCCCCAGCCTGTTCCTTATATGACATTTCCTTCTCTCATTCTGCTTTTTGTTAAGGTTCTGGAGGTCTGGCTCTTTAAATAGGACATCTACCACCCAGGAGGAAGGAGGTATAGCCATGGCTGCTCATGTCCAGAACTCTGTGGCTGGCTAGGGGTGGGGGCAGGAGGAGGCCTCAGACTGCAGTGTGGGTGCTGCCGTGGAATCACTGGGCTGGGACAAGGGTGCCATCTCCTGCTGGGGCCAGTCTGGAAGGGGTCACTGCATGTCAAGTCTCTGTTCTACCTGCTTCCATGAGGGACTGGCAGGCAGGGGTTAAGGTAAAAACACATATGTAGGTTTACAGGGAAAGAGACCAGGCACAGTGGCTCACTACTATCTTCCTAGTGCTTTGGGAGGCCAAGGCAGGAAGATAGCTTGAGGCTAGGAGTTCAAGACCAGCCTGGCCAACATAGTGAGACCCTATATCTAAAAATAAAAGCAAAAAATTAAAAAATTATCTGGGTATGATGGCATGCACCTGTAGTCCCAACAACTTGGGAGGCTGGGATGGACTCATCCCTTGAGTCTAGGAGTTTGAAGCTGTAGTGAGCCATGATCGTACTACTGCAATCCAGCCTGGGTGAGAAAGGAAGAACCCAACTCAAAAAAAAAAAAAAAAAAAAAGAAAAAAAAGATGAAAGAGAAAGTAGCTGATAAGGAGAGGTGGTGACAGAAGCCAGAAAATACATATTTCCTTGTGACTGAGGTCTAAATTTGGCTCTGAACTTTTTGGCAGACAAGACAAAAAGAGCAATATGACAGGTTTCTTAGTCTCTTTGTTTAATTGAAAGAAACAAGTGTTCAGAGAAGGCAAACTTTCCCCATTTGGCACAGAGTTCTAGAAGGAATTTATCACCTGGGGCTTTATATAAAGAATATTGGGTAACATAAATTCATTCATTCAGCAAACAGAGGAAGTATACAAGATGCTGGTCTCATCAGCTGATGCCTTGTGAGTGGAAGCATTTGTGCTCTTTGCTGTTTCTGTTTTTTTCTTTTATATTTCTCGTCCCATTCCTGCCTCCCCCTTCCTCCCTCCCTCCCTCCCTTCCTCTTCCTCCTCCTCTGGACTTTGCTGTTTTAATGTCTGTGTTTTCTGCTTGACTCTAGGCTCTGTGTAGGCAGGGGTCTGGTTTGTCCTGCCGTTTGTTGGTTTTCCACATATCAGGGAGGTTTCCAAAAGTGTTTGTTAAGAGAATTTAATAAGTAGTGGTTTAAGAGGTAAACAAGTTATTTTGTGGGTAATTGGAAGGACATCTAACCCAGACCTGGGGGCAGTTGAGGGGGAAGATAGTTTCCTAGAGAAAGTGACACTCAGTTAAGATTTGAAACACTCACAGAAATTAGGTAGAGGCACGTTGACTCAGCCAGGCACAGTGACTCATGCCTGTAATCCCAGCACTTTGGGAGGCTGACATGGGCAGATCACTTGAGGCCAGGAGCTCAAGACCAGCCTGGCCAAATGGTGAAAGCCTGTATCTACTAAACATACAAAAAATTAGCCAGGCTTGGTTGCATGCACCTGTAATCCCAGCTATTTGGGAGGCTGAGGTGGGAGAATCACTTGAATCCAGGAGGTGGGGGTTGCAGTGAGCCGAGACCATGCCACTGCATTCCAGCCTTGGTGACAGATCAAGACCCCCATCTCAAAAACAAAGAAAAAGAAATTAGGTGGGGGGTGAGGGGGTGAAGACTGTTTGGGGGCAGAGGATGTCACACAGCAAGAGGCGTCAGCCATGGCCTCTGTGCAGAGGGCCAGAGGAGAGTGAGGAGGGAGAAGGTTGGAGAGAGAAGCAGGAGCCTCTGAATAGCAGACATAACAGAGAGCAGTTACACTTTCCCCTGAAGGCAATGGAAGCCGCTGAAGGGTTGGATGTGGTCGACCGGGCTTTGGAAGGATGACCTTAACTTGAACTGGAGGGGGACCAAAACTACAAGCATTGAGACCAGGAACCTGGATGAGGAATGATGGTGACAGAGACTAGAGTGAGACTTTGCTCGGAGAAAAGTGGGCAGATTGGGGAAGAGAGAGAGAGACAGAAGAAAAAAAAAAAAACAGAGAAAGAGAGTATGTTCAGCTTCTAGAATTGATGGGATGTAGGAGGCGAAGGAGGCATGAGTCTAGAGTCACTCCCAGGCTCCACGCTTGGTGACACAGGGTGGTTGATGGGCATTCATTAGATGGGGAACCCAGAAGAGGGGCAGGGTTTATTTGGGGAAACTAAAGAGTTCAGTGTGGAAAGGTTGTTCTTGAGATCCTAAAGGATGCCCTAGAAGAAATGTCTGCCAGCACATGGTTCTGCTGCCCAGGAGAGAGCTGGCCATTGAGATCAAGTTTTGGAGTCATCAGTGTATAGGATGTGGGCAAAGTCGGGAGGCTGCCTGAAAGCCCCAGGGAGAGACGAAATGGGAAGAGGACTCAGACTGGACCTTGAGAACTTGGACATCTCATGGCTTGGTGGAGGACACATAATCAGCAAAGGGAGGTGGATACAGAAACACGTGTAGTGTTACGAAGGCCTACGGAAGCACGTGGTCGAAACTGGCCATTGGGATTTCAAGAAGGCCAAAATGGTCAACTAGGCCAAGTGCCACCAAAAGCTCAGCAAAGATAAGGACTGAAAAATGTCTTTGGCATTTAGCAGCGAGGAAGCCACAGATGACTCTTGCAGGAACAATTTCAGTGGGAGGTGATGGTAGTGGTGGTATTGAAGCCAGAGCTAGTGGACTTAAGCATGAGAGGGAAGGTGAGGAGAGAAAAGAATGGGGACGGTTCATCAAAAGAAGTTTGGCTGTGAAAGAAAGAAGAAAGAAAGAGAGGAAGTTGGAGAGAGAGGTGGGACAAGGAGGGAGAGTTAATTTTTTTTTTTAAGACAGGAGAACACAGCAATTTATGGACAGTGTTTTCAGCTGCAGTTCTGCCCAAGATATAGAAATGGTCTTTGGGTAGTTTCACCCATAAGTTCTTCAAAATTTCCAGGAAGATACTTCTGGATAAACAAATGTGGTCCAAGAATTTTGTGGGAATCTCACCCAACAGGGGACAGAGCTCTGTAAACCCAGAGTGGGGGAGAGGCATCGTGTCCCTCTGGGAGCAGCTCGGGGATCTCTAGGCTCAGTGAGAGGAGCAGAATGGGGATGGCTGGCAGCCACTCACCCAACGCACAGCTCTTTGGCCTGTGGTTGTCAGGCCTGGCTCCTTGGGGGTGTGGGTGCTGCAGTCCCTCTGTATAGCAATTGCCCTGGTGTGACCCAGGAGTCACCCTCCATGGCATCCTATAGGTGTGTGTGTGCTAGCACAACCAGCTACCCAAACTGGCCATTGGAATCCGTGTGGGTCTGATGAGAGGGAACAAGAGGCAGCCCTCATGTAGGTGGCTGGAGAATGCCTCCCGGTGAGTAGATTTGCAGGAGGGAGGGGAATCATCAATATTCATGTCATTGGATTTAATTCCTGAGCTGCATCCAAACTTTTCCTTTCCAATCTCCCAAAAATAGGACATTGAGAAAAAAGGGGAAACCTCCCCCAACACACACAAATCAGTCAATGAGAACTAAACCTTGAAGCTGGGGATGCAAAGCTCTTGTGTTTCAGGACTTCCATTTCTGGGCCCAGGGACTTGGGAGGACCAGTGAGGGGCCTGTTTCCTTCCTGAGTCTGTGAGGTGCTGAGAAGCCCTGGACTCTGGCCTGGGCCTGGCTTGCTGTAGAAGTCGCCTGCACTGGTCACTCAGGTGTGGGGGATGGGAATGGAGCAGCTGTAATTAGACAAGTCCTGAGGCCACATTTCCTACTGATTGGCCAGAGGTGGAGGAGAGGGGCTGGGGCTGAGGGAGAATTTCTCCAGTCTGTTTCTCTACCCCCAGGATTATAAAATGGGCGTATATGAATTTCCTATGGATGTTTTAATAAATTATCACAAATGTAGTGGCTTAAAGCAATACACATGTATTATCTTGTAGTTCTAAAAGTCAGAAGCCTTAAAGTCAAGTTGTCAACAGGGCTATGTCCTCTTTGGAGGCTCTGTGGGGGATTCAATTCCCTACCTCTTCCAGCTTCTGGAGGCCACCTGCAGTCCTTGACTCATGGCGCCTTCCTGCATCCTTTAAGCAAGCAGCATCCTTCAGTCCCTGTCTCTGCCTCTGTGGTTACGTCACTTCCTCTTCTCTCACTCTCCTTCTCCTACCTTGTAAGGACCCATGAGGTTATACTCCGCTCACCAGGATGACCCAGGTGAATCTCCCCTGATAAAGACCCTGAACCACCTTTGTAAAGTCCCTTTTGCCATGTAGGTGACATATCCAGAGCATCTGGGGTGTAAGACCCGGACATCTTTGGGGGCCAAAGTTCTGCTTCCAGGAGTGGGTGTCTGGCTCAGTGTTGTTTCTGAGTGATCCACGGCCCCCGGGCGCTCTGTGATGGTTCAGGGGGCATGAGGAGGAGCCTGCTCTGAAGCCCACCGCCTTCCAACTTGGAGGCTGTATTTTTGTCTCTGTTATATATTGGAGTTCTTCAGAAGGTTTCATTTGAAGAAAAAAGTTTGAGGCCAGGCACGATGGCTTACACCTGTAATCCCAGCACTTTGGGAGGCCAAGGCAGGTGGATCACAAGGCAGGTGGATCAGGAGTTCAAGACCAGTCTGGCCAAGATGGTGAAACCCCATCTCTACTAAAAATACAAAAAAATTAGCCATGCATGGTCACGGGTACCTGCAATCCCAGCTACTTGGGAGGCTGAGGCAGAGAATTGCTTGAACCTGGGAGGCAGAGGTTGCAGTGAGCCGAGATCACGCCACTGCATTGTAGCCTGAGCGACAGAGCAAGACTCCATCTCAAAGAAAAGAAAAAGAAAAAGTTTGAAAACCGTGGATGTAGTGCAGTCTCTACAGAATGATGCCCAGAGAGGGAAGGTGATGGCCGGTAATGATCAGATAATGGCAGAGCCAGCGCTGATCTCCGGGCTCCTGTCTCCCAGTCAGGTGCTCTTTCTACTGGCCCTTCTCAGGGATAAAACAACAACCAGGAATGGTGTGTATGTCCTCATTTATTGTCACAGTAACCTTGAGCAAAAGCAGAGGATCATTTTTATTTTCCTTTTTTTTTTGGCCTCACTTATGGTGAGAAAGGCCTCTGTCAGGTGAGGACAGATGGAGTTCCGGGTGTGTCACCAGGAAGGGACCAGTACCTTGGTGAGGCCTCAGACAAGCTCCCATCCCCCCCAGACTTGGCTTTCTCTCTCATTCCCTTCTGTCCCTTCCTTGACTCTGGCTAATTGAAACGGCTATCAATTCAGACACAGCCTTGTCTCTGCTCTGGAGATTCTAAGCTGCAGATTGTCATTAGATTAACTGTGAAGGTTCTCCATGCATGCTGGGAGGCAGGGATGCACTGGACGTGGCAGGACTCGGGGCCGTTGTCTGCTGCTCTGAGTGCCTGGAGATGCAGTAATTCCTTCACAGGGTGCACCACTTCCCCCCAGCCTGGGCCGGGCCCAGACACACGGTCCACTTGCCCTGCAGCCAGACAGATTATTGAGATGGAGCAATTACATTTAAAGCGAGCTGTCTGAACTGATTTTTCCCCCTTCATCCTTACCCAGTTCTGCTAACCCTCTTCCCAGCATCATCTTGGTTAGCGGCCCAGACAGCCTGGACAGGACTCAAACGGCTGGCTCCAAACTGTGTCCTCTACACCCTGGAACGCCAGCTCCCATCCATCTGCCACTTGCCTACGCTGTCTGGACATCCCTCTCCTGGCTTCTCCAAAGTCAAAGACACTGGGACACACCCTGGGATCTCAGGGGCTGGGCAGCCGCGCCCAGCCAAACAGGCTGTGTGGGGTCGGACTCCTGGGTCAGAGTTTACTTCAGCCCCCACGTGAGCAGCACCCCTGGAGTTGTGCAGGTGGTGCCTGGTTCAGGGTGCCCCTGAGGCCAAGAAGAAGGGATTTTTCACAGGACAGTTACTTACATTCTGACTCCTTTGTGCCTGGTCCACAGTGGACACTGGGGGAGGGAGGAAGGGCTTCTCCCTCGAGGAGATGAGAAAATCCCACTTCATCAGTCACTTCCGTCTGACCTGATAAATGGTCACCAGGATGGTGGCCCTGCCATCAAGTTCCATCACATCTGTCTGGGTGGAGAGGCCAGGGGCAGGAAGAACAGGACAAGGCGAGGAGCCTAGAAGCGGCTCTGGGCAATGTTCTGGGGTAGCTTCTTAGAACGAACAAATGTCAGTACTCAAGCCAGGGAAACAGGCTGAGTGGGGCAGGGAGGGCTCACAGCACACAGCAAGGGGAGGTGGGGCAGGCCTAGCCTCTTGCTGTTCCATGAGCTCCTGGGCACAGCCCTTGGGCTCAGGTGCAGTACCTGGCTCATAGTGGATGCTTAATAACTGTTGGTTGGTTGAATGAACCAATGGAAGCAACAGTGATGAATCTCAGAAGATATAGCGTATTTCTTCTCCCCCGCATCCCTGGGCCTCTTCTTCCTTCTCCCACTTCTTTGTTCAACAAGACGTATCTTCATTTCTATAGCCCCAGGACCTAGAACAGGGTTTGGTATGCAGTAGACACTCAGTGAAGATGTGTTAAACAAGTCAATATAATTGGGACAAGCTGGCTGGTCTTGAAATAGAGTCTACCCTCCCCCGTTATGAAAGGGGACCATCCTTACCAGGACTTTGGCATAGCTGAGGGGAGTTCTGGGAGGGAGGAGTCTGTACCAGCACTGGGTTCGGTGTCAGGAAACTCAGGTTCCAGCCCCTGTTGTGTGTTGTGGGTAAAGTTCCTTCTCTTATCTGGCCTGCATTTTCCCCTTGAGACTTTCCCAAAATGTTGGAGCTGAGTGGGACCTTGGGACCATCTAGCCCAAATCCCTTCTCTTGGGTTGGGCTAGATGGTCCCCCAGGGTCACACTCAGCTCCACATCTTGAGAAAGTCCTGGGGGCTCTGATGAAGCCCGGAGGCCCGGGAATCATGGGCCCATGGCACTACTCTCTCATCCCGATGGATCTGGGGAAGGTGGAGAGTATCCATTTTTTTCTTTTCCTCAAAGACTTCCAGGAGGAAGAGACTGGAGCAGCCTGGGTCTCAAGAACAGAGATCGAGAAGGAAAGCGGAAAGTCAGGCCCTGGTCTTTGGAGTCACTAGGGACTGACTCCCAGCTGCCCAGGGAAGGAGGACCTCTGTAAAGGGGAGGGACTAAATCATGAACTAGAACTTGATGGCGCTGCAGCAGGTGACATCCCAGCTCCACCGAGACATACTGATGGACACCAAGTGGCATTGTAAATGCTATGTTGCTGTTCTATGGCAGGTGTCACTTCTGGGGAGACAGGTTGCGGCCTAGGGACATGAATAAGCTGATTAATGTCCCCCAGTGGCCCTTAGGAGGGCCTTGGTTATTTGGAGTTTCAGAGTTAACCCCAACCTGCTTTGCAAGTGCTGAAGGAGGGCAGGGAGCCCCAGGAGTGACCTACAGGTTAGTCCCTGGAATTGCTGACCCAAATGACCTGGTGACATGTGATGGCTCTTACGTCTTCTCTACCACTCTTAGGATCTGCTTTTCTCCTTTAACTCATCCTTATTTCAACCTTTGTTAGGTTATAGTCACATGAGCTCTCTCAACAGTGTCATTTCTTTTTTTTTTTTAACCTTTAAGTTTAGGGGCACATGTGTAGGTATGTTACATAGGCAAACTTGTGTGTCACAAGGTTGTGTTATACAGATTATTTCATCACCCAGATATTAAGCCTAGTACCATTAGTTATTTATCCTGATCCTCTCCCTCCTCCCACCCTCCACCCTCCAATAGGCCCCAGTGTGTGTTGTTTCCCTCTATGTGTCCATGAGTTCTCATCATTTAGCTCTCACTTATAAGTGAGAACGTGTGGTATTTGGTTTTCTGTTCCTGTGTTAGTTTGCTAAGGATAATGGCCTGTAAGCTCCATCCACGTCCCTGGAAAGGACATGATCTGAATCTTTTTTATGCCTGCATAGTATTCCATTGTGTATATGTATCACATTTTAAAAATCTGGGCTATCACTGATGGATCTTAGGATGATTCCATGTCTGCCTTTGTGAATAGTGCTGCAATGAACATATGCATGCATGTATCTTTATAATAGAAAGATTTATATTCCTTTGGGTATATACCCAGTAATAGGATTGCTGGGTCAAATGATATTTCTGTCTTTAGGTCTTAGTGTTATTTCAATAGCTGTGAATGCTGAAGTTTAATTATTGGGGTGTATACCTACATACAAATATATATGTGTGTGTGTGTGTGTGTGTGTGTGTGTGTGTGTGTTACACAAGAGAAAACACACAAGTTCTCAGTGCACAGGTGAATATCTGTGGTCATATAAGCCAGGTTTTCAGGGAAGCTTGGGCTCTCTCCAATGAGCCCATTCCTCCCCTCCTTCTGTATTTTGTCTCTGTGAACAATTAATTCACCGAGAAACCCAGAGTCCCCTGTGACTCCTTGAGACATGGAACCAACCACCATGCCCTGTGGATTCTGCGCCCAGGTGGCTCTGGGATTCCCCCCACCTCCTGCCTGGAGACAGCCTCCTCCTCACCGTTTTCTGGTCCATGGGTCTCTGCTCGCCACTTCAGCTGCAGCTCTGACTGCTCCCTCTGGTCTCTGTGCCTTGGCCCTTCCTCGGCCTCCTGGTTCCCCCAAATATGCCAAGCTCCTCCTCTGCCTGCATTACTCTGCTTGGGACACTTTTCTATACCACCCCCATATCCAGCACCTGAGTATTTCTATAATCAAATGATTATTTCTGCTGGTTCCTTGGATTCAGCCCAGATGCCCTTCCTCCTTGCAGCCTTTCACATTGCCCATGATGTTATGTTGTCTTCACTGTAATCAATTCCACACCTGCACAGCAGCCTATTGGCTGCATCTCCACAGTGCACCATATATCTAGATCTAGCTGTATTTTGAGGCAGGATCCTGCTGTCACCCAGACTGGAGTGCAGTGGCATGATTACAGCTTACTACAGCCTCCTGAGTAGCTGGGACCACAGGTGTGCATCACACACCTGGCTAATTTTGTTTATTATTTGTACAGATGAGGTCTTCCTATGTCGGCCCGGGCTGGTCTTGAACTACTGGGCTCACGTCATTCTCCCGCCTCAGACTCCCAAAGTGCTGGGATTACAGGTATGAGCCATCATGCCTGGCCACCCCGTATATATATTATTTATGTATACATAAATATCTTCTCTGTTCCACAGGTATAGATAATGTTATATAGAATTTTCTTGATCTTTGGAGGCAGCATTGGTTAGTGACTGAGGAGGCTGGCTCTGGGTTTGGATGCTGCCTCTTTTACTATATAAAAATTGTCTAAACTCTTAGTGTCTCAGTTTCATCATCTGTAAAATGGGTGTAATGATAGGATCTACCTCATAGGGTGGTTAGAATTAAATCAGAAAATACACATTTCTTTTTTGAGATAGTCTCACTCTGTCCAGGCTGGAGTGCAGTGGTATAATTTCAGCTCACTGCAACTTCCACCTGCTGGGTTGAAGCGACTCTCGTGCCTCAGCCTCCTGAGTAGCTGGGATTATAGGCATATGCCACCACACCCGGCTAATTTAGAAAATACACATTTAAGGTGCTTGGAATAGCGGCTAGCGTAGAGGAGGTGCTCATTTATTATAACCTATTATTTTTTTCTTATTATTGAATTCATTACTCATAAATATATCCCCTGGAGTAAGCTTATTGGATCAAAGGTTAGAAGATTTTTATGGCTCTTGAAATGTTTTGACAAATTGCTTTGGACAGATCATACCTCTTTCACTTCCATCAGCAAAGCCCGAGTCACAGCTGGTTGCTCTCCCCTGTCTTCCTGTGTAGTATGCACTGGAATTCAAAGCACAGGTTTTAGAAGATGGGAACCATGGTGAACTCCCTGCTGGGCTTCCAGACTTTCTACCTAGGCATGCCCATCCAGCTGTCTTCCACAACTGGTCCCTACGATATCTCTTTCCTTCAGTGTGCTCTATGCTTCATTTTTCTCTAGTCATTTTGTGGTACAATGATTTATTGAGATATTAATTTATTTTTGTTCTCACTGCAATTAGTATCTCTCCCTCTTCATTTCAAGATGGCAGCCAAGCCTATTTCCCACGCATTGCCAGGCTTTCTGTTGCAAGGCATTGTGGGACCAGGTGGCAGTGTGGGGCTGGGCAGGGCTGAGCAGGAGTCACCTGTCTGGATTCAAGCTCCAGCTGTTGAAGCACTCAGGACCAGGGTGGCAGATGGCAATGCCGAATCAGGTGGAGCTGCCTCCAGGGTCTGGGAGGGCAGGGACTTTATGTGTTTCAGTCCCTGTTGGATCCTGAGGACCCAGCACAGGGTGGAGCCTGCTTTTCCAGGAGCAGGTACTGGCAGATCTCAGGGTAGGGGTGAGAGCAGAAACCCAGGCCTAGGAGTGGCCCACACTCATGGGAAGAGGGGAGGAGGGAACTTGGGAAGCCAGGAATGGTCCTGTCCCAGCTCCTGGCTCTGGCAGGCTTGCAAGCTGCCCTCCCAGGCCACCCTTACTCATGGTCATCATTGTTCTGACTTTGACTTGACCCTTGGTACAGGTGGCAGCACCAATGACTAGAGGAAGTGAAGGTGCCTTAGGCTGCCAGTCAGCACCAATAACTGTTGGTGTTGTACAGACTATTTCACCACCCAGATATTAAGCCTAGTATCCATCAGTTATTTATCCTGATCCTCTCCCTCCTGCCACCCTCCACCCTCCAATAGGCTCCAGTGTGTGTTGTTTCTCTCTATGTGTCCATGAGTTCTCATCATTTAGCTCCCATTTATAAGTGAGAATATGTGATATTTGGTTTTGTGTTCCTTCGTTAGTTTGCTAAGGATAATGGCCTCTAACTCCATCCACGTCCCTGGAAAGGACATGATCTCATTCTTTTTATGGCTACATAGTATTCCGTTATGTATATGTACCAGATTTTAAAAATCTAGGCTATCGTTGATGGACATTTAGGATGATTTCATGTCTTTGCCTTTGTGAATAGTGCTGCAATGAACATATGCGTGCATGTGTCTTTATAACAGAAAGATTTATATTCCTTTGGGTATACACCCAGTAATGGGATTGCTGGGTCAAATGGTGTCTC
Source organism: Ateles fusciceps (assembly GCA_036589455.1). Classification (NCBI taxonomy): domain Eukaryota; kingdom Metazoa; phylum Chordata; class Mammalia; order Primates; family Atelidae; genus Ateles; species Ateles fusciceps. The sequence goes on along the minus strand of JAZHEH010000091.1, from coordinate 23,257,208 downwards.
TGTTTTTAGGTGGACATGACTGTTGCCCTGCAAGCTTGGCTGTGTAAGAAATGCCCAGTACCTCTTTGAAAGCATATTAACTCTGACCCTAAGGCCTGCTCCTGCTAAGCTGATGGGGACTTCTGTCCTGCTTGGGGTTCCTTCCCTTGGCCCAGGGCCCCGTGCAGGTCCTGGGAGTCTGGTGCTGACCAACGGCTCCTGCAGCTTTCACAGCTCCCCATGCTTGGCCCTTAGAGTCATAGGTCCCAAGCCAGGCCCTCTGCCAACTGCTGGGTGGTCTTCACAATCACTCCCCCAGAGATCCTTCCACCCTCCCAGCTGCTGGGGGTCTCCAACCAAGCCTGTAGACTTCTACCTTCCTCCCAGTCTTGGAGAAGTGCCTCCCCCATCCATTTCCTGCTGCTTCTGCTCTCTTCAGAGATGCTCAGCTTCTCACCTTCTGGATTATTTAGCAGCAGCCTCTCAGTGAGCTGGCACTCTCAGAAGCCAGGAAACGAGGTTTTCTGCAAGAAACCTCTATTTCAGGCCCTGAGTGTGCAAGCTTCCTTTGAACCAGTGGGGTACTCAGGCTCTGACTGCCTTCTTGGAGAGGAGGGTGGAGGGTCTGTGAGAAAAATGTGACAAGAACAACATGCAGATTTGTATTTCAATAAATGACCTGTCACTTCCGCACCCATTCTGGGCATGTGGTAGGAGTTTCATAAATTCGTGCCAGTTGATTGACAATTCAGCCCCCACCCCCACACCCTCTGCCAAAATCCCCATGACATTATTTATTTTATTTTTTTGTTTGTTTGAGACAGAGTCTTGCTCTGTCACCCAGGCTGGAGTGCAGTCGTGCAATCTTGGCTCACTGCAACATCCACCTACAGGGTTCAAGCGATTCTCCTGCCTCAGCCTCCTGAGTACCTGAGATTACAGGTGTCCGCCACCATGCCTGGCTAATTTTTGCATTTTTAGTAGAGACCGGGTTTCACGATGTTGGCCAGGCTGGTCTTGAACTCCTGACCTCCTGATCCACCCACCTTGCCCTCCCAAAGTGCTGGGATTACAGGCATGAGCCACTGCGCCTGGCCTCCCTGACATTATTTATAAAAAGGGAAGTTTTTGTGTTTGTTTTGGTGAGTAGAAGACCTGAGAGAGTTTGAAGTGCTAGTTACAGAAACTGAATTCAACTGGTGCTGCCCAGAACTGCCTTGCAGTCTGCCGGTTGGGTAAAAGGTTTATAATTAATATTGCATTGTCATTTCAGGTTCCAAAACTGAGAGATCTTTAACCCTTCTCCCCCAAAACACCCCTCAAATCCATCACTAAATGACAGGCAGCACAATATTGATTTAAAAGAACAGCATGAAATCATCCATCAGGCATCAGGCCCAGCAAATCGGAGTCGTTGATTCCCAAGTCATGTGATAGCTAATTACATGCTGCATAATGTAAAAATGCAGCAAAGGTCCATTAAGAATAAATCCAATTGTTTGCAAGGCGCATTATAGAAAGTCAGGTTGGCATTCTTCCACTTTCAGTGACTGTGTATTGAGGCTTTTGGCAAATGAAAGACCCGGAAATAGAACCACTGTTTTGATAACAACCCTGTTACACTTAATGCCCATTTTCTCCCTTTAAGTGCAGCAAAGTCTGGAAATTGCCATACTCTTTGGGGGCAATTTCCTACTGTGATTTTTATTTTTATTTTTGCTGTTAAAAGCCCCAAGAGCATGCATTTACTCCCTACTTATTTGCTACCGTCAAAAGATAGCAAAATTCATGAAAAAACTCAACTGTCAATCCCCCAACAAATATGCAATTATTTCAGGCTGGTGCTTTAAGCAAAAATGGTTTTCATGGCAGAGACTTGTTCTATTTTCTGCAAAGGGGTGGGGAATGTTCTTGCTTCTAGCTGTTCTGGTTTCTCTGAGGATCTCACAGAAACACCTGTTCTAACACACAGAAGTGAATTTCCCACTAGCAGGGCCCTGACATTTGGCTGAATTAAACGCTAGTTTGGTGCCCTTTTGTGTATGCTTTGGTGAGTGGGGGAGCACAAAGTCATTTTTCTTCCAGCCTCACAAAGCCTATCATTCCAGGGCATTACACGAGGACGCTGGGCAGCAAATGACGGAAGGGCTTGGAAGGGAGGAGAAAATAGATGATCTTGTCCCCATAATAATACAGGGAAGATATATAAAGGGAAGTAAGTGGTAATGCTCTTGAAAGAGAAACAATTGACTCCCTGTCACAAATAATTGATGACTGAGATCGCGAAGAATGTGGCCATGATAAAAAATACACGTAAAAGAGAGTGCACACTCCACATTCTCCTGACACCTCGTTGCTTTCTTCTTTGCAGGAATCTTTGCAAGATCAAATTAGAAGTATTATTTGCTGAAAGGCAATATTCTCCACCCTAGGCTTGTGAGAGCGGAGCTCCTTGTCTCCCCGGGGAGCTTTGGTTTGACTTTCATCTTGATATTGAATTTAAGCCTCATATTTTATGACAAATGCATGTAGCCCTTGGCCTGCCTGATAATAACAACTGCACCTACCGTGGAAGTACCGTTCAGCAGAAGGGCTGGGAGTGGACTCGTCTGATTACTGGAATCTGTTGTTAATTAACTAAAATCTCCCTCTTATTTGTGCAGTCCTTTGTGGGATTCTTCCTAAAGCACATCTGCTCGCTTTGCTGTCTTGCCTGAGTGAAGAACACCATCGTGAACAGAATTGAATTCCTGGAGGCAGGCAGCTTCCCGTGGTTCTGCATGGCCTACAGGGCAATGGTAAGACCAGCAGGTGGAAGCTGCAGGGATCCTAATATCAGTTCACTGGTGGAAAAACTGTCTACCACCGAGAGTTCTCTGAGAATGGAAATGCTAGACTGCCTTGGGAAGTGGGTAATGAGTCCCCTGTTATTGGAGGAAACTGTCGGTAGGGCTGGGTGAACTCATGGAAGGGCTTCCTTACCAGTTAACAGCAACGAATCAGACAACATTTAAGTTTACTGATGCTGGCCAGGTGCAGTGGCTCATGCCTATGATCCCAGCACTTTGGGAGGGTCACTTGACACCAGGAGTTCAAGACCAGCCTGGACAGCATAGACCCAATCTCTACAAAAAAGAAAAAATTAAGAAAAAGAAACTTAGCCGGCTGTGTGGTGTGTGCCTTTAGTCATTGCTACTTGAGAGGGTGAGGTGGGAGGATGACTTGAGCCCAGGAGTTCGAGGCTGCAGTGAGCCATGATCACTCCAGCTTGAGTGACAGAGGAAGACACCCTGTCTTTTTTTTTTTAAATGATGACACCAGTGATGACCTGCCCATATCCCCCTTCATCCTTAGCATGTTAGTGTAAGAAGACCTAACTTCAACTATCAGCACGTAAAGGCATTTTTGTGGCATTCAGATCACTCCGCTTGCCTTGCTGTCCCTGCTGGAAAGGGTGGGGAATGAATGTCCCCTACTCATGTGGCTGTCAATCAGTAACCAGTGGCTACTCCAGCCCTCTCACCTTGAATTGTAGCTCCCATAATCCCCACATGTCATGGAGGGGAACTGTGGAGGTGATTGAATCATGGATGTGGGTCTTCCCGTGCTATTCTCGTGACAGTGAATAAGTCTCACGAGATCGGATGGTTTTATAAAGGGGAATTTCCCTGCACAAACCCCTCTTGCCTGCTGCCATGCAAGATGTGCCTTTTGCCTTCCACCATGCAAGATGTGCCTTTTGCCTTCCACCATGCAAGATGTGCCTTTTGCTTTCCACCATCTTTTTCTTTACAAATTACCCAGTCTCAGATATGTCTTTATCAACAGTGTGAAAACAGACTAAATATTGACTTAGGGTTGGGGCTGCCTCTCCTCTGCCTCACATCTCCACACTTTTACTTGTTTGTTCTTTACCTCCCAAATAAATGATATCTCCTTATCTCAAGATCTGCTCCAAGAGCAGCCCCCATTAGGATAGTGACCATCTTCTCCAAACAACAAAGGGTTCCATGGCCTGACAATAGGGCCTATTTGAAATCAGGGCTGGGGAACAGGGTCCAGAGCCCCAAGGCACCATATTGGAAGAGACTTTTTCTTCCCCAAGGAGAACAGAGATAATTCTCTTGATAATATCATCCCTACTGTTCCCATACCCTTTGCTGTCACAGCAGGGCCCCATTAGCCCCACTAACTACTTGCTGCTGGCTGCCCCCTGTGATCATGCCTGTGTTATAAAGGCAGGGGTCCCCAACACTTGGGCCATGGAGTAGTACTGGTCTGTTGCCTGTTAGGACTGGGCCACATGGCAGGAGGTGAGCGGCAAATGAGTGAGTTAAACCTCATCTGTATTTACAGCCGCTCCCCAGCACTTGCATCACCACCTAAGCCCAGCCTCCTGTCAGATCAGCAGGAGCATTAGATTCTCACAGGAGCACAAACCCTATTGTGAACTGCACATGTGAGGGATCTAGGTTGCGGACTCGTTATGAAAGTCTAATGCCTGATAATCTATCACTGTCTCTCATCACTCCTAGATGGGACCATCTAGTTGCAGGGAAACAAGCTCAAGTCTCCCATTGGTTCTACATTATGGTGAGTTGTACAATATAATACTAATAGAAATAAAGTGCTCAATAAATGTAATGCACTTGAATCATCCCCAAACCATCACCTCCTCCTGTCCCCCACCCCAACCCTGTCCTGGTCCATGGAAAAATTGTCTCCCATGAAACCAGTCCCTGGTGCCAAAAAGGTTGGGAACTGCTGTTCTAAGGGATAATGCTTTCTCTTCTCTTTTCTTTTCTTTTTCTTTGTGCAGTCCTTTGTGGGATTCTTCCTAAAGCACATCTGCTCGCTTTGCTGTCTTGCCTGTCTTTCTTTGGTTATGTCTTTCTTTCTTTGTCTCCCTCCCCTCCCTCCCCCGCCTTCCCCTCCCTCTCTCTCCTTCCCCTCCTTCCTTCTTCCTCCTTCCTTCCTCCTTCCTTCCTTCCTTCCTTATTTCTTTCCATATTTCTCCTTCCCCTCCCCTCCCCTCCCATCTCCCCTTCCCTCCCCTCCCCTCTTTTCTTACTCTGTTGCCCCAGGCTGGAATGCAGTAGTACAATCATAGCTCACTGCAGCCTCCGTCTCCTGGGCTCAGGTGATCCTCCCACCTCAGCCCTCTAAGTAGCTAGGACTACAGGCATGTGCCACCATGCCTGGCTAATTTTTTAAAAAGTTACTTTTAGTAGAGATGAGGTCTCACTGTGTTGCCCAGGCTGGTCTTGAACTCCTGAACTCAAGCAATCTTCCCACCTCAGCCTCCCAAAGTGTTGGGATTGCAGGTGTGAGCCACTATGCCTGGCCTCTGGCTTTGTTTCTTGTGACCCATCTCTACCTTGTACACCCATTGCTTTGGAACGGAGGGTCCCCACATTTGGTACCACAATCCTTCCAGGTGCCCTAGACCAACTTCCTACTCCTGGACATTGCTGAGGATGGCCTCTGCCCACTCAGCCTATCCCTTGTCTATTCCCGAGACAGCTGTCAGTTCTGGCCAGCTCTTGTTTTGCTACCTGGGGATGGTACTGAGGAGATTGCAAGGCCAAAGAGGCACCATTCTAAGTATTGAATTTTACTGTAGACTTAGAGGTAGAACCATCAGGAGGCTGCACTGAATACATCCTGGCCTCAGCTCGATCTGAATGCATTTAGATGCCATCGTGCCTTCCTCCTTAAGAGTCCAGGGCTTGAGTCTTGGAACTCTGGTTAATTGAAGGCAGTTAGAGTTCTCAAGTCCTAAGTTTTAGAGTGTTTCCACATTTATAAATATCATCGATAATGCCTCTTTCTGGGTGTTTTCATAGAATGAACAGCCCTGAGTCAGTTTCTTTCTGAGAAATACTTGAATCAATGCTGTAACTCAGCTGTAAATGCCATGCTATTAAGTTGCAGATAGCTTTCAAGTCTGCACCACTAACCTGTTCTGTTTGGGTGGCACGTATCTGGCTGTTTCTGCCTTCTCTCCAGGGTACTCGAAGCGAGGCTCCTCTAGCTGTAGTGCATCAGAATGGGAGGACCAAACCTTTTGGTCTCATCATAAGTCTTTAAAACCCATTTAAAGAGCATACAACCCTTAAAATAATGTTAAATGTTTCACCTTATTCTAGGCTGGAAGAAGGTTGATTTTGTCTAGTAACTAGAATTTCCAATATTATTTGCCTTGTTTGTTCCAGAAAATCTCATCTACGACACGAACTTAAGCACATCAAACACTGTTCTACTGAGGAAGGACACTTTTATTTCCACTAGTTAAGACAGGGGTTTCCTTAGGCTTCAGCTGTCTGCTAGAAGTCCCAGTAGGATGGTTATTTTAAACCTGTGAAAACACCACTACATTAAAATGAATATTAAAGGACATTTAAAAAAATCTCCTTGACCTTCGCCCTTCCCAAATCTTTCAATTTTGAGGTGTTCTCTGTTGGCCCTCATTTTGTCTGTCAGGCCCTCTGCCAGACTGGGCATTTACTCTTCACATTGTAGAAGAAACACTTTTTTCATCTTCTACGGAGACTTCACAGTGAACCTTTTAATGGCTGTAAAATCTCAGTGTGCTGATTTGCCAAACCGATTCCTTATTATTGAATTTTACTGTAATTCACTAACAAGGGATCGGTTTGGCAAATCAAGTAATCAAGAGGGTTTCCAATCTTGAGTGATTTTAGTGAACATATTCACAAAGAAAGCTTTCTGGGGGCTGGATGCAGTGGCTCATACCTGTAATCCTAGCACTTTGGGAGACTAAAGTGGGAGGACTACTTGAGTCTAGGAGTTTGAGAGCAGCCTGGACAACATAGTGAGTCTCTGTCTCTACTAAGCATAATAATAAAAAACTTAGCCCAGTGTGGTAGCATGCCCCTGTAGTCCCAACTACTAGGGAGGCGGGAGGTGGGAGGATAGCTTGAGTCTAGGAGGTTGAGACTGCAGTGAGCCATGATCATGCCACTGCACTCCAGCCTGGGTGACAGAGTGAGACCTTGTCTCAAAAAAAGACAACTTTTTGCTTTCACTGAATTACTCCTTTAGCATGTAGTCCAGGAGTTAAAATATGGATCAAAAGGTAGAGGTGTTTCTCGGCTTTTGATATATATCTCCACATTGCTTTCCAAAAGGGTGAGCAAGTGTCCTCTGCCATACTAGTGGGCTCTATGCGGCCTGTTAGATCCGTGTGTGCAGAACAGTCTAGAGGATTCCTAGCTCTCTCTTCTATTGAGAGCCTCAAGAGTCATGCCCATCTTCCTGAGGAAGAGTTAAATATGACATCTTCAGCCAAAGAAACTGACATAACATGCTACCTAACGAAGACCCCAAGAACCCCCTTATGATGATGATTTTCATAACATACACTTAGGTGCTAGGCAATGTCTTGCTCTCTTACGTGGTTAATTTTGCTTAGTTCTTATAATAACTTTCCAAGGCTGGTATTTACTATTCTTGCTTAAAGATGAGGATAAAAAGAGCTTGGAAACTTGTTTCAGGTGATATGACTAGTAAGTGTCAGAGCCAAGGTTGCCTGACACCAAAGCTCATGTCTTCAACTGCTATGCCATGTGTCTAGGGAACATGTGGCATATCTGGGATGTTGCAGTCAAGTAGAAACATACCTTAGCAGTGAACGTATTTATGCAACAAACATTTTGATGTTAGGGTATGTCATCTTCATCAATGTGTGGATGAAGCAAGCCATGAAGATCACTGACAACTTCAGTGCGTCTTTGAGAACAAGGACTATGGCTGTGGCTGTGGGGGTGAGACAGTCTGTGTCAGCCTGGGCTAGGTTCAGTCTAGACCTACAAACGGAGGTGACAAAGAGACTCACAGGTGCACTGTCATGGTCTGTGGCTGATCAGGGGAGCCTGGCATATGTTAATAATCTACAAATGCTGTGGTATTAAATGAGCATCTAACAGGGGAAGGTGATCTAGTTTGGGGAGTCAAAGAAAGATTCCTGGAGGAGATGATGTTTGAGCTGCAATTCAAAGGATAAAGTTATCTAGAGGAGGATGGTGGGTGAAATGGGAAGACCATTCTAGCAGGGGGAATAGTGTACACAAAGTCCCTGTGGCCAGGGAGAGCTTGGAGCTTTTGAGAAACTGAGGGAAGCCTTGTATGGCTGCAGCACAGGCAGCCTGTGTTCTCCTGTCCTCATTGATACCAGCGTCCATGAGTGGGCTGATCAGGGGTCATAGGTGTGTGCTGCCCCTCTCAGGAAGGTGGTGGGGGTGTAAGCTGAGGGTGGGTCATTAGAGAGTATGGTAGGTATGCTATGTTGGCTTCCTCAAACTTGCTCTACCTTCCTTGGAAAGTTCACCACCACATTTCCCAGATGCCCTTATAGCTAGTGTTCCAGGTGCAAATTAGGCTCTGTCCATTAGATGCAGGTGTGCAAGATTTGGAGCGGGGAGGTATGGCAGAGGCCTTCTTCCTGCCCCTTTAAGCTGTTTTCTGATGCAAAACAAGGTCAGAGAAATGCAAGCTATGTTGCAAAGCCCATTCTATATCCTTCTGCCTGGGAAGAGATAATTATGGTGGCAACAGCAGCAGCAGCAGTGGTGGCCTCAGAAGTCAAAGGTTTCCCAGTGGGTCAGTTCCATTTGCCTGGGAGTCATTCCTGGAGGTGAGCATACAGCAACTCATCTAGCCCTTCCACTCATGCTGTGAGTACCTGGTTCCCTGTATTCAGTCCCTTCCTGTTAAAATGCTGCAGACGATGCTGTTAGTGCTCCACCCTCCTACCCTCCCCATACTCTTAGCCCACCTGGGCTCACCAGCAGCTGTGCTGGACAGTTCCCAGCTCTCCTCCTGAAGTGCTGGAGCCAATCCCATTCCCTGGTTGAAAGCTTTTTCCAGCACCCAGAATTTACTCTGTGAAATGTGGGGGCAGTTTAGAAAGGGGAGATGCTAACATCCTGGGGTAACTTTCAGCCAAAGGGGGAGGGAATTGGTGGGTAAGTGTCCAGCTTTCTGTCCCAGTGAGACAATTTTGGGACATGTTCCACATAATTTCTCAGAGTGAGCCATGTCCAAATCTCAAAGTGAGATTGAGCCCCCATTGCCCACAATGATAACACATTCATGATTACCTTAGTTGATTTTTCTCCCATCCTGTCTCACTTTCCCTACTTTTTCCCTTGCATGGAGTCACCTCCAAATAAAACCACCTGTACCTCGACCCTTAATCCAGGATCTGCTTTGGTGGGAACTGAAGCTAAGGCAAGTAAACACCTATAGTGCTTTCTATTTTCTGTGTTTCAAATCTGACTAGGAAAAAGAAGCACAGAAGGCTGATTTACAGATACAGGTATGGACGCTTTTTAACCCAGTCAAACCAGACAACCGAGACAATCACATTACTATGTTTTGAATTTAGATCCCTAAGCTTTCTGCCTCTTTGTAACACTACTGGTTTCCTAACACGTTACGTTAAAATAAATCACTAAAGTTCCCTCCCCCGACGCACACATCAATCCGTCCATCCATTCATTCATCTACTAGTCAGCAATCATTTCTCAAACCTCTGCTTGTGCCCAGCATTGTGCCAGGAGCTGGAGATAGGAACCAATAAGCTAGATCTCCTGCCTGGAAGCTACTCATGCTATGATTAATCCCATGGCTCATGAGGTTCTGTCATTTCCAGTGCTACTCCAATTTCGGCACATAATGCAGTTGGCGTGGCCATGTAAACTCAACACTAATGCCAACCAGTGGCCTTATCTTATAAACATACTAATCCTAGCATTTCCATCTACCCTGAAAAGTGTCTTCCATATTCAAACTGTATCTCTATTTTATGAAAATGCACTGTATTGAGACACTGCTTCTAAGGAACTAAATTTAGTTTGAGAAACTGCTCTGAACTTTGGAGTCATTAAATGTAGTCTTTTAGTGCGTGCACATATGACAGAGAAAAATTACAGTCAGCAGCGTCTATATTGAAAATCCTGCATTAGATTGCCATCAGTTGCTAATAATACATCATAATTACTCTTATAGGGTTAAGCTTTTCTCTTTCCTCTTCCACCTGCCTTGCTGAGATAACCTCTAAGGATGTCCTAGAGGACGGTAGGGCTGGAATTCAAAAGCTTTCATGACAGCTGAGCTCTCCATGCAATTCATTATATTGGAAAGATGAGGAGAGGGGGTTGTCAGCAAAGATAATGGCCGTGCAATTTCCAGTCCATTCTCCTTGCAGCCAGATCTTGGAGGCAGCCCATGGACCAATTTCATCAAGCAGACCCTGCTCATTTCTCATCTGTCTATATTGGGAAAGAGGTTGTGTCTGGCTCAAGCAGGAGCAGGCTGGTGGCAGGGGGTGGTGTGGGGGAATGGGATAGGGGAGGTGTCTGGGGAAATAGACCAGGGCTGTTTCCCAGAGTTCTTGGTTCTGGGGTTCTTGGGTATGGTTCTGGCTAATATCAGTGTTGAGGGGCTTAATCCAGAGGGTTGGCCAGGAACGGGAAGTTAACCTCCAGCCCAGGATACAGTTCTGTACATTCTGTGTATTCCCAGCTTTGAGCTTGGTGCCAGGCAGAGCAGGCACTCAATAAATGTTGTCTGACTGAATGTGCCGGAGACTGAGATAGCACAGCTGTGGCTATACTCGCAGCAATGAAATCAGCCATGCGTGGTTCCCAAGGGAAATGAAAGTTGGGCTTTTCTCTAGTTCCTGCCTAGGGAACAAACTTCTCTGTAGGAAAATTCTAGTATGGTGGCAGCATCAACACTGGATAATCTGTTGAGAGAAAGATCTGTTTGGCAGGCATCCCCAATACCACCTTTGCAGGGACTAAAGGCTTCGTGAGACTGGGAGTGCTACTCTTGCTGAATCTATCAATACAGGATAGGACCTGTATTGATAAGTCTATTGATAGACCTATAAGACTAAATTCTGCGTGGCCCCCAAAGGAAGTGAAGTTGGGTTTTAAACACAAAGGAGGTGGCTCCTTCTAACTGGAAGGTGGCAAATGTCACACATGCTAGGTTTCCTGTACAGGTTTTCATTCACACTTTCAAGGCTGTTTCATTTTCCTTCCCAGCCTTGCTACTGTCCTTCCTTTATGCCCCTTTCCATTTGTCACTCAGCGTGCCCTTGGCAGATTCTCAAGGTTATGGTCACTGCAGAATCAGTGGTCTTGCCTGATTGCGGTAAGGAAAGGCAAACAGTAAAAAATTACGGAAAGTAGCATGACAGAATTAGAAGAATTATTAAATTACATGCCTGTAATCCTAGTACTTTGGGAGGCTGAGGTGGGAGGATCGCTTGAACTTGAGTTTGAGACCAACACGGGCAACATAGTGAGACTCCACTGTACAAAAAATTTTTCTCATAAATTAGTGTGTTGTGGTGGTGCATGCCTGTAGTCCCAGCTATGCAGGTGGCTGAAGTGGGAAGATGTCTTGAGCCTGGGAGGTTGAGGCTGCAGTGAGCTATGATTGTGCCACTGTACTTCGGCCTGGGTGACAGAGCGAGACCTTGTCTCAAAATACAATAAAAATAATTATTAATTAAATTACAATTATTTCAAATCTTCTTGCAGGCCACCTCCCTCAAAGAAAGATAATTTAGGCCAGGTGTGGTGGCTCACGCCTATAATCTCAACACTTTGGGAGGCCGAGGCGGGTGGATCACTTGAGGTTAGGAGTTCAAGACTAGCCTGGCCGACATGGCAAAACTCTGTCTCTACTAAAAATACCAAAATTAGCATTGCATTGATTCATTATTTTTATATGTTAAATTGATGTATTCCTGAAATAAACCCCACTTAGAAATAATGTGTTATCCCTTTTATATACCGATAAAATTTTGTTAAGGATCTTTGTGTCTATATTCATGAGGGATATTAGTCTGTGATGATCTTTTCTTATGATGTCCTTGTTTTAGTAACAAGGTTATACAGACCCCATAAAAATAATTTAGTAAATGTTTCTTCTTCTTCTATTTTATGGAATAATTTTTGTAAGATTGATATTATTTCTTCCTTTAATATTTTTCCCTTGAAGAAAATTTACCAGGGAAGCCATCTGGGCCTGGAGTTTTCTTTGTGGGAAGGTTTTCAATTACAATTTCATTTTTTGGGACAGATATATGGCTCTTCAGATTTTCTATTTTTTATGTCAGTTTTGATGAGATGTATTTTACAAGGAATGTGTCCATTTAATCTAAAAGGTAAAAATTTGACACAAGGTTATTAATATTATTACTTCATTATCCTTTTAGTGTACATAGGATCTGTAGTAATGCCTTTTTCATTTGTAATATTGATTTTCTCTTTTTTTTTCTCAATTATCTTTGCTAAGGTTGATCAATTTTATTAATCTAATCAAAGAATCAACTTTTGGTCTTACTGATATTCTCTCTTTTTCATGTGTTTTCTATTTCATCAATATTTACTTTTAATTTTCTTCTATTTACTTATTTGCACTTTTGCTCTTATTTTTCTGGCTTCTAAAATTGGAGGCTTAGATTATTGATTTGAAATCTTTCTTCTATACTATAAGCAGTTAGGTATATAAATTTCTAAGATTGCTTCAGCTATATTCCATAGATTTTGATAGGTGGTGTTTTCATTATTATCCATTAGAACTATTTTCAGTTTCTCTTGTGATTTCTTTTTTTTTTTTTGGCTGAGCACAGGGGACTTTATTGGTGGTACACGACTAGGTGGGGCTCCCTAGGCCCTTCCCTCTTCAAGGGGTCTGCATGGAAACTGTGAGGAGGAGCAATTCAGTGTGGTGGGGGACTCAGTGTGGCAGGGATTCCCCAGCAGTGAGGGCCTCTCTTCCTCTCGTGCTCTTGCTGGGGCTTGTGGTCCAGGGGTCTTACTCCTTGGAGGCCATGTGGGACATGAGGTCCACCACCCTGTTGTAGCCAAATTCATTGTCATACCAGGAAATGGGTTTGACAAAGTGTTGTTGAGGGCAATGCCAGCCCCAGCATCAAAGGTGGAAGAGTGGGTGTCACTGTTAAAGTCAGAGGACACTACCTGGTGCTCATTGAAAACCAGGATGTCCTTGAGGGGGCCCTCCAATGCCTGCTTCACCACCTTCTTGATGTTGTCATATTTGGCAGGTTTTTCCAGATGGCAGGTCAGGTCTACCACGGACATGTTGGCAGTGGGGACCTGGAAGACCATGCCAGTGAGCTTCCCATTCAGCTCAGGGATGACCTTGCTCATGGCCTTGGCAGCACCAGTAGAGGCAGGGATGATGTTCTGGAGAGCCCCACGGCCATCACACCACAGTTTCCGGAGGGGCCATCCACAGTCTTCTGGGTAGCAGTGATGGCGTGGACTGTGGTCATGAGTTCTTCCACGATACCAAAGTTGTCATGGATGACCTTGGGACCTTGGCCAGGGGCTCTAAGCAGTTGGTGGTGCAGGAGGCATTGCTGATGATCTTGAGGCTGTTGTCATGCTTCTCATGGTTCATGCCCATCACGATCATGGGGGCATCAGCAGAGTGGGCAGAGATGATGACCCTTTGGCTCCCCCACTGCAAGTGAGCCCCAGCCTTCTCCATGGTGGTAAAGATGCCAGTGGACTCCACCGCGTACTCAGTGCCAGCGTCGCCCCACTTGATTTTGGAGGGATCTCGCTCCTGGAAGATGGCGATGGGATTTCTATTCATGACAAGCTTCCCATTCTCAGCCTTGACGGTGCCATGGAATTTGCCGTAGGTGGAATCATACTGGAACAAGTAGACCATGTAGTTAAGGTCAATGAAGAGATCATTGATGGCAACAATATCCACTTTACCAGAGTTAAAGCAGCCCTGGTGAGCAGGAGCCCAATACGACCAAATCCATTGACTCTCGACCTTCACCTTCCCCATGGTGTCTCAGGGATGCGGCTGGTGATGGGAGACAAGATGTGGCTGTCGTCGAACAGGAGGAGCAGAGAGCCCTCTTATGATTTCTTTATTGACCTATGGATTGCTTAGAAGAATATTGCTTAATTTCTAAACATTTAAGAATATTCTGAATTTTTAAATTATCGATTTGTAATTTACATTTGATTAGGGAATCATATAAATTACTTTGGTCATTTAACATTTTTTCAGACTTGTATCATGGCTTCGTATATTTTGTAAATGACAGGGCCAAATTGATTAATAGTGTTATTTAGATTTTATATGTTTCTACTGATATTTTGTCTACCTATTCTATAAATTTTGGAGAATATGATGTGAAAATATCCTTTTATACTTTTAGATTTGTCCATTTCTCTCTTTTAGTTCTGTTAATTTCTGCCATATGCATTTTGAAATTATTAGGTACATATGCATTGAAGATTGTTACGACTTTTTTATCATTAATTCTACCTTTAACTCTGGTAATATTTTTATTATAAAGTCTACTTTGTCTAATATTATTATAGCCACTTAAGCATCTTTATTAATTTTTACATGGTATATTTTTCCTATCTTTTTACATTTATATTTGTATTTAAAGTTTGTCTCCAGTAGGCAGCATATAGTTTGGTCTTGCTTTTTGTATCTAGTCTTATAGGCTCAACTTTTTAACAGGAGTGTTTAATCCATTTACATATAATACAATTATTGATATGGTTGTGTTTAAGTTTACCATTTAAAAATTTTTTCCTTTATGTTCTGTTTTTTGTTCCTTCTTTTCTGTCTTCTTCTGAATTAAGCAAGTATACTTTATCTTTTATGTCATATATTCTATTTGGCTTTTAGCTATATCTCTTAATACTTTCATAATGGTTTTACTAGGGATTATGTATCCTTAATTTATCACAGTTACCTTGAGTTCATGAAAAATGCAAGAACTTTTACTCCCCTGCCATATTTTGTGCTATTGTGGTTATATTTAACATTTAAATTAGTCATAAATCCCATGATGTATTATTATTTTTCAGTTCTAGAATTTCTATTTGGTGCTTTCTTAACTTTCATTTTTTTCAATTTTTATCTTGAAATTATCTATCTATTCAGCCATTATGTTCCTCTTTTCCCACAACTTATTTAACATATTTATAACAGTTGATTTAAATTTGTCAACTCCAACAATTAGTCTATGGATCTGCTTTTATTGATTATTGATTTTCCTGATTTGGTTACATGTTCTTGCTTTTTTGCATGTTTCTTTCTTTCTTGCTTTCTTTTTAAATTCACCTGGGTGCAGGTGGGCTAAGGCCAAAAATGGCATTAGCTGCATGTTTCATAATTATTTATTGTGGAGACTGAAGCATAATGTATTTTGTTTTCCAGAGAGTGCAGACTCACTCCTCTGTCTTGCAGGGAGGGGGTCAATATTTGACTCAGGGGAGGTTGGATTGCAGTTTCAGGCATTTTTGATTCACTTTGCATTCAACTCCTCAGGACCCCAAAATTCAATCACCATGAAGTTGAGTGGAACTAAGTGTTTTATCTCTGCTCACCTGCCCTTACTTCATGACTCCTTTGTTGGCAAAATTTTGGCACGGGGAGAATTACTTCTCTGGGTAATTTATTTTTGCAATGGGGATTCTTCCAGATTCTACCCTGTCCTGCCAGCCCACAATCTGTGATAGCTCTATATTTCACTAATTTGGCTGAACTGAAGCTATGTTTTCCAGAGTTTCCTTTCCTGTGCTTCTGGAATAGTTCAGGCCATAAGAGACATTTTGCACAAAACTTGGAAGATAGAAATGAAGCTGCAGCTGTATTATTTTATATTCTGAAGGTCAGTGGGAGTACCAGGAATACTAATAGCAGCACCTGCCCCCTAGATTCTCTATCTCCTGGAAGATCCCTTTCATCTCTGAGTTGTGGGTCAACTGCATGTGCACCTCTAAAATAAAGCATGTTAGCTTTTTCAATAGATGATCCACAGGATTAACTTTGGAAAGAGTGAGTGACAGATGTGGATTCCAGTTTGCCCTTATGGGTCCCGCTGTCTTCATGGGTCCCAGTGCATCCTTGTAATTCCAGTTTGCCCTTATCTTTAGCCACATTCAGTTTTCCTGTCTACTGCCAGTCTGACTGACCTCTAGTGATTTTAGGCTGAACGATAGTTGCAGAGGCAACCATTAGTGTGGCCTGTTCTACCAGCTCCCAATTTTGAGTAAGGTCATCCAACCCTACTCAATAGAGAATATGCTTGGTTCTGTACCAGGGAATGACCTTGATTGGTACATAGTCAGCTAAGGCTAGGCTGATTCCTCCTCATTGCTGGAAAATCTCTCCCTGCGTAACATGCCCCATGGATCCAAAGCAGCTCCACATCCCTTCTCAGGTAGGAAAGCTGCCATGGCCCTCTGTTCACCTGTGAAGGTCTTATTACTTTCTGGAATTCAGTTCATCAAGGCTTGCGTCCTTTACTCTTTGCTAGACTCATAGAAAAGCATAGCTATTGTGTCCATATTTTTCTTGTTTTTACTACAAGATTGAAAGCCTTCTCATCCTTCTACATTTTAAATATTAGCAAAACTCTGGAAATGGTCCTTAAAGGAGGCTGTGTGCCCTTCATCCCCTTGTCTTATTTCTGAGGCTGGTAACATACATTGTGACTGGTGCTACAGCAGCCATCTTAGACCTGGTAACAGAGACTGCTCCTAGATGTAGGAGAAGAAAGAGTGGAAGGTATAAGGGAACTACTACACAAACCCTGAATTAATAATTTCCAGATTTCTGATATGTGAAACTAAGACCTTGAGCAGTGAAGCCACTGATAATTTTAGTTTTCTGATTCATGCAACAAAGCTGTTTCTCATGGATAGAGCCAGTTGCAGGGATTTTGTGGTGCTCTTCATGGTGAGTAGCAGAAAGGAGAATGATAGAAGCTGGGGGCAATCCAGAAGGCTCTGCATATGACAGGCTAGTTGGGGAGGGAACAGAGGTAAAAATAACTGGTGTAAGGGCCAGGTTGGCCATGGCAGAAGGTAGGCTAGGAGGTATATTGAGGAGAGAGTTTAGCAGGAGAGAATGTAAATTATTTTTAGGCAGCCTGGTATGTGCCATGTGATGTAACTTCCCTTTTGCTTCCTAATCAAGAGAACTTCTATATGGACTTGTTTCTTTCCAAAGCATTAAGGAAATGGATTTGGGTTTCTTTGGATGCATCCCTGGGCTGAGGCAGGCCTAGAAAAGGCCCAGTTTTATTTAAGTTCTGGAAAATAATTTGAAGAGAACTCTAGGCTTGAGAATCATTCACTTACTGAGACTCAATGTTCTCCATCTGAATGACCCATAGGAGAGGAGTCGTTTCAACAGCCTTAGAGTCATGGAACATCCATCCTGGGAAGGTGTTGGGCAGCCATCCATGCACAGTGCATAGGACAGCTCCCCATACTTTCAGATGAAAGTAATATCTGCATTTTTTTTTTTTTTATTTTTAGATATAGGGTCTCGCTATGTTGCCCAGGCTGGAGTGCAGTGGCTATTCACAGGCGCAGTCCCACTACTGATCTGCACGGGAGTTTTGACCTGTTCCGTTTCTGACCTGGGCTGGTTCACCCCTCCTTAGGCAACCTGGTGGCCCCTTGCTCCCGGGAGGTCACCATATTGATGCCTAACTTAGTGCGGACACCCGATCAGCATAGTGCACTATAGCCCAGAACTCCTGGGCTCAAGTCGTCCTCCCACCTCAGCCTCCCGAGTAGCTGGGACTACAGGCATGCACCACCGCGCCTGACCAAAGTAATATCTGCCTTGATTAAGACTTGCTCACTCCGCCAGTTTTCTCCTTTGGACCAGGTTGTTAAACGGTGGGACTTCTCTCTTGGGCTGCTTGATCCTCCTGGGGACTTGTCTCTTATCTGCCTAGCTGGGAGTTGAAGATCAGCAAACTCTATCTTGTCTATGTCTGTGTTTTCCACTAAGAAATTCAGCCTTGTGAAGTTGATGGATATGGCTCTTATCATTTCTAGTATCTTCATTGAATGACAAAACTGGAAGGGTAATATCTTGGCCAACCTGAAGGAGGAAACTGAGGCCCATAGATAGAAGTGACTTATCCAAAAACAAATAGCTGATTAGGGACTGAGCTGGCCCCAGCACCTACATCTCATAGCTCATGGTCCAGAGTGCTTCCCACTACTCCTGACTTGGAGTGGTGTGGTGCAATGGAAGTAATATGGGCTCAGAAGCCAGGGAAATGACTTTTTATCCTGGCTTCCCACTAAATTATTGTTGATCTTCCTTCCATCCCTTTGGGGGCTCTCCTCTCTTCTGGTGGCAGCAGAGAGCTGGAATACAATTACAGCAGCAAATTCACACCCTGACCACACACAAATTCCACTATCTCCGAGTCCTGGGGTCTTCTCCCATAACTGATGGTCCCAGGTAGAACTGGTGAGGCAACATGAGTTCATGAAACTTGCTTTATCTAACTCAGTTGTTCTCCATTGAGGGGGGGTGATTTTGCACACATACCCTCTCCCTTCTGTCTGCCTCAGAACATTTGGCAATCGGTGGAGATAACTTTGGTTGTCGTAACTGGGGGTTGGGGCATGGGATGATAGGGGATTGCGAGCACTCCTGGCATCTAGTGCGTGGAGTCCAGGGATGCTATTAAACCTCCTACAGTGCATAGGACAGCTCCCATGACAAGTAATTATACAGTTCAAATTGGCAATACTCTGATAACCTAACTATGACCAAAGTAGTGGGAGCTGCATCAGGTCAGTACCCTCAGACTACCAAGTGTACAGTCTCAGCACCAGCCCTTTAATTTATTGCTTAAGACCATTTCTGCCTGATCTCATCCTTCATCCGCATCTGAATCATTTCCCCAACTACCCTCATTCCTAAGGGTGGAACTACAAAGGCCAGAACTTTTAAAATTGCAACATGTATGTGAATTATCCAGGGATCTTGTTAACTTGCAGATTCAGGAAGTCTGCAATGGAGTCTGAGATTCTGCATTTCTAATGAGTTCTCAGTTGCTGCTAATGCTGCTGGTTCACAGACCAAACTTTGAGTAGCAAGGAGTAAGGTCACATGTTGCTCTTCCTCTAAGTATTATTTACTTCCTTTTTTTTTTTTGGAAACAGAGTCTCGCTCTGTTGACCAGACTGGAATGCAGTGGTGCAATCTCATCTCACTGCAACCTCCGCCTCCTGGGTTCAAGCGATTCTCCTGCCTCAGCCTCCTGAGTAGCTGGGATTACAGGCAGGTGGCACCATGCCCGGCTCATTTTTTGTATTTTTTTCATTTTTTAAATTATATTTTAAGTTCTGGAGTACATGTGCAGATCGTGCAGGATTGTTACATAGGTATACACATGCCATGGTGGTTTCATCCATTCCCCTGTCATCTACATTAGGCATTTCTCCTAGCCCCGCCCATCCCCCAACAGGCCCTAGTATGTGATGTTCCCCTCCCTGTGTCCATGTGTTCTTATTGTTCAACACCCACTTATGAGTGAGAACATGTGGTGTTTGGTTTTCTGTTCTTGTGCCAGTTTGCTGAGAATGATGGTTTCTAGCTTCATCCATGTCCCTGCAAAGGACATGAACTCATCCTTTTTTCTGGCTGCATAGTATTTCATGGTGTATATGTACCATGTTTTCTTTATCCAGTCTATCATTGATGGGCATTTGGGTTGGTTCCAAGTCTTTGCTATTGTAAACAATTTCACAATGAACATATGTGTGCATGTGTCTTTATAGTAGAATGATTTATAATCCTTTGGGTATATACCCAATAGTGGGATTGCTGGGTCAAATGGTATTTCTATTTCTAGATCCTTGAGGAATTGCCACACTGTCTTCCACAATGGTTGAATTAGTTTACACTCCCGCCAACAGTGTAAAAGCATTCCTATTTCTCCACATCCTCTCCAGCATGTTGTCTCTAGATTTTTTAATGATCACTATTCTAACTGGCATGAGATGGTACTCAATGTGGTTTTGATTTGCATTTCTCTAATGATCAGTGATGATGAGCATTTTTTCGTATGTTTGTTGGCTGCATGAATGTCTTCTTTTGAAAAGTGTAGTAGAGACAGGGTTTCACTGTGTTAGCCAGGATGGTCTTGATCTCCTGACCTTGTGATCTGCCCGCCTCGGTCTCCCAAAGTGCTGGGATTACGAGTGTGAGCCACTGCACCCGGCCAGTACTATTAATTTATTGCATGCGGCTTTTCTCACTATATCATTAACATGCTGGGGACAGCACGTCTTGTATCTGGGATACCCTAGACAGGGAGCAGGCAGCAGAGTTCAGTCTCAGCTGGACATTCTGCCCCGCTTGGCTGAATTCCATCTTGGCTTTCTTCCTCTTGAGGTTGAAGGAATATAAACAAAAACTCGAGAGATTTGATGTAGTAGCACCATCAGTTATTTTCTAGTTATTATGTTAGGTTTCCCCAATATCGCCTTTGAATATACTCACAGTATGTTTCATGTCCACTAACTAAGCCTAATACATTTCCCTTCTAAAATAAAAAACTTATTTTACTTTTGATCACCAGTATCCAACTCCCCCACTACACACCAATATCTTTAAAATTTCTTATATCTCTATAAAAGAAGTCTGCTGTGTCACCCTTAGCTCATGATCAGTATTTCCTTGTCAACCAACATCAGCAAGTTACTTAGCCGACCAAGCTTCACTTTCTCACAGGTAACATGGAGCTAATAGTTTCTTCTTTGCAGTGTGGTAGAAATGACCTAAGATGATGCATCTAAACATATCTAGCTCAGAGTAAGTTATAGGTGGTAGTGGGTTTTAAAATGTACCTGGGGCCAGGCATGGTGGCTCACACCTGTAATTCCAGCACTTTGTGGGGCTGAGGCTTGACACCAGGAGTTCAAGACCAGCAGCCTGGGCAAAATAGTGAGGCCCTAGCTCTAAAAAAAATTAGCCAGGTGTGGTGGCATGTGCCTGTAGTCCCAGCTGCTTAGAAGGCTGAGGCAGGAGGATCACTTGAGTTCAGGAGGTCGAGGCTGCAGTGAGCTATGATCATGCCACTGTACTCCAGCCTGGGTGACAGAGTGAGGCCCTGTGTCTAAAACAAACAAACAAAAAATAAAAACAAACAAAGGGTCTGGGATTTTGTTTTAATTAGGTATGGTAAGATGACAGACATAGAGAAACATGCCTTGAAAGAAGAGTTTATTACTTACAGTTCCTAAGAGAAGGGGGCCCATATGTGGGCCACATGCGGATGCACCAGAGTTGATCAGGAGGCAGAAAGAGTGAGGAGAGGGCATGGCCCAGAGACTTTATTGGGGTTCCGTGGAAGGGATGGGTGAGGCAGTATAGATAAGTTTGAGCAAGCTTAGAATTAACTTGAATAATGTCCGTGGGTTCTGGGCTATAGGCATGGTCTCTAGTTGTCTGTTACTTGGTCCTGGGGTGATTTAGGGAAAGGGAAATGTGGGCTTGGTGTGTGAGAGTTAGATAAAGGAGGTGGTTGGGGATACAGGTTTTGGATTGGTTGGTTTGTACATGAAAGATATGTTGGCAGGCATGTTGTTTACTATCTCTAGAAATTAGCTAGCTCTGGGAGGGGAGTCTCTCCAGGATTAGCAAGGCCTCAGGATGTCAAAGCTTTATAAAATACAGAAGATAAAAAACATGATTAATGTGTGGTGTCAAGCATGGCTTAGGGTCATTCACACTCCCTCCCTTGCAGCCTGCCTAACAGACAACTTATGTAAGTGCGATGACTTCCAACCAGATGGCTGCCCTGTGTCCCTCCTCTGGAAGGCCTCTCCTGCTGCTTCTTTACAGGAAGTCAATGACAATGCTGCTTCCAACTTGCAGAATTTCCAAATGACTGTGTAATCAAAGACCCATGTAACCCTCAGCTCCGGTATTCACTGAGAGATGAGAAAAATTCTAGATTCTTGCC
The DNA here is from genome assembly GCA_036589455.1 of Ateles fusciceps. Taxonomy (NCBI): domain Eukaryota; kingdom Metazoa; phylum Chordata; class Mammalia; order Primates; family Atelidae; genus Ateles; species Ateles fusciceps. The sequence continues at coordinate 23,235,391 of JAZHEH010000091.1, read as the reverse complement.
TCCCTAAAGCCAAGGGACTGCCTCCGTGTTTCTATTTCATGCTGGTAGAATGAGGCTAATTTTGACTTTCCAGCAGCTTTGATTCCAAGTGAATAACTAGAAGCAGCAAGCAACAGGATTGGAACCTGCTGGAGCAGTTAGAAATAAATTGCATGTGCATGGATTCCAGAGGAAAACTGCCCTTTGCGGGGGAGGAGAGAGGGAGGTGGGTACTGGAACAGACTGATCAGCATCCTGCCTTAGCAATAGGGCTGCTGCTTCCTAGGATGACTCACAGCACCATAGAACAGCCTTCCCTGCTAAGTTAAAACAACAACAACAACAAAATCCTCAATAGATTTGATGCAGTAAAGTCAGTAAACAGCCACTGGGGAAGATGGGGCAATGTGGGGCTGGTGAGGCAGATATTACTATTTCCTTGGAGCTCAGTGGGATACTCAGGTTGCTGGGCTCCCTGATGCCAAGCTGCCTCTGGGAGAGGGTGCTGCATCCAGTGAGATGCTTTTAGCTGCAATGAACAAATAAGCCAACTTGATCCAGCTGAAAGCTTAAGGAACTTTGTGGCCTTACCTGCGTGGAAGCTCACAGGTAGGATGGACTTCAAGGTTGTGTGACAGACACTGAGCTTCATGAGGTCATCAAGGATACCTAGTTCTTTCTGCCTCTCTCCCACTTCGTTTTACGACCACTTCTTTGTAGGTTTGCTGCCAGCTAACTTCTTCCTCATTCATTCTAGGAAGAGAGAGAAACTTCCTAATCTTGTTCTCTCTCTCTCTTTTTTTAATGTATATTTAATTTTGGTGGGAATTAAAAACTGCAAGAACTGGCTTTTTTTTTTTTTTTTTTTTTTTTTTTTTTTTGAGACAGGGTCTTGCTCTGTCGCCCAGGCTGGAGTGCAGGGGCACATTCTTGGCTCACTGCAACCTCCCTCTCCCAGACTCAAGCAATCTCCCACCTTAGCCTCCTGAGTAGCTAGGACTACAGGCACGCACCACCATGCCCAGGTAATTTTTGTATTTTTTGTAGAGACGGGGTTTTGCTTTGTTGCCCAGGCAGGTCTCCAACTCCTGAGCTCAGGCAATCTGCCCAGCTTGGCCTCCCAAAGTGCTGGGATTTTAGATGTTAGCCATCTTACCCAGTCTAATCTTGTCCTTTAATAGTAAGGAAAAATTCCCTAAAACCCTCAGCAGACTTGGCAAGAGCCAATTCCTGGGACAAGGTAGGTGGCACCTGCAGGTTGGCTCAGGCTGGGCCCTTGATCCAATCCCTGATGAAGAGGGATGGGATTCCATAATTCATATTGACAAAGTGAGGCCCATCTGGAGGCAGGGCCAGTCCCTGAAATAACTGTGGCCACACAGAGGGAGAGGGCTGAGATGGATGTTGGGGCATCAACCATGGTGTCTACTGCAGCATCTTGTCAGAGCCAGGATATCTGGGCTCGGCCACTTGCTAGCTGTGTGATTTTGGGCAAGTGGCTTCACCTCTCTGAGCCTTTGTTTTTGCTTTTGTAGAATTGAGAGAAAACCCTGTTTGACCTAGATTTCAGGTTGTGAGGGTCAAATAAAGGATTGAGTGTAAAAGCCCTTTTGAGGTGCACCTGTACAAGGTCAGAAACATCTGCCTCTTGCCCAGGTCCTTCAGGATAAATGAAGCAGACCAATCCCTGCTCCCTAAAAGCTGACAGTCCAAGATAGTGCGAAGCAGATAGTAGATGGCTTCACGGGTGAGAATGGGTTAATGGGAAATAGCCGAGAGAGGTGGAGTGAGTCACCCCGGGGCTTTGCTTACTTGGTTATGGTGGTGTCTGCTGGGCTTCTTCACTTTCAGGGTTGCTCTTTTCACCTTTGTAAGAAATTAGTACTTTGTGGGGAGGTATTTTGAGACTATGACAATATCTTGTTCATCCTGAAATTTTCCCCCACGTGTTTTATCATCTGCCAATGATTCTTGCCTGAGTCAATTATGGTTATAACGGTTTGCAAATTGTCATTGTCTAATTGTGCCATTCCCTGAATGTGTATTAATTGGCATTCTACTAAAGAAAGTACTTTATTTTCAAGTTCAATGGCTTCAGCAGGCTATGCCTTAATATTGACCATTCAATATCATTTTTAGTTGTTATGAGGTATGCCCTCTCAATGGTCAGATTTAGCAATTCCTTCATTTTTGCGGAATCCTCCCCAAATTACCCTTCCAAATATACTTTTGTTTCATTTTTTTCCTCAGGCTTTTTTGTTAATTTTTTAATTTGTCAATTTTTTGTAAATTTTTAAAAACGTTTTAACCAAAAATTTAAAAATTTCCCTTTTTCTTTGGTCTCATCACATGATTTTTCAATCATATTAATGTGAATACACTGTTTAAAAATTTTCTTGAGTTCTTATATTAGGGTCCTCTGGAGAAACAGAACTAAATATAAAAACAAATACACAAAATAAATATAAATAATGAATATATGGAGAAGGACAGACAGAGAGATTTTAAGGAATTGGCTCATGCATTTGTGGGAGTTGGCAATCTTGACTCACTGCCACCTCCGCCTTCCCAAGTCAAGCAATCTTCCCACCTCAGCCTCCTGAGGAGCTGGGACTACAGGCATGTGACACCAAGCTTGGCTGAGTTTTTAAACTTTTTGTAGAGATGAAGTCTCAGTATATTGCTCAGGTTGGTCTCAAACTCATGGGCTCAAGCGATCCTCCTACCTCAGCTTCCCAAAGTGCTGGGATTACAGGTGTGAGCCACCACACCTGGCCTCATTTCCAGGATTTCTGATTTAAAAAAAAAATTGACCTGTTTTGTTTCATTTTTAGTCTGCTTTTGTTTTGCAATTTCTTGTTCTTTTACATGAGTGTTATCTCTTCAAAGATTATAAATATACTTCCTAGTCATTTTCAGATTGCTCTAATTTTGTCTAGAGTAAACATTTCTGATTTATTTTGCCATCTTTCTTAGGTTTAGTTTTTCTCACTGTTCTGGAATTGTGGTTTGTGGCTCATCTTGAACAGCTTATCTTTCTCTCTCTCCTCTCCTTAGTCCTCCCTGGAGGGTGATTTTACAATTACTTCAACCAGATCCTTGGAGGCCCAGTCCAAAGGGTGGTCTTATAGTAACGGGTAAGGTCTTATGGTGGAGAGGTGATGTACCTGTCACTAATTCAGTGGGCAGCTTGGCCCAGATGTTGGTGGAGAAACTGTCCTCTCCCTCTGACCTCTCCATTCTTTCTATGTGATGAGGTTCAGACAAATGGTCCCCTGTGGCAGTGGTCAGTAGCAGATTTTTTTTCAGCCATTGCCCCAGGTTAAATCAAAACTCAAACAGGTTCTCTGCCTCCTGAACCTGCTGCCAAATAGGCTCAAGCTTCAGCAGCCCATTTCATGCTTTATTGGCTTGGGTTTTGGTTCATGGAGATGTTTATCTTGGTTTCAATGGGGGTGTGTCTTTTAACTTTTCTCCTTTTGTATTTTCTTATTAGTTTGCATTTGGAGTCAGCGTGTGAGGCTCAGTATAGGTATTTAAATGACATCCTGTCTGGATTCCATAAAAAAAGGGAGGAGGTGGTCGCTCAGAGGGAGGTCTGGCCATCAAAAAATAATGTCCCAGGGTGGCAGAAGAAGAATGACAAAAACTGTTGACCAGGGACTTAAGAATCTTGGCTGCTCTACCTATGGAGTTGCCATTCTTTTATTCCTATACTTTCTTAATAAACTTGCTATCACTTTATGCTTAAAGAAAAGAAAAGAAAGATTTCCTTTTTCTTTCTTTCTTTCTTTCTTTCCTTCTTTCTCTCTCTCTTTCCTTCTTCTCTCTCTCTTTCTTCTTTCTTTTTTAAAATTATTTATGTATTTATGTATTTATTTATTTTTTGAGACAGAGTCTTGCTCTGTCGCCCAGGCTGAAGTGCAGTGACCCGATCTTGGCTCACTGCAGCCTCCGCATCCCGGGTTCAAGTGATTTCTGCCTCAGCCTCCCAAGTAGCTGGGATTACAGGTGCACACCACTATGCCTGATAATTTTTACATTTTTAGTAGAGATGGGGTTTCACCATGTTGGCCAGGTGGGTCATGAACTCCTGACCTCAGGTGATATGCCCACCTCGGCCTCCCAAAGTGCTGGGATTACAGGTGTGAGCCACTGTACCTGGGTGGATTTTATTTCCTGTAATACCTGCTAACTGCTAACTTGCTGTGTGACTTTGGACGAATGACTTAACCTCTGTGGACCTCGGTGCCTTCACTGGCAAAGTGGTGATCTTGGACTACTTCACCTCCAAGGTCCTTGTCAGCTCTAGAGTTCCAGGAGTCTACAGGGGAATTGTTTAAAACAGTGTTCTCTGTTACAGTTGGAAGGGCTGTTGAGAGTATTTGTTCAGTTCAGGCAAATGGTAAATGTGTCGGCCACTCTAATGAAATGAGTACATTTTGCTCTAAATGTCATGGATGTTTATTATGAGATTAAACTAAAGCAGGCCTAATTTTAGCTCTTCCAATTCAAGTGCAGCAATGAAGATTAAATGTTAGGCATAATTAAAGATGCAGATGTAGTTATATTGAATTATAAACCTCATTAAGTGCAACGTCCCAGGAAGGCCCCTGAGACCAACTACAAAGGACTTCCAGTCACCATGCTGCAGTTATTAAAATATTGTAAAGTAAATCTCACTCTAAAAATATTATGACTTGGATGGAAGGATTTTTTAAAACGTGGCTGGAGTTGGTTTCATGGGTAATTTCTTTGCTCTGTTTGCAGACAGCTGGGAAGGGAAACTTATTCCTTGGCATCTGCACAAAGGCCTCCCTGGGGCTTGGTGCTCCCCATCCCCGCCACACGCAGGCCTCGTGGGTTTGATTCTTCTGGGCCAGTGGGAAGAGTAACACCAAGGTCAGTCAGATTCCATTACAGGAGTTGGTTGGTAGCAGGGGGGATCGGCAGGAGGTGGTGGTGGGGCGGGGTTTCTAAGGACTGAAAGGCCATGTTTTTATATAAAAGAGAGATGGGTTTCCTAGGTGACATTTCCATTTTTTTTTTCCTGCCTAAAGATATTACATAGTCATTTAAAAAATTCACACAATACAGAATAGGATAAAGAAGTAAAAAATCGTAACTTCTTCAAGCTAGTCACGGTTAATATTTTGGTGTAAGTCTCTCTTTCTCTCTCAAATTTGACAAAAGTAGATCAAACCTTAAAAGCTGTTTTGCAGGCTATATTTTCCATTTAACGTAAAGTGGGTATCTCTCCATGTCAATAAATATTGATAAGCATTACCGTTTTTAATGGCTGACTTTTTATTGTAAGGTCTTAATTTTAAAAAAATCTATTATTGAGAATTTAGATTGTTTCAAAACAAGTTTTTTAAAAAACAATTGTAAACAGTACTGTAAGAGAAGTCTTTATTCACACATTTGCCTGTCTGTCTAATGAGCTCCATGGGGTAAGTTCCTAGAAAGAGTTTAGGCAGTGTCAGTTATCTGTTTGCACAATAATGTTGTGTAACAAACAACCCTCAACTCAGTAGCTTAAAACAGTAAATACAGGCATACCTCAGCGATATTGCAGGTTCAGTTCCAGACCACTATAAAAATAAAGTGAATATTGAAATGAAACTAGTCACACAGATTTTTTGGTTTATTGGTACATATAAAAGCCATGCTTACACTATACTGTGGTCTATTTAGTGTTTGACAGTGTGTTATGTCTACAAAAATTCAAATATCTAAAGTAATATTATGTTATAACTTAATATGTTAAAAGAATAAATAGTAACTTTATTGCTAAAACATGCTAACGATCACCTGAGCCTTTAGTGAATTGCAATCTTTTTGCTGGTAGAGGGTCTTACCTCAATGTTGATGGCTGCATGGCTGATGGCTGCCATGGTCAACATTGGCTGATGACCAGTGTTGGTGGTCAGGGTGATGGTTGCTGAAGGTTGGAGTGGCTGTGGAAATTTCTTAAGATGAGACAGCTATGAATTTGGCCATGTCAGTTGATCCTTCCTTTCACTAAAGATTTTTCTGTAGCATGTGATGCTATTTGACAGCACTTTACTCAAAGTAGAACTTCTTTCAAAATTAGAGTCAATCTTCTCAAACTCTGTAGCTGCTGTATCAACTAAGTTTATGTAATCTTCTAAATCCTCTGTTGTCATTCCAGCGATGTTGCCAGCTTTTTTACCAGGAGTTGATTTTTGTCTCAAGAAACTCTTTCTTTGCTCATCCATAAGATGCAAGTTCTCATGGGTTCAATTTTTCTCGTGAGATTGCAGCAATTCAATCACATCTTCAAGCCCCACTTCTAATTCTAGTTCTCCTGCTATTTCTACTACAACTGCGGTGACTTCTCCACTAATGTCTTGAACCCCTCAAAGTCATCTATGAGGGTTGAAATCAACATCTTCCAAACTTTCATTAATGTTGATATTTTGGCTTCCTCCCATGAATCATGAATGTTCTTAATGGCATCTAGAATGGTGAATCCTTTCCAGAAGGCTTTCAACATACTTTGTCCAGATCCATCAGAGGAATCACTATCTATGGCAGTTATTATGAAATGGAATCTTGAATAATAAGACTTGAATATTCAAACTACTCCTTGATCCGTGGGCTGCAGAATGGCTGTTGTGTTGACAGGCATGAAAACAACATTATTCTCTTTATACATTTCTGTCAGAGCTCTTGGGTGACCAGGTACATTGTCAATGAACAGTCATATTTTGAAGGGAGTCTTTTTTTCTGGGCAGTAGGTCTCAACAGAGAGCTTAAAATATTCAGTAAGTCATGCTGTAAACATTTGCTGTCATCCAGGTTTTGTTGTTCTATTTATAGAACACAGAAAGACTATGTTTAACATAATTTCTAAGGGCCCTAGAATTTTCAGAATGGCAAATGAGCATTGGTTTCAACTTAAAGGCACCAGCTGTATTATCTCTTAACAAGAGAGTTAGCCTGTCATTTGAAGCTTTGAAGCCACCATTGACTTCTCTTCTCTAGCTATGAAAGACCTGGATGGCATCTTCTTCCAAAAGAAGTCTGTTTCATCTGCATTGAAAATATGTTGTTGAGTGTAGCCACCTTCATCAGGGATCTCAGGTAGATCTTCTGGGTAACTTACTGCAGCTTCTCCGGCAGCACCTTTTGCTTCACCTTGTACTTTTATGTTATGGAGATGGCTTCTTTCCTTAAACCTTGTGAACCAACCTCTGCTAGCTTCAAACTTTTCCTCTACAGCTTCCTTACTTCTCTCAGTTTTCATAGAATTGAAAAGAGTTAGGGCCTTACTCTGCTTTGGGCTTTGGCTTAAGGGAATGTTGTGGCTGGTTTGATCTTCTAACCAGGCTGCTAAAACTGTCTTCATATCAGCAATAAGGCTGTTTCACTTTGTTATCATTCATGTTTACTGGGGTAGCACTTTTAATTTCCTTCAAGACTTTTTCTTTGCATTCACGACTTGGCTAACTGGAGCAAGAGGTCTAGCTTTTGGCCTGTCTTGGCTTTTGACGTGCCTACCTCACTCAACTTAATCATTTTTAGCTTTTGATTTAAGGTGAGAGATGTATGACTCTTCCTTTCACTTGAATGCTCGGGGATATTTAGGGTTATAAACTGGCTTAACGTCAATATTGTTGTGTTTTAGGGAGTAGGGAGGCCTGAGGAGAGGAAGAGAGATGGGGAATAGTCAGAACACATACATTTTACTGAATAAGTTCACTGTCTTATATGAGTACAATTTGTGGTGTGCCAAAGCAATTACAAAAGTAACATCAAGATCACTGATCATAGGTGAAATAACAGATATAGTAATAGTGAAAGGTTTAAAATATTGTGAGAATTACCAAAATGTGACATAGAGACATGAAGTGAGCACATGCTGTTGGAAAAATAGCACCGATAGACCTGCTTATTGCAGGGTTGCCACAAATCTTCAATTTGTATAAAACAATGCATCATCTGTGAAGTACAGTAGAGCCAAGTGCAGTAAAATGAGGTATGCCTATTTATTGTCTCTGGAGCCTTTTGCTCATAAGTCTTCTGGTTGGCAATTTAGGCTTGGCTCCACTGGGCTGTTCCTCTGGGCTTGGCTGGGCTCACGTACGTGTCTGGTCAGCTACAGGTTGGGTGATCTCAGATATCTTTGGCTGGGATAACTGGGGTGACCTGGCTTTGTTCCTTGGCTCAGACATGGATCTCAGGTCAAAAGCAGAAGGACAATAGAGAAAGAAGAAATATGCAAAGGCTTCTTCCAATCTCTGCTTAGATAGAGTCTGCTGATATCCCGTTGGCCAAAGCAAGTAATGTGATTGAACTCAAAATTAAGAGGAAAAGATAGGGGGAAGTAGAAAGTCACATTTCAAAAGTTCTGGATGTAGATTTGGGATCATTCATGCAATCACCCTCACATGGGCAGTTAATGCACATGCACGTTTAACATTTTGATGTATATTTACAACTGTCCAGCGGATGGGACCAGTTTCCTCTGCCACCAGTGATGCAATGAATGAACATAGCTTTTGTGGCATTTTTAGTTAGCGGATCCTACTTCTGCTTCCCAACTGACACACTCTGCTCAAGGCTTCCCATCATCTCTCTCCTTACTTTCCCAAGAGCATATTATGCTGATTTTCCAGGCTTCTGTTGATCTTCCTGTTTCAAATGCTCTCCCTCCTTCTAGTCTTCCCAGATCCTGCACACCATATATCCAAATCCTGCACATTTTTAAGGCATACCCCTGTTACCCCTGCAATTCCCATGAATCTTGCCTTCCTCTGGCCTTTCTAAAGCAAGTAGGGTGACCAACGTGTCCCAGTTTGTCCAGAACTTTCTGGTTTTAAAATGTAAGGTCCTGCATCTCAGGCACTCCTTCAGTCCCAGGCAAACCCAGCCAGTTGGCCATCATAAGAGAAAGGACTGGCAAACTTTAAAAGGTCAGACAGTGTATTTTAGGCATTGTGGGCCATGTGGTCTCTGTTCCAACTACTGAATCCTGCCAATACAGTGTGAAAGCAGCCATGGACAATACAAATAGGTGTGGCTGTGCTCCAATAAAACTTTATTTACAAAAACAGCCAATGGGCCAATTTTGGTCCACAGACTATAGTTTTCTGACGCATTCTCAAGACTTTAACATTTGTACTTCCCAATTTAACCTATGCCATCTTTTAATGTTGTTTCATGTGGATGAGTCTTGTCTCCATGGTTGAAATGTAAAGGAAGTTTAATATCTTGACATTATGCTCTGTCACTTCACAGCTGTGTGAACTTGGGTAAGCTACTCAACCTCTCTGGCTTCAGTTTCTTTATCTCTTAAAAGGGGATAATGTACTGACCCCACAGGTATTTGTGAAGATTAAATGAGTTTGTCTTTGCACAGCAGATGGCACGGAGTGAGTGCTGAATGGATGTTAGCTGTTATCGTCATCATCATCATCGTCATGATCGTGACGATGATGATCATCACCGTTGTCATCCCACGTGTCTTCCTCAGCAGGCAGCTCACTTCTGGTTGCAGAAGTGGCTCAGTAAAGGGGATCATAAGGACAGGTGGTGTTAAAGTGGCAAAGGAGCTTAAAGAGTGTTTAATCCAACATCCTCACTTTAGAGATGAGCATAAGGGAGTCTCACTTGTATATTCAGGAGGGTTGGGTGCTGTGGATCTCCACTGGCCGTGCCCTCCCCTCAGATGTTGCCCACCTTCATGTTTCCATAGCGTCTTAGTCTGTTTGTGTTGTTATAAAGGAATAACTGAGGCCAGGCAATTTATAAGAAAAGAGGTTTATTTGGCTCACAGTTCTGCAGGCTGTACAAGAAGCATAGCGCTAGCATCTGCTTGGCTTCTGGTGAGGCCTCAGGCTGCTTCTACTTATGGTGGAAGGTGAAGGGCAGCTGTGTGTGCAGAGACCATATGGTGAGAGAGAAAGCAAGAGAATGAGTGCCAGGCTCTGTTTAACAACCAGCCCTTGTCAGAACTAATAGAGCAAGAACTCATTTACCCTCACCTCAAGGATGGCCTTAATCTATTCAGAAAGGATCCACCCCGTGACACAAATACCTCCCGTTAGGTCCCACCTCCAACATTGGGAATTAAATTTTAACAAGCACATTGGAGGGGACAAACATTCAAACTATAGCACATGGTTACCAGTTAGCCCCTGGGTGCCCAAGAGGTCAAACCCCGGTCTCCTCATCACAGACAGTCTGTCCTCAAAGAAGGCAGCTTCTGCTTCATTTTCAACCTCCTGGTCTTTTTCTGGGGGATGGTGTCCACCTGCCTGGACTGCAGAGGTGAGGCTCAGGAAGGGACCAGCCTGAGGTGGTAGCTGGGAAGTCCAAGACAGCCACAAAGGACAGCGTCAGAACAAATGCACCAGTGCACAGGTGTGCTGGGCTTGCCTGGAGGTGAAGTCTGATGTGTGGTGCATGGGCAGGTGCTTGGCTCAGCAGGCCATACAGGGCCCTGGACCACACCCTGTCCTTCCCTGGGGAGAGAGGGCAAGCAGAGGAGACCTCCTGGGAGATGCTGGTCCAGTGACCTCTTGGGTCAGGACCCACCATGGATTCTTCTGCAGGTGCATCTCATCTGAATACCTCTTCTGTCTTTGTGCTGGCTCAGCTTTGATCTGAGAAAATAAAAGACAAGACTGCTCTGTCCCCTGCTGCCAACTTTTGCAGCAAGAGTGAGACTTCATGATCCCACTGGCTCAAGTGCACTTCATTTTCTGGTAACTAAACAAGTGGAGATCAAAGCTGACAAATTGCCCCCATCTCTCAGCACAGGAGATGAAAGTAAATATTTCCAGCAACAGGTTCTTTTTTTTTCTCATTAAAAGTAACATGTGAAATGTCTTCTCCTTTCTTAGAAGAGTCACACTAGATAAAATATCTAGTCTTGACTACCTTGATTATTTCACACCAATTTTTATCCTATTTATATTGGGCTAAGTTGAGGTGACTGCAGAGGCTAAATCATATCAAGTAAATCAGAAGACAAAGCAAAGAAAGACACCACAATGGTAACTGGTCAGTGTTGTGAAAACACACGCCTCCCTCACTGTCACATTGATTACATTCTCTTTGCTGGGCAGGCCTAAGGGCTTCCGAGGCCAGTGTCTATATGGCTCCTGGGGTCCTACAAACAGGATCTCAGGCAGACAGACGGCCTCATGGTCTCTTGGCCGTGCTCCTGATAATGCTGTTTTCTTTGCAGGAGAAATAACCCATCCCTAAGGCTTTGAACTCAGGGAGCAGCCTCTCCAACCTGGGCACACAGTTGGAGGCTTCAAATGCCTGCTGTGTGTCGCAGGCAGACCCTACTCAAGCTGGCCCAGTGAGGGGCAGGCGGTCACTGCAAAAACACCACTGGGACATGTGGGGATTCCACAACCAGAAATCCAGCTCTGCTGTTTCATGGTGCCTGCGGAGCCACGGGGAAGGAAGGAAGACGGCAGCTCTCCATAGCATCTGTTTCCCTTGCTGCCCACTCTCTCCCGTCCTTGGACACCTTCCTTGGCTTTCAGGTCATTACTGCTGTCTCCCTCCTGACTTCCGCCTGCTCACTACCTCCAGTGGCTGCTCTGGATCCAGGTCTACCTCCTGCCCTTCTGCCTGGCTCCCATGGCTGAACTCTTTTGTCCTTGTCCCAGTTCCAAATTCCAGAGGCAGAGGGAGAGAAAGATCTGACCAACCTGGTCCGCCGTCTCGAGGCAAGCTACTGAAGTCCTAGGTTTCTGGCTGGTCTATAGGGGTTCCGGGGGGGGTCCACCTTTGATCCAGTTAGCTGTAAGGCTGGGGCCTCCTCCCTCAGCAGCTGATGTGGGTAGCAAGATTCCACTCAAGAGGGACTCAGCTGTGTTAGGTTGGGATTACCCTCATGAATGGTGCAGATGGCTGGAGGTTTGCTTGGGTTAGACTCTTGGCTGATTTTTTATTGGTTGGATTTTGTTTCTTGAGATGTGATTCACATACTGATATGGTCTGGCTCTGTGTCCCCCACCCAAATCTGATCTCGAATTGTAATTCGAATTGTCATTCCCACATGTTGGGGGAGGGGAACTCATGGGAGGTGATTAGATCATGGAGGCGATTCCCCCATGCTGTTCTCGTGATAGTGAGTTCTTAACGATCTGATGGTTTTATAAGGGGCTTTTCCCCACTTTGCTCTGCACTTCTGTCTCCTGCTACCATGTGAAGAAAGTATGTTTGCTTCCCCTTCCACCTTGATTGTAAGTTTCCTGAGGTCTTACCAGAACTGTGAGTCGATGAAATCTCTTTCTTTTATGTATTACCCAGTCTCGAGTATATCTTTATTAGGAATGTGAAAACACACTAATACACATACCATAGCATTCACCCTTTTATAGTGTGTAGTTCAGTAGTTTTCGTGTATTCACAAGGTTCCGTACCCATCATCTCTAATTCTAGAATATTTTCATCACCCCTAAAAAAAGGTTCACATTCATTAACAGTCACCTCTCATTCCCTCCCCCCGCCAGTCTCTGGCAACTTTGGCCTATTTTCTGTCTCTTTGGGTTAGAATATTCTGGACATTTAATATTAATGGAATCACACAATGTTTACCCTCTTTCATTTAGCATAATGTTTTCAAGGTTCATCCATATTGTAGCATGAATCAATACACATCATTTGTTTTTTTTTTTTCTTTTTTTATTCTGCACCATGCTTTTCCTCTGGGGGAAATACATTATTTTTTTAATTTGCAAATTATATATATATATATATTTTTTTTTATTGCAGTGAAAAGTGCAATAAGATGGCCGATTAGGAGCAGCTCAGGATTGCAGCTCCCAGTGAAAGCGTGGAGGCCCCTGCAGGTGATCCCCAGGCAAGCAGGGAGGGGAGCATCACATCATTTTTTTTTAATTGCATAAAATCTATTTTATGGATATAGCAAATTTTATTCATCCATTCATCAGTTGATAGACATTTGTGCTGCCTCCACTTTTTGGCTACCATGAATAATGCTGTATGAACATTTGTGTATAAGTTTGTGTGTGAACACATGTTTTCAATTTTCTTGTACACATACCTAGGCATAGAGTTGCTGTGCCATGGCAGTTTTATGTTAAACTTTTTGAGGAACTGCCAGACTGTTTTCTAAAGTGGCCACATCATTTTATAGTCCAACCAGCAATGTACAAGGGTTTCCCTTTTTCCACATCCTTGTCAAAACATTATCTTTCTGATTATAGTCTTCGTAGAGGATGTGAAGTGGTGTCTCATTGTGGTTTTCATTTCCCTAATTACTAATGATTTGAAGATCTTTTCATGTGCTTATTGGCCATTTGATATCTTTTTTAGAGAAATTTCTACTTAAACCCTTTTTTGTTAAAAATAATTTGGTTGTCTGAGGCTGGGTGTGGTGGCTCACACCTGTAATCCCAGCACTTTGGGAAGCAGAGGCGGGTGGATCACAAGGTCAGGAGTTGGAAACCAGCCTGGGCAATATGGTGAAACCCTGTCTCTACTAAAAATACGAAAATTAGCTGGGCGTGGTGGCAGATGCCTGTAGTCCCAGCTGCTCGGGAGGCTGAGGCAGAAGAATCGCTTGAACCCAGGAGGCAGAGGTTGCAATGAGCCAAGATCATGCCACTGCACTCCAGCCTGGGTGATAGAGCAACACTCCTTCTCAAAAAAAAAAAAAAAATAAATTGGTTGTCTGTTATTGCTTACTAAGCGGTTTAACCTTGGACTAGTTGCTCAGTCTCTCTGGGATTGAATCTTCTCATCTTAACAGCAGGAACACTCACCTCACAAGGCTGCTGGGTGCATTACATGAGGTGGTGCATATCAGTGCTCAACCCAGTGCCTGATTCATGGAAGAAACCTAAATCATTTGTTATTACTCTGCCACTGTGAAGACCAGCTGGTTTTCTTGAGAGCATAATCTGTCCTCTGCCAATAAACCTTTTTTTTGTAGAGGGACTTAAGAGTATTTTGAGAAGTAGCCTAGGGTATGGATGGAAGGTAGGGACCCCATCCCCAGCCGCCAAGGAACAGGCTTCAGTTACAATAGATGGTTGGTGCCCTTTTAGCTCAATAGTGTTTCCAGTAAAGGCCACAGCTGAGGACAACAGAATTTTGGAAGGGACAAAAGGAAACAAGCTGGCTAGTGCCCAGGGAGGATATTTTCAGAGAACAGGGAATTTTTAAAGGTGATTTTTATGAAGCTTCCCCTTATGGTGTGTAATATAAAATGTCTTTCCGATCTTCCCACCAAGGTGTTAGTAAAATCTTTATCTCATGAAGCATTGTATAAACTGATCTTTTTTGAGCAATTGCATAAAGTACTTCTGTATGGAGAGGGTGGAAAACAAGGTCAGCTACACCTGGAATTGCACGAGGATTAGTGTAAAATGGAGGTCATGAAGGGCAGAGGACAGGATCTCTTTCCGGGCTGCTCACAGACTGTTTGGTGTGGGATTCAGGCTGGCCTGGTCTCTGAGATTCAGAGTGGGTATCTTCAGGGCAGAGACTTCCTCCTCCTCCTGCTGTTTGCAGTGCTCAGAATCTGGCCCCCACCTAGATCGATGGGCGTGGAAGTGGTACTCTGCTGCACCTGTGCATGGATCCATCTGAGGCTGGCTCTGCTGCTGATGCAGCTCCTTGGAGAGTGCTCTGAAAACACCACGCCCCTGGGGCCACAGAGGGGGTCTTAGCCTTTCAGACTTCAGTAGGGAAGAGACTCTTTGTCTGGACACTGCCGGAAGATTTCTGTGGGCTACCACAGATGCGCCCCGTCTGTGTGGAATGAATGTTTGTGCCCCTGCAAAGCCATCTACTGAAATCCTAATCCCCAAGGCTATGAAGGTGTTAGTAGGTGTGACCTTTTGGGGGGGGTGATTAGGTCCTGGGAGTAGAGCCCTCATGGATTAATGCCCTTATAGAAGGGACCTGGAGAGCTCTCCTGTCTCCTCTGCCATGTGAAAACACAGAGAAGTCTGCAGGCTGCAGCCCAGAAGAGGGCCCTTATCACAACCAGCCAGGCTGGCCCCTGATTTTGGACCTCCAGCCTGTGAGTAATAAATTTCTGTTGTGTATAAGCCACCCAGTCTGTGGTAATTTGTTATAGCAGCCTGAACTAAGACACCATCCACAGTACCTGAAGTGAACACTACCCCCTTCCCAAAGAAGCATTGCCTTGCTGGGGCGTGACCGTTTCATGCTTTCAACATGAGGATTCCATCTCATCGCCAGGATCATTCACTTTGTGCATTCATGGTGGTTGGCGTGAGTGCAGGTACTGCCTGAAGAACTCCTACAGAAAAAGCTCTCCCTTTCCCATCACAAGGGAAGACAATTTGTGTGGTCACAAGAAACACAGATTAAGCACCCACCGTGTAACACACACTGAGCCAGGCATTATGGGAAGAATAGAGATGAATGAGACTTGTCATTTTCCAAATGAAGCTTCCCCAGCTCTTTTTAGAAAGAAAGTGAGACAGAAGGAAAAGAAGTTAGCCAGGCCGGGCATTGTGGCTCCCACCTGTAATACCAGCACTTTGGGAGGCTGCGGTGGGCAGACAGCCTGAGGTCAGGAGTTTGAGACCAGACTGGCCAATGTGGTGAAACCCCGTCTGTACTAAAAATACAAAAGCTGACCAGGTATGGTGGTGCATGCCTGTAGTCCCAGCTACTCAGGAGGTTGAGGCATGAGAATCGCTGGAACCTGGGAGGCGGAGGTTGCAGTGAGCCATGATGGTGCCACTGCTCTCCAATCTGGGTGACAGAGCAAGACTCTGTCTCAGTTAAATAATAAAAAAAAAAAATTAGGAAGATGAGAGGCTGAGAAGAACAGAGTGGAGATTATTGGGTTGGCTCAAGGGAGATGGAGAGGCCTGGTCCAGAACGGGGCTACGTGAGCATGGAGAGGGCTGGTTAGGCTGAGTCCCTGCGGGGCAGGAGCTGGGTCTTCTCTAGGGTTAGTATTTCCCATACAAGGTCTGTGCACAGGGGTTGGCAGATTAGCCATCTCCTCCCCCAAGTCACATTCTGCCCGGAGGTCCCTCCCTCTTCTTGGATCCACAGGAAGACAGAGCACCTGGGTCATTTGGGAATCTCTGAGTCAGCTGTTCAGGACAGCGGGGGAAAGGGTAAAGGCACTGGCTTCACTCAAGTGACCATCAGTTGGCCTTGGCATGGGCCTGCTATCCTAGGCCCACCTGGTGTGAGGTTCCAGTGCCATCAACACACGGGGAGCATTTACCTTACAGGACACAGGCATGGAGGCCTTACAGGACAGAGGACAGATGCCCTACAGGACAGAGCGATGGAGGTTACAGGACACAGGCATGGAGGCTTTACAGGATAGAGGCATGGGAGGCCTTACAGGATAGAGGCATGGGAGGCCTTACAGGATAGAGGCACGGAGGCCTTACAGGATAGAGGCATGGGAGGCCTTACAGGATAGAGGCACGGAGGCCTTGCAGGATAGAGGCATGGGAGGCCTTACAGGATAGAGGCACGGAGGCCTTACAGGATAGAGGCACGGAGGCCTTACAGGATAGAGGCACGGGAGGCCTTACAGGATAGAGGCACGGGAGGCCTTACAGGATAGAGGCACGGGAGGCCTTACAGGATAGAGGCACGGGAGGCCTTACAGGATAGAGGCACGGGAGGCCTTACAGGATAGAGGCACGGGAGGCCTTACAGGATAGAGGCACGGGAGGCCTTACAGGTTAGAGGCACGGGAGGCCTTACAGGATAGAGGCACGGGAGGCCTTACAGGATAGAGGCACGGGAGGCCTTACAGGTTAGAGGCACGGGAGGCCTTACAGGTTAGAGGCACGGGAGGCCTTACAGGATAGAGGCACGGGAGGCCTTACAGCATAGAGGCACGGGAGGCCTTACAGGATAGAGGCACGGGAGGCCTTACAGGATAGAGGCACGGGAGGCCTTACAGGTTAGAGTCACGGGAGGCCTTACAGGTTAAGTCACGGGAGGCCTTACAGGATAGAGGCACGGGAGGCCTTACAGGATAGAGGCACGGGAGGCCTTACAGGTTAGAGGCACGGGAGGCCTTACAGGTTAGAGGCACGGGAGGCCTTACAGGATAGAGGCACGGAGGCCTTACAGGATAGAGGCACGGAGGCCTTACTGGATAGAGGCATGGGAGGCCTTACAGGATAGAGGCATGGTGGCCTTACAGGATAGCATGGGAGGCCTTACAGGACAGAGGCCCAGTGGCCTCACAGGACAGAGGGATGGAGGCCTAATAGGATGCAGGCATGGTAGCCTTACATGTTCTGAGTTAGAACCAATGGGAAGAGGAGGAAAAGAAAGTGTCATTTTTTCATTCTTTCACTGAGCCAGAAACAGCCTATCCTGGAGTCCTGAGGTTTGTGGAGGACCCTGGTTCTCCTAGGCCTGCCCACGGAGGTCTGGCCCAGAACCTGTATTTTACCAAGTGATTCTGATGCCCTGCAAAGCTGGAGCACTACTGGTGTGATAAATATTTGCTGAGAAAAAGGAAGAGGCTCTGTTCTGTGGACCCCTGGGCTTTATTCAGAGGTCAAGCATCCAAATGCACCAGGGTTAAAAAGATCTTGAACAGAAGAAGCCATTGGGTTTTCTCTTCCCATACGAAACTACCAAGTTAAACATCTACCAAAAATGTCTTCCAAGTTTGTGCAAGAAATGTTTACCTTTTGTAAGTGAGAAGTCACCTGACTTTCTGTAGACCTTGCAAGGCTGTGTATATAGTATATGGCTTGTATATATACTTGATTATACCAAGTAATAATCCCAATTAACCTGCTTCTATGCCAGCCTTACACATAGGATCTTTAGCCCTGTTATAAAACCACGCAAGCAATTTATGGAGTTCCCGTAAAGTAACTTCAACAAACTGAGGACCAAGTCCTCTCCCACCAGGTGGCGCCACGGGCTACCCAAGGTTCTGCTAGGCGCCTGCCATCTTTCTGGCCAAGCATCCCCTGGGTACCACCATCATCCCTCATTGAGGCCCAGGCCCTGGATCTTCCAGGGGTCAGTACATTCAGGGTTTGACTGTAGATTCGGGGTCCGAGGAGTTCTAAAGCATCATGCTGAGGGCTTTATGGAGCTCTTACAAAACAGGCCATGTGCTGTTTCTTCTAGCAGCTAGTGGTTTGGGAGGCTGCCTGCCAGCCATTGTTCTAAGTACTTTACATATCTGATCATGTCTAATCTCTTATTCTTGTTCTTGCTCCTCTACTTTTTAAAATACGCAAAATTGAACGTATGTAAAATCAGATAGGATAATATAATAAATTCCATGTTTCCATCGTCAAGCTTTAACAATGTCAATTCATAGCCAATCTTGTTTCCTCCCATATTGTTTGTTTAGAAAACACATATCAATGCATTTTTAGTGTTTAATCTTTTGTGCTTTTATTGACAATAATTGTATATATTATGGGATACAATGTAATGCTTTGAAATATGTTTACAATGTGAAATTATTAAATCGGGCTAATTAACAAATTAATCAGCTCATATACTTACCATTTTTTTGTGGTAAAAACATTTAAAATCTACTCTTTTAGCAATTTTGAAATATACAATGCATTATTATGTATCATATGCTCCACTCCGCAGTAGATCACTAAAGCTTATTCTTCCTAACTGAAGATTCATACCCTTTGATCAACATCTGCCCCTTCCCAACCCACCCCTCTTCCAGCCTCTCATAACCATCATTCAACTTTCTGCTTCTATGAGTTCAACTTTTTTAGATTCCACATATAAATGAGAGCATGCAGTATATTTGTCTTTCTGTACCTGGCTTATTTCACTTATCCTCCAGGTTCACCCATATTAATGAGGGAAAATCACAGGATTTCCCTCATTAAGGCTGAATAATCTACTGTGTGTATATGCCATGTTTTCTTTATCTGTTATTAATCTGATGATGGATACCTAGGTTGCTTCTATATATTGGCTATTGTGAATAATTCTGCAATAAACATAGGGGTGCAGTACGTCTTCAGCATACTGATTTCAATTCCTTTGGATATATACCCAGAAGTGGAGTGCCAGGTCATATGGTAGCTCTATTTTTAGTTTTCTGAGGAACTTCCATACTGTTTTCCATCATGGCTGTATTAATTTACATTCCCACCAACAGTGTAGCAGGTTCCCTTTTCTCCATATCCTTCCTCAAATGTATCTTTCATCTTTTTGGTGATAGCCATTCTAAGAGGTGTGAGGTGATATTCTTTGTGGTTTTAAATTTTATTTCCCTGATGATCAGCGATAATTAGCATTTTTTTCATATCCCTGTTGGCCATTTGGATGTCTTCTTTTGAGAAGTGTCTATTTAGGTCCTTTGCCCAGTTTCTGATTGGGTTCCTCTGATATTATGTTGAAGGAGTCTGTTTATTTGTAAAGATTTTAGCATGTATCTGAGAAGAGGACACATAACGTAAGGACTCTCTTTGTAAAAAAAAAAAAAAAGATAAATTCCATAATAGCATTATCACCCCTAAAAGTGATTAATAACAATTTCTCAATATCATCAAGTATCATGTTAATGTTCAGATTTCTAGTTATTTCGTAGATATCATACTTTTAAAATAGTTTGTTTATTTGAATCAGGATCCATAAAAAGTCATTACATTGTGATTGGTTCATTTGTTTCTTAAGTTTTCGTTTATTCTGTTGCTTCTCTCCTCCATCCCCTTTTTCCGTCTTGCAATTTAATCAAGGAAGAAACCAGGTCGTTTGCCCGTAGGGCTTCCTGCAGTCTGGGTTCTGTTGTTGCACCTGCTTGGTGTCCTTTAACACATTTCTTGGTTCATTGTATTTTCCATAAACTGGTAGTTGAATCTGGAAGCTCGAGCAGATTCAGATTCATTTTAATAAAAAATCAACACTACTTCATAGGAGGTGGTGTGTTCTTCTACCAAGAGGCACATAATGTCTGGTTCTCTCTCTCTCTCTCTGTCTCTGCAATGTTAGCAGCCACTGAAGATCAATGCTTCATCAGTTAATGAATCACTTAATTCACTAGGGATTGCAAAATGGTGACATTCTAATTCTATCATTCATTCTTCTTTACTAGCTGGGATACTTCTAGAAGAGAAACTTCTCCTCATCAACTCTTGAGTTTCCTGGTGGCACAGTCCTTATTGGGAAGGCAGGTTAAATATTTAATTCTTTCACTTTAATCAGTGTTTTTTTTTTTTCTGAGTCAGGGTCTCACTCTGGTTGCCCAGGCTGGAGTGCAGCGGCACAATCTTTGCTTACTGCAGCCTCAACCTCTGGGACTCAAGTGATTCTTCCATCTCAGCCTCCTGAGTTGCTGGGACTACAGGCACATGCCACCACACCCAGCTAAATTTTCTGGGTTTTTTTGGTAGAGACAGGGTTTTGCCATGTTTTCCAGCCTGGTTTCAAACTCTTGGACTCAAGCAATCCACCTGCCTCGGCCTCCCAGAGTGCTGGGATTACAGAGATAAACCACCTTGCCCGGGCTTTAATCAGTTTTAATCAACAAATAGGTGGGTTTCCCAGCATCCTACAATGGCAACCAATCAGTTAGTTAGTTGTTTTAGTACCATTTTGGACCTTGTGAGTTTCAATGTATTTGCTGTGTTTCCATGCACAGCAGTTTATTACCCTCACTGATGTTCCGACTTTCCCAACTCTGGCCAGTGGCAGGTTCTTCAAGTTAGCCTCTGAGTCCTGTTGTCACAACTCTAAGTTTTTGTTATTCTATTGTTTCTCCCCCTCCATCCCCTTTTTCCTCCTGCAATGTAATCATGGAAGAAACCAGGTTGTTTGCCCCGTAGGGCTTCCTACACTCTGGGTTTTGCTGTTGCTCCTGCTTGGTGTCCTTTAGCATGTTCCGTGGTTTGTTGTGTTTTCAACGAACTGGTGGCTGACTATGTCAACATTCAGCTTTGCGTCCTTATGAGTCTCATCTTGTATATTTCCTGAGCCAGTTCTGGAGCCAGTCATTTCCTGGTTCCTTTAGAAAGGAAATGGTATTTCTAATTCCCCATCTAGGTGTGAGGGATGCTTATTTCTTCTGGATTCGTGATTGTTTCCAGGGCTTTTCAGTGAGTAAATCTTGTAAATAGTTCTTTTCCTTTTTAAAGAGAAAATATATCATAAATACTTACTGACACTACCTACGCAGGTTTCACCACAGGACCTTTACTAGATTTCTTCTCTCTTACATGTTTGTGTGTTCCCCCCATGCCAAGGATCTGAGAATGACAGAATTAGAAAATCATAAATTCATTCACTTTTAAAGATCCCATGATACTAATTGAGCATCCCAGATCAGAAAATCCAAAATTTAAAATGCTCCCAAATCTGAAACTTTTTGAACACTGACATCTGGCGTGACTCTCAAAGGAAACGCTCATTGGAGAGTTCTGGATTTCAGCTTTTCTGATTTGGGATGCTCACCCAGTTAGTCTAACGCAAATATTTAAAAATCTGAAAAAATACAAAATCCAAAACACTTCTCATCTCAGGCATTTCAGATAAGGGATACTCAATTTATACACACAGGTTAGGCAAATAACTTATACAAGGTCTCATGGGCAGTAAGAGGGGGCAGCAGGACTAGGCTTAGGCTGCCAGGCCTCAGAACCCATTAATGAGTATGCACCAAGCTACCTTTCTCTTCCCAGCTTCTGCTGTCTGTAAAATTCCATCAGGAATCCACAGGGGCCAGCTGGGGAGCCAACCCATACAAACGACAAATACCACATTGAGCTCTCTCCCCTCCAAGAAATCCGTTTCTGGGGCAATAACTTCCACCTAGCCTCCCTTTTCCCATGGAATGGATCTCAAGATGCAGCTTGGCCTTCTTGCAAACACAGATCTGGTGGAGCCACCAGTGGCTTTCCCGGACGCGCCCACGCAGGTCTACCCTCACAGGTCTCAGTGGACTTCAGTTGCTTTGACAAGGCCTCCCCGCCATTTTCCCTTTTTTCTCGTTCAAGACTAGGGCCTTCCACTTCCCTATCCTTAGGAAGTCTTGACTCGACCCTTGCTTGGGTTTGATTTGAGGGCTGAGGCATGAGATACTTCACAATACTGAGGGTCATATCATGGTGGAATAATGAAAAGAACACAGGATTCAGATGAGCCAGCTTGATTTTCAGCTTTGGTAACTTCCCTAAGCCTCAATTTCTCGACTGTAAAGTGGGATTCTCGTAGTAAAGGTGGGATGATGACGGCTCCTCACACGGTGATTGGGAGGATTAAATGGGATCATATACAGGGAAAGGCTGTGCCTTGGATCCCTTGACCAGCTGTTTTCCGCAGAGCCTCTGCACCCTGGGACTGAAGTGGCGGCTGGGAAGGGTTTGGGCCCCAAACAGCATTTGTTGCCAGTGGCAAATCAGGACCACAGTATCTGGCTGGCAAAGGCTGTAAGAAAATTTATTTTTCCTCTAACTGCCTGGGTAACCCAGCAGCCTGCTTGGTACCCTGAGCAGTGGGTGGGCTAAAATAATTGCTCAAGTACTTTGTTAAAGAAAGAGGCTCTCCACATTTCCATTAACTCCCTGTGTGGGGCAGTTCTAGCCCACTGCTCCAGGTAGCATTTACAGTTCAATTTCACAGTTGTGATGGACTGAGATACCTGAAACTCACTTCCGCTCCTCTCCAGGAGCCGCATGCATTCACAGACAGCCGAGGTTCATCACTGGTCCTTTCTTGTTAATCATCTCCTCCTCCAAATCCTTTCCCCACCTCCTCCTCTTCAAAGAGAGCCATGACTTTGAATGTTAAACGTCCCACGAAGTGCTTTATCCACAATGGGGACTGATGAGTTAATTTCTTAGAAAATAAACTGAGCACACAGGAGCTGTTAAAATTCCCTTCCTCCAATGCCAACATCACAAAGAATAGCACAGTAGCACATAAATCTACTACTTGCATACGTTTACTTAATCACATTGGAATTCTCTTTGAACTTGACCCCAGGGATAGAGATTACAGAATTGGCTGGTAGCTAAAATAATCCACTGAAAAAGAGTTCAGTGTCATGAGAACTTCAGGATAAGATGCAGAAGGAGTTGCTTGTGAAAAGCACCAAACCAATGTGACTTCTAAACCACTCAATTCTGACAACAGGCTTACCCAGGCCTGGGTGTGCCTGCCCCACTTTAGCCTGTGGTTGCAAACTGGCTGTGAGGATAGAATTTTCTTTGGAAATAAATGCTTGCCCCTACCTTGAATTTCCAAGCAGTCTGCCAATGAAGTGTCTGATCTCTAGGAAAGGCCCTGAGGCCGGGCTCCCTAGGCTTGGTGGTAGAGTGGAGAGTGCTGTCCTTGGAAATGAGTACAGTCTGGGAATCAGAGAGCTAAGAGCTGGGCAGGCCTGAGGACAAGCCAGGAGGATCAAGGGTGGAGTGAAGTGATGGGCACAAGACCACCACTGCTGACAGCGTCCAGACTCCTTGCCTCCCAGGTCATTGCTATTAAGAGTCGCTTGCCTGATGTTACAGGATCTTTGGAGTGTCGTTTTCTGCCCAGAAACTTCTGTGGCTGGTGGTGCCTTTGCCCAAGTTTTGTTTGGGCCCGCTGGGTTCGTTTTGCCCACTTGGCCTGGCAAGCTGCATGTGGCTCATGCTACTGGCCTGGGTCCCATGCCTGCCAAGGGTGAGTGAGGCATGGAATGGCAGGGGTTGTGTGAGCAAGGGTGGGTTCTAGCCACTGCAAACAGACGTGTGCCGGCAGGGGTGCCGGCTCACTGCGAGGCTATGGCCAGACCAAGCATACCACAAGCAGCTTTCATGGTGGGCACAAGGAGCACGGTGATGCCTTGAAGCTTGGAGATACCAGGAGCCACAGGGCCCCAAGGAGAATGTCACAGCCCTGGCTCGGGAGCTCCCAAGACTGGGCCCTCTGAAGGGCCATAGCTCTTCTTTCCTTCTCTTTGCCCACAATGTGGTGAGCAAGGGGCATGTCTCAGCCTGTTTGTGTTACATCCTCTTTTAGTTTCACCATTCAGAAGGTCCCAAGTTCTTGCCCTGTGACCAGGAAGAATGAGGTATGCAGACAAGTGGGGGGGTGAGCAAGTCGAAGAGGAGCTTCATTGAGCCACAGAACGGCTCAGAGGAAACCCACAGCGGACAGCTCCTTTCTGCAGCCAGAGTGTCCTGACCAGTGTTGAACTCCAGGCAGAGAGGGTAGCTTTTCTCTGCCAGCCAAGCCGTCCTGACAAGTGTTCAGCTACCAGCAGAGAGGGTAGCTACCCTCTGCTGCTGGTCTTCCCATTGTCTGTACAGCTCTCAGCAGAGAGGAGGCCCTAGAGTGGATAGCTCCTCTCTGAAGCTGGTCATCCCAATGTCTGCTCAGCTCTGGTTGAGCCCAGGGGTTTTATGGGCCTCTGAAGGGAGGAAGCGCACACTGATTGGTCCATGGGCAGCCATGGGTGGGGCTGAAAGGCACCACAAGTTCCCACTCCAGTCCCTGGGACTGGCAGCCCAGCCCTCCCTGGCCTGAAGGTGAGTCCTCACTGGGACCACCCCCATCCACCCAGGAACCTGTCTGCTTCCTGCTGCTGTGCTTGGTGCCCAGGCTGTAGGTGCCAAGGGATGCCTTCAGGCCAGTGCTGAGGTGCCCTCAGCCCCCACTTGGCTTTCCTCCTATACTCGTGGCACCCAAAGTCCAGAGGGGGCTGAGGAGGAAGGGGGCTGGCACTGCCCTGAGTGTGTGCACACCCAGCTGGGCCACAACAGTGCCCAGTCTCTGCCTTGACTTTGCCTGAGATCAGAGCAGGCACCAACAGCAGGGAGAAGCCAGGCAGCAGAAGCAGGCACTTCCAAGCCTGTGTGTGTGTGGGGGCCTTCCTAGGCCCTCAAGAGTGCAGGGATGCCTGGTTCTACAGCCGTGGTTTGGGTGGCTGCAGTTGCACCTGGTGGGGCTGGGCTTCTGCCTGATCCATGGATCAGGAGGCCCAGGTGTGCAGCTGTGGTTTGGGTGGCTGCAGCTGTGCCTGGGAGACTGAGGCTCCTGCCTGCTCCCTGGAGTGGGAGGCCCAGGTTTATAGCCAAGGTTTGGGTGGCTGCAACTGTGCTCCTGGGAGGGCGGGGTTCCCACCTGCTCCTGGGACCCAAGAGGATGGGTCAGCAGCCATGGCTTGGGCAGCTGCAGCGGCACCCAGGGAGCTCCTGCCCCAACTTGAAAGGGGCAGAGCTCTCACTTGTCCTTGGCTCCTGCTGGCTCCATGAAGCAAGCAGCTTTGGCCACACCTCCTTGCTGCAGCCAGTGTGATGGCAGTGCCCATTCCAGATGGCCTGCTGCTGCCATCACTGATACATGAGTGGATTAATGCAGGCATCGGCACATTGCAGCCTGTGGGCCAAACCTAGACCTGTTTTCGTATAGCCTGTGAGCTTAGAATTTTTAAAAATATATTTTTAAATGGTTGGAGAAAAGTCAAAAAATAATATTTTATGCCATGCAAAACATATGAACTTCTACTTTCAGTGTCTATGAAGTTTTATTGGAACACAGCCATTCACTTATATAATATCTAAGATTGCTTTCGTGCTGTCATGGCAGAGTTAAGTGGCTGCAGTTGAGGTCTGGGTGCATGGTAGAGGCTAAAATATTTGCTGTCTGGCCCTTTACAGAAAAACTTTGCCAACCTGTGAATTAGGGTCATTTAGAAGCATGGGTTTGAGACCACTGGGGCTCTGGATAGAATTAAGGCTGAGTGAAATGAGCCATGAGCTAGCAGGTATCAGCTAGGCCAATTTCCTAATATGTGAAATGGACGGATTAATATCACTCATCTCATAAGGCAACTGCCTCCTAAAACCTGCTGAGGGAAGGTTCATAAATGATATGGCTTTCTAGGCACTCGCACAGCTGGGAGGAGCCACAGATATTGGCTGGAGAATGGTTTCAGACAAACCCACTCTCCGAGCTTTGACGACAGGGAGCCTTGGGCTGCTATTCCTTGGAAAGATCGCTCTCTCCAGGTCTGGGATGGGCTGGGCATCTGTTCTGTCCACAGCTGCCCAGTGATTCCCACATGCAGGCCAGTGGGAAGCTGGGATTTGGCCATGCCTCTGCTCGCCTGCGCAGGGTGGATCAGATGGTTGTGATGGACAGGCAGGAGGCATGGCAAATTAGGGAAGTGACCTGTCAAGGCTCCTTTTCTCCTGGCCAGGACCTCTGTCCCACGCCCAGAGCCCCTCTTCTCCCTGGATCCCTCTGTGTCCACATGGAAACTAATCTAAGCCTGTATTTGGAAATGGTCCACTTTTCTCTTTCCCCTTCCCTTCCAAGTCTGAGCCGCCATCACTTCTCACCTGGAGGGACTTCCAAACTTGTCCACCCGTTTCCACTCTGTCTTCATCCAATCTCCCCCTCCACACTGTCTACACAATCAACAAACTGATTGCCTCAAAATGCCAGTGTAATTATGTAGTCTATGCTTAAGGTTTTTAGTGCTAACTCAGTCCTCTTAGGATATAGACTCACCTCTTCACCTGGTGGGAGGGCCTGACCCCATCCCTTCCTCCTCCCCAGCCTTCCTGCTGTCTGCCCCAACTTGCTAACTCTGCTGAATTACTTCCAGCTTTGGGGGGATGCACTGAATGTGTGTCCCTCCCCCCAATTCACATTGAGACTCACTCCTCAATGTGATGGTATTTGGAGATGGGGCCTTTGGGTGGTGACCAGGTGGTGAGGGCAGATAGATCCCTTATGGGTGGGATTAGTATTAGCGGCTTTATAAGAAAAAGCTAGAGAGCTAGCTCACCCTCTTTCCACCATGGGAGAATGAAAAGTTAGAATTCTGTAACCAGGAAGAGGGCTCTCACCAAAACCCAACTATGCTGGCATCCTGATCTCGAACTTTCAGCTTCCAGAACTATGAGAAATAAATTTCTGTTGTTCATAAGCCCCCCAGTCTAGGGTAATTTGTTATAGCAGCCTGAGCTGACTAAGAAAGGGACCTTCACACATGTAACTCTGGTGCTTGGTCCGCTCTTTCTGTAAGCTTTGCCTGGTCAATTCCACTCCTCTTTCAAGCCTCAGCGTCAATATCATTTTCTCAAGGAAACCTTGCTCAGCCTCTCTGGTTGTACGGGTTTTACTGGTACTTCTTCACAGCATGTAACACAAATGTAGTTCTGCTTTGTGTGCGTGTGTGTATGTGTGTGTGTGTGTGTATGTGTGTGATTACTTGTCTTCCCTACAAGGCTGTAAACTCCATGAAAACAGGGATCATACTTCTCCCTGTTTATCCCCTAAAGCAGGGATCAACAAATCTTTTTAGTAAAGGATCAGATAGTAAATATCTTAGGCCACATGGGTTCATGGAAACAACTCAACTCTGCTGTTGTAACACAATAGCTATAGAGAACATGTAAATCGGTTGGGCATGGTAGCTCACACCTGTAATCTCAGCACTTTGGGAAGCTGAGGCAGGCAGATTACTTGAGTTAAGGAGTTTGAGACCTGCCTGGTCAACATGGTGAAACTCCGTCTCTACAAAAATTAGCCAGGCATGGTGGTGGGCGCCTGTAATCTCAGCTACTTGGGAGGCTGAGGCATGAGAATCACTTGAACCTGGGAGGTAGAGGTTGCAGTGGGCTGAAATCATGCCACTGCATTCCAACCTGGGCAACAGAGCTAGACTGTCTCAAAAAAGAAAAAGAAAAAAAAAAGAGAGAACATGTAAATCAGCGTGGCCGATACGCTTTGGATCTGTGTCCCTGCCCAAATCTCATGTCAAATTGTAATTTCCAGTGTTGGAGGTGAGGCCTGGTGGGAGATGATTGGATCAAGGAGGTGGATTTCCCCTTTGGTACTGTTCTCATGGTAGTGAGTTATCATGAGATGTGGTTTAAAAGTGTGTAACACCTCCCCCTTCTCTCTTTCTTCCTCCTGCTCCAGGCATGTAGGATGTGCTGGCTTCCCCTTCACCTTCTGCCATGATTTTGAGTTTCCTGAGGCCTCTCCAGCCATACTTCCTGTACAGCCTGCAGAACCGTGAGTACTTTAAACCTCCTTGGTTTATAAAGTATTTCTTTACAGCAATGCAAGAATGGACTAACACAGTGACTGTGTTCCAATAAAACTTTACAAATACAGGTGGTAAGTTGGATTTGGCCCATAAGCTGTAGTTTGTCAACCCCTACCTTAGAGCAGTTTTTCAGCATCACGTGGGAACTTGTTAACATAAGTTCTTGGGCCCTGCCCTATACCTGCTGAATCAAACAAATATTTTCCTGTTCATACCTTTCCTTTCTTCTTGGATTTCAATTGTATG
Source organism: Ateles fusciceps (assembly GCA_036589455.1). Classification (NCBI taxonomy): domain Eukaryota; kingdom Metazoa; phylum Chordata; class Mammalia; order Primates; family Atelidae; genus Ateles; species Ateles fusciceps. The sequence continues at coordinate 23,207,145 of JAZHEH010000091.1, read as the reverse complement.
CGTATTATTGCTACTGGTTGCTTGAAGTTGTTCCAGAGATCACTGATGCTCTTATTGTTTTAAAAATCCCTTTTTAAGAAACCAGTTTCATTTTGAATAATTTCTACCGCTGCATTTTCAAGTTCACTAATCTTCTGCAATGTCTAATCCCATCCAGTATTGCTTTTTGTCTGAGATGTTATAGTTTTCATCCTAGAAGTTTAATTTTGGTCCTTTGAAAAATATCTTTCATATTTCTATGTAACTTTTTGAACATATGGAATACAATTATAATTGTTTTAATGTCCTCGTATGCTATTTCTGATACCTGTGTCATTTCTGGGTTAGTTTTGATTGCTTGATTTTTCTCATTATGGTTATGTTTTTCCTCTTCTTTGCATGCCTTGTAAGTTTTGATTGGATGTCAGATAGTGTGAATTTTACCTTGTTGGGTGCTGGGTATCTTGGAATTCTTGGCCTTTACAGTTTGACCCTTTGGGTCTTGCTTTTACGATTTGGTAGGCAGTGCTCAGGCTGGTGTTAATTATTCCCCACTACTGAGGCCAGACTTTTCTGAATACTCAATGCCCATGAATTATGAAGTTTCCAGTCTGGCTGGTGGGAATAGGCACTATTTCTGGCTCTGCTTTGAGAAATTCTCTCCCTGGCCTTGGGTAGTTTCTTCCTAGGCGTATACTGCAGCCATGACTTCTCCATCTTGGTAAAACACATGTCTGTAAGAAAACGTTTTGATTTATAATATTCTGATTGGGCAAAAGTGGTAACTCAGATCTTAACAAATTTTAGCACATGCGATTCCTCAGAAACTCCAGTGAAGTCATTATTTTCATTAAAATAGCTGAGAAAAATAAGGCTCAGACAGGCAACGTGACTGCTCGCTAGACCCCCAAGCTCACCTATTTCACTCGATGTTGTTCTCCTTACACGTCTGCCAGCCCCCACTGGAATGTCTCATCTTAGACCAAAGCACACCTGGGAATGTAGTAGGTTGAGTTAGATCCTCCTCGCTACTGAGAGTGAGGTCCGGGGGCCAGATTTATCGGCATCGTAGGAGCTTGTTAGAGATGCAGAGGCCCAGCCGTGCTGAATTAGAGGTTGCATGTTAGCAGATCCTAGGTGACTTTTGTGAGTATTACTGTTTGAGACACGTTAAATTGAGAAAGCAGTTCCTGGGCCTTGATCATCTAAGCCCAGTTGTGGCACCCTGCTGAACTGAGAAAAGGCACAGTCAGAAGCCAGGATCATGTGCAGGGTCACTTTAGGTGCCCATATCTCTTCTAATGGCAGCTCGTGTGCCAGGCATAGCCCACTCTGGACATGTTTTCTGGAGGAGCAAGTTGGACCCAGCCTCTGCCCTCTGGGAGTCTGTCTAGCCTGTCATTTTCCAGAAAGCTGTGACTCATCCTGCCTTCATCCATATCCCAGGTGCTGTCTTGGCTGGAGGCCAAGAGGACTGAGCTTTGGGAGAACGAACCAGGAGGGCCTTTGGGGGAAGAGCTGGGGAGGGAGAGGAGATGGATGGCAGTGGGTAGGTGCCATCTCTGCAGGACTGACCAGGTGGGCTGGGGCCACGGCAGCACTGCCTGCTGCTCTTCTCAGCCCTCCAGCTCAACCACAGCCAGAGGCAGGACAGGTCACCTCCACACTTACCTTCTTAGGCTTCCGCTCTGCATTTCTGGGAGAACATTTCTAAATATCTCTGGACTCCTTGTCAGTAGGACGGGGACTGCCAAGCTGACGGTCCTAGCAGACCAAAACCGCATGGAAGGAGAAAAGCAGGGCTGTTTATTTCTTATTTCCTCTGAGGTCCTTACCTCATAATTCAAACAATGAATTGTGGAAGAGGAGGGTTATCCTAAGGTCCAAAGAGCTGAGAGAGGCTTCACAGAGTTCTAGACCTAGCATCCTCTTCCCAGGCAATCATGCTCTTTCTATAAAGAGAGAACTCCAGGAGCAAATAGAATTTTTCTCCTTACCAGGAGACTCTCAATCTCTCTCTGGTCATGGCATTCTAAGAGTCCCCTAACCAGTACCCCCAGCTGCATGATACAAAACATATTGTAGAACACATGCTAGGGCAAAATGGAACAGGCACAGATGTGAAGGCATGGAAACCTGGCTTTGGATCTGGAACTGCGTGGGGTATTAGCTGTATGACTTTTAGGAAGCTTAGGAGCTTTAAGCCCCAAATTCTTCACCTGTACAATGGGGTGATAATAAGACCTACCTGAAAGAGTTTCAAAAAAGTGAGTTAATGTACGAACCAGGTATACAGCAAGTGCCCCCATAAATGGCAGCGTTCATTATTGCAGAATTACAGAAAGATATAAGGACCCACTGATAACAGACGAAGGTATCTTTGCCACTGTCCGGCTGTGTTATCATTAGTTCAATAGCTCTTACCAGAGTCACCTGGAGGGCTTGTGATATGGTTTGGCTCTGTGTCCCCACCAAAATCTCATTTGGAATTGTAATTCCCAGGTGTCAAGGGAGGGACCTAGTCGGAGGTGATTGGATCATGGGTGGATTTCCCCCATGCTGTTCTCCTGATAATGAATGAGTTCTCATGAGATCTGAGGGTTTTTTTTTTTTTTTTTTTTGAGACAGAGTCTCATTCTGTCGCCAGGCACCAGGTTGGAGTGCAGTGGCACAATCTCGGCTCACTGCAACCTCTGCCTCCCAGGTTCAAGCAATTCTCCTGCCTCAGCCTCCCGAGTAGCTGGGACTACAGGCACACACCACCACGCCCAACTAATTTTTGTATTTTTAGTAGAGTCGGGGTTTCATCATATTGGCCAGGATGGCCTCGATCTCTTGACCTCGTGATACGCCCACCTTGGCCTCCCAAAGTGCTGGGATTACAGGCTTGAGCCACCGCACCCGGCCAACCTGAGGGTTTTATAAGGGGCTCTTCCCCCTTCGCATGCTCATGTTCTCTCTCCTGCCACCATGTAAGATGTGCCTGCTTCTCCCTCTGCCATGATTGTAAGTTTCCTGAGGCCTCCTTAGCCATGTGGAACTGTGAGTCAATTAAACCTCCTTTGTTTATAAATTACCCAGTCTCTTGGATAAAGAAAATGCGGTACAGTTATACCATGGAATACTATGCAGCCATAAACAGGAATGAGGTTATGTCCTTTGCGGGGACAAGGATGAAGCTGGAAGCCATTATCCTTAGCAAACTAATGCAGGAACAGCAAACTAAACACCACATCTTCTTACTTATAAGTGGGAGCTGAACAATGAGAACACATGGACACAGGGAGGGGGAGCAGCACTTACCGGGGCCTATTGCGAGAGGGCAGGTGGGGTCAGGGGGAGAGCATTAGGGAAAAGAGCTGATGCATATGGGGCTTAATACCTAGGTGACAGGTTGATAGGTGTAGCCAACCACTACGGCACATGTTTACCTATGAAACAAACCTGCACATCCTGCACCTGTACCCTAGAACTTAAAAAATAAATAAACTAAAAAAAGTAAAAGAAAATACATTAAATAATTAAAATAAAAAATAAAAGTATTTTGAAACACTATCTTTAATGTTTATAGCCTAAGATGTATTTTTTTTAAATAAAGAAATTACCTACATTCAAAAAAAAAATGAATTACCCAGTCTCAGGTAGTATCTTTATACTAATGTGAGAACAGACTAATACAGATTGTTAAAACACATCTTCCTGGGTCTACCCCTACCCCCAAGTTTCTGATTCAGTGGATCTAAGGTGGGCCCGATAATTTGCATTTCTGACAATTTCCCAGGTGAAGTTGGCCTGGCGACTTCACTTTGAGAACCACTGGCTTAGTCTAACTTTGTTGTTTCTCCCCCAGGAACACAATCTGGTTGCATATTTGAATCACCCGGCGGTTCTTCAAACTCTAAGGCTGCCCAGGCTTCACCCCAGGACAGTTAGGTCAGGATCTTCGCAAAATGTGGCTCAGGGAGTGCTTCAAAACTCGCTGGGTGATTCTGATGTGCATCTAGCCTGGAGAAGCAATTGGAATGCTTGAGTCAAAATCCCTCCTTGGGTAGATGCATGACTCTGGCTCTGATGTTTGGGGCTTTAGGACACTGTGTCTTTGTACATGCCTTCCTCTGGCTTTTTATCACAAGTGAAACAAAAATATTCAGCAGAAGGCCCAATTCAATGGCTATGACCTCCATAAGCCTAGCCATATTGCCCTTCCTCCCAGCACAATTAATTCTTCTGTGCATACATCCTATATTGAGACCCCTCTATCCATTCTTATTTCATTCTAAGAGTTAGTTGTTTATGAATCTGTGTACTCCTTCCAACCAGGCTGTGAGCTACTTGAGGGCAGGGATTGGGTTTTCTTTTTCTTTCTTTCTTTTTTTTTTTTTTGAGACAGAGTTTTGTTCTTGTTGCCCAGGCTGGAATGCAGTGGCGCAATCCTGGCTCACTGCAACCTCCACCTCCCGGGTTCCAGCAGTTCTCCTGCCTCAGCCTCCCGAGTATCTGGGATTACAGGCATGCACCACCACGCCTGACTAATTTTGTATTTTTAGTAGAGACAGGGTTTCTCCATGTTGGTCAGGCTGGTCTCAAACTCCTGACCTCATGTGATCCACCTGCCTCAGCCTCTCAAAGCGCAAAGTGCTGTGATTACAGGTGTGAGCCACTGGGCACAGTCATGATTCGGTTTTAGTTCAACTTTATGATTGGTGCTGAGTCTTAATAGCTTCATCAGTTTTTGTTCAAAAGCAATAAAATCCAGCCAGGTGCAGTGGCTCATGCCTGTAATCCCAGCATTTGGTGAGGCTGAGGTGGGCGGATCCCTTGAGGTCAGGAGTTTGAGACTATCCTGGTCAACATGGTGAAAACCCATCTCTACTGAAAATACAAAAATTAACTGGGCATCTTGGCAGGCACCTGTAACCCCAGCTACTCAGGAGGCTGAGGCAGGGAAATCATTTGAACCTGGGAGTTGGAGAGGATGTTGCACTGAGCCAAGGTCATGCCACTACACTCCAGCCTGGGCGACAGAGGGAGACTCTCGCTCTCAAAAAAAAAAAAGAGGAAATAAAATTCAACTGAATTGGAATGGTAATCCTTTCCAATCTTTAGTCATATATCTATACCAACAACAAAAAATAGCTAAATAATCCAGGCTACAAAACTACCTAACTGAAATGTCAATACATTTATCTGGAGTTTTGCTTCCAATCCCTGCTTTTGTTGTCTAGCTGCACCTGACTGTTAAGCAGGGAGTGCGAGTATATCTTATGGTAACTGCAGCCACTTAGAAATAACTCCACCGTGGTATTTAGGAAATTATTTTTAATCTGATGGGTAAACTCACATTAGTGCAGCTGTTCATGTCAAAGAGAAGGAAATAGAGAGAGGGGTGTTTCGGATGCCTGCTGGGCTCGCTTCATAAAAGCAGGCTTGTTATCTTGCATTCTGTCTCCGGTCGTGCTATTTCTGCTGGGGCAAGCTGTCACTGACTTGTCACTGATGGCAATAATAAAACTTGAAGAATGGGGAAATATCCTAATTCAGTTAGAAGGCCCTGATTATATAAGTGAGGCAGTTTCCCGGTTGAGGGAGGATCCTGGTCCCAATCTCACTTTCCCAAGCCATGTGCCAGGCAGACTTCCTGCAGCCCCCACACCCACCCTGCTTCATTGCAGTTCTGTTTTCTTTTGTGGAACTCACTGTCAAGGCAGACCACATCAGTTGCCTCATTCACTGGCTGGTTTGGTTTACCTGCTTATGGGGCTTAGGTCTTCCGGCATAGCCACCTTCAAAATTGCTGTCCAGCTAGAAGCAGGCTTCCTCCAGGCATTTGGATGTCTGATTCAGGCCTCAGCTCCTCTTCTCCTCAGAGAAGCTCCCCCGACCACCTGTCTAAAGCAGCCCCCACCCCTGCCAGCAGTCCCATCCACTGTTGTGCCAAATCCCTATTAATCTCAATAGGGAAGGCACTGGAACCCAGAGGCAGCAAACGAGACATGGGGTTTTATTTGGGGCTTACCTACAGGGGAGAGTCTAGTGGCGGCCGGCTGGACCACCTTACATACAGAAATGGTCCAGCGGCAGTGGGCTGGACAAGATATGCCCTTTCCTATGGTCCAGAGCCAGCAGGCTGGGCAGGAACACCACAATCACCTGCAAACATCATGCAGTTTTTGTAGCATTTTAATTTAACACCCTCCCTCTAACAACCTCAATCTGGCAATCTTCATTTAACCCAGAACTCAGGGCCTCAATCCCCTGTTCTATGTGACATGCAGTGGGTGGGTTGCGGGGTAGGAGAAGGGCTCAAATGTTTATCATAGAATTTATCAAGATAAGTAATGACTTTCCAGGTTGGTCCCTCCTGGATTCCCTAACTGGGAGCGCACATTCAGGTGCATCTCCCATCCTGGGTCATTCTAAGGCTATGTTTCAATTATTGCTGTCAGGTGCATTTACCCTGTGGCTAGCCACATGAACATGTAATTCTGGATGTCTGCTCAGTCAGGCCTTCAGATGACTGCAGATCCAGCTCACATCTGACCACAAGGACATGAGCAACTCCATGTGAGAACCGCCCAGCTGAGCCCAGTCAACGCTCAGAACCATGAGAGGTGTTGTTATTAATAGTGGTTGTTGCAAGCTGCTGAGTGTGCTGATCATTGCAGCAACCCAGTGAAGAAGTCATCCTTATCCCCTTTAGAGAGGAGGAAACAGAGGCATAGAGAGGCTATTTAGTCCCCACAACTATGCTGTGAGACACTGATAGCCCCATGTTACAGAGGGTAAACTGAGGTTCTCAGGGATTAGAAGAATCTGCCTGAGGTTCCCAGCTGGGGACTCCACCCTCACTGAAGCTTCTGTCCTCTGCCATGTGGGGCTCTCTTCCAGCTATGTTTCTGCATTTCACACCCAACAGGCCCTTCTAGGGATCTCCTCCCTCCCCAAGCGAGCACCAGGGACTAAGTGCAGTGGTGCCATCTTGGCTCACTGCAACCTCTGCCTCCCAGGTTCAAGTAATTCTCATGCCTCAGCCTCTCGAGTAGCTGGGATTACAGGCGTGCACCACCATGCCTGGCTAATTAAGGAGCTAACTTTTTATAAGCTAAAAACTGCACTGGGCAAAAATAAATTCCAGATGGAGCAAAGAGCTAAACAAACAAAAAAACTAGAATAGGATAATATTTTCAGAAAATATAGGAGAATAGTTTTGTAATCTTGGGGGTGTAAGCCTTCTCCAACAAGTCACAAAACCTAGATGCTATAAAGGAAAAGACTGACTTATTTGACACATGTGACATGCATTTATTTCTAGTGGACAATGTTGCTCTAGAATATGGCTGAGTGAATGCTTTTTGTGGACCATACAGAGGTGTGGTTCAGCTCAGCCTGGGTCTAATTCTCCCCCGACCCTTAGTTAAAGGGGCTGCAAAGACTCAAGCTTTCCATTTTCCCATCCTGGAATGAGGAGCTAGAGGGGCCAAAGATGGTCTTTCTCTCTGTTGGGCTGGAGACTGGGCACATCCCTGCCCTTCTTGACCTCAGTTTTCCTCTCTTACATGACATATTGAAGGAGGTCATCTCCAAGGCCTCTTCTTGGAGAGAGGGGAGACTGGCTGTTTTCCTGGTCCTCCAAGACCACGGTGATAGAGGGTGCTCCTGATAGCAGCTGTTCTTGGCCGAACTCTCCGAGAGGCAGGCAGACAGACTTATGGGACTTAGAAAGAGGTCACCTCAATGGTCAGTGGCCTTAGACAGAGGGCTGCCAAGCAGAGCTGGATGAGGATGGGATACAGGAAGCCAAGGGCCCTGGAGCCCAGCTCCCAGCCAAACCCCAAGGCTGTGTGGTCCTGTCTACCTGAGCACATAGGTGGCCTTGAACCTCAGAGGGGCTAGAATGTTGTGATACAACAGGAAGAAGGAGAAGAGGGCCAGTGTGTCTAGAGTGTGCTGAGAGGTCACCATGGCCAGATTTCTGCTCCCCCACTTTCACAGGGGGTTCCTTTTTCTGGGGGTTTCTGCTTCCCGTCTGGCAAGCTTTGAGAGAACCAAGCCTTTGGGGCTACTCCCTGCTGATAATGAGGACTGCCATGCTCCCTGTTGCATGACTTAGAAATAGTATTCAACTCTGAGCAAAGAGCCTCCCACATCCCCAGATTAAAACCGAGGCACAAGCACGTCAAATCAGGTGTTTTGGTTTTCCTGTCATGTAGCAGTCCATGGGAAGGTGGGCCAGGACTATTACAGGGTCCCACAGTGATTAGAAATACAGATGCCTTCTGCCATCCTTCTCTCCTGTTAGTGAGTGGCTTTCATCCTCAAAGTAGTTGCATCTGCTCCAAGGTGATTATTGGGCTCCAGCCACCACATCTACATTCCAGGTAGAAAAAAGAAACAGAGAAGAAAAACGATGAGTTCGTGTCCTTTTGTAGGGACTTGGATGAATCTGGAAACCATCATTCTCAGCAAACTTACCCAAGAACAGAAAGCCAAGCACCGTATGTTCTCACTCATAGGTGGGTGTTGAACAATGAGAACATGTGGACTCAGGGAGAGGAGCATCACACACAGGGGACAGTTGGGTTAGGGGAAAGACAATGGGGGGGTGGGGAGGGAGGGGAGGGTGGGGGAGGGATAGCATGGGGGAGAAATGCCAGATATATAGTATGCACCTAAAGTAAAATAAATAAATTATTAAAAAAAAAAAAAAAGAAACAGAGAAGAACAAAAATCAGCATTTTATTTTCCTCAGAAATCGTACCCAGCAACCTCTGCTCACATTTCATTCACCAGAATAAGTCGCTCAGGTTCAGGGGAGGCTGTGAAATATAGCTTTCTTGCTGAGTGAATTAAACAACGATTCTGTTTCTAAGAACGAGAGGATGGATATTGGTAGGCAAACAGCAGGTCTGCAAGTAGCAGTTTCTTAGCATGGCAGTCAAAGCCTTGAATGAACTTTCACCCCAGTGAGCCCATCCTCTTCCTCCCCTCCCGTATTACAGGCCTGGTTCACAGAGGCAAGAGGATGGGAAAGAAGGTCGTTCAGCCCTGACTTTGATCACTAACTTCTGACTACACCCGAGCGTTTTGCCTTCAGCCTCAGACTTTCTGCTTCTCCTGAGGTAGCCTCTGGAAACCCGCATGAAGGGCAGAGTGGCCGATGGGTCTTAGTCTGTCCCCCAGCAAGTAGAGGCAGTTTCCATTCAGCCTCCCTGGAGTCACCCACCAGGAAGCCACCACTGGCTTAGGGCCACAGGTTGGAGCCTGCCACATACACACCACTGCATCCCCCAGCCGACTCACTGTGTCTCACACACTCGCCCACATGTCCCCTCAATTCTCTCTAAGGAAAGAAAAACTTCTAGCGTTACTGCCTTTTAACCTGGAACAGATGAAGCAGATAAACGGGCCCCCTGGTCTGGAGGGTGCAGTGACAGTGGCCTGTGGGCCATGGACACCTTCATTACTCATGCTTTCAGCTGGGCAACCTCTCAGATCAAATATAGGGTCTAATTTTTAAAGCGGTTTTCATGACAGTGGTTTTCTATTTAATCCCCCAGAGCTAACAATATGTAATCAGTTTTCCTTAACAAATGACCTCCTTTAACTTCATTAGCTCATAATTAATTTGCTAGCATGTAACCAGATAATTAACACTCCTGATTAGAGACAGGCAAAATAGGAACCTCTTTCATGGTCCAGGCAAACATTGATTAAAATCAGAGCTGTTCCTTGATTTTCCCTACAATTTAACTCAATGAAAACGGTGACTGGTGATTTGTGGTGGTGATTTAAAAAATTAAATTGGAAGTGAGACCAGTGAGTCTTGCTGGAGCACCTTATTACCAACTTAGGTTTTGGATAATTTTGCTTTCTTTTTCTCAGATACAAAGATATGAAGCAAGAGAATGAAGTGGTAGCTGGATGTGTTTAACGGAAACCTTAAATGCCTGGACTTCCAACTTGTTAGGAATGGGGCTGGGCTGGGGGAGAAGCAGCAGAGTGGAAAGGATCCTAGTCATGAATGTCATGTGTTGAGTGGTCTAGCCCGCCATAGAATACAAAGCCCCTCACTCCCTTATTTGTCTGGTCTCCATACAGCTCTAGGATGGGGATGGTGGGGAGGGACCAACCCAATTAGCCCTTCAGATGAGAACACGGCCCCAGGAAGTGAGGCAAGGAAGGTGATGTAGGAGCTGGAACTGCGTCCCCCTGCAGGCGAGCCTGTTTCTTTCTGTGAGTGGTGGCAGGGAGGGTGGGGCCCCAGGGAGGGAGCCAAGGAACCTAGCTCATTTCCCCAAGCAGAGCTGGACCCTGCTATGAAGATAGGGCTGCTTCTCACTGGCTTCTTGCAGCCTCCAAGATGGAGTGGATGTGCTCAGTGGGGCTAGGGCTTGGGGCTTGAGACTGGGGGCCTGAGACTTGGGTGTGGTCAGCTCCAGGCTTCCGAGGTCAATGGGAGGGCCACTTTCTGGGAGTCCTTCCAGAACATCCCCCTCAATGCCAGCCCAAGGAGCATTTGCTGTCTGGGGGAAGGAAAGCTGGGGGCAAGGAGTAAGCACTGCAGGGTAGGCAGAGACCCCCGGGGCTGTGAGCAGCGCTCTGAGGAGAACTGGGCCATATCCTGCAGGCAGAGGTGAGAGCCAGAACAGCAGATGATCCAAGAGGCTGTGATCTATAATTTATACCCAGCTCCATCCGGAAAGCACTGGTGGCTGCCTGCCAGGGGATTTGTAACTGTGGGTTTTGCTTTGATGAAGCTAAGGAGGGATTTCAGGTGGTCCCTTGGGTTAGGCGTTACTGAATTAAGACCATCTGTGAAGCACTTTCCCACAGTCTATCTTCTTTCATCCTCACAATGCTGCTGCAGAGACAGAATGATTATTTCCATGTGGCAGATGGGGAGACTGAGGTGCAGAAGGTGAAGTGACTTGTCCAAGGTCCCACACTGGAGGGAAGGCAGGACTGAAATCCAGGTCTGTTTAGTTTGAGCAGCATCCAAGACTGTTCCCTGGGAAGCAGATGGTGATACCATTTAAAATATCTTACCCAAATCCCTTTGGTGCCTACAGCCATTTTAGGCAGGGCCCAGCTCTGCAAATTACCCAGATGGTTCTATCCACCCACTGAACACTGGCCCGAATTTCCCTGGAACCATTTCCATTCAAAGTATGGGTCTTGGCTAGTCCCAGGTGGATTGTCTTTTGTTATGTAGAGTAAGGAGGGAAGTGGGTAAGATCTGACAATCTGTATATTTTATACACACAGACCCAGCCATCAGGATGCCTCCTACCCATCTCTCCAATCAGAGGGTCCAATTGTAGATGATGACATCCTTAACATGGAGTCAGATTGTCTGGTTCAAATGCTGGCTCTGCCATTGTGTGATGTCTTGGTCAACTTGGGCCTCCATAACAGATAGCACAGACTTGGGGGCTTAAACAACAGACATTTATTTTCTCACAGTTCTGGAGTCTGGAAGTCGAGATCAAGTGTGGGTAGGGTTGGTTTTTCCTGAGACCTCTCCTTGGCTTACAGACAAAGCCTTCTCACTGTATCCTCATGTGGCTTTTCTTCTTTATGAGTGTACCCCTCCTGTCTCTTTCTCTTCTTACATAAGGACACCAGTCATATTGCATTGAAGTCCCTCCCTTATAACTTCATTTAATCTATTACCTTCTGAAGGTCCTGTCTCCAAATATAGTCACATTGGAGGTCCGGGTTTCAATGTATGAATGGGGGGTGGGGATGGGGGAACACAATTTAGTCTATAACAAGTAGTGTGGTAAATGCACCTGATAACAATAACTTAAGCATACCCACCCAAAGGAAAAGTCATATGAAAAAGACACCTGCACACACATTTATAGCAGCACAATTCACAATTGCAAACATATGGAACCAGCCTACATGCCCATCAACCAATGAGTGGATAAAGAAAATGTGGTATATATAATATACACTGTGGAATATTACTCAGTCATAAAAAGGAACGAAACAATATCTTCTGTAGCAACTAGGATGGAGCTGAAGGCCATTATTCTAGAGAGGTTAACTCAGGAATAGAAAACCAAATATGTATGTTCTCACTTATAAGTGGGAGCTAAGATATAAAGACGCAAAGGCATAAGAAATAATAAACTTTAGGGACTATGGGAGGGTAGGTGGAAGTAGGGTGAGGGATGAAACACTACACATTGTTTAAACAGTGTACACTGTACAGGCCGGGAATGGTGCATCACCTGAGGTCATGAATTCAAGCTCGTAATCCCAGCACTTTGGGAGGCCGAAGTGGGTGGATCACCTGAGGTCAGAAGTTCAAGACCAGCCTGGGCAACATGGTGAAACCCCATCTCTACTAAAAATATCAAAAAAATTAGCTGGGTGTGGTGGCAGGCGCCTGTAATCCCAGCCAGTCAGGAGGCTGAGGGAGGAGAATCTCTTGAACCTGGGAGGCAGAGGTTACAGTGAGCCGAGATCGTGCTGTTACACTGCAGCCTGGGCAGCAAGGGCAAAACCCCATCTCACAAAAATAACAAAATGAATAGTGTACACTGTGTAAACACATTGGGTACAGTGTACACTACTTGGGTGATCAGTGCACAGAATCTCAGAAATCATCACTAAAGAACTTATCCATGTAACAAAACACTACCCAAAACGATTGAAATAAATATGAAAATTAAAAAAAAAAACAACCCTTAGGTATACCCTGAGAATGACCCTGTATGACAGATGCACTTAAATGCAGTTCAGAGTTCCCAGCTAAGAATCTGGGAGTGGCCTACATGGAGATCCGTTCCTTATCTATGAGGAACATCTTGAGCACCCAGCCTGTCCTGTGGAATGTGGGCCATACAGGGGATTGAGGCCCTTTGTGTTGGGTTAGATGAAGCTTGCCAGGTGGAGGTCGTTAGGGAAGGGGGTTAAGTAAAATGCTGTGTAAAGTGCATGCGTTTACAAGTGACTGTGCTTCTCCTGTCCAGCCCACTGCCCCCGGACTCTCTCCCCCTGTATGTAGCCCCTGATAAAATTCCATGTCTCACTTGTTGGCTCTGGGTCTCTTCCTCAGCTTATTGAAACTGTTGCCATCCCCATTGGAGTTAATAGGGGTTTGGCACGACACAAGTGACCTTAGCCATGAGCTTCCTTGAGCCTCGGTTGCCTCATCTGTTACATGTGGATAATAAATGTAACTCTTCCATAGTTTTGAGGGAATTAAATGAGGTAATACATGTAGACCAAAGCATGGCAAGGGCTTTGAGCAAGGGCTCAGCGTGTTGGGTATCGTCATCATCATCGTCGTCACCACCACCATGACCACTACATTATTGTTATCAGTCTAAAGCAAATGACCAGGACGCAGAGGTCTGCTGGTTTTAACCTTTAGATCCTGCTTGCCATTGAAGTGCAAGGTTACAGTCACAAAAGATCAGAGCTGCAAGGATCTTGACCTTGACACCAAATGCTGATTCTACAAATGAGGAAACAGGCCCAGAGCGAGTGGCTCAGCTACAGTTGGAATGCTGGTATCCTGCTTCCTGGCCTGGTGTTCCCCTGGCTTCTTGAACCATTTCACTGACCAGTAGGGGCCAGGAGAAGGCTCCCCTCCCTGTTGGAGTCACATAGGAAGTATTAGGACAATTCAATTTGTTTTTTCCCCCTCAGTGTTTGATGGACTGTTTCCCTTCTGTCTTAGTAGAGTGCTTGTCACTTAGTGAATGAGTAAAAATCATCAATTACCAAGTCCCTACTCATGGGTCCCTTGCCCAGCCACTCTCCATAAACACAGCATTCCAGCTCCTGCTGTGTTGACATCAACCCTTCCAAGGGCAGCCTAACATGTCCTTGCCTTATCCCATGCATGCATCTGTGTCTCCCCTGGGAATTTGGATGGAAGTATTGAACATTCACCAGGCTTCAGTCAGAAGGGCATGATGACTCACTTGTTTCCACAGTATAATATCACTAGTTAAAAATAATGCAGAAGCTCAAAAACAAAACAAAAAAAACCACAACAAGATCTGGCAGCTCAGCTGGTTTCCAACCCAACATCCACTCCTTCCATCTTCCCTCCAACAAAGTCTCCATTGTGGTCAGATATGGGGCGCAACATGCTTGGTGTGGGGTGAAGCTCTGGCCCAACCCTCATCCCTCGGCCAACAAGAGTGTTAGGGATGTGTGGGGTGTGCATGTGACCAGCTCTAGCCAGTAGGACTTGGGGGAAGTCTTCTGGGGTCTTGATTTACATGAGAACCCCTCCCCCCAACTTTAGATCTCCTGTGGGTTGTTTGAGGAAGTGATGCCTGCAGCAACTTTGTTGCAATCAGGAGGGCAAGGTTAACACAATAGACTCTCAGAGAATGTGACCTGGAGCCCCGACATTGCAGAGCCGTGAACCTCCCCCGCTAACCTCCACCTCCAGACTTCTTGTTATGTTAGATGAAAACCTCTACTGTTCAAACCAGGTTCATTTGGGTGTTATCTGCAGCCAAAGCCATCCCAACTGAAGCCATCCTGACAAAGAGAAGGAACAAGGAGCAAAAGCTACCACCCACACTACAGGAACTATGGCAGTCAAGGGCTGGTAGGCAGACACGGGCCCCAAGGGCTGGTTTGGTAGTCCTGTACTCACCTGGTCAGTCCCCTGGGAAACCGGTGCTATGAGAAGAATGTTCCTTGAATTGTCCTGGTGCAAACTCTTTAACTACTCTTACACGATTCTTTTGGAAGAATAATATTCTTTAAATGGAGGTTTAACTTAAAAGTGAACTTTGAGAACCCAAATCTTAAGTGTACACTGAGATGAATCTTTACATACATATCTCATGTGGCCACCTGTTATCAAGATCAAACATACTTCTAGCACTTTAGAAAATTTCCCTTGTGTTTTTTGTTTTGTTTTGTTTTGTTTTTGAGATGGAGTCTCGCTGTGTCGCCATGCTGGAGTGCAGTGGTGTGATCTCAGCTGACTGCAACTTCTGCCTCCCAGGTTCAAGCGATTCTCCTGCCTCAGCCTCCAGAGTAGCTGGGAATACAGGTGTGCGCCAGCTAATTTTTGTATTTTTAGTAGATACGGGATTTCACCATGTTGCCCAGGCTGGTCTCCAACTCCTGGCCTCAAGTGATCTGCCCGCAGCGACCTCCCAGAGCGTGGGACTACATGCATAAGCCACCGCACCTGGCTCAACTGTTTATTGACTTTTGAGTTATTTCCAGTTTGATCTACACAAATAAGGCTGCTATGAACATTCTTTTTTAAAACAAATGTTTTTTAGAGACAGAGGCTTGCTATGTTGCTCAGAGTGGAACTCCTGGGCTTAAGTGGTCTTCCCACCTCAGCCTCCTGAGTAGCCAGAACTACACATATATGCCACCATGCCTGCCTTATGAATATTCTTGTACATGTGTTTGGTACAGTGCTTTCTGAAATGCTTATTTTAACTTGAGGCTTTACAAGAAAACACCAGAATTGGTTTAAAAATGAGTGAGTCTGTATTTTGGAATCAAGTATGTGCAGTGTAGTTTACAAAGCGTTAACTCAATCATGCCACAATAGTTTTGATTGCCAACAGGTATATCTCCAGAATAGTCTGGAATTAGCCCCTGATTCCTCCCACTAGGCTGGTGATGAGGCCCTTGGCTAAGTGCAGCAAAGGGAAGGCATCTGTTCCCAATCAGGGGTGGAGGAGCTTGTAAGGATGCTGGGATTCAGTTCTGTCTCGATGTCTCACCTGTGACAGGTGGTCAGCGGGTTCTCCCACACCTCCTGCTTCTTGTCCATCCCTCCCCAGCCTTTGTGCCACAGATCAACGGACACTGTTCTGGGAAAAAGGCGAAGGTGCTCAGATCCCAGCCTTCTTCTGCGCTCCCTCTCCCCCAGCTCCAGATCATTGCCTCTCTCTGCCTTCCCCATGGCTGTTTCTGCACCCTCATCTCCGCGTCTCATCCTTTCCCTGGACTTCCATTTCAGATGCACATCCCATCAGCAGCTGCTGAGGACTAAACGCATGCCAGGCTGTACATGCCCTATGCGGTATGCATCCCTGTACAGAGGATGATGGACAGCATGCAGGCTGCAGTTACCACACTTAGCAGATGGGGAAGGAGGAACTGCATGAGGCTGAGCGGCTGGCTCCAGGGTCCTGCGGCCCAAGTTCTAGCCCAGGCTGCCTGGCCGCGTGCTTAGGCCTCTTTCTGCTAATTTTTCCTGTAAGATGTGGGTGGATGGGTAATAGAAGGTGGTGATGAGGGTCCCAGCATGAGGCTAAGTGGATTCAGATGTGGCTGGGCTGGGGCACTGGGGCCCACCCAGAAGTGTATTTGCCTGATGGACCTAGGAATTTGCTAGAAGAAAAGTTATCCTAAAGTAGAGGTAGTCAGGAAGACAAGCTCAGCCCAGCACTGGCCACGGCACAGAGGGAGGGCCGGCAGGGCTGCAGCACATCATGGGGCCTCCAGGTACAGCACCCTCTGGACTCATCTCTGCAATCTGTGGGGCGGGGGCTGGGAGGGGCCAGTAACACCATGAGATGCCAGCATGGCCACAGTGCAGTGTAGAGTCTGCAGGACCAAATGGGGGTCCTGAGTTGGGGAAGAGTCCCCAGTGTGGCATGGGGGTGGCACTGGGATTCTGGGGAAGACGGAGCCTCCCCCATTACTTGTGCTAGGCTAGTCTGGGGGAGAGACTGACACACACATGGGCAGGTCCAGTGCCCCAGGTGAGATGTCATGAAAGAGATGGGTGTACCCAGGAGCGGTGCCAACTCCACTACCTCCCCAGCTCCTTCATGGCACCCACATTTGAGATTTGAGGGCTCTTCCTTGGAGGAGAGTCACAGGCAGCCTCTTCTGTTGGCTTTTTTTTTTTTAGATGGAGTTTTGCTCTTGTTGCCCAGGCTGGACTGCCATAGTACAGTCTTGGCTTACCACAACCTCCGCCTCCTGAGTTCAAGCGATTCTCCTGCCTCAGCTTCCTGAGTAGCTGGGCTTACCAGCATGCGCCACCATGCCCGGCTAATTTTTATATTTTTAGTAGAGACAGGGTTTGGCCATGTCGGCCAGGCTGCTCTCGAACTCCTGACCTCAGGTGATTCACCCGCCTTGGCCTCCCAAAGTGCTGGGATTACAGGTGTGAGCCACCACGCCCGGCCTCTGCTGCAGGCTTCTTTACCCAGGGAACTGAAGCCCAGGGTCGGCAAACTGTGGCCCAAGGGCCGAATCTGGCCCACCACCTGTGAACTAAGAATGGTTTCTATTTGCTAAATGGTTAAATTTTAAACTGCGAACTAAGAATGGTTTCTATCTTTCTAAATGGCTAAATGTTGAATATTTTTACAAGTACCTACACAATATCCACAATTTTGAGCTCTTGGCCTGAAAGTCCTGAAATAATTACTATCCAAGCCTTTACAAAGTTTGCCGGTCCTTGGCTTGGTCTGTTGGCGGCAGCAGCTGCCAGTGGAGTTGGCCCTGCCCCCCACATCATGGCTGCCTGCTGGTGACCGTCCCTGGGGATGGTGGGATGCGAGTTCCCTGGCCTCTGTGCAGTGGCCTCCATACCCTTTAGCTTTCCCCTGAGGTCCTCCATGCACAGAGGGGGTCTCTGAGACCTAAGAGGGGCTGCCAAGCCCTGAGAACAAGCCCACTGCTCCAGCCTCCCCCAGCAAAGCCTGCCCAGGGCCGCCGGCGCTTCCATGGGCCACTGCTGCCCGGCGCAGGTGTGCTCCTGCCAACCGAGCAGCATCTTGCTGATAAAACCTAATGAGCTGCATTTAACAAAAACACAGTCCTGCCATGTGGCTTCCTCCTGGGGCTGCCCATCTGTCTGCCCTGGGAGGCCACTCTCCATGCAGCTGGAACCCTCCCTAGTCATCGAATCAGGAGAGTCGAGGTCCCCCGAGTCAGGCCCAGCACACAGGCCAGCAATCTCCACGATCAACCTGTGCCAGCTCCTGGCCACCCTCCAGGCTCCCAGTGACACCGCCAGATGGTGGCTAACAGAGGGTGAAAAAGCTCCTGGGGAGGGCCTGGGCTCAGAGCAGTGGGGGAGAGGCCAGCCAATCAGAAGGCGCCTGACCATGGCCGTAGGGAGGGCTCCAGGTGTGGCCTGCCTTTGCTTGGGCCAACCAGCTTTTATTCTTGACACCTTGCCAGCTGCCTTTTCTTGCCTTGCCTGTCACTGTCTCCAGGGACCTGTCAGCTGGATGCTTCTATGTTGCTGAAGACTGGCAAAGGCGAGGTGTGGGTAGGTGTGCCCGGTCCACAGGACTGTGCCAGGGTGTTCTGGGGAGGGGGCGGCTCTGTGGTCATCCTGCCTGCAGATGTCCCAGCAGAGGTGGACTTCAGGCTGGATGAACCTTTCCTATTCCCTGGAATAAAGGACTGGGGGTGATGTCACAGATCCAGGAACTCTTCCGCCCATCCTGTACCCTTGGAGCTACAGGCTTGGCTGCTCGGGTCACCCAGTTTGACTAATTTCCCAGAGCTGTGACTGACCTCTTCGCAGCCCCTGATGGTCTTAAATGTAGTGTAGAGAGGCCAGGCTCACATTACAAGTCTAGTCCCCATCTCGGCTAGCCGTCTTCTCTTCCTCCTCCTCCAGCCCCACCCTAGCCCCACCCTAGCCCCCACCTGGGAGGAGGAGCAGGTTGGGCGAGGCCCGGTGAGAGAGCTGGACTGGACCAGGGAACACCCAGCCCCCATACTGGATAAAATGGCACTATAAAAGATCCAAGCTGGGCCAGGCATGGTGGCTCATGGCTGTAATCCCAGCACTTTGGGAGGCCGAGGCAGGCAGATCATCTGAGGTCAGGGGTTTGAGACTAGCCTGGCTAACATGGTGAAACCCATTTCTACTAAAAATACAAAAAAAATTAGCTGGGCATGGTGGCCTGCACCTGTAATCCCAGCTACTTGGGAGGCTGAGGCAGGAGAATAGCTTGAACCTGAGAGGCGGAGGTTGCAGTGAGATGAGATCGTGCCATTGCACTCCAGCTTGTTTCCAGAGTGAAACACCATCTCAAAAAAAAAAAAAAAAAAAAAAAAATCCAAGCTGACTCCAGGGAGGATGGGTGGCAGACTTCGTATCAGCTCAAGGGAGTCGATGTGCACAACCCCAGGCTGCGGTCAGTAGTGTGCTGTTGTGAGAATGTGCCGTTGTGGACATGCGAAGGCGCTCTGGGCTCTTCGGCGTTTGGAACTGGAGAAGCTGAGATACTCTGCACGATAAAGTGGGGGAGTTCTGGAAGTTGCAGGGGGATCTGTAATGACAGAGAAGGCTGAGAAGCTGGGTCGGAGCTGGCACGAAGGCTGGTGCAATGGCTGAAGTTCTCCACGAGAGCAGACACATCCGGGATCGAATTTCAAACCTGTTTTGTGGATCTTTCTGCCTTCGTGTTCCCAAATCACCATTGCAGTTTCCTGCTCAGGCCTGGAGTGGGCGGTGGGGTCTGTGTCCTGTGGCTGGACGGGGATGGCATGAGTACAAGGAAGCAAGCCTAGAACAAGGAGCCGGAAGCGGGATTTCAGGGGAATGTAGTGCTTTGGGGAGGCCCAGGGATGGGCCACGGGAGGGGGTTTGAGGCAATGATGTCTAGATCTTAAGGGGCAGGGAGACCCCAGGTGACACCTGGGTTATAGCTCCTCTAGATAAGAAACCTGAGCCTCCTGAGCCTGTGGTGGGTGGATCCAGCCTGTTTTCCTGCCAGGTTTCTGGTCAGTCCCACTGTCCACACCTCTCTGGCCTTTGGAATGAAGAGATGAGTCTGCGGACCAGGTGAGGCAGGGCTTTAGATGGGCACAAGCCCTCCCTTCTGAACATTGGCAAGGAGCTGGGGCATTTGAATATTTCTTTTAGTCTCATTTCATCTCAACCAATGGGGTGTAAATGATAGGAATTCCAAACCTAGAGAATTGCTGTGGAATTGTTTTGGGTTAGGGACGTAAATCCGACTCATGTGGGCCCAGGTGCAAATGGTTCTGGAGGAGGCTTTCCCTGAGGGGCCTGGCAGTGCTGCCAGCCTAGTCCTGCTAAGATGGAAGGGCCTGTTGGCTGGAGGGCAAGAGGTGGGTCCCAGAGTTCTTAGTTGCAGGCCCTAGCGAAGGTAATGCTTGGCCAAGACCCAAAAAGCTAAAGGAGGTAGATCCTAAAACACAGACGTGCCCTTTCAAATTCAGCTAGAGAGGGAGCCAGACCCTGTTGGGGAGCCCACCCTGGATCCCACCTAAGCCTCTGGGGAGGCCAGCATGGCACAGAGCTCTGCCAAATGTGGGGTGGGGCAGACCGTATTTTCCAAAGACAGCTGTGCCAACATGTGCCCCACCCCATGCTCTTCTTACAATGTGACATTAATGCTCCTTTATGAGAGGTGGGGTCTATGCTTCCTCCCCTTGAAACTGAGCAGACATTTGTAACTGCCTTGACCAATGATATGTGGTAAAGTAACTTCCGGGGCTAGGTCATAAAAGGTAATCCAACTTCTGCCTGTGTCTCTCCTTCTTCAGACATATTCCTGTGGGTCCCTGAGCCTTCAGGTAAGAGGTCTAGCTACCCTCAAGCCACCATGCTAGAGAGAGAGAGAGAGAGAGGGAGAGAGATTGAGAGACACCCAAGGAGCCCAAGCTAGCTGCTACAGGGTCCCAGCCCAGATATCAAACACAGGAGGGCACGAGACCTCAGATGATTCCAGCTCCCTGCATTCAAGTTGCCCCAGCTGTTACTGAATGAAGCAGAGATGAGTTGCGCCCACTAAGTCCTGACACGCACATGCAAAAGAAGACTACAGCTTCACTTGCAAAAGAAATGTGTTGCTGTTTTAAGCCACAGCGTGTTGGAGTGTTTGTTATGCAGCCATAACTCACTGATACAGGGGTGGGAGGAGGACATTACTACCTATTAGGCAGCCATTTGCCAGATATTTTTCAGGTATGAACTCATTCAATTCTTACAACAGAAAGGAAGGCACCTCCACCAGCCCTGCTTCGAGACTGGGACGCAGGGAATCATAGGGACTAAGTAACTTGGTCACAGACACACAACTGTGAGTGGCAGGCTCAGGATTAAAATCCAGGGCTGGCACAGAAGCTTTCTCCTATGATGGTGCCTCCTTGTTCTGGAATTCTTGCCCAGCTCTGTCCTGAGCTGACCCAGCAGCCTGCATCAAGCTATGCCCTCATCTGTGGAATGACAGATGCCCAGCCCTGACCCTGTACCTGTGGCCTTGTGAACCCTTTTTGGTGGGCATGTGAGGCCCCTGTAGGCCCTTTGATGCCAGTGAAACTGGAATTCATATCCATGCATGAGGGGCAGCTCCCCCCGCAGCAGTGACAAGGGAGAAAACTCTGCTCTGGAGCACAGAGCTTTTTCCTTTTCTTTTTTTTTTTTTTAGATGGAGTCTCGCTCTGTTGCCCAGGCTGGAGTGCAGTGATGTGATCTCGGCTCACCACAACCTCTGCCTCCCGGGTTCAAGCAATTCTCCTGCCTCAGCCTCCTGGTGGCTGGGACTACAGATGTGCCATGCCACCATGCCTAATTTTTGTATTTTTAGTACAGACAGGGTTTCACTATGTTGGCTAGGCTGGTCTCAATTCCTGACCTTGTGATCCACCCGCCTCGGCCTCCCAAAGTGCTGGGATTACAGGTGTGAACACACCTCACCCGGCCACATAGAGCTGTTCTGGAGGGTAGGGAGTGATCATCTTTTTACTGTTAGCATTTCCTATGTATCGGGCACTGCTCTGAATATTAACCCATTTAATCATCAGAATAGATCTAAGCTGTAACTTCTATTGTGCAGTTGGGGAAACTGAGGCACAGAGCAGTTAAAGAACTTGCCCAGAGTTTCAAGGCCTGCAAAGGATGCAACTGGGATTTGAACCTAGTCAGTCTGGTGCAGAAGAATCCCATGTGGAGGGTCTTCCACAGTCAGCTCCACGAAGCCTGATGCTGCTGTTTGTCCTGAAGGGTGATTTGATCCACACCTGCAGGAGGCAAGGAAGGGAAGGAAGTGGGGGCGGGGTGTGGGGGAGAAGTTGAGCTTTGATGCAGTTTTGAGGGAAGCTTCAGCTGACCCTGCAGGGGAGTTCTGAGGCGGATGGTCCTCGAGGGCTTGCTATAATCTGAGTGTTTGTACACCTGCTACATTCCTGGGTTGAAATTCTCACCCCCAAGGTGATAGTATCAGGACATCAGGCCTTTGGGAGGTGATAAGGTCATGGGGATGAAGTCCTCATGAATGGGATTGGTGATCTTTCACAAGAGGCCCAAGAGAGACCCCTCGCCCCTCTACCATGTGAGGACATAGTGAGAAGCCACATTCAGAACGGGCTAAGACACAGATTCTGCTGGTGCCTTGACCTTGGAATTCCCAGCCTCCAGAACTGTTGGCAACAGATTGCTGTTGTTTATGAACTACCCAGTTTATGGTATTCCATGACAGCAGCCCAAACAGGCTAAGACAGGGCTTATTTGAGGACAGTACCAATTTGGGGTGAAATGAGGACTTCGTGCCCACTGCAAACTCTCTAAGAAGGAGGTGTGACCTTGGGCGAGGGGGCTCATACCCAGCGCGGGCTGATAGCTGAAGGCTGTCCTGCAATCTGAGGGGGAGTTGCCTTTTCTTTCTTTCTTTCTTTTCTTTTTTTTTTTTTTTCACATGGAGTCTCACTCTGTCGCCAGGCTGGAGTGCAGTGGCACAATCTCAGCTCACTGTAGTCTCCACGTCCCAGGTTCAAGCAATTTTCCTGCCTCAGCCTCTGGAGGCAGGAGGTTGGGATTACAGGCACACCCAGCTAATTTTTTTGTTTTTAGTAGGGACGGTGTTTCGCCGTGTTGGCCAGGATGGTCTCGATCTCCTGACCTCATGATCTACTCACTTTAGCCTCCCAAAGTGCTGGGATTATAGGCGTGAGCCTCCGTGCCCAGCCATCACCTTTTATTTCTGAAGGGGGTCTGGGTGGAGCGTCCCAGCCTCCAGCAGAGGGGCAGGGTGAGACCTGAGAAGGTGACATTGGAGAAGTGTCCTGGAGGGAAAAAATAGGTCAACGCCACCGGGGGAGGGACGGAGGAGGAGGTCTGAGGGTAGCTGGGACCAGGGCCCTCAGGGCCTTAGAACCCAGGGCTGCTCCCCCAAGTGGGATGGGAAGTCACCAGTGAGTGAGGGACACGGTTTGACTTCAGGCTCACTCCAGCTGCTCTGTGGGGAGGGGCAGTGAAGGGGAAGATAGGGACAGCCCCGAGGAGCCCTGATGGCAGTAGAGGTGGGGAAAGGAGGGGCACGTGGAGTATTTTTTGAAGGTTAAAGTCCAGAGGCTTTACTGACAAGTTGGATATGGGCATGACAGAAAGATAGGGGTGTGAGTCCAGGTTTGGCCTGAATAATTGGAAGAATGGACTTGGCAATTATGGGATGGGGGAGAACTGTAGGAGAAGCGAGTTTAGGAGTGGGAGTGGCATCTTGAGAAAAATTCCACCTCCTTAACATCCCAGGACCCCATCTTTCCCTGTCAGCATGATTTGGAACCATACTTAGCCAAGCTGGCACAGCCTGGGCCCCTCCACTCCACTGTCCCTGGGGGGAGCTGTATGTATGTATGTATTTATTTATTTATTTGAGACAGAGTCTCGCCCTGTCACCTGGGCTGGAGTGCAATGGCGCTATCTCGGCTCACTGCAACCTCCGCCTCCTGGGTTCACATGATTCTCCTGCCTCAGCCTCCTGAGTAGCTGGGATTACAGGCAGGCACCATCACACCTAGCTAACCCTGTCTACTACAGAGATGGGGTTTTACTATGTTGGCCAGACTGGTCTCGAACTCCTGACCTCGTCATCTGCCCTCCTCAGCCTCCCAAAGTGCTGAGATTACAGGCATGAGCCACTGCGCCGGCCTACTGATTTATTTATTTTTTTGAGACAGAGTCTCACTCTGTCACCCAGGCTGGAGTGCACTGGTGCAGCTGTCGGCTCACTGCAACCTCTGCCTCCCAGGTTCAAGAGATTCTTGTGCCTCTGCCTCCTGAGTAGCTGGGATTCCAGGCACATGCCACCAGGCCTGGCTAATTTTTGTATTTTTAGTAGAGACAGGGTTTCGTCATGTTGGCCAGGCTGGTCTTGAACTCTTGGCCTCATGTGATCTGCCCGCCTTAGCCTCCCAAAGTGCTGGGATTACAGGTGTGAGCCACCATGCCTGGCGCTGTATTTATCTTTATCTTCTCAGTAACTGCTTGTGGAACGGGCACTGGTGAAGAAATGCAAGAAAATCTTGGGGTGGAAAGGAACACTTGGCTCAGTGAGGGTGATAGGACAGTGTTTTTTAGGCTTGCTGACTTCTGCTGGCGGGAGTGGGATGGGGAGGGAGCCTTTGCGGCAAGTGAATTCCCAGAGAGGCTGGTCCTGACCGGAGCCTATGCCGCATTTTCTCTCTTCTGCACATCCGTTGTCAGTTGATCTGAGACTCCTGGAGAAAGGAAAGCAGAGGGCACTGGCTGCCACTAAGAAGGGAGTGTGGGGAGCGTCAGCTTCTCCCAGGCTGTGGGGATGCATTCTGTGAGCAGCCGCTCCCACACAATGAGGGGAAGAGCTTTGAAATGTCCCTGGAGAGCAGGTTCCCAATTGAGCAAGCTCAGAGTCTCCAGTGCTCGTTGCCATGGCGAACAGCCATTCACAGAGAGCCAAACAGATCATTCCAGAACTCCTGCCCCCACCGGTTACCCTGTGACCCAGCACCGTGAAGAAGCTGACTCTCCATCCCCAATCTGAGCATGATGTCTGGCCTCGCCTTTGATTGGCAGAGTCCACGCTCCTACTTCTCCCCTCACCCTGCTGCTCTGCAACGTTCTGCCACTTACAACCCCTCGGCCTTGGAAAAGGGTGGTTCTCTCCACACGGATCACCAAATGACAGTCCTGAGCCATTTGCCTAGGGGCATCCCTGCCGGGCCTTGCAGGTCACCACATCAAACATGCAGAAGCAACTCACAGGCCAGTGACTGAGCCTGAGTTACTGTTTTGTGGGGCCAACCAGAATGTCTGTCTTTGTGGTTGCTGGGTAGATAGAATGAGGTATAGTATACCAAGCATCTAGCACAGGGCCTGGCCTCAGGCAGGTGCAAAATGCATGCTTGTTTCTGTGTCTTATCTTTATCTGCACCCACCCCACTCCTTTGCTCTCTCTTTCCTGAAAAAGTGCTCTAGAAGCTTGAAAGAAAGCCTAGAAGGCTTCCTGGAGGTGGTGTTCCTATACCCAAAGTAGGATGTATTAATATCTATTTTCCAATAAAACAATGGCTTCTATCATCTAGAGTGGCTCCTGTCTCCCATATGACAGGCACAGTCTGTATACTGTCTCATGTAATTCTTCTTGTAACCCTCCAAGCTTTCATTATTTCTATTTTTTAGATAAGGAAATTCAGATGAGACTCAGAGAACTCCATTAAGTTATTTATCCAAGATCACCCACAGTTATTTGAACAGGGTGGTCTGACTGTGGGGCTTGGACATTGAATCCACACGCAATACATGTTTGGTGATGCTGGTGTCTGTATTTGCACTGGGTGCCTCCCCAGCGCCCCTTCACACCCCCTCCCTTTCCTGCTCTGGCTCATGGAGCAGCCATGTCGGGCTCTTCCGAGGGACACTTGGCCTCTTCCTGCCTCTGCTCCCTTTAGCTCTTCTCTACGTTCAATAAGGCAATGACCGCATCATCCAGCCACTGACCTGCACTGTCCAGTCTACTGAATAAATATGAAAAGAGGCAGGAAGAAAGGAGACAAGTACTGGGGCCACAGAGATCCCAACTGACAGGCTCACGGGAAGGGTGAAGGCCCCGGGATCAGAGGAACAAGGCAGGTGTGGCCCTGGCAAGGCCAACCAAACCCACTGTCCAGGGTCCAACAGATGTGGCAAGCTCTGCGTAGTCTGGGATGCAAGCTCCAGCTTCGAGGGAAGGGACTGGGAAACTCTGGCAGGATGCTGGGGTCCCCACTAAGCAGACAGTGAGGTCAGAGCAGGGCTCAAGGTCTGTGGGGCAATGGAGTGCTGGGCAGGGAAACGGAGGTAGGAATCTTGTCCTTTTTTCTGAGCCAATCTAGGGGTCAACTTGCAGGCATGTGACCCTAAGGGTGACCTGGTTATATTAGGCTTAGGCCTGTGGTCAGTAGGAAGTCATCCTAGCCCCAAGGGCTGGCATTACTGAGGTTGTCAAGATACTTGCTGCCCATGAGGATGGTCTCAGACCTTGGTAGGGCAGGGTCTGCAGGTGGGCATGGGTATTCTACCCTGGGGAGCAGGGAAGGAAATTCAGGTGAGAAGAGGTGAAGATGGTACCTCTCAGCACCCTATCTCTCCCACCCCAGGTTCCTGGCTGCAGAGAGTACCCCCAAGTCCTACTCTCCAAGGACATCTCAAGGTGGGTGTTGCTTAGGGTTTAGGAGAGAAGGACCCGATAGCCTGATTGCAGCATGTTATACTAAAGTGTCAATGACTACTTGTTATTTTTAAAAAAGAGTTGACAACCTCAAAGCATCACCTCCTTAGTGTGATGTCAGGGGTGGTGGTGGTGCCTCAGCCAGGGGACGCCGCACATACCAGTAGCCTAATTGGAAGCTTCTTGCCTCCCTTCACACCCAAAACGAGAGGTCAGGACTGCAATTTCCACCAGGGGGTTTTCAACAGTATTATTCACAACTGCTTCTGAATACCTAGTACGTGCCAGCACTTTGTGTGTGCTCCGTCAGCCAGTAAAACACCTTGTGTGCATCATGTCCTGTTTTTTTTTTTTTCTTTGAGACGGAGTTCAA
The DNA here is from genome assembly GCA_036589455.1 of Ateles fusciceps. Lineage (NCBI taxonomy): Eukaryota > Metazoa > Chordata > Mammalia > Primates > Atelidae > Ateles > Ateles fusciceps. The sequence continues at coordinate 23,180,373 of JAZHEH010000091.1, read as the reverse complement.
TGGCACCATCTTGGCTCACCACATCCTCTGCCTCCTGGATTCAAGCAAATCTTTTGCCTCAGCCTCCCGAGTAGCTGGGATTACAGGCATGCGCCACCACACCCAACTAATTTTGTACTTTTAGTAGAGTCATGGTTTCTCCATGTTGGTCAGGCTGATCTCAAAATCCCAACCTCAGGTGATTCACCACCTCAGCCTCCCAAAGTGCTGGGATTACAGGCATGAACCACCCCACCTGGCCCCCATGTCCCAATTTTTCAAGTGAAAAATCTTAGAGAGATAACTAGTTCGCCCAATCACAGAGCAAGTGGGCAGCGGAGCCTGGCTCCAGCCCTCACATCTGATGAGACTCCCAGGGCTGTGCTCTGTACCTGGTTGTGTCCCCGTGGGGCCGGCAATGGTCACATGTCAGAAAGCATCCTGCTGCAGGATGGTGTCATGAAGGATCTCACGTCTGACCAGTTCTGACCCCAAATCAACCTGGCGCTCCTGCTCTGAAACCCTCCCCTGGTCCCTGGCAGCCCCCTTCTCTGCTCCCTCTCAGCCCTCCTGGGTCCTTGGCTCTCCACCTCACCCTTGTTTTGACCCCACCTTCTCATTTTTCCCTCTCTCACCAGATGACAGTGGGAACTGACTGCCCATCTTGACTTTGGCACCCAGCCTGGGCATGACCTCTGGCGTTTGCTCCCAACTCCATGTCGGGAGCACCAGGGAGACAGGCTTGTTCATCTTGGACCCATGGTGCCAACCAGCTGCATCCAATGTGCCCAGCCTCCCTCACTGGGCCATGCGGGGTAGGAGAGATAGGGGAGGAGAGTATGCGTAGCCCTTCAGGAACCAGGAAGTCTCCTCTTCCTCCTGCCTGACCCCTCCCTCTGAGGGAGAGGCAAAGACCCCACTGCATGGCACAAAACAAGCCAGAGGCCAGTTGCCCTGCTCTCCAGGGGGCACTTAGAGTCCTGATGGCCTCCCTGGGTGCCTGTCTCTGTTGGCTCGGGCCTGCTGTGAATTCACACACTGTGACCCATTTCTTTTGGACGGAGAGGCTGTCCAGTGAAAAGCCACTGGCAAGGGAGGGAGGCCAGTCATTTGCGCTGGCCAGGGTGCTCTGCTGCCTGGCTCCGTGCACGGTGTTCATTATTCCCGATCCCACGGCTCGCCTGCAGCTGTGGCCGCCTCGCTCCATCCCCGCCAGCTTCATTCCACCTAATGACCATTGGCCACCTGCACAGGAAGATAGATGATTGCTGTCACCCAGGCAGGTGTGTGACACGAAGACACAAACTGAGGACGACAAGGGCAAATGCAGCCATTGCAGACAGGCCGGGAGCTGGTTCTGTCTCTAGGGGAGGACAGATGCCCCGGTTCAGGTCATCTCGCTGGTTCTGTCTCTGGGGGAGGACAGATGCCCCGGTTCAGGTCATCTCATGGAATGCAGTATCCACTCAGCCTCCTCGCCTTTCCTCTCTGCCTCATTCCTGGAAGGCAGCCAGCTCTCCTGCATCAGGACCACCTGGCTGGCAGTGGAGGGGCAATATGGGCAGCTCCTCTGATCCCTCACCCTCTGCCCGCTGTGGATGCAAAGCGAGGCTGCCCAGTCTTACAATGACCCCAGGTGTTGGCTGCCTGACTCTGGCCTTCTGCCTTTGGCCTGCTGCTGTCATTACTATTGCAGCCCTATCTGTTACCAGCGTCGGAGAAGGAGGAGCAGCAGAGGAGCAGGCTCAGGGGACATCCTCTCCCATGGGACCCTCTGATCAGAGAGCTCCTCTCCCACCAGGCTGTGAAATTAGAGTGGCCCAGGACTGAAGGGCGGTCACTGGGAGGTGGGCTAGAGGTGGTACCTTGTTGCCTTCCTGCTCCCCCTGAAGCCTCTCCAGGAAAGTGGTTCTGTGGTCACCAAGCAACTTGGGGTGAGCCTGGGAGTAGCTCCTGGGGGGAGAAGCTCTGTTCTTCATTTGTTTCCCCACTCAGAGTCCCCCTGTGAATTCCATGTTCCTAGAACTGGTGCACTTGGAATCTTGGCAGAGCCTGGAGAATGAGAATGTCCGTTTCACTGGCACTATGCTATTCCCTGGGTGGGGTGGGGAGACAGAGCCTGCCAGTAGAACTGAAGGACCGACCTGGACAAGTAGATGCATCGTCAAGTCCAAGGGTGAGGTGGGAGGTGACGGGGTCAAGGACCTCTCAGAACATGAGACCAAGCCAGAAGGTCAGGAGCTGGAAGAAATCCAGAAACAGAACTGGTGCAAACAAGGACTCGGTAGCCTGCAACGAGGCTCAGTGAGACGGTGATCTCACTGTGAGTGAGAGCCAGAGCCTTGCTAAGGGCAAGGAAGGGCCAGGCAGGCAGCCTTGAGCAGCAGTGACAAGTCTCATCTTCTCATGGAGTGACATGACTGGGCTTTAGAGAACACACATGGTCTGGCAGAGGCTGCTGGGGTCCACCATGTGCCCACTCTGTGCCAGGCCCAGCACAGGAGGCAGAGGATAAGCCCATGAATGCATGCTCCCTGAAGCAGGAAATCTACTGTCTGTCTGTGTGGGCTGCTATCACAGAATATCATACACTGGGACTGTAGAAACAACACAAGTTCATTTCTCAGTTTTGGAGGCTGGAAAGTCTAAGATCAAGGCACCAGGAGATTTCATGTCTGGTGAGGGCCACTTCCGGTTCCTGGATGGCATCTCACTGTGTCCTCACATGGGATGGGCAAGGGGTCTCTCTCTTATATAAGGAAGCACATCTTAGTCATGATGGCTCCACCCTCATGACCCTCATCAGCTCCCAAAGCTCCCACCTCCATCACCTCATGGGTGAGGATTTCAGCCTAGGAATTTGGGGCTGGGGCATAAACATTTAGGCCATCTCATCTGCCCATCTTTTTCACCTATTTCCCTGGCAACAAATAATAGTAGCTAACACTTATTTAGTGCTTAACATGTGCCAGGCATTGTTCTAAGAAAAATTTTCTTTTTCTTTTCTTTTGGAAATGGAGTCTCGCTCTGTCACAAGCCTGGAGTGCAGTGGCACGATCTTGGCTCACTGCAACCTCCGCCTCCCGGGTTCAAGCCATCTCCTGCCTCAGCCTCCCGAGTACCTGGGATTACAGGCACGTGCCACCACACCCAACTAATTTTTGTATTTTTAGTAGAGATGGGGTTTCTCCTTGTTGGCCAGGATGGTCTTGATCTCTTGACCTTGTGATTCACCCACCTTGGCCTCCCAAAGTGCTGGGAATACAGGTGTGAACCACCGGCCCGGCCTCTAAGAAAAAATTTCAACAGTTTTATTGAGATCTAATTCATACTCTACAACTCACTGATACAAAATGTACAGTTTGGCTGGGTGCAGTGGCTCACGCCTGTAATCCCAGCACTTTGGGAGGCCAGGACCGGTGGCTCGCTTGAGCCCGGGAGTTTGAGACCAGCCTAGGCAACATGGCAAAGCCCCATCTCTACAAAAAAATGTGTATGTAAAAGTGAGTGGAGTGTAGAGGTGCACACCTGTAGTCTCAGCTACTTGGGAGGCTGAGGCAGCTACTCAGGATCACCTGAGCCCAGGAGTTCAAGGCTGCAGTGAGCTGTGATTGTGCCACTGCACTCTAGCCTGGGTAACAGAGCGGGACTCTGTCTAAAAAACATAAAGTGTACAATTCAATGGCTTTAAGTATATTTACAGAGTTATGCCACCGTTACTACAATAAATCTTAGAACATTTTGTTATCCCTAAACAAAACACTGTATCCATTAGCAGGCCTAGTTCCCCTCCTCCAGCCCATGCAATCACTTATCTACTTTCTGTCTCTGTGGATCTCCCTGTTCTGGACATTTCCTGCAAATGGAATCGTGTAATATGTGGACCTTTATGGCTGGCTTTTGTCACTTAGCATCATGTTCTCAAAGTTCATCCTTGTTGTAGCGTGTGTCATTACTTCATTCCTTTTTATTAACAAATAATACTCAATTCTATAGATAGCCCACTTTTTATTTATCCATTCATCAGTGGATGGACATTTGGGATGTTTTGGTTGTTATGAACATTTGTGTACAAGATATTTTGTGAACATATGTTCTCACTTCTTGTTCTCAGAAACTTTAAGAAGTAGGTAATATCATCATGCCTAAGGCTCAGAGAGGGTCATTAGCTTGGCCAAGTTTACGTAACTTGTTGTGTGTTTATTTTTATTTTTATTTTTTTGTGAGATGGAGTCTTGCTCTGTCATCCAGGCTGGAGTGCAGTGGCATGGTCTTGGCTCACTGCAACCTCTGCATCCCAGGTTTAAGTGATTCTCATGCCTCAGACTCCCGAGTAGCTGAGACTACAGGTGTGTACCACCATGCCCAGCTAATTTTTGTGTTTTTAGTAGAGACAGGGTTTCACCATGTTGGCCTGGCTGGTCTCGAACTCTTGAACTCAGGTGATCCACCCGCCTCTGCCTCCCAAAGTGCAGGGATTACAGGTGTGAGTCACTGCACCTGGTGGTGTGAGCTGAGAGAGAAGCCCAGGCAGTCTTGCTCCAGAGCAGGGCCGGCAGCCACTGTGCTCCATCACCTGGAAGGCGGACGGCCTGGCGCATTCAGCAGGCACTTATGGAATGAGAGGCCAGGTTAGACAGGAGCCCTCCTCTCCAGAGACTGGTACTGCGGTTGCCTCCTTGCAGACAGCTTCTCTCTAATTAATCTTCACAGTACTCTCAGGGCTGGAAACACGGAGAGGAGAAGGTCAGCTGGAAGCAGCTATTCAAAACCGAGATGTGCCTGATGTCAGCTGCAGATAGAGACGCTTTCAGCTAGGGGTGAGGCTGCAGGTTCCTGAGGGAGGGAAGAGCCAGCACTGGGGCCTGAAAGATTTGAATAGTAATAGAAAACTTTCATTTCAGAGAGGCAAATGGGAAATCTACTTTTTAAAAGATGAGTGACATTGAAGCTCATTCGTAAGCCTGGTGGCCTCTCTGCCTGAGGTCGTAGACTGCTTTTTCCACATTACCTGTCACATGAGGACCAGGATGGCTGCTCCTGGGCTGGGGTTCTGGGGATAGCTGAGCCGAGTCATCTAGAACTGCAACTAGAGCGGCGAGTGCTGAGGCTCAAGGCCCGGGAGGCAGAAACCCTCATCCTGGCTCCAGGCAAGTTGGGAGCTGATGCTTAAGGTTAAAGCCCCAGCAGAACCCATCAGACCCTGGCAGATCATGACAGACCCCAGCAGACCCATTCCCCAGAGCCCAGCCCGCTGTCCCCGCTGTCTGCAAGGGCAGCCTCAGAGACTTTACTCCCGGTGCTCTTCCCTGCCCTTCATACCAGCAGCTACTCCATAGGCACTTCCATGTTTTCAGGAGGCGATACTGACTTTTACAAACCAGACAGTCATCGACGTGAGCCTCAGACACAGCTCTGACCCTTTTACTCCCAAATCAAAACGTTTTAGAGTTCATAGAATCACGCATGAACCTCTTGTGAGGCACTCAGCGCTCTCTGGTCCAGCTCCTATCTTCCTCAGGCTCTTGCTTTCGGCAGATCTAACCTTTCGCCTCCCCTGTCCACCTCTCCCTCCCCAGCCCAGCATTCTGGGTTCCAGCCTCTCCTCCTCCTTCCTGGCACAAGTTTCTCTTTTTGCTTCCCAATCTTTGCTCAAGCTGTTCTCTTGGCCTGGGACTGCTCCAGATCAACTCCCACCTCCTCCAGGAAGCCTTCCTAGTCCCTCTGGCCATAGGGGATCTCTCCATTCCTCCACTTGGCCCCACCTCTTGTAGCTCGTCTCCCTCATCTGCAGTTGTCAGCGTTATTTGTTTATCTTGTTCCTGGGGGCAGGGGCTAAATTGCCTTTGTGTCTCCTCTTTCCATAGGCCAGGCAGAATGCGGACACATAGTAGGTGTTCAATAGTGGGTTGCTGAATCGAGCTGAAAACTTGTAGTGAAAAGAGTTTGTAACACACGTGTCCTGAGTCACGTAGCCACAGGCAGCCAAGTGTCCTAATATCCTTTGTGCCTAATTCTGGCACAAAGATGCTTTCTCCCACGGAGAAACTCCCCCAGTCCCACAACTCCCCCAGCAAGTGAGCATCGAGTTGAGAGTAAGGAAAGCTTCCCATTGACCTTCTCCATCGTGGCATCAGCCACTGGCAGGCAGGGTTTAAGGGAGGACTGGACTGGTTTCCACCAATATAGAGGCTGGTGTCCTGTCTTTCTTCCTATTACTCTTTAAATAAAAGCAATAGCTGTGCATGATATAAAAACTTGAACAGTACAGAAAGATCTAGAAAAATGATTAAAATCTCCCTCCTCTTCTCTAACCCCAATCCTCATTCCCAAAGTTTCCTGTGTATCCCAGCAGAAAAAAGTATGCATTAATCTGCATATAAATATATATCGTTTTAAACAGATACACAGGGAGCAAGGTATACACACACTACCCCATATCTGACCTTTCCCCCCATTTAGTTAATGATATATCTTCAGGGTCTTTTACTTTCATTCTAGAGTTTTGCCTCCTTGTGTTTAATCACTGAAGATTATGCTGTTGTATGGATGGACTGAAATTGATTTGGCCCGCTTTGACCAATTGAGAGTCATTGGGGTGGCCTCCAACTTTTGGGGTGACCATCACGTGTGCATACTTTGATGTTTTTTTGCACGTATCCATCAGGGGCCCCTAGTGGTAGAACCGTGGAGTTAAGGGGAACCTGCCTTAAAAATGACAGCCTTGGTGCGGTGGCTCACACCTGTAAGCCCAGCACTTTGGGAGGCCAAGGTAGGTGGATCACTTGAGGTCAGGAGTTCAAGACCAGCCTGGCCAAGATGGCAAAAACTCCGTCTCTACAGAAAATACAAAAATTAGCTGGGCGTGGTGGCAGGTACCCATAGTTCCAGCTACTCGGGAAGCTGAGGCAGGAGAATCGCTTCAACCCGGGAGACGGAGGTTGCAGTGAGTCAAGACCATGCTACTGCACTCCAGAGCAAGACTCCATCACGCACACACACACACACACACACAAAAGTGAGCAGAATTGCTAGAAAGACTGCACCTGCTACTCTCCCAGCAGCTGAGTAGAAGGGCACAGCTGGTTTCCCAGCAGGCACCGATACCTGAGATACCTTTGCCCTTCGTGCAGGGCGTTTGGGGAACTGTCCTCCTTGGCTCCCTCTCCTTTCCCCTGTCCTGCCTCAGGCTCTGTCTCTCGTCATGTCTTTGGGCTGCCAAGCTCCCAAGTGAAAGTTGAGGCATCAGGCAAGCTTATGGTTTGGAACGCAAGATGCTCAACAGTAAATCAATTCAAAAGTAGCCTGAGTTCCAGTGTTCTTTTAAGGTGGTCCAATCAAGTTGATCTGGTGGAATTTATTCAAATTTTCATACCCTCTTAATCTCTGTGCAGAAAAGATGAACCAGGCACAGCACAGTGGCTCAGGCCTAGAATCCTAGTGCTTTGGGAGGCCGAGGTGGGAGGATTACTTGAACCTAGGGGTTTGAGACCAGTCTGAGCAATATAGTGAGACCCCCCCACCCACCTCCACACAAAATAATAAAATAAAATATTTTTAAAAAGCAAAGAGGAATGGATGTTTATTTGAAGCAACATACACAATTTTGGTGGAAAGGGCTACATGTATCTGAGAGTGGCAAGACCAGACCACGTGATGTAAGGTGAGCGGGTCCAGCTACTCAGAGGCTCCTGCAGGCCCCACAAGGATGCGGGGCTCCTAGGACACAGGCTCTGCCTGCGTGAGTGGCCCCGTCAGCCACCCCCTATGCCTTCTTCCTTTCCCCCACCATGCTCCAGATGCATCCGGACTTCCTTCCAGACCTTGCTTAGGGCTCATGACCGTCACCCATGCTGTGCCTCTTCCTGGACCCCTCTTCTGCCCTCCCCCGTGACCAGCTCCTTCTCACCTTCAGGTCTTGGCCTAAGAGCCATTTCCTCAGAGAGGCCTTTCCTCCCTGTATCCTCCTCCCCCACTCTTCCAAAGGACATGTGGCCGAGTCTTTCACAGCATTGGTTCATCCTCATTAACATCTGCTTGTGGTCCAAGCGCAGTGGCTCACGCCTGTCATCCCAGCACTTTGGGAGGCCGAGGGGGGGGGTAGATCACAAGGTCAGGAGTTCAAGACCAGCCTGGCCAAGATGCTGAAACCCCGTACTAAAAATACAAAAATTAGCCGGGTGTGTTGGCGGGCACCTGTAATCCGAGCTACTCAGGAGATTGAGGCAGGGAATTGCTTGAACCTAGGAGGTGGAGGTTGCAGTGAGCTGAGATCACGCCACTGCACTCCAGCCTGGGCAACAGGGCAAGACTCCATCTCAAAACAAAACAAAACAAAGCAAAAAAACCCACATCTGTTTGTTTGTTTTGTTTGCTGTCTACGTTCCCCACCATAGGGTGTCAGCACCATGCTCTGCCTGTCAGCGCATTGCCCGGTGCCTAGCCCAGGGCCTCATGCAAGGAGTCCCTTGGTAGATGTGAAATAAAGCCATGCCTCTATGAATGAAAGACCAAATTAGGAAACGTGAAGGAGGAAAGAAAAAATTAGACGGGGAACTTCAGTGAAAGTAAGTAAGTCCCCCTTCACCAGGCAGCAACAAAGAGAAGTGTCTACCTCTGGTGGAGATCAGGCTATCAGCCAGTGCCACTTCCTAACCTAGGAGCTCCTGGTCCCTCTGAGGAGGTGGAACCTGTGAGAGGACAGTTGCTATGGAGGTGGAGCTAAGAGGTGATTCCTGGCTGCTCCCAAACTATGCCAAAGAGGCAGAAATTTGGTAAGTATACAAGAGTGACATAGGAGTTTATGGGAGTTCAAGGCCTCTCTGACCAGCCTGAGAATAAAGCATTAGGGGAAAAGGCATTGGGGAGAAGTTGCCAGGAATTCTCAGCATCTAGCAGGAGGCTGCCCACTGAATGTTTGGTTCAGCGTTAGAGGCTGTCCTCAATGCGTTAATCAGATAAGCATTTTTTTTTTCCAAGGCAGAGTCTTGCTGTGTCACCCAGGATGGAGTGCAATGGCATAATCTTGGCTCACTGCAATCTCTGCCTCGCAGGTTCAAGCAGTTATCCTGCCTCAGCCTCCCTAGTAGCTGGGATTACAGGTGCATGCCACTATGCCTGGCTAATTTTTGTATTTTAGTAGAGACGGGGTTTGACCATGTTGGCCAGGCTGGTCTTGAACTCCTGTCCTCGTGACGTGACTGCCTTGGCCTCCCAAAATGTAGGGATTACAGGCATGAGCCACTGCACCTGGCCCAGATAAGCATTTTAAACACTGACACCCCTAATCGCTGTGTTACAGGACATAACAGATACGGACCGTCATACACTAGCTACTGAGAAAAATAATTTGAGCTACCCCCAGGTGGTGCTGCCTACCAGCCAACCATTCACTGTGGGCAGTCGCTCTCTCTGTTCAACAGAATATGTGCAACTATTTGAAAATTTTACTGTACTTTGTCCATGTTAGTGGAAAGTAGAAAAAAGAGTACTCTCAAGGATAAGCAACATTAGTTTTCTATGCTTAATATACCTGCTTTCAAAATGGAAATCAGTGGTCAATCTTTGGCTTCAGTTGAATGCTCACTGGACTTAAGTGGGTCCACTATAGACTTAATGTCAAAAGGAAAGAGCAACGTAAAAGAAAATGCTATAAATATGTAACTGGAATTTAAAACTAGTTTTGGACCTCTCAGAATCAGGGCCACTGCGAGCTAAATGGTGTCTTGTGCAAATTAGGAAAAGGAATTCTTTTTTTTTCTGGATAAGTACAACTCTACATCAAGATACACATCTGGATTTCAGTCTAACCCTTGGCCAGATGCCCCTGTATAGTGTACAACCTTCCCAACTGTGCAGTGCCTCCTGGGATGGAACAACCACTTACAATGTGTAAGTCTCTTATTGCACTTCTATACAGTTAATTCTCATATTTATAAAAGCAGAGGAATGCCTGTGTACAGTTTTTATGATCACTTACTTATTAAATTAGAAAGCTTGTCTCATATTTGAGACATCCCTATGTAATTTGAGAATGCAGGATCATTAATTATGAAAATGGCCTGAAGGGGAAGACCAGGGTTCATGTTCCCTTCCTTCAGCAATCGTCCTGCCTTTTCAGGGCAGGAGCTGCTCTTCACCTTCTTTCCTAGTTATTCAGATGGCTTCTTCCTGCTTCTACTAGATTGTCAGCTCTCTGAGGGCAAGAGCTGTTTGTCTCATTTGTCTCTTTACTTCTAGCAAACCGTGCAGAAACTTGAGGGGTTTGTTGATTTCACTTTGATAGATAATGACAAGAATTTCTGCAATAATTGTTGCTACAGTGCAGAAGCGTTGATATATTTTCTCCAAGTGCTTGCACCTCTGGGCTCCTATAGCCTTCTGGGCATATGTAACACCTGGCTAACTGATTTGCTTTTATTTTAGAGGTTGATGGGAAAACCGCTGCTGACACCAGTAGGGCTTATGGCTCATGGGTGCTTGTTAAGTATCAGATGTCACTTGGGACTGAGTCATGCCTTCTCAAAAGGACTGCATTCAGAGCCTGGTGGGTTCTAGCACTTTTCATGAATAGTGCATTTTTTTTTTAGTTGGTTCCTTCCTATCCATGCCTGGGAGCATGGGCTGAGCTTTGGAATGAGCCAAATGGGATAAAGGGTCAGGTGTGGGAAGAAGGAAGCATCCACAGTGGCCGTAAATGTGATGGGCTTTTGGGCAGCACCACAGACAGTGGAATGGAATGGCTTAGGTCCTCTTGATGAAGGAATAACTCTGGGATGCCCTTAGGAAAGCTGCAGGACCCTCTCAGTTTGCCACACAGTGGAGCTGCATCAGCTGGGTGCTGCCTCAAAGAGGAGTGAGTTGTGCTCATTTCCCTAGTGTTGCAAATCTGCAAATTATGTTGGAAAAGCAATGATTGTTCCTGCACTCTCCCCCAATTTCCTGAAAACTCTGATTTTTTTAAGGATATTCTGAGAAGGGTAAAAACCCACAGCTGCAGCCAGGCGTGTTGGCTCACGCCTATAATCCCAGCACTTTGGGAGGCCGAGGTGTGTGAATCACCTCAGGTCAGGAGTTCGAGACCAGCCTGGCCAACATGGTGAAACCCTGTCTCTACTAAAAATACAAAAATTAGTCGGGCATGGTGGCGGGCACCTGTAATCCCAACTACTTGGGAGGCTGAGGCAGGAGAATCGCTTGAACCCGGGAGGTGGAAGTTGCAGTGAGCCGAGATTGTGCCATTGCACTCCAACCAGGATGACAAGAGCTAAACTGTCTAAAACAACAACAACAACAACAAAAACCAAAAAACCCCACAGCTGCTCCTTCTAAGCTATGTTTTATGCCACAGGCCCTTGGGTAATGTGTTTTCACATCTCCCCAGATAGAATACCACTCATTTTAGCTTAATGTCTTTGTTCTTGAAAATGTCCATCTCACCCAATCTTCCTCCCATCTGAGTCAGGAATAAAGCTTACCTTGTTCAGCAAATGGAGTACTGGCTCTTGGGTGGAGGAAATGTATTTGCAATTTGCGGATAAACCTCACAAGGTTGTTTCTGACCAGCAATTGCTTTGAAAGTGAATCTCTTCTCAAACTCCACCAGCAGACTGTGTTCTGTGTTGCCTTTCTCAGCATTAGATCCCCTTGGGCTAGGAACAGCTCCTCTCAGGCTTCATGCTTATTTCCTGTAAAGCAAGTGGGAAGTCAACGTTTCCTAAAGTCTTGCCATTTCAGAGTGTGGTCCTGGAACAAGGGGAATCTGCAACACCCTGAAACTTGCAAGAAATGAAAAAAAAAAAAATTCAGGCGTTGCACCAGAACTTCAGAATCAGTGTCCCCAGGTGATTGGCTTGGACATGGAAGGTTGAGAAGAGCTACTCTGAAGTCCCTTATGGCTATAAAGCTTTATGATTCTGTGCAAAGGTATCCTGTAGCAACAGCCAGAACACACTGAGTCCTTAACTCTGTGCCAGGGATTCTTACATGAGCTCATCTCATCCTCAGCGCAAGCCCGAGGCAGGGGTAATCATGATTTATATTTGCAGGCGAGAAAGCTGACACTTGGCTCAGAGAAGCTGGCTTCCTTTGTCAGAGGTCACCCAGCTGATTGGGGACAGAGCTCGATCCACCCTCAGGTCAGCTTGACTTCAACCTCCCTTCTATGCAGTGTTGCCTCAGGGGTCTAAGGCAAGGTTTTGGAAAGCAATGGACCTTTGAGTTTTGCATTGTCAGATGATGAGTTTGCCAGATCATGAGTGGGAGGGAGAGGAGAGCCATTCCAGGGGAGAAAAGAACCAGACGAGTGGCCCAGGGGCAGGAGAAAGTTGGGCAAGTCCAGAAGATGGCCTGAGTTTTAGGTTTAACAAAACGAATGTTAATTTAAATTTAATGTGAGCTTGTTTCTGTTGAGCACAGAGTGGGAGGGGGGGAGACATGGTCAGGTTACCTAAATTATCAGCAAGTTTAGATGAAATCTAATGACTCTTTCATGGGTTTTCTGAAGGTGCTGTCTATTGAAGTGAAATGTATCACACCAGTGAAGTATGCTCATTGTACTGGAGAAGATCATTCTTGTGGATTGATTTGCTTTTTGTAATTTTGCTGCCAATATGTTAAAGAGGTCAACTTCACCCTTGCTACTTAAAGCACCTCTAAGTCAATAGAGCCTGGGAGTCTCTCTTTGGAAGGATGGGTGTTACCAAGGAATCTTAATTGAAATTCTTCCTGCATTTGCCAGGTTCTGAAGTTGTCCTCAAGGGGTCCCCACTTCACTGGATAAAGCATCAGAGAGTCATATAGAGGCCAGAAGTAATCTCCTAACAAAGTAGAGCCATGGTAAAACCCTCAAAGTCAAATCTCAGGGCCATCCATTGGAGTGAACATTCCTTTTGGTTTTTTTGTTTTTGAGACAGAATCTCACTCTGCCACCCAGGCTGGAGTGTAGTGGCACGATCTCAGCTCACTGCAGCCTCCGCCTCCCAGGTTCAAGCGATTCTCCTGCCTCAGCCTTATAGTAGAATGATTTATAATCCTTTGAGGTATACACCCAGTAATGGGATTGCTGGGTCAAATGGTATTTCTCGTTCTAGATCCTTAAGGAATTGCCACACTGTCTTCCACAACGGTTGAACTAATCTACACTCCCACCAACAGTGTAAAAGTGTTCCTATTTCTCCACATCCTCTCCAGCATCTGATGTTTCCTGACTTTTTAATGAATGTCATTCTAACTGGAGTGAGATGGTATCTTATTGTGGTTTTCACTTGCATTTCTCTAATGGCCAATGATGATTATGAGCATTTTTTTCACAAGTTTGGCGATCACATAAATGTCTTCTTTTGAGAAATGTTTGTTCATATCCTTTGCCCACTTTTTGAGGGGGTTGTTTTTTTCTTGTACATTTTTTTAAGTTCTTTGTAGATTCTGGATATTAGCCCTTTGTCAGATGGATAGATTGCAAAAATGTTCTCCCATTCTTTAGGTTGCCTGTTCACTCTGATGATAGTTTCTTTTGCTGTGTAGAAGCTCTTTAATTAGATCCCATTTGTCAATTTTGGCTTTTGTTGCCGTTGCTTTCAGTGTTTTAGTCATGAAGTCTTTCCCCATGCCTATGTCCTGAATGGTATTGCCTACATTTTCTTCTAGGGTTTTAATGGTTTTAGGTCTTACGTTTAAGTCTTTAATCTATCTTGAGTTTATTTTTGTATAAGGTTTAAGAAAGGAGTCCAGTTTCAGTTTTCTGCATATGGCTAGCCAGTTTTCGCAACACCATTTATTAAATAGGGACTCCTTTCCCCATTGCTTGTTTTTGTCAGGTTTGTCAAAGATCAGATAGTTGTAGATGTGTGGCATTATTTCTGAGGCCTCAGTTTTGTTCCATTGGTTTATGTCTCTGTTTTGGTACCAGTACCATGCTGTTTTGGTTATTGTAGCCTTGTAGCATAGTTTGAAGTCAGGTAGTGTGATGCCTGCAGCTTTGTTCTTCTTGCTTAGGATTGTGTTGGCTATATGGGCTCTTTTTTGGTTCCATATGAAATTTAAAGTAGTTTTTTTCTAATTCTGTGAAGAAAGTCAATGGTAGCTTGATGGGGGATAGCATTTAATCTATAAATTACTTTTTGCAGCATGGTCATTTTCACGATATTGATTCTTCCTATCCATGAGCATGGAATGTTTTCCCATTTGTTTATGTCCTCTCTTATTTCCTTGAGCAGCACTTTGTAGATCTCCTTGAAGAGGTCCTTCATATCCCTTCTAAGTTATAGTCTTAGGTATTTTATTCTCTTTGTATCAGTTGTGAATGGGAGTTCTGGAGTGAACATTCTTTAAACCCATCTTGAAAGAGTTTGTTAGAGGTCCTCACTCAGGGGTAAATCACTTGGATAAAAATATGAGAAAGAAAAGAAAACCAAGACATCCTTCTCTGTAACTTGGATTTTCCTCTTCTGAGGAGGTATCTGAATCATCTAGGAAGAATAGAACCATAAGGAACAAAACCTGTAAGGTAAGGTGGCCTAAACCGTGAGGACAGGTACCAAGTAGCTCTTAGTTAGGGCAGCTGCAAGGCTTGCCAATTGGGTGGATTCTCAATGGCATTTAGAACTTGGTCTCTTCCTAATCTGTCTTCTTCAGCATGTTGGCTTTTCCTCTTGCTGGGCCCCCTCATGGTCCCAAGATGGTGGAAACAGTTCCAAAAGTCTACTGGCATGAATAAAAGAAAGAATCATCTCGTGGATCTCTTTCACAGAGGAGGGAAGCCTTTCCAGAAAGCCCCTCAGCCGACTCCTCACATCTTATTGGCTGTAACTGTTACATGCTCTCTCTTCAACCAACTGCCAGCAAACTACAATTGGCTTGGATTAATTAAGATTTTTTTCCTACAGTTGAAGAGGGCCCCTTTCCTGAGTGCTTGTCCAGGCTAGGCAGAGGGTGAACTCCTGAAGAAAATCAAGGATCTGCCATCAGCAAAGAATGGATTTGGGTAGGCAACCAATAAGAGCTGCTATTAATAATCACTTATTAAGGCCAGGCACGGTGGCTCAGATCTGTAATCCTAACACTTTGGGAGGCTGAGGCAGGCAGATTGCTTGAGCTCAAGAGTTCGAGACCAGCCTGGGCAACATGATAAAACCCTGTCTCTACTAAAAATACAAAAAATTAGCTGGGCATAGTGGCATGCCTGTAGTCCCAGTTACTCTGGAGGCTGAGGCAAGAGAACCACTTGAACCCGGGAGGTGGAGGTTGCAGTGAGCCAAGACTGCACCACTGCATTCCAGCCTGGGCAACAGAGTAAGACTGTCTCAAAAACAAAACCAACTAACCAAACAAACAAAAAACCAATCACATTAAAAATAACAAAACATTTCTTCAACTGCTGAAATCAAGGGGTATAATATTCAACTATTATCCAGAAGTGCCGCGTAACAAACAGCCACAACAATTTCAGAGGCATAAAACAGTAACAGCCATTGATTGAGCTCGTCTGTCTGTGGGTCAGCTGGAGGTAGTCCAAAGTAGACTAGGTCTGGCTAGACAAGGCTCAGCTCCACCTGACTCTTATCCTTCTCCTGCAACCACAGGCTGGCTTGGGCATGTTCTTCTCACCGAGATGGTCGAGGTACAAGAGCCCAGGCCCAGGGTGTAGGTCTGTTCCAAGACTCCTCTTGCATCATGTCTGCCAACATCCCATTGGCCAAAGCAGGTCTCGTGGCCAATCACAGCATCAAGGGGGCAGAAGCTATGCGCTGCCCACTTCATGGAAGGTATCAGAGTCAAATGGCCGAGGGTGTAAATACAGGCAAGGGTGACACGCTGGAGTCAGTGATGCAATCTACCACACAAGAGGAAAGAAAGAAAATATTACGCTGCAAATAAAATTGGGCCAGGCACAGTGGCTCATGCCTGTAATCCGAGCACTTTGGGAGGCTGGGGTGGGCAGCTCACCTGAGGTCAGGAGTTCAAGACCAGCCTGGCCAACATGGTAAAACCCAGTCTCTACTAAAAATACAAAAAGTTAGCTGGGCGTGGTGGCAAGTGCCTCTAATCCCAGCTACTTAGGAGGCTGAGGCAGGAGAATTGCCTGAACCCAGGAGGCAGAGGTTGCAGTGAGCCGAGATTGTGCCACTGCACTCCAGCCTGGGAAACAAGAGCGAATTACTCTGTCTCAAAAAAAAAAAAAGAGAACTAAGGGTAACTTTAAAAATACTTATTTTTTTAAACTGCACTTTAAAGATTTAAAACCTTTCTTTAGAATATAAAAGAATTAGAGGATGTTCAGGTGTATATAAACATTAAAAATTGTGTGTGGGTATGTGTGTATAGATATCAAAAGGTCTCAAAAGCAGATTCTTCTAGCTCTGAATGCCACCACTATCTATTGTTATATTGGCCCTATATATTAGGGTATCAGTTTCACAGAGCTAACTACTCCCATTGCTCCCTCTCCCCCTCTTCAAAAGCAATCTGTACAGTCTATATGGAGGAAATAAACGAAAACCACTCAAATGAGGACAAACAAGGCTATTTATTTAGAACAGAAACTCAAAGGCAGACGGGGGGAATGAGGAAACTTTATGGTGAAGAAAAAGGAAGATTTCACATGTACTTTGATTGGAGGTTGTTGGCCTAGGAAAGCTGGAGGCAGACTAATTAGAAACAGGGCATTTTATGTGATTGGTCCTGAGCTGGTTGGAAGCAGGGGTGAAAAATAAGGAAGCTGGCAGTTGTTGCCCAAGGCCTGCCTTTTCTGGCTGATTGCTGCAGAGGCTGTGGTTTGGCTTCTGAGCAAGTTACTGCTAAGTTTGTGGATCAGAGGTCTACGGTATTCTAAGGTCTGGCCACCGTCCATTTGTATATTCAGTCTCTCAAGACACTTCGGGGAAAGCTCCAACTCCTCATCATGGAGCTTGACTCCTCATCTTCACACTTGACTCCAGGCGAGGTGGCGTGCCTGATCTACTCTCCTGACATCAGAGCCACTGCTATCCACAGACGCATCCAGATCCCCACCTCACCAAACCAGCCACAGCAGATCTTCCATGTCCCCCGTACAGAGCATGTCTTTGTCATGTCATACCTTTGCCTGAACTTGTCTTTGGCCTATCTCTCCCTTGCTTTACACCTGTTTATCAAGCATGGGCCAAGAGCCTGCACCCTGCACCTTTTCTCAGTCTCTTTTCCTCCATCTTATCCAGTTCTACCCCAAACAGAAATAATTACTTCTTTCTCTGTGGTCCCTGAATTATTTATATGTACATTTATTGGAGTAGGGGAACCGCATTGTGCTAAAGGCATTTGCTACTGCTTTCCCCCCTCCCCTATGCTGTGAATACCCTGAAGAAGAACATTATGCTTTATTTGTTTCTAGTATAGGACTATGGCCTTATAGTATAGTTTAAAGTCAAGTAATGTGATGCCTCCAGATTTGCTCTTTCGGCTGAGTCTTGCTTTGGCTATGTGGTCTCTTTTTGGTTCCATATGAATTTTAGGATTGTTTTTTCTAGTTCTTTGAAGAATGATGGTGGTATTTTGATGAGAATTGCATTGAATTGTAGAGTGCTTTTGGCAGTATGTTCATTTTCACAATATTGATTCTACCCATCCATAAGCATGGAATGTGTTTCCATTTGTTTGTGTTGTCTGTGATTTCTTTCACCAGTGTTTTGTAGTTTTCCTTATAGAATTCTTTCACCTCCTTGGTTGGGTATGTTTCTAAGCATTTTATTTTATTTTTTTGCAGCTGTTGTAAAAGGGATTGAGTTCTTGATTTATTTCTCAGCTTGGCCGCTACTGGTGTGTAGCAGTGCTTCTGATTTGTGTACCTTGATTTTGCCTCCTGAATTGATTTTGAAACTTTACTGAATTCATTTATCAGATCTGGGAGCTTTTTGGATGAGTCCTTAGGGTTTTATAGGTATATGATTATATCATTGGCAAACAGTGACAGTTTGACTTCCTGTTTACTGATTTGGATGCCCTTTCTTTCTCTTGTCTGATTGCTCTGGCTAGGACTTCCAGTCTATGTTGCATAGAAGTGGTGAAAGTGAGCATTCTTGCCTTGTTCCAGTTCTCAGGGGCAATGCTTTCAACTTTTCCTCATTCAGTGTAATGTTGGCTGTGAGTTTGTCATAGATGGCTTTTATTACCTTGAGGTATGTCCCTTCTATGCCAATTTTGCTGAGGGTTTTAATGATAAAGGGATGCTAGATTTTGCCAAATGCCTTTTCTGGATCTATTGAGATAATCATATAATTTTTGTTTTGAATTCTGTTTATGTGATGTATCACATTTATTGACTTGCATGTGTTAAACCATCCCTGCATCCTTGCTATGAAACCCACTTAATTATGGTGTATTCTCTTTTTGATATGCTGTTGGATTCAGTTAGCTAGTATTTTGTTGAAATTTTTTGCTTCTGTGTTCATCAGCAATATTGGTCTGTAGTTTTCTTTTTTTTTGTTATACCTTTTCCTGATTTTAAAATTAGGATGATACTGGCTCCATAGAATGATTTAGGGAGGATTCCCTCTTCATCTTTTGGAATAGTGTCAATAAGATTGGTACCAATTGTTCTTTGAATGCCTGATAGAATTCAACTGTGAATCCATTGGGTCTTGCACTTTATTTTGTTGGCTTTTTTTTTTTTCTGTTTTAATCTCGTTATTTGTCTGCTTAGAGTTTCTATTTCTTCCTGATTTAATCTGGGAGGGTTGTATATTTCCAGGAATTTATCCATCTCTAGATTTTCTAGTTTGTGTGCATAAAGGTGTCCATAGCAACCCTGAAAGGTCTTTTGTATTTCAGTGGTATGTTCCTTCATTTTTCATTGAGCTTATTTGAATCTTCTCCTGTCTTTTCTTGGTTAATCTTGCTAATGATCTATCCATTTTGTTTATCTTTTCAAAGAGCTATCTTTTTGTTTCATTTATCTTTTGTATCAGTTTTGTTTGTTTGGTTGTTTCAGTTTCATTTAGTTCTACTCTGATCTTGGTTGTTTCTTTTCTTCTGCTGGGTTTGGGTTTGGTTGGTTCTTGTTTCTCTACTTCCTTAAAGTGTGACCTCAAGGCTGGGGTGTGTTAGCTTGGCCACACACACAGCTCTTTTTCTGTCTCCTTGTCTGATGTTTTCTCACCCCAAGCCAGCACCACTGCCCTGCCAGCTGCCAGGGTATCCTCAGATGCCAGGAGCACTGCCTATTATTATTTTTTTGAGACCGGGTCTCACTCTGTTGCCCAGGCTGGAGTACAGTGGTATGATCTTGGCTCACTGCAATCTCTGCCTTCTCAAGCAATCCTCCTGCTTCAGCCTCCCAAGTAGCTGGGACTACAGGTGCATACCTCAACGCCTGGCTAAGTGTTTTTTGTAGACATAGAGTTCTGCCATGTTGCCCAGGCTGGTCTCAAACTCTTGGACTCAAGCAATCCTCCCACCTTAGCCTCTCAAAGTGCTTGAATTACAGGGATGAGCCACCACACCTGGCCCCTGATTAGACTTGAAAGTAGTCTGACTCAGAGGCCCAGAGAAAGTCTCTCTGGTCCACTTTTCCCTTTCCCATTTGCAAGAAGTCTGCCTTGGGGCTGGCCAGGCTTTACTGCCATTTGGCTGACATGATAAACCCCCCAAAAGAGTGGCTTTTTGTTTGGAGATCAGAACTTGCTGGTGGTTGCCTAGAGAGTGCTTTGAAGCATCATGGAGGAGAGGAAATGCATGGAATGGTTGTGGGAAGACAGGGAGAAGGGACCATAAGGATCCTTTTCTAAGTCTCAGGCATTTCCTTCTAACTGAAGTTGTGAGTTAACTGTGGAGTACAAGGAGGAAGCCTTCCGTGATAAAGCATGGTGTTCAGAGGAGCCCTTCAGAGTCAAGCAGGAGGCAGATACAAAGGCTGCTCCACATGGTGGACCCCAATTCATCCATTGACATTGCAGGGAGAACGTGTGCAGTGGGCTGAATGATGACCCTAAAAACCTGTGAATGTGGCCTTATTTGGAAATGGGGTCTTTGCAGATGTAATTAAAGATTTTGAGATGAAGTAGTCATCCTGATCACCCAAGTGGGCCTAAAATCCAATGACATATGTCCTGATAAAGGACACACAGAGGAAAAGACAGACTCATGGAGGAAAAAGGCAAAGACAAGACAGAGCAGAGCCACCCAAGTTAAGGAATGCCGATTGCACTAGAAGAGGCAAGAAAGGAGCCTCTCCTGGGGCTTTCAGAGGGAGCGTGGCCCTGTCAACACCTTGATTTCAACTTCTGGTCTCCAGAACTGCAAGAGAATAAATTCCTGTTGTTTTAAGCTACTGAATTTGTAGTAATTTGTTATGACAGTTGTAGAAAACTAAATGGGACATAGGACTAGAGTCCTAAAGCCCAGTCCATGGTCAGAGAGGTGGAGAGGGAGCTGAGGATGTCCCCCTCAAGGGCCACAAGCTCATGTGAATATAAAGCCTATTTTGGTTTCTTATGAGTAAATCACTCACAATCCCTTAGATCCCACCCCCCCCCACCCCCGCTTTTTTTTTTCTGAGACAGAGTCTTGCTCTTTTGCAGGCTGGAGGGTAGTGGCCTCATGTCGGCTCTCTGCGACCTCTGCCCCCCCGGGTTCAAGCAATTTGGGTTCAAGTGATTCTCATGCCTCAGCCTCCTGAGTTGCTGGGACTACAGGAATGTGCCACCATGCCCGGCTAATTTTTGTATTTTTAGTAGAGACAGGGTTTCACCATGTTCGCCAGGCTGGTCTTGAACTCCTGGCCTCAAGTGATTTGCCTGCCTCAACTTCCCAAAGTTTTGGGATTATAGGCGTGACCACCATGCCCAGCCAGATTTCCAATTTTACATAAGACCAAGCCCTATTTACCAGATACTTCTAAATAAACTGTTCAGTTGCTACTAACATTGAGCATAAGGCATTGTTTTACATTTTAATATCATGTACAAAACCACATTTTTTTTTGATAAAGCAAATCAGTGGTTTCCAAGTGGGGCACTCAGCACAATCTGCTGGGTTGTGTGGAAAATATTGAAACTTTGGGGCTAAAAAATAAGAAAGCAATTATGCTTTCCTAATCTTTTAATGTTCAGAAGATGAGACTTTCAAGGATCATTTCTATCACTTGTTACTAGAGAAGTTTCTCTGAACCTGTAGAACAGCAAAAAGTATTAAACAAAAATAAAAAAAACAAAACAAAGCACAAAAGGGACTCAGCTTGACACTCATAGCTTTCCTCAGAGGCTCCTTTGTCACCCATGGCACAGGTGCGATGGGTGACGAAGAAGACCTTGAAGACCTTGAAGACCCTATGATGTGGGGGCCCATGCTGGTAACCTCACCGTCTGCATATCAGCACTCAGGGGAATCTAAGACAGTTTGGTCTATTTGCAGGTGGGTAGATGGATTTACAAACTACACAACCTAGGTCTTCTTTTGTTTTTATTTTTAAAGAGACAGGATCTGGCTCTGTCACCCATGCTGGAGTGCAGTGGTGTGATCTTAGCTGACTGCAGCCTCGAACTCCTGGGCTTAAGCAGTCCTCCTATCTCAGTCTCCAGAGTATCTGGGACTGCAGATGCATGCCACCACATCCAGCTGTGTGTGTGTGTGTGTTTTTTTTTTTTTCATAGAGATGAGGTCTCTCTCTTTGCCCAGGCTGATCTCAAACTCCTGGCCTCAAGAGATTCTCCTGCTTCAGCCTCCCAAAGTGCTAGGATTTATAGATGTGAGGCGCTGCACCCAGCCCATGATCTCGTTTTACCTAAATTGATCTTTACAAAATGAAAACGTGGTTTCAATAGATTTTTATAGATTGAAGATTAAAGATAATACTAATAGTACAAGGTCCAGAAAACCATAAGAAATTAGCAGAGCTTATGTGGCTAGTATGAGCTCTATAATAGCACGTTATGAAATACAAATGAAATCTGCCAAGAAGTCAGCCTCTTTGCACCCCCCAAATTAAAATGATCAAGAGGGTCCCTTGAAAGATTGATTTACATCCACTGTCATTCATAATGAGCTCACCCTTAGTGTGTATTGTGCCTTGGAATATTATTTATTTGTAGTAAAAATGCCATCAAAATTAATGCTAAAATATTACATTTTTAACTCATCTTTTAAAAATTTATACTTAATGAAATGTATATGTAATGTGTACATAAATATGCATGTATTGGAGCTGCAATTTTTTTTAAAAAAAAATAGAGATTTCTGTGGACTGAACTGTGTTCCAGTAAATTCATATGTTGAAGTCCTAATCTCCAGTGTGACTGTATTTGGACATAGGGATTTTAGGAGGTAGTTAAGGTTAAATGAGGTCATAAGGGTGGGATCCTAATCAATAGAATTGGTGACCTTATAAGAGGAGGATGAGAGAGATTGAGCTCTTTCTCTATGTGCATACACCCAGGAAAGGCCATATAAGAACATAGCAAGAAGGCGGCCATCTGCAGGCCAGGAAGAGAGACCTCACCACAACCCACCCATGCCAGCACCCTGATCTTGGGTTTCCAGAACTATGAGAAAATAAATTTCTGTTGTTTAAGCCATTCAGTGTGTGTTATTTTGTGATGGCAGCCTGAGCAGACTAATACAGGGAAGTGTGATCAAAAACATTTGGAGACCACTGAGGAATGGGTCAGTCTGCTTGTCTGTGGCAGTAATAGTTCCCACTTGCTCCTGCTTCCCTGGTTCCATGCCCTTGGGTGGTCCCCTCCCATGGACTCTGGCCTTGTGACTTGGTTTAGACAATGGGAAAAATTGCTAATGTGTCATAAGCAGAGGAAAGTGCTTGTGAGTTGGAGTTTGCCTTCTTTCTTACTGTGTGACTTTCTGGCACCTACTGAACAAGCCCATTGTATCCTCCTTGTAGGTTGAGAAACCATGGGGAAGGTGGCCACAAACATCCCAGCTGAGGCCCAGGACCCATGTATCAGGCCATCCTGGACCACCCATGTCGGGCTAACCTGGTCCAGAACACAAGAGTTGCTCAGATCACCCATAGAGTCATGAGAAAGCAGAAACATCTGTTGCTTGAAGCCACTAAGTTTCGGGGTGGTTATGGAGAAAAAGCTAAGTCACACAGTGGGGCAGGTATATCACAAGCTCTGTTGCCAAGTTTAAATGGCTTGGAGCCTAACAAATGGATGTTCATCAGATGAGTGACATTTCCAGAGCCCAGAATAGGGCCTAGTACATAGCAGATGCTCAAAAACATTTATCAAGTGAGTGAATGAGATAAATCATAGTAAACACACACTGAACAGTTCCTAAATATTAGTACTTGTACTATTAGTATTATGTTTCTTTCTTGTGTAAATGAACCAGAGGCAGGCAGCCTAAGGTTGGAAAAACATGTTTACATGGATTCTTGCACTTAATTCTTTGCCCAAAATATGAGGTAGCTATTATGATTTTCATGCCCATTTTAAGATGGGGCAACCAAAGCTTAGGGAAGTTAAGTCCCTTGCCCGAGATTAGACTGTTGGCAACAGCTGGGTGGGGACTGGGTCTCTCCCATCCTGCCTGTCTGCCTGCATAGTAGCCGCTTAGGTGCCGTGCAATGCCACCAATTCTAGACTGCCTGTCCCTCTATATGGAATGAAATTCTGAGAATAAAAGCCAGAAACAGAATTTTCAAATTGCTTAAGTTGTCCTTAGTTCATCGGGCCCCTCCATTCATACAGTGGTGGTTGGGGTCTGATCACTTAGCTCTGAGAACCAGATTTCTCATCAAGGTGGCAGCTGTGGGCCTGGTGGGCCCTGCCTGATTGGGAAGAGGTCACCAATGGAGGTCGTTAGAAGTAAAAGACGCAGAACAGGAGCTGGCTGCCTCCAGCGCCAGAACCTGGGAGGAGAGCCAGGCTGTGCTCCAGGTTGGGCTCAATGAGAACTAATTGATGCCAATTGCAGTCCCTGGGACCCAGGTGGTGCCCATTATGCAAAGGAACAAAGCCAGTTCAGTAGAGAGTCTGTGCTAGGCAGGGCCTCTGCTGCCAATAGCTTTCCCCTGGTAGCCGTCTGTGTGCGGCCTTCTGTCTGTCTGTCCTACTTGCATCCATCTTCAGATGGACAGAAACAGCCCAGATTGGATTGGCCTGGTAGGGTCTGTGCACAGGCTGCCTGCCGGCCATTTGGGCTTTGTTCATAACAAGCTCCAGTCTGAAGGGAGGAAGTCTGGCAGCTTCTAGGAGAGGACTCTCATGTAACTGGCTTGTGTGCTCAGAGCTTTACATGAGGTTATTCTTTCAGTCCTTGAAGGGAATGAGTTCCCAGTTCCAAGTGTTCCCATGCTATTATTCTCCATTACGGTATACTACTGACTGTGATGATTTTGTGTATGTATTTGCTTTCTTTATCATCTCTTCCCCATTGGGCTTCAAGCTCCATGAAGGTCAAAGTCTTACCTGTCTTTTTCTCCATATCTTCAGCACAATATCATGCAAATAACAGATGTATGATACAAATTTGTTTGGTAAATTATTATTTTTTTATTTTTCTTTTTCTGAGATGGAGTCTTATTCTGTCACACAGGCTGGAGTGCTGTGGTGCGATCTTGGCTCACTGCAAACTCTGCCTCCCGGGTTCAAGTGATTCTCCTGCCTCAGCTTCCAGAGTATCTGGGATTACAGGTGCACACCACCATGCCCAGCTAATTTTTGTATTTTTAGTAGAGAAGGGGTTTCACCATGTTGGCCATGCTGGTCCCAAGCTCCTAACCTCAACTGATCTGCCCACCTTGGCCTCCCAAAGTGCTGGGATTATAGGATTGAGCCACCGCACCTAGCCTTGTTTGATAAATTCTTGAAGAAAGACATTTTAATTTTCATTCAATAAAGCAAAACCAGAGTTTAGGAATATTGGGTAACTTACTCATGGTTACACAGCTAGTAAATCTTAGAAACTAAATTCTAACTTGGGTTCAACTGACTTTGAAATTTGTGAGGTTTTCCTAAAGCATCAGGTAGGTACCACCTGTGGTAGGAGAGATAATTTAAGTCATGCACAAGCACGTTTAAAAAATACTAAATTATGGTGCAAAAGTCATTTCCTTTTCATTTATCTTTCAGTTCTGATTATTTCAAGAAAATATTTTTTCCAAAAAGGAGCAGGTCTCAAGCTCAGAGCCAGACTAGCAGGATGAGATTTGTCTGTGAGAGACAGAAAGCTTGAAAAGAGTGGTAAAACAAGATAAAGTATGTTTCTTTCTTGTGTAAATGAACCAGAGGCAGGCAGCCTAAGGCTGGAAAAGCAGTTCTATGATTGTCAGAAACTCCTTCTACTCCATTGCTCTGGCACCCTTATCAGAGTCTACTTTACAGCCCAAGATAGTTGCTGCAGCTCCTGCCATCATGTCTACCTCCTACCTACCAGGAAGAAGGGGAAATTTCTGCCTTGTTCTTTTAGGACCACTTCCTGGAAGTCATACGCAACAATTCAGTTTATAGTCCTTTGCCACTAGGAGAATTGAAAAAGCAAGGAATGGAGGGAGGAGGAAACAATAATTATGTTCCTATTGCTGTATTTGGAACCTGGCTTTCACAAGGCTGATTGGCTCATTGCACTTGGCAGAGTCTCTAAGCTGAAAGCTTTGATCAGAAGATCAAGAAGTGCTTGGTTGCTGGACGGCCTGTACATTGGGCCTTGCCCTGTGGTTTTCAGTCCAAGACTGATGAGGAGAGGAAGTCACTTTGTACTGGGCCTCGCTGGGGAGGGGCAATTTCCTTTTCTCCCCCAGGGTGTATATGTGGGAGGAGAGGTTGTTCCCCTTATTATACCTCTAAGCCCAATGAAGGGGGAAGATTGCAAAAGAATCCCTATAGGGCTCAAGGGTGCCTGCAGGAGGTGGGGCCTGGTACTCCATCCCAGTCAGATAATGCTCAGGCCCTGGACGTGCTGATCTCTGATGGGCCTCATTGAGCAGGGGAGAAGAGGGCAAAGAACAGGCTGGGGCAGACACCTGTCCACCCTTGTGTGGCCCTGAACACCCATGTGTGTGAGTTTCCCAAGAGTCCAAGGTATGTGGTGGAAGGTGGCTGCCTCTGAAGAAGGAGACCCAGGCATCTCAGGTCAACTTCCCCTTTTTGTCATTCCTAAGACTGTAAACCGTAGCCCTTTTCATATGTAATTCTTAAGACTGTAAACTGAAACTCTGTTCATATGTTAAGCTATAAACCTAAGATTCTTCCATGTGTAACATCTAAAGTATAAGCCTATATAAAGAAGGAACCTTCCTTTGTTAGGGGAGCTTGGCTGTTAAGGCAACTATGCCACCTTGCTCCCGGCTGAATTAAACTCCTTCCTTCCATATTCAGTGTCTGAGAGATCCGTTTCCCACAGCCGCTCCTGCTACATTTTTGGTGCGTTGGCCGGGAAGCGAGTCCCAGATAGCAGACGGCGGGGAAAAGTCTCTTAGGTGGTTTGCCTAGCCCTGTGGAGCATCCCTGCAGGGGGACTCCTGCTTGCTGGGGTGACGCATCCTGAGAGCGCTCCCGGGTAGGTATTTGCTTGGTGGAAAAGCCTCGCCAGAGCGGAGCAGGGAGGCCCTGCAGTGTGGATCCACCCAGTGGCTGAACACCGAGGAGGGATGAGCATTTGGGGAAGTCTGGACCACTGAATTTGGTGAGATTGAACCCCGGGAAAGTAGCCCACCCCATTTTGGGTGGAAGTGTGGCCTGATCACCCACGGGTGCCAGATCCGTATGTTGGAAGGTAGCTCTCTTTGGAAGGAGAGCATTCGGATGTGTGTCTGTGTGTGGATGTGTGTTGTGTGAGATGTGTCCAACCGGACTCATCAGTCGTAAAAGGTATTGGGCCCCATTAGGAAGGGCCTCATGCGTCGAGCGATTTGTAAGAATTAGAGACAGCCACATAAGGCTGAGTGAAGAAGCCTCTGGGTGTTGTAAGAGGATTGAAGTGAATGTAAATCGGAGAGTGCTCCGTGCCGCGTCTTGCTGGGCGGGAACGGAAACTGCTGTCAGTGAACTAACACTCTCCTAACAGTGGGAATTGTTTCTTTGAATTGTTAATATGGGTCACTCCCATAGCAAGCCCACCCCTTTAGAAATCATGCTGAAAAATTTCAAGAAGGGATTTAGTGGGAATTACAAAGTAACTATGACACCAGAGAAATTAAGGGTTTTATGTAGGGAAACTGACCAGGATTTGGGGTGAGTTGGCTCCCAGAGGGGACCCTAGACAGGTCCCTTGTCTCCAAAGTAAGGCATGAGATTATATACGGTGAACTAGAACACCTCGATCAATTTCCGTACATAGACTTGTGGTTGCAGTTAGTTTGAACCCTCTGAAGTGGCTAAGAGAGCAGGTAGCAACTGTTTTAGTAGCCAAGGGACAGACTGCTAGAAACCACCATCCCCCCTCGCCGCCGAGAAACGTGGACTTCTAAGGCCTGGGCAGATTCAGCGGTAGGAACAACTCCCAAGGTTTTGGTCCACCCAGCGGCAGAAGAGTTTTTGTCGATAATGCCTCCTCCTCCTCAAGGACTCCTTGCCCCAGGGCCGGAAGCCTCGGCATCCCCCACCAGAGCTGCACACCCCTAAATCCCCCCAGAGTAGACAAAAGAGAATGTGGAAAAACTCCGCCCATTGCTGCCCACTTCCCAGAGGGAACCCCCCGCTCTGGCAGCTCGTCTGTGACCCAAGGCCGGGTTGCAGGTGCCTTTGAGAGAGCAGAGGTACACGGGAGTGGATGAGAATGGCCACATGGTAGAAAAGCGTGTTTTCATGTATCTGCCATTCACCTTGGCTGACCTTATCAATTGGAAAAATAACAATCCGTCTTATACCGAGAAACCCCAAGCCCTCATTGATCTACTGCAGACTATCATTCAGACTCATAACCCCATTTGGGCTGATTGCCATCAGCTGCTTATGCATCTTTTTAACACGGACGAAAGGCGGAGAATACTCCAAGCCGCTTCTAATTGGCTGGAGGAGCATGTTCCTGCAGATTACCAGAATCCCCAAGCATATGTCAGGGTCCAGTTACCGGGAACTCACCCTCAGTGGGATCCAAACACCCGGGAGGGCATGCAAAGGCTAATCCGATACAAAGAAGCCTTGCTGGAAGGATTAAAAAGGGGCCCAGAGAGTTACAAACATTAATAAAGTCTCTGAGGTTCTTCAAGGAAAAGAGGAAAGCCCTACCCAATTCTATGAGACTGTGTGAAGCTTACCCCCATGTATACCCCTTTTGATCCTGAGAGTCCCGAAAACCAGCGTATGATAAATATGGCATTAGTCAGTGTGCAGAAGATATTAGACAAAAGCAGTATCCAGTTCCCCCAAGAGGCACTAGAAGGCATTCAGGTCCATCTAAAACGCTTAAAGGACTATGGAATTATAGTTCCTTGCCAGTCTCCATGGAACACCCCCCTCTTGCCTGTTCTCAAACCAGGGACCAAAGGCTACAGGCCAGTACAAGACTTGCACCTGGTCAATCAGGCCACAGTGACTTTGCATCCAACTGTGCCTAATCCATACACACTGCTGGGATTATTGCCAGCAGAGGATGGTTGGTTCACCTGCTTGGACTTAAAGGATGCTTTCTTTAGCATCAGACTGGCTTTTGAAAGTCAGAAGCTATTTGCCTTTCAATGGGAGAATCCAGAAACAGGTGGGACCACCCAGTACACCTGGACCCCGGCTCCCCCAAGGGTTCAAGAACTCTCCTACCATCTTTGGGGGAGGCACTGGCCCGTGACCTCCAAAGGTTTCCGGCTAAAGACTTAGGCTGTGTCCTCCTTCAATATGCTGATGATCTATTATTGGGACACCCCACGGCAGTCGGGTGCACAAAAGGAACTGATGTCTTACTTCAGCACCTGGAGGACTATGGGTATAAAGTGTCTAAAAGAAAGCCCAGATTTGCCGACAGCAAGTGAAGTATCTGGGGTTTAACATCCAGAAGGGGGAACGCAGCCTAGGAACAGAAAGGAAGCAAGTAATTTGCGACCTGCCGGAAGTTGATATAGGGAGTGGCTGCACAACATTGTGAAATACTAAATACCACTGGATGGCCCATTTTAAAATGGCTAATTTCATGTTATGTGAATTTCATCTAATTTTTTTTTTTTTCGAGACAGCGTTTTGCTCTTGTTGTCCAGGCTGGAGTGCAATGGCATGATCTTGGCTCACTGCAACCCCCGCCTCCCGAGTTCAAGTGATTCTTCTCCCTCAGCCTCCTGAGTAGTTGGGATTACGGGTGCTCACCAACACGACTGGCTAATTTTTGTATTTTCAGTAGAGATGGGATTTTGCCATGTTGGCCAGGCTGGTCTCCAACTCCTGACCTCAGGTGATCCACCCGCCTTGGCCTCCCAAAGTGTTGGGATTACAGGCATGAGCCACTGTGCCCGGCCTATCTCAATTTTTAAAAAGGCAGCAAGGGGGCTGGAAAATGTAGTCCCTGGCTGGACAGCTGCTGCTTCCTAATGACAACTCCGTACTCCAGAAGGGGTTCATGTATCTTTGGTGACCAGCTAAATATTTGTGTGCACATATCTGCCTCACACTGTCCCCAGAATATACACCTTCTTCCCAGTGGAAATATTTCAAAGACCTCTTAGGTCATTGTATCCAGCTCAAAGCTGAGGATATGCAGCTCTCTGTTGAGTCTGGATGTGGTTTCTCTTGCTTTGGTGACACATAAACTAAAAGCACAGGTTATCCAAATGACTCCCTGCCACCTCCACCTCCACATCCAGCATACAAAGGCAGAGTAGAAACAGCAGGATGGCGGGGTGCAGTGGCTCACGATGTAATCCCTGCACTTTGGGAGGCTGAAGGGGGTGGATCTCCTGAGGTCAGGAGTTTGAGACCAGCCTAGCCAACATGATGAAGCCCCATCTCTACTAAAAATACAAAAAATTAGCTGAGCATGGTGGTGGGCGCCTATAATCCCAGCTACTTGGGAGGCTGAGGCAGGAGAATCGCTTGAACCTGGGAGGTGGAGGTTGCAGTGAGCCAATGTTGCACCATTGCACTTCAGCCTGGGCAACAAGAGCAAAATTCCATCAAGAAAAAAAAAAAAAATGCCAGGCATGGTAGCTCATGCTCGTAACCCCAGCACTTTGGGAGGCCAAGGTGGGTGGATCACCTGAGATCAGGCCCAGCCTGGCCAACATAGTGAAACCCTGTCTCTACCAAAAATGCAAAAATTAGCTGGGCGTAGTGGACCCAGGCCTGTAGTCCCAGCTTACTTGGGAGGCTGAGGCAGGAGAATTGCTTGAACCCGGGAGGTGGAGGTTGCAGTGAGCTGAGATTGCGCCACTGCACTACTCCAGCCTGAGTGACAACAGCGAAATCCCATCTCAAAAAAAAAAAAAAAAAAAACAACATGACTACCAGCCAGGTGTGGTGGCTCACACCAGGCATGGTGGTGCACACCTGTAGTCCCAGCTACTCCAGAGGCTGAGGCACGAGAATTGCTTGAACTTGGGAGACGGAGTTTGCAGTGAGCCAAGATCGCGTCATGGCACTCCAACTCCAGCCTGGGCAATAGAGTGAGACTCCATCTCAAAAAAAAAAAAAAAAGAAAAGATAAAAAAGAAACATCATGACTACAATACGTACTTGAGTTCAGAAAGGGGAAGAATAGCAGACAGACAGCAGCCACTGGCTATGGCAATTCCTAGGAGGAACACCCCGATCCATTGTTCTTGGTGGCCCTGACTCTCTCTACCCTTTGGGAGATTCCTCATTGATCATTATTTCTTGGGCCACGTCTAAAGTGAGTGCTGGGGGAGTTTGCCCCACTTACAGAGTGCACAGTGTGCATAAGCCAACTTCCTGCCTGTGCAATCCATGGGGCCCAAGGATTGTTTAATGCTTGAACAGTCAAAATCTTTCCTAGTTTCAGCTTGTCTTTTCTTTGGCAATGAAATGCCCTCAAAAATGTAGTAGGCTTCTTACCAGACACAAAAAGTACATACTGTATTATTTTAGTTATGTTCAAGAATGAGGAAAATTAATCAATGGTGACATTTTGTACAATGCCAAGCACTTTCCCAGAAAGAACCCCTTTGACTGGAATCTTATAGATGAGAAGACAGAAAGAGATTCAGAGATACTAAGTGACTTGCCTAAAGTCACGTAGCCAGTTTGAGCAGGCAGAACCAGAACCCACGTCTCCATATTTACAGCCCAGGGAGGGCTGTAGCAGGGAGTTAACAGACACAGCAGTTACCAAACGCAGCTTTTTCTTTTGGTGCTTTTAATTAGCATATATGAAATACACTGCCAATCTAATTTAATTATAATTAGGTAACCAGAAAGCTGATTATGTTGTAGATTTAGATTAAAGAGCTGTTGTTTTCAATTAGGCTTGATTGTAAAGAGCTTTGACACTTTTCCCAGCTTAAAGGAAAGTTCGTAATTTCCCACTTATTCACTTTGATTTTGGCTGGGGTGGTAATAACCGGACTAAAGTTCTCAGGGCACCCTCAGTCTAGTATAGATTTAGACATGGTACATATCTTGGTGGCAAAGCCCCCAGGTGCTGCTGGGCTGTTTGGTCAGGTGTTTTCAGCTGCCTGTAATGGAGGATCCAACAGAAAATGGCTCAGTCCTCAAGAGGACTTAACATCTCACATAATAGAAGCACGGAGGTAAGGGAGTTCTGGGGTTGGTTAACTTGCTTTCAAAATATTCTTAAGGACATAGACTCATTCCATCTTCCTGCTCTGCCAACTTCGGCATGTTGACTTCTATTTACAGGCTAGTCCCTGACTGGTTGTATGATGGTTCCTGCAGCCCCAAGCTTTCCCATCCCCCTAGAAAAGAATATTCCTTCTGGTATCCCTTCAGACACTGATAGACTTCTCATGAGTCTCTGGCCACAACTGCAGCACACACCTGTTCTTAAGTCAATCACTCTGCCTAAGGAATCACCATGGTTGGCTTGGGTAAATCAAGATTCATCTTGTAGAGTCTTTCCTGGAGACCATGGTTGCCTGATGCCTGCCAGCAAATCTGTAGAGGCCATAGGGACAGGGAGTGGCTGTTGGCGAGGCTGCCAACTGTCCACACCTGGAACTAGTGTGGCCACCTCCTCAGCAGGTCTGGGTGAGCCCCGCCCATGTCTGCAATGCAACCAGAGAAATGCAGCTGCAAATAATTGCTTCTTGACTCTCTATCAGATATCTGCCATGTCTATGTTTCATAGGAATGTTGGCAAAAAAGCCAAACTGTGTAAAATATTTGAAGAGATTTAGTCTGAGCCAGGTGTAAGAACCATGACTCATAACACAGTCTTAGAGGTCCTGAAAACATGTGTCCAAAGCAGTTGCGTTATAGCTTGGTTTTATACCTTTTAGGGAGACATAAGACATCAATCAATGCATGTAAGTTATACATGAGTTCTGCTGAGAAAGGTGGGACAACTCAGAGTTGGGGGCTTACAGGTCACAGGTGGATTCAAAGTTTTTTCTAATTGGCTTGAGAGAGCTATTATTACATAAAGACTTGGAATCAATAGAAAGTAGTGTCTGGGTTAAGATAAAGGGTTGTGGAGACAAAGGTTCTTATTATGTAGATAAAGTCTCATAGGTGGCAGTCCTTAGAGGCAATAGATGGCAAGTGTTTTCTATTCGGACCCTTAAAAGGTGCTGAACTCTCAGCCAATCTCTTCAGGATCAAAAAAGACCTGGGAAGGGAAGGGGATTCTCTATAGAAAGTAAATTTTTCCCACAAGAGAGATATTTACAGGCCCATATCAGATTATGTCAAATAAATATATTTTGGGGTAAAATACTTGGAAGTTTTTTCAGGGCCTGCTATCTGTCATGAGCCAGCTATCTATATAAGAGTCAGGTTGGGATTTGGTATCTTATTGCTACAAGGAGTCTATTCTGACAATCTTAAGATCTCTGTTTTAATGTTAATGCTGGCCAGTTTTGCCTGATATGCCAAAGGGAGGAGCGTATAATGAGGCATGTTCAACTTCCTCTTTCCATCATGGCCTGAGCTCGTTTTTGACATCCCCTTGGCTGAGAGGAGGAGTCCATTCAGTTCGGTTGTAGGGCTTAGAATTTTATTTTTGGTTTACAGGGCTAAGCTTTAGCATTGCTTTTAGGTAGTGTTGGCAGTATAAGTAGGGAAAAGGATGGTAAAAAGAGGAGAAGAGAGGACCTTCTAAAGATGAAGGAGGTTAGCTAATGGGAAGAGAGAGAAGTTAACTGCAAAGCATGCAGTGAATGTTTGCCGTTATTATTATCACTGTTAGCAGTAGCCTTAATATGACTAATATAGCCATGCACCACATAAAGGATGTTTTGGTCCGTGATGGACCTCAGGCATGACGAGGATTCCAAAAGATTATAATGGAGCTGAAAAATTCCCATCACCCAGTGATGTCTTAATGATCCTGACCCTGTATAGGCCTAGCTAATGTGTTTGCATCTTGGTTTTTAACAAAAAAGTTTAAAAAGTAAAAAATAAATAATTTTTTAAATAGAAAAGCTTTCTTATAGGATATAAGGAAAGAAAATATTTTTGTGTAGCTGGACAATGTGTGTTTTAAGCTAAGTGTTATTATGAAAGAGTGGAAAAGTTAAAAAATAAAAAGTTTAGGCTGGCACGGTGGCTCAAAAAAAATTAAAAAGTTTAGAAAGTAGAAAAGTTAAAGTAAGCTAAGGTTAACTTATTATTGAAGAAAGAAATGTTTAAAAGTGAATTTACTGTAGTCTAAGTGTACTGTGTTTCTAAAGTCTATCATAGTGCACAGTAGTATCCTAGGCCTTCACATTCACTCACCAATCACTCACCGACCCAACTTCCAGTCCTGTAAGCTCCATTCATCTTAAGTGCCTTAGGCAAGTATACCATTTTTATCTTTTATATCATATATTTTTGCCGTACCTTTTCAATATTTAGGTATGTTTAGATACACAGTATGTTCCAATTGCAGTACTCAGCACAGTCACATGCTGTACAGGTTTGTAGCCTGGGAGCAATAGGCTATGCCGTATAGCCTAGGTGTGTGTGTAGTAAGCTGTGCCACTGAGGTTTGTATAAATACTCTGTATAATGTTCTCACAACAACAAAATTGCCTAACAACCCCTTTCTCAGAATGCATCACCCTCATTAAGCAACACATGACTCTATTATTAGGCATGGTGCTCTGGGCCACATGGAAAAGCTGTGTAATGCTGTGGCCATCCTCACCCTCAGACTCCTGCCAGGCAGGAGTGCAGTAGTGAGATCTCGGCTCCCTGCAACCTCCACCTCCTGGGTTCAAGCGATTCTCCTGCCTCAACCTCCCAAGTAGCTGGGATTGCAAATGTGCACCACTGCACCCAGCTAATTTTTGTGTTTTTGGTAAAGACAGGGTTTTACCATGTTGGCCAGGGTGGTCTTGATCTCCTGACCTCGTGATCTGCCCACCTCAGCCTCTCAAAGTGCTGGGATTACAGGCGTGAGCCACCACACCCAGCCTCAGCATTGGTTTTAAGGGGAGTTCTAGTCTAGAGGAAAGGCAGCTCAGGCTGGATGAAAGAGCCCCTGGTATGGGCCTGGCACACAGTAGCTTCACAATAGCTATCAGATGCCTTCCTTGACTTGGAATTATACAACCACATCAATGACCTTCCCATTTTCAAACCTTAAGAATAATGCTTAAACTCTCACCTCAGAGATAATTGTGCCCCAGGAAAGAATTTCCATTTTGAGTCTCTGATGACTGCATAGGAAGACCCGTTTCCTTACAAAACATGCCTCTCAAAATGTTGGGACAACTGAACCGTTCTCATAAAGCTAAAAATATAAAATCCTCAATTACAATTGTCCTTTCCAACAGTCCTTGACAGTACTTTGTTGCCTTTTGAACTTAATTTTGCTCTTTACTTTGCAATTAAACACATGAATGACTGGCTGAAGTCCCGTGAATGACAGATAGAGATTAGAATGCCCACTTGCTCCCCCTAATGGTTTCTATCTGTGTCTAAACTGGATTAACTTTATAGCTTCTTCTTAATCACTGGTATCAGATCATCCAGTTTTCCATTTTCTACTCATTTTATCAAGTAATGAGGCAAAGCATGCAATTTTTATAAACATATACTATTGACCAGATACATAGAGGGTTGCTGCCAAAACTGACCTGTGGGCTAGCAGGAGTACCCCAGTGCCAAAGCGGATGTTTGGGTTTAGAGTATAAAGGCAATTTGAGGTATGATATATGAAAGAGCTGATTGTGTATGAAATAAGTGAAGTGGAGACTCATTTGTATCTGCTGTCTCTTAAATATGACAAGATAGATACTACCTCCTCCTGGATGATTAGTGTGGCCTTCAAAAGGCACCCTGGCCTCTGCTCAGGGTTAATCCATTGAGAGTGTTGGTGCCAAGATCGAAGAAGCAGGTGTCTTATTGCTCACAGCTGCCAACTTCAGATCTGCCTAGGGTACCTGGCAGTGATGGCTGACAGTGGAGATCCAGTCCTGCATTTCAATGCCAGGAAGGGCCCCCTTGCAGGCCACAGCTGAACTGTGTTAGGCCCAGGTACCCCTCTTCCTCTAAGACTCCATTGGGATTGGACACCCTGGAACACTCAGTGTTGTTTCATCACCCAAAGTACAATGACTTTCAATAAACTTCTGAGTTGTTCTTGGTTTTTTTTTTGGATGGAGCTTTCCTTTGTCATCCAAGCTAGAGTGCAATGGTGCAATCTCGGCTCACTGCAACCTCCACCTCTCGAGTTCAAGTGACTGTCCTGCCTCAGCCTTCCAAGTATCTGGGATTACAGGCGTACACCACTACACCCAGCTAATTTTTGTATTTTTAGTAGAGATGGGGTTTTGCCATATTGGTCAGGCTGGTCTCAAACTCCTGACCTCAGGTAATCTACCTGTCTCAGCCTCCCAAAGTGCTAGGATTACAGGCATGAGCCACAGTACTGGCCATAAACTTCTGAGTTCTCATTTCCAAACTTCTCTGTAATCCTCTGATACAATCCTTCATTCCTTTCCTCCTGTATTACCTCCCTCACTGTGACTTCTAGAACTGTTGCTCCATAATCAGCATGTATTAGTCCATTTCATACTGCTGTGAAGAAATATCAGAAATTGGGTAATTTAAAAAGAAAAAGAGGTTTAATGAACTCACAGTTCCACATGGCTGGGAAGGCCTCACAGTCATGGCAGAAGACAAAGGAGGAGCAAAGGCATGTCTTACAAGGCGGCAAGCAAGAGAGTATGTGCAGGGGGAACTGCTCTTTATAAAACCATCAGATCTTGTGAGACTTATTCACTATCACAACAACAGCATGGGAAAAACCTGCCCCATGATTTAATTATCTCCCACCAGGTCCCTCTCACAACATGTGGGGATTATGGAGCTACAATTCAAGATGGGATTTTGGTGGGGACACAGCTAAATCATATCACAGCACATTCTTTTTTTTTTTTTTTTTTTGAGACCAAGTTTTGCTCTTGTCCAGGCTGGAGGGCAATGGTGTGATCTTGGCTCACTGCAACCTCCACTTCCCAGGTTCAAGCGATTCTCCTGCTGCAGCCTCCTGAGTAGCTGGGATTACAGGCATGTGCCACCATATCTGGCTAATTTTTGTATTTTTAGTAGAGACAGGGTTTCACCATGTTGGTCAGGCTGGTCTCGAACTCCTGACCTCAGGTGATCTGCCTGCCTCAGCCTTCCAAAGTGCTGGGATTACAGGTGGGAGCCACTGCACCCGGCAGCACATTCTTTGATGTATTTTTTGCTTGAAATCTTCCCCTCCAGGTTCTTGACTTAACCTGAGCTATTCTCTGAGCACTGCCTCCTTTGTGACCTCTGAAGGGCACACTTTTTTCTCATGTCTTATATTCCTCTGATAGGGAGGTGGTGTTGGTGTCCTCCTTGTTCCCAGAACTGCTTCCATTTCAATCCTTCCCTTCCCACTTGTGAGCTCTGCTGAGGCTCCCATCATTGAAGTTTTCCCACCTCACCTCCTCATAGAAATGATCTCCTGGTCATTATCAACCCC
The DNA here is from genome assembly GCA_036589455.1 of Ateles fusciceps. Classification (NCBI taxonomy): domain Eukaryota; kingdom Metazoa; phylum Chordata; class Mammalia; order Primates; family Atelidae; genus Ateles; species Ateles fusciceps. Next base: position 23,143,401 of record JAZHEH010000091.1, on the reverse strand, counting down.
CTATTCTTTTTTTTTTTTTTTTTTTTTTGAGATAGAGTCTCACTCCCTCTCCTGGGCTAGAGTGCAGTGGTGCAATCTCAGCTCACTTCAACCTCTGCCTCCCAGGATTCAAGTGATTCTCCTGCCTCAGCCTCATGAGTAGCTGAGATTACAGGTGCATGCCACCACACCAGGCTAGTTTTTGTATTTTTTTGGTAGACACGGGGTTTCACCACGTTGGCCAAGGTGGTCTTGAACTCCTGACCTCAAGTGATCTGCTCACCTCAGCTTCCCAAAATGTTAGGATTACAGGCGTGAGCCACCGCGCCCAGCCAACCTCTTCTCTTTTGTTCCTGGATGGCCTTAATCTCCATGCCAACTCCTGCCATCATTAATTCTCTTGAGGGGAAACATCATCCCCATGGATGGCCCTTCAGTCCTCTGACTTCTTACCTCCTTGGCCTCCTCACCAGGCCGAATTCTAATATTTGAAGCAGGAGTGCAAATTGACTCATTTGTATGTCTAAATATTTAAATGTTATACAAACAGCTAACAAACTGCTAAATAACACACTTCCTATCCTCCTTTCTTGACAACCATACCTTCAGATGATAACAAAATAAAAAATGCATGTGAAGTTACGGTAAAATAACAAGAACAAACTATTATTGTGTATATCTGGGTGTTCTTTTGATGGACTGGCAACATGTGGATGAGTAATAAAAAAAATCATACATAATTTATAAATTATATTTATTTTATGAAAGTTAATTTTCTTGTCTTCGTTTAAGTAAATTACCAATTATGTTGTTACAATCAAGACTTTTACGTAATTTATGTTCTATTGAGAGTAATGACAAATTAGACAACCTTTCCGGGGACATTATGGTTCTTAGGGTGTTTCTCATTAATTTGCAAATGCAGAAACTATGTCCGCTGAGGTCAGAGCAACTGGAATTGTCAATTAAGTTCTTAAAGCCATAGTTAGATGGGAAATGAACTATAAATTTAATATATCATGCTCAAACATTTTAATGAGGTTAGGCTGTATATAATCAATCACTGTCACAGAAAACAGTACAAAATATTTTAATTTCATTATATAAATTTCTATCACTAGTATCATGAGTTTCACTATCTCCAAGCATTATCAAGATCAATACAGTACTTTTAAGTATTGTCCAGGCTGGAGTGCAGTGGTGTGATCTCGGCTCACTGCAACCTCCGCCTCTTGGGTTCAAGTGTTTGTACTGCCTCAGCCTCCTGAGTAGCTGGGACTACAGGCGTGTGCCACCACATCTAGCTAATTTTTGTATTTTTAATAGTGACGGGGTTTTATCATATTGGCCAGGCTGGTCTCGAACTCCTGATCTCATGATCCACCTGCCTCAGCCTCCCAAAGTGCTGGGATTACAGGCGTGAGCCACTGCGCCCCACTCCTTTCAAATCCTTTAATGCTGGGTTATAACAAGAAAATTGACAACAGCAGCATGTTATTCAATTTGTTAAATTTTTTTTTCCAGATTGTATCCTGATCTAAAATGGCCAAAAGTCATCTCCAAAGAAATTAAAGGAAATTTTTGGAAAATCATACATGAATCTTCTTCATGATCATACAAACATGTTTGTTTCCTTTCAAATTTTCTTTAAAAATAAAATTAATCATCCAAAAAGTAAAATAGACAAACTTAACTCTAGCTTTCTTTTGCAAGCAACAGTTCACACTAAGTAACTGTGGATAGTGCAAATACGAAAGTAATTTCATTTTCCACTAAAGAGCACAATTCACTCATATTTGAAGATCATCTGTTGTTTCACTTAACTCTTCCAGAGCATCTCACCTATCTTGTCTAAATGAAATCAAATTGCTTTATCACAGAGAGTAGCTCCAGGACTCTGCATTAGAACACAAAAATGGACACTTGGTACAACTGGGAAATGATATTTTGCTGTGCAAGAATCTATTGCATCAATGCCAACTGGAATGGATTTGAGAAGTTAATTAGTTTTCTCTCTTAGTTAAGTGCTTCTGTTGTTCAGATCCTCGTTGCACTCTGCAGCAGTTTCTCTCATTCATATGACACCACCCAGAAACCTTCATGGCATCCAAATGTGGTTGCTTTCTAATTTGAGGACCAAAAGTATAGAGAAGCACTTAATGGGAGCTGTGTGGTGTGAGGCATGAGAGTGAACGCATAGGGTGTGTTTACACTGCACCAGCTTTGAGCATTGAATACCAATGGCTGTATGCCCTTGGTAAATTTACCGTGTGTAGCACACAAAGGACACATGCGCAGCCCTTTAAAATGTGGGGCCCATGGCAGTGGCCTCTTTTGAGGTGAGGTCTCCTCACCCCCAGGGACTTTCGCTTACACTCCATCTTGGCCAACCACTCCCACGGTCCCACTGTACCTGTCTCTGTTTCTGGTTGCAAGCAACAGAAACCAAATCCAGTTCTAGTCCAAGCCACCATTGTCTCTTGCCTGAAGTATTGTCACAATTCCCCAGTAAGTCTGCCATCCTTCTAGTCCAAGCCACCATTCTCTCTTGCCTGAAGTATTGTCACAATTCCCCAGTAAGTCTCTGTTATCACTCTTTCATTTCCTACAGGCCACTCCCCCTCAGGACAGTTACATGTCCTTATCTAATGTAAGTCCCATTGGGCAGGCACGGTGGCTCACGCCTGTAATCCCAGCACTTTGGGAGGCCAAGGTGGGCAGATTACATGAGGTCGGGAGTTCAAGATCAGCCTGACCAACATAGAGAAACCCTGTCTCTACTAAAAATACAAAATTAGCTGGGTGTGGTGGCACATGCCTGTAATCCCAGCTACTCAGGAGGCTGAGGCAGGGAATCATTTGAACCCAGGAGGCGGAGGTTGCAGTGAGCCGAGATCGTGCCATTGCACTTCAGCCTGGGCAACAAGAGTGAAACTCTGTCTCAAAAAAAAAAAAAAAAAAAGTGTAAGTCACATCATATGCCACTTCTGTACTCAAACAGAAACACTAAATCCTCAACAGGACTTAACGAGGACCTGCATAACCCAGCCATGTCCCCTTCACTTTCTGCATATGCCGTTCCCATCCACTCCCCTTTACTCTACTGCAATCTCCTTGCCTTTCTTTCAGTTCAGAGATGATGCCAAACATCTTTGCTGGGTTGTCTCTTCTGCCTGGAATGTTCTCTTCCTAACTCATTGTCTGGCTCTCTTCTACCCATCCTTTCATCTTAGCAGAAATATTCTTTTTTCAGAGAGGTTCTTCTTGATCCCCCCACAGTAAAAGAATTCTCTCTGTAATGCCCAGTCATGGTATTCTTTCCTAGTGCTTGTCATGTTTTGGCTCATGTGGTTGTTTAGTGCTTGATACCTCCATGGAATGAACTCCATGAGGAGCAGAAGTCCTTTTTGTCTGTTTGCTTTTTTTTTTGAGACAGGTCTCACTCTGTCACCCAGGCTGGAGTACAGTGGTGTGATCTCGGCTCACTGCAGCCTCTACCTCTGAGCTCAAGTGATCCTCCCACCTCAGCCTCCTGAGTAGCTGGGACTATAGGAGCACTCTACCACACCCAGCTAATTTTTGTATTTTTCATAGAAATAGGGTTTCACCATGTTGCCTAAGCTGGTCTTGAACTCCTGGACTCAAGCGATCTTCCTGCCTTGACCTCCCAAAGTGTTGAGATTACAGGCATGAGCCACTGCACCTGGCTGTCTGTTTACTCTTACAGCACCCCGCACAGTACCTGAACACAGAAATATTGGTGAATGGAGTGAAAGGGACAAGCCTGCAACAAGGTGTTGGCATAACTTCCCACCCCCTGCCTGCTTGTTCTCCCCCACCCTCCTTCTGCCTTCAAGTCATTTCCTTCAGCTTCTAAATTCATCAGGTTATGAGAGAATCTTATCTCTGTTCCCCTGCTAGGGTGGAATTTAGAATTCAGATGCTAAGACGTAAAAGGAAGGAACAAAATCGAACATGGAAAGAAATACTGAATACAGAATACTCCCCCGAGTGGCTACACATCTTCACTGTCATCAGTAATCTCAGTGTGCAAGGCTTGAGTTATTTACATGGCTCTAATCCTCTTACATTCTAATCAAGATCATTCCAACAGCTCAGCATTTAGATGTCCAACTGCATTGTGCATTCACAAATTATTTCTTTGTCAATGCTGTATTGGTACAATTCTAATCTCCTAGGGATTAAACACAAATATTCATTCTTCTTTATCCTAATATAGTTTATCTCCATCAAAGTTGTGTTTTTAAGTTTTCCATGCTAATTCCTTCATGTAATTAATCGTCAATTTAAAATGAATAGCAAGAAGAGAAATCACCTGTATGTCTGGATGTTGTCTAGTACAGTCTTTTCTGATTCAATGAGTTCTTGACTACTTAGAAGAGGCATGTACAATTTTTGGATTTTCTCATATATTTTGTTTTCCTCTTCTTTCCTCTTATTCACTTCTGAGCAATTTCATCCTTTATTAACAATGGTAAGATAGATGAAAATATGTAAAAATTGCAAGAATATTTTCTCTTAGGGACAAATGTATCGCATAATACATGTTATGTTGTCAGAGAGGACTAAAGAAGAAAAGTATTTTCAATTCGGCCGCCATGGGCCACACTTGTAATCCTAGCACTTTGGGAGGATGAGGTGAGCCCAGGAGTTTGAGGCCAGCCTAGGCAACATGGTGAAACTTTATCTCTACAAAAATTACAAAAATTAGCTGGGCATGATGGTGTACACCTGTAATCCCAGCTACTTGGGAGGCTGAGGTGGGAGGATCGCTTGAGTCTGGGGGTTCAAAACTGTAGTGAGCCATGATCATGCCACTGTACTCCAGCCTGAGCAACAGAGCAAGAGCTTATCTCAAAAAGAAAAAAGTCTTTTGATATAAAATATGATTTCAAGTAGATTTAAGCTAGTCATACATTTATTCATTAAAAAGTATTGAACGATTACAAATAAATGTTGTGTGGGAAAGTGACAATGTATTTAAAGCCATATAAAAACTAATTCTTAATGATCAAGTTTCTGTAGCCCCCCCCCCTCATGTTTTAACTATTTTAGACAATTGGCCACATATGCATTTCGTGATGAAACAAACATGGGTTATGTCTTTTTTTATTTATTTTTACTTATTTATTTTTTTTTTTTAAGATGGAATCTCACTCTATCTCCCAGGCTGGAGTGCAGTGGCACAATCTTGGCTCACTACAACCTCTGTCTCCTAGGTTCAAGCGATTCTCCTGCCTCAGCCTCCCGAGTAGTTGGGATTACAGGTGCCTGCCACCACATCCAGCTCATTTTTGTATTTTTAGTAGAGATGGGGTTTCACCATGTTGGCCAGGCTAGTCTTGAACTCCTGACCTCAGGTGATTCACCCACCTTGGCCTCCCAAAGTGCTGGAATTACAGGCATGAGCCACCATGCTTGGCTAGTTACATCTTTCTCGATTCTAATCAGTACATACATAATTTTGCATAGATATACTGATTCGGGAGGCATTTATGAAGGGCAGGTAGTGGAGAGGCTGGGATGTTAGGTAATAGGAGTTCTAGAGGATTCCATACTTTGGCTTATAATGGACATTGTAGCCTACTCAGCACTTATTTAAACCTTCCAAATTGACTCCAATATTTGTTCTTCTATCCACTCCTTCCTCTCTCAGCCAGTGTACTCTTCAGCTAATGTACTTAGGGAGAAACTGATCCCATGCTGAGTTCTAGGAATGGACCTTATTTTCCAGGAATAAATCCATATCCTTTCCAGTACGGGGCTCTGATATCCAGGTCTAAGTGACATGTGGTTGGTTTAGGAATGGGCCAATGAGACACTGTGAGGAAGTTTGCTGAGGGCTTCTAGGAATTTGCTCATAATAGAAAGCTACCAGAATTCACAGGCCCTTTTCATTTTGACTTTCTTGTCCATGAACATGACACCGGTGACTGTGGCAGCCATTTTGTAGGAAGCCTAAGGGTGAAGCCTGCTCAAGAGAGACAAAGACCACCACAAAGAACCAGAGCTCAGTAATGGCTGAGCCCTGCCTTACTTCTACCATTTCTAGACCTTCTCAGTCTCTTAGCCAATGAACAGGCTTGATTTTAAAGCAATTTTTAATTGAGTTTCTGTTTCTGGAAACCAAAACAAACATTTTAACCTATTTAATCCCAATTTATACTTCCTTAATGTTTTTATTTATTAGTCTTTAAGTTTCAGAATTCTTTTCTGATTATAAAAATTATACATGCTTATTGTAGAGAACCAAGAAAACATTGAAAGATACAAAGAAGATTAAAATAATCCGTAATCTCATTATCCCTAGATAACTGCTATTGAGTTTTGAGTCAATTTCCTCTTTATTTATCCAAACTTACACAGAAATTTTACATATATATTTATCCTGCTTTAATGAAATTCACAGCCTAGTGGGAAATAGAAACAAACAAACCAAAAAAACCAAACAAAGAGATGAATACCTTTGATTATGGAAGGTCGTAGTAACTATTAACCTGTGTTCACTGTTTTTGGGTCAATGTTGCTCATCATGTTATACCACATCTCCACAACCCAGAATAAATCATCAAAGAGTTCATGTTAATAACTGTTAAAATATAACAATGTCTCATAATGCCACAAAATCAACCAGTTAGCAATATGCCCATTTGGTTTCCCTTCAGTAGGTAGTATTTTTTATAGAAAGTTGTCCCGTCAGTGACTGGTTCGCTCAACTGTCATTAGGTCTTGTCACAATAGTTTAGTTACAGCAAAAATGACTGTCTTATATTATTTTGATGAAACACACATGAAAGGTTCAGAATTCATCGGTGTGCTGGGTAAAAACCCTCAGAGCAGGGCCTTCAAGAGGATGGAAGTTATATTGCTATGATAGTACCAAGCTCATCAGTTCTAAATGTTTTCTAATTTCTATTATTATTTTATGACCCATGAGTTAATTGGAATAGTGGAAATAGGGGGCTTACCAGTTATCTTTTGGTTCTTCTTCTTTTTTTTTTTTTTTTGAGACTGAGTCTCTCCCTGTCGCCCAGGTTGTAGCACAGTGGCATGATCTCGGCTCACTGCAACCTCCACTTCCCAGGTTCAAGCAATTCCCCTGTCCCCTGCCTCAGCCTCCCGAGTAGCTGGGATTACAGGCACATGCCACCACGCATGGCCAATTTTTTTTGTATTTTTAGTAGAGACGGGGTTTCACTATGTTGGCCAGACTGGTCTTGAATGCCTGACCTCAGGCCATCTGCCCGCCTCGGCCTCTCAAAGTGCTGGGATTACAGGTGTGAGCCACTGCACCTGGCCTGGTTATTGATTTTTAACTTATCTATTTAGTGAGCAGAAAATGTAGTTGCTATGATATAAATCCTTAGATATGTAGAGATTTGTTTTATGGCACAGTATGTTCAATTTTTGTAAATGTTTAGCATATTCTTCAATGGAGTATGTATTCTACGGTCATTAAGACAATATTCTACACGTATATTTTAGATTAAGCTTGGTAATTGTGTTATTGATCTATTCCAATCCCTTAAAGATTTTTTGGTCCCCTCGATCTAGGTATTGTTTCCTGTGATCAGCTGCTTAACAAATTATCACAACAGGTGGCTTAGAAAAACCAACATGAATTCTCAGTTCTGGAATCTAGAAGTCTGAAATCAAGTGTTGACGGGGTCACGCTCCCTCTGGAGGTTCAAGAAGAGAATTTTTCTCTTCCAGCTTTGGGTGGCTGTCAGCTTTCCTTGTCTTGTGAATGCCATTGCTCCAATCTCTGCTTTTGTGGTTCCATTATCTCTTCCTCTTCTCTGTGTCTTGTCTTCTACTTCTCTTTTATGAGGACACCTGTCATTGGATTGATAGCCCATCTGGATAATCCAGGATAATCTTCTCATCTCAAGAACTTTACATCTGCAAACACCCTTTCCCAAAAAAGGTCATACAAGTTCTAGGGATTAGGACATGGACATACCTTGTGGGAGGCCGTATTCAACGCACAGCAGTTAGAGAGGGAGTGAGTTTGAGTTATATTCATGCGTGTTTTTAAAATTCCTTTATGTTTGTATGCACAAACCAAAAATGTAGGTGAAAAGTCACCTACTCCGATGGTAGATTTCTCTGTCTTCTTATACTTCGGTCCATTTTTGCTTTATATATTTTGTGGCTATATGGTTGCTATGATATAAATCCTTAGATATGTAGAGGCTTGCGTTATGACACGGTATATTAAATTAGAGACACTTTTTTTGACTCTGTCTTTCCTGTATATTGGATTTTGTTCATGTAAAGACTTCTTCATCTCATCACACTCACTCACCCATCTACCTAGAAAATGTCCGCTGATGATAAACCGTCAGTTGTTTCCCTGAAACAGAATTTGCCTTCCTTCTTCTGCTTTTCTTTTGCCACACATGGAATTCTAAGGTTTTATGTTTTCCCCTTCAACGTATCACTTCATTCTCTTTTCTTTCTTTTTTTTTTTGGAGACAGAGTCTCACTTTGTCACCCAGGCTACAGTGCAGTGGCGTGATCTCGGCTCACTACAGCCTCGACCTCCAGGGCTCAAGTGATCTTCCCATCTCATCCTCTGGAGAAGCTGGGACCACAGTCACGTGCCACCATGCCCGGCTAACTTTTTGTGGAGATGGGGTCTTACTATGTTGGACAGGCTGGTCTCGAATTCCTGGGCCCAAGCGGTCCTCCCGTTTCGGGTTCCCAAAGTGGTGGGATTACAGGCCTGAGCCACCGCGCCCAGCTGGCATTTTTAAAAGTTGGATTACTGGGCTCAGTGCATACAGGCGTAAAGGAATTTTTAAAACACGCAGGAATGACTCAAACGCATTTCTTTTTGCGCCATCCTGCTTTGTGTGATTCGGTTTTTATACTTGGTTTTGTGCGTTTGGGTCGCGACGGCTGGGGACAGACCAAAGAGCAGTCCAACCACGGGCCGCCCAGGACGGTCCCATCCGCTTATAACCTGCGACCCCGGGGCCTCTTGTGGCCCCGTATCTTCGTTCCAAGCAAAAGCCGGGGCTCCCAGGCACTCAAGAGGTGCAATGGCCTGATAGACCTGGAGAGCGCCAGAACACTTCCAACAAAGCTAGCCAGTCCACAGCGACTGCACTGACGACTGTGCGCGCGTCCTGAGGAGCCGGCAGACTTCTCGTTGTCTTGGTAACCAGAATGCGAACGCGCGTGCGCGGCACAAACACCTTTGTCACGTGAGGCCGGGCCGGGGGCGGGACCGGCGAATGCCCGTCCGGACCCGTTGCTCCTCCCTTATCAGCTCCCGGCCAGCCGAGGCGGGGCGAACCTCTGCCCTGTGGCGTGGGAGTGACTCACAGCTCCCGCCCCTTTTCGCTCAGCTTTCTCGCCACCACGTGCCCTCCTGGCCGCGCCCCCAGCTGCCCTTTCCAACTGCCTGTTGGAAGCCGCTGTAAAATGTCGTGAGGGGCACCGCTGCTTTACGGCTGCCTCTCCCAGACTAGAGAGCCGGAGCGCCCACCGCCGTCAGCCGCGTCTCCTAGCGAGTCGGCCCCGCGGTGAGCGAGAGACCCTGCGCACCGCAGCCCTCCCCGCTGCGCCCGTTCCTGCCCCCGGCGATGTGAGCTCGGGGGAGGCAGCGGTGCCTGCTGGCTCGGGGTTGAGACGGGCGGCAGGTGCCTGTGAGGCGGGCGGGTGCCGGGGGCCAGCAGGATGGAGGAAAGCATGGAAGAGGAGGAGGGGGGGCAGCTACGAGGCGATGATGGACGACCAGAACCACAACAACTGGGAGGCCGCCTTGGACGGCTTCCGGCAACCCCCGCCACCCCCACCGCCCCCCCTCGTCGATCCCGGCCCCTGCCCGAGAGCCTCCGGGGGGGGGCAGCTGCTGGCGGTGCCCGCGGTCTCCGTGGACAGGAAAGGCCCCAAGGAGGGGCTCTCGATGGGTCCGTCGCCACCGCCGGAGGCCAATGGGGTGATCATGATGTTGAAGAGCTGCGACGCGGCCGCCGCCGTGGCCAAGGCGGCCCCCGCCCCCACTGCCAGCTCCACCATCAACATCAACACCTCCACCTCCAAGTTCTGTGAGTCCAGCCTTTCCCAGCAGTCTTGGCTTTTCTCCACCCGACTCGGACGCCGAATTCACCCACTCTTGGAGCAAGCCCCGCTTCCTTTGTTTCAGGCCTCGGTCTTTCCTCCCCCGTCCCCCCTTCCTTTCCCTCCCCCGTCCCCTCCCCCCTCATTTGGTGTCTGCGGCCAGCGCCTGAGCGGCCCTGGCTTCTTGTATTACCTGGCCTAGAGAGGCAGCCTGGTACACACGCAGCCCCCAAGTTCTGCCAGCGCGATCCCTATCACAACTGGCTGTCTCAACATTTCGAAGCTCTTTCGCACCCATCTTCTCTTGAAGTTTCACCCTCAAAGTGAGAGGAAAATAAGGCTGCCTGAGTCTCGTTAGGGAAAGGCCTTCAGTCTTTTGCAGCCGGAGAGAGAAGAAATGTAGCCACTTGTGTTCTTGTGCTTTTGTCCAGGCTGTGTTTAAGAAGTCAGGAATTTGAAAGTTGACCTATATCTGCAGCTTGTTCTTCCTCTTCTGGGTTACACCTTTGCATCCCCGCTAGGGAAATGCATGAGTTGCTTTCCGATGCAGTGGCGGCTCCGACATCGTTTTGAGGTCAATGCATAAAATCACTTTCAAAGCTTACACTCCTAAGAATAAGCCTTTCAGGATGGGTTATGTCTTGTGTCCAAACCCAAGATTGGGTTGCTTGTTGAACTTTATGTTAGTGATCTGTCTTAACGCTCAATTGCACGCAGAAAGATTTAAGACCAAAATCTGTTTTGTAAAATGAATGTGACCATCACAGCCAGGGTTTTCTCTCCTATTATTAACTGCAGGTTTTGAAGGCATCTGGGAAAGCAACTGGAGAGTTCATTTCTAGTTGCTAATTTTACCAAGCTGTCTTGTCCAATCAGCTGTGCAGAGAAAATATTTGCCTTGATGCAGATAGAGTCTGGAATCTTACAAACATTGTAAGAACAGCACATAATTTTAATTATTTGCCTCAAGGTACTGCCTTAGTCAAAGACATTAAGATGTAGGTTTGATTGGTAAGATTTATATATGCTTTTTTTCCTTATTCATGATAATAATGTTTATATTGTATATTTTGTGTGTTGAAGTCTGTGTTGTGGAACCAGACCTTCTATAGAGTGGCAGAATGACTTACCTGAGTGATGAAGGAAGCTTGTTTTAGTAAAGTTCATTCAAAAAGCAGCATAAAGTTAGGAACAGAAATCAGTGAAATTGAGAACAAAAGGATTTGTCATACCAAAATATTATTTTTTGAAAAGATTAATAAGCTAGGCAGACCTCTGATAACATCGACAAGAAAAAAAGATGCAAATAAATGAAAAATGGAAAATAACTATAAATATTAGATTAAAAAAGAATGTTATGAACTTAGGCTGATAAATTTGAAAGCCTAAATGAAAAGTATCATTCTTAGAAAACTATTAAATGTCAAAATTGGTGTCAGAAGAAATACCTTGAACTGACTAATAAACTGAAATGGTAAAGAGCTCCCCTTTTAGAAGCTCTAGATCCAGATACTCTTGTGAGTTCCATCACATTTTAACACTTAATTCCTTTTGCAAGTTGTCCTAGAAAATAGTGAGAAAGATACCAACTTCATTTTATGAAGTTTGTGAAATCTTGATTCTAAAACTAGGTGAGGGCATGTAAGAAGAGAAAATTACAGGTCTGTTTTACTAAGCATAGAAATGAAAGTCCTGCAAAAAAATACGAGCTCGTCAAATCCAACAGTGTGTTAAGAGAGTCATGATCCGTAGAGTTAGTCCTAGAAATGTAAGCATTGTTTAACATCTACTTATCTAATTTAACTCGTTAATAGACTAAAGGAGGAAAATTACGATGATCTCAATTGGTGCCATGAAATCATTCAACAAGATCTCGCACCTATTTATGATAAAAACTCCTAGCAACCTAAGAATACAAAATAACTAGGTAAGGTCATTACCAAAAACCTACAGTAAGTAATAATACTTAATGGAGAAATTTTAGCTGCATATACTTTAACATCAATAACCACATAAGGATGCTCCTGTCATCACTACTGTTTAGCATTGTAAGAAGGTCCTGGCTAACATTATAAGGAACAAATAAATAAGGTATAAAGATTGTAAGGTAAGTGATAAAGCTTATTATTTGCAGGTAATATGATCACCTACTTAGATGAATCCTTAAAATCGAGAGAAAAAACTTTTTAGCAGGATTGCTGGACTTAAGATAACTTAAAAAATTGATAGCATTTACTAAACTAGTGATAACTAGTAAAGATAATCAAAAGTAAATACTGTATGCAATAATAGTAACAAAACTAAGAAATCGCTAGGAATTAACCCATGAATACACAAGATCTTTAAGAATAAAACTTTATAAAAACGGGAAGATAATCTAAATAAATGGTACAATTTTCCTTACTCTTGGATCAAATTACTTATAAGAATACTAATTTTCTCCATTTTGTAAATTCAGTTTAAATGCCATTGGAATTACATTTGGTTTGACAAACTCAATAACCTAATTCCAAAAATGTATATGGTGGGTGGAATAAAGTTTGTAAATAACTAAATCAATCTTAAAGATTTGTTTGGGGATGGGAGGCTTGCCTTATTAGAACTTAAGATGTCAAGGCTGTAGTAAAGTGATATAAGTTCAAGAACAGAAAAATAGACCAAGGGAACAAATTGGAGGGCAGGGACTTACCTAGATAGATGTATATTTGGGAACTTTTTAAGTGGCATCATAAACCACTGGAGAAAGGAGTCATATGTTGTTAGGGAGAGTGACTCACTATATAGAGAAAAAATAAATTTAATATCATAAATGGATAGACTCTGAATGAATTAAACACCTAAATGTGAAAAGAAAAACTAAATATTATAGAAAATGTTAAAGAAGTTTTTTCCCCTAGGGACACGGAAGTACTTTTTAAACCTTCAGAAGCTTATAAAGGTGAAAAAATAATGATTTTGATTTATGAAAATTAAGGATTTTCATTCAGCAAAAGACGAAAGAAAGCGAATTTATTTACAGTGTCTAAAATTGACAAGGGATTATTATCGGACAAAACAAGGGACTACTATACATCAATAATAAGAGGGCATCGACCTCTGTAGAAAAATAGTCAAAGGGTATTAATAAGTAGTTTATAGAGTAGGAAACCCTAACAAGCATAAGAAGAGATAAAATTATTAATATTCAGAGACATGCATATTAAAATAGTAATGGAAAAAGAGTATAATTGGATTGTTTGTAAAGCAAAGGTTAAATGCTTGAGGTGATGGATACCCCATTTACCCTGATGGGATTATTACATAGTGTATGCCTGTATCAAAATATCCAATATACCTCATAAAAATATATGCTTACTATATACCCACCATACCCACCAAAATTAAAGAATAAAAATAGTAATAGAATGTCTTTTTCCACCTGTTAGGTTGGCAAAAATTAGAAAGCTGAATTGTACCAAGTGCAGTGGAGATATGGTAATATAGGAAAACCTATACTTGCTTGTGGGAATAAGTGTAGTGGGATGTGGGAATAAGACTTGTGAGATGCTGAGATGCCTGAAGTCTCTGGACCAGATAGTGAAAGATAGCTGCTGTGTTGATGTATCCCTGAGCTATGGAAGTGAAGGTATACTTTATACTGTAAGGTGAAAACAGCTTCTGTTGGTTTCCGGTTTTCGGACAGAGCGAAAAGGGATTTGTTACCTTGATGGATATATGGTAGGTACTAGGGATGATGTTGAGTTGTGACAGTGAATAGACCATGTCTGGAACAGCAATTAAAATTGGAGTCACCTTGGATTTGATTGATGATAATCCACAGTCATGCTCCAAGACCCATCTCTTTTGCCCTGGCCAGACAGGTTCGTGAAATCAGAATGTCATCACCATTCCTATCTTTTAAGTCTTTGACATTGATAGTATTTCTGTAGTTCCCACAAAGATGTGCTGTTTATTGGTTTGAGTTTATTATTTTGGTAGGAAAGGGTACATCTAGGGGATTCCACTCAGCCCTTCCTATGTTGATATTCCTGACTTGTCAGATAAGGGAGCCATGAACTTGTGTTCAGAACTGGGGAGTCACAGTGTTATTATGGGTCCACCAGCCCTACTGTGAGATGGATTGAGGCCAAAACACCATTTACATGACATCCATAAGCCCCTGATCTGTCTGGTTTACCATAGTGCCATTCCTATCTCTTAGGGTTTGTACTGGCTTAAAGCCAGTGTTTATTAATCCTTGAAAAGTCTCAGCGATTTTCATTTCCCAAATGTACTGTCTCCCTAATGAATACCTGCATATTGTATTGGAAAAGGCTAGGTGGAAGACTTTAATTATGCTCTTGAAGCAATTTTATGGGTTTCTTGCTCAGTGGAACTCATCCTCTTTATTCCAGCAGTTCTGTATTTGTGAACAGGCTCAGTGTGGGTCTTAGATGACGTTATATGGCTCTTCATTATGGCCACTTAAGCGAGACCTCTGTTGAATATACCTAGAGTTTTTCTTTTCTGTCCATTATAACAGATCAAATAATATCCAGTATACTGCCTTTTTTTCCTAAGGACATCATGGTTAGCCACCATGAGATAGATCTAAGCTACCAGAAGTCCAAGCCATTCTGCTAATCACTCTGGCCCTGCTGCCTGTTAAAATAAACATGCCTATTTTATATCTGGAAGTTACTTCTACATATCCTTTGTCACTTTGGAAATAGAACTATTCCACTGAAATCAGGGAACCCCTTTCAATGGCAGTATTGCCCATCTTTAACCCAGAATTACAAGGGACTATCAACCACAGCATTTTTTTCAATAATTGTATTTAATTATTTGTATATTTCTCAGTTGGTGAAGGACCTTCTCAGAACACAGTTTAGGGAGTGTGTAAGAGTGGGTTAGAACGTGACAGATTTACATTCCTTTCTTCATATGTCTGGACTCATTTCTCCACATACTAAAGAATTTCTGTTCTGACTGCCTCCTGCCTCCTCTCTTCTTCCTTTTCCTCTCCTCCTCTTTTTCCTCTTCTCCTCCTCTTTTTCCTCCAGGTCCATTTTCTTCCTCTACACCTCTTCTCGTCCTCCTCCATTCAATGAAGTGTACCCATTTTAGGTGTGCAGTTAGATGCATTTTAACCCATGTAACTGTCTGGTCTGGGATTTGATTTTATCCTATAATAGCTAAAAGTTAGCCTGTTACTGTTACAGGTTGAGTATTCATTATCTGAAATGCTTGGGACCACAAGCGTTTCTGATTTGTTTTTTTTTTTTTCGGATTTGGGAATATTTGCATTATACCAAATGATTGAGCATCCCAAATCCAAAAATTCAAAATCTGAAATTTTCCAGTGAACATTTCCTTTAAGTGTCATGTTAGTGCTCAAAAAGTTTCAGATTTTGGGATTTGGGATTCTCAACTTGTATTACTGGATGCTGACGTAAACTGGGGACTCCTGTGTCAGAGACGAAGAATTTATTGTTCACCTCATAGCATACAGCATGACAATTGCTGTATTTGCATAATTTCCCCTTCCCCGAAGTCTCTAGAGGATGACATGCTATGGCCAAGATGGATGCTGTCAGTGGTTTTGTGTTGCAGCTAAAGCACATCAAACTTGGGGAATCCACTGCTTTTGTAGAAAGCTGTGAGCAAGCCTGCTCTTTGTCTAGGGTGAGATGTTACCTCATCTTTCAGGGTTATCAGGTACAGAATGGCCCAGGTTCAAGAGTCATTGGTCATGGCCTTGCATTCTTGGCATACTCAATAAGACATGTAGGAATGTGTGAGGCCCAAGGAGGACTGTCTATCCAGTGGTAACCACCACAACAAACAAAGGAACATTTCCGTCTCTCTGAAATACTTCCCTGTGTCTCTGGAGTGCAATGGCACGATCTTGGCTCACTGCAACCTTTGGCTCCTGGGTTCAAGTGATTCTCCCACTCAGCATCCCGAGTAGCCAGGATTACAGGCACACACCACCACATCTAGCTAATTATTGTGTTTTTAGTAGGGATGGGGTTTCGCCATGTTGGCCAGGCTGGTCTCAAACTCCTGGCCTCAAGTAATCCACCTGCCTCAGGCTCCCAAAATGCTGGGATTACAGTTATGAGCTACCATGCTTGGCCTTCCCTGTGTCTTTTTGCAGACGGTTAACCTGCAGACAGTTAGCCTGCTTTCCCCAGCCCCAAGCATTCCTACTCATCTGCTTTCTGTTACTGTAGGATTTCATGTAAATGAAATCATACAATGTGTATTGTTTTGTGCTTGGCTTGTTTCTTCTTACTCTATTCTTGAGATTCTTCCACGTTCTTGCATATGTCAGTTACGTATTCCTTTTTCTGGCTGAGGAGGAGTTTTTGGTTTTTTGGGGATATATCACACACTGTTTATTAATCTGTTGGTCATTAGGTTGTCTCCAGTTTTGGCTATTATGAACACGGCTGCTATAAACAACCATTTACAAGGTTTGATGTGGGCAAAGATTTCATACAAATGGAATTCCTCGTTTGTATGTTATTGATATGTTTATGAGAAACTGCCAAACAAGTCTATAAGGTGGTTGCACCATTTTACACTCCCATCAACTGTATAAGACAGCTCCAGTTTTTCTACTTACTTGATTGGCACTTGTACTGGTTAGGCTCTGCATTCTTGGTATTGTCAGTCTTTTAAGGTTTGGCTTTTTAAGAGCAGCCATCCCCACCCAGGGACCAGTTTCTTGGAAGAGACAAATTTTCTATGGACTGGGGGGTAGTTTTGGGATGAAACTGTTCCACCTCAGATCATCAGGGCTTAGAGTCTCGTAAGGAGTGCACAACCTAGATCCCTCGCATTATAGGGTTGGTGCTCCTATGAGAATCTAATGCCCCGGCAGGTCTCACAGGAGGCGGAGCTCAGGTGGTAATGCTCCCTTACCCACAGCTCACGTCCTGCGGTGTGGCCTGGTTCATAGCAGGCCACGGGCCAGTGCCTGTGGTGTTGGCTTTTTCGTGTGATTGTTGTCCTGCCTCATAATTTATTTTGCGAGAATCTGCTCACATCTTTTGCTCATTTCTTGTATTGTTTGTCATCTTAATGTGTTTAAAGAAGTCACTGTGAATTTTGGATACAAGTTTTGTCAGACATTATGTATTATTACTGTTTTCACTCTCTGGTTTGTCTTTTTTTCCTTAACAGTGTCTTCTTAAGAGTAGATGTTTTTCAATTTTGATGATGACTAAACTGTCAATTTTTTCTTCTCTGGCTTTTGCTCTTTGTATCCTGAGAAATATTTGCCTACCCCAAAGTCAAGATATTTTCTGTATTTTTTCATAGCAGTTTCATGGTTTTAGCTTTTATGTTTAGATCTATGATCTGAATTATGAGTTGATGTCTGTATAGTGTGAGATAAGGATCAAGGCTCCTTTTGTCCATGTGGATATCTAAATGTGTTGGCACTGTTTGTTGAAAAGACTGTCCTTTTCTTATTGAGTTACTTTGGCAACTTTGTCAAAAATAACTGACCATGTATGTATGGGCATCAGTTCTGTTTCATTAACCTTATTTAGCCCATCGTATTTAGGATTGTTGTGTGTCTTTTTGATGAATTGACTGTTTATTATGATGGAATGTCTGTTTTTATCTTTAGTAATAGTCCTTACTCTAAAGAGTACTTTTACTGGTAGGCATTCCAGGTTTTTTAAGGAGTATTGTTTGCATAATATATCTTTTGCCATCATTTTAATTTATTTGTGTGAAGTACATTTCTTGTAGACAGCATATGGTTGGATCTTGCCTTTTAAAAATCCATTCTGACAATCTCTGCTACCATTGTGTTTAATGTAGTTACCAATATGGTAGGGTTTAAATCATATTGTCTTGCACTTTGTTTACTCTTTGTCCATCTGTTGTTTAAAAAATGTTCCTCTTTTCATGTCTTTTTTTTTTTTTTTTTTGTTTGAGACGGAGTCTTGCTCTGTCACCCAGGCTGGAGTGCAATGCAATTTCCGTCTCCCAGGCTCAAGCGATTCTCCTGCCTCAGCCTCCTGAGTAGCTGGTATTACAGGCACGTGCCACTGTGCCCAGCTAATTTTTGTATTTTTAGTAGAGAAGGGGTTTCACCATGTTGCCTGGTCTGGTCTTGAACTCCTGACCTCAGGTGATCCAGATGCCTTGGCCTCCCAAAGTGCTGGGATTACAGGTGTGACCCACTGCACCTGGCCCTTTTTGGTTATTGTTATGATTCAGTTTTGTCTCCAGTTTGGCTTATTAGCGTGGTTGTTTTGCTCTTTTGGGTTACTCTAGGATTTATGATTATGAAAGTTTAACTTATAACAGTCTACCTTCAAATAGTATTAGACTACTTTACTTATAATATAAAAATCTAATAGCATTATACTTCCATTTATCCCCTCCTGTCCTTTATGCTATTGTTGTACGTTTTACTTTAATATATATCATAATCCCCCAAATACACTGTCATTAATTTTGCTCAAAACAGTCATTTATCTATTTTTAAAAGCTGGGATGAGCCATGTGTGGTGGCTCACGCCTGTAATCCCAGCACTTTGGGAGGCCAAGGTGGGTGAATCACGAGGTCAGGAGTTTGAGACCAGCCTGGCCAACGTGGTGAAACCCCATCTGTACTAAAAATAGAAAAATTAGCGGGGTGTAGTGGTGCATGCCTGTAATCCCAGCTACTCAGGAGGCTGAGGCAGGAGAATCGCTTGAATGTGGGATGTGGAGGTTGCAGTGAGTTGAGATTGCACCATTGCCCTTCAGCCTGGGCAACACGGCAAGAATCCGTCCCACCCCTCAAAAAAAAGTTGGAATGAAATTTATGTTACACACATTTAACTGTTGTAAAGTGAATAATTCAGTGGCATTTAGTACATGCCCAGTGTTGTACAACTACCTCTCTCTAGTTCCAAATCATTTTCATCAACCCAAAATAACATTCCAGAGTCATTAAGCAACTAGTCCCGATTCCTCACTGGCATCTACCAATTTGCTTTCTGTCTGTATGGGTTTACCTATTCCAGATCATTCATATGAGTGGAATCATACTGAGATTTCTTTGAAATAATAATAAACTGGAATAAAGTATTTTGTATTTACTCAGGTAGTTACCATTTCTGTCCCTTTTCTTTCCTTTGTGTAGATGGAAGTTTCCATCTCTTATTTTTCTTCCATCTGTAGAACCTCCCTTAATATTTCTTATAATGTAGTTCTGTTGATCTTCAATTTATTCAGATTTTGTTTGTCCGCAGAAGTCTATTTTATCTTCATTTTCTAAGAATATTTGCTGGATATATAATTCTAGATATACAGGCTTTTTTTTTTTCTTCTATAAACACTTTAAAGATATCTTTCCATTGTCTCCTGACCTGCATTGTTTCTTTTTTTTTGGAGACGGAGTTTTGCTCTTGTTGCCCATACTGGAGAGCAATGGCGTGATCTTGGTTTGCTAAAACCTCCACCTCCCAGGTTTAAGTGATTCTCCTGCCTCAGCCTCCCGAGTAGCTGGGACTACAGGCACGTGCCACCACGGCTAGCTAATTTTTTTGTTTTTAGTAGAGATAGGGTTTCACTATTTTTGGCCAGGCTGGTTTCGAACTCCTGACCTCAGGTGATCCACCTGCCTCAGCCTCCCAGGGTGCTGGGATTACACTTTGGGCATGAGCCACTGTGCCCGGCCTTATTGTTTCTTTAATAAATGTCTGTATAGTCTTATCTTTGTTTCTCTCTATATAATATGTCCCTTGTTTTTCTGGGTACTTTTAAAATTTTTACTTAAGTTTTCATCAGTTTTTCATGTTCTTTTTTGGTGTTTATTGACTTTCTTGGATTTGTGGGGTTTTAGAATTTGTCAGATTTCGAAAATTATTCATTACTTTTTGTCAGAACGCCCCTGCCACTAGTTACACTTACGTTATATCACTTGTTATGACACCATGAGTTACTGAGGCTCTGTTCATTTTCTTAAAAAGGTTTTTTTTCCTCTCTGCTTTAGTTTGGATAAATTTTAATGCTATGTCTTCACACGCACTAATCTTTTCTTTTTCAGTATCTAATCTACTGTTAATCCTGTTCTTAATCAGTGAGAGTTCCAACTGTTTTTAGTGTAGGCTGACATTGAGTCCAGGTTTCAGTTAACAACCAAACTGTTAGAACTGTACCCAGCTTCTTGAGGTAGTATAGTGAATAAAGAATCTTTAGTAAGTACGTTCCTTTTAATGACTTGTCTCATCTAGATAAGTTCTTTCTTCATTATTTAGCACCCTCAGAATCCATTCCCCACATGTATTCCCAGGTTTTTGCCAGTATAATGTATTAAAGTCTTATAGTTCTTTTGGAATGTAAGCTGTCTCCTATTTGTTTAGATTTGGTACTTGTTCCCCTGGGAAATCTGATTCTAGTTAGAGATCTAGAGGCAATGAGTTCTGCTTAGAGAGAATCTCTTTTTTGTGAGGTTTCAGGTAATATCATGGCAGAGTCTTCAATCAAGTAAAGTTAGTCTAATGTTTGGGAGGAGGGGTGTGTAGGCAGGGTTTCATGAGGTCAGGGTTTTCAGAGTGATCATACTTCACCAGACTGTCCCCATTGTGCTGGGATTACAGAGGTGAGCCACTGTGTCCGGCCAAACTTCAGGATCCTATTGGGGATCTTGTCTTGCTGTTTTTTGACATGTATCATATAAAATGATGTCGATGAAACTGTAAGAGAAAGCTATTTTAATGTTTACATAAGGCCCAGTCCCAAATCTCTGAAGAAAATACTGTTTACTTACTGTAAACTATAACTGTATAAACCGTAGACCATATGTATTCACATTGTAAACTGTTAAGCACCATATAAAAGTTGATTGTTGATATCCTTTTATGGTATGTCTGGACAGGGCAAACTGGCTTTCCATTTTTCTTCCTGCTTTTGTGGACATTTGGTTATTAACCTCTATAGATAAAGTTGAATAGATCTGTAATATGTAGTTGCAGGTATGCTGATTCATCATCCGAATGGTATTTTATTCAAGTGTTTATTGTATGCCAAAGTAATAATTTAGCCTCTGATAATGAAGAGACACAGTTTAATGTGGGAGATGATAGAAAGATAATTATGATACATTATGATTAAATGCTATAGTAAAGTTATATATTTGGTAGCATTGAGGAAAGAGTTTTTATAAAAATGAATAGAAGTTTGCCAGGAGGATAGGGGGTTGGGAGGGGGAAGCTGGACTGGAAGAGATTTCCTTGCAGAGGGGCAGCCTGTGCCAAAGCCCCAGAATTGAAATTATTTTTGGAATACAGAGTGTGAGGAGAGAGTGGCACACATTCATAAATTAAACATGGACAGATAGAAAAAGCTAGGTAGTGAAGGACTCACCATGTTAGAGGAAGGATTTTATTCTGTAGGAATGGGAGAAAGGTTTTAATGGAGCCAACTTGGTAAAATTTGTCTTAGTGTGTTAATTTAGAGCGGAGAGAGAATGGAGGCCTAGAGGCTAGTTAGGGTGTTGGAATTTCTGTAGTCTAGACAAGAGATGAAGACTTGAACAAATAAAACTTTTGAAGACAGGAGGTTTCAATTTTGGAGATATTTAGGGCCTAGAATCTGCAAAATTTTGGGAGTGAAGAAAGGAAGATGAAGAGTCAAGATTGCTGGTTTGGATGATGGGTAGCTGTCAGTGCCTTTGACCCAGATGTGGAAGGAGTAAAGGTGTGAAGTGAGGGTGTGTGTGTGTGTGTGTGTGTGTGTGTGTGTGTGTCTGTCTCTTTTAAGGTGTCTGTGGAACAGTCAGGTAGAGAGATCCAGAGGCAGTTGGTAGATTCTGAGTTTGCGCATTTACTATGCCTTAGATATTGGAGATCCTGAAATAGAAATTTAATTTCAATAGATTTTGTTTTTCCATTTCTGAGGATTTGAGATATACCAAGCTCTTTGTACATAAAAAACAAAAACAATACTTTGCTCTTATCAAAATAATACAGGTTTATAATTTAAAAACTCAGATTATGTGAAAAGACACATAATGAAAATCAGTGGTTCCGTTCCCTATCCCTTTCCATTCCTGGACCTGTTCCCCAAAGTCAGTTGTTTGATTATGATTCATTTAGCTGTTTCTTCTTGTATTAGCCATATATTTCAATGTGCTGATATTGTTATGGCTTAATTATTTTTATATTATCTGTTGACTTACGGGATTTAATTCTCTTATACCTCTAACATAACCTTACCTTTCCAGTTCTTTTACTATCATAATTTTTTTTTTTTTGAGACATAGTCTCACTCTGTCACCAGGCACCAGGCTGGAGTGCAGTGGTGCGACCTCGGCTCACTGCAACCTCCGCCTCCCGGGTTCAAGCAATTCTACTGCCTCAGCCTCCCGAGTAGCTGGGACTACAGGCCCACGCCACCACGCCCAGCTAATTTTTTGGTATTTTTAGTAGAGATGGGGTTTCACCATGTTGGCCAGGATGGTCTCGATCTCCTGACCTTGTGATCCACCTGCCTCAGCCTCCCAAAGTGCTGAGATTACAGGTGTGAGCCACTGCGCCTGGCCTACTATCATAATTTTTAAAAAAATTTTTATTTATTTATGTGAGACAGAGTCTCGCTCTGTTGCCCAGGCTGGAGTGCAGTGGCGTGATCTCGGCTCACTGCAACCTCTGCCTCCCAGGTTCAAACAATCCTGCCACCTCAGCCTCCCGAGTAGCTGGGATTACAGGTGCATGCCACCACACTGGCTAATTTTTTTGTATTTTTAGTAGAGACCGGGTTTCACCATGTTTTCCGGACCGGTCTTGAACTCCTGACCTCAGGTGATCCACCCACCTCTGCCCCCAAAGTGCTGGGTTCACAGGCATGAGCCACCACCCCTGGACAAACTTACGCGTAAACTTTTCAGTAGCTTCATTATATTCACCATGTACCTGTCACTGGTGTTTTTGAAATGCTCAAACAAATCAGCTTTTGTTTTTGTCTGTTGTTGAAGCTGTTAGTCCTCTTGTTTCTGTTTATTACTTAGGGCCAGGCATAGTTGCCACTCAGGGACTTCTCAGATACTTGGAATGATTGCTGCTTTGTCTTCCTTTCTGTTGATGAATTTCCAAGTATCTGTATAGAGCTTATCTTCTAGTCCTTCCCTGAGAAAGAGTGTGTGGATAAAGTTTCAAGTCTTGTCATATCTAAAAGTACTACTTTCACACTTGATTGATAGTTTGGGTATAGAATTCTTAATGGAAAATAACTTTTCCTTGACTTTTTTAAAGTACTGCTTAATTAACTGTAAGCGCACATATCCCAGTGGAGAAGTCAGGTGCCATTTTAATTCTTGTTCTTTTGTATGTGACGTTTTTTTCCCCTTGAGAAAATTTCTGGGAATTTTTTTTATATTAGTGTGTTAATATTTCTCTCCCTTTACGTTTTCTCTATTCTGTTTTCTCTGGAATTATTGGTAGTCACATGTTGAATTTTCCATTTTGATCTTCTAAGTCGGTTAACCACATTGTACTACATCCCCTTTCTCATAAAGCTCTGGGAGAATTCTTTGATGTTTTATTTTTAACATTTTTTTTAAATTTTAAGAGCACTCGGATTGCTTTTTTTTATGAGTGTTTTAAATTTTTATCTTACCTCTTTGAAGATAGTAATTATAGTTTTTAAACAAGTTATATTCTCTGGATTATCTTTGTTTTTAGCTTTTCAAATTTTGTTTTGATCTCTGTTGTCTATGACTTCTTACGGATCTTTGGTGATTCTGAGTTGTCTATCCATAATTAAAAGTGAAAAAAGATAATTGCTAGTTCTGTGTTTATAATGGGCCTTGTCAGGTTTAAGTATTGGGCCTCATGTTAGGCTGATTGAATGTAGAGCTGCTATTTTGTTGAGGAAATGCCAGATATTAGTATGTGAATGTCTTTTCTCTGGGACTATTCAGTTTCTCTAGAGAAGGATCTTCCATTCTGAGAGAATGGCAGAATGGATAGGTGGAGGAAGAAGTAAAGTATATTTTTCCTGGCTGATAGCATTCTGGAATTAAAGGAGTGGGGCTAGATGTTAGAGCATTTCTTACGCTGACTTCTGCTTAATCTGCCAGTTCTGTGTTTCACACTCCCTCATAGTCCTGCTCCGCGTGTTTCTAGGTCTCAGAGTCCTAAGCCTTTGTCTCTGTTTTTCCAAAAATAATCCTTCTCTTTTCTTTTTACTGTTTAGTCTGCAGACTTTACTACTCCATCTCCCACCCGTTTCCAAATATGCCTGTTCATAGTATTCTGTCCTCAAGTCCTGAGCTTCTCAGGGGCCTACAGGGCAAAATTTGTTTACTTACCATTGATATCCACCTCAGCACCTGCCTCATGCTACTGCTTCAAGGTTCAGACATTACTAGGCTTAATGCCAAGGAGAGATTGATTTGTTTAAATCTTGGAAGACACCCACCACAGAATTTTAAAAGTGTGGTAGACCTGCATTTAGCATAGGTGTAAACTCAGTAATCTCAGTTGAGCAAATACTTTTCTGTTTTAAATTTTGAGTACTTGGAATTTTATGAGATTTTGGATTCAGTGGAGTTGTAGACAAAATGGATGTCTTGATAGTTCTTGAACTTCTCACCATATGTTTGTATGTCATAACATGTCCATTTGAGGAACTGTGTCACAGGTTCCTGTGTGGTGATGTAATGGTAGAGCAGTGTTGTACAGTAACTATGCTAAAGGAACATAGCTTTCAATCCGCTGGTAGGCCACTGCAGCTCGGTTATTTATTTACTTATTTTTTAAAGTTAGTAGTGATGAAGGAAGTTTCTACCATTTTATTACATTTTCTCTAATTGAAAAATGTGTAGATTTCTAAGCTTTACTGCTTAGAAACCATGTGTTTGCTCTACAAGTTTTACAGTGTTTTTGGGGAAGAGGCTCTTCATTTGCAGCAAGGCAAAGCAGGTTTTATATAGTTGGTATGTTATAGGGCTTATCTGGACCAAACAAAATGTGGTCTTGTTATAGGGTGGGGAGCACAGAACCCTTAAAGAGTGTGTTAATGAGAACTTATATAAAATAAAAATAAGACATCAGTGTCATCTGGTTGTTTACATGAATGTAATGTATGCTGAGGAATGGCTAACTCATGATCACAGTAGACTTTTAAATTGTGCATAGTGTTTGAATTGAATTATGCAAACCATAAACCCTAAAACTTAGAAAGTGCCCCAACAAATACCTAAAGCATGCAACTTTTAAAAGGCTTTAACCTACTTTAGAAACAGTTGTTGCCTTCTTGTACTGGCAAATCAAAATATACTGGAGTAGATGATATAGGATTTTTTTTCCCTCCTAATAAGGAAAAGGATATTTAAAGTACAGTTATGCTTTGCTTAACAGCATGGATACATTCTGAGAATTGTTTTGTTAGGCGATTTATACTGTGGGAACATTATAGGATGTACTTACACAAACCTAGATGGTATAGCCCACTACACACTTAGTATAGGGTATAGCCTATTGCTTTTAGGCTGCAAACCTGTATAACATGTACAGGATGCTACTGTACTGAATACCGTATGCAACTGTAACATAATGGTATTTATATGATTAAACATAGAAAAGGTACAGTAAAAATACTATATAAAAGATTTTAAAAAATGGTACACTTGTATAGGGCACCTATCATGATTGGAGCTTGCAGGACTGGAAGTTGTATGGGTGAGTGGCATGAGTGAATGTGAAGGCCTTTCTGTATATTGCTCTAGACGTTATAAACACTGTACACTTAGGCCACACTAAATTTGTTTAAAAATTTCTTCCAGGCAGATGCTGTGGCTCATGTCTGTAATCCCAGCACTTTGGGAGGCCAAGCAGGCAGATCACTTGAGCCCAGGAGTTTGAGACCAACCTGGGCAACATGGCAAAACCCCATCTCTACAAACAACAACAACACAAATTTGCTGGGTGTGATGGCACATATCTGTAGTCCCAGCTACTCTGGAGGTTGAGTTGGGAGGATCATTTGAGCCCAGAGGCAGAGGTTGCAGTGAGCTGAGACTGCACCACTGTACTCCAGCCTGGGCAACAGAGTGAGAGACCCTGTCTCAAAAAAATTCTGAGATAATAAATCAATCTTAGCTTCCTGTAACTTTTTTACTTTATAAACTTTCTAAGTTTTAAAAAACTTTTTGACTGCCCTGTAATAACACTTAGCTTAAAACATAAACACATTGTACAACTATACAAAGATATTTTCTTATTTGGATAAAGAAAGCTTTTTTTCTGTTTAAAAAAGTTTCTGTATGGTTTTTACTTCTTACGCTTGTTGTGACCATTCTTCTTTTTTATCCACAAGGGCTTCCCTCCCAGTCCTCAGGTTGTGTTCTTGGCCTTTAGCTGCTCTAAGTCCAACACTTGAAAGAGTTCAGTCATCCTTTGTGCTGGAGGGAGCAGAACATTTTGCTGAAACATTCAACCAGGTTTACTAGATTGTTGTTGACAGATGAGCACACTCTGGTGACAAAAAGTCGTAATTTTTATTTTAGATAGAGTACATTAACTAGCTCGGGTTAAATAGGTAACAAAGGGCTCTTTTCTCCTTGTCCATTCTAATTATCTAGTTACAATTAGTTATAGTTAATCTAAAAAGTCATTATATTTTAGACATAATTTAGCCTTTTAAATTTGGCTTGATTATTTTATAATTGCCATTACTATATTCTTAAAGAGTCCGTTCTAAATGAAGGTGGCTTTTTTTGGTGGGGGAGAAGGGATATAGAAGAGTATAATTTTAGTGAATCTTGGGTAGAAAGACAGTTCCTAGCTACCCTTTTAACATTTTGATGGATTCACACCTTTGATTTTCCAAGTTGTTGAGAACAGACAAACCGTATATTAGCAATTGAGAAAAGAGGAACACTTAAGTGACCTCTGGCTGTCCTGAGCTGCTGAAGCATTAGAGTGGTTTTCATACTTTAACAGGCGTAAGAATTACCTGGAGGGCTTGTAAAACAGCTTCCTGGGTTCCACCTAGCCCTAGAATTTCTGATTCTGCAGATCTGTGTTGGGGCCTGACAGTTTGCATTTGTAGCAGGTTTCCAGGTGATGCTGATGCTGCTCTGGATCTCACACTTTTGAAGCACTAATGGAAAGTAATGATCATTCCCTGCAGTAGACCAAGAATGAATTAATAATGCTTACTATAGTTTCTGAATTTATTCTTCCCTTATAAAGCAAACCAACAGAAAACCTTAAAAGGATTATATAGTAGGGCTAACCTGGTTTGCTTTAGCCTGTGTGAAATCAAATGTGATGTAAGCTTTAATTCCAAAACAGCTAATAAGTAGTATGTCTTGCACTGTTTTTCTCTTCAGCATTTATGTTGACTCACTAAGTTAATTCACTTTACAGATGTTATTGAGTACCTACCATGTATCATGTACTGTTTAGAGTCGGGGCTGTAGCAGTGAATTCCTTTTCCAAGGGGCTTACCTCTAGTTTGAGGGAGGTTGACAATAAACAAATATGTCAAGTTATTTGGATTAAAAAAGTGTGAGAGTTGAACATACTTATTGCTGCCTGGTATGAATTATACACCTCTAATGGTTTCCTGTTTATCAGCAACCCGAGAATATTTCCTGAATAGAGAGTCCAACTATTCCATGTGTTTTAGACTTTGTTTCATTTTATCTTAGTAAAGGTCAAACTACTTTCTCCGTGAGATTTAGACTGTGTGAGCTTATTATCTTATAAATATGTGTTTCTAGGTTTTAAGCCTTGTGGCATGACGTTTTTACATTTTTTAAATAAGTGTTTTTGAACTTCACTGTCTCTAGAGGGCACACACATTCTGCTGTTTAGTAAAGCCCTCACCACTTTTCTTAGTGTCGCACCAGGCCTGCTTTACTTTTTTGTTATTAACATGGCTTTTGTAGGTATTTGTGCCTGTAGTGACTTCTTTAAATAGCTTAAAAAGTAGTTCATTATTTTCAAGCTGAAAATCTAACCTAGGTGAAATTTAGTAATTTAATGGTAACTTAATTTTGTTTAGGTTTCATACTTTAATTTTGGCTCGTTCTTGCTGATCCTGCACCTTACATACAGAAAAGGAATTTAGTTAATTATCTAAAAAGTAAAATTCAAGGAATTCTGTAGCTCATGGGAAGTCTGTATATACTCTTTAGCCACGTATAGCATACATTGAAAAGACTGGCACAGCACACTGGCACAGCCGCAATATACTGGTAGTGGAATTATGAGTGATTTTTATTTTCTCCTTTTGCTTATGTATTTTCTAATACAGGCTTAATAGTGAACTACAGAAATCAAGAAATAAGAAGTTGAAAAGTATTGTTTAAATAGGCAGCTCTGCGGATCTCCTAAGATCTGTCATGCTGCTCTGATCTTAGCACGCCAGGTTCCCATTTTAAAGTAGTAAGTCAGCTGTCTTCTACATGTAGCATGAATTTTGGCTGCTCTTTCGTCTTTTGTTTCATTTTTGAGACAGTCTTGCGTTGTTGCCCACGCTGGAGTATAGGGATGTGAACATGGCTCACTGTGACCTTGACCTTTGGGCTTGAAAGAGCCTCCTGCTTCAGCCTCCCTAGTAGCTGAGACTGCAGGCTTGCGTCACCACACTTGGCTAATTTTTAATTTTTTTTAAATTAAATTTTGTAAAGATGAGGTCTCACCATGTTGCCCAGTATAGCTTCAAACTTCTGGGCTCAGGCGATGCTCTCGCCTCAGCCTCCCAAAGTGCTGTCATTACAGGCGTGAGCCACTGTGCCTGGCCTACTCTTTCTTTTGGTCAGTGTAAACTTTTCTGTGGGCAAAGTTGAAAGTGATTACATATCTCAGCAGGAGGATCTAGTTTTTAAGTTCAGGATTACACACACACTCTGAGGCTGTATGTGTCAAATGTTAAACTGAACAAATAGCTAGTGGTTTTTGTTTTTTAAACCAAGGATTGGGTTGAGATAAACAAGTAAACTCTCAGCTTTTGGGGTAGAGAGGTATTTGATGTGGTTTAGGTGGTACACTGATAAGGGATTCCATAGCTCAGAATCACATAGTGAGAATGTTACTTCTTTTTCAGTTTTCTTTGAATCCTAAGGATTTTGTAAGTACAAAGGTCATATTCTGGAGCTAGTGTGTAACACTTTTGAGTATTAAGTGCAAGAAGGTGACCCTGGGAAGCAGCTCTCCAGGGAGACTGGGGAAGTGAGACAGGGAAGGTGAGGAAGCCAGTAAGGTAAAGTCACCACTGTAGGCAGCTGGAGCTTAGTACCAGTGGGGGAGCTCTGGGAGGCAGTGTAGCACATGTGCCTTAGAGTCACCTCACCCAAAAGGAGAGGGAGCTACTGGGTTAATGACACTGAATCCTCAGTAGTGATTGGTTGAAGGCTGCTCTGGGGTTGTTAATTCTCCCACAATTTCTTACCTGCCGCGCCTACAAGCAGAGCAAGTTCTGGCAACTGGACAGAACACTGAGGCAAGTAGTCTTAGGGTGTGGATGGGGTAAATGGGTGGGGCACCAATAGTAATTGCTATGCCCCCCTGGACAGCTAAGCTTTTCATGCAGTCCTCCTCATTTTAATAAACGACAACTCCATCCTTTGGTGCTCAAGCCAAAAACTTTGGAGCCACTCTTGACCTTCTTTCACATCTCACATCTAAGCTATCAGCAAATCTTGTTGACTTTACTTTTAAAATATCTTCAAAATCTGACCTTTCCTTATTGTTCTCAGTGCCATCATCTGGCCCAACCTGCTATCTTCTCACAGCCTCTGAACTTAGTTTACTCTCAGCGCAGCTGCTGGAATGATCCATATAAAACCTAAGCCAGATCATGTCACTCCTCTGCTCAAAACCCTCCAGAGAGGCCTGCATCTTAGAGTAAAAGTCAAAGTCTTTACAATGGCCCATAAGGACCTATGTGATCTGGCCTCTTCCTGCTGTGTGTTTGTGCACATGCATGTAAAACTCTTTTTTTCTTTAGCTTTACATAGTCAAAACACTCCTTTACTCCCCCATTCCCTTCAGTGTGGGTTATGTGATTCATTTGTAATTAGATTTATTTGCTGTGTTTTGCATTCCATCTTTACCACTACAGCCTTGTTGATTTTTTTAAATTAAAATTTACATAGTAATTTGATATACAGTTCTGTTGGTTTTGACAAATGCGTGAAGTAGTGTATCCCTCACCACAGTTCTATGGAAAACAGTTAATGGCCCTAAAAATTCCCCCATGCTACTGCTTTATAGGTAATCCCTCTCCCTACCTTCCAGCCCTCGGTGACCACTGATCTGTTTTCCTCCCTGTACTTTTGCCTTTCTTAGTGTCATGTAAAGGGGACTCTTAGAATGTGTAGCCCTTTGGGTCTGGCTTCTTTCACTTAGCAAAGTGCATTTAAGATTATGCCTTGTCGTTTTGTGAACATTCCTCAGTAGTTCATTCCTCAAACGTCCTTTAAAATAGAATTAAATAGCAGAAGTGAATCGATTTAAAGAAACTATTGAACAATAATGATATAGGTGGTACGTAGAACAAAATCTTGAACCTGGATGACTAAGGTGTAGAGATGGATAATGTGATGGAAAAATGCTTGGAAGGCTTTGCTTTACCTGGTACCTCTGCCAGTAATGAGCCTTGTGTTCGTGGGGAAGTCACTTAACCACTCTCCTTCCTAGTCTGATAAAATAAACCGTGAAATACCTGGTCTAGTTGTTGTTAGTCCTGAGGTAACTGTGGTTCATGACACAGAACATAGGTAGGTTCTTCTGGTAGCTCTTTTTTAATATTAGAATTTCAGTGCTGTGAAGCAACTGTGGATTTCAAAGCTATTAGGATCCGCTGTACAAATGCTTTGTGAAACCTGTAGTGTGGGAGTAAGAGCCTGTCAGTAGGGATGAAGTAAGCCTCAGTGCAGGGCACCAGTTCATTGACTTCTTTTCTGTTGGGCTTATTCAGTTTAAGATGGTAGCAGCCTGAGTTGGAGCTGTGGTAATGTTGGAGAGGTGCTTGGTGGTATTGTAAACCTTAACAAGTTTTCCAGCAACCTCTTTGTGACTGCAGCATTTGGACCTTAATCCTCATAGTCCTGTCCTTAGGTACATTTTCTCAAGGATGTCTACAAAGATTGATTGTTGGTGTTCACAGTTTCTCCGAATTTTCCTCTGGTTTATTGATAGGCCATTTTGTTACATAATTGCCAGCGTGTATTTGAGGGTCAGAGCATGTTTGAGACTGCTCCTCTGGTGACGGAAGCTTACAGGAGACTCAGAAGGAAACCAGTGATGATTGCTTGTTGAGTTGTTAGTTTTAAAGATGGACAGGTTCATACTGATTCCTCTTAAAGTCATGATTAGTGGCTATTTAGCATCCTTGACCTGTTTGCTTTTTTTGTTTTTAATTGAAATGGGATAGTTAGGTGATAGAGAGTCAGTGTAAGATCAGAAGAGTAAGTGAAGGGAATTTGAGAGCGGAAAATGGCTGTGATTTGTGTTTGTTCCACATGTGGCACATAGTAATATTTATTTTACTTTTTACTTTTAGTAATGAATGTTATAACTATTGAAGATTATAAGAGCACATACTGGCCAAAATTGGATGGTGCCATAGATCAGCTTTTAACTCAGAGTCCTGGTGACTATATCCCCATATCCTATGAACAGATATACAGGTAAGTCAAGATTTAATTTGCTTGGGTTTGAAAGGGTTTACCGAGGTTCAGGGCACTTGAATTATGCAGCACACAAACATGTAATATATGATACATAAGATGAGGCTCTGTAAGTGTCTTATATATTCCACACTTACGGATTGGAGGGTTTGGTTTATACTTTTTGATTCAAAAGTGGTTTTCAAGTCATGACAGAGTAAGCCTGCCATCTCTACCATACATAATGCAGAAGTCAGCAATAAAAGCAAGAATGACTGAAGTGTCTGGCGTAAAAACCATATTTTTCATCTCAAAGGGAGACCTTAGTTTAATCTGTTGATGTTTATTGAAACACAATTCTAATACTCTTCGGTTATTTTGTTTCCCAGCTCCTGGTAAATGGAAGCAGCAAATTAGGAACTGGTGTGGGATATGAGATCAGCACAGTGGAAGGAGGAAGTGACAACTGT
This sequence comes from Ateles fusciceps, assembly GCA_036589455.1. Classification (NCBI taxonomy): domain Eukaryota; kingdom Metazoa; phylum Chordata; class Mammalia; order Primates; family Atelidae; genus Ateles; species Ateles fusciceps. The sequence continues at coordinate 23,111,241 of JAZHEH010000091.1, read as the reverse complement.
GTTGTTCCACGCAGCTGGTGTACAAAGAAGTTGTATTGCAAACACTTCCATGAGTTAGAAACGTTCTCTCTACTGATTATCAGTCACTCTCTTTTGCTTATTTTGACATTGATTTAAAAGAGAGAGAGAGAACCTGGTTTATAAATAGTTTTCATATTCAGACCTTAGATTCTCATCTAATATTAGATTATCTAGTACTGATTAAATGTGTCACACACTACTCGGAAGAGCATATTTACAGTGGATGGTACTATCTTTTCCATCCGAACACTGATGGGGGAGGATGAGTTTTTTATTTAAAAGTTGTGATTGGTTACTTTTTGAAGGTATGAATTAATTATTGGATCAGTGGCTGTATATCAAAAGTGTGCTTTAACCTTGGACTGAGTTAAGTGCTTTGTGATTAACTTGGTTTGTGGGGGGGTTTTGTTTGTTTTACAGTTGTGTGTATAAATGTGTATGCCAGCAGCACTCAGAACAGATGTATAGTGATCTGATTAAAAAGATAACTAATCACTTAGAGAGAGTCTCGAAGGAGCTGCAGGTAAGGAACTGATCGTATTGATTTTTGCTTCATTGGGTTTTCCTGACTGGTTGCAGTTAGTTTGTCTAATACACATTTTGGAAGCTTGTTAATTTGATTAGATATAAATTTATAAATGTTTTCTAGATTAATGTTGATCAAGGCATGTAATTTTTGGAATAGATTATTTGAAAATTTGGTATAAATTGTGGAAAATTTTGGATTAAATGTATTTCAGACCTTAACTGATTCCATTGATTACCATGTCAACATTTCTTTTATTCAAAACCTTATTTTTGTCTGTCAATGTCAATATTTGGTGACTTTTATGATACAAAAATATGTGTATGTTTTAACTTTTTTTGGAACTCATCATCTTTGAAGAGTGGTTTGCCTACTGATTCATAATACCTTCCAATATAAACAGCTGAAGTAAACACTTTATTGATAAACGTCCTGTAAATAGGCATCATCCCAGCTCTAAAGTCTGGGGCAGGTTGCAAAAAATCTGCTGTTTAAGGCTTAGCTTGATCCCCCTCCCCTCACTTCAGTAAACCTTCAATGCTTGAAGAGCAAGTATTGTTAGGTTGGTGCAAAAGTAATTGCGGTTTTTGCCCTTGAAAATAATGACAGAAACCGATTACTTTTGCGCCAACCAAATAGTCTTTATACAGGGCTTGATCACACTTTGCTTATGGTGTACAAGTAGAATGATGTCTAGAAGTCACTCAGCAATAGATTACCAGGGTCTATACCACAATTAGGAAGTACCCCAGCAGTTTTGAAATAACCACAGTATATAGCACGTGCTAGGGTGTGGTTTGGGCTTGGATATTGTTTTTCACAACTTGTGGTCTGAGATAGCTTCGTCTTTTTTGTCTTTTTTTCCCCAAACATTTGTACTAAGTAGCATTTTTTTTTTCTTTTTCAAATGATGGAGCTGTGTTCTGTCATAGACAAATCTATTCTTTTCTTGTTAGTATAAATTGTTTTCTTCATCTTTTTGCTGCTCACTATAAAATCTTTATTCATTTAACTCATATATTCAGTGCCTAGGCATTGTGTATAAATTGTTGATGAAACCCTAGATCTATGCTTTATAGCTTTTGAGTGATTTGCTTTCTAATTCTTCACTCCACCATCTACCTGAATTTTTACCTGAATCCAATTTATGGACTTCTGGTCTCACTGTGGACTCTGTCCACCTCTGCTGTTCGCGTGCCGGTACCCTAGTCAGGGTCATCATCATTTCTCAAGTGTTTTACTGAAATGCTTATCAACTGCCTTACTTTATTGATGTACCTTAGTTTATTTAACCAGTTTTTGATTGATGAATATTTAGGTTACTTCCAATCTTTGGCTATTACTAACAGTGCTGAAGTAATAGTCAGTCTTATAAGCAATGTTGTTTAAGTTGTGTCAAGTTGCACTCCCGTCAGTTCTGTGTATATTACAGTGTCTGTTTTCCTTCGCCCTACTAATATAGCCTATTATGAAACCAAATAATTTTTAGTTTTATATTAATATAGGAATGATTCTTATTAATGATTAAAATATAAATCAGGGTGATATTTCTTTTGATATTAGTATTGTTTTTATTTTATTTTTTGAGAGGGGTCTCACTCTGTCTCCTGGGCTGGACTGCCACGGCGGAATCGTGGCTTACTGCAGCTTTGACCCCCCCTGGATTCAGGTGATCCTCCCACCTTCGCCTCCCCAGTACCTGGCACTACAGGTGTGTGCCACCATGCCTGGCAAATTTTTTGTGTTTTTTGCTTTAGAGATGGGATTTTGCCATGTTGCTAAGGCTGGCCTCAAACTCCTGGACTCAAGCGATCTGCCAGCCTTGGCCTCCCAAAGTGCTAGGATTACAGGTGTGAGCCACTGTGCTCAGTCTGATGTTAGTATTTTTAATAGGGGTAATGTATGATGTAAAACCAGGGAATTTAGTTTGTTTGTAGAATCAATACATGTCCCACTTTGAGTTCAGCAGTATGGTTTTATGAAAAGTCTAGCTTCAAAATGTTTCCTTTTATACGATTATAAAGTCTGTAACCATTATTAAATAGGGGAGTGATTTAAAATTAAACGTGGGGATTGGGTCTCTTTGCAGCTCTGCCACTCAGCAGTTGTGTGTCTCTTTATGAAACGTGCTAATATATATCATCTTATACATTTTCTTGACATTAAAATGAAGTAAATTTACTAAAATAATCTAGTTCCTTCACACTAAAGTGGAAGGTATTTTCTCAACATTAAAGTAGATTTACTAAAATATCTGTAGTTATTTACACTAAGGTGTAAGGTGTTTTTTCTTCTGCTTCCTGCCTGGCAAATGCTTCTTCATTCTTTTCTTAGGCTTAAATTCATTTGTGTCCATCTGTGTAAAGCCTTCCTGGAACTCCTGCACTCCTCAAAACACAAGAGAACAGAGCAGATTATTGGCATTTCTTCCGTGGATCCATAGCATCTCAGCAATAAGAACTCTATTAGGGTAGTGATCGTGTTATTGTTTGTGCTTCCCTGTCTTACTACTTCACAGGCCCTCCCTTGAGGGGTAGGGACTCTGTCTTGTTTGTCGTTTTATCCTTAGTGTCTGCCACAATTACAACTCAGCAAATGTGTGTTGACTGAATGCTGAGTAACTAAATATGATGTATACGAATGGAAAGAGTAGGATAATTAGCTTCATATGACCGTTACTCCTGTGCTCTTTAGGTTCGTAGGCATTTTATTTATTTGTTCCGTGTGATGTGTGTGGCCTGGTGTAATCTTTATTTTATAGAGACCTTCTGGCAGTTTTCATGGGGGACAGATCAAGAGTCTATGCCAGGCTTTATGAGCCAGAAACATTTTATTTGGATGGGCATTTTGTTTGCAGCTCTGATTTTCATAATGAGATATTGTTGTTATAAGCCAAAACAAGAGTGTGGGAGGAGTTGCATTTGGCAGATAATCAGAAATTTAGTGCTGGAGTTGTTAAATCAATGATTTGGATCTATAGGGCGTCAGCCTCAGTGAAGGGCATCTTAAAATAGCTGTGGGTTTGTATAGTTTATATGTCAGAGGGACTTATTTATTTTTATCCGAAGGCATATCCTGTTGGGGAGATTGAAGAATATATAAAATAATGTTCTCATATTCTCCAGTTATTTTTGGTGTTGACTTAAAAACTAGAGAACGTGGTTTTCAGAAATTTTAATTTGTTGAATGTAAATACTTTTTATGTGACAGCATAATCTAACTTGCTGCCTCTTTTTTTTTTTTTTTTTTTTTAAACACGTTTCTTTCATTTTGGAAATAATGACTTTTCTACTTCAGGAACTTTAAAAAGTTATTTTTGTTGTTGTTGTTAAATTAATAAAACAAATAGCTAAATCCCCTTAGTATTTTCCTTACTATTGTATTTCACTGCATGTATATCTATACATTTTAACTTACTGCTGGATTGTTTGAAATTGTGACAGTATATTTTGTCTTAATTTTTTAAAGCCATGCTCTTTTCTTGTCCTCATTAACTCCCCTCTGATTTATTTATTTATTTATTTATGAGTAAATGAGACAGTGTCTTAGTCTGTTACCCAGACTGGAGTGCAGTGGTGTGATTCTGGCTCACTGCAGCCTTGACCTCCTGGGCTCATCTCTGGCCTCAGCCCCCTGAGTAGCTGAGACTACAGGTCTGGCTAATTAGCCACCTTGCCTGGCTAATTTTTGTATTTCTTGTAGAGGTGGGGTTTACCATGTTGCCCAGACTGGTCTTGAACTTCTGTACTCAAGTGAACTTCCTGCCTTGGCCTCCCAAAGTGCTGGGATTACAGGCATGGGCCGTCACTCCCAGCTGTTCCTTCTTTAAATGTGATAATGAAATTCTGTTTATTTTTCTTTTTCTGTATCTCCAAAATCTCAAAATAGAAATTTTCAATTCTGGCACTTTCCTATACTGGTGAATGGAAATAGATCACTTTCGAGAGTAATTGGTTTACCAATTCAGTAAATAATATTCTGAATAGTTTTGGAAAATTCTATGGAAACATTTAGAAATGACCGTACTTTTGGTTAGAGACCAGGACTGGGACCCTCAGACTAGAACCTACAATTGCCTGTTGGATTTGGATTTCATCTTGTAGATACCTTATACTGAGGTCTAAATCTAAATTCCTCTTCATTCAAATTAGTTTCTTTCTGTGGCTGGATATTTCATATTCATCTTTGCTTTTTCTCTCTTATTTCTGGGTGCTAGTTAAGATTGGTGGAATACTATAATATCTCTTGCTCTGTTCTCTTTTATTCCCATTGTTATCTTCCTTTTCCATGTCACCATTGGCTCTTGCCTGCACTGGTGTAGTATTCTTTTAATTGGTTTGTCTTCCTGCAGTCTCTTCTTTTGGCTGAATAATCTGAAACCCTAATTTGATGGGCACACTTTCTTGTCCAAAAATCTAAATACTGTTTACTGTTTTTCTTAATTAATCACAGCTGATTTTTTGGTCAGTGTAAAAAAACTGAGTGGTTTTATTGGTTGCAGGGATTTGTAGTGGGAAACCTGATGTATCTTATCCAAGTATGCAAGGTACTCTATTGGGTCTGGTGGTGAACATATAACTGATAAGACTAGACAGTGTGGACCACCCTGCCTGCTGAGAGCAATTACAAAAATTAGACCAAAGAACTAACAAAAGAAGTGAATTATAGGGCCAGGATCTAAGAGAAAAAAGCAACTCAGAGAGAGGAACCTAACATTTGAGCTGTTTGTCTACTGGTGTCACCCATTTATTCTGGAAAAGGAGGCTGATGAGCTGAGAAATTTAATAGAGCTTTGACACACTTGTGGGGGTGGGGTAATAACTTGGAGTGTAAGGCCCATTAAACCTGAAGTACCACATCCCAGGAGTAGCAAGAATAAAAAAATATAGACTAGCTTTCTTAGTTGCTAAAGCTTGATCCTTGATTGGATTAAGATGGTCTTGATTTGCTAGAGCCTCGATTAAGCTTACTAGCAGCAAAAGTAAATTCTGGAGAGATACCATTATCCTAGGCATCAAATTGTTTCCATAGTATTTCGTAAGCAGTGTCTGGCACTTAATCAGAAATAACTAGTCATAGTAGGAGGTAAGGCGATCGTCAGACCAAGCGAAATTGTGAAGTACATTTTTAGGTAGGAATTGGGAGAATTCATCACCAGTAGTTTTTTACTTCAAAGAAATAATAAAAAGAGTGTTTCAGACAGAAAGAAAATGCTCCCAGGTGAAAACTTGAAGATTCAGGTAGGAATGAAGACGAGAAAAGATAAATATGCAAGTGTAGATTAATAATAATGTTAATGTCTTCGAGGGTATAAGTGTAATCAAAACTCATGAAAATAGTCTGTAAGATTGAAGGGAATAAAGGTTTAGAATGTTCTGAGGCCCTTGCATTGTCCGGGAAATGGCAAAGCACTACTTTATTTTAGACTATGATAAGAATCCAGTGTGTAGTAAAATAACATAGTTAACAAGACGTAGAGGTAGAAAATGGAGTAATTTTAAAGTAAAGAAATCAAGAAAGGACTTTTAAAAAGTACAGAGAACAGATGAGATAAATAGAAAAATAGTAGGATAATAAACTTTAACATATCTATTATTATATGAAATGTTAAAGACCAAGTGCTGCATTAAAAAAAGGTAAACAGTTTCAGACTGGTACTGCTTGTGGAGAGGGGCCCCATGGGCAGTGTGTCTACAGTGGCAGCTCAGAGGCAGTTCTGCACTCATAACCACTTTTAATTATATGCAAATTAAGGGCAGTCTATGAAGTAATTTCTAGAACGAAGGGGAGGGTGGTAACTTCTGGGTTGTTGGGTTGTTGCCATGGAAAGGGGCGGTAACTTCTGGGTGTTGCCATGGCAGTGGTAAACTGACATGGCACACTGGTGGGCATGTCTTACGGGGAGGTACTTCTGCTCCGACCCGTTTTTAGCTAGTCCTCCATTTGGTCCTGATGTCCAGGCCCCACCTCTGGAGTAGAGTTCTGTCTCCTACCTCATTATTTAAGTTGAGAACGTTCCCCTTTTCATTTAAAGGAAGCACTTATCGCTTCTCTTTGGCATGTCTTAATTACCGGCATCATTTCTCTTTTCTTTGGAGCCATTGTTAAGTAAGGGTTGTTTGAACATGTGCTGTGATAATTGTGACAGTTGAACTAATAACTGAGATGGCTAAGTGACTGATAGATGGATAGTGTCAGTGGTGTGGATATGCTGGACAAAGGGCTGATACATATCTCAGGCAGGATGGAGCTGGATAGTGTGAGATTTCATCATGTTACTTAGAAGGGCACACAGTTTAAAACTTAAGAATTGTTTCTGGAGTTTTCTGTTTAATATTTTCAGATCGTGGTTGACTAGGTAACTTAAATTTCAGAAAGGGAAACTGGATAAGGTGGGGGACTACTATAATGGATAGATGGATATAAAATCTTTTAAAACTGTCTTAATGACACTTCCACATTTCGTTTTTTCTATGTGCATTTCTGAATCCAGAATCCAGTGAAACAATTGTGAGGCATCTTCTCCCCAAGTAATGTTGATACATTTATTATATATGCTAATGTGTGTTATCTAAATGAGAGTATATTTTCACCAAATAAAAATATTCTGACATTTTGATGTAGTAGTTTTATAGTCAGGAACCCATTAACAGTTCTTTTGTCAGTGCTTTGGAACTCACGTTGTAGTTAGCCCCAGTAAACTGTGTTTACACAGAGATTTGGTTCCCAGGCCAGGACAGTAACACTCCAGTGGGAGGAATAGCGCCAATATTGCTAACGTGCATTCAGGGTCCTGCTGAGGAGAGACCACAGAGACAAAGGTGCTGGGAAATGTTGCAGTTTTTATCTCAAATAGGGCTGAATTTACAGTAGTTTAAATATTTAACTTTTAATTAAAAGGAAGTTAACTGATTATATTTAAACCATTTAAATAAAATTAGAGTAATATTGATGTCTATATCTTGGTTTTAAGCAAAATAAATGACTCAAATAAATAAATAATGGAAATTAATAGAAACCGAACAATCAGTCAACAGTACTTAACTTTGATTCACTATTTATAGACTCCAATTTGCATATAAAATCTTTATTGCCAGATTGCCAGTAAACCCAGCTAGTCCCTTGGTGTTTAAAGTCAGAGCAAGGATTGCTTTGCTATTTATTTTTTGTCCAGTGGGTGGCAGCATAACTCAACTAGTTATCTTGTATACTTTTTTTTGTTTTTTGTTTTTTTTTACATTTTTAATGCGTTTTAAAGGTTTTAATGTTTAAATCTCTTGTACTACAAAGTGTATTCTAAGAAAATATTCTTTCCTACTCCAAATACTCTATTCCTTGCTAAAGTGAATAAGATTTTAGATAAGAAAATCGCTTGATATCCTTTCTTCATAGATTTGAAATAAAGTAAATATCGTTGCAACTGGTAAATAGCCCTTTACATGTGTATTTTACTGAAAATGTTTCTGAGTTATGTGGAAATCTATGTTTTTCATTTCTAGTCCCTCAATCATTCAATAGGCTCTCATTCAGACCATGATTCTAATAAGTTTACTATCTTCCTTTGAAGGCAAGGATTTTGTTTGCTTTTTCATGTGCCTTCATAGGGCTTAACATAATACCAGCCCCAAAATAGAGATCCAGTAAAAAGTATTTAGTATAAGTTGATAATAAAAACATACGCTGGCTTTACCACTGACATTACGAGAGGCATGTATTTGTTTCAGGTAAAACATTATCCAGAACTTGGAAAATGTGCAGGAGAGTAAAATCACATAAATAATAGCTGTTTGCACTTGCATCATAGTGTACAGAGTACAATTATGAATTGTGTTCTTTTTAAAATATACTTTGAGATCGAACTGTGTAACTTAAGTTAGAAAAGATAAGGAAAAAGGTTTTCTTTCTAAAATAATAAGCAAATAGATGTAAGTGGTATAAGTTAGTGTTTGCTAAGTGTTGTGTATGAGATGAAGTATTTAGGGAAGTGACAAGTCACCTAGCCTATCTGGCTTCTTTGGCTATTTCTCCATTTAGTAATCCTTGAACCTTTTATAGCTGCTCAATGTCACCTACCTGGTTACTTTCAGAGCTAGGACTAGAATGCAGATTATCTCATGTAGATGAGCTAAATGAACCCAGGATCACAGAAGACCAGATTTAATTCTGTTTACTATTTAAGTCCAAATAGTATTTGAAAAATGAAGGAAGTCTTATTTTAGAAATAAGAAAAAAATTTCATGTAATAATAGTAGCAGTTAACTTTGAAAAGTAGATCTAAGTGAAAAGAAAAACATCTAATGTTAGACTCAACTGACTTTATTGTAGCTTTCAATTGCTTCAATTGAAAACCATGCTTACAGTTTATATGAGAGGTGTCTAATACATACGTTACAGCTCTTAATAGCTCCTCAAGATCAGTTACCTTCTATATCACTATTTTTTGGATATTATTCTAATATGGAAATAATATCTGCACAGCAAGAATGAGAATGAAATGTCAGATGTTTTTGTCTATTTGGGAAGAAATTTTTTTTTTTTTTTTTGAGACAGAGTTTGCTCTTGTTGCCAGGCTGGAGTGCAATGGTGCGATCTCAGCCCACCACAACCTCTGCCTCCCAGATTCAAGTGATTCTCCTGCCTCAGCCTCCTGAGTAGCTGGAATTACAGGCATATGCCACCACACCCAGCTAATTTTGTATTTTTAGTAGAGATGGGGTTTCTCCATGTTGGTCAGGCTGGTCTTGAACTCCTGACCTCAGGTGATCTGCCTGCCTCAGCCTCCCAAAGTGCTGGGATTACAGGCATGAGCCATTGTGCCAGCCAAGAAATTCCATTTTTATGAAGTGTATTTGTCAGTTTCCAGTGCGTAATGGGTGTTGCTTCTAGAGCCTTGACACATCTGTCCATGGCAGTATGGTATTGCTCTGCAAAGTCATGGAATAAGCTAGACTAAAAACATATTACCCATTGGTAGTTTTTGCTCAAGTTAGTCATCTAAAGGCAGATTTTTAGAAAAATTCCCAATTTGATTGAGAAAATAGTATTAAGGATCCTTGAGATGGCATCCAGGTGCATTGCATGGGATACAAAATGCCCAAGTTGTACTTGGTATTATAGGAATGAATGTTAAAGGACTTTGAATAAACTATTTGAGAATTTTTAACATTTCTATTTGACTCTTTTAAAAATAGTTTCCATTTCCCTGCTGAAATTCTCCCATCTTTTTGTGCATGTGGTCTGCTTTTTCCACTAGGTCATTGCATATATTAATTATAGTTATTTTAAAGTGTCTGCATGATAGCTCCTTTATGTGGGCCATCTTGGTGTCTGTGCATGTTGAATTCTTGACACAATTCTGACAGTGGGCCGTGTTTCTGCTTTTTTGGTCTTGGTTTTTTATTGAATGTTGGATATTCTAGCATACAAAAGTCACTTACTTATTTGAAGACAACCAAAATGCTTTTGTGAAGATAAAAGCACATATTTTTAATTTTTTTCATGTTTCAGTTTGGTGGGGTGGGGATGGGGGTAGGTAGAGAAAGAGGGATATAAGTATGAAATTATAGAACTTGTTTGTATTTTACATCTGCATTGTCCAGTTAGTCATGTGTAACTATTACGATTAAAATGAAGTAAATATTCGGTTCCTTAGTTTAATTAAACACATTCCAAGTGCTCAGTAGCCACACATGGCCAGTGGTTACCATATTGGACGGTACAGATATAGAACATTCCCATCATCACAGAAAGTTCCTTTGGGCAGTACTGACCCAGATCATAGTATATTTAAGTCTGTTGGCTAGTAAATTTATTTAAACAAATCATCCTCTTCCAAAATTATTAAGCTATATCAAATTAGGGTGACTGACTAACCAACCAGTCTTCCTTGTTTAGCTTCGAAAATTAAAGATGACAAGCTTTCTTTTCCCTTCCCTTCTGTGAAGGTATGGTATGTATATCAAATCTGTCTTTTCCTGTGTTACTCTGAGGCATTTCTGACACTTTTTAGGACCATGTATGTATATGTATGTATATTTTAGTGGTATTTCGCAGATTTGACTATTTAAACTAGATACTGAATTTTTAAAATTATGCATAAGTTTATCATCTAGTTCTACCGTTTTTTAACTTAAAAGTTGCTTTGAAATTACTGTCTATATCTGTATGAAGTTAGTGCAACAATCTGGTAGCAAAAGATATATGACATCTGATTAAATAGTGCATTCAAGCACCTTACAAAAATAGAGAAAGTGTGTGTTTTGAGGACCTCAGAGGGTCCCCAAAAGCCTTTCAGAGGAGTCTATAAATGATGATGGATAGACGCTGGTGCCTTAGTATGAATCTTCATTTCCACATGCTTGCAGGGGGGAGGAAGCCAGTTTCATTGAGAATGTCCTGGATGAAACAGAGAAAATTATTAATTTTATTAAATTGTGACTTTGACTATACTTTAAATATTTTATGTAAAGAAATGGGAGACGAGACTGCATACCAGAATACAGTGGTTGTTCTGAGAAAAAGTGCCTGTGTCATTGTATGAATTTTGAGCTAATTCTTACTTTTCCCCATACAACACTATTTTCACTTGAAAAAATGACTGACAAACTATGGTTAGACTTTGGTATTTGACAGACATTTTCTCAGAAATGAGTGAAGATTGTCACTTCAAGGAAAATGACTGACAGTATTTGTTACCAATAATGAAATTTGAGCTTTGAAGTGAAAATTACAATTTTGGAAAATTGGTATCTACCACCATGACTTTGATAGCTTCCCAATACTTAAAAAGACTTCTGATGAGATAGGTGGTGATACTATCTCATCAGAGATGTATTTTTTTTATATAATGAAATCAACACTGGGAAGATCTACATAACTCAGAGAATCAGTATTTTCCTTTCCAAATGACCAATGTGTGATGTTATAAAATGCATATGGAAAAGATTCATTCAAAGTAGAAGATAGACCAGTGGGTTTTATTGGAATAGGGTACAAAAAATTCATTAATCGTTTCAGAAAATAACGCTTCACAACTGATTTCATTGCAGAAGCAGATATGAGAATCCAGCTGTCTTCTATTAAGCGAGGCTCTAAAGAGACTTGTAAAAATGTAAAAACAGTGACACTCCTCTTACTAAATTTTGTTTTGCTAAATAGTTATTTTTCATAAAAATATGTAAGATGCGATGAGTTTGTTATTGTCATTTTAGAATGAATTAATACGTACTTTTAGAACCTAGTTTTAATTTCTATTATGGTAAATACAGATACCTGCATATAAACAAAAAGCTTTTTGGAATCTTCAGTTATTTTTAGGAGTGTAAATGTTTCCAGAGACCAAAATGTTGGCGAGAATCACAGGAATAAAACTCACTATAAGATACATTGTTAGGGAAAGTGCAGATGTGTGTGATTATACCTTAGCATTTGTGTATAAAGAGCTATAAATGGGACATTTATTTTCTAGTATAGGCATAAAGTTCTTCTGGAAGGATATAAAAACTGAGTATTGGTTGGTTCAGGGAGGAAGGAATGAAAGGAAAATGTTTACTCCAAACCCATTTGAACTCATTTGAATTTTAAACCAGATGAATGCATTACTCATTATTTTAAAAATATTCTCACACAGCTATATTACAAAACCTGGGGGAATCTAGGTCTGTTATGAAAAATTGGAGCAAGTTTGGAGTAATGGTGATGGCAGCGGCGGCCCATCTGGAGTGGCTGCTGCCATGACACCACTGTAGCAGGGAGGCACGGGTGGGGCTGCACGCTCCATGGAGCCGGCAGGAGCCAGGGACAGGCAGGAGCCTTGCGTCTTCTGAGCTGGGGTGGGAGCTCACTGGGTGCTGCTGCAGCCACCCAGTCCATGGCTGTGGAAAGGAGCCGCTCCCTGCAGTTTCCTCTGAGCTGTTCTGTTGCTCAATAAAGCTCCTCTTCATCTTGCTTATTCTTCCTGGTTGCAGGACAAGAACTCGGGACCCATTGAATGTCAGGGCTAAAAGAGTTGTAACACAAACAGGGCTAAGACATGCCACTTGTTCGTCACATTGCAGGTGAAGAAAAGGAAAGAAGAGCTGTGGCCCTTTGGGAAGGCCAGACCTAGGAGCTCCCTGAGCTGGGCTGTGACTCCCTCTTTGGGGCCCTGTGGTTCCTGGAGTTTTCAAGCTTCTGGGCGCCACCATGTTTCCCGTTGCCAGCTGTGGAAGCTGCTTGTGGTGTCCTTGGTGTCCTTGGTCCGGCCACAGCCTTGCAGAGAGCTGGCACCCGTGCCAGCACCTGGAGCTGCCTGCCTGCTATAGCAGCCGGCATGTCTGTGCTCAGTGGCCAAACTCCACGCTTGCTCACACACCCCTTGCTATTCTATACCTGACTTGCCTTGGCAGGTGTGGGACCCAGGCTGGTAGTGTGAGTCCAGCGCAGCCAGCCAGGCCAAGTGGGCGAAATGAGCCCAGTGGGCTGAGCAAAACTCGGGCAGAGGTACCACTGGCCACAGAGGTTTCTGTCTAGAAAACGACACCCCAACGATTCTGTAACCATGGTTATTATTTTTCTGGCAGTTTTTTTCTTGTTTTGTTTGGGGAGAGGCAGAGCTTGCTTGTTTAGGGGTAAAAACTGTAATGCCCGAGCCAAATACCGTCATGTTGAAATAATGTAAATCAAATAGGTAGCAATTTCCCCAAGGGGCCCAGAGCCTATTGAACTTAACTTTTAAGGAGAAACCATTTGATGAGGTTTTTTTAAAAAAATGGCACTTATTTCTAGCTTCCTAGTAAACAGATTGGGTTTATTTTAGACGACTGTTAAAATTTATAGTCCTGTCATTTAAAAGGTTTTGAATAAGCGTTACATGAAATGTACTTTTTTACTCAGTAGAAAAAGCCAAGTGTTCTGACATTTGATTCAGTACAGAAAGTACTTTTTAATACTCATAACCTTTAAGACTTCAGGAGTTCTTGAACAAAAAATTCAATTTTATTTATTCTGTCTGCTGTTAAATGTACTTTTTGATCAATGTTCATAGTTTTAATTTTTGGATAAGAGAACTTTTTTTTTTTTGAGATGGAGTCTCGCTCTGTTGCCATGCTGGAGTGCAGTGGTGCGATCTCGGCTCACTGCAACCTCTACTTCCTGGGTCCAAGCAAATCTCCTGTCTCAGCCTCCTGAGTAGCTAGGACTACAAGGACATGCCACCATGCCAGCTAATTTTTGTATTTTTAGTAGAGACAGGGTTTCACCATGTTGGCCAGGATGGTCTCCATCTCTTGACCTTGTGATCTGTCCGCCTCAGCCTCCCAAAGTGCTGGGATTACAGGTGTGAGCCACCGTACCCAGCTGAGCATTATTTTAATGCAACAGCTTTTAAGATTTTTTTTTCACATAATACTTCTACATTTATTTCTTTGAAAGCTGAAATACCACTTTTAGAGTTATTCGAAGCAGTTTAGAGAGAGATATTACATATGATTATGTTCATTAGTTATAGTTAAAAATTTGTCTATAACATGGAACCATTTTTCCCAAGTTCTTCAGTTAACAAAGAATGCTTTAAAAAATGTTATTAGGCTGGGAGCGGTGGCTCATGGCTATAATCCCAGCACGTTGGGAGACTGAACTGGGTGGATCACTTGAGGTCAGGAGTTCAAGACCAGCCTGGTCAATGTGGTGAAACCCTGTCTCTACTAAAAATGCAAAAATTAGTTGGGTGTGGTTGTGCATACCTGTAATCCCAGCTACTGGGAGGCTGAGACAGGGGAATCACTTGAACCGGGAAGGCGGAGGTTGCAGTGAGCCCAGATGACACCATTGCACTCCAGCATGGGTGACAGAGTGAGACTCCATCTCAAAAACGTTGTTGGATTTTTTTTGAAGCATTAGACAAATGAGTAGTTAATTCAGAAAGGAGTTTACTTATTAGTTGCATATATTTACGTGTGTAATACTTAACATTTTCAAAATACAATATTTTCTTTGATTTCATCACATCTTGGAAGTAGCACAGCTAGTATTTTTCCTATTTTAGACATATGGACATTGAAATTTAGAGGGCAAAATGAATTTCTTAATGTCATACAGCCTTGTTAAGTAAGAATTTAGATTTAAACAATGCTAAGTTAGATTTAGAGTCAAAGTTTAGAATTAACGAGACTTCTTGCAAAACAATGCATTCTGTATCTATCTGTATGTTCCAGGCACTGTGGTTAGCACTGGAGACGCACAGATAAGACACAAATCTTGCCCTCAGAGACTTGAAGGCAGTGGCAGAGACTACTCAGTGAGGGAAGTAGTGCAGTGGTGGCCCACTGAGGGGTCATGTAATTCAGATAGTTTTGAAGGAATGGCTAGGAGAAGTTAGTCAGCATAGTGGGTGTGAAGAGAGATGGTCAGGTAGAAAGAACGGTCAGGGAGGTCTTATGTCTTTTGGGAAGTGCTAGTATTTCCATTGTCAGTTCTGTTGTGTGCTGCCTGTGACAACGAGCAGACTGTGCAGCCAGAGGTAGACGCTTGTGCTCTCCACTGAGAAGTTTGTAAAAAGGTTTCAGGGTGTCAAAGCGGAATTTAAGTATATGTAGAAGGCCTTGGATTGATCATGGTTGGAGTTGGAGTTCTTGGGTTTATTCACTGTGGAATTGTAGACAAGTGACTCTTTCTGAGCCCCCATCACCTCATCTGTAAAATGGAATGACATTCAATTTACAGGCAGTTAGGAGGACTAAGAAAAGAAATGGGCTGGATGTGGTGGCTCACACCTATATTCCCAGCCCTTTTTGAGGCTGAGGCAGAAGAGCTGCTGGAGCCCAGGAATTTAAGACCAGCCTGGGCAATATAGCAAGGACCCCATCTCTACCAAAAACAAAAACGAAAAACAAATTAGCCAGGCCTAGTGCTGCATACCTGTAGTCCCAGCTACTTGGGAGGCGGCTGAGGTAGGAGGATCCGTTGAGCCTGAGAGGTCGAGGCCACAGTGAGCTGTAATCATGGTACTGCACTCCAAACTAGATGACAGCAAGACCTATCTCAAAAAATGTACCAAAAAAAAAAAAAAAAAAAAAAAAAAGAAATGTAAACAAAAGCACTTAGCATTCACCAAACCTGTAACTACTCAGTAATGGAAGATGAATTAGAAGTAAAGACAATTCTTCACACATATATAAGATTCTAAGTAGAACTGAAATATGAATCTTATTTGAAAATAGTATCAAAATATTTAAACATTTCTGAAACAGCTTAGTTGAAGTGGTCTTATAATTTCATGTTTTGAAATGTAGGAATCCTTCTGTGTGGCATTTCTTAATATCCGTATTTGAAAGCAAGACTTTATGTGTAAGATGTGATTGATAGGCTGTGGGGCTGCCACAAGGTGGTTCTTGTGTAGAATCAGTTTTGTTTGCACTGTGTTTTGTACCACGCTCATCCCCCAACACTGACCCAGAAATGAATTCTTAGTTGGAAGACCTGTATGTGTCATTTGCTAACATTCTAATCTTAGACAAATTACTGGCTATTTAGGTGTTTCTTTAGTGTTAAGATGGGACCTAACTAATTTAGCTTTAGGTATAGAGTGGAATAGAATGAAATCATGCATGGATGCACTTTTGTAAAACAGTGTCTTTGGTTGGGCTGCCACAACAAAATACAGCTGACCCTTGAGCAACACAGGTTTGAACTGAGTAGTCCACTTATCCACGGATTTCTCCCACCCCCTACGCAGCAAGACTGTGGAGATGAGGATGAAAATCTTTATGACGATATACTTCCACTTAATGAATAGTAGATATATTTTTTCTTCTTGATGATCTTAATATTTTCTTTGCTCCAGCTTTATTGTAAGAATACAGTATAAATGATAACATGTAATATATAGAATATGTGTTAATTGACTGTTTATGTTATCAGTGAGACTTCTAGTCAACAGTAGGCTATTGGTTGTTAAATTTGGGGGCAAGTGAAAAGTTATACACAGATTTTTTTTTTTTACTGTGTTTTGGATGTTGGCTCCCCTAACGCTCTGGTTTTTCAAGGGTCAACTGTAATATAGACTGCTTGGCTTAAACAAAGAAATTTGTTTATCACTGTTCTGGAGGCTATGAAGTCCAAGACAAAGGTGCTTCCTATTCGGTTCCGGGTGAGGGCCCTCTTCTGGGCTTGTAAATGGCTGCCTTTGCACTGCAGTCCTCACATGGCCTTTTTTTCTGGGCTTTTAAATGGCTGCCTTTGCACTGCAGTCCTCACATGGCCTTTTTTCTGAGCCATGTGGGAGGAACAAGAGCCTGAGCATTCTGGTGTTTCTTCTTTTAAGGACACTAACCCTATAGCATCAGGGCTCTACCCTTATGACTTCATGTAGCCTTAATTACTTCCTTACTCCTAATATGGCATTACTAGGGGTTTAGGGCTTCAACATATGAATTTTGGAGGAACACAGTCTATAACATATAAAAAAGTTGGAAGTATTCTCTTTTGATGGTTTTATGATTGGGTATTTTGTAAAAGTGAGTTAATAGAGGCATGTATTTTACTACCCTACAGAGCTGTAGGTGTCCATGGGTCATTTGTGTCAATGCTTTCTAACCTATATTTATAATTGATTAGCTACAGAAGTGGTTTACAACCAAGTTAGTGTAGAAATCAGAATATGACTGTGCCTAAGGTAATTATAAATTTCATTAGCCATTCTAATAGTACATTAAGCCTATACCACTTACTTGAATATCCTCTCAGCTGATTCCAGGTTCAAATATAGTTTGGTTTCTGTATGGAATATCTATGTAATTCAGTAATAGTTTTTAAAAATCGTGTTACCTTTGAGTACATCTTTTTTTTTTTGAGAGAAAGTCTCACTCTTCTGCCCAGGCTGTAGTGCAGTGACGTGATCTCGGCTCACTGAACCCTCTGCCTCCAGGTTCAAGTGATTCTCTTGCCTGAGCCTCCCAAGTGGCTGGGATTACAGGTGCCTACCACCACACCTGGCTAACTTTTATATTTTTAGTAGAGATTGGGTTTCACCACGTTGGCCATGCTGGTCTTGAACTCCTGACCTCAAGTGATCTTCCCATCTCAGCCTCCCAAAAGGATTACAGATGTGAGCCACCGTGCCCAGCCTGAGTGCACCTTTTTATTCAGTAAGAGAGCAAACCTTTTAAGTAACGTGTTAAGGTTACACAGCTTTTGAAGATGGCTAAACCTCAGTTTTCAATAGCAGATTTTGGAACAAAGGTAGAAGTCTTTTTGTTGTTGTTGCTGTTGCTGTTGTGAATCACAGTATGAGTTTTGAATTCCTTCTAAGTCTATTTGTATTTCAGATTGTGGTGGAAGGTCTTTCCCTGGTTTCCCAGAATGATCACAGTTCTGTTCTTTCTCACAGGCCAGCCCTCCAGATCTCTATATTGAAAGATTTAATATAGCTCTTGGACAATATATGGGAGCATTGCAGAGCATTGTGCCTCTTTTCATATATATGGTAAGTTAGAGCCCCTTCCTCCCCAAATACCTAGGTGTATTGGTCAGAGCACAAATAGATGCAAAGTTAAGCGTGTTGTTTTTCTTTACTACGTTTGTGTTAGAAGTGGAAATTAAATTATTTCAGTCATGTTTGATCGTTGTTGACATAGAAGAACTTTAGTTATTTCCCTTTTTCTCCTTTGAAATTCCATAAGTAACAATTGCTGAATAGACAAGTAGGCATTAAGATGAGTAGTCACCCACATGAGTACTTATTTTATTTCTGCTATATGGAAGGCACTGTGTTTCGTTCTGGAAAAATAAAGATATATAAGATTTCTTGTCCTCAGAAAGTAAAATACTAATAAGCAAGTCATTCTGTAAAAAAGTAGAACAGTAAAACATTGCTGCCATTCTGATGATCTGTTTGGGGAGTTATGCTACGAGTATAATCTGTAGATTGTGACTTTGTAATCACCTTCCTCCCTGTTTTAAATATACAGAGCCGTAGAGTCTTAATGTTAGTGCTCCTGTTGAATGGAGGAGCCCTTAGGAACCATGATCCCAACTTCCTCTTTATTAGACTAGTGAATGGGATGTTCAGGTTGATCCTACTTTCTGTGGCATGTAGGTTGCTGTATGGGGATAGCAATCTTAAAAAGGGCTTATTCTCCATAAAATGCGCTTAACAAAAACAAAACACAACTACCCCTACCTCTTATTTAGAAGGAACTTTCCAAAAGAGTACTTCATGATTTTCATTTACACTTATTTCTTGGTTACTGATGACAATTTTAAACGTTAATATGAGTTTTGTAGTCAATATAATGCCAGAAAAACTGGATTTTACTAAGAAAGAAATGTAAAATCAAACTTAAGGGTGGGCGAATAGGTTTCCTGATTTGCACGTCTGCCATTTTAATGGCATTTACCAGTTAAGCATATTGGCTAAGTGCATTAGTAATAAAAACAAAAGTCTAATTTATCATAATTTAGAGTCAAAAGGTAAATGGCAAATTTATTTAAAAATATAGATTAAGTCAGGAAAGTGACTTACGCTTTTCTGCATTGCCATTGTTGCTTTCTAAAACTTTATGTAGGATCTTGGGGTTTAAGAAGTCTGTGTCAATTAAGAATAAATGAACTTCAAATTTACTTTTTTCAGCTAGCAGAATTCAAATAAAGGATCTTAGATTGCAAAGCTTAACTATAGCTTTTCTTGATTAAGAGCTTGAATTTGCTTTGTAGTTACTTGTGAAAATTTGTTTTTATTGTCCAGAAGATAGAAATTCTTTGAACTTTGGTACTGCTTTGTTGGAAAAGTATATTATTTAAAGAAAATAGTTTGAAGTATTAACCTACTAGTGCCATAATAAGCCAAGTTTCCTTTGACAGCACAGAAACAAATTTTTAAAAATATTTCTTGTCAAAATTAGTGTCTTGTTAGAAGTCTGTCTATATGAATATCAAGAAGTTGTCATTAAACTAGAAAATAAATTGTATCTGAGGTCTTGTTGAAAGAGACAGAGGTCAAATAAAGACATATTTTTGCTTACAGGTTTGGAATTTAACATTATTGTACCCGAGACAAAGTTGAAAAGAGGTAGAATAATTTGAGTTTCTAAGTACTTCTGAAGTTTTCGTACTGTTTAATGTTTCTAGTTACTTACATAGAAAGGGTATATTAAAATGTTGTGCATTCAGGTCTTAAATGTTAATAGGACAATATACCAGGGGAGAAAAGCACTATAAATGCAGAAAATTTTTTTTGGAAGTTAAACAGTTATTTTTTATTCTTGAATATAAACTACAGAGTCTCAAAGAGATGGCCATTTCAAAGACTTTAAGGTATACTGCCAGATCAACTTTTGCTTTAAATTTTGATTTAAAAATTTGAATTGTGAAAATAGCTTGAAATTTTTATTAATTTAAATTTTCACTGGATGTTTATTTCCAAAGGGGAAAATATTTAGAAATGAAATGCACAAGACAGCTAACTTAATCTCTTCTGATAAAATTTTTGTAGGAAAAAAATAAAAAGAATGAACTTCAAACTTACTGTGAATTTCAGCTAGCAGAATTCACATATGAGGCCTTTCTGATGCAGGAGTTTTCTTCTTGGTCACTTTTCAAGCCAGGGACCCCTGGCCAGCAATGCCCCACCTGGGCCTTGCTCAGCTACACTGGTGTATCTCAGCTAACCTGTATTATAGTTTGTAGCTGCGATCTTGTACTGCACCCAAGAATGAGAATGTGCTGAACCTTGGAGGGTGAGGAGGGTAGAGAAGAATTTTATTGAGCAATGAAACAGTTTTCAGTGGAGAGAGGGGTTGCAGGGGCAGTGTGGCTGGATAGGTCTGGGGCCTTTCGTGGCTCAGAATGTGGAGTGCATGCTGATTGGTTTGTGAGTATGTAAGAAAGGTTAAAGCAAAGACACCACTCAAAGGTGGGCTCAACGGTGTAGAAAACCAATTAGGAAAGGGTAGGTATATGTAAAATAGGTGAAGGATGGGGATCAGTCAGAGGGTAGTGTGCCAAACAGGAAGACAAGTTCTCAGTCCCATCCAAGGATTTAACTTTTAGCTTGGCTTTCAGGCTTTAAACTGTCTTCGGCTTGGAGGTTGGGTTTCACCAGAGACCCACCCCTAGGCTTTTGGCTGCCTCCTGTTGCTATCACTACCTGATAGTAAAATGAAGGAGAAGGCTACGATAATTAATAATGTTTGTCATTGGTGGCAGGGATAGACAGATCAAAGTAACAGAGCCCAGAAAGAAGCTGAAGTAAATGTAGACGTTTAATAAGAAAGGTGACATTTCAGATCAATCAGGAAGGAGTAGATTATTCCACACCTAGTGTTAGGACAACTGGTAGTTATTTGGGAGTTGAGCGTGGGGGGAGTCCGATTACTGCCTTCTCTAAAAAGTGTGTGTGTGTGCACGTGTGTGCTCGCGTGTGTGCGTGTGTGTGTGTGCGTGTATGTAGAGATGGGATCTCGCTGTGTTATCCAGGCTGGTCTCTAACATCCGTCCACCTTAGCCTCCCAAAGTGCTAGAATTATAGGCATAAGCCTAGATAGGCATGAGCACCTAGCCACTACCTTATTCTTCATAAAAATTTCTAAATGGAGTAAGTTTTAAAAAATGAAATGTTAGCTAACTATTATAGGAGAAATCATGCATAGTCTTAGAATGAAAAAGGCCTTTCTCAATAAGACCCAAATCTAGAAGTTATGAAAGAAAATATTAGACTATGACAATACAAAATTTGGAAACTAAGTAAAATATCATAAGCCAAAAGTAAGTGGGAAAAAAGACAAAAGTTTGCTTTCCTTGATAATCAGCTTTCATGGATTGGAAAAAGATAAAGAACCTTATTTTTCTGTTGAAAAATGGACAAAGCATATGAACAGACAGTTCCCAGGAAAAAGAAACGTGAAAATATACCCAATATCATAAGAAATAAAAATAACTTATTTTAGTGAAACTGGAAAGGTTTGATCAATATTCAGTTCTGGTGAATCTGTAGAGAAACAAGCTCCTCACTCTTTTGGTAGAAATGTAAATTGTAAAGCCTCTTTGGCATTATTGTTAAGAGTTTAAAATGCAAAAATCTGACTCAAGAATTGTACCTCTAGGAATTTATTATACAAATAAACTCATAAATACGTGTGTGTG
Organism: Ateles fusciceps; assembly: GCA_036589455.1. Classification (NCBI taxonomy): domain Eukaryota; kingdom Metazoa; phylum Chordata; class Mammalia; order Primates; family Atelidae; genus Ateles; species Ateles fusciceps. The sequence goes on along the minus strand of JAZHEH010000091.1, from coordinate 23,089,577 downwards.
TGTGTGTGTGTGTGTGTGTGTGTGTGTGTGTGTTATATATACAAAGAATTACGCAGGTTTAAAAATAGCAGAACATTGAGGAACGTTTGTATTCCCATCAGTAGGGGACTATGTAAATAATTTATGGAAGACAGAAAAATATGCAGTTAAAAGTAACACAACTTGTTTTTTTTAGAGAAGAATTTTCCAAGATACATTATTAGATGAAAAAGCAAGGTAATGCAGTGTTTAATATTTTCTCACTAGTTTTAGGAGGAAAAAAGCACATCTATGTATATGCAAGGAACATCTTAGAAAGAATATACCAAAGTTTTCCCAGTGTAGAATGGGACCTTTTGGGAATGGGTTAGAAGGTCTGTATTGAGAAACTTTTTATTGCATACTCTTTTGCATGCTTTCTGTTTTTTAACCATGTGCACCTTATTTTTGTATGTTTTTTAAAGAGACAGAAAAACACTTGTGTTAAGAATTAAATGGCTGGGCATAGTGGCTCACATCTGTGATCCCAGCTACTCAGGAAGCTGAAGTGGGAGGCCAGGCGTTTTGAGACCTGCCTAGGCAATATAGTGAGACCCTATCTCCAAAAAAAATTTTTTTAAATCAAATTCAGAGAGAATCAGCAACTTGTTAGCATTCCTCTATGTGTTTTCTACTCTTCTGCATTGAGTTAACAGTTAAATATGAAAAAATTCTCTTTTGACTTGCCAGTAATTCTAGTCAGGATTTCAGCTGCAAGAAACAGAAAACATGATTCAAAGTGATTTAAGTAAATAAGGAAAATTATTGTCTCTTGTAAGAAAACTCCAGAAATAAGGCTGTGTCCAGGGTTGGTTGAATCTGTGGTTCAATAGCATTACTAAGGACTTGGTTTTTGGTCTCTTTGCTGTCCATAACATCTGTTTCATCCTGTTCCCCTTATGGTTATAAGATGACTGCAAGAGATGTTTTACCTCATGCCAAGGTTTCCCTAAGTCTGCTTGGGCTGTCTTGAGTGTCTACCTCTGAACCAAAGGTGGTCCCCAGGGAGTGCCAGAAGCTGAAAGACTTAGACTAATCAGTGAAATTGAGTGTGTGCTGGGGAGTCAGCCAGTGCTTGTCCACAGCCTTTCAACCCAGATCATTGGGGGTGGGGGTACTTTTCATTAGTGTTTCTCCATGTTGTCTTTAGATGATGTATTTTTAAAGGGTGTTGCACACTATGGTTCTTCAGTGTTTGTACTTCCCTGTCTAGTTAATGTTGGGTATCTCCTAGTGTTCTTTTGGAGATGTATGGTTCAAAACATTTGATTTTTTTATTGTGTTCAACCCCCTGCCAGAAAGACAAGTAACTAATAGCTGCAGGGCTTTTATTGTTGGATGTTGAGTTTTTCTGTTTTCATTGATGCCTTTATACATTATTTTCTAAAATAATATTTAGTACTCCAGTTTATTAGACTAATCATTTCCCCAATTAATACACAAAAAAGATCTTATTTTGTTTTTCAGAATAAGTTTTACATCGAAACCAAGCTTAACAGAGACTTAAAAGATGACCTTATAAAGCTGTTTACGGAACATGTTGCAGAAAAGCACATTTACAGCCTAATGCGTAAGTAATTCAACTTACAGGGGTGAGATAAGACTAGCAATGGTCTTTCCTTTTTTTTGTTTTTTGGTCTGAGAGTATTGTCATGTGAACCCCAATGTTAACATCTTCTGAACCAGATAGCAGGAAGTGTTGATGCCTACCCGAGACACTGCAGAATTAAAAATGGGACTTGAAGGTCACCCGGTGAATGGCTTTACTAGGTCATTGGACAGTGCCCTTGTGTCTGCCCTGATAACTTGTTGCCACCACCGCACCCCCCTTTTTTTCCTGACTGGGGGAAAGTATTATTAGGAAGTTCACTTCTAACTTTACTACCAGTAACTCTAGAAGGAGTACCGTGTTATTTCTTTGAAATGGTAGTACAGAATCCGCTCTGATTTTTACTCTTCAATGCAGAAATTCTTCTCTAGTCTGGTTCTGTCATGTATTCTCCATTTTAGGCAAACTTCTTCGCCTCTTGTGTCCCTGAGTTTTCTCTTCTGTGAATTAGGATTTGTAAAATATTTAATGTGGCTGTATAGATTATTAAGAACATTAAGCTCAGTTAGTTTCTTCTCTTTCCATTCTTGAGTCCTGTTCGCAGTAGGTGGCATCTCATCCTACCTTTCCTGAAAGAACATACTTCTCCAGGTGGAGTTAGGAAGTCCCCTGTAACCTAATGTCTCAGCAGCCTTTTAGCTCATATCTTATGCAGCATATCATTTTTTTGAATGTGGCACATATTTGGGTTGGCAGTATGTATTTTTGCTTTCCTATTAGTCATAATTAGTGTCTACGACAATGAACTTTTACCAGAATTTACAGGAGAATCATTCTAAGCTTGACCATAAACTTTTTTTTCATTTTTGTTGTTAAATTAAGTGAAGGAATTATCAAACATGGGGCTAGTTTAGAAAGGCAGGTTTTTTTTTCAAAGAATAGTGTAGTTGAAGATAATATACATTTCATTATTATGTTCCCAAGAGAGTCCAGAATCAGAAAAGAGGCCTAGAATCTTGGGAATACAACATGCTTTTTTTTTTTTTTTTTTTTTGTAAGGCTGGTAGATGTTTGTAAACATCTTTAAACATTGTCCCATGAGGTATTCCAGGTATTATAACCACTTAAGTATTTCCTGATACTGACATTATCTTTTCGCTTTCACGACAAAATAGAGCATTTTGAAATCTTGTTAAAGTTCTATAGAGAAATGCTACCATTTGGTAGAAAAAGCCTGTCTACTTTGTAAATATGTTTTTATATTTGCCAGTAATTTGGAAACTAATTAGACATATGCAAAGAGAATATAGTAGTCCAGATCTGGTGAGAGAAAACATAATATTGTTTGGTTTTCAATAAAAATTACTCTTAAAGGTGGATATACCTTTTTATTTCCAAGTGAACAGAAAAGGCCCTTAAGCTTTTGTAAACTGGACAAAACTGAGTTTATCAGGTATTTATTGAGCAATTATCAAGCATTGGGATACAAAAAGTGATGACTGACCTCATTGGTTTGAGCTTCAGAACAACAAGGGACAATGTTTAACAGTATTATGTGGATGATCATCAAAAGGTTTTTAAACACACGCACTGCTTATATGTGGTAGAACCTATGCTTTACAAATATTTAACCCTATAGGATAGGGTTAAATAAGTTTTATAGATGGAGAAACAGAGACAAAGGGAGATTAAAATTTAAACCAGAATAGCACAGCTATTAATGTCGTTTCTACTTACAGTTTTATGTTGCCCCTTTACTGCAGCAAAACAAATAATTATGTTCAATTTCTGTAATTTTCTACAGTCTGATTAGTAATTTCCTTCCCGTGGCTTCAGATAGATCTGGAAAGCTGGTGTTCCATTTATTGGTGTATAACAAATTATTCAAAAACATAGCGGCTTAAAACAGTAACAGTCTTTTATTTTGCTCTGCAGTTTGGGAGGGCTTGGTGGGGTAGTTTATCGCTGCTCTGCTCAGCATTGCTGATGTGGCTCAACTGGGGGCTGGGGCTTTCAGTGTGACTCATTCGCATGGCTGGTAAGTTGGTCCTAGCTTTTGGTTCCTCTGTGTTTCCTTCATGAGTGAGTATCTCAAGATACAGGAAATGGAAACTGCTGGTTTCTTGGGTCCTGGGCTCAGAAACTGGCACAGTGCAACTTTTGCTGTATTCTGCTGGGCGAGCGATTACAGATCCCAAATTCCAGGAGAGAGGAATGTATCCCACCTCTTGATAGGAGACAGGTCAGAAGAATTTGGGGAGCCATGTCTTAAAACCAGTACAAAATTATAAAATGAATACTCTCTCTGTTAATAAAGAATCAGTTCTTGAATGCCCCATATTCATTATTAGTATGTTTCATAAATGAAGACAGTGACTTCTTACTGGAGATAAAGCTGGTTTTCTATTGGCTCCATGGTATAATCATTTTTATACATATTTGCTTATAAAATAGCTTCTGTTTTTTGGCTGGTAGTAAAATTATTTTCCTTTGAAATTATTTGAATTAACCTCTGAAAGCTACAGAACTACTAGGATGTATTCTTAAGGTATTTACATACTGCGTTGGTAATTCTGAGCAAATGTAACAATAAATGTGTAGTATAGGGTTAATTAATGGTAGAAATTTCTTGGGAAAAGATAGTATGTTGACTTTTGCAGTGGAAGATTTATAGTTCAGTTTGCATAATGTTTTAAATAATTACGTTTTAGTTAATTTTCTTAGGCAATTCTGCCTTTTAGTTCAAAGCATTGTAGTTTGAAATTTTTTGAGGCCAAGAGTATTTTCAATTTTGATTTTAAGAATTGCTTTCGGCCGGGTGCGGTGGCTCACGCCTGTAATCCCAGCACTTTGGGAGGCTGAGGCAGGTGGATCACGAGGTCAAGAGATCGAGACCATTCTGGCCGACATGGTGAAACCCTGTCTCTACTAAAAATAGAAAATTAGCTGGGCTTGGTGGCATGTGCCTGTAGTCCCAACTACTCGGGAGGCTGAGGCAGGAGAATTGCTTGAACCCAGGGGGCAGAGGTTGCAGTGAGCTGAGATCATGCCACTGCACTCCAACCTGGGTGACAGAGTGAGACTCCGTCTTAAAAAAAAGAAAAAAGAACTGCTTTTCAAATTAATTAATGAAGGAGAGAATCCTCTGAGCAAGTGTGTAGCACCGTGAAGTACTTGAAAGAGCAGAGGAGCTTGGTTCTGGTCTCAATTCAGGTATCAAAAAGGTGTGTGACTTTCAGCAAGACACGTAACCTGTCTAGACTTTAATGTTACAATCTGGAAAGAAAGAGATTAGGATTAGAAGTGATCTAGTGTTTAAACTGTATGGTTTATTGATGTCTGTGGGATGAGTGTTGCATATAAATAAGCATTTTGGTATTGGTATGATGAGGTAGAGTACAGAATTGAGAGTGAAACACAAGTTTTTGAACCTCTTCTCCCTCTAGTTTAGCTCGGTGACTTCAGATGAATTAGTCAATGAGGGATTTTTGTTTTGTTTTAGCCTTAGTTTCCTTACCTGTTAAAAACATAAAGGTAGATGATAAAGCTCGTGAGAATTAAACATACGTCAAGTACCTAGCACTTGTTAATTATACAGTACTCTTTCCTCTCTCAAGTTACCACCCCCAAACTGCCATTTTTTTTTCCGTAAAAGGGGGAGATTAGCTAGAAATTCTTTTTAGAAAAACAGTGTTTAAAACGTAAGAGTTTAAGTAGATATTTGAGTGAAATGTTACACCTTCTCAATTCTAATAATCTTCTGTTGTTTAATGTAATCATTTAAAATTTATTTCAGATTTGTGTACATTTTATGTGTATATCTTTGTATTTATCATTTCTTCATAGCTCTCAAATTTGACATAGGTGATTACAATTATGGTAGGAGTTGTTTGCAAATGTATATACTCGACCACGTAATAAAAATGTGGTTGAAAATGAAGAGTTAGTGAGAGCAAGGCTAATCGGAGGCCAAAATTATTGATGAAAAAGTTAGGAAGATGGATTAATAGAGAGCTTGGATGATGGATACATGTTGAAATTAGAGAGAACCTTTTGAGTAGAAGAAACTCTGAAAACCTAACACTTAGAATTTAGTTTTTGTTTTTGTTTTTTTTTTGAGATGGAGTCTCGCTCGGTCACCAGGCTGGAGTGCAATGGTGCCATCTCAGCTCACTGCAGCCTCCGCTTCCTGGGTTCATGCGATTCTCTTGACTCAGCCTCCCAAGTAGCTGGGACCACAGGTGCAGACCACTACACCTGGCTAATTTTTGTATTTTTAGTAGAGATGGGGTTTCACCATGTTGGCCAGGCTGGTCTCAATCTCTTAACCTCATGATCCACCCACCTTGGCCTCCCAAAGTGCTGAGATTACAGGTGTGAGTCACCGCGCCCGGCTAGAATTTCAATTTTTAAACATTGCATAAAGCAACATGCTTTTATGAAATGCTTAGCATTTGTCTTTGCCAAGCTTTTCCAGCCCATGGCCTGTGAGCCCCGTGCAGCCCAGTACAGCTTTGAATGCTGCTCAACACAAATTTGTAAACTTTCTTAAAACAAGTTTTCTTGCAATTTTTTTTAAGCTCATCAGCTGTCGTTAGTGTTAGTGTATTTTATGTGTGGCCCAAGACAATTCTTCCAGTGTGGCCCAGGGAAGCCAAAAGATTGGACACCCCTGGTGGTCTGTGCCATTCAAAATTGTAACTATCTACTGATGATAAAATTGGAAGGATAAACTTGAACAGTGCACCTCTGATGGCCTTCATCAGTATATTCAAACATAACTCACATTGTATATTTGAGACTATGAAATCTTCATTGGCCTAGTAAGATGGCATTTCCCTTTTTGGAAAGGCATGGACGGAACAAAATCAGTTTATATATGATGTTACAAGCCTGGCTTAGAGTAAAATCATACCACATTTTTTGTTGTTGTTACTAGCAAATGCAGGTCTTAGAGATAAATTAAAAATGAATCATTTTAGGTCAGTAGTATCTGTTCACTAATCAGTGGGATTCAGTTGTATTTGTTAGTGATCTAATGAGAATTATTCCTACTTAATAAAAACTTAAAAAAATGTTTGTGTGGCAGTAGATAACCTAAAAGAAAACTGACTCTGTTGTCATCTTCAGATCAGGGTCACCAAAGACATGAAATTAAGATGAGCCATTATCATCTCTTGCCCTTAGCTCTTGTAAGAAAATAGTAGATGTAGCTGTAGCATTTGTGGAAATGAGTTTCTGTCTCTGATCACAGTTACCAAATAATTGCTAATGGTGATTTGGGGGAAGTAGAAATGATTGAGGGAGGTTATTGTATGACACTTTATTCCCCAAATGTAATGGAAGCACTTTCAACTCACTTATTATGTATCATGAATACTAGTACTTTTAGAAAGCTTTACTTTTTAGAACCTCCATGAATTGATTGATTTCCTTTAGTGTGCCAGCAGACCTTCATGAATTTAACTGTTAACTTGAGCTACTGCACTGGATTAAAAAAATAAAATCCTTAGTATATAAACATTTGATTACTTTATTGGGCAGTTTCTTTCTTACAAGTGTTTATGTTTTGGGAGGCTTTGGGAGAAACGGTAATAGAGAAATCTTAACAGTCAATACGTGTTACATTCTTTTTGACCTGTTTTTCTCTTATTTCAGCTTTACTTTTAGAAGCCCAGTCAACACCATTTCAGGTCACACCTTCCACTATGGCAAATATTGTGAAAGGCCTGTATACCCTAAGACCAGGTAAACATTTGTTGGGATCGGAGCTGTTGGTTTTCGCACAGCCTGTGAGGGAAATACAATAAATATTTTCTATTTGTCCCACCTCACACTTCACATACTCACAGACATCCACATTCACAACTCCATCGTCTTAGGCCTGTTAAGTAACTTGCAAAGAATCTACAAGTGTTGGTAAAGTATCGGTCATTTTGTAAGGATGTTCTGGGAAGAGAGAATCAAAAGAACCAGAGCAAATACCAGACATCACCACAGTCAAAAGCAGAATAAAACATTATAAATTGAAAGGAATCCCAAGGAGCTTTTGTATATATCTTTCTGTAAGCCAGAACCTCAAACTTGTTATAGAGTTGTCTAGCAAATTTTAAAATGTTCATAGGAGAGAGATTACAGAAGTTATCAGGGTAGGGCATTGTTCTACAATCTATACACAAGGGATGCTTTTTAGACAGTAATTACCTTTTTGTGAAATTCTTTTGTTTGAGGATTAAACAAAATATGATATAAAGAGCTTAACACACAGTACCTGATAACATAATAAGCATGCAAACATTAACTGCTGTTATTACTATCCATTTGAGTTTACTGGCTATTTTAATTAATTGATGGCTTGATTGTTTGCTTAATTTAAACGACATGTCAGAATTTAGCGAGCTAAAATGGAAATCAAGTGAAAACGAACTGGGGTAGACTGATTTTAAAAATCCCTTCTTAGGCTACTTTAATGGTGAATGACTTCTAGAGTATTCAGAATTTTTTTAAAATTGTTACTTAAATTTGGATCTAGGTTTTGAGCTCTACTCTTTTTTTTTTTTTAACAGAAATTGCTTGTATAAAGTAGTAAAGATATTTTATTGCATGTGTCCAATAAACTGATACTTTTCTATATCTAGTTTCTCAGAATTTTACAGCTGTGAGATGAATATGGCTCCTGAAATTGTGTGTGTGTACTAGGTTATGAATGATTTTTTTTTCTTTTGAAAGCATCTAAGTGCAGTATGACAAATTCTGCCTCCCAAGTAGGCAGCTTTATAAGCTCTGGCCTTTATCATAAGTAACAAAATTGCAAAATAAAGTTAATCACTAAAGGTAGGAAAATATTGTAAGTACATGTTTATCTAAATGCTGTTTTATCCAGGTTCAAGCTCTTGTAACAGGATTTATGCTACTTGTAAGGAGAATTCTGTATTTGAGAATTGTCCTTTTGAAAAGGTGAATTTTATCACAAGCTAACCTTTTGCTGTCCTGCGCATTTTCTGAGATACTTTAAAACATGTTTTGACATTTACATGTCTTGCCAGTACCCATTATGTTCCTGCTTTATTAAAGCAGTTTTATCTACCTGACAGATTAAGGTTAGAATATTTTAAAAGTTGAATTTTGGAAGGGAAAGATTGTTCCACTGCAGTAGTTCCCAAGTGCTGGTCTTTGTATGACTGTATCTAAATCACTTAAGAAAGCTTTTTAAACTCTAGATTCCTGGGCTATAGTCCTTGGAGCTTCTGATGACTTACCATTTTTGGCATCCAGTCTTTAGAAATAGTTCTAGCAATCCTATCTGTCCTTTTTCATTTAATACACACACTTTGTTTCTTCATCTTTATTTTGTGGCAGATGGGTTTGACTTTGCCAGCTCTGGCTGATTGATAAGTAGTTCCCCGTAGCACTATATTGAGATTCTTACTGAAGCCATATTTGAGCTGGGCTGGAAGGAGGGACCTATGGAAAACATTTTGCCACAAGTTTCTCCAGGGGCTGACTGAATGGATTGGTCCTTGTATCATTTGCAGTGCTTATTTGCCAACTTTAATTTAACTATTCTCCTGTTAGACTTTTTTTTTAACTGTCACTTTTTTACTTACTACAGACCAAACATGGCTTTTTCTGATTTATAGTCATTTACTCAGATTATTGTTTTTAAAGTGGGTTTACTGGATTCCAGAGCATGGATATTTTTACAGTTTTTGACATGTACAGCCGAAATGTTTTCCAAGAGGAAAAAAAAAAACAATTCAGGATGAATAATAGTGTTAATTGAGGACCACCACCACCACCAAGAAAGGGAAATACTGGTTTCCCCATGCCCTCAATACAAGTGGGTGTCTATTCTCTTTAATGTTCAGTGAGTAAAAGGGAGAGAGTATGTTTATTTTAGCTTGAATTTTTTTTTTTTAATATTAACAGGGCTATTATTCTGTTTATATTATGCTTACAGGTTCTTTCACTCATTTATCTGGACTTACTGATTTGTACAGATTTGTTATAATAAAGATACTAATTCATTTTTGTCATATCTGGTACAAGTGTTTTCCTGTGACTTCTTTGCCTTATTTTCTATAGATTAGTGTCTTGATCTTTTAAAAAATAATTTGATAACTTTTTTTTTTTTTACTGTTTATGTATATTTGCTGTAACATGGGTCAAAAAATATTTTCAAAGTACTGACCAGTTACCTCCAGCCCATTTATTAAACGTTCAGTCCCCGCTACCTTTTGTGTTGCCCTTTTTTAATATGTATTATTTGTACTGTCTTATTCTTGAGCTATATGTTGTTTTAATTAATGGCTGATATTTCCACCCACCACCCTCCCTTCCACTTCTGCGTGGAACTCCCTCCCACTCAGAATTGTTTGGTAATCTCATTCATGTTTTCCTCCATATTTATAATTTTCTGTAAGATTTGTTCAAAAATTTCCTAAGGATTTTCACTAAATGCTTTTAAATTGTAAAATATTAAAATGTCTTTCTTCATACTAAAATTCTTTTTAGAAGGGACATTTAACTTCTTTGTATGTTCCTTACCAGAATGGGATTGCACTAAGTTTTTCTCCTGCTTTAAATTTGGATTATTTTTATTCTTTAAAGAAAACTTTCCCTTTTCCATTTAATTTGGTGTGTTTATCTGATTTCCTTAATGAATCTTTTCCTTTCCTCACAGAGTGGGTTCAGATGGCTCCAACTCTATTTTCTAAATTTATTCCAAATATTCTCCCTCCGGCGGTGGAATCTGAACTTTCTGAATATGCTGCTCAAGATCAGAAACTTCAGAGAGAGCTTATACAGAATGGTTTTACAAGGCAAGTTATTTTTTTCCTTTAGTGGTCAAATATGTCCATTTCCTTAGGCCAATTTGGCCTGATCGGAGAAATGTTACGGCTCTCAGAATGGGAGGTGACGGCCAAGAGTCCTGCTGCTGCAAGAAGGCATTAGCTCCCGGTCTGTAGAAATGTTGAAGCCTGGCTTTGATTGTGGAAGCTGCTCTTCATTACATACATTTTGAAGAGGAGATTTCTCACTGGGCAAGCAGTTAGGTGGGCAAGCTCCAAGAGCTCTTTTAACTCTGATTTCTTGTGTTAGTCCTGTGCATATGGAAAAATATTAGAGAACTTTTATGATCTGCTGTAATGTACTTTGTGACTAACCTAGCAAAGAGACTTTAAATTCTGTATTTCATACTTCCCCCTTTGCCCTAAATTCTAGTGGTTTCTTCTTAAAAAGTAGGGCATCTCTTTGTATGTCCAGAAAATTTGCCTGTCTTGGTTTTGGTAATTTTTCTAAATTTTTTGCACTTCATTATTATGGTCATATCCCGGAAAGGCTTGTAGAGCACATTTTTCAACTACAATACATTACTATAAAATTTTGGGGGATTCCCTATGAGAAAGTAGCCTATATCACCAAATCATTTAAGGGCACAGTAATATCTTGCATGTTTATAATCCTTACTCTTAGCACGTCTAGATACTTCTACGTATCTTCTCTCATTTGGCTTCCTGACAGGAAGAAAGTTGTGGAAAGGAGTACGCTTGAGGTATCTTAGGCATAGTTGTGTCTGTAAATAGTAGGTTGATATTTGCAAAGGTATATGCCACAACTGAGAAAAAAAAAATAGTAGGTTGAGCGTTGACTCACTTATCTGGCTAGAGCTGGGGATGGGCGTTTTTTTTTCAAAGGGTCTGAGGCCAAACTGAGTTTCAGAAAAACAAGCCTTGGCTGGGGTCACTGGTATTAAGTCTAAGATTAGGGACAAAAAGCAGGTAATTTGTTGGTCCCTGGACTGGTATTTCCTTTTTCTGTCGTGGTGACATCTGTACTGGTGTGGTGGGGAGGCAGTGAGTAATTCACTGGTCATTTACCCCATCATTGACAGCTTACACTGGAAGGGATCAGTGAAGCTGTGGAGATGGGCCTGGGAGACCTGGCTTTCTGTGGCTAGGAGGAGGAAGGGCCAGTGGGAAATGCTGGAATGTAAATAGTTTTTCTCTTTGGTGTCAGGGGATCAGGTATTTCCTCACATGAATTGTAGTAAGTTCTAGCAGAAAGAGAGTGATATTATTTTCATACACAGAATGAGGCCACTTACATAAAAAGTATACATTGAGAAATTTTGCTCCCACCTGTCTCCCTATGTACACCACCCCATCAAGTAACCATTTTTATGTTGGTGATTCCTTCATGTTTTAATACAGATACAAGCAAACACAGTATATGTCCATATTTCTATTTTTTACACATTCCATTGTGTGTATAGACAAAACCAGTCCCCAGTAGATGGCCACGTGAGTTATTTCTAGTCTTTTGTTACTGTAGACAGTGCTGCAGCAAATCACCTTGTATGCGCATTATTTTGTACTTGTTGCAGGTATATTAGGAGGGTGAATTCTCAGAAGTGGGATGTCTGGGTTAAGAGTAAATGCAGTTGTAATTTTGATTAATATTGCCAAATTGCCCTCCACAGGGGATTATGCCACTTTGCCTGTCCACCAGCAAAGGTGGAAAGTTCCTATTCTTTGTGGCCTCGCATGTAGTATGTTGTTACATATTTGTATTTTTGTCAACCCAGTAGGTGAAGAGTAATTACTCAGAATTGATTTAATTTGCATTTCTTATTAGGAGTAAGGTTGAGCATATTTTCATATGTTTGCATTTCTTTTTTCTGCAGACTGCCTGTTTAAAGTCCTTTGCTCGTTTTTCTGTTAGTCTCTTGATTTCTCGGAAATCTCTATAGTGAAGACGTTGATTCTTGTCCAAGATAAGACATTTTTCTGTTAGATTTTGCTTATGGTAGTGTTTTCTGTTGTTTTGCTCTGCAGAAGTATCTGATTTTCACAAGTTTTTTTGTGGCTTATGTATTTTGTATTATAGCTAATAGTTTTTCCTTGAATTTTTTTGAGTTACTAGGACTCCAGACCCCTGCTAATTGTTTTAATTTTTTGTAGAGACAGGGTCTTCACTGCTGGGACTCAAGGGTTTCTCTCGCTTCAGCCTCCCAAAGCACTGGGATTGGAGGCATGAGCCACCCTGTGCGGTGAGTATATACGTATTTTCATGAGATGGGGTCTCACTCTGTTGCCCAGGCTGGAGTGCAATGGCTACAGTCTCTGCTTCTCAGGTTCAAGCGATTTTCCTGCCTCAGCCTCCCAAGTAGCTGGGATTACCGGCATGTGCCACCATGCCCAGCTGATTTTTGTATTTTTAGTAGAGATGCAGTTTCACCATGTTGGCCAGACTGGTCTCAAACTCCTGACCTCAAGTGATCCACCCGCCTCGACCTTCCAAAGTGCTGGGATTACAGGTGTGAGCCACTGCACCTGGCCCACTGTTCCTAAATAAATGCAAAATAATCTGAGTATGATATTTAAGTTTTTTCCTAGGCTTACTATAATTTTGAAGTCTTTATACTTTCATACATTCATGTTTTATTTAAACATTTGCTCTTAATTTAGGATGAGTTTATACCTTTTAAAAAAGAGCCTTCTGAAAACTTATTTTTGTGAAGCAGTATAGGAATATAACTCTTGTGAATTTTGAGCATTTTGAGTTTGCCTTCCAGAGCAATGTGTAGAATTGTTTAAACATACCTGGAGTCATTTTTCTAATTCTAGTTTTGGTACTGGAATAAGAGAACAGGGTGCAGGACTGCTTGGTTTATAATAGCTCTTATGTCAGATTTGCTTGGGATGAGATGAGTAAGTGCCTCTGTAAATAACCTCAGGTAGCATGCCTCTGCACATGAAGGGCTAACATAGCCCTATTCAGCCAATGTCCAGGTTGGTTATATTCAGGGAAATGTCTTGGATTTTTGGTATAAATAGGAATTTTTGTTTCTCAATGGAATTATTTTATAAAACTTCTAGCTGAGATTTAAGTATTAGGCAGTATTCCAAGGGGTGATAAAATTAAAATGTTTTATTTTACCAACTTAATTGGACCATTTGTATAATTAACACTTTATTAAACTTGTCTCACTATTCTGACAGGTACTTTGCACAGAGTAAGCCTGCCAAAGCAGACATTCCTGTATCTAATTCCGAGCTTACTCATACTGGCCAGGAAGGATGTGCGCACGCCATCTTTGGCAGCTCTTATGGAGAGCCTGCCTCTGCTCTTGTGCATGGACCGTCCACATTCTGTTCTGTCCAACTTAATGCCTTGTTACTTGATTAGGAATAATAATTTTAAAAAAAGCGGTGTCCCCCGGATGCCAAAAAAAGAGAATATAGTACAGCCTGTCTTAAGAAGTCTGTTTCTGCCTGTTCTGAGCAGTCATTTTATGGTTTATGCCTAACCAACCACACGATTCCTGTTCAGTGTTGCGGGCTACTTTTTCATGTAAGATGATGAACTTAAGTGATGCAGTGATCCTGAGTAGGCAACACACAGCTTTCATGTGGATGGCACAGAGCAAGTCTTTGAATTGTTTTAAAATAATGTGAATGTTGTCAAATATGTCCTTTTTGGTAGTTAGTGGACAGATTCTCATTTGAGCTGGAATTTTTGTGAAATGTAATCCTTAGGCGCATGAAAATATAGGGTAGGCTAGAATTAACATATAAGCTAAAAGCAGCAGTCTCTTACCTACATAATTGAATTGACTGGTCTGGGGTGGAAGTTTGGTATCTGCTGTCAAAGATCATACTACAGAAGAGAACCACAGAGGTATTTTAGCTAAAAGGGAGACGCCAAATTTTGGGCTTTTTTTTTTGTTTTGTAGTAAGGTCTGGTTTTGAGGGAGTGTTCTGGACTTAACCTCTTCAGCAGCCTCTTGCATATATCACATTGATATTCCTTTACCTGCCTCTCGTTTTCACATCTGTATTTTTCTCCTGTTATATTTGCATGTTCAGTTTTTATTTACTTTGAGGAATGGAAATGAAGGTTGTGTCTAAAAGTTGAGGTTCTCTTCCTTTTGGATCATTAACTAACTTATTTCAGAATATTTGGCAAATGCAACTGTGATACTAATGTAAATACCAATGGAAGACACTTGGCTTTGGCTAGGTGTAGTGTTAACAGAAGTGTTAGAGCTCTTTTGGCCGTGGAAGGCTAGTTTGTGCTGAATGTGGTGCCTAGAGAAAAACCCTTCAGAGGTCCTGTGGTGTGTTCTCTTTCTGGCAGTCATTGAGGCTCCTCACTCAGTTTAGCAAAAGGTCTCTGCCCTGGTCCTAAACATAACCAGAGAAAGAAAATGGGAAACTATTCAAAAGCAGGAAATAATCACCTTGGTTAGCATTTTCATAATTTATGAGACTATTTATAAATTACTACTTTGTCAAGTCAACAAAAATTATTGTCTACACTCTACTAGGCAGTGGGGTGAACAAGACAGGCCGAGTTCCTGTTTTCATGGAACTTATGTTTTGTTGTTGGGAGGTAATAAACTTGTAAAAAATAAATAATATTGAATAATAAGTCCTATGAAGAAAATGAAACAGAGGCTAGGATAGTGAGTCACCAGGGCATATGTGAGGGTTTTTTCCAGCTAACTTGATGATACAACTCCTTCCGAGGACAGTGGATTAGGACACAGAGAAGGAGGAGAGCATCATAGTCAGAGACAGTAGTTAGTAGTAAAGTGCTGACGTGCAGGGGACAGCCAGTGAGCCAGGGTGACTGACGTACAGTGAACAGAGAGGCTGAGAGTGGAGGAAAGTGAGGTGAGAGCAGGCAGGAGCTGTGTTCCAGGGCTAGAGAATGAGTTGGAATTAATTTTTAACTGTAGTGGGAAGCCACTGAAGGGCTTTCATGAGAGGCATGAAGTAATCTATCTTCTACATGAGACCACTCTGGCTCATGTCTGGGCTGATAAATAAGGCTCGTGCAGTTGTACAGGGAAGAGAAGACTGGCTTGGGATCATAGCAGTGGAGTTGATGAGGAGTGATTGGTTTTGGGACAGAATGCTCCAGAGTGAGGAAAAGAGAGGATGACCAAGGATTTTGGGCTCAGTAATCGAATTGGAAGATTGAGGAAAGAATTGGGGATGGAGTGGAGTCAGCATTGTATTCTGGTCATGGTAAACTTGCCAGTATATATAAATCATCCAAAAGGACATGGTAATGAGGCAGTTGGCCCTGCAGATATAAAGCGTAGAAAGGAAGGCAGACCTGGAGCTGTAGATCTGGGAGCCTCTGGCGAGAATGTATGATCACCATCCTACACTAAGAAGAATGCACATGGAGAAGAAAAGATGGCCAGCAACAGAGCGCTGGGCAGAGCCAGCAAAGGAGACCAGAAAAGGATGGCAGACAGGTGAAGTAAGGTCAGGAACATGTACTGTGGCATCACTGAAGCCTAAAGAGAAAAAATCATGTTTCAGGAAGAAATCAACTGATAAATGCTGAGGAAGAAAAGCTAGTGAGTGGTTATTATTACTCATTACTTAAGCATTTGAGTCATTTCTCTATTACTGTCTGAGAAGCCAGAGAGACAAAAATAGGATTTGTAGGTAGCATAGGGCCTAGTCAGAACCTCTTTTTTCTTAACTCTAAAGTGGAACTAGAACTTTCGTAGGTGTTTGAGGATGAGCTGGTCAATACAGGTGCTCATGTTCTTCCATCTGCAAAAGCATAGTGAGGTACATCAAGATTCTAAGATGTCTAATATGTATTTTTAAATAGGTTGGTTAGAACAGAAATGTCTGCCATACTTTTATTATCAAATATATTGATCTTTTCCTCCTGTTTTGACATGAAGTTAGTCAGTTTTGTTGACTGCCCCTTCTTCTCTTATTCCCAGAGGTGACCAGTCCCGGAAGAGAGCTGGGGATGAGCTGGCTTATAGTAAGTAATGATGTTCCTTCCCGTCTTGATGGTTTTGTGATGGGAAGCAGCCAGTGGTGATAACGGTGCATAGAATCTGATGATACCCATGTTGTTCTCGATGGTGTTTTCATAAGGCACTACTTGTAATCAAGGTCAGGCTGCTCTGCAAGCTGTGGCAGCTCCAGCTGGGAGTGATGGTTCTCAGGGAGTTGGCAAGAGGCCACCAGGTTCTTTAGTTTCCACTGGGATGAGATTGCAGCCCAGTCTCAGTTTCTTAGGATTTCAGTCCCCTTTTACTTCCCTCCACACCACTGGTTTTGAGAACTTTTTTTTTTTAAGCCTTTTTGGGGAGTTGGGAGAGGAGTGAGAAATTAGATTGCTGCCATTTTCAAATGCTGTGTGCTCTTCATACTTTTACCTGTTCTGGTGTTTTTTCAGACAGTTCATCAGCATGTGCAAGTTCCAGGGGGTACAGATAGTGAATGTATTGAATATGCTTTCCTTCCCGAAAGAGGACACACTGGAGCTGCAGAGACTTATTCAGAGCACAGTGGGGCTGCACACACTCAGGAGCTCTGTCACAAAGCTGTTCGTGGAAGAGGATGTTGGACTTCTTACTTGGTTTGTAATTTTAAAACAAAAACAAAAAACAAAAAAAAATGTTGCTGCTAGACTTGGGGGTGATTTTGAAATGGGACAATCTTTTAATGTGTTTATCTACAGATTCTGTGAGGAAAAAACATCTCAGAAAGTGACCATTTCTAAGTGAAATCTGACAGCCAAAATCAGCAGCTTCCTCCAAAAATACAAGAGCAGAAGAATCTTTTTTTGTTTTAAGCACTTGTTTTGTTCATTTGTGGACTTGGCATTTTGGTGTATTGGTTTCACATGTCAAGATCTCTTTTGCTTTAAAACCAAGCAGAACATTACAATGCAGTATTTTTCACCCATAACCAAAACAACCCCTTTTAAAAGAGTTGGGCTTTGTTTAGCATTAGAAAGTCTTGTTAAAGGAAAACGCTAACTTGCTTTTGCTAGAACTTTCCCCCATCAGTTCACCACTTTTTTCTACTCTGTGCCTTGAGCTTTGTGCACTTTGCAACTGTGTGACCATGTTATCAACTCCTCCTGGAGAAAAAAATGCCTCCTGGAGAAGTGTATGGTATCTAAACTCACCCACCAAGATGGCAGGTGTGACTCCGTAGCAGGATACTAATTAAGTGGGAAAATAGAAACCTGTTGCACATTGGTCAAATTTTCCCCTGGTAAACCAGAGCATATTGAGGCAAATATTGGGGGACCAACTCTCATAGAGCATTTCCATTCCCTCTGTCACTTAACATGATGTCACCAGCTGCTGTAGTATTGGCAGCACTCTAGTTTAGGGATGGGCAGTACTTTAGCACTGAAGCGTCCCTTAATATTATTGAGAGCTACTTCTTGTGATGCTCCAGGAAGCAGATAACAGTTACTAAATCCAGATATACTCAGTGGTGTGGGGTTTCTGATTGCTTTATGGTAAATGAGTGAGACCGTGTCATTTGAACACTATATTTGAGTGTGATAGGGAAGCAGCAGCACTGCTATCTTAAGGCTCCCTTCCAGCTGTGGCAAAGCTGTAGTTTCTGTTTCTCCACATCCACAGTGCTTTTTAGTTCTTCATAAACATCTCTGAAGCTTATTATAGCTGTTGTTGAAAGGCCAAGAAAAATAGATGTGGCAAGAGAAAATACTTTTCTTCTCAATGTTGCTTGAATCTTAATTGAGCATAGGCTTCACTCTACTAGCTACATCAGACTAATAGTATTTACCTCTTCAGAGAACTTGAGGGGGAAAAGAAACCTCCCAGGGATGCTGTTGCATATCTGCTCTGCAGGTTTTCATACAGCTGACTCTGCCAGTTCAGTTGTCATTTTTTGGGGAGGTGTATGGGGTGGGGAGAGTTAGAAGTGGGATACTGGGAGCAAGTAAGTCACCCAATAATAGAAGTCGTTGATTTGCAAAACTGTTACGCAGAGAAGGTAAAGGTTGTCAGATTGATTTTTTTAAAGTACTTACCAACCAGAGTTGGTGGATTTTGTGGACTTTAATTGGATTCAGTTCACTCTGAGCATCCCAGATTGCAACGATGAACACTGAATTACTTAGGAACATACACAGGCTTTCACTATGACCTGTACAGTTTGAGTTGCCACACCAGTAACATTCTAGTATCAAGGAGAATTTCGTTCATCATGACATTCACATTTCACTTTTCTCAATGGAATGCTTGCTGCAGGCTTATAAGTAACACCTAGAACTCAAGTCTGAGTGGTCTGAATAATTTTTCTAAAAGGAATAAAACTGGAGTGTTTCTTTACATGTGAACGAGTTCTTCAGTATCCTAGTAATATACCCAAATGCTTTTTCTGGCAGAGAGCATTCTTACAAAATAAATTCCCTATTAAAGCATTACAGTATAATATGAATTGGCATTAAAATCTTTGGATGCTTTTAAGTTCATGGAGAGATATTTTATATTCTTTTTACTACGTATTTATTAATAAGAAGTGGGCAAAGTAAAGTTTGCAAAATTTAGTTTCTCTAAATTTTTGCACAGTGACTGCAGCTGGCTATGGGTCAGGGCTTAGTATAACAAAACCTTGACTGGAAGGCACTGTAGAAAGGGTGTACATAGTCTCCCAGTCTGCGGTCCTGGCTGCCCATCATCTTGGCCTCTTGAGGTACATCGCAGTATGAAGGACCTGTTTGAGTTGAAATAGACTTATTGGGATTCTTAACAAAATTGTTTGTATTATGAGAAGAAATAAGATTTCCTCCCCCTTCCCCTCATTTTATATTGACTGTTTGCCAGAAAGTATTTTCTTCTGTTTTCTTGTATTTTTTTTTTTTTTTTTTTGGAAATGGAGTCTTGTTCTGTCTCCCAGGCCGGAGTGCAGTGGTGCAATCTCGGCTCACTGCAGCCGCCGCCTCCCGGGTTCAAGCAGTTCTCCAGCCTCAGCCTTCCGAGTAGCTGGAACTGTAGACACACACCACCACGTCCGGCTAATTTTTGCATTTTTAGTTGAGACTCGGTTTCACCATGCTGGCCAGTTTATAAAAATCTAGTTTCAAACTCCTGAGGTCAGGTAATCCGCCTCGGCCTCCCAAAGTGCTGGAATTATAGGCGTGAGCCATTGCGCCTGGCTTGTTTTCTTGTATTCTTGCTAGTATACGATTTTCTACCCTGATTACATACTGGCTTTTGTACTACATCACTAAAGGCCCAAACCACTGAAGATGGAAAATTGTACATGCAGGCTGATTGTCTGGTTAGCCAAACACATGGCCGATGTGCTTAAACTGACTAGTATATATGTGCAGCCTCCAACTAGATCCTTAAAAGGAAAGCCAGGTCAGTTATCTTGAAAAAAATGACATGTGGCTGGGCATGGTGACTCACACCTGTAATCCCAGCACTTTGGGAGGCTGAGGTGAGCGGATCACGAGGTCAGGAGATCGAGACCAGCCTGGCCAACATGGTGAAACCCTGTCTCTACTAAAAATACAAAAATTAGCTGGGCGTGGTGGAATGCGCCTGTAGTCTCAGCTACTTGGGAGGCTGAAGCAAGAGAATCACTTGAACCCAGGAGGCAGAGGTTACAGTGAGCCGAGATTGTGCCACTGCACTCCAACCTGGCAACAGAGGGAAACTCCATCTGAAAAAATAAATAAATAAAAGTGGAGAGCTGGTATGTATTTTAAAGGTTGGCCTTAAGCTTCAGTAATATTGTCATTTCGTGACCTTTGTTGTCACAGCTGTACCCTAACCTGACAGGAATTACTACTTTGTTTTTTTGTGGGGCAGAAAGCAAAACCTGGTGTTGTGACTCTTAACCTGATAGTTCTTAGGCAAGGTTAGTAAGAACAGACACAAACCCCGATGCATGGATTGTGCATTATTTTGTAGACAAGTTACCTTTCTTCTGTCCCTTTAACAAATTTGCAACAATTACCCTCCCTTTCTTTCTTTGGGGTTCAGCTAATTTGTGGGTAGATGAGATTGCAGAAGAAAGGACGTCCCTGGTGTGAACACTGCACATCCATCTTCAGTGCTCAGACCTGTGCAGCTACTACTCCCCTGCTGCATGCCATGCTGTCGGGTTGCAGATTTGCACACATAAATTCCTCAGGAAGAGTTTGCATGTGCATCACCTCGCATTATTCTGTACTGACCAAACAAGGGATTTGAGTGTTTTTCAGCACAAAAGGATGACTTCAAGTAGTGGTCTGTACGTGTACTAGCAAAGGTAATGGTGATCTGGCAAACAAAATTGGTTTCTGCAGCTGTAATTGAGCAGGAGCACTTGTATTATAGTATTTAAATAGTCCTGGTTAATCTCTTTTTAAGCAGAGTAACTCTTCCAGATTTTGTCTTTTTATTATTGAGGTTGGCTGTATTTTCTTCTACTTTTTCCCCGTTTTATAGCAGTTAATTATTCCTGTGATTATTATGCAAGAGGCATCACCCTTGAGTTAAAATTCTGTTGTTTCATAAGCAGCTGTTAAAATAACTGAGCACTGTTTTATGAACATACACTAATCTGAGATACTGAAAAAGCTTTGCAACTAAAAAGCAAAACAAAAACCCTACATTAGTCATCTAGCCATTGTTTGGATGTTTTGAGTTGTTTTTTTATGGTGCCTCTTTTAGCTTGGAATATTATGTTTACTTTAATCCGAGTCTAGTCCTTTTAAGGGGTCCTTAAAATTCAAGGTCAGAACGTGAATCCCTTTGACATCTATTACAGGTTTATAGGACCTTTTTGGTTGTGATTACCGTTTTCAATACGATTGTAGAAATGAAGTTAACTTGTGTCAGAAGTTAAAATGGAGGTCATAGGAGTTCATGGAGAAATGGCTCTCCTATTTCTTTCATTACCCCATTGAAATTCACCCCAGTTTCTGGCCACAAGAATATATGAAAGGAACCCCTGTTCTTTTCCAAGAGACAGTATTCCTCTCTGTCCTCACTGTTATTAACTAAAGTCCTGGCCACGACCCACCTCGAACCTCTTTTCAGAGCTAAGTGGCATAAATACTTGTACTGTTTCTGCTTCTGTTGATGGAATGGCTATGGGAGAATTAAAGGAAATGCTAATTCGAGCTTCATTCTTAGGGGAATCTAGTATATATTACATCCCTGCTGGTTGGAAATTATCTTCATATCTGGTTGGACTGCATTGTTTAGAAAAATGTTAATGGCTTACAATTCTGAGAAATTTATAGTGTGGCTCTGGGGTTAAGAATTCTGTGGTTTGAAAAAAAATAAATATTTTGTATTCTCACATGTCATTTCAATGTTGTGACTATGTAGTAAATGCAGTAAGACTGTGGGTATTCTCTTAGACTGTGTTTTGTTAAACAGATGGCAATTTACTCTCATTAGTCCTGTTTGTCAATATTACAGCCATGCACTTCAGGATAAATTATTCAAATGTGAAGTCAGGGGAACTATGGCTACTAACAGGAATGCTTATGAAAAATTCGGAGAGCAAGCACAGGCAGGAGGCTTTTGCCACTCACTAGCACAGCCAGAGCAAGGATGAAGCAACGAAGTCTTGTGCCTGGTGGTGCTTATTTGTCAGAAGTCATAGTGAGCTCCGCACAGGATGTTCTGTGTATCACCTCATTAATCCAAGGCAAACAAAATGGTGGATGAAACTCCTATTGACCTGGGATACAAAGCCACTGACTTTGGCTCTTGATCTTTTGGTGGATTTTGAATTACTCCTTCTGTATTAGGGTGTATACTATCACTCTAAAACATTGTGGTAAATGAAATAAATCTTGTACAGATGTTCTTGGCCTTGTTATGTTATGTTATAAATCCTGTACAGATGTCCTTGGCCTTAATACTTGGTTCACTGGAACTTTGTTATTATGTAGAACATTTGATTTTGCTTATAGTATATTAATAATGCCTCATAAATGACAGCCACACTGAACACGTCTGTTACCACAGTTACTTAGCCTGCAGGGTGAGTGTTGATCTTGACGTCTGTACCAATGCTAAAAAACCAACTGTGTGTAACAATATACATATGGTCATATCTATGCCATATTCATATATAGTATGGAGGATATGGATATCAGTATATTTGTAGTTTTTATTTTTTTTAAACACTGTTACACTTTCTTCTGTGGGCCTTTAATCAACTTTTGGACATAGGGTGTTTTTTTGTTTGCATTTATTGGTACTGTGCTTTTTTACAATCCACTGTGTTTTCTTGCTGTGAAATTAGTATCATCCCCTGGGTTATTTGTAACCTTACTTTCTGGTTTTAGTTTCTCTTGCTGTCTCTCCAGAAGTGTCCTTTCCTACAGTGTTCTCAGAATGCCAGTTCTCATCCCTCCCATTTTTTTTTGACCTCAGCTCTGTTGTGATGTATCTACTTTTTGGTTACCACATATGGCAGACTTCAGTGACTTTCTGTTTTCCTTTGCATTTAAATCACCTGACAATTTCCTTTTCACTCCCCTTTCCCACAGTTAAGTAGGGCGCCATTTAAACTCTCTTCCCTTTAGCCGGTTTGCTTTTTACTAAGTACAAAGCTTCTCTACTAGAACCAGCTGTGTGTGTGTGTGTGTGTGTGTGGTGTGTTTTGTGTGTGTGTGTGTGAATTTTATTTCTTCTATTGGCCTGTTTCTCAGTAATCCAAAATTCTAAAATACCTTGAATATCAAAAAGCATGACAGAATGAGTATCACACATATTAATAGAATCTGAGAGCAACTAGCTTAACTAATTGTATTCTTGGGTTGGTTTTTTTTTTTTAAATCTGTTTCCCTTTATTAAGCCTTCCCCCTCCCTAAATTGTTAAGCCAGAGGGCATAACAATTCAAAACTTTCTAGTAATGTACCTACATGTCTAATGGTATACCTCAAAATATATAAAGAAAAAAAATGGCTCACACCTGTAATCCCAACACTTTGAGAGGCTGAGGTGGGAAGATTGCTTGAAGCGAGGATTTGAGACCAGCCTGGGCAACATAGACCCCATCTCTACAAAATTTTTTTTTTAAATTAGGGCGGGGCATGGTGGCTCACACCTGTATTCCCAGCACTTTGGGAGGCTGAGATGGGCAGAACATTTGAAGTCAGGAGGTCAAGACCAGCCTGGCCAATATGGTGAAACCCTGTCTCTACTAAAAATACAAAAATTAGCTGCCATGGTGGTGTACGCCTGTAATCCCAGTTACTTGGGAGGCTGAGGCAGGAGAATTGCCTGCACCCGGGAGACGGAGGTTGCAGTGAGCTGAGATCACACCATTGCACTCCAGCTTGGGCGACAAGAGTGAAACTGTATTTCAGGCACCACACACACACACACAAAAGGGCCAGACCACAGTGGCTCTCGCCTATAATCTCAATACTTTGGGAAGCTGAGGTAGGTGGATCACTTGAGGCTAGGAGCTTGAGACCATCCTGGCTAACATAGTGAAACCCTGTCTCTACTAAAACTACAAAAAAAAAAAATTAGCCTGGCGTGGTGGTACACACCTGTAATCCCCAGCTGCTGAGGTGGCTGAGGCACAAGAATCACTTGAACCCAGGAAGTGGAGGTCGTAGTGGACGAGATCGCACCACTGCACTCCAGCCTGGGCGACAGGGTGAGACTTGGGTCTCAAAAAAAAAAGAAAAAAGTTGGGCATGGTGATACTTGCTCATAACTCCAGCTACTTGGGAGACTGAAGCATGAGGCATAAGCCAGGAGAATTGCTTGCGCTCAGGAGTTTGAGGCTGCATTGAGCTGTGATGATACCACTTAATTCCAGCTAACACAACAGAGACCCTGTCTAGAAAAAAATTTAAAAGAAAAAACTACAAAAGGGGGAAATGAACACAACTACAAGGAGAAATAATCTACCAACATAATAGACATTTTCAACATACCTCTCTCAGTAATTAATAGATCTTGCAGAGACCAAATTATGAAGATTATTAAGGACATAGAAAATTTTAATAGTACAGCTAATCAATTTGATCTGATGGATATATACACACACACATATATAAAACATGTTGTACCCTTCTGTAGGAAAACAAGCATTTTTTGCAAACCAAATCTAACAGTGAATTCAGAGTATAACAAATGACCAAAATGGATTGATCTCAGGAAGACAAGATTGGTTTTTTAATGTAATTTATAATGGGAACAAAAAATATACCCTAAGAATAAATTTTAATAAAAGGAGGAAATGATTTTAAAAACTAATGGACCTAAATAAATGTAGAGGATGTAATGGATAACACTCAGTATTACCTAAATCTCAACTTTTTCTCCAAATTGCAATTTCAAATAAAATTCCCAATGGTTTTCACTGCGGAACGTGACAAGTTGATTCTTCAATATAAATGGAAGAACAAAGGGCCAAGGCTATCCAAGACCCTTCTGAATGGATTGTGAGGGGAACTAGCACTACCAGATTCTAACACTGCCGAAGATAGTGATTAAAACAGTGACTTTGGAGTAGGGAAGAATTTTATAAATAAGATAGAAAATGCAGACTATTAATTAAAATATAAGTAATTTGGCTACATTGATCCCAAGTACTTTTATTTACCAAGCATTCCACAGAGTGAAGAGAAGCCACATCTGGAATAAGATACAAATATTCACAATATATACGTAACTGCTAAAGAGCACCTGAATGCAAATCGGCAATGAAAACAAATCAGGAGAGATGGACCTCAAACAGGAGCAGTCATTTCACAGAAGGAACGGAAATGGCCCATCAGTATAAAAAGATGTTCAGTCTCGTTAGTTATCAGGAAATGCACATTAAAACCATAGATACCAATTCCTCGCTAACAACTTGGCAGAAATTATGGGAAGTCTGAGAATAACAATCTGAGAGATTATGGCAACAAACCTTCGCCTGCTATTGTTGGCATATAAATATGTACTATTCTGGAAAACAGTATTATCTAATGAAATTGAACACAGGCATCTCTCTTATAGCCCACTATTTATTCTTAGAAAAACTCATGTGCATGTATCCTAGGAAACATGTACAGGAACGTTTATACCAGCATTATGTGTAATCATTGTAAGGAATGAAGGAGGGATCCAAATGC
Organism: Ateles fusciceps; assembly: GCA_036589455.1. Lineage (NCBI taxonomy): Eukaryota > Metazoa > Chordata > Mammalia > Primates > Atelidae > Ateles > Ateles fusciceps. Next base: position 23,064,102 of record JAZHEH010000091.1, on the reverse strand, counting down.
CCATCTACTGTATAGTGAATAAATAAAGTGTATTTATGTAGTGGAATTCTTTAGAGCAGTCAAGGCATCATACCACTGTGGGCTTCAGCATGGATGCATCTCAGAACTATCATGTCAAGTGAAAGAAGCAAGTCAGAAGAATAGAGCCAGCATGGGCACCTTTATATAAAGTTCAAAACCAGGAAAAACTAAGTATATTGTTTAGGGACTCATACACAAGTAGTAAAGCTGTAAAGGAAAGACAGTTATTAACGTTCAGGAACATAGTTTCATCAAGGGAGGGTAGTGGAGGGGCATGAGAATAGAGGGGAGAATGGGGCTTGTAAGCACTTGGTAATAACCTTTGGACCATTCTAAAAATGCCAGTTCTCTGAGTTAATGAATATTCGGTGCAAAGCCAATTCAGATAACCACCAGTATTTGTTTATATAATCTCAAAACTTATGGAAGTATGAACATGAAAATAGGAAACGCTCCATAGAAAGTGAAAAAAATGGAAGGAACTTGCTGTACCAAAAAATACATCACTTTTTAAGTGCAATTAAAACAGTTATGCCGGTGTAAACAGTCAGTCAATGGAAAGGTTTAGAAAAGAATTCAAATTTAGAATTTAGAGTACAGTAAAGGCAGTTTGTTGAAATCATGCTGTCCATGGTGAATTACTTAATGAAAGGGGCTGGTGTAAGTAGAGAACATGAAACTGATTCCTGTCATATCATTCACCAAGAGAAATTCCAAATGGACTAAAAGAATGTCACACAAACTAGAAAATAATATTTTTTCTTGGGGTTGGAGAAGTTCGTTCTAAGGACACAAGCAATGAAACAGAAAACCCTATCTATGTAAACTCATCTGCCTTGAATGACGTAGTGTGTACCACCGTGTGTGTATGTGTGTATACATAGACATATATATTTTAAAATGTTTAAATTTGAACATATGTTACTAATAATATAAAACAAAAATAGAAAATCAAAAAGATGAGGTAAAAGTTTAAAAACATTGTTTGTGATATTTGTGGTTAAAAAACCTTTGCTCTTTCTAAAAAAATTTTTAGAGAGAGTCATGATTAAAAATGCTTGTCATTTTTGAAACTCCTAGTTTTAATACTTTATAAAAACAACTTAATGTTCTTAAGGTAAGTTTATTTTAATGCTTGGTTTTAATGACTATTGTAGCTGAAAAAGTCACTTCATTGAGATCTGTGGATCCAAATGTGGCTGTGCTTACTGAAAACATTTTTGAGTTCCATCCACCAATTTTGCAAAAGTGTTTGTTGAAATTTTTATAATAAATTTTCATCTTTTCCAATGTCAGTAACTTGTTTTTACTGAATAATTAGTGTGGCATTTTTATTTTGCTAACAGATGGGTTCAAAACCTGCTGCAACTTATTTTTGAATTTCATTTCCCAAGTTTGTACACTTTGAAGAGTTTTTATAGGTGACAATTTTTGGCAACATGTTTTGTGAATTCTTCCTTGGTCATCGTTAGTATTGTATGTTATCTTTACCTTGAAATGTCAGGTTAAATTTGTCCATTAAAAAAATACCTTCTAGATTGCATATTGCTTACAGACACTTGTCATCACAAGAAAGATTGGCACATTCAAACCTTTTTCTTTTTATCAATAAAAAAAAATGACCATATTGATGTTTTTAAGAATTTTGCTATGAGATAACCAGCACATTTGGGGGGTTTAATTTCCTCATCTCAGTATAAACTGTTGTCAGGATGCTCTGTGTGTAAGATAATAAAAATCTAAGTCCAGTTGGCTTATGGGGCACACAGATAACAATATTCTGGAAGAGAATGGTGCCACTGTCGCTCCCTCTGTGATACAGAGTTCTTGGCACCCCTTTGAGGATTCCTCACTGACTTGCATGTGCTGCCTGACCACCTGACATGCGGGCTCTGTGTCTGTAATGTATTGGTAAGGCTTCTTTACTCTTAAAAACATAACTTAGATTTTCTTCCTGTTCCTCAGTGGATCGTCTTGTTCACTTTGGAGATCACTGGCTTAAACAATTGGGGGCCGAGTACGATGGCTCACACCTGTAATCCCAGCACTTTGGGAGGCCGAGGTGGGCTGATCACAAGGTCAAGAGATAAAGACTATCCTGGCCAACATGGTGAAACCACATCTCTACTAAAAATGCAAATATTAGCTGGGCATGGTGGCGTGCGCCTGTAGTCCCAGCTACCTGGGAAGCTGAGACAGGAGAATGGCTTGAACCCGGGAGGCGGAGGTTGCAGTGAGCTGAGATCTTGCCACTGCACTCCAGCCTGGTGACAGAGTGAGACGCCAACTCAAAAACAAACAGGGGTATTTATCACCTCACAGAAGTCCCAAGGTTGGGCAGTTCCAGGGCTGATAAATACAATAGCAAATTGATATCAGGACCTAGGTTTCTTCCCGCTTTCTGCCCTGCCAGCCTCAGTATGTTCACCTTGTCCTCAGTGTTGCTTCCCTTGAGGTCTTTACTTGACTGCTGCAGTTGTCAGAATGACAACAACCACTTGAAGCAGAGGGCCTCTTCCCCAGCATGTCTTTTTTAAGAGCAGTGACACTTCCCGGAAGCACACCAGCCCCTTTCCCTTCAGTTTTCATTGAGGAGGTAGTTGGGATAACTGGGAAAGAGAGTGGGACCATCAGGGTAGACTTAGACTAAACAGATCTCCCCCTCCTGGGCCTGGGACTTGGCTCAGGCTCACATTGGCTTAAGGAGGTGAGGCTGTCTGAACAAAGCCTGGTCTCAGGACAGTGAAATGGAAGGATGGCTGCTAATGACTCTTGGTTGTATGATGCTGCTACAGGGGTCTATGACAGCTGTTCATTGGAAGCCTCTGGGAGTTGGGAAAACCAAACTTTGACTCACATCAACTTTGTTTTTACACACCAGTCTTTCCATCTGCTCTTCAGGATGAACCAGTGTGCTTTGATTTGATGGTCATGATGGACCATTTCTTCTGGAATCTATAAACAGCACAGAATACAGTCACCCTCCTGACTAGAATACCCAGGGAGCTATGATTAAAGAAGACAAAGAGCTTGTACTAACATAGGCTAAAGAAAAAGTCCCTGGCTGAAAAGGAAAATTTTATCTCGGGTATGTCCAGTTTCACCCATAACAAAGCTAAGCAGGATGGTGATATGTAATAAGGTGCTGGGAAGCAAAAATAGGGTCTTGCCAGTTGAGATAGTGTCTGGTGAACAATCTTGTTCCTAAAAGAAGACAGCTCAGAGAGCACTTGGAGAGAGGTAATAGATGTTATCTGAGCACATGTGACAGTGACAACTGTTCTTCACGGATACCTGCCTGCGTGGCAGGTGCTTCACGCACATCTTAGGAACAATCCAGTGAGGCAGTGAGTAGCACCACTCTACAGATACGTGGTAGGCAGTTCTGACACGACCCCAGTGACTGCCACCCCCTTGTTCACACCCTTATGTAGTCCCCCCACCTTGAGTATGGGTGGACCCAGCAACTTGCTTCTAAAAAAAAGAATGTGGCCAGAGTGATGGGCTGTCATTTCTGTGATTAGGTTACAGAAGACTCGCATCATTTTGTCAGCGTTCTCTCCTGGGCTCTCACTTGATACGACAGAGAGGGCCACCAGGCAAGGAACTGAGGGTGGCATTCAGCCGACAGCTACCAAGGAACTGAGGCCTTCAATCTAACAGCCCAAGAGGATCTAAATCCTGCTGGCTCTGGGTGTCAGGCCAAAGCATGGGTCAGTTTCTTTGTTTTATAGATGAGACTGGAGGTCAGAGTGGCTCAATAACACTAATTCTGTCTGATCCAGATTCCAGGATGAGCTTCCATAATTCAGTCACCTCCCACCAGGTCCCTCCCACAACACAGGGGAATTCAAGATAAGATTTGGGTGGGGACACAGCCAGACCATATCAAGTGACTTATCATCATTTGCTGTTCAGAGAGAAGGAGATTCAGGCGAAGGTCAAATATACTAGGACGGCTCAACGCTACTGCAGGGAGAGCTCATCCTGTAATCTGAATCAGACAGCATTTTGACTCCACCGTTATTAAGTCACTGAGCCACTCTGACCGCCAGTCTTCTCATCTATAAAACACACTGGCCCATGGTAGTGAACACTGTTGCTTGAACCTGCTTCGGCCACGTTCTTTTCATTACAGCCTGATTGAACTTGGAATGGACGTTGGTCCAGTTGAATGTTGAGATGATTGTGACCCTGGCTGACACCTTGATCGTAGCCTTGCAACAAACCTTGAAACAGAGAACGTAGCTAAGCTGTGCCCAGATTCCTGACCCAGGGAAACTGAAATAACTGTGTGGTGTTTTAAGCTACTAAATTTTGGGGGTAATTTGTTACATAGCAATACAACTATTACAAGATGAGGTTTCCCAGATGTCAGATTTTAATAACCTGCCCCAAATCACACAATGGAAGATTCGAACCCCCATCTACAAGGTGATTTGTTTTACTGCCCAGTCCTTCCTCCTGGCAGCCTCTAGTACAGATGAACACTGGGCTGTGGGCCTCTGTCAGACGCAGTGCTGTTCTTAAGACCCCGCTAATCATACCTCCCCCAGCAGTGGTGGTGAAGCCATCCATGACCATAATAATCCCAAAGGAGAGACAGCCTTTTCAGCCAGGCTCCATGAATAGAGCTCTGCGGAAAAGGGTGTTTAAATAATTTTTGTCACTTTTCCCAAAGTGACAAAGTTTATACACACACACACTCTTCTAGATGCACGTGAGCAAAGTTATATATATAATGGATGCCTTAGGGCATCAGGGCTGTCCAACTGGGCAGGCCACCTCAGGCCAGGGCCCAGGAGATCCCTCATGGGCAGGAGACACAAAGGACCTGGAGACTCAAAGGACCTGGAGACTCAAAGGTGAAGGGGAACAAGCAAGAGGCAGAACCGGGATACTGATGAGGACTTCAGAGAGGCAGCACAGTGCAAATGGAAAGAATGGACACCTCAGACCTGATACCTTTGGGGCCAGCTGGCTCCAGGCCCTGTTGAGTTGTGTCTCCCTGGGCAGGTGACTCAGCTCTCCAAGCTTCAATTTACTCTGCTGTAAAACTGTAGTACTCATGCTTTCAGTTTTTCCCTAGCTTGATGTTTCTAAGCCTTCAGATCGCAGAATAACAGCAACTACCACACTGCAACTACTCCCACTGACTAGTTACTGAGTGCTTACTGTGCGCCTGGCGCTGCACAAAGCACTCTGTGCCTATCGTCTCAACTCACAACAGCCTCATTTTCCATTGAGAAAGCTGGAACTCGCGGACGGGAACAATCACTGGTCCTGAACAACTGCTCACTGTCAGTGGTTGATGTAAGGGCTTCGAGTTGTAACCACAACACACGGCCTGGCACAGCAGGTGCCCAGTGAGTGCCAAATTCCTCCTTATGGCAGCAGATCAGTGTGCTACACCATGGCCCAGCTGCCTGGATGGCAGAAGAGTCCAAGGGGCATAACTTGGTCTCCTTGTGCCCAAACAGTGTCATCCTCAGCAGAGCCTGTGGACGGTCTGAGGGTCTCTTCTGAGGGTGTGTGTGGGCGGTTAGCAGCATTCTCTTTTGGGCAGGGCTCCCTAAGCTCTGGGTGGCCTCTGCAGACAGAGCCCAGTCTATTGCCCCAGCATGTGGGAAGTACAAGGCCAGACTTTTGGGACACATTGTGGGGAGAGGTACCCAACAAGGCTGTCAAGAGCAAGATCTCAGCAGGACCACTGACTCCTTAAGCTCAAATAACGATCCAGAAAACACAGTTGAGTTGTGTATTAGTCCATTTTCACACTGCTGCCCGAGACTGGGGAATTTACAAAAGAGGTTTAATTGGACTTAAAGTTCCACGTGGCTGGGGAAGCCTCACAATCGTGGTAGAAGGTGAGGAGGAGCAAGTCAACATCTTAAATGGGTAGCAGCAGGCAGAGAGAGTTTGCGCAGGGAAACTCCCATTTTTAAAACCATCAGATCTCTCATTGACCGTTGCAAGAACATTTCTGGAAAGACCTGCTCCCATAAGTCAGTCACCTTCCACCAGGTCCCTCCCACAACTCGGGGGAATTCAAGATTAGATTTGGGTGGGGACACAGCTAGACCTTATCAAGTGAGTAATCATTTGCTGTTCAGAGAAGAGATTCAGGCCAAGGTCAAATATACTAAGAAGGCTGAATGCTACTGCAAAGAGAGCTCATTCTGGAATCTAGATCAGACAGAATTTTGGTTCCACCATTATTAACTCACTGAGCCACTCTGACCGCCAGTCTCCTATCTATAAAACAAAGAAACTGGCCCATGGTAGTGAACACTGTTGATTTTGCCTGCTTAGCTGTGATTTGCTCTTCTTTATGTAATATTCTTGGAACTGCTTCCCTCTGTTCAACATAGTCCTGTGGGTATGTGGGTCGGCGGGTGGTGGAGACTGCTGGTGAAGGAGTCCTGCCTTCCTCAGCCAGCAGATGGGAATGTAACCTGAGCCAATCAGGCCCCTCTCCTGGAGCTGGATTATGTATGGGGCAGTTTAAAGTCTGCAAAAGGCAGGAGCCAGCCCCTCCCAAGAGCAGAGACACCTGGAGCCAGTGCTGGGGCTGTCTGATCCTTGGCCTCCCAAAGGCTGCAGCACCTCAATGGCTTTCCTTTCCACTGTAACGAGTGAGGGTCAGTGTTTGCTACTTGCTATCCAAGTGACCTAAGACCCCCAGAGGATCCCCTGGGTGTTCTTGCTTTCCATGTAATCCCTTCCCCATAAGTGAGGTCTTTGTTACCTGCTTTGAGCATTTCTAAAACAAAGTGTTAAAACGAATACATTTAAGAAATGGTGGCTAGCTCGTTTCTTCCCCTCCACATTTTCTCTCTGGAAAAAAAGGGGGAGACTAGGCTGATCCCCAATCTAGAGTTCCTGGGGTGAAGTACCCAGGGACAGTCCTTGCGATGGTTAATATTGAGTGTCGACTTGATTGGATTGAAGGATGCAAAGTATTGCTCCTGGATGTGTCTGTGGGGGTGTTGCCAGAGGAGATTAACATTTGAGTCAGTGGACTGGGAGAGGCAGACCCACTCTCAGTCTGGGTGGGAACCATCTAATCAGCTATCAGTGAGGCTAGAATAAAAGTAGACAGAAGAACGTGGAAAGACTAGTCTGGCTGAGTCTTCCAGCCTTCATCTTTCTCCCGTGCTGGAAGCTTCCTGCTCTGGAACATGGGGCTCCAGGTTCTTCAGCTTTTGGACTCTTGGACTTGCACCAGTGGTTTGCCAGGAGCTCTCGAGCCTTCAGCCACAGACTGAAGGCCGCACTGTTGCCTTCCCTACTTGTAAGGCTTTGGGACTTGGACTGGCTTCCTGGCTCCTCAGCTTGCAGACGGCCTGTTGTGGGATTTCACCTTGTGATGCTGTCAGTCAATGCTCCTTAATAAACTCCCCTACATACATACATCTCTCCTGTTAGTCCTGCCCCTCTAGAGAACCCTAACTAACGCAGAGCCTTTGATCCCTGGTGACCCACCAGCAGAAAAACCCAGGTGTCCTCTTACACTGACTGGCATTGCAGGGGTCCTTGCCCAGCTCCAAAGTGAGCTGCATGACCAGGCCCTGGTGAATGAATGCCTCTTGCTGGCACTTCTCTCAAAGCCCTGGTCCAAACCTTTTAATGGGCTGTAAAACACTGCTGGCAACGTCTATCCCCTGGACGGCCATTGTAAGTTGCTTTCGCCCTGATGTCTGATGGGGTGAAAAATGCATTTTCCATCTCCAGGTGACAGCAGGTAGATTTCTGCCGCCACCACAGCAGGAGCTTACAGGGCCAGCCTGGCAGCCTTGGCCCTGGCCCTCAGCCTGAGAGAGGACTGGTGTCCTTCTGGGAGGGGGTGGGCAGGTGACAGGCCCTGTTTGGGGACCCTTGCCCACACACAGCAGGTTCTAATGGCTAGAGTGGTCAGCGGCGTGGGTGGTCCTTGGATTACTGGTCACAGTATCTGCTGGAAGGAACCGTCCACTCCCACCGTGACCTCACTGGGTCCTGAGCAGGACACGGAATCCCAGGCCTCAGTTTTTGTTCTCTAAATGGGCCCCCCCGCTGCTTTGTGCCCGGTATCTTATCTTCTCACGTCCCTGGGGGTGGTGCTGCTGCTCCCCCCATTCTCCCTGCCAGGTTTGTTGCTGTGTCCTACCAGGGCCTGTCTGACTCCAGGGGGGCATCAGGTACACTGGTGGTACTGCTAGGCCAGTCTCCCTATTGTCCTCAGGGCCATCCCATCTGATGCTGTTGCTCCGCCAGCCTGGGCCCAGCCAGCAGCTGTTGGGGCAGCACCAAGTGATCTGCCTTCTTGGAGGGCTGCCACCTCTGTCCCCTTCCTCTGAGTGAGACAGAGAGGAGAGCTGGAAGCTGTCACATCATCTTCCCAGGGTTCAGTGTGGGTGCTGGTTAGGAGCACTGGCCTCTAAAACTCTGCCTCTGCCTGCAGAAGTCTCCACCCGCAGCCTATAAGCTGGGGATGCCCTCTGCTAGAAATGGGTTAGCACTAACATTATGGAAAGTGATAGTAGCTACGATTATTTAGATGACTTTTCTCTTTAAAGGAAAGCAGTAATCACTTAGTAAGTATTGAAAAAACAGCAGCAATTATACCTGTCTAGCCAAAGCCTGTTCAAGTTCCCTTTAACTTTCTCTTCTTTGGGCCAAAATTAGATTTGTGGGTTTTTTTAAATTCAATAAACAGTCACTGAGCAGCCTCCACGTATTAGATTAGATGATCTCCATGGTAATCCGGAGCGCCTGCATCTGATTTAAATCTGCACCCAGGCCTCCGTCCAAGGCTGCGGTTCCTGAAAGGAAGTCCTTGTGTAAAAACAGTAGCTTTCAATTACCCAGCGTTTCTGTCCTCAGGCTTGCTCTAAGCACTTTATATGCAAATTGGCATTTAATGACCAAAACAGTCCCATGGCAGGGCTATTAACATTTGCAATTCTGTTTACAGATGGGATAAGTGGGGTTCAGAGAAATCCAATAATTTATCTGAAGTCCCTCAGGTACCAGGGGACAGAGCTGGGTCCAACTTGGGTCTGACCCCAGGGCTGTGCCTTTTTCTCCCAGGCCACACTGCAGACCCTGGGGGAGTGGCACAGTCTGGAATGAAATTCTCAGCCACCTCTGCATTCTAGCCTGTTAATGGGAAGCAAACATTTACCCCCCAAATCTGCTCAGACTGGCTCATTTGGCAGCTTCCTCTGATGAGCTGAAATGCTGTTCCTCTGCAGCAACCCTGGAAGTCCCATTCTGATCTAACGGGCTCTGATGGGCAGTTAAATGTGTGACAGATAGAGCAGAGAATAGTCCGCACCTAACCATGGTGGGGGCAGCCAGCCTCTTCCTAAGCAAAGAGTCCGGTGGGGGACTGGGAGCCACGTGATGGAAGGGCTCTGTCCCCAACCTGGGAGGGGTTGGGATGCCCTCAGGAACAGAGTTGGAACTAGAGTTCCACCCTCCTCTTCCTCATCTCCTCAGAAACAGTGTGATGATAGAGAACGTAAATTTAGCCCCAAGGAGTCAAGAGAGACCTGGGAGGCAAACACTGAACAGTCTGTGCCATCTCCTGCATCACCCTACAGCTACCCCAGAAGTAGGCACCCTGATTATTCTGTTTTCAGAGGAGAAGCTGAGGCTCAGAGAGGTACCCAGGGTTGCACAGCCAGTAGGTGGCAGAACCAAGGTGGGCAGACCCCAGTCACAGCCCCCACCTGAAACCAGACTCAGCCCAGGAGGCTTGTTTCCTCCTGAAGACCCCACTGGGCTGAGAGCCCACCACCTGGTGTCCATCTACTGTGCTGGCTAAAAGAGCTGCCTGCCAGAAGCCCAGGTCCCCTGACGGGCAGCTGAGCTCCGTCTTGCTGAAGAAGTCCAGAGCCTCGTGTCAGCTGCTTCCCACAGATCCAGGTCTGGTCACTGCTCCTCACCCCCCACTGTCAGCAACAGCAGCGTTTCCTAGAGCTGTGTTCCTGGGTCCTGACGTTCCCTGGCTGGGGGCCCTTGGCCAACAGACTGCCCTTCTGTTTTCTCATTGGCAAGAGATGGCATCCCTAACATCAGACGTGCTTAACTGTCACTAAGGGAGCTAGTCAGTAAAGCAGCTTTTGCCCTCCCCACCCCACCCCCACCTGAGATTCTGAGTCTGCAGGTCTGGAGCAGGGCCCAGAAACCTGCACTCCAGCCTCACACTCCAGGTGACTCGGCTGTGCATTGTGGGCCCACCACACGTGGGGACAGGTGGGCTAGATTAGGTCTCAGGTTCTAATTTCTATATTGTGTGAAAGTTGTCAATCAAAATGGAATCTCTTGTGTTAAAAACAGAAACCCTGACAAGTAGAGCCGGGGGAAATTCATGAAGATAGGGTTCTCACACTTGGATGTCTTGGATACAAAAAGTATCACAAAAGCCTGCAAACCCACAACCTTGCACAAAGGCCATCACAACCTCATACCACAAATAACTTCTGCAAGGACATCTGCCCAGCAACTGCCTGTCCAGCCTCAGACTGGTGGCATCCTTGATTGATCTTAGTAGCCAAAGATAATTATTTCAAAACAATTATATAATCCTTCTCGTTTTACCTTTAAAAAGCCTTTGTCTTCCTTTGCCTCTCTGAATACACGCCGTTGACTATGGCGTGTGTATTCCCATTGCAGTGCTCTATTCCCAAATGACCATTTTCTTTTGGAGGGCCTCTCTCTTTTATTTAGATTACAGTTGTCTAATTGAGGATAATTCTAAAGTCATCTTTCAACTTTTCTCATCTTAGGGCTAAAATTAAAATTCCAATTTAGTAGGCCCTTCTATTTAATTCTGCCACTATTCCCTGAGCTCCTATGATGGCACAGGACCTGGGGGTGGGAGCTGCTGGGACACACAGTAGTCCCCCGTCCTCCTGGAGGTTCACATAGAGTCCTCGGGGCAGCTCGGAGGAATGGAGCCCTGGATGTAGGTCCAGAGGTCAGGGACACAGGTCTTTTCGTTTTTCTCTGGAATTCACGCTGCCTTTCCCCGTTAGTGCTCTCAGTCTCCCAGACAGGGATCCTGTCCAGGGCTCCCTCCTCTCGGCCGCAGCTCAGACAGGGAGGTCACATCTCGGTGGCTGATTAGTCCTGGGGGAACCTGCCACCTGCTGGCCCAGTCAGGGTGGAGAGATTAGCTAGCTAGCTGGCCACGTGATAGGGGGCTTTGGAATGGAGGCCCTAGAACCCTCTGCAATCAGATCTCAGATCAATGGACATAAATGAGATTCTTAATTTCCTCAAATAAGCGGATTTTGAATGGTTCCTCTGATAACCAGGCCTGGCCCCATTCATCATCAGGGGAAGGAGCTTCAGCTTGGTTGGATCAGGGGCTTGCCCTGATATTTTACAATGTGTTAGAACAGGGTGTGGCATGAGGAGGGGTGTCATTTACAGGGCTCTGCTGGCCCCTTGTATGAGGCCAGACCCTGAGCAAGAAGTAAGGTAGAGCTGGGATATGAACGGGCAACACAGGGCCCTAAGTTCTAGGGCAGTGGACTGAACAGGAGGGCAGGGCTCATCACCAGGGGCCTTGAATGCCAGCAGCAGTGACTCGGTCATTTGAGGACAACATGAGGATTGCCTGCGGACCACTGCCCAGGAAGTGGCCTGCTAAGCGGGTGAGGGCCTGGAGTGGAGGAGGGCCCTGGCTGGGAATCGGGAGACTTTGGGCAGGGCTCGGGGCCTTTCTGGGTGAGTGCCCCATGTGCTACCTTCCACACAACCTGCTCTTGAGCAAGAGTGCTGTTGGGCTTGACAGGCTCTCTCTCATTGTCATTCATCTTTGACAAATGGTTCAGAGTCTCCTGGAGTGTGGGACCCTTCACCTGTCAGCTTTGCCTCTAGAGCTGTGCTATGAAAATACAGTAGCCACACGCAGCTGTTGACAATTCATGAAAATTAATTAAAATTCAGTTCCTCAGTTGCATTAACTGCATTTCAAGATAATGGCCATGTGTGGCCTGCGGCTGCCATACAGGACAGTACAGCTCTGACCCGTTCCCATTTCCACATCAATTTCTATGAGCACAGCCTAGAACCTTGATCCAATGATTCTATTTTTCTGTATTAAGCTTTTCCAAACTAGAAGAATAAAGAGAGAGCTTTGATTCATTATCAGGCAGAAGGCAGGACAAATGCAGCCAACGTGTCTCCTAAAAATGTGAAAAGGTGCTCAGCTTCCATCAGTATTAGAGAAATGCAAATTGCTCATCCCGAGAAGCCATAGTTCACCTTTATGGCTGGGAATACACAAAGTTTGATGCACACTTGGTTGGAGGAGCTGTGGGTAGCACACATCACCGGCTGCCCCGAGCTCTCCACAGACACACCACTGACCTAGTACAGACAATGAGGGAGACCGATGCCACAGCAGTCGGTGGGAACCAGTCTTCCCGAGTCAAGTGGAATCCTTCTCCTCATCCTCATGACAGCAGCCACCCTTTCTTGAGCATGTTATGAAACTTCTCTCATTGCAGGCATGATCTCATTTCACCCTCCCAGTGGCCCTGTGAGGCTCAGGAAGGTTAGGCCCTGGTCCAATGTCACATAGCCAGCAAGCATAGATGCCAACCCATGTGTTCCCACTCCAGAGCTCACAGCCATTGAGTTAGTTGTTCATGCAACTATTATTTCTTCAGAGTCTATTTTGTGCCAGGTGCCATCCTTGCAACCAGTGGGGGTCTCTAAAGCTTCCAGGTGGAGATCCAGGCTCCAGCATCAGTCCTACCCCCGCCTTCTGGTGCCAGTCCTGTGGGAGACTGACAGTGCTGGCAGAGAGGTGCATGCCCCCACTTCAGCTTGTGGAACACAAGGGATGAACGCACCATCTTCCAAAACCTCCGGTCAGGCCCAGGCAGGTGAAATTGCAAGGGAAGAGCTCATCCCTGACCTGCAGCTGCCCTCTGAGCAAGGCTGCCAGAGTCAGGAAAACCAGCAAGGCAGGTCTGGCTCCTGCAGAGAGAGGGCATGGGGCTTCTCAGCCATGTCTGGTGAGGATTCTAGGTCTCCTCGTCATGATTCCGGCTCTTGCTAGTGGGGCTACCTAGGAGTCACAGGGGCCCAATCTAATGCTTCCATCCTCCCACCAGGGCCCCAGAATCTGCTCCCTCTTGCTGAGCTCAAATGGAGATGCAGAACACCCTCACTGCTGTGCCAGGAGACAGGCATCCCCCAGACAGGCTTTTCCAGCAAACTCAGGCTCCTCCTGCCCCTGCGCCTCCCCCGAAGGATTCTTAGCTGCCGTTCAGAACAGAGACAATCATGAAGTCAGTAGCCACCAGGCACATGAAAGTATTTAATTAAAATTACGTTTTGACTTGATGATTCCCCACCCCATGCTCAGGACAGATGAGCACAGGCAGCATCTGGTCATTTCCCATTTCCCCCATCTCTTTCCACGAGACCTGTAGTCCAGAGAACAGGGTCTCAAAGTGAGGTCTTTTCACATACAAATGGAGAAGCTGAAGCTCAGAGCAGAAAAGGGACTAGCCTGGGATCACATAGCAGCCCAGTGAGAGAATCAGCCTTCCTGATTCCTTGTCTAGAATGATTCTCTGGAACTCAAGGTAGAGATGTTCTGGGGTTTGAGTTACTATCTGGACCAGTGAGAGTTAGAGGTCTGTTGAGAAGTCTGTGGAACCTTGACATAGAAGAAGTGGAGGAAATTGATCAATAGCAATCAATTTCTACTGGTCAGCAATCAAAGGGTAAGAGAGATCTTATCAACTGTCAGAAGATGAGACCCTGCCTGCAAATCTGTGGGTAGTTGAACACCACATCTCCGGGGTGATTTGTTACATCATTTTTCATTTAATCTTTTATATAGAAGTCATTCGCATAGTTTAAAATTTTAAAAGTATAAAAAAGTATATAGGGAAAATTCTCATTCTACCTCTGTCTCTCATCTGCCCAGAATCTTACCTTTCTTTTGCCCACAGGCAACCAGTCACATTAAATAGCTTCTTGTATCCTTCCAGATTAAAGTTATGTAAATGCAATGTGCAAATACAAATGTAAATCCTAATTTATCCCACTCTATACACTGTCCTTCACTTTGCTTGGACAATTTTTCCCTGCAGTGCAGAGAGCATGTTCTCATTCTTTTTCTCAGCTGCATAGTAGTTCATTGCACTAATGTATTCAGCTAGTGCCCCATTAATGATCATTTAGGTGGTTTCTAATCTTTGGAAGATGTAGGTGTCCTGTAACAAAAATTCTGTATATATGCCATTTGTAACATGAGCCAGTTTAGGATTAATTCTCAAAGGGGAATCTTAGAGTAAAATAACATGTGGATTTGGCTTGTGATTGCCATATTGCCCTTCTTAGAAGCAGCAATCCATTTAAACTCCCACTGCTATGTACCAGAGGGCCTTGTCTACTCAAAGCCCCACCAATAGAATGCATTATTAAACTTTCACGTTGGAGTAAGGTCGGAAGGGGAAATGGCAGATAGGAGGCAGGATTCACTCGCTGCTCCCACTCAGAAAGAGCAGTGTGTGGAGAATCACATCATGAACTATTGCTCCAAGAACTACCGCAGGAACATACCAGGAAAGCCGAGAGAATCCACAGACCCTTTGAAGGAGGTGGATTGCCCCTTGCAAGCTCCATAGGATGGCCAAGCAACTGTGAGTCTGCTTGCTTTCTCAGCTGAGAGGCTTGTGGCCAGGGCAAGTTCTCAGTCCTGCTCATTGGCTGCCTGGAAATAAATTCAGTGCTGGTGGAAGACACAATGGGAGTGAGACCAGCCTTTTGGGCTATGGGATGCTTGGGAGCTGGATGAGGCCTGTGGCTGCTGGCTTTGCCCCACTTCCCTGGCAACCTGTGTGATGCAGCAGAGGGAGCCATAATCACCCTGGGAACATACCTCCATTGGCCTAGCAACCATACCCCATCCCCCCACAGCAGTCAGAGCAAGCCCTGCTCAAGGAGGGTCTGAGCTCAGACACACCTAACCCCGCCCCGACCTGAGGTCTTTATCTACCTGTCCTGGTAGCTGAAGATAAAGGACATAAACTCCTGGGAGTTCTGAATGCTTATCCAAGGCGACCCTAGGGCAAGCTTATATCCTCTCCATAAACTACAGCTGATGACCTCTTGAAAGTACCACCTCCTGGCAGGAGGCCAACCAACATAAAACCAGCATACTAAACAAAAATAAGGCCAAGGATCTTCACAGAGTCTACTTCACTTCCTGGCTACTGCCACTGGAGCAAGTGTTGGTATCCATGGCTGAGAGACCTAAAGACGATCACATCACAGAACTCTTTGCAGATACTCCCCCAATACCGGCCCAGAGCCCAGTAGCTCTGCTTGGGGTGGCTAGATCCAGAAGAGAAATAACAATCACTGCAGTTTGGCTCTTAGAAAGCCCCATCCCTGGGGGAAGGGGGAGAACACCACATCAAGTGAGCACCCTGTGGGACAAAAGAATCTGAACAGCAGCCCTGTAGTTCCAGGTCTTCCCCTCTGACATAGTCTTACCCAAATGAGAAGGAACCAGAAAAACAATTCTGGTAATATGACAAAACAATGTTCTTTAACACCCCAAAAGATGACACTAGTTCACCAGCAATGAAGAAGAAATCTCTGAATTGCCAAAATAAGAATTCAGAAGGTCGAGTATTAAGCTAATCAAGGAGGCACCAGAGAACGGTGAAGTCCAACTTAAATAAAGAAATGATACACGATATGAATGGAAAAGTCTCCAGTGAAATAAACAGCAAAAATAAAACAACCACAACTTCTGGAAATGAAGGACACCACTTAAAGAAATGCAAAATGCACTGGAAAGTCTCAGCAATAGAATCAAACAAGTAGAAGAAAGAACTTCAGAGCTCAAAGACAAGACTTTCGAATTAACCCAATCAGAAAAGAGATAAAAGAATAATAATTTAAAAAATAAAGCCTCCAAGAAATTTGGGATTATGCTAACAGTCAAACCTAAGAATAAGTGATGTTCCTGAGGAATAAGAGAAATATAAAAGTTTGGAAATCATATTTGAGGGAATAATTGAGGAAAACTTCTCTGGTCTTGCTAGAGATCTAGACATCCAAATACAAGAAGCTTAAAGTATTCATGGGAAATTCATTGCAAAAAGATCATCACCTAGGCACATAGTCATCAAATTATCTAAAGCCAAGACAAGGAAATAATCTTAAGAGGTGTAAGGCAAAAGCATCAGGTAATCTATAAAGGAAAATCTATCAGATTACAGCAGACTTCACAGCAAAAACCCTACAAACTAGAAGGGATTGGGGTCCTATCTTTAGCCTCCTGAATAAAATAA
This sequence comes from Ateles fusciceps, assembly GCA_036589455.1. Taxonomy (NCBI): domain Eukaryota; kingdom Metazoa; phylum Chordata; class Mammalia; order Primates; family Atelidae; genus Ateles; species Ateles fusciceps. Next base: position 23,047,759 of record JAZHEH010000091.1, on the reverse strand, counting down.
TTATCAGCCAAGAATTTTGTATCCAGTGAAACTAAGCTTTGTAAAGGAAAGATACAGTGTTTCTGTGATGAACAAATGCTACAGAATTTGCCACTACCAATCCAGCACTATCAGAACTGCTAACAGGGGCTCTAAACCTGGAAACAAATCCTGAAAATACACCAAAATAGAATCTCTTTAAAGCATAAATCTTACAGGGCCCATAAAACAGTAACACAATGAAAAAAAAATACCCCAAAGTCTTCAGGCAACAAATAGCATGATGAATAGAATAGTACCTCACATCTCAATACTAACATTGAATGTAAATGGCCTGAATGCTCCACTTAGAAGATACAGAATGGCAGAATGGATGAGAATTCACTAAATATCTGCTGTCTTCAAGAGACTCTCCTGGTACATAAAGACTCACATAAACTTAAGGTAAAGGGGTGGAAAAGATATTCCATGCAAATGGACACAAAAGCAAGTGGGAGTAGCTATTCTTATATCAGACAAAACAAACTTTAAAGCAACAGTAGTTAAAAAGACAAAGAGGGACATAATGATAAAAGGACTAGTCCAACAGGAAAATATCACAGTCCTAGCATATATGCACCTAACACAGGAGCTCCCCAACATTTTTAAAACAATTACTTCTAGACCTAAGAAATGAGATAGACAGCAACACAGTAATAGTGGGGGACTTCAATACCCCACTGACAGCACTGGCCAGGTCATTAAGACAAAGTCAACAAAGAAACAATGGACTTGAACTATACCATAGAATAAATGGAATTAACAGATATTTACAGAACATTCTACCCAACAACTACAGTATATACATACTTTTCTTCAGCACATGGAATATTCTCCCAAGATAGACTGTATATATGATAGGCCACAAAACAAGTCTCAACAAATTTAAGAAAATTGGAATTATATCGAGTGCTCTCTCACACCACAGTGGAATTGGGGATCAATTCCAGAAGGAACCCTCAAAACCATGCAAATACATGGAAATTAAATAACCTGCTCATGCATGATCACTGTATCAACAATGAAATGAAGATGGAAATTTAAAAATTTTTGCATTGAACAATAACAGTGACACAACCAATCAGAACTCTGGGGATACAGCAAAAGTAGTGGTAAGAGGAAAGTTTGTGGCATTAAATGCCGACATCTAAAAGTTTGAAAGAGCACAAATAGACAATCTAAGGTCATACCTCAAGGAACTAGAGAAACAAAACCAAACCAAACCCAAACCCAGCAGAAAAAAAGAAATAACTAAGATCAGAGCAGAACTAAATGAAATTGAAACAAACAAACAGATTTTGGGAACATGGCAAATGGGAGGCAGGACTAGATTGCAGCTCCAGACAGAGCAGTGTGTGGAGGGTTGCAGTGTGAATTTTAGCTCCAGATTGACAAGAACAAATCAGCAGTCCTGAGAAAACCCACAGACCCTCTGAAGGAAGTGGACTGCTCATGCAGGACCATGGAGACACCCCAAGTACTGTCAGTGCCCCAGCTGCGGAAGTGGGAAAGGGAGACCCTCCTCTCCCAAACATCCCCCCTCCCCACTGGAGAAGCTAAAGGTCTGTTGGCAGGAGAAGTTTTGACTTTACTTGGAGCTGAATCAAGTTAGAGAGCTGAACTGAGTGAAATACAGGGGTAGAGGAAGTAGCAGAAAGGTTCTGGAAGCTTGTTGGGTCCCCAAGCAACCCGTTCCTGCTTAAAACCACTGGGATCCATCAGGAAGGTGACCAGAGGAGCAGGGGGTAAAAACTCCACAGGGAGAAAGAATTATCTAGCTGAACTTTGTAACAATTTGAAAAGGGGCAAGAAGCCTCCTGGCCAGAACTTGCGGGAGGGTTCGAATCTGGCTTGCAGATTTCACAGGCAGGGGAAGAACTAAAGCCCTTTTCTTTCACAGATGGTAGGAAGAAAGCACTGGGCAAGTTTTCAAGCCCGTCTTGCTGTCTGCCTAGAAACAGACTCAGGGCTGTTGTGGGGGGCATGGTGGGAGTTTGCATGGGAGCTAGGTGAGGCCTGTGACTGCCAGCTTTTCCCCCACTTCCCTGACAACCTGCATGACTCAGCAGAGGCAGCCGTAATCCTCCTAGGTACACAACTCCAGTGACCTGGGAATCTCACCCCCATCTCCCACAGCAGCCACAGCAAGACCTGCCCAGGGAGAATCTGAGCTTAGATATGCCTAGCCCCACCCCCCACCTGATGGTCCTTCTCTATCCATCCGGATAGGGAAAGACAAAGGGCAGGTAATCTTGGGAGTTCTAGGGCCCCGCCCCACTGCCAATACCTCTCCACACTACTACAGCTAATGCTTTCTGCAAAGCACCACCTCCTGGCAGGAGGCCAACCAGCACACAAATAGAGCATTAAACCATCAAAGCTAAGGACCCCCATGGAGTCCCACTGCACTCTCTTCTACCTCCACTGGAATAGGCACTGGTGGCTGACAGACCCATAGACAGTTCACATCACAGGATTTGTGCAGACAACCCCCAGTACCATCCTGGAGCCCAGTAGACTCACTAGGTGGCCAGACCCAGAAGAGAGACAACAATCACTGCAGTTCAGCTCACAGGAAGCCACATCCACAGGAAAAGGTGGAGAGTACTACAGCAAAGGAACCCCCCCCGGGACAAAAAATCTGAAAAACAGCCTTCACCCCTAGATCTTTTCTCTGACAGAGACTACCCAAATGAGAAGGAACCAGAAAACCAACTCTGGTAATATCACAAAACAAGGCTTGTCAACACCCTCTAAAAATCACATTAGTTCACCAGCAATGGATCTAAACTAAGAAATCATCCCTAATTTACCTGAAAAAGAATTTAGGATGTTAGTTATTAAGCTAATCAGGGAGGGACCAGAGAAAGTTGAAGCCCAATGCAAGGAAATAAAAAAAAAAATGAAATAAGAAGTGAAAAGAGAAATATTCAAGAAAATAGATAACTTAAAGAAAAAACAGTAAAAAATTAAGGAAACTTTGCACACACATTTAGAAATGTGAAATGCTCTGGAAAGTCCCAGCAACAGACTTGAACAAGTAGAGGAAATAAATTCAGAGCTCAAAGACAAGGTCTTCAAATTAACCTAATCCAACAAAGACAAAGAAAAAAGAATAAGAAAATATGAATGAAGCCTCCATGAAGTTTGGGATTATGTTAAATGACCAAATCTAAGAATAATTGGTGTTCCTGAGGAAGAAGACAATTCTAAAAGCTTGGAAAACATATTTGGGGGAATAATTGAAGAAAACTTCCCTGGCCTTGCTAGAGACCTAGACATGGAAATACAAGAAGCACAAAGAACACCTGGGAAATTCATCACAAAAAGATCTTTGCCTAGGCATACTGTCATCAGGTTATTCAGAGTTAAGATGAAGGAAAGAATCTTAAGAGCTGTGAGACAGAAGCACCAGGTAACCTATAAAGGAAAACTTATCACATTAACAGCAGATTTCTCAGCAGAAACCCAACAAGCTAGAAGGGATTGGGGCCTTATCTTTAGCCTCTTCAAACAAAACAATTATTCAGCCAAGAATTTTGTATCCAATGAAACTTTAGTTTCATATATGAAGGAAATATACAGTTGTTTTCAGACAAACAAATGCTGACAGAATTTGCCATTACCAAGCCACCTGTACAAGAACTGCTAAAGGAGATCTAAATCTTGAAACAAATCCTGGAAACACATCAAAACAGAACCTCTTTAAAGCATAAATCACACATGACCTATAAAACAAAAATACAAGTTAAAATGCAAAAACAAAAAACCCCAAAGTACACAGGCAATAAAGAGCATCATGAATGCAACAATACCTCACTTTTTTTTTCAATACTAACATTAAATGTAAATGGCCTAAATACAGAACCTCAGAATGGATAAAACTCACCAACCATCTGCTGCCTTCAGGAGACTCACCTAACATATAAAGACTCACATAAACTTAAAGTAAAAGGGTGGAAAAAGGCAATTCATGCAAATGGACACCAAAAGCGAGCAAGGGTAGCTATTCTTGTATCAGACAAAACAAACTTCAAAGCAACAGCAGTTAAAAGAGACAAAGAGGACATTACATAATGGTAAAAGGCCTTGTCCAACAGAAAAATATCACAGTCCTAAACATATATGCATCTAACACTGGCGCTCCCAAGTTTATAAAACAATTACTAATAGACCTAAGAAATGAGATAGACAGCAAGACAATACTAGTGGGGGATCTCAATACTCCACTGAGGGCATTAGATAGGTCATCAAGACAAAGTCAACAGAGAAGCAATGGATTTAAACTATACCTTGGAACAAATGGACTTAACATATATACAGAACACTTCATCCAGCAACCACAGAATATACATTCTATTCAACAGTGCATGGAACATTCTCCAAGACAGACCATACGATAGGCCATAAAATAAGCTTCGAAAAATTTAAGAAAATTGAAATTATGTCAAACACTCTTTGAGATCACAGTGGAATAAAACTGAAAATCAACTCAAAAAGGAACCTTCAAAACCATGCAAATACATGGAAATTAAATAACCTGTTCCTGAATGAGCACTGGGTCAAAAATGAAATCAAGATGGAAATTAATTCTTCAAACTGAATGACAATAATGACACAACCTATCAAGACCTCTGGGATACAGTGAAGGCATGCTAAGAGGAGGGTTCATAGCCCTAAACATCTACATCAAAAAGTCTGAAAGAGCACAAACAGACAATCTAAGGTCACACCTCAAGGAACTAGAGAAACAAGAACAAACCAAACCCAAACCCAGCAGAAGAAAGGAAATAACCAAGATCAGAGCAGAACTAAATGAAAGTGAAACAAAATAAGCAATACAAAAGATAAATGAAACCAAAAAAGCTGGTAATTTGAAAAGATAAATAAAATTGATAGACTATTAGCAAGATAAGCCAAGAAAAGAAGTAAGAAAATCCAAATAATCTCACTGAGAAATGAAACAGGAGACATAATCATTCAAGGCTACTGTGAACACCTTTACACACATAAACTAGAAAACCTAGAAGAGATGGATAAATTCCTGGAAAAATGCAACCCTCCTAGCTTAAATTAGGAAGAATTAGATACCTTAAACAGACCAATAACAAGCAGTGAGATTGAAATGATAATTTAAAAATTACCAACAAAAAAGTCCAGAACCAGATGGATGCACAGCAGAATTTTACCAAACATTCAAAGAAGAATTGGTACCAACCCTTTTGACACTTTTGCACAAGATAGAGAAGAAGGAACCCTCCCTAATTCATTCTATGAAGCCAGCATCACCTTAATACCAAAATCAGGTAAGGACACAACCAGAAAAGAAAACTACAGATCAATATCCTTGATGAACATAGATACTAAAATCCTTAACAAAATACTAGCTGAGTCCAACAACATATCAAAAAGATAATCCACCATGATCAAGTGAGTTTCATACCAGGGATGCAGGAATGGTTTAACATACACAAGTCAATAAATGTGATACACCACATAAACAGAATTAAAAACAAAAATCACATGATCATCTCAATAGATACAGAAAAAGCATTTGACAAAATCCAGCATCCCTTTATGATTAAAACCCCCAGCAACTGGCATACAAGGGACATACCTTAAGGTAATAAAAGCCATCTATGACAAACCCACACACAACATAATACTGAATGGTGAAAGCATTCCCTCTGATAACGGGAACAAGACAAGGATGCCCAATCTCACCACTCCTCTTCAACACAGTACTGGAAGTCCTAGCCAGAACAATCAGACAAGAGAAAAAAGAGCCACCAAATTGGCAAAGAGGAAGTAAAACTGTCCCTGTTTGTTGACAATATGATCATTTACCTTGAAAACCCTAAGGACTCCTCCAGAAAGTTCCCAGAACTGATAAAAGAATTCGGCAAAGTTTCTGGATACAAGATTAACGTACAGAAATCAGTAGCTCTTCTATACACCAACAACAACCAAGTGGAGAATCAAATCAAGAACTCAACCCCTTTTACAATAGCTGCAAAAATAAATAAATAAAATATTTAGGGATATACCTAACAAGGGAGTCAAAAGACCTCTACAAGGAAAACTACAAAACACTACTGAAAGAAGTCATAGATGACACAAACAAATGGGAACACATCCCATACTCCTGGGTGGGAACAATCAATATTGTGAAAATGACCATACTACCAAAAGTAAACTACAAATTCAATGCAATCCCCATCAAAATACCATCATGCTTCACAGAGTTAGAAAAAGCAATTCAAAAATTCATATGGAACCAAAAAAGAGCCCACACAGCCAAAGCAAGACTAAGAAAAAACAACAACAACAACAACAAATCTGGAGGCATCACACTACCTGATTGCAAACTATACTATAAGGCCATAGTCACAAAAACAGCATGGTACTGGTATAAAAATAGGCACATAGACAATGGAACAGAATAGAGAACCCAGAAATAAACCCGAATATTTACAGCCAACTCATCTTCAACAAAGCAAACAAAAACAAAGTGGAGAAAGGACACCCTTTTCAACAAATGGTGCTAGGATAATTGGCTAGTCACATGTAGGAGAATGAAACTGGATTCTCATCTCTCACCTTATACAAAAGTCAACTCAAGATGGATTAAGGACTTAAACCTAAGATCTGAAACTATAAAAACACTAGAAGATAACATTGGAAAAACCCTTCTAGACATTGGCTTAGGGGAAGGATTTCATGACCAAAACCCCAAAAGCAAAGGCAATAAAAAGAAAATAGGAGCTAATCAAACTAAAGAGTTTTTGCACAGCAAAAGGAACAGTCAGCAGAGTAAATAGACAACACACAGAGTGGGAGCAAATCTTCAAAAGCTATACATCTGACAAAGGACGAATACCCAGAATCTACAACAAACTCAAATTAGTAAGAAAAAAAGCAATCTCATCAAAAAGTGGGCTGAGGACATGATGGGAGAATTGTCAAAAGAAGATATATAATGGCCAAGAAACATGAAAAAATTCTCAACATCACTAATGATCAGGGAAATGCAAATCAAAACCACAATGCAATACCACCTTACTCCTGCAAGAATGCCATAATCAAAAAATCAAAGAATGGTTGTAATAAAAAATCAGCAGATGTTGGCATTCTCACCAGCAGTGTAGAAATGTTCCCTGCAGTGGTCAGGGAACACTTCTACACTGCTGGTGGGAATGTAAACTAGTACAGCTGCTATTGAAAACAGTGTGGAGATTCCTTAAAGAACTAAAGTAGAACTACCATTTGATCCAGCAATGCCACTGCTGGGTATCTACCCAGAGAAAAAGAAGTTATTATTCAAAACAGATACTTGTACATGCATGTTTATAGCAGCACAATTCACAACTGCAAAATTGTGGAACCAACCCAAATGCTCATCAGTCAATGAGTGGATAAAGAAACTGTGGTATATATATATGAAGGAATACTACTCAGCCATAAAAAGGAATGAATTAACAGCATTTGCAGTGATCTGGATGAGACTGGAGACTATTATTCTGAGTGAAGTAACTCAGGAATGGAAAAAACATTGTATGTTCTCACTGATACGTGGGAGTTAAGCTATGAGGACACAAGATATAAGAATGATACAGTGGACTTTGGGGGCTTGGGGGAAGAGTGGGAGGGGGACAAGGGATAAGACTACAAATATGGTGCAGAGTATACTGCTTGGGTGATGGGTGCACCAAAATCTCACAAATAACCGCTAAAGAACTTACTCGTGTAATCAAATACCACCTGTACCCCAATAACTTATGAAAAAATAAAAATATAAATTTTTTTTTAAAAAGAAAAAATGTACATACCTAGAACTCATCCTACAAAATCTGATTTGTAGATCTAGTATGGGACGGGAATCTACATTTTATCAAACAAAAATAGTTTATTAGCAAGAAAAAAAAGGGAAACAAAAAACAATACAAAGACAAATGAAACAAAAAGCTGGTTGTTTGAAAAGATCAATGCAACTGATAGACCATTAGCAAGATTAAGCAAGGAAAGAAGAGAGAAGATCCAAGTAAACTCAATTAGAAACAAAATGGAAGATATTACAGCCAATACCACGGAAATACAAAAGATCGTTCAAGGCTACTATGAACACCTTTACACACATTTAACTAGAAAACCTAGCAAAGATGGAGAAATTCCTGGAAATATACAACCTTCCTAGATTAAACAGGAAGAAATAGAAACTCTGAATAGACCAATAACAAGCAGTGAGACTGAAATGGTAACTAAAATGTTACCAACAAAAAAAGTCCAGGACCAGATGGATTCACAGCTGAATTCTATCAGACATTCAAAGACGAATTGGTACCAATCCTATTGACACTATTCCATGAGATAGAGAAAGTGGGAATCCTCCCCTAAATCATTCTATGAAGCCAATATCACCCTAATACCAAAGCCAGGAAAAGATATAATAAAAAAAGGAAACTACAGACTAGTATCTGTATCACAGATGCAAAAATCCTCAACAAAATATTAGCTAACCAAATCCAACATATCAAAAAGATAATCCACCATGATTAAGTGGGTTTCATACCAGGGATACAGGGATGATTTAACATCCACAAGTCAGTAAATGTGATACACCATATAAACAGAATTAAAAAGAAAAATCACATGATCATCTCAATAGATGCAGAGAAAGCTTTTGACAAAATCCAGCATTGCTTTATGATTAAAACCCTCAGCAAAACTGACATAAAAGGGACACACCTTAAGGTAATAAAAGCCATCTATGACAAACTCATACCTAACATTATACTGAATAAAGACAAGTTGAAAGCATTCCCACTGAGAACTGGAACAAGACAAGGATGCCCACTTTCACCACTTCTATTCAATGTAGTACTGGAAGTCCTAGCCAGAACAGACAAGAGAAAGAAAGGGCATCCAAGTCAGTAAAGACAAAGTCATACCATCCCTGTTTGCTGATGACATGATTGTGTACCTAGAAAACCCTAAAGACTCATCCAAAAAGCTCCTAAAACTGGTAAATGAATTCCACAAAGTTTCAGAATACAAAATTAATATACACAAATCAGTAGCTGTGCTTTACACCAACAGTGACCAAGCCGAGAATCAAATCAAGAATTCAACCCCTTTTATAATAACTGCAAGAAAATAAAAAATAAAATATCTAGAAATATACTTAACCAAGGAGGTGAAATACCTCTATAAGGAAAACTACAAAACATTGCTGAAAGAAATAATTGACACATGTTGTGTTGTTCCATTGACACAAACAAACTGAAACACATCCTATGCTCATGAATGGGGAGAATATTGTGAAAATTACCATACTGCCAAAAGCATTCTACAAATTTTATGTGAACTCTAATCAAAATAGCACCATCATTCCTCACAGAACTAGAAAAAAAATTCCTAAAATGCATATGGAATAAAAAAGAGTCCACACAGTCAAAGCAGCACTAAGCAAAAAGAACACATCTGAAGGCAACACATTACCCCACTTCAAACTATACTATATGGCCATAATCACCAAAATTGCATGGTACTGGTATAAAAACAGGCATACAGGTCAATGGAACAGAATAGAGAACCCAGATATAAAGCTAAAGACTTACAGTCAACTGATCTTCAACCAAGAAAACAAAAACAAAGCAGGGGAAAGAACACCCTATTTCACAAATGGTGTTGGGATAATTGCCACGCCACATGTAGAAGAGTGAAAGTGGATCCTCATCTCTCACCTTATGCAAAAAGCAACTCAAGATAGATCAAAGACTTAAACATAAGACCTGAAACTGTAAAAATTCTAGAATATCAGAAAAATCCTTCTAGACACTGGCTTATGCAAAGACTTCATGATCAAGAATCCACAAGCAAATACAACATCAAAGATAAATAGATGGGACTTAGATAAACTAAAAAGCTTCTCCACAGCAAAAGAAACAATCAACAGAGTAAACAGACAATCCACAGAGTGGGAGAAAATCTTCACAATGTATACTTCCAACAAAGACTAATATCCAGAATCTACAAGGAACTCAAACAAATCAGCAAGAAACAAAAACAATCCCGTCAAAAAGTGGGCTAAGGACATGAATAGACAATTCTCAAAGAAAATATACAAATGGACAACAAATGTGAAAAAAATGCTCAACATCACTAATGATCAGGGAAGTGCACATCAAAACCACAATGTGATACCACTTTACTTCTGCAAGAATGGCCACAATTTAAAAATGTCAGAAATAAATAGGTGTTGACATGGATGTGGTGAAAAGGAACACTTTTACACTGCTGGTGGGAATGTAAACTAGTGCAACCACTATGGAAAACAGTGTGGAGATGCCTTAAAGAACTAAAAGTAGATCTACCATTTGATCCAGTAATCCCATTCCTGGGTATCTACACAGAGGAAAAGAAGTCATTATATGAAAAATATACTTGCACACGCATGTTTATAGCAGCACAATTCACACTTACAAAATTATGGAACCAGTCCAAATGCCCATCAATCAATGAGTGGATAAATGTGGTATATATAATACCCATAATGAAATGATACTCAGTCATAAAAAGGAATGAAATAATGACATTTGCAGCAACCTGATTGGAACAGGAGACCATTATGCTAAGTGAAGTAACTCAGGAATGGAAAGTCAAATATTGTATATTCTCACTCATAAACAGGAGCTAAGCTATGAGAATGCAAAGGCATAAGAATGACACAGTGGACTTTGGCAATTCAGGAGAGAGAGGGGGGTGAGGGCTAAAAGACTACACATTGGGTACAGTGTACACTGCTTGGGTGATGGGTGCACCATAATCTCAGAAATCAGCACTAAAGAGCTTATCCTATTGAAATAAAACAAGAAAAAGGTGGTACCCTTGCTGTGCTAAAGAATAATAAATAGTTTTATTTATTCTTACTTTTTAAACAATGAAAAAAACCTTTCAGGTTATTCCTAATCTACATAGGCAAACTATAGTATCTCAGTACAATTAATTTGCATTTCTCTGATATTGAGGCTGAGCACCTTTTCCATGTTTAGGAGATATGATGTTTGCTGCATTAATCAGCTCTGCCTTCTTCTTGATAATGGAAAAAATTTTAAAAATGCAGAAAAGTAGAGAGAATTGGGTCAAGTCTCTAGACCTGTACTGTCTAATAGAAGTTGATGTGGAGATGGGAATGTTCTAGATCTGTACCGTCCAATACTGGCCACACATGGCTATTGAGGTCTTGATATGTGCTTAATGCAACTGGGAATTCAGTTCCTCAGTTGCATTAACCACATTATGCAACACTCCAGGAGACTCTGAACTATTTGTCAAATGGAAATAGCCTTTTAAAAGTAAATGATATTTATTTAGAAATAGGGCACTGCAAAGGGAATACACATGCTATAGTAAATTGTACATATTCAGGGAGGCCAAGGAAGACAAAGGATTTTAAAGGTATTAGGCTGGGGCAAAAGTAATTGTGTTTTTTGCTATTACTAATAAAATGAGAAGGATTACATAATTGTTTTGAGATTATTCTTGGCTACAAGGATCCATAACAAGAGTGACACCAGTTGAGGATGGACAGGCATTGCTGGACAGATGTCCTGGCAGAAGTATTTTTATGAAAGGTTGTGATGGCCTTTGTGCAAGGTTGCAGTTTTCGCAATCTTTTGTGGTGGTTCTTATTATTGGGTATTTACTCATGAGAATCCTTCTCTTTATAGCTGTCCCCAGCTCTGTCAGGGTTTTCTGTTTTTATATATTTTTTATTTTTTAAAAAGTGACTTCATTTTGATTTGAACAACTTTCACATTCTTATTTTAAGGCCCTGCTGGACATAACCTGTTTGTGCCCAGTAAGGCTGAGGTCATATCAGTTTAGTGGCTATGAACAAAATGGTAGTACGGTAATTGAGCCAGTTGCTAGGGTTCAAATTCAGGGCCCTACCACTTTCTAGCTGTGTGATCTTGGGCAAGCTATTCAGCCACTCTATGTTTTGTCATCTGTAAAATGGAGGTATTACTAGTATCTGCTCTTAAAGTGTTCTTTGTTTTTTGTGGATGTGTTTTTTACTAAAAATGAAAATTTGGTAAAGTGCACTTGAACCCTGGAAGGGACCAGGCCCATAGGCACATTCCAGGCTAGTACTGACCACAGCTCAGTTAATGAGCACAAAGGGTTTTCCCAATGCTCCAGGACCCTTGTAGGCATTCCCTCACTTACTCCACACAACAACTCTAAGGCGTAGCTACTGTCCTTAGCGCCACTTGGCAGATTAGAGACATAGGCACACAGAGAGGTTAAGTAATTTGCCCTAGGTAAACAGCTACGGAGTAAAGTATGGGCTTCAAACCCATATCTGGTGGATTCCTGGGCTAACTCCATTAACTAATATACCAGTTTCTGGTTGAGGGGCTGTAGTCTCCAAGGCAGTGGTTCTTCAAGTGCGGTCCCCAGAGCAGCAGCATCAACGTCCCCCTCAGAACAATTAGAAATACAGATGTTGGGGCCCCTCCTCAGAACAGCTAAATGAGAAGCTGTGGGGTGTGGGGCCAGAAGTTGTATTTCATAAACCCCCAGGTGATTCTGATGTAGGCTGGAGCCTGCAGGGCTTTAGAATCTTGGCTTTGAGTTCTAGCAGGTAGGAGGGAGGCTTCAGCTCCTACCCTTTCCCCTGGTCCTCATCACAGCCCCTTCTTCTAGCCCCAGCAGCCTCCCTCTTGCCCTGGCTGCCCTGTGATCTATGCTTGAATAGGGCTCGCCTGCCCAGACCAATTGTTCTGAGATGGTCCAAGAAAGTAAGTGGTCCAAGAAGTAAGTGGTAGTGAAGGCTGGCCCTGTCTGCCCCCCCGGCTCGCTTCTGTGACTGTTATCCTCCCAGCAGTTAGCCCCATGTAAAGTGTGAACTGACACTCCATTCAGTTGCTTTGAAAGGGATACATCTCCCTGGCTGTCAGCTTGTGACTGACTGTCAGCTTTAGGTGACAGAAATCAGGATCCAGTAAGAGCATCTGCCAGAGCTTGGAGCTTCAGGGTCCACAAGGGAATGAAAGAAGAGGGAGAAGATGAAGACATTTAGACAAGTGTGGCTGCTGGCTCTCCCAGCAGTTAGGCCCTGCCTACACACTGACATCACCTGGGGAGCTTCATAACACCTGGGCACCTGGATGGACCTCACCCCAGGCCAACAGAGAACAGCTGGAGGTTGGGGGAGGGTGCTGAATGCTGACCATTTTCCAAGAGCTCCTGGGGTGATGCAAATATGCATTGCTTTAACTTAGCACTTCTCAAACTTGAAACACAGTAGGGTTCTTGAGGAACTTGTTAGAAACACAGGACCTATTCAGTGGGTCTGGGGTGGAGACCACATTTCTGCATTCTAACAAAACTCACCAATTACTCTGCCAAATGACCATTTTGTCTATGTAACCAGATTTCCTGTTTGATTTGGTAAGCACAATATTTAGTAGATTATTAAAGGAAAATTATGCTTGCTCAGGAAATTTATAGCAGAAAGTAATTGTAGCAATTCATTTGGGAATTTGAGTTATGCTAACTTTTATGTAAGATGTTTACATGAAAAGTTTATAAGTAAGATATTTCAATTCAGCCAGCCAGCCCTGGGGGGAGCATGACCACATAGGTAGGATTTGGGTAAGGCCCAACTGTTCCAGACCTTCCCCAATTCATCAGGCTCTGCCGTCACCTCTTTTACATTTGGGGAATCTGCTGCTAAAAGTGTTTGAAAACTAGATCTTGTATCCAAATGGTGCATTTGACATTTGGGAAACATGAGGCTCAGAGAAGTTAAGCACGTTGTCTGAGGTTGGACAGCCCAGGCCATCAGCCCAGAGACATGCTGTAGACCCTGAGGTGCCAACTCAGGCAGACCCAGGCCTATGGCTCAGCAGCTCCCAATGCCCCAGGCTCACCTTCCCTGGTAATGGGATTGCCCAGCTGACAGCCCAGAAGATGTCCAGACTGAAGGCATGGCCTGGAGAAGTTTCGAGGCAGCACCCTCAATTCCCTTACAACCCTAGTACCATGGACTATCTCCCTTTGAGGCTTCCCTGGTCCCATCCTCCTCCATCTTGGCGGTGGCAACAAAGGCTACTTATTAATCTTGGGCTGAGAAGCTTTAGAGGCCAGAGAACAGATGCCTGTGCCTGCCAGTCATCTGCCACCTTGTTTTGGAAAGGGACAATCCTCCTGCGGCCGTGAATGACTATTGTGTTAGAACGAAGGTAGTAGCAACGACATCAAAGCTCAATGAAGGCAGCAGCTAGAACACCAGGTGTGAGCAACTCAGCCCTCACTTGGAAGACAAGCGTGCACTCCTTAGGGCTGGCTTGTCCCTACCTTGTCCTGGGGAAGCCACCTTAGCAGGGGCAGAAAGCATCCCGCAGTGGGGAGAGAGAACAGAGGGGAAGAGAAGGCAAAGGATGTGGGGATGAAACGCCTATTCTAGAGCCCATTTGCAGTAACTGGCAAGACTGGAGCCCTGCCTCAGAAACCAGGAGGAGGATTAGCTCTGCAACCTTCCCAAGCACCTACAAATCCCCAGTGCTACTTGTGACCTATTAGATCTGTCTATTACAGAGCTTGAGGGTAGGACATGCCTTCAGAAGTTCATCTGCCCAAACTTCTGCCTTTAGGAGGGCTGGTGACTTTCATGTTCATTGCACAGATGAGTCAACTGAACCCTAAGAGGTGAGTCACTGGAGGAAGAAAGCCCTGAATCTGGTTCCCTGCCTTCTGATTCAGGGATGGCCTGTGTCCCCATGTGTCTTTCCCATATGACCTTGCCTCCCTCCCCCTGGTCTCCCACTGGGGAACAGGCTGGACAGAGCAGGTGACAAGAGCTAAACAAAGTCAGGGAAATTGGAGTGGAAATGACCAGGAACCTTCTGTGGGGGATTTTGAGGATGGAGCAACTACTAGGGTATAAGGCTGAACCCAGGCCTCCAGGGTTGGAGCGCACCTGCTGAGGAGATTCAGCTAAGTGCCCCCAGTAGCCTGGAGGGTGAGCAGGGGCAGGCATGATCCCAGCCCAGCTGCAGGAGGCTGGAACCCTTTCTGGTGGGCACTCTGTTTTAGCAGGAGGCCTCAAGGGATGCACAAAGACCCACACCAGACAAGGCTAGCTGATGCTGCTGTGCCTTCTGAGGGTTTACAGTGTGGGTAGGGACTCCTCCGTGCCATGACCGTTGACCCAATCAAAACATCAGATGTGGGTAGTACTAGAGCAGGGTCCAGCTGGAGGTCCCACACATTCCCACTCCAGTGGGATGCCCCTGCCTTTGTCCCTTGGGACCTTTGACACTCTACCCCCGTCGAGGCACTAGCATGGTGCTCAGGAGTTGGTGCACTGGGGTCCAAGTCCACCTCCACCACTTCTTAGCTGGGCAATTCACTGAGAGCAGCATCTCAAGAACCAGGAATGGCCAGGCCCAGTCTCCAAAGGTCCTGAGAGGCAGAACTCACATCCCTGACAGCTCTGCAGGCAAAGAAATGGAGGCACAGTCATGTTCCCCCATCCCTACCCTGGGACATCTCACTTTTCTCATGTGTGGAGTGGGCGTAGCATTAGGTCCTAATGTGTTCAGTGAGATGGTCCACAGAAAGGATGTAGGCTGATGAAGCCCTGCTGTTAGGTAAGTGATTCTTTGCCATCATCATTTTCTTTGAGATGGGGAGGAATGGGAGATCTTAGAGGCAGCATTCCCTGGGGGGAGGGAAGAAGGGGTGGTGATGGCTGAGGAGAGGAGGTCCAGGTGCCCCCTCTCCCAAAGAGCTGCAGGGAGGAAGAAACAGAGGCAGGTCATCAATCTCCATTTGGGTGGTGGTTGGGGCCAGCTGCAAGAAGGATGAGGGACTCTTCTGGGGTCAGGGGGAGGGTTGCCCAGCAGGGTGACAGGTGACCTGTTTCAAGGTTTTCCAACCAGCCCTGCCTGCCTGTCTTCAAAACCCCTTCATTTTGTAGGGACCCCTCAGGGTTCCCGGACCCAGCCAGGGCCAGGTACAGGCACCAGGACCATGAAATCACATGGTCTGAACAGCTCGGCAGACCTGTCTAAGCATTCGGCTGATTTTTGTCAACAGCTCTAGTGATTGGAGCTGTGCTTCTCTTGTCCTCTAATTGAAAATGGGATTTTTCTGAGAGGACTGAGCCAGGGAGGAGGGTGGCAGTGTGGACAGGAACCCAATCAGCCTGGGCAGCAGTGAAAATGTTTTCCCTGTTCTAATTTGAAAAACTGGCTGAAAAACAGACCTCCTGGCTGACTCAGTGCCATTATCACTAATTACATTCATGAGATGCTAACCTCTGCCTAGAAAAGTTCCTATGGCAGCAACTCGAACGAGCTGCACATTGAGGGGAGGGAGGGGAGGGAAGCGGTCTTGCTGTAGACGCGCTTGTGTCTCAGTGGCTGCAGTTTTCTGGGAGGGGGCATGGGCTCAGGGGAAAGAAGCCTCTGACCACAGCAAGGAGATACTGTGAGAGAGGGGTCTTGTCCCAGGGTATGGGTGAGGGAACATGACAGTGCCTCCATCCCTGCAGAGCTGTCAGGGATGTGGGTTCTGCTTTGTAGGATCTTTGGAGACTGGGCCTTCTTATTCCTGGTTGTTAGGATGCTGCTCTCATGAAGTTTCTTTTCTTTTCCTTCCTTCCTTTTTTTTTTTTTTTTTTTCAGATAGGATGTCACCCAGGCTGGAGTGCAGTGGTGTGATTTTGGCTCACTGCAGCTTCAACTTCTAAGTCTCAAGCAATCCTCCTACCTCAGCCTCCCAAGTAGCTGGGACTACAGGTGCATGCCATCATGCCTGGGTAATTTTTTGGTAATTTTTGTAGAGACAGGGTTTTGCATGTTGACCAGGCTGGTCTGGAACTCCTTGGCTCAAGTGATCCATCTGCCTCGGCCTCCTAAAGTGCTGTGATTACAGGCATGAACCTCTATGGCCCAGCCCTCAGGAAGTTTCTGTTCTAAGGCAGAACACATTGATTTGGACACACATGAAAATGCCTCAATTTCAGAAACATTTAGTATAAGCTGAATGTAGTTGTTAAAAATAACAAGGTAGGCCAGGCACGGTGGCTCATGCCTGTAATCCTAGCACTTTGGGAGGCTGAGGTGGGTGGATCACCTGAGGTCAGGAGTTCAAGACCAGCCTGGCCATCATGGTGAAACCCTATCTTAAAAAAAAAAAAAAAACAAAAAACAAGGTAGCACTTATAGGAAAGAACCCCAACAGATATTTACCATACACTGCTAGGTGAAAAAGCAGTTTATAAAAGAGTGTGTAGAGTATGTGTTGATCAGTTCCAGCTGCTATAGCAGAATACCCAAGACTGGATGGCTTAAACAGATTTATTTTCTCATGGTTCTGGAGGCTGGGGAAGTCCAAGATCAAAGTGCCAAAGTGTTGTTTCTGGTGAGGGCTCGCTTTCTGGCTTGGAAACAGCCACCTTCTTGCTGTGTGTTCACATGGCCTTTTCCATATGTGCAAAGTAAGACTGTTGGTGTCTCTTTTCTTATAGAGACACTCTTATTACAGGATTAGGGCTCTACTCAAAGACCTTATGACCTCATTTAACCTGAATTGTCTTCCTAATTACCTCCTTAAAGGTCCTATCACATTGCTTCTTGGCCTTTTGGCTCAGATCAAGTGTAAAAGTCCTATCACTACCATGCTAGTGCCTCGAGAGATGGGTAGAATGTCAAAGGTCCCAAAGGGCAAAGGTGGGGGCATCCCACTGGAGTGGGAACATGTGGGATCTCTAGCTGGACACTGCTCTGGTTCTACCCACATCTGATGTTTTGATTTCGTCAATGGTCATGGCAGGGAGGAATCCCCATCCACACTGTGTGGTGATACAGTTACACTGGGAGTTATGGCTTCAACATGTGAATTTGAAAGGGAAGGGGGAAAGGACAGTTTGGTCCATAACAGGGTATGATCTTGTTTGGGTTAAAAAGGTGTGTATGTACGTAACAGATTTGTTGTCACTGTTGCTTTTTATAACAACTGTGTTTTCAGCAGGGTGGCTCTGGTCAGATGGAGCCTGCTTTATTCTGCTGATCCCTGGAGGGAGTTCCAGGTTAAGCGTGGAGCTGGAAGCATCAACTCTCCTTGCCTGAAGGGAGTGGGCTGGCTTGGAACTGCCAGAGCAGTCTGGGAGTCATGGAAGGGGTGACCACAACATGGGCAGTGGGACCCCCATGTATTCAGGAAAGCCAAAATGCCTGAGAGGATTTCCTATGGATACTGGCAAGGCAGCTGAGTTCTATGTATGGGGAAGTGGGAGAGAGCAGACACAGCACATGGGATACAGGGTCCACAGCTGAGGGGACCAGGGAGCAGAGGAGGCCCCTAGGAACTAGCAGGAACTGGGGACTGTGGTGGGCTATGAATTGGCAGTCTTGTGAACCACATCTGGATCTCTGAGGGACAAGAGGCCCCAGCATATATTAAGTATTTTGGTATTAGAAAAAGATCTAAGAGAAGGAAGTACATAAATATTTTAACAAATGCTTTGATGTGGGTGAGGTGGTAGGGAGGGTGAAAGAGATTGGAGTCAGAATTATTTTCTTCTTTGTAAGTTGATGTGTTACCTGATTTTTTATGAGCATGTATTTCTTATATCATAAAAACAATGGCTGGGTACCGTGGCTCATGCCTGTAATCCCAGCACTTTGGGAGTCTGAGGTGGGGCCAGGAGTTTGAGACCAGCCTAGTCAACATGACAAAACATTGTCTCTACTAAAAATACTAAAATTAGCTGGGCGTGGTGGCACATGCCTGTAGTCCCAGCTACTCAGGAGGCTGAGTTATGAGACTAGTTTGGACCCAGGAGGACAGAGGTTGCAAGTGAGCTGAGATCATGCCACTGCACTCCAGCCTGGGGGACTGAGTGAAGTTGTCTCAAAAACAAACAAACATAATGGCTCAATTTTCCTTTAATAAATACATAAAGTACATAAGCTGAATTCAGCAATTAGCTATTGCTATTATCTAAATGTTTCTATAGCCCTAAAATTCACATGTTGAAAGCCTAACCCCCAAGGTGATGGTATGTACAGGTGGGGCCTTTGGGAGGTGATTAGGTCATGAGAGTGGAGCCCTCATGAATGAGATTAACACCCAGATCAAAGAGCTTGCTTGCTCCTTCCACCATATGAAGACACAGAGAAAAGGTGCCATCTATCGCCCAGAAAGCAGGCCCTCCTCAGACACTGAATCTGTGGGCAGCTTGATCTTGGGCTTCCTAGTCTCCAGAACTGTGAGAAATAAACTTGTTAATTTATAAGCTGCCCAGTTTCTGGTGTTTTATTATAGCAGTCTGAAAAAAATCAAGACAGCTACTGTGGAAAGTAAAAAGTTTCTTCAAAGTTTCCCTTTTTGTTAGAGAATACATGATAAATGTTAGAAATAATAGTTTATTTTAAAGACTAACTTCCTTCAAAGCTGCCTTTTTAAAGCCCTATCCTATGTAGCTGTTAGATGTAAATAAGTACATTCTATGTCCTTGTACTTTAACCAAGACATTTGTTCTGGACATGCTCAGGCATGTCCCAGCTTGCAGCCTATGTCCCTTCCTTATTTGGAAATACTACTTTTCCAAGTCCTTTCGCAAGCAACTTACTCTTTTCCTTTTGTTCTCCATTGCCTTTACCTATTTAGGAAAGTTTTAAGTTGTTAGCCAATCAGGTTTAGCTTAGACTGTGAGGTCCAACTCCAACCAATGGAGACAGTACACGGCAGTAAGGACCCAGTACATAAAGGATAAATATTACTGCTGTTCTTTGTTCAGTGTGCTCTCATGGTGAGATTGCTGATGGGCAACACCCTTTCTTCAGAAAGTAAAATTGCCTTGGTTAGAAAACTTTTTGTCTGAATGCTAATTTTTCCTTGCAGCACCAAGGAACAAGCATCTTGTTTCTAACAATTCTGGTGGCCTGTATGGGGAGCCATTCCCCCTCGGGGGTGGTCTTCAGTCCTCTCTCATGAGGCAGCATGCCTTGCTGCCATGTTGTGGCAGCCTCAAGGGTAAGGAATCAGGACCCACCTGGTATGAAGAATAAACCTGGACTCTCAGCAATGTGGGGAGAAAAGGCTTGTAATGCTGCAGCAACCAGGCAACTCTGTGCATAGACCATGGTAGGAAACGTCACAATGGGGTGACAAAGTACTTTCTTGGTGTTCAAAATTCTGGAGGTTGAGTGTGGGTGTGAATGTGTGAGTAGTGTGAGTGGGTCCTCTAAGTTTAGAGGCCAGAGAAGGCAAAATGAAAGGAAAGGAGTAAAAGCCACCTCCAGAAGTGGGGTGGGGGGGGTGGGGAATAGGTAGAATCCTCTCCAGGGAAAGGAACCTCAAGCATGTAAAGTTTTTTTTTTTTTTTGAGGTGGAGTCTGTCTCTGTCGCCTAGGCCAGAGTGCAGTGGCATGATCTCAGCTCACTGCAATGTGAGGTTAAGTTTTAAGCAAGCCTCTGGAAAATGAGATAGGCAAGAAACCTCCGGGTCAAGAGGTTGAGTCTAACTCGTACCCAGTTGGGGAATGTTTCTAGTAAAACAGGGATAGGAAAGAATGCAGATGGTCAAATCCCCCCCAGTAGTCCTTTAGGGCTTATGTTAAAGTATTAGACAATGAGAGGACTAAACTCAAGAAAAAGCAGCAAATGATAAAATACTACTGCTTTATTTGCACTAAAGAGTCAATCCTCAAGCCCACAGTTTTCTGGCCAAAGTTTGGGTCGAATGAGGATTAGATTTTCCAACTCCTAATAATGTATGTTAATGACAAGAGCCCTGTCTCACAAGAAGAAATAGACTACGCTCTGTGCTGGTGGCAGGGGCCTGTTCTTCTGTACCCCCTACGAATAGATGGAAAGGAACTAGAAGGTAAAAAGAAATCAGAGGCTGTCTCATTTGAGAACAACGTTTCTACTTCTAAGACATCCAGGAGTAAGTGAGATCCTCTAGACCACCTCGCCCCATTTCTCAACAACCCACATTCTCCTTCCTCCTGAAGCAATTGCTGCCACCTCAGACTCTGCTCCGGATCCTCCTACTCAGATTACTTCTCCCCCATGCAACCCAGACTCATGAGAGTTATCGCCCCAGGGAGCCAAGCGTTGTCAGTCTGAATATCCTTCTTTAAAGAAAGGACTTCAACAGGAAATAGAACAGTGTAGAAAGGATATTCAGAGTCTTCCTTTCTCCCTAACTTCTAAGGAGTCAGCTTCAAAGTTCTTTCCTTTCAGGGAGGTACCACAACAGGGAGGGGTCAATTGGCTTTGTAAATGCTCCCTTAACTGGTTCTGAAGTCCAAAGTCTAAAAAAAGAACTCAAGCCAATATTAGATGATCCTTATAGAGTGGCATATCAAATTGATCTGTTTTTAGGCCCCCAGTTATATACCGGGGGCAGAATTAATGTCCATTCTAGGTATCTTCTTTTCAAAGGAAGAGCAGAACATGATCCACAGAGCTGCTATGGGGGCCTGGGAGCGTGACCATCCTCCGGGCCAAAATGTCCCAGCAGCAGACCAAAAATTTCCAGCCTAAGACCCCCCACTAAGATAATAATATTGTGGTGTACAGGGGTAACAGGAGAGATTTAAGGGAAATGATAATTAGAGGAATTTGGGAATCAGCACCCTGACCTCAAAATCTCTCTAAGACTTTTGATATACAGCAATAAAGATGAAAGGCCTATGAAGTTTCTAGACAGACTGAGGGAACAGATGAGAAAATATGCTGATTTAGACCCAGAGAGCCCCCTTAGGCAAGGGATGTTGAAGTTGCACTTTGGCCATAACAGTTGGCCAGATATTGCAGGAAAATTGCAAAAACTGGAAAATTGGAAGCATCAGTCAATAGAAGAGCTTTTAGGAGAAGCCCAAAAAGTATATGGAAGAAGAGAGGAAGAAAGGCCGAGACAAAAAGCAAAAATCTTTTGGCAGAGTTCACCAGGACAAATGGTATCAGGGGCCAAGTTTAGACCCACATCTGCAAAGTTTTCTAGAGGAGGTGAAAGAAGAAAGGGAACTCAGGAGTGAGAGAGACAGAACGCAGGGTCAGTACTTTAAGAGAGAAAGTCAAAGTAAGTGCTGTAAGGGCTGTGGATGTGAAGGTAAGGAGGAAAGACAAAAAGGCCCTGAGCTTAGGGGAGAGGGAGGACAAGACAGATGTTACAAATGTGGAAGACCAGGCCATTTTAAGAGGGAATGCCCTGAATTAGAGAAAGCAGAAGCTCTTCCACTCATGGACTACCTTTGAAGAGGGATGTGGGGGTCAGGGATTCTGGCTTTTCCATTTCAAGTCCCACCAGGAGCCCTTGATAAATTTAGAAGTGGGACCCAAACATGAATTAATCATCTTTTTAACGGACTCAGGGGATGCTGGCTCATCTGTTTGTTTTCTTCCAGCTGCTTTAACTTGTTCTCCAGAGGAATTACTAGTTTCCAGGGTAAAAGGAGAAGGATTTAAGGTGAAAGTTTTAGAAAATACAGAAGTGAAATACCAGGATCAGTCAACTTGTATTCAACTTTTATTAATTCCTGAAGCAGGAACCAATCTGTTAGGAAGAGATTTAATGTTAAAACTAGGTATAGGTCTGCAAGTTGGCCCAAAAGTTTTTCTAACTTCCTTAAATTTGCTTACTACAGCAGGTGAGAAGCATATTCATCCTGATGTCTGGTCAAAGGAAGGAAATGGAGGAAAGCTATGAATTCTTCCAATGCATGTCAGGTTAATGACTCCAGGGGAGGTAGTGAGAAGAAAGTAACACCATATCCCTTTTGAAGGAAGGATAGGGTTAAAGCCTATAACTGAAAGTCTTATTGAAGATGGACTACTTAAATCTTGTATGTCCCCATACAACACTCCAATTTTACCAGTCAAAAAATCTGATAGGTCATATCAACTAGTGCAGGACCTTAGAGCTATCAAATAGCCCAGACCACTCACCCTGTTGTACCCTTATGCCATTCTTAGTAAAATTCCATACAGTCATCAGCGATTCACAGTAATAGACTTAAAAGATGCATTCTAGTCATGTCCCTTGGCTGAAGACAGCCAGGACGTATTTGCTTTTGAATAGGAAGGTCCCTATTCAAGATGGAAGTAACATTATAGACAGTTTTACCCCAAGGATTTACAGATTCACCCAATCTTTTGAGTCAAATCTTATAGCAGGTATTAGAAAAAGTTGTTGTCCCAAAGCAGCTATGTTTGTGCCAATATATAGATGATATTCTTATATCTGGAGAAGATACAGAAAAGTTAGCTGAGTTTTCTACACATGTTCTTAGCCACTTACAATTTGAAGGGTTATAGGTCTCAGGGAAAGCTTCAATATGTAGAAATTGAAGTTAAATGCTAAGGCCATTTAATAAGTGCTGGCAAAAGAAGAATAGGACCTGAATGGGTTGAGAGAATTGTGTCTTTGCCCTTGCCTCAAACCAAGCAAAAACTCAGAAAATGTCTAACGTTAATTGGATACTGCCATTTATGGATTGACTCATATACATTAAAAAGTAAACTTCTATATGAGAAGCTAACTAAGTGAAAACCTGATCCCCTCCTACAGACTTCTGAAGAGGTTGATCAAGTTGAGGAGTTAAAGACTCATAACTGCTCCCGTCCTGGTCCTACCCTGCAGGAAAACCATTTCATCTTTTTGTTAATGTAGATAATAGAATGGCTCTAGGAGTGCTTACCCAAGAACTGGAGGCTGCCGACAGCCTGTGGCCTTCCTGTCAAAAGTTCTGGATCCAGTCACCTGTGGATGGCCTCAGTGCATTCAATTCATTGCAGCCATGGTGATATTAAAGAAAGTAAAAAATTAACTTTTGGAGGATATTTGATAGTAAGTATACCTCACCAAGTCAGAGCTATCCTAAACCAAAAGGCAGGAAGATGGCTCACTGACTCCAGAACTTTAAAATATGAAGCTGTCCTATTAGAAAAAGACGATTTAAGCCTAACTCCAGACAATTCACTTAACCCAGCAGGTTTCTTGAGCAGGGACCCACTGCTAAAAAAGGAACACCTACGTCCAGATTTAACTGACTACCATACAAAAGTCAGGCCATAGTTAGTGGAAACCCCCTTTAAGACAGGGTGGCATTTATTTATAGATGGTTCTTCCTGGATAATTGAAGGAAAACAACGTAAGGAAATTCTTAAAGAGGCAGAATCAGGAAGACTACCCAATAGTTAGTCTGCCCAGGCCTATGAGCTATTTGTGCTTAGCCAGGCCCTAAAATACAGAACCAGGTAGGAACCATCTACACTGACTCTAAGTATGCCTTTAAGGTGTCTCACACATTTGGAAAAATTTAGGCTGAATGGGGCCTCATTAATAGTAAAGGTCAAGATCTTGCTCATGAAACATTCATTGTCCATGTCCTGAATAATCTTCAATTACCAGAGGAAATAGTCATTGTCCATGTTCCAGGACACCAAAGCGACTTTTCTTTTGAAAGTTGAGAAAATAATCTTGCAGATCAAATAGCCAAGCAAGCTGCTGTTTCCTTGGAGACACCCATCTTTCACTTAACTCCTTTTCTTCCATCTCCCACTGTAGTTCCTATTTTCTCTCATACTAGAAAAAAATTAGTAAAAATAGGAGCTCAAAAGAATTCAAAAAGGAAATGATACTCCCAAACCAAAGGGAAATGTTATTTAAACCCCTTATGGAGGAGGTTTTATCTCAACTACATCAAGGAACTCATTGAGGCCCCCAAGGTATGTGTGAAGCAGTTCTCAAAGTTTATAGGTGTATTAAGATTTATACTTCAGCAAAACAAGTTACAGACAGTTGTCTAATTTGTAAGAAAACAAATAAATAAGCCCTAAGAAAATTACCCCTTGGAGGAAGAAATCCAGGACTAAGACCATTTCAAAGTGATTACACTAATATGCTCCCAATTAGTCAGCTAAAGTATTTATTAGTAATAGACCATTTTGCCCATTAAGTAGAGGCTAATCTGTTTTGAAATGCAACTGCTAGTAATGTAGTTAAAGCATTAGTTGAACATATTATACCCAAGTTCGGCTAATAAAAAACATTGATTCAGACAATGGAACCCATTTTACTGCACATATCATTAAAAAGTTGGCTCAAGTACTAGGCATAAAGTGAGAATATCACATTCCTTGGCACCCATCCTCCTCAAGGAGAGTAGAAAAGATAAATCAAATCCTTAAAAGCCACCTAACTAAATTAATCCTAGAGACCCAGTTGCCATAGACTAAATGCCGTCCTATTGCTTTACTGAGGATTAGAACTGCCCCTCGGAAGGATGTTGACCTATCCCCTTATAAAATGTTATACAGGTTGCCTTACTTATATTCCACTGCTGATGTCCCCATGTTTGAAACAAAAGATCAGTTTCTCAGAAATTATATACTTAGTCTCTCCTGTACCTTTTCTTCTCTTAAAACCAGAGGTCTTTTAGCATAGGCACTGCCCCTACAATTTCCAGTACACCAGCACCAGCCTGGGGACCATGTCCTCATCAAAAGATAGAAGAAAAACTCGAGCCAGCCTAGGAAAGACCTCACCTCGTGCTGCTAACTACCAAGACTGCTGTTTGCACAGCAGAGAAAGGATGGACACATTACACCCGAGTCAAGAAAGCATCATCACCGGCAGAATCATAGGCCATTGTTCCAGAAACAAGCCCTACCAAATTAAAGTTAAGAAAAGCTTAGTCTATCTTTTTTTCTTTTCTTCCTTTTAACTACTCCCCATCTTATTATTTAACCTAATTAGATCTAACTCACCTTAAATTATTACTTTTGATGCCTGTTTAGTTATACCTTGTAGAGATTAACATAACCAAAGATGACTTACTACTTCAGAAAAATATCTGTCCCTCTTAGACTTCCTCAGATTATTAGGGAGACATGATGAGTTCCTGTAAGGATACTAGTGATCCAGAGAATAGTAGCTGTATGGATTAGTAAGAATCAGACTCTTGTCCCTCTAAAACAGAATTTCTTTGTTCTGCTTAGTCTAATGTCCTATAGAACACTAAAGGTTTAAGATGGACCTGCTTTCACAGGTTTTTGTCAGTCCTTAAAACCATATATCCATTTCACCAAAGGAATTACTCCTTCTAGCTGTCAATATAACCAATGTAATCCTATACAGCTTACCATTGCTATCGCAACATCTGAAAACTCTTCCCCTTCATTAAGTCATATTTATAGTAGAAGAGCTGACATTTCAGGAAAAGATCCTAAAGGAATTTTTGAAATACGCTTTATTGCTCCTTCAACCTCCCTATCAATCACTTCTCCTAGACACAATGGCAAAACCAAAGTCTCTGTAGTAGAAGTAAAAAACAAGGCAAACCATAGCAATTAAGACAAACTATCAGGATGTAAATTCCTGGCTAGAATAAATACTCTGTCTGCACTCTAAATAAAAGTGAGTGTTACGCTTTGAGAACAGTAGGCCAGAGGCCCAGGTTGTCCCCCTTTCCACTCGGATAGTTTTCTAATAGACAAGACATAGACTGCATAGTAGCTCTTCTTCAAAATTCTGCAGCCTAGGATAATTAATTGTGCCAGACTCTCTTTCTGCTATTTCCTCAAGTGCAGCACCCTGCAGGTCAGCCCCTGAAGGCCATCCAGCCTCCATCTCCCAAGATCAATTTTGCCTTGTGTCTCCAATGACAAGAGGAAAATGTGTCATTCCTTAGAGACTTAACAAGATGCAGTGAGGTCAGGCACTTCCAAGAGCTGACCCATCAGTCTGCCCTTATTCATCCCAGAGCAGATGCACAGTAGTATTGTGGAGTACCTTTACTAGACAAACTGCCAAATAATTAGAATGGTACTTGGTAAATGATAGTTTAATTGGCTATCCCTTTTACTCTGGCATTTCCTCAACTGGAAAAAGAAAAAAACACAACATCATAAAACAAGAGATGCTCCTCACAGATCTTTCCATCCCCATGTCTACTTAGATACAATCAGCATTCTGTGAAGTGTACCAGATGAATTTAAAGCTAAAGACCAGATAGCTGCAAGGTTTGAATGTATCCTCCCATAGATAGCAGTTAATTAAAATGTACATTAGATAAACAATATTTATTACAATCAATGACTTATTAATTACACTAAAGATGCTGTCAAAGGAATGGCAGAACATTTAAAGTCCACTAGCCAAATGGCCTAAGAAAGCAGAATAATGTTAGATATAGTATTAGCTGAAAAAACTGGTGTTTGTGTTATGATTAAAACCCAATGTTGTACCTTCATCTCAAACACCACTCTCCTAATGGAAGCATAACGAAAGCCCTACAAAGCCTTACCACTTTATCTAGAAATTCTAGAATAACCCAGTTTCAGAATGGCTAGAAAAGTAGTTCAGCTGATAGACAAAGACTGTAGCCTCAATTCTTACCTCTTTAGCAACTATAATAAGTATAATCCTTCTTCTTAAGTGTTGTGCTAAACCATGCATCCGAAAGTTAGTGCAAGATAATAAAACAGCTCTTACTAAAGCCTCCCTTCGCTTTCCTCCTCCTTATTCAGAGAAGCTCTTTCTTTTAGAGACTCAGGCAGAGCAGCTAAGCCAAGACACATTAAGAATGTTTGAAGAAGAAGAACTATGAAGTCAAGAGGAAGAAATTGTGGAAAGTAAAAAGTTCCTCTTCAAAGTTTCCCTTCTTCTTAAATAAATAATAAACATTAGAAATAGTTTCCTTTAAAAATGAACTTTGTTCAAAGCCTTTTTTTTTTGCTAATAACTCTTTGTTAAGCCCTATCTTATGTAGCTGTTAGATACAAAAAAAAAAAAAAAAGTACATTCTATGTCCTTGTACTTTAATCAAGATATTTGTTCTGGACATGCTCAAGCATGTCCTAACTCGAAGCCTATGCCCCTTCCTTATTTAGAAATGTTATTACATTTCTAAGTCCTTTCACAAGCAACTTCCTCTTTTCCTTTTGTTCTCCGTTGCCTTCACCTATTTAAGAAAGTTTTAAGTTGTTAGTCAATCAAGTTTAGCTTAGACTGTGAGGTTCAACTCCACCCAATGGAGATAGGACACAGCAGTAAGGACTTGATGCGTAAAGGATCAATGTTCCTGCCATTCTTTGTTCATTGTGCTCTCATAGCAAGATTGCTGATGGGCAGCCCCTTTGTGCAGAAAGTAAAATTGCCTTGCTGAGAAAACTTTTTCTCTCAATGCTGATTTTTCCTTGTGGCACCAAGGAACAAGCATCTTGTTTCTAACAGCTATGAAGTGTCCACTGTGTGCTAGGCTCTGCTGCAGACAGAGATAAACCAGACAGACAACCTTGCTTATGAGCTTAGATTCTAGTGGGAGACGGAGACAGCAGGCAAGTGACTCCATGATATAATGCAATGTAGAGACTAGTACTCTAAGGGAAAGAAAGCAGAGGAGCTGAGTGGGGGCAGCAAGCATAAACAGAATAGAGACCTGGGAGTTCCAGGTGGAGGGAAGAGCCAGGCAAAGTCCTGAGGTTGGGGCAGCAGACTGGGGAGCAGCAGGGCCCTTGTATAGCTGAAGCAGCAGAGTGAGCAGAAGCAGAGTGGGCACCTGAGGCTGGTGTTGCTGCTCACTCACCAACCAGCTTCTCAGCCCTGGGGGTCACAGCCCTCAGGGGGTCCCTGTGCAAAGGTAACCCCTGATAAGAGGTGTTGGTGTTGCCTACTCCACAAGCTGGGGAGCTTGAACAACAGATATTTATTTTCTCAAAGTTCTGAAGTCTGGAGGTCCAAAGATCAAGGTTTCTGGTGAGGGCACATTTTCTGGCTTGCAGATGGCTGCCTTCCTACTGGGTGCTCATAGGGCGTTTCCTCATTGTGTGGGTGTGCTGAGTGAGCGAGATGGAAATTTGGAGCTCTTGGTGTCTTTTTTTTTTTTTTTTTACAAGGAAACAAATCCTATCACATCAGGGCCCTACCCTTATGCCTTTAATTACTCCCTTAGAGGTGCCATCTCCAAATATGACCATGCTGGGGGTTAGGGCTTCAATATATGAATCTGAAGGATT
Organism: Ateles fusciceps; assembly: GCA_036589455.1. NCBI lineage: Eukaryota > Metazoa > Chordata > Mammalia > Primates > Atelidae > Ateles > Ateles fusciceps. The sequence continues at coordinate 23,018,695 of JAZHEH010000091.1, read as the reverse complement.
CTACTATAATCTCCTATAATAGGAGCAAACCCTAGATCAGAGCCTTGGGCTCCAACCAGCTCCTCCACCAGTAAGTTGGGTCGTTTGGGTAAAGTGAATCAGATTTCTCTCCTATAGTCTGGGGGAGATTGTACCTATGCCTCCATCTTCCAGGGCTGCTGCAAACATGAAGAGGATGACCATGAAACTGTGGGAGAGCCTTGTGGGCTGTGAGGTGCCCCACAGGGAGAAGCCTCATTATAAGAAAGAAGGATTGGAAACAATACTATGGAATCCTTGGCCTCAGGGTCACCTTGGGTCAGGAGAGGGTATTTACAGAGGGGCCTAGGGTTCAAGGTTTCAGGTGCAGCATCTGCATAGACCAGGGGCACAAACACAAATGCCTAGAAGGCTGGGCTGGTCGCACCAGTCAGGGGGAGTGGGTGAGAGTAGGATTAGAGGTTGCTATGGGGACAAGGGACCCTGGAGTTGTGAGGCTCCACTCCAGACAGGGAAGTCTGTGTTTTCCAAGTTTTAAAATTATCAGGACGAGTTGAAAACTAAACTTGTTCTTCTAGCAGCCAATTAAGGAACTTAAAACACTAGCAGACCAAAGCAGGCCCAATTTCGCCCGCAGTCCAGCAGTTTCTGACCTAGGTGGTTGGCATTGTTGGTGGGATGGGTGGGGAATGAGCTTGGGAAGGATGAAGGATCTGGAGAGAGATGGGGTGCAGTCAATCTGGTAGGGTGCTCCTGGCATCTAGCAGGTGAGGCCCCAGATGCTGCTAAACATACAATGCACAGGACACCCCACAACAAAGAATTAACAAGCCCAAAATACCAATAGTGCTGAGGGTAGGAAACCCTGATGTATGTTGGGCTGGATGATTCTTGCTTGTTCTGATTGCCTCATGTATTGCAGGGTGCATCCCCCACCCCCACCCCCCATGCACACACGAACACACATATTCTCTTAACTCAGAGCTGGTCAATAGGAGATTGTCTCTTAATATCTAGCCTGGTACCACCTCTTCATCTGAAACATATTTAGGCCAGTTCCAAGCTGCCTGCTCTTGCTTCATTTGGAAGGCAACTCTTGGATGGAAGAGTCTCGTTACAAGTCTTGCTCCCTTTCTCTTTCCCCTGCTGTTTGCTCCTAGTCTTCCTGAGGGAAAAGTACAGTTGAAATAGTGGTTGTTATCATGGTGACAAGATTAGCAGGGGATTGTAGCTGAAATGTTTTAGCCCAGATTTTAGCCCACTGGGCTCTTCAGGAGAGAAACAAGCTCATGTCACCTGTGCTGAATGCTCCCTATCTGGAGCTCAGTTTCCTGTTCCCCGTTCCCTCCCAACTCACCACCAGGGTGGACAGAGGGAGCTCTCTCTCTCTGCAAAGGGAGAGCAGAAGGGCAGATGCACACAGGCCTGTCTGCCCTTAACAGCTTTCAGGGCTACTTCTCCATGAACCAGGGCTTTCAGGAGCATGTCTGTCATTTATTATTTGATTAGTCTCTCCAAGGGCATCTTAATTCTTCCTTCCCAGGCACGTACCCCAGCCAGATGGCTTGAGAAGTTATGTCTCTGGGCTTGCTATAATAAGGCAATTACTCAGGCAGCATCCTTGAGCACAGCACCAAATCCTGAGCTTGGTCATGGCCTTAATTTCCATCTGAGGTGAGAAAGCACGGAAATTTTGAAAAGCTGCAGTTTTCAGATGACCTGTGTATAGAGCTAAAACTCAGGAGGGAGCCCTTGACTCTGGGGGTGGTGTTTGTCCTGTTCACCCTTCTCGGGTCTTTGGAGATTTGGGAATGGTGAGTGGGACAAGCATGGGCTTTGGGGCCCAAGGAATGAAGCCAGAATCCCAGTTCTGCACTAAATATGTGGCCCTGGGAAAACCTTTTAACCTCTCTGGGACTCAGTTTTCTTATCGTGGGATTATAACCTCATGGTGGGAGAACCATCCTAAAAGTGGTGGACACTTGCTCTTTATTGGCTGCTCAGTACCTCTTCTTCCTCTTTTAGTAACAGTTCCTTGATTTCCTTTTGGGGAATTACCTTCTCCACTGTGTATAATCCCACAGGGACTTGTACAGGGTGGGCCAATCAGGGTGGATCCAGGGACACCCCCAGCATGACCTGTGCTCCTCATTCTGACAGGCAGACCCTGGCAAGACTCCTGAGAGATGCTATTCCTTAGACCTTGGGATTTGCCCAGCTTCCAGGTCCTCTTCTGATCCATTTCTCCAGTCTTCTTGTCACTTCATGAGCCTAACCAATATCCTTCTGATAGACTCTTTTTGTTTACATTCTTCCATGGTTACTTTCTCTTGCTTGCAATCAAGCAGCTCTAAGTCATCCACAGGCTTATTGGGAGGTGGCAGAGAGTGAATCTGTGGTGTGCGTGTGTGCCTGCCTCAGAGCCTGGCGTACATGGGCACTCACCCAATGGGATTTTCTCCCAACCTCTGCCCAGGAGATCACGGTTTATGAAAGTGGAGGAGATAGCCTGAGACAAGCAACTAGGGCAAGGTGAGGCTCACCAGAAAGGGTCGAGGCTCTGAATGTTGTGAGGACTCTGATTCCCTGCTTTGGTTCACCTGTCCTCCATGGAGAGAACAACTGCTTCATTCTCTGGGATCCTTTCCTCACTGTCTTCTGACTCCTTAGGGTGAGGGGGAAAAGTTCAGAGGGATTGGAGGGGACCACTAGTCCTGAGAGTGGGGGCAGTCAGGCTCTGTGGGGGGTACCTGTCCACCTCTCTGCCAGTCTGCTGAGCCTGTCTACTTGCCCTCCAGAGCAGCAGCAGAGCTGGGATGTTTTTAGATTGCATCTCCAAAAGCAAAGATGAGCTGCCTGAAGCCCCACCAATTCACCTAAGCCTTGGCCCTGGCAAATCCTGCATCCCCCACTAGACAGCAATCACAGCATCCAAACATGTCAGTGAGAAACAAATGTTTGAGTTGCATTAAATGTGCAAAACCACTTCAGAATCACTCACCCTCTTTTCTTAAAAAAATCCATTTTGTGAGAAATTAAATTGTATAGAAAAGTACTTGTCTTAGTCCATTTAGTGTTGCCATAATGGAATATCTGAGGCTGGGTCATTTATAAAGAAAAGGGGTTTATTTGGCTCACGGTTCTGCAGGCCATACAAGAAGCATGGCACTGGCATCCGTTCGGCTTCTGACAAGGGCCTCAGGCTGCTTCCACTCACGGTGAAAGGTAAAGGGAAGCAGGCCTGTGCAGAGCTCCACATGGCAAGAGAGGAAGCAAGAGAGCTAGAGGGGAGGAGCCATGCTCTTTTCAACAACCAGCTTTTGTGGAAACGAACTCACTCGTTATCTCAAGGGCAGCACCAAGCCATTCATGAGGGATCCTCCTCTTTCCTGATGATGGGTGGTGTGATGGTTTAATACTGACCCAAACACCTCCCATTAGGCCCCACCTTCAACAGTGGGGATCAAATTTCATCATGAGCTTTTGGGGGAGCAAAATCCAAACAACCAACCAAAGTACAAAAAGGATATAACCAAGATATGTTGACACCACTTAAATTAATAGCTGTTAACATCTTATCCTATTTTCTTCCATACTTAAAAATAAATAAGCATTAGCAGTGGAGGTAAAGTCCTGTGAAGTTATGTTGATCAATCCCCACTTCACTCCCCCACAACCACCCTGAGCTAACCTTGAGCAGGTTACCGTGGGATGCTTCCAGTCTGCAATCAGCACACACACTTCCATGTCCTAGAGCAGGATTCATATGTGTGTGTATGTGCTTTAAAAATGGACACAAATGGAATTGTTCTAGACACGATTTGCCATCTTGCTTTTCCCATCCAACATTGTTTTTGAAATCTGTGTTGACATATATGCTCTGGACACACACACATACTTCCTTGTAACTGTAAAGTATTACACGCTGTGAACCCACCACTTTGCAATGGCTGCTGGACATTTAGGTGGGAATTCCCCTAACTCCCTGAGGCTGTGTGTGAGTCTTTCCAAAGGAGACTAGGTGAGCATTTTCAGCTTTACCAGGTCCTGCCAAAGGGCCCATTTCACTCCCTCCAGCACGGCTCTTCCCTGCACATCTTACAGGGGCCTCCTCTTCTCTGATGATGGGTGGTGTGATGGTTTAATATTGAGTGTCAACTTGATTGGATCGAGGGATACAAAGCATTAATCCTGGGTATGTCTGTGTGGGTGTTGCCAAAAGAGATTAACACTGGAGTCAGTGGGCTAGGGAAGGCAGATCCACCCTTAATCTGGTGGGCACAATCTAATCAGCTTCCAGCAAATATAAAGCAGGCAGAAAAAACCGTGGAAAGGAGAGACGAGCCTAGCCGCCCAGCCTACAATTCTCTCGTGCTGGATGCTTCCTGTCCTTGAGCATCTGACTCCAAGTTCTTCAGTTTTGGGACTTGGACTGGCTCCCCTTGGTCCTCAGCTTGCAGATAGCCTATTGTGGGAACTTGTGATCATGTAAGTTAATACTTAATAAACTCCCCTTTATATATACATATATATCTATCCTATTAGTTCTGTCCCTCTAAAAGAACCCTAACTAAAAGAGGTGGCCATGCCATCTTCCTGGTTTCTCTTCCTTCCTTGCTCCTTTTCCTTTCATGCTTGCTTTACTGGCTTTTCTTCCTCCCCCTCCTCCCCCACCTGGGGCACTCACCCAGAGCTCTCCTCCAGCCTCTCCAGTTTTTGTTCATACCAGGAGCCTCATGGTCCCAGAGTGAGGCAGGTGTAGCTGAGATGTGTCTCATCTGGCCAGCACGATGTTCTTGAATCATTCTGAACCTCCCTCAGGTACCACGCCTATTGTCTTATACCAACCACATTGGCAATCGTGGTAGAGATGGCAGGTGGGTTCACTCAGCAGACATTCCAATCCCCTTCTAGGATACCCTCCTCTCCGGCAGAGGCTGGAAAGCTAAGATCTGCCTGTCCCAAGCTCCCTGCAGGAATGGCTCTGGATGATATTCAGATTTATCGATCAAATGCACTTGCTTTGGACTTGAATTCAGAACTAAGTGGGGAAGTTTGCAGCACCTATTTTCTGTGCTGGATTCCAGCAGGCACAACATGGCTCTGGAGTCGACAGCTCTAGGAGAAGCTTTCTGAACCCTGGCCGCTAGTGGTGTAGACCTCCAGCCAGTAGCTACTTGCTACATCCTCAGCTTTTTGATTATAGCAAAAGTGGCAATTCCCCTCCCTTGGCAGAGCAGTTCTGTGATGGCTTTTCGGAATCTCCTCTCAGCCTAGAGACTATTTATTTCTCGATCCTTTCCAATGCCTATGTAAGTACCCAATTCCCTGATTTAAATTCACTTTTCCTTAAACTAGCTAGAGTGGTTACTGTTAGCTGCAATTGAAACCTGACCAATAGAGTCCCTGAAGGGGTAGAGTGTTTAACTCCTGATTTATTCCCTTCCTTCCCCTGAGAGCATATTCTGACTTCAATTTCATTTACTCATTTATTGAATCATCCACAAATATGTATTAAGCCTCTACTAGACGCTTATCACTGGCCTGAACGGGAGAGGGGCAGGGGGGGCAGAGAAATGATGATGAATAAGATAGTACCAACCAGCGACCCTATTCCAGTCTTTGGAAATGCCATTCTCCCTGTCTTCTAAACTAGAAGCCACACAACCACACATATACCTCTTTTTACCTGCCCGCCACCCATCTGCATGGCAGCTCTAAGTTCTGTCATCATTGTGAGCTCCCAGGCTCCACCATATCCAAGCATATCTCTGTGTAGACGAAATGACAGACAAGCTGAAGGAGGGAGGTTGTTACTGAGAAGGTCACCTGTGTTTCTGAAGTTTCCAAAGGGCAGCGTTATCCTTGCCAGTGCAGTCTATTTGGAAGCCTGGAGATTTGGGTTTATAACTGATAAATTGCCACTTCTTCCCAAGACAAAGTGCCTCATCAACTCAGCTGACAGAGACAGCTGCTTCCACAGCAGCCAAACTGGAATCATATCTGGGATGGTTTTAACCAAACAGACGATTTGTTTTTGTATGAAAGGATTTGTTTTTGTATGAAAAGATTTGTTTTTGTATGAAACATTGAGATCTGTCAAGTACTGAGAGAGTGGAAAAAACAACCACCCATGAATGTCTTTTACTTCAAATGAGTCAGGGCAGCTTCAGGGGCATACATGCTTTTCCTTTTTTAGAGTTGGCAAGGAGCATATGAATTATTTAATATAGACTTTGAGAGAAGGAATATTGCCAGAGATAAAGAGGGACGTTTTATAACGATAAAAAGGGCTAATTCATCAGAGGACGTAACATTCCTAAGTGTACAGGCACCTAGTAACAGAGCTTTAAAATATAAGCAGCAAAGATTGACCACACTAAAGATAGAAGCAGACAGATCTATCATAAGAAATCTTATTACCTCGTTCTCAGTAACTGGTAGTGCAAAGGATCTCTGGTAGACAAAGGATCTGGAAGATCTGAACAGCGCTATCCCACTTGACCCAGTTGACACTTACAGAACCCTCTACTCAAGTGACAGCAGGACACATCCATTTCCCATGCAAATGGAACATTCGCCAAGATAGGCCATGTACTGGACCACAAAACAGATCTCAACAAATTTACAAAGGTTAAAATCATATAAAGTATGTTCCCAAACCAAAATGGAATTACACTTTAAATTAAAAAAAATTTCTATCTAGAAATTTTTTTCTAGAAATTTCTATCTAGAAAATCCCCAAATTTTTGGGAATGAAGCAACACAATTTTAAACAATCTATTGATCAAAGAAGAAATCACAAGGGGAATCAAAAAGTATCCCAAACTGAATAATAGTTTCCCCTTCAGAAGTAGCATGACCAACTGTCCCTGTCTGCCCAGGGCTATGACCAGTTTTGTTACTGAAAGTCCCTTGTCCTGAGAAACTTCTCAGTTCTAGGCAAACCACAATGGTTGCTCACCCTATGAAATGTTTTGATTTGGATTCTAAGTTGTGTGGTATAAAACTTAGGTATAGGATGTGGGTATAGGACTTTATTTATGGGGTCAGCATCTGTGGTATAATGAAAAGATGTGGGCTCCAATCCAAGCTTTGCCCATTTATTAACAGTGTGACCTTGGGCAAGTTACTTCATCTATCTGGACCCCAGCTCTGCCACCTTCCAAATAGGGGCTAATATTTTCTACTACCTGTCAAGGTGACTTTCCCATAGTCACATAGCAAGTCAGAAGTAGATTTGGTATCAGCTTCCAGGCCTCTTCAGTTCAAGGATCTTTCCATAGTATTTGCTGGGTGGGGGCGAGGGTCTCCTAGTTTTGGAGGGGCATCAGAAAGCAGAGAACCAAGGGGGTTGGGCAGGTCCCAGCAGCCCCTGCCTCTCCAAGTTCTCCCTGCTGCATGTTTGGACAGGGTACCAGGCTGTCCAGCCACTCCCCACCAAGCCAAACCCTGACGCCAAACCCTGGAGAGGCCCAGGAGTGGGATGGGGGTGGAGGCTACACTGGTCACAGAGCTGCCAACACCAGCAGTTGGCGCTCTTCCTGATCATCCAGTGCAGCTGACTCACAAGCTCTGAGCCTGCTCCTCAATGGTCCTGTGGCTCAGAGCTTCCTCTTGCTACAGCCAGGGGAAGAGTGCAGGGCCCCATTGACCTCCAACTGGATTTGTGACCTCCTTTCTCCCTCCCATCTAGGATTTTGCATGGGGTTGAGATGGAGCAGGGCCCCCCCCAGCCCCCACTGAGAAGCCTGTGAGCCCCCAAGCATGGAAATAAAGGAACATCTTGAGCTCCTTCTAGGGAAATTCCAGGCACTTCGATTGCTCTGAGAACTAAATGAGCAAGTTGATAGGCAAGAAGGTAATAGTAGTGTAGAACAATAGCCGAGGAAGCTGGAATCACAGGCTGTTTGGTTCCCTATAGAAACCAAAGGCAACATCCTAATATATGTCCCCAAGTTGTTTCTCAGAAACCTGGACCCCCACCAGACTGGCTGATCGACCTCAGATAAAGGGGAACTGAGGACTGACCTCAGACCACTGTTCTTTTTTTCTCTATTTCTTCCTGAGGTGCCTAGAAGTTGTCACACCCAGGAGCTGGAGCTAACATTTTCTGCTGACCCCCAGTTTTAATTTTGTTATTATCTGTGGAGAGCCAGAGTAGCCCACCCCCCTCTTGGGGAATCAGCAGTGAGGCTGCTGTGAACTTCGGGTGAACTCCAGAGAAGCGAAACTGGGAATGTGTATGTCTCGGAGAAGAGCCGTCGGACCTAGCAAAAGATAACCAGTTCTCACTGACCTTGCTGCAAGATAGTTGTTAGCTGAAGTATGTTAACTGAAGTATGAGAATTATAACCACAGGCTGTTCTGGGTAACTGCACCCTCCCTCTGCTATGTGTTTTGTGAATATATAAAATAAAGCACTCTGAGGCAGGACGGGGCCAAAGAGACTGACATCATCAGCTTTTCGGACCTCCTGGCCTAGCTTTATATATGTCTGTCTGTATGTCTTTCTTTATCCCCTACTGCCATTCCCTCTCAGGTCTTTGAACACTTGTCCAGCGTGGGATGCGGCACATGCCAGAATTATGATTATTTTTGAGATGGAGTCTTGCTCCGTCACCCAGGCTAGAGTGCAGTGGTACAATATCTGCCTCCCAGGTTCAAGCAGTTCTCATGCCTCAGCCTTCCAAGTAGTTGGACTACAGGCATGTTCCACCACGCCTAGCTAATTTTTGCATTTTTAGCAGAGATGGGGTTTCACCATGTTGGTCAGGCTGGTCTCAAACTCCTGACCTCAAGTGATCTGCCCACCTTGGGCTCCCAAAGTGCTGGGATTACAGGCATAAGCCACCACGCCCAGCGTGACCCCCCAAGTTTTTAAACAAAGCTTCTCTTCCTTAACCAATTGCAAATCAGAAAATCTTTGAATCTACCTATTAACATGTAAGCCCCCATGTCAAGGTATTTTACTCTTTTAGGCCAAAACCAACGTGTAACCTTCATGTATTGATTTACAATTTTGTCTGTAATTTCTGCTTTCCTGAAGTTGACCCCTGCATTTAAAAAATCGTTACCTGCAAGCCGTCAGTGAGGTCAGGATTATTTGCTGTGCACAAAGGAAGTGAGAGAGGAAGACATTTTTGCCAGGCACCGAGTAAGAAAAATCGGGCAGCACTGCCTGGCAAATAAATGCCTTCCTGTCTTCTGCTGCAAACCTCAGTGTGGGTGTTCTGTCCTTATTCCACCTGGCAATGTGGACCCCAGGTTGTTTCAATAACAGGATCTTTATTCAGCTGTCTTGGTCAAAGCCCAGTGCTGGCCATGTGAAGATAATTGTGTTTCTAGAGAGTCCCTATTATGGTGGGGAAAAAACAGTTCACGTGAGTTCAGGTCACTCTGACCCTGCAGAGGCGGCATCTCCCTGGAAGCAGAACTCTGATTTTCTGCTTTATTTTCTCATTGAAAGGGCACAGTGCAAGATACAGGGCTTGTTTCTCTGGTAGAAACGTGCTGATTGTCCTCCTCACACTTTGCTGGGTGACAAGAGGCTTAATTAGTGTTACAGGAAAGGGGACCAGATCCAGACCCCAAGAGAGGGTTCTTGGATCTCGCACAGGAATGAATGCAGGGTGAGTCCACAGTGCAAATCAAAAGCAAGTTTATTAAGAAAGTTAAGTGGTGAAAGAACAGCTACTCCATAGACAGAGTAGGGCATTACCAAAAGTAAGAGGAGGAATGTGTCCAACCTAGGTACAATACTTGTTTATACATATATATAGGATAAAAAAAGATCATGGGGAGATGTGCTCTGCTACCGGGGTTTGTGATAAAGATTTTCTTAATAACTATATTTTGCAAGAATCGATATTATCTTTAAAGGAAAATTAGGAATTCTTCTGTTCTTAAGATATTGGCATATCAGAACACTTCTAAGTCTGGATCTGTTTAGTAAATTTTACCCATCTCTTCACTTAACTGTAAACATCTAGAGGCTAGGAATAATACCTAACTTTCTGGGAATGCAGCCCAGCAAGTCCCCGCCTAGTTTTTCCTAGCCTTCACTTAAGATGGAGTCGCTCTGGTTCTAATGCCTCTGACATTAGGACCTCTTTTTATTTCCTGTGGAATGGGCTTCATCCCCAGGCCCCATGCACCCCAGCTACTCCCCAGGGTGCAGAAGTCTCTGGGACATGTGCTTGGCAGGCAGTCCATGCCTGTGGCTTTATCGTCCATCTGCACTGGGAAGCACCCACCAAGCCGAATCATTAATCCACACTGGGCATCTCCAGCTGGTTGGATAACAGCAACTCAAACATAGCCTGTCCCAAAATGAAACAATCATCTTCCCCTAAGTGAATTTCTTCTTTCATCACACAAGCCAGAGCCCCTGGAATCCACCTCTTAGCCTTTTCCCTTCCTCCAGGTCATAGCTTATTTTCTCAGCCTGAGTGAGTGCAACTGTTGATCAGGAGGATATCCATGATACGAGATGATAGGAAGTGCATCACTATTAGCTAATATTAATTACAAACTCCTAGGAGCTCAGTTGATAAACTCAGGAGAAATGCGGTGGTCCAGCCAGACTTTGAGGAGAGAAAGAATTGGAGAAGAGGAACACACACAACAAAGGCCACACAAGGAAAAGGGAGAACTGGGTCTGAACGCCAAGATGCATTTGAATTGGATGCACCTGTGTCTCTGGAATTGCTTGGGTGGGAGCCATAGGGACAATCTCCAGCAGTTAAGAACAAACTGTTGAGCTGCTGGCTGTTAAGGTGGTAATTAGGACACAGAACAAACAAGCCCTTCCTCATATACAGTGCTAGGGCAAGCAAGTCAGGAGCCAGAAAGAGGAAGGCACCAGCTCCTCATAGTTTCATTTCTCCCCCTAGAATGGCACTGGGCAACGATGGAGTGGCATCTGATCAGATGCGGCGCAGACAGGGGGAAATTGCCTTACAGCTGAGAAGCCTCGAACAAAAAGGCTCCTTGTCTTAGTTCATTTTAATACTGCTATAAAGACACACCTGAGACTGGGTAATTTGTTACTTTTGCAGTTACTTTCGACGGCAAAAATCTCAATTATTTTGTAACCACCTAATATAAAGAAAAGAGGCTTAAATAACTCACAGTTCTGCAGGGCTGGGGAGGCCTCAGAAAACTTACAATCATGGCAGAAGGCAAAGGAGAAAGCAGACACCTTCCTCACAAGGTAGCAGGAGAGACAGTGAGAAGAAGGCGGGGAAAGCTGCCATTTATAAAACTATCAGATCTCGTGAGAACTCACTCACTATCGCGAGAACAGCAAGGGGGAAATCCGCCCCCATGATCCAGTCACCTCCCACTAGGCCCCTCCTCCACCACTGGGGATTACAATTCAAGAAGAGATTTGGGCAGGGTCACAGGGCCAAACCATATCACTCCTGCCTTTATGGACCTAGGGGGCTTGGAGAGAAAAAGTGTTGAGTCAGAGTGGAGAAACGATCTCAGCTGAGGCCCCTTGATAAGGAGGGTTCTCAGTGGAGGAGCATTAAGGGTGTGGGCATGGAGATATTGTGTTCATCCATGCAAACATGGAGATATTTCCACCTAAACCTCCTGTAGTTGTGATGTTGAACTTTGTTTTATTTCATGTTTTAGTGTGGCTATCAAAACTCTTGGGGATGAGATAAAAACAATAGTTATTTGTAAAGCACTGGGAAATATCTAAAGGTGAGCTGATCACAGAATTGGAACTGAAATGTCGTAATTGGGTTGTGTCTTTGCCTTTTGTGAATTGATTCTTGAGGGACACAGCACAGTCAATATGGTGGAAGATACATGAGTAATGGTGGTTGTTCTATGTAAACTTTTTGGGTAGAAGTTTTGGAATTATCTTACCTGGCACATGAGCAATTTGGGGTAGACTAATTGATGTGACAACACTTCTCAAATCTCAATACCTTAACACAGTCAGATTGTATTTCTTGCTCATGTCACAGTTCAGTGTGGCTTAAGTAGTGGTCACTGGGAAGTGGGGACAAGGTTTAGTCTGCTCTGTGCTGTCATTTAGGGACCCAGGTTTCTTCCAAGATGTGAGTCTTTGCTCTTCTAAGGCCTTGTCCTCTGCATTCAGCAAGCAGAAATGAAAAGATCATGAAGGAGGTTTTTTAGGGGAGAAGATCATGAAGTGGTGTCCAACAATCTTACCCGCATTCCCTTGGCCAGCACTTAGTCACATGTCCCCCCTAACTGCACAGAAGGCTGAGAAATACAGCCCAGCTCATGTTCAGGAGAAAAAGGAAACAGAGTTTGGTGAAGACAGAAGAGTCTCTGCCACAGCACATTTCTTAGGTGACTGGATATTAATTCGATTCTCCTTTTTTGATGGTCTCAGTGAGTATAAGGATTTGTGGGGCAATAACACTAAGGTAACACAACACTAAGGTAACACAACACTAAGGTAATATGTGTGTATCCATGTTTCTCTGAGAAACTAGAGCTCAGCCCTAAAGATGCCTGGGAGATGGAAATGAATACTGACAAAAATGAAGAAACAATTTCAAGAATAGAAAACAAATTCAGGTCAGGCATGGTGGCTCACACCTGTAATCCCAGCACTTTGGGAGGTCAAGGCGGGCGGATCACATGAGGTCAGAAATTCGAGACCAACCTGACTAACGTGGTGAAGCCTCATCTCTACTAAAAATACAAAAATTAGCCAGGCATATTGGCGTGTGCCTGTAATTCCAGTTGAGGGAGGCTGAGGCAGGAGAATGACTTGAACCTGGGAAGCAAAGGTTGCAGTGAGCCGAGATCGTGCCATTGCACTCCAACCTGGGTGACAGAGCGAGACTGTGTCTCAAAAACAAACAAACAACAACAAAAAAGACCAAATTCAAATACAGAGCTCAAGTGGAGAAAGTTGGAGAAGAGTTTTCAGCAAAACTTCATTCCTCAGAGCTGGTATCTTCTGTGGTGCTCTCCCTTTCATTTTTGTCTTTTGTCAGGTGTATGAGGTTTTTTTCCAATGATGCTGGGTGCTCTGTGTTGAGGGCTCTTTGATGTTTCTCAGGGAAAGATTTGGGTTTCTCTTTTCAAATAGTTAGTTCTCAAATGATGCCCTCAGGCAAGTCATGTCTATATTGACACAATTCGAAGTCAATTCCAGGAAGCTGAGCCAAAAGTCAAAAACAGACAAGGAAATGGGAACTTGCAAACCTTGAGGGAAACAGTTATTGAAGCACAAGCTCCATGTGTTTAGCTAGGAGAGGAACAAACCGTTCTTAGGGGGAAGGTGGATTATTTTTAACAGGGTGTTACCAGTGTGTACAGATACACATGAAAGGAGGAGGGTTGTGAGTAATGTGTCTGGTGCATGCTGTGAGCTCACTGGCGGCTGGGGCCGGCAACTGGAGGCTGACAGGGCTGCAGGATGTCTCCAGGGCCCCAGCCATATGGGAACTGTTATGGGACAACTGGGCCAGGAGTGGATGTGGGCTGGATCTCATCTAGTTCTGGATATGGCTGTAAGGGAAGGAAGGTTGTGTCTCAAGTGGGAAACAGAAGCCCATCTTGCTGTTCACCTGGGAGTTGAAGCACTGGCTCTGGAAACAGACGTCAGATCCCTTCGGGGAAGGCACGATGGCCATGTCCACAAGCTGCTGCATGGAAGCCCTTTGGTTTCAATGCCTGTTTGCAACTGGGTCTGTTGAAATGTGTATGCCCACACTTGCACTCCTACCTGCGGGGGCACTAGGGTAGCCCCAGAGGAAGGACGTGAGGGATGGGGCATCTGAGAAACCTCCCCTTGTGCTGTGACCAATTGCAAGGATGGAGAAAGGTCTATGTAGAGGGACCAATGAGTCACATAATGTTCCTTAAGCGCATTGTTATCTGTTCCTGCCCAAGGAACAGATGACATCCAGAAGGCCCTGAAATGCAGTGAAAAAAAAAAAAAGGAAATTTGCCTTCATCTGGAAAGCAGCCTACTTACACAACGGGCAACACAGCACTTTAAAAATCATGGTGAAAGATGGCAGGGGCATGAGCTACGCAGAACAAAGGGACGGAGAAGCAAGTCAAAGCCCTCTATCTGCAGTGCTGGAAAGAAAACTTCTGAATATAGCAACTGGGCTGCAAGAGGTTTGGGGGTTGATTATATAGCATAATAAGAGAAATTACATCAGCGGGGTTCTATTACTATTTTATTGGTATTATATTAGGGCAGAGCAATATGAGGGAAAAATGCAGCTAAAAGGACGGATGGGAGAAATAATCACATCTGACTCCTTTTCAGACAGATAGTTTAGAATGTCACTTGTCAAATGTGCAAGGGGGTTGGGCATACTGATTGATGTCAGAAGAGACATAGATCTCAGATTTAGGAGGAGGGGGAAATGCATCAAATTTGCCAGTAGACACAAGAGCTAAAGGGGCAGATTCAGGAGAAAGGTGCTGGCTCAGCAGACCCTGAGGGGAAGGAATGCAGCAACCTGGAGGAGGCAGGGGAAATGAGAGGAGGCGGGTGAGGTCTCAGAGTCACATGGCCCTGTCAAGGCACATGCCACTCTCCATTGTCCTGGCAACAGTCCCCATTTTACCACCCTGGCATTAAAACAAGGATAAGCCAAGGCCAGGGAGGTAGGTGAACTGTAATAGGAGGCAGGGCCCATGTGGGGTGGGTGGCTCCACTTTGTGAGGACTACCTGGCATGGGAATTAGGGATGTGCTACAGAAAAAGCGCACGTCATGACGTCTGTGTGTCCAGAAGAGAGACAGCCCCTCCTGGGAGTGGCTGGCCTGGGGTTCTCCTGTCGGCTCTGATAGAGGCCTTGGAATAAATATCCAGGTTGTCTGGACATGTCTCCTACCTCATGTGTATTTGGAAGGAAATCTGGCATTTGAGGAATCCAGGCTGGGCACGGGGTGGGCACTGCTCCCTAGGGTAGCCTTTGGAACCATCCAGAAGGCTGCTCCCTCCCACTGCCCAGAAGTTTGGCCCACACAGAGGTGGGAATTGGGGGTGGTCCAGGGAGTTAGCAATGCTCCTCTGTGTCACTTCTCCCCGCCCTGTTTGAGCTCTCTGCCTCTCTCACCTGGACCTCTGCAGCAGCCTCCCAAAGGGCACCCCAGTTCCTGCCTTTCCCCCACTGCAATTCACCCTCCAGAATCCCACCTGAAGGAACTCCGCTCCCTGTGTAAGACCCACCAATGGGTCCTGGTTCTTAGAGATTAAAGCGCAAACTCCTTAGCGTGGTTATAGGTTCCTTCCAGGCCCTGCTGTCTCTGGGCGTCGAAGTCTCCCCACTGCCAACTTGGCTCAGCAGCCTGTGCCTCTGGCACATCTGGCCTGAGTTGCTCTCATCTTCTAGATCTTTGCATTTTCTTTCTTATCTTCTGAGACTCACTCCAAGCATAACCTGACCCATCCCCCTCAGGTTGGAACTGGCCACCCCTTCCTTCAGGCAGCACAAAGATGCAGGTGGACTTCAGGAAGAGCAGGATCCAGGTGCTGGGACTCTGCCAGGGCTCTCTTGCTCTGTGCTCTGTGCTCCTCTCTGCCAGTCAGCTCCTTTCTCTCTGTGCAAGTGGTGGCTTATTTCACCTTCTGAGAAACAAGCCTGCCTACTCTTCCCTGTCTTACTTCTTCTCAAGGATGATAACTTAGGAAAGGCTCACTCTCTTTCTCAATCTCAGTTTGAAAAGTCTTAGGGAAGAATTCTGATTGGCCTTGCTTGGGTCAGCTGTCCACGTCTGACTCAGTCAACTGTGGTCAAGGGCAAGGGCCGTTATTATTAATAATGTTGTCTGGCTGGGCACAGTGGCTCATGTCTGAATCCCAGTGCTTTGAGAGGCTGAGGCAGGAGAACTGCTTGAGTCCAGGAGTTTGAGGTCAACCTGGGCAAAATAATGAGATATTGTCATCTCTACTAAAAATAAAAAAATTAGGCAGGCATGGTGGCATGCACCTTTAGTCCTAGCTACTCAGGAGGCTGAGGTGCAAGGATTGCTTGATCCCAAGAGTTTGAGGCTGCAGTGAGCTAGGATCATGCCTCTGCACTCCAGCCTGGCCACAGTGTGAGACTGTGTCTCTAAAATACATACATATATACATAAATAAAAAAAAAATTAATGATGCTGTCTAAATATGAGTTAGTTTTCTTACTAACTACTGCTCACAGAGTTCCTACTGGACTGCTAGCCAACCCAAACCCTCATGCCATGATAACCTTTTCCACGTAACCTGCTACCAGGTTAATCCATAGAAAATCAAATTAGCTGAATGGGGCTGGGTGTGGTGGCTCATGCCTGTAATCCTAGCACTTTGGGAGGCTAAGGTGGGTGGATCACCTGAGGTCAGGAGTTCAAGACCAGCCTGACCAACATGAAGCAACTCTGTCTCTACTAAACTGCGAAATTAGCCGGGTGTGGTGGTGTGTGCCTGTAATCCCAGCTACTCAGGAGGCTGAGGCAGGAGAATTGCTTGAACCTGGGAGGCAGAGGTTGCAGTTAGCCGAGATGGTGCTATTGCACTGCAGCCTGGGCAACAAGAGTGAAACTCCATCTCAAAAATAAAAATAAAAATAGGGACTTCCACCAGGATGGCAGAATAGTAACAGCTTCGGAGTGCAGTTCCCAGCAAGAGGGATGCAGAAGGCGAGTGATCTCTGCATCTCCAACTGAGGCACTAGGTTCATCTCAATGGGACTGGTTGGACAGTGGGTGTACCCTAAGGAGGGCAAACTGAGGCAGGATGGGTTGTTGCCTCACCTGGGAAGTGCAAGGGACCAGAGAACTCCCTCTCCTGCCGATGGGAGACCATCGGGGACTTTTCCTGACACTCCGGCACTTTGGCTCAGACACTGCACTTTTCCCATGGTCTTTACAGCCCAGAGACCAGGAGATTCCCGCTGGTGCCGACACCAGAGCTGTGTGTTCTAGCACAACGCTGGGCAGCCGTTTTAGCCAGTGCCTGGAATGCCTGTGAGACAGAACTGCCCATTCCCCTGAAAAAAAGGGGGCTGAAGGCAGGGAGCCAAATGATCTGGCTCGGCAGGTCCCACCCCCCACAAAGACCAGCAAACTGAGACCCACTAGCTTGTTATTTTCACAGCCAGTACAGCAGTTTGAGTTCGACCTGAGATGGTCGAACTCAGTGTGGGGAGGGGTGCCCACCATTACCAAGGCAGTTCTAACCTTGCCTGTGTAAACAAAATCGCAAGGAAATTTACACAGCAGCTGGATGGAGCCCTCATCAGCTCAGCAAGGCCTCTGCAGGCAGACTGTGACTAGACTTCCTCCTTGCTGGGCATGGCATCTCTGAAAAAGGCAGCAGCCCGTTAGGGACTTATAAATAAAGTCCCCACCTTCCCAGATCAGAACACCTGGGAAAAGGGGTGGTTGTGAGTTTCACTTCAGCACACTTAAATGTCCCCACCCAGCAGCTCTGAAGGGAAGAACAGAGCTCCTAGCACAGCACTTGAGCTCTGATAAGGGACAGACTGCCTCCTCAAGTGGCTTCCTGACCCCCATATATCCTGAGAGACACCTCATACAGGAGAGCTCTGGCTGACATCTGGCAGGTAACCTTCTGGGAGGAAGTTACCAGAGAATGGAACAGGCAGTAATTCTTGCTGTTCTGCAGTCCCCGTGAGTGATTCCCAGACAAGCACGGTCTGGAGTGGACCTCCAGCAGTCCTGCAGCAGAGGAGTCTGACTGTTAGAAGGAAAACTAAAAAACAGAAAGAAATACTCTGGACATCAACCCTAGAGAGGACGTCCACCCAGAGACCCCATCCAAAAGTCACCAACTTGGAAGACCAAAGGTAGATAAATCCACAAATATGGGAAGAAACCAGTGCAAACAGGCTGAAATTACCAAAAACCAGAATGCCTCTTCTCCTCCAAGGGATCACAACTCCTCACCAGCAAGGGAACAAAACTGGATGGAGAATGAGTTCAATGAATTGACAGAAGCAGGCTTCAGAAGGTGGATAATAACCAACTTTTCTGAGCTAAAGGCGCATGTTCTAACACAATGCAAAGAAACTTAGAACCCTGAAAAAAGAGTAGATGATATGCTAACTAGAATAACCAGCTAAGAGAAGAACATAAACAACTTGATGGAGCTGAAAAACACAGTATGAGAACTTTGCAAAGCATACATAAGTCTCAATAGCCAAATCGATCAAGCAGTAGAAAGGATATCAGAGATTGAAGACCAACTCAATGAAATAAAATGAGAAGGCAAAATTAAAGAGAAAAGAGTGAAAAGAAATGAACAAAGCCTCTAAGAAATACGGGATTGTGTGAAAAGACCTAATCTATGTTTGATCAGTGTACCTGAATGTGACAGGGAGAATGAAACCAAGTTGGAAAATCCTCTTCAGGATATTATCCAGGAGAACTTTCCCAACCTAGCAAGGCAGGCCAACATTCAAATTCAGGAAATACAGAGAACATCACGAAGATAATCCTCAAGAAGAACAACCCCAAGGCACATAATCATCAGATTCATCAGGGTTGAAATGAAGGAAACAATGCTCATGGCAGCCAGAGAGAAAGGTTGAATTATCCACAAAGGGAAGCCCATCAGACTCAGCAGATCTCTCAGCAGAAACCCTACAAGCCAGAAGAGAATAATAGCCAATATTCAACATCCTTAAAGAAAAGAACTTTCAACCCAGAATTTCATATCAGCCAAGCTAAGCTTCATAAGTGAAGGAGAAATAAAATCCTTTATGGACAAGCAATTGCTGAGAGATTTTGTCACCACCAGGCCTGCCTTACAAGAGCTCCTGAAGGAAGCACTAAACATGGAAAGTAACAACCAGTACCAGTCACTGCAAAAACATACCAAATGGTAATGACACATAACAATATTAAGCTTAAATGTAAATGGGCTAAATGCCACAATCAAAAGACACAGACTGGCAAATTGGATTAAAAATCAAGACCCATTGTGAATACAGGAGACCCATCTCATGTGCAAAGACACACATAGGCTCAAAATAAAGGGATGGAGAAAGATCTACCAAGCAAATGGAGAGCAAAAAAAAAAAAAAAAAAAAAAAAGCAGGGGTTGCAATCCTGGTCTCTGATAAAACAGACTTTAAACCAACAAAGATCAAAAGAGACAAAGAAGGGCATTACATAATGGCAGAGGGATCAATGAAACAAGAAGAGCTAACTATCCTAAATATATATGTACCCAATACAGGAGCACTCAGATACACAAAGCAAGTTCTTAATGACCTACAAAGAGACAATAATAGTGGGAGACTTTACCACTCCACTGTCAATATTAAACAGATCAACAAGACAGAAAATTAACAAGGATATCCAGGACTTGAACTCAGGTCTGGACCAAGCAGACCTAATAGACATCTACAGAATTCTCCACCCCAAATCCACAGACATTCTTCTCAGCACCACATTGCACTTACTCTAAAATTTACCACATAATTGGAAGTAAATCACTCTTCAGCAAATGCAAAAGAACGGAAATCATAACAACCAGTCTCTCAGATCACAGTGCAATCAAATTAGAACTCAGGATTAAGAGACTCACTAAAAGCTGCACAATTACATGGAAACTGAACAACTTGCTCCTGAATGACTACTGGATAAATAATGAAATGAAGGCAGAAATAAAGATGTTCTTCAAAACCAATGAGAACAAAGATATAACATACCAGAATCTCTGGTACACATTTAAAGCAGTGTTTAGAGGGAAATTTATAGCACTAAATGCTCACGTGGGAAGCGAAGAAAGATCTAAAATTGATACCCTATCATCACAATTGAAAGAACTAGAGGAGCAAGATCAAACAAATTCAAAAGCTAGCAGAAGACAAGAAATAAGTAAGATCAGAGCAGAACTGAAGGAGATAGAGACACAAAAACCCTTCAAAAAAAATCAATGAATCCAGGAGCTGGTTTTTTGAAAAGATCAACAAAATAGATAGACCTCTAGCCAGACTAATAAAAAAGAAAAGAGGGAAGAATTGAATAGATGCAATAAAAAATATAAAGGGGGGTATCACCACTGATTCCACAGAAATACAAACTACCATCAGAGATTACTACAAACACCTCTATGCACATAAACCAGTAAATCTAGAAGAAATTGATATATTCCTGGATACTTAAACCCTCCCAAGTCTAAACCAGGAGGAAGTTGAATCCCTGAACAGACCAATAACAAGGTCTGAAGTTGAGGCAGCAATTAATAGCCTACCAACCAAAAAAAGTCCAGGACCAGACGGGTTCATAGCCGAATTCTACCAAACGTACAAAGAGGAGTTGGTACCATTCCTTCTGAAACTGTTAATCATCACTGGTCCTTAGAGAAATGCAAATCAAAACCACATTGAGATACCATCTCACACCAGTTAGAATGGTGATCATTAAAAAATCTGGAGACAACAGATGCTGGAGAGGATGTGGAAAAATAGGAATATTTTTACACTGTTGGTGGGAGTGCAAATTAGTGCAACCATTGTGGAAGACAGTGTGGCGATTCCTCAAGGACCCAGAAATAGAAATACCATTTGACCCAGCAATCCTATTACTAGGTATATACCCAAAGAATTATAAATTGTTCTATTATAAAGATACATGCACACATATGTTCATTGTAGCACTGTTTACAATAGCAAAGACCTGAAACCAACCCAAATGTCCATCAACGATAGACTGGGTAAAGAAAATGTAGCACATATACACAATGGAATATTACACAGCCACAATAAACAATGAGTTTGTGTCCTTCATAGGGACATGGATGAATTTGGAAACCATCATTCTTAGCAAACGGACATAAGAACAGAAAACCAAACACCACATGTTATAACTCATAGGCAGGTGTTGAACAATTAGAACACATGGACACAGGGAGGGGAGCATCACACACTGTGGTCAGTTGCAGGGGGCTAGGGGAGGGATAGCGGGGGGTGGGTAGGGTGAGGAGGGATAACGAGGGGAGAAATACCAGGTATAGGTGATGGGGGGATGAAGGCAGCAAACCACCTTGCCATATATGTACCCATGCAATAATCCTGCATGATCTTCACATGTACCCCAAAACCTAAAGTACGATTAAAAAAAAGAAAACTATTCCAAATAATACAAATAGAGGGAACCTTCCCTAACTCATTCTATGAGACCAACATCATTCTGATCCCAAAACCTGGCAGAGACACAACTAAAAAGGAAAATCTCAGGCCAGTATCCACGATGAACATTGATGCAAAAGTCTTCGGTAAAATACTGGCAAACTGAATCCAACAGCACATCAAACAGCTTATCCATCACGATCAAGTTGGCTTCATCCTGGGGATGCAAGGCTGGTTCAACATACACAAATCTATAAACATAATCCATCACATAAACCGAACCAAAGACAAAAACCACATAATAATCTCAATAGATGCAGAGAAAGCCTTTGACAAAATTTCAACAGCCCTTTATGCTAAAAACTCTCAGTAAACTAGGTATTGATGGAACGTATCTCAAAATAATAAGAGCTATTTATGACAAACTCACAGCCAATATCATACTGAATGGGCAAACTGGAAGCATTCCCTTTGAACACTGGCATGTTTTCACTAACAACGGTGCCCTCTCCCACTGCTCCTATTCAACATAGTATTGGAAGTTCTGGCCAGAACAATCAGGCAAGAAAAAGAAATAAAGCGTATTCAGTTAGGAAAAGAGGAAGTCAAATTGTCTCTATTTGCAGATGACATGATTGTATATTTAGAAGACTCCATTGTCTCAGCCCAAAATCTCCTTAAGATGATAAGCAACTTCAGCAAAGTCTCAGGATACAAAATCAATGTGCAAAAATCACAAGCATTCCTATACACCAAAAACAGACAAACAGAGAGCCAAACCATGAGTGAACTCCCATTCACAATTGCTACAAAGAGAATAAAATACCGGGCAGGGTGCAATGGCTCACGCCTGTAATCCCAGCACTTTGGGAGGCCAAGGCGGGTGGATCACGAGGTCAGGAAATCGAGACCATCCTGGCCAACATGGTGAAACCCCAGCTCTACTAAAATACGGAAAAAAAAAAAAAAAAAAAAAAGGCATCTGGGCATGGTGGCACATGCCTGTAATCCCAGCTACTCGGGAGGCTGGGACAGGGGAATCGCTTGAACCCAGAAGGCAGAGGTTGCAGTGAGCCAAGAATGCACCACTGCACTACAGCCTGGGCGACAGAGCAAGACTCCGTCTCAAAGAAAAAAACAAAAACCTAGGAACACAACTAACAAGGGATGTGAAGGACCTCTTCAAGGAGAACTACAAACCACTGCTTAGGGAAGTAAAAGAGGACACAAACAGATGGAAAAACATTCCATGCTCATGGTTAGGAAGAATCAATATCGTGAAAATGGTCATACTGCCCAAACTAATTTATAGATTCAATGCTATCCCCATTAAGCTACTATTGACCTTCTTCACAGAACTGGGAAAAACCACCTTAAACTTCATATGGAACCAAAAAAGAGCCTGCATAGCCAACTCAATCCTAAGAAAAATAAAAATAAATAAATAAATAAATAAATAAAGCTGGAGCATCATGATACTTGACCTCAAACTATACTACAAGGCTACAGTAATCAAAACAGCATGATATTGGTACCAAAACAGACATAGATCAATGGAACAGAACAAAGGCCTTGGAAATAACACCACACATCTACAACAATCTGATCTTTGACAAACCAGACAAAAACAAGCAATGGGGAAAGAATTCCCTGTGTAATAAATTGTGTTGGGAAAACTGTCTAGTCATGTGCAGAAAGCTGGAACTGGACCCCTTCCTGACACATTATACAAAAAGTAACTCCAGGTAGGTTAAAGATTTAAACATAAGACCTAACACCATAAAAACCCTAGAAGAAAACATAGGCAATACCATTCAGAACATAGGCATAGGCAAGGACTTCATGACTAAAACATCAAAAGCAATGACAACAAAAGTCAAAATAGACAAATGGGATCTAATTAAACTTAAGAACTTCTGCACAGCAAAAGAAACAATCATTAGAGTGAACTGGCAACCAACAGAATAGGAAAAAATTTTTGCAATCTACCCAGCTGACAAAGGGCTAATATCCAGAATCTACAAAGAACTTAAACAAATTTACAAGAAAAAACCAAACAACCCCATCAAAAAGTGGGCAAAGGATATGAACAGACACTTCTCAAAAGAAGACATTTATGCAGCCAACAAACATATGAAAAAATGTTCATCATCACTGGTATTAGAGAAATGCAAATCAAAACCACATTGAGATACCATCTCACGCCAGTTAGAATGGTGATCATTAAAAAATCAGGAGACAACAGTTGCTGGGGAGAATGTGGAGAAATAGGAACACTTTTACACTGCTGGTGGGAGTATAAATTAGTTCAACCATTGTGGAAGACAGTGTGGCAATTCCCCAAGGATCTTCAAATAGAAATATCATTTGACTCAGCAATCCCATTACTGGGTATACACCCAAAGGATTATAAATCATTCTATTATAAAGATACATGCACACATATGCTCATTGCGGCACTGTTTACAATAGCAAAGACTTGGAACCAACCCAAATGCCTATCAACAATAGACTGGATAAAGAAAATGTGTCACATATACACCATGGAATACTATGCAGCAATAAAAAAGGATGAGTTAATGTCCTCTGCAGGGACATGGATGAATCTGGAAACCATCATTCTCAGCAAACTGACACAAGAACAGAAAACCAAACACTGCATGTTCTCACTCATAAGTGGGTGTTGAACCCTAAGAACACATGGAAAAGGGAGCAGAACATCACACACTGTGGCCTGTTGGGGGGGTGGGGGGGATTGGGGAGGGATAACATTAGGAGAAATATCTAATGTAGGTAGTGGGGGGGATGGATGCAGCAAACCACCATGGCATGTGTATACCTATGTAACAATCCTGCACAATCTGCACATGTACCCCAGAACTTAAAGTATTAAAAAAAAAAATAAAAATAAATAGATAAAAATAAAATAAAATAAGAATAAAAAATAAAAATTAGCAAAATACTCAACTATTGACTCACCACATTTACTAATAACAAAATAAAATAAACCTGGGTAGTTTTAATTTACTGGTTTTCCCTTTGTCTTCATGGCAGTATTTTAAAGAATATTTAGTATCTTTCCCCCTGGCTTCTTGTTTCCAAAACCAGAGGCTGAAAACAGTAAATGATGGTGGGGGCAGAGAGAGGAGAGTCCCAGAGGAGCAGGAGGGAAAACTGGGGACCATGAACATGTTTATGAGGATATATTCATAAGACTAGCGCCCTAAGGTGATCTATTCATTGAATATAATTAGTTCATCTGAAATTAGACTCAATAAAATATATTCATAAGGAATATTCCTGAGTAGAAACAATTCTTTTGGCTATACTCTTTACATGAATAAATAATATGTTTGCAGAAATCTTCATATTCAAGATAATATTAATATATTTTTCTTGGGCCCCTGAGTGTTTCCTCTCTCTGCACCTAAGTCTTGTTAACTGCTATTCTTTTGTTTCTTTTTACCCTAAACAGTCTCAGTGCCTTCAACTTTTCCTCCTAGATGTGGCTTCTAGGTCTTTTCTCAGCTTGCATGTCTTCTTGTCATAAATACATATATTTGTTTGACCATACTCTTCTTCCAGACTGGCTCCAGGGGTCCAGCTGCGCCCTATGCAAATAAATGGGATAATGGGACAGTCACCTCCTTGAACTCATAACCTGCACTTCTATTAATCGTCATCATCATTATTATTAATGTTGTCTAACTGCATGCTAGACTTCTGAATGAGGACCCCCCACAGTGCGTTCCTGCTGAGCCTCTAGCCAGATAAAACCCCTCACACCTTGTCTACGTAAGTTTTCCCTAGACTGGAGGAAAGATTTTTGAAAAGTAAAAATGAGATCCCATCTTTGTATTCTAAGCCCTCATTTTTGAGTGGGAAACAAGGACCTAAGATCTGCCATCATTTGAAAATGGGAACTTGAGGCTGGGCACAGTGGCTCATGACTGTAATCCTGGCACTTTGGGAAGCCGAGGTGGGCAGATCACTTGAGGTCAGCAAGTTTGAGACCAGCCTGGCCAACATGGTAAAACCAGACTCTACTAAAAACACAACAAATTAGCCGGGCATGGTGGCGCATGCCTGTAATCCCAGCTGCTCAGGAGGCTGAGGTGGGAGAATTGCTTGAACTGGAGAGGTGGAAGTTGCAGTGAGCCGAGACTGTGCTGCTGCATTCCAGGATGGGTGACAGAGCGAAACTGCATCTCAAAGACAAAAAGAAAATAAAAGAAAAGAAAATGAGAATTTGTACTACTGATGCTTTAAGATTGTTTTGGAATTATCAGTTACTTTTCTGAGACAGGGTCTCACTCTGCTGCCCAGGCTGGAGTGCAGTGGTGTGATCTCTGCTTACTGCAACCTCTGCCTCTTGGGTTCAAGGGGTTCTCATGCCTA
The DNA here is from genome assembly GCA_036589455.1 of Ateles fusciceps. NCBI lineage: Eukaryota > Metazoa > Chordata > Mammalia > Primates > Atelidae > Ateles > Ateles fusciceps. The sequence continues at coordinate 22,993,217 of JAZHEH010000091.1, read as the reverse complement.
GCCTCCTGAGTAACTGGGATTACAGGCATGTACTACCACACGCGGCTAATTTTTGTATTTTGAGTAGAGACAGGGGTTCACCATGTAGACCAGGCTGGTCTCGAACTCCTGGCCTCAAGTGATCCACCAGCCTGGGCCTCCCAAAGTGCTGGGATTATAGGCATGAGCCACTGTGCCCAGCCTATCAGGTACTTTTATACAGTTTGGCCATAGTCTTAATGTTGGTAGCATGTGCTTGATACCAATTTTATGTAAATTCCAGCAACACCATGTCTTGATGGCATGAATCTGTGTGCGTGTGTGATTATTCACTACATTTCTGCAATTCTGCTGTTTGTTCAGTTACATCATGGATTCAGCGAAGTCCTCTATGGCAAATTCTGTGACTTAATTAGATTGTTATTTAACCACAGAAAAGGAAAGCATATTATATTTCTAGACAATGTTTTCACCTGAACTTGAAAGCATTTCCCATCAGAGTCTAGGATTGGCATGTGCTTTCACTAACACTTTTAATCTGCTTAATGCATTCCAGCTTTCATTGCTGAAGGCACATGTCAAAATTAGCTTTTAAATACTGATTTAATCTCTGGCATAATTACATTGCTCTGCACCCCCCGAGGCTTTTAATTCTTGAGTGTATGCTAAAAAGTGACAAAGCTTCAGGAATTAAAAAACAACATGTATTTAATTTTCTAAAAGAAGTCTAGTGATAGGAGAAATTATGCATGGGTTGAGTTACATGGAGGTAGCTGATCATTTGGGCAAGTGGCTGACACACAACTGAGCCACCAAAGAAGCTTCAGTCTCCCCAACTCTGCAGATCTGGTTACAAACACATCCGCTGGCCTCGTAAGGGAGGGTAGGAAGAATATTAGAAACCAATCTTTGAGTCTCTGCCCCTCCAACACCAAAGATCTTCATCTGTGAAAGGTGGGTAATGACAGCTAATATTTATTGAGAGTTTAATGTGGGCAGCTGCTGTTCTAAGCACTTTAGTCATTTAGGATCTTTGAGTCAGGCATAAAAATTACTGTACCCATTTTAGAGATGGGAAAACTAACGCCACTGAAAGGTTATGTAACAGCCCAAAGCCACCATCTGGGAAGTGGTGGATCCTGGATTTGAACTCTGCAGTCTGGTTCCATAACCCACACTCTTAACCCCACACTGTATGGCATGGGAGAGTTGCTGCCCCTCTGTCTTATGGAGGAAATGTGTGACTCTTTTTGTGCTGAGTGAAAGGCTTTGCAAGCTCAGAAGCTTCATCGTGATTTTAGAACCACCCTACGCCCTGAAGTCTGGTGCCCTGCCATGAGGAGTTGAGTGAAGAGGCTGATGGACCCTCAGCCTCTGCGTGTGCTCAGATTCACCCCTCTAGCAGAGGATCTTTGAGGAATCATTCCATCTCTCTGAGGCTCAGTTTCTAAGTCAAGTCTATCAACAGCAATGAATGCTGGGACCACCAAGAAAAACTGTAGAGAGCCAGTAATAGTTGCTGACATTTATTAAGCACTAACTATGTGCAAGGACCTTCAGGAAGGCCTTTAATGAGGTATGTCAGGGACACCTGTTGGTCATGAGGCTCATCAGGCTCAGAGACTCACCCAGCATCACCCAGGAAGGGTTAGGATGTTACAGTCCATGTCCTTGACCCCTGGCATGCTGCTCCCACTACAGACCTCCAGAAGAAGTGGTTTCTGAGTGTCTCTGCTCCCTGTCCATGGAACCTTCTCCTTGGCTACCATCTGGTGTCCATCCAGTTCCCCCCAGTGTTTCCTTGACTATGTATTTGGACATGACAAACTTGTTTCCAAGTGCATGGGGTCTCCTTAGTCATCCCTCTTCCAGGCCTGCCCCATGTCTTCCCTTAGATGTCAACCTTCAGAGCAGTTGCTTTTGAGGGGGGTGGCAGTGAGAATACTTTTCATATCCTTTCCCTTTCCCCTATCTCTGCCTCTGGATTTGGTCCTGAAACTCTGTATGGGGTTGGATGTTTGGGCTCTGTGATCCTGAGCGACTGAGCTTAGGGGGAGCCTAGGACACCAGACCTCTCTTGGCACAAAGAATAATGAACAGGGCAGACCGCAGGACTATGCAGCAGAAAATGTGCCTTACACTCAGGGAATTAATTCAGAGGATGTGGCTGCATTAATGCTGCTAGCCCACATCTCAGGACTAGGGATAGACGGCAGAGAGTAAGTGGGGCCCAATACAGTGAGATGACCTGCCAGCCACAGACTCATTCACTGCTCATAGGGCCCATTTCATCTCACTCTTAGTGTTGCAGGGAAAGCAAAACCCACCTGCTCTTTGCTCCAAGTCAACACCTCTGCAGTGGTATCTGCTTGGGCTCAAGGGCCATTTTAAGTGGAAAGGAAGAAGGTGAACAGACATTGTACAAATCAATTCTTTCTCCTATAAAATCAATGCTCTTCTTTCAAGGAATTGAAGCAAGAAAGCAAAGGCTGAATTTATGAAGCAGACATGATATTGTCTCATTCTACCTCCAGGGAAAACTGTTTTTCTCATCTCCTCCCAACTGACTGGAACAAACATCATGTCTTATAGGAATACTGTTGCTCATGGCTGGCTTCAACCAATTCTGGAAGTTGTCAAGTCTCCATCTAGATTTAATTTAACCAGAAGCCACAGAGTGCTGTGGGGAACAGGAGACAGCTAAATTGCCATCCCTGGCTGGTCTCATGGGGAAATTAAGCCAAATAGATAAAATCCAAGAGAAAGACAATAAATGAGAGCCAGACCACAAGACAGGAGAGGCATCAGACTTCAGAGGAGCTGGGAAGAGGAAGAGGTCAGTGTGGGCTTGAAATGGTCCACTTTCTCCCTTGGTTTTATAAAAGATACAGGATGTTAAAAGATAAAAATGATTGAGGATGGCTTTGGCTTATGGGGAGTGAGCACAGCCTAGGGAAAGGCATTGAGTTGGGAATGAACAAAGCTGACCTCTGGCAGGGAGCTCTTTCCTCTCTTTATTCTTATGTGTCTGCAGCTGGCATGGTTTTCTAGCTTGAATGAATTAAAGAGACGTGTCATAAAGGTCAGGGACACCATTTGGAATCTGTTACTCTTTCAGGTGGCTGTTAGTGTCACAAGAACACCATAAGCACAGCTGAAAAAGTCCCTGAGCATAGTTCTGGAGAGATGGGGCCTTGACCTCTCTTTGCTACTGAATAGCTGAATGACCTTGGCCTGTCCTTCAGCCTGGCCTCAGCCTCCTCCTCTGTAAAAATTTCTTTTGCCTTCCAGTTTGGTTATCTTTCTCCCTGGGCTCCTTGGGAAGCCCCTGGTTGCCAGGGATGAATTCCTCAGCAGCCAGTGCCCTATGACATCCAGGTGTGATGAAATGGAGCCAGTGATGTGGTGGCATCATGCTGTTGACAGTTAGCTCTTCACCACCTCCTCCAACCAGAAGGACTTGGGTTGTTCACAATACTGGAACTTCAATCTGAAATTACTGGGTCCCCAGAACAGCATCTGCTGTTCTGGGGGACCAGGGCCCACCTGGGGTGCCAGACACAGCATTTGTTGCATCCAGGCCTCACTCAACCCAGTAGCAAATGGCAAAGGCATTAGCGAAAGGTACAAGCTTACCAAAGGTTATGCAGGAGATGGAGGAGACACACTTCCCTCACAACACCTCTGTTCTTGCCCCACAAGACTTCATCCATCTGTCAATCTGTCTATCTGTTCATCTACTTACATTTCCTATCTAGGGTAACTTTTCTCTCCCTCTCCCTCCCTCCCTCCCTCCTTTCTCTCTCTCTCCCTCTGTCTCTCTCCTTTTCTCTCTTTATTGAGAAAGCAAATAATTCTTTTTAGGGGAGCCTCTCTCCTTAAAATGCAGACTGATTATAAATAATAAATCATTTCCCCCATTACACATACATTAGGTAAGAAAAACAGAGTGGAGATTAAGCAGGACTAGAGAAACAATGGGAAGGCAAGAGTGCATCTTGTATCCAAATATGTGCCTTGAAACCCTCTGTGCTCACATGAAATGGCCACACATGGGGCTTTGAGAGCCTTCAGCACTAACTGGCAGGTGCAGTCAGTTGCACGATTCCCAGCCTGTGCACTCTCTTAGGGGAAGTGTAATTGATGGCAGTGGGAGGCAGACAGGTTCCTAGGTGGGAATGAGTGGGTCCCTGGTGAAACCCCACCTTCAAGCCAGGAATGGCAGGAAGTCTGGGGGCTGGGCTGCCAATTCTGCATAAAGTCCATGACCTGGAATGAGAACTTCCCTGATACCTTTCAGCCAATCAAGTGGTGCTTTTTCCTTGCCTGTTCTTGAACTAATCAGCACACACTTTCTCCATTCTGAGACCATAAAAGCCCCAGACTCAGCCAGACTCAGGCACTTGTCCAACTATCGGCCTACAGATAGGAGTTACTCACTTCAGGTCTCCTCTCCACTGACAGCTGTTGGGCTGACCAATAACGCTCTTTTCCACCTTGCTCACCCTCCAGTTGTCCACATAACCTCATTCTTCCTGGACGTGGGATAAGAACTTAGGACCCACTGAATGGCAGGAGTGAAAGGAGCTGTAACACTTTCCTGGCTGGCATGCTGAGCTGTGGGTGGGAGCTAAAGGGCTATAACATATTCCTGGCTGAGCTGCAGGCAGTGACATTTTCCCAGACTGTGAGAGTGAAGAGTGGCCACCCTTCTGGGGGCCCAGACCTTGGGATTCCCCGAGTCAGAGCTATAACACTATAACTCTCCCACCTTCCACTGGTGCTGGGGGTCTGCCCCATGTGAAGGGAAGCAGCAATGGGGCTGGGCGAGCTCAGCAGCCATGGGCCGGAGTGGGGCAGAAGGACAGAAAGAGCTATGGCACAAATGGGCTGAAACATGCCCCTTGAAAATCACCCCTGGTCACCACACTGCAGGTGATAAGAAAGTGATCAGCTGTGGTCCTTTTGGGAGCCCAGACCTTGGGGCTCCCCAAGCCAGGGCTGTGATGCTGTAACACCCTCTTTGGGGATCTGCAGTCCCTGGCATCTCCAAGTTTTTGAGCATCACTGTGTTCCCCTCATCCAGAGGCTGGTGCCCACAGCAGAAGCCGCTGTGGTACATCTGGTCCAGCTGCAGCCTTGCACAGAGTTGGTGCCTGGAGCCACCCACTGTGCTGCAGCAGCCAGGGTGCCTGGCCATGTGCAGTGGCCTGACCCCATGCTCACTTGCTCACACACCCCCTCACTGCTCTGTGCCTGGCTCACCCTTAGCAGGTGTGGGATCTGGGCCAGCAGTGCAAGCCAAGTGCAGCCTGCTGGGCCAAGTGGGTAGAACAAGCCCAGTGGGCATGAGCAAAACTCAAGCAGAGGTGCCACCAGCCACAGAGATTTCTAGCTGGCAAAATGACACCCAAAGGATCCTGTGACACAATGTGGCAGATGACTAGCTGTCTCCAGTAGTCACTCCCTCCTTCTTTGTAAGCAATGGAATTGTATTGCTTAGCTTTGTTCCCAAGCCTCCCTTGCAGCAAGGGATGGCTGTGGAGGTTTGGGGCAAAGGGGATATGTTACTCCCGGGTCTTTCCGTGGTAAGAATTGGGCATGTGTTTTCCTGGAGCTCTACATCCCTCCTTCTGATGAGCAAGTGATGAGAACTAGACCCAGAAATGAAAACCACACATTGAGGAAAACCACACATAGCTCCCCACCAGTCCTGGACACTTATTGCTGGTTGTTTCAAGAAGGAAAATAAATGTTTCTCTTTGGGCCTATGTTAGGGTGGAGGGTGAGAGAATGGAGAGGACTGAAAAACTATTGGGTATTATGTTTATTACCTGGGTGATGAAATAATCGATTTCACCAAACCCCCACAACACTCAACTTACCTATACAACAAACCTGTGCATGCACTTCTAACCTAAAATAAATGTTAAAAAGAAACAAAACAAAAAAAGAAATGTTTCTTATTGAAGCTACTCTGTATTTGGGGCCTCTTAGAAAAGCAGCTTAGCTTGAATATAAATGCAGCAACTGCATTCTTGTATTAAGAGAGTGAGCTGCTATCTCTAATTCATCCTTTCCACACTGATTTGAAGTGTCACCTTTATCACAGGCTATGCAGTTTTCTGTGGAATGCAAAGATCAGTTAGAAGCAATGAACTAGAAATATATGTTCCCAAACAGATAGATCTTAAAAGCGTAGTACTGAATGAAAAAATGATTACCCACAATAAGATTTATGGCACTAACATCTATGTAAATTAAGCCTCTCTCCAAATCCACACTATTTCCTTTTGAGGATACACACATTTATTCAAGGACACATATGAAATCATTAGAGTAGGTATCCAAGGAGAGGATAAAGAAGGAAAAAATAGACATTTACAAGAGAAGAGCTCTGCTCATATGATGATAATGGATATAAACTGAGGAGCAGGACTAACTTCCCACCTGAAGTTGAAGTTAACACACACACACACACACACACACACACACACACACACACAATATGCACCCCCACCCCCCGCCACTGAATACATGCACACCCACACTGAAGAACAGGAATCGGGGGGGATTTGAGTGACCAAAATGCTGTCTGGAGCCCATGGCAAGGGTGAGGCATTTCCATTAGACAAACCAAGATGAGGTTGGGCACATCCTAGACAGGTCCTTTCAGGGCCTGATTTTGGCCTTAGCTTCATAGAGAGGTTTTCTTAGATGATACTGGAATGTCTGCTCAGATGCACTGACTCAGATGCCAAATGAGAGAGGCAATTCTGGGCACCCAACTGGAGGCAAGATGAAGAAGCTTCTAGCACAACACTTCCAAACGGAAATGTGGGCATCAGTCACCTGGGACCTTGTTAAAATGCAGATCCTGATCCAGGAGGTCTGGGCTGGAGCTGAGCTTCTCATTTTTCACCAAACCCCAGAAGCTGCTGCTGCTGCTGCCCTATGAATCACACCTCAGGTAGTGAGCCCCTGAAATATCTAAACCCATTTTTGGTTGGCCAGTAAATATAATTTAAAAAAAATAAGAGGAAGAAATGGAATCAAGAAGGTCTTGAGTCCCAGTATTTTTCTAGGATTGTCAGCTGCTGAAACCCTTGATTTATGACTAGACAGTTCCCAGAAAACATTTGATTGCTTCGTATCCTCTGTGTTTTCTTTTTTGTTAATGAAGATATTTCCATAAGAAACATCTCAGGGAAATCTCTGGCTGTTTAATTTTGTGGATTTGATATAAGAAAAAACCCCACCACATCCGTTAATTATGTTAATGAAATTTTCCATATGAGAGGAAAGTATCTGGGGAAGCTGTAGAAAGACTGTTGTAAATTAAAAAGAAAACCTTACATGAAAAAGCATGATCGTAACCAGTGAGTGGAGCCTTCACGTGGCTGGGAAATGCTTGAAGAGTGTGAGCGAGTTAGTAATGTTTTGATTGGATCTGGTGAATCATAGGAATGAAACAAACACCACTTACTAAACTCGGAAGACTGCCAATGATTGCTCAGGCTGACTTGCTTCACGGTGCTTACAGCTTGAAGCAGAAACATTGCTGGGAGTACACATGAATGAAATGATTTCCCTCTGGGATTCTTCCCCCAGTGAATTGTGAATCCAAGGGCTTAAGGTTCTTTCCTAGTTATGTAGGAAGGCCAGACCTGTGGGGAAAAAGCTAAAGTGAGTCTGAGGAGGATGTCTGAGGATATCAGATAGATACACAGCTTTTTAAAAGATGGAAGTGGGGCAAGGTGTCATTCAGGTGTGTGCAGAGAAGTGGTGTCATCCAGGTGTGTGAATAGTAGACAGGAGTATCTCAGGACCGCAGTCTCTGACTCCTGGGCTGTCAGAGCTCATAGAGACCTTAGGGACTGTCTAGTTCTTTTTCCCTAATCTGATTTTAGAGATAAGGGAACGAGATGCTGAGTCGGGCAGGGCTTGCTCTGGGTGACTTGGATAGTTTCAGTGTGGGGATTTGCATCCAGGTGTCCTGGCTTGCAGGCCTGAGAACACTACTGTCTCTCTTTATGTCTCTCCAGGCTGTCTATTTTCCAATTCATTCTCTAGTTCATTCCTACAGGAGCCTGGTTGGAGTCTTAGTAAGTCCAGCAGATCCAGGGGGCCAGTGATTTCAACTATGGCCTCAGACACTTTATTGGCCATGGAATTCTGAGCTTAAGTGAAATCTCCTATGGGCTTCTACATTTAAAAGGAGATTGAAATAGAGGTTCCTCTATTGAGCTCAGAACCAGGTGGATAGCAGTGCAATGGTCAATGCAGATGCCAGATAGTTTTTACTACCCATAAAAACCATTTCTGGTTGATAGTGAAGGAGGGTTGGAAGCAAAATGGGAAAGCAAATTGCCTTGTCCCTGTCTTTGGGAAAGAATGTAATGCAAACGGTTTTCAAGTGTTTTGCTTTGGTCTCTGTGTTTATTTAATTATGCATTGGTGTATGTCATCTACTCCTAATAGACTAAGCTGAGATACATCATTGATGCTGCTAATATTTTAATATCTGAGTATTGTTAAGAGACCAATCAAAAGTTAAAAAATGAAGGCCTGCTAAGACCCTGAAACAGGCAGGTTGGTCAATTATGTATTTTAAGGGAGGACATTGGGTTCTACTTGGGGACCCAACATCTCTCCCAGGAGAATTCATCCTTTTCAGTAGCCTCCGTGAAGCCCTGGTTGGCAGTGGATTGTGTAAGGACAATGACAGCTTGCTGTACCTGTGGGAGGTCTGGACAAGTGTGGATGCTTACCAGGAGAAAGGGGAACATGCAGGGAAGACTAAGTTTGGGGGACATGAGGACCTTTCCTGGCATCTGTAAAGAATGCTGTTTAGTTCAGTAGCAATATTCCTTTCACACTTGCCTGTTATAAGAACTCATGCAATATTTAATGAGCTCTTACAATTCATTAAGCAAAGAGAGTCCCCTGAAGTACCAGTGAGGGTAAATAGGATCATATCTTGTGACTCATAGATTTCCCTTCGCTGAGTGTCTCCCCTGGAGAAATCTCCCCCAAGGAGGCATATAGGAACATGTCTGTCATAGTGGGGTTGTAATAGCAAACTGTTGCAAGCAATCTAAATGCCCATCAGCAGGATTTCTTTTCCATCGGGTCAGATACATGTATGTAAATACATAGGGATAAGTCTAAAAAGGCAGGTGTAACCACTGAGGGAGAGATGGAGATGAGGGTGAAAGTCAAAGGGGACTTCAGGCTTATCTGCTTTTTGTTAAACAGGAGAATGTGTTCACATGCTGCTTATGGTATCAAAAATCATTAGGGAAAAAAAGGTAGAATCTAGAGAATGCACCGAGCTGATACAATACAGTTATCTTCCAGCATCTATAATGCAAAGAGGAAGGGAGAGAGGTCTGAGATCACCTGCTGGGCTCTCTAGGCAGGAGGGCAGGCTGGGTTTGTAGCTTCTCTGTGACCCTGGCTGACATTGCAATTATTTGAGGAGGAGGAAGCCCAGCTCATGGATCCACCTGCTAATAACAGACTTTAGGATAATGGTTCTTACCCTAAGCGTGTCAGAATAACTCACAGTGCTCGTTAGAAAGTTGGTTTCCCAGGCTTTACCTTCAGTGGTTCTGACTTAATGAGCCTGTCTTGTGGTCCGGCACTCTGCATTTTTAATCAGCACCAGAGCTGATTCTGATAAAGGTGGCCTTTGGACAACACTAAGAGAAAAATGATACATTCCTATTATTTACCTTTCCCTGAGACATTGCCTTATGGTCTGCTTGAAGATGAAAGTTAGAGTTGTTCCCCTTGTGACAAAGGTCCACTAGCCAAGATGGGGCACAGGGAGGATCCACTGTTTTACCCAGCCTGCCAAACTGCCAGCCATGCCTGTCACGTGTGTGTGACTGCATGCACATGTATGACACAATTGAAAACACCTGAGGGCTATTCTCATTCTGCACTTTGTCTAAAAAAAAGTCAGGAAAATGTCTCATGCTACATAAGGCCACCAGCACGAACTTAGATGTGTTTAGTTAATAATTCAGAGGTAGGCATAATGAGACGTGGCTTGGGTTCATCACTGTGCTTTGGCAGGAGACATATATTAATGGAAACCCAAATGAGGAGCTTCTGCAAGGTCAAGGTCTCCATCTGAATGTAACTGCAAAGAGCCCTTCACTGCTACATACCAGAGTGCAGATGCCAGATTTTTTTTTTTAATAAATAACATCCATAAAAACCATTTCTTTTTTTTTCATCCATAAAAACCATTTCTAGTTGATAATGGAGGGTTAGAAGCAAAATGGGAATGGAAATTGCCTTATCCCTGTCTTTGGGAAAGAATGTAATACAAATGGTTTTCAAGTGTTTTGCTTTGGTCTCTGTGTTTATTTAATTATGTATTTGTGTATATCACTTACTCCAATAGACTAGGCTGAGATACATCATTCATGCTGCTAATATTTGAGTATTGATAAGAGACCAATTGAAAGTTAAAAAATGAAGGCCTGCTAAGATCCTGAATTGGGCAGGTTGATCAATTATGTATTTTAGGGGTGGTATCTTTGCACAGAATGCCAACAGATAAGGTGCCGTAGCTGGGACATGAATCTTCAGGAATCCAGGAAGGTCCAGGGATGGCTGCAGAGGGATGCTTATGACTAGAGAAGCAAGGGCAGGGAATGGAGCCGTGGTATAATTCTTTACAGAGCCCAGCAACTCAGCCTGCCTGAACCTCCCCACAGCCCTGGATAATTATCCAGCCCTGGATAATTGTAGCAAAAATAGGCCCTATTATCAGCATCTCTCATAGGCCACTTGGGATATTTTTAAAGACATACATTTCAAAAATAGATAGAATGATCAGAAAACAGGAGTAAGGGATGGCGCCCTGTAACAATTTACCCTGATGCTCTAACCCACAACGTGTTAGGGATTCAGGAAATCACAGGGAGCCCCTCCCCTGGGGAAGAAAGGATGCTATGCAGGTGGCTGGAGAAGAGGGAGGAATAGTTCATTCCATGCCATCTGAGAAAACAAATTCATGGAGATTCATAATGGGCCCAAATTGTTGTGTATCTTGCATACAAACATAGAAAGAGAGAGACACATTTAAGCAACCATGTGCAGTGTTTATATGACTGAGTTAAAAAACCGTTATGAACACTTTAAAGACCTTTGTGCATTTAAATAAATATGATCTATGAGAAGGAACACAATTCTAATTTACTAAAGCAATTAATAAATTTCCCAGTGAGTAGTCTTATATCTCTTTCATAGCAATGTGGTAGTAGCATTTATCATGGTTCATGCATCACAGTGATTTTCATAGGCTTCTCTTTCACTCACTAGACTGCAAGTATTTAGACAATGATGACTTTTTTTTTTTTTTTTGGTTTGGTTTCTGATTCTTTCCTGCAATATCTGGCCCTGGGCTTTGTATGCTTTGTAAACAATGATTGAATCATGTAGACTAAAAAAACAGCAAATTTTTCTAACCACAACGGTTGTCACATTCAAGTGAAAGAGTTGGGAACTGTACTCCAAAACCTTCCTTGACAAGAGGTTGCACCACAGGGCAGGACAAAAGGGTTCTCCAAGAGTAGCCACCATCACTATGTACCAGCTGTGTTCCTTCCCAAGTGTCATTTATTTGTTTATTTATTTGAGATGGAGACTCGCTCTTTTGCCCAGACTGGAGTGCAGTGGCACAATCTTGGCTCCCTGCAACCTCTGCCACCTGGGTTTCAAGTGATTCTCCTGCCTCATCTTCCCTGAGTAGCTGGGACTACAGGTGCATGCCACCATGACCAACTAATTTTATTTCTAGTAGAGATGAGGTTTTGCCATGTTGGCCAGGCTGATCTCAAACTCCTGATTGCAGGTGATCCACCTGCCTCAGCTTCCCAAAGTCATGGGATTACAGATGTGAACCACCGTGCCCAGACTTCCCCATGTGTTAGATCACGGGGTTTTCTCAACATCCCCCAGAGGTAGGCATTATTAGATTTTCCCAAACTGGGGCTCTTCCAGGGTAAAGAATTCATCCAATGACTCACATTCACAGTGGGAGAGCTGTCATTCAAGCTCAGCAGCTGTGTATTTTTCCTTATTTTGACTTGGAGCTTTGTGACGTGTTATCTCCTCCCTTTGGTAATTGGCTTTGGCTTATGTCCTGGTTTTCTTCTTTTATAAAACATCATTCTTCTTCACTTGACCTGTTGCTATTTCAAGAGTGAGAGGACAGCCTGGGAAATGAAATGTTTTCAAAATCTAATTATGAGTATGTCTGGAGTCTGCGACAAAATACACTTGCCTCAGAGTCATCTGATGGAAACACACAGGGTTTTTTCACATTTGTATGAATTGTCATATCCATTCTTACACTGCCTGCTACAGGCTGTTCTGCCTTAGGTGACCAGCCCTGGTGTGGCCAGGCATTGATTTGGAAGAGCTTTAAGAACTGGTGCCTGGCTCAGCCTCAGCAGCCATGGTGGCATCTGGGTGTTGGAAAGCACAGAGGGCAGGTGTAGAAGACAAAACTCACTTTGGGAGGGCTTCTGCCCTGTTATTACCTGACCTTAGACAAGTATCAAACAATTGTACTAGCAACTGGCTCCTTGCGTTAGTAGTCAAAACCAATAGCTAGTGGTTTCCCATAAATTTGGACTAACTACAACGTATCAGCATGAACTTAGTTGACATCAAATCTTCACTTTAACCAAGCTTCCTAAAACTCTTAAGAGCAGTCCTTACTTCTGTCATCTCTCTTCTGATTTCCACATAGTGTCACCTATTATCATCAGCAAAGACCATCCCCTGAAGTTCCTATGGCCCCAGGTTTTGTCTCCTATATGGGATGGAAGCAAGAAACAAGTGGGGTAAGGCATAAAGATCTGCTTAGCTTAAACATGATAAGGTGTGAGTTGTAACTAAATTTTCTAGAGCTTTCTTTAATAAACCATGGGCCAGGGGGTCCCTATGTTTATTTAATCTCATCTGAACCTGCTTGTATTTTCAGTTTCTGCAGGTACATCTGCCATTCATTCATAGGCAGTAAAATATAGTAGCTGAATGGTCTGGTGCGAGAATCAGGCAGATCTAAGATGAAATTCCAACCCTACTACATATTAGATGCGCCACTATGGTTAGTTTCTTAGCCTTGAGAGCCAGTTTTCTCATCTGTAAAATGGGTATAGCAATTTTGAAGGGGATCAAATAAGACAATTTATATGAAGTACTTGGCAATGCCTGGGATGCCTAAAGCCCTAAATAAATGGTGCTATTTTTATTCATTCAATAAAAAAAGAAAAACATATGTATTGGATATCTGCTGGGCTTATGATATGTTGTAGGTACAAAATGTATCAAGACATTGGCCCTGTCCATAAAGAATTTACAGTCTGGTTTGGTGGAGGCGGGAAAGCTAAACACTTTTGTAATTTCAAGGTAAAAAGTAATAAAGGACAGAACGATTATGGAAGGGAGAAGTCTTTGAGAACAGTCATCTTTGAGTTGGGTCTTGTAGGGTGTGAAGAATGTGGACAGGTAGAGTTGAGCAGGGATTAAGCAACTGACATTCTGGAGTAAAGAAATAAAGCCTAGGAGAGGAATTAGGCCAGGTGCGGTGGCTCACATCTGTAATCCCCAGCACTTTGGGAAGCCGAGGTGGGCAGATCACGAGGTCAAGAGATTGAGACCATCCTGGTCAACACGGTGAAACCCTATCTCTACTAAAAACAGAAAAATTAGCTGGGCATGGTGGCACATGCCTGTAGTCCCAGCTACTCAGGAGGCTGAGGTAGGAGAATCGCTTGAATCCAGGAGGTGGAGGTTGCAGTGAGCTGAGATTGCACCCCTGTACTCTAGCCTGGGTGACAGAGCGAGACTCTGTGTCCACAAAAAAGAGAGGAATTAGACAGGAATAATGAGAATATCTCAGCAACCAGCAAAATTTGGCTTCTGCATAGGGAATAAAATGAATAGAGGTTGGAAATGCCATGCTAAAGCATCTGGCCTTGGTTTGATGGGGCATTGAAGGCTTTTGGAGAATGGGAGGAAGTAAGAACACTTAGTTTGCTGCCTACTGTATGAAGTACTGTCTTTCCTTCATTTGTCCTAAGTTTTTTGTTTATTTATGCTCTCTCAGGTTTTTGGAGCATTCTTAGTACTGGACAGTTTGAACATTAGTATGATTTAATCATGATGTGCTGGCTGGGAGAGGGACTAGCCTTAACTCCAGGGGAAGAGAAGAGGGAATGAAGATTTAATGTCGGCTATTAGATCTTCATTCTCTCTTCAAAGGACAGCTATTCACTTCTTTTCCACCTTGCAAATATTGATAATACTAAAACACTTGCCCGACTTTATTTGGAATTTGACAAATGATAAACTCTCTCCTCTGGAGGGTACCCCAATATCGAAACTTCAAATATCCATGTTTGCATGACTTTTAATTATTGACAAGATTGTCTTCATATTATTACTTTTACTATTATATGTGATAATTGACCAACATAATGATATTGACCAGAATGATGGCTCTAGTTAGGAGGCCTAACAACATCCTAAATCCTTTTTCACTGACTTTACCACAATTTCCTCTGCTTAAGAGATTTTGAAACAAAAGAGCGCCCCTGCTCTTGGGTGCATAAAACCCTGTAGGTGAAAATAATGAGAAAAATTCTAAATGAGAATTTAGAACTCTGCAATGTAAAAAATATAATGCTGAGGCTGGGTGCTGTGGCTCATGCTCGTAATCCCAGAACTTTGGGAGTCTGAAGCAGGAGGATTGCTTGAGCCTAGGAATTCAATCAGCCTGGGCAACATGGCAAAACCTCACCATTACAAAAAATACAAAAATTAGCCAGCTATCGTTGTGTGCACCAGTAGTTCCAGCTACTCGTGAGGCTGAGAGGTGGGAGGATTACTTTGTCCTGGGTAAGCCATGATCGTGCCACTGCCTGGGTGATAGTGTGAGACCTTGTCCAAATATATATATTCCAAACACATATATATATAATACACACACACACACACACACACACACACACACACACACACGAATTTAGCTAAATTGATTATAACTCAGGGAGTGTGAGTTTAGGATGCATACAAGTGCATAACATCGATTGCTTTTGTTCCAATGTTGATTTTTTTCTATATGAGTGATTCATTTAAATTTGGAGGGCAGAATAAATTGCTATTTCTTTCCAGTCTGACTGGGATATCTGCAGCCACAGAGGACAAAGTACAAGGACTTATCAGAGAGCAGACAATGAAGCTCCATGCTCTGGAAAAAGGAAACAAGAGGCTGAGGGAATGAGATAGCTTCTAAGGAGGGAGCTTACAAAGGCCCCCTCCTCCCCTGGTTCCTGCCCCGTGGTCCAGGCTAATTTGCATTTCAATGAGGACTTAATACTACTGAAGATGTTGTGAAACGCATAAGCTTCTCAAATGTTTGTTACTTTTGTTATCCTAGCTGAAATCTGCAATTACCAGTATTTTTAAAAAATCCTAAAATGAAGTGAAGAGGCCTGTGGGTGTTCATTTAAGACGGGAGAGGGTCGAATCCCAGTCCAGGAAATACGATTCTGTGCTGGGAGAAACTGGCAGAAACGGCACAGGTCGCGGTAGCCGAGAAAGACAGCGAGAGAAAGGATGGGGTGGGGTGGGGGTGGGAGGGCTTGGGGGGTGCTGGGCCAGACGCTGACGTGGTTCTGTGTAGAATAACTGGCAGGAAGGCTGCATTTTCTGACCCCGGGAGGTAAAAGACAACGCCGTCCTTGGCACTGAGTGCGGTGATCCGCAAAAGGAGCAAAAGTTATGACCCTCCGATCCCCGAGCCCCCAGCTCAGCTGCTTCCACGCCACCCTACTCTTCTCAGCCCCAGCCCAGAAAGCAGGCGGCGAGGCAGCTCTTTGAACTGGACCAGGTTCCTTCCCTAACACCTCTGATCCAGAGAGGGGCAGTAATTCCCTAATCGTTGTCCCCTGCTCTTTCCCGGAGGCGGGCCTGGTCGGACGGGAGCTGTCCGTGGTGCTGACTCCTGCTTTTGGCTTGGCCGGACCCGCCGCCCGCGGAGCGCGCCGCAGCCTAGCCGGGGCTCTTGTGGCTGGGCCGCGGGAGGGTTCAGGTTCGCCACCAGCGCCAGGCTCTGCTGCTAAATCCCCGCCCGAGCCCTCTAACGTCTCTGCCTTCCGCAAGCGGGCCGTTAGGCAGGACCCAGCGCTTAAGAACGGGTCAGTCGTGCCTCTCTCAAGCCCCTAGCTGCATTGCAATCTCCCGCCCCTACTTTCTGTCTCCGCTGCTTCCCTCCGGAGACTGCACCGGGTCCTCCCGACAGCCTGACGCTTCGCGCCTCTCCTCCGCCCTCCTCCACTGCGCGCTCCCCGGAGCGTGCCCTCCAGGGGCCGTGCGAGCTCTCGCAGTCGAGATTCGTCCCCTTCGCTGCTCTGGCCAGGTTTGCCAGCCCCTCCTCCCGTTTCGGGCTCCATCCTCCCCAGACTGTCCTCCTCACTAGTTCTCTAGGCACCGAGCAGGGCAGAGCGCGCTCCACCCCCTTTTCCACACATGTGAACTGGAGTGGGGGGCGGAGCTGAGGGGAGGTGCTCCCAGTCCCTCTCAGAAGCTGCTGGGCCACTGGGAACGTTTGGATCCGCTCGGCTCCCGCGGAGAAGCGAGATCGGATCGCCGACGTAGGCAGAGACCGCCGGGGGCCAGCAGAAATTCTGCCTCTTCCTCCTGCGAGCGCTTTCCCGCCCTCCAAACCCCGTTCCTAGGTAGGATCGCGCTCCTGGGTCTCCCTGCGTGGACTGCGGGGACCGTAAATAGAGGCGGAAGCGTTTAATAAGCCGTGTATATCTAACCGTGCTTAGGTTTATCTTACAGAGGTGGAAGGACAACCCTTTTTGTTGCTTTTGCTGTTGTTTCTGTGGCCGGTTATTCCCAAGGGAGGACTCGGGTGATGGGGGAGGTGCGCAGCTGGTGCAGGAGGTCCGAGGGAGAATGGGGAGTGACGGACCTTGATTATCTTTGCACAGGTGGCCATGGCCTCACCGCCCACTCGGGACCCCAGGGTTTCTGACTTATTCTCTGGGCTGCCGCCGGCGGTCACAGCTCCCGCCAACCAGAGTGCAGAGGCCTTGGCGGGCAACGGGTCAGCGGCTGGTGCGGGAGCTGCGGCCATCACGCCCTTCCAGAGCCTGCAGCTGGTGCATCAGCTGAAGGGGCTGATCGTGCTGCTCTACAGCGTCGTGGTGGTCGTGGGGCTGGTGGGCAACTGCTTGCTGGTGCTGGTGATCGCGCGGGTGCGCCGGCTGCACAACGTGACCAACTTCCTCATCGGCAACCTGGCCTTGTCCGACGTGCTCATGTGCGCCGCCTGCGTGCCGCTCACGCTGGCCTACGCCTTCGAGCCACGCGGCTGGGTGTTCGGCGGCGGCCTGTGCCACCTGGTCTTCTTCCTGCAGCCAGTCACCGTCTACGTGTCGGTGTTCACGCTCACCACCATCGCCGTGGACCGCTACGTCGTGCTGGTGCACCCGCTGCGGCGGCGCATCTCGCTGCGCCTCAGCGCCTACACTGTGCTGGCCATCTGGGCGCTGTCCGCGGTGCTGGCGCTGCCCGCTGCCATGCACACCTATCACGTGGAGCTCAAGCCGCACGATGTGCGCCTCTGCGAGGAGTTCTGGGGCTCCCAGGAGCGCCAGCGCCAACTCTACGCGTGGGGACTGCTGCTTGTCACCTACCTGCTCCCCCTGCTGGTCATCCTCCTGTCTTACGTCCGGGTGTCCGTGAAGCTCCGCAACCGCGTGGTGCCTGGCTGCGTGACCCAGAGCCAGGCCGACTGGGACCGCGCGCGGCGCCGGCGCACCTTCTGCTTGCTGGTGGTGGTCGTAGTGGTGTTCGCCATCTGCTGGCTGCCGCTGCACGTCTTCAACCTGCTGCGGATCTCGACCCGCGCGCCATCGACCCCTACGCCTTCGGGCTGGTGCAACTGCTCTGCCACTGGCTCGCCATGAGCTCGGCCTGCTACAACCCCTTCATCTACGCCTGGCTGCACGACAGCTTCCGCGAGGAGCTGCGCAAACTGTTGCTCGCTTGGCCCCGCAAGATCGCGCCCCATGGCCAGAACATGACCGTCAGCGTGGTCATCTGATGCCACTGAGCCAGGCCTTGGTCAAGAAGCTCCACTTCCACTGGCTTCCGAGAGCACCACGCGAGGTCAGCCTGGAGAGCTTATTCTCAGCACCAGAGCTAAGCCAACAAAGGGCAACATTTCCAGCCCAACCCTCTTGTCTGGCTGTCTGTCTTGTCCTTGTGTCTTTGTAAAATGTTAAGTGGGCTTTGGTAAGAGTCTTGCTCTGCTTGGGGGAGGCTAGAGCGAGGGAGGAGGATTTATTATTTCTTCTTTATGCCCTTGAAGGACAAACAAACCTTTTTCTCCACATTCAGAAAAGTATTTCAGGACCATGATTGCCTTCCTGGCGTCCCCCTCCTCCTGCTCTTTGGTGAAATGAACAGTGTGAATGGGATTTAAAAGGAATGTGTTGGGCTTGGTAAAGCTTTTCAGTTTGCCTTTAGAAAAAGAACCCAGCTGAGAGGACCCTCATATTGTTTAGTCCATTTGAACCCTTGCATTTCTAGGATTTCAGGTAAATATGTATTAAAAATCTACATCCAGGATTTCAGTATTTCCTGAATAAGAACTTTATATGCCAAAAGCATTTTAGTTTTAAATCCACTTGAATTTACAGTGCAAAAACACCTACAAGCTCCCTTTAGAAAGGTCTTGCTTTTGTTTCCCTCCTTTCCTCCCCAACTACTATTTAAAAATGATGAGATGAATTAGTCAATGAAGAGATAAATACAGATAAAGAGGAAAAGGTCCAATTCATTTAAGAGGGCATTTAATTGTACATAAGGACAGACATCCTGTGTGTGTGTGTGTGTGTGTGTGTGTGTGTGTGTGTGTCCAGTGTTTGCCACAAAGTGGGCACTCAAATATTTGGTTTTCAGAATACTCAATGTAAACTGTGTGGTGTGGCATTCTCTTGCAGTCTCTAATTGCTCACTTGCAACAGATCAACAGCTGTCATCTGACTGCTCAGCACCTGCTCTGTAGTGATACTTGGAACATGATCAACCCATAATACAAGGACTGGCAGAATTTTACTTAAGGACAGAAGAATAAGCTACCAACCACATGATGTGTAGATCAAACACTAATTACTTCCAGGGTTAAGGGAACAGGTGAAGACTGTGGGGCATGATACCAGGCCGATAAGGATCGCTTTAACCTCCTGAGAGTTCTGTAAATGAGGACAAGTGCCTTGAGACAAGGTTCTCCACACTGTTGGAACAGCAACTGGGGCAGTGAGGGCAGGAGTCTTGGGAAATGATACACAGTATGCAGCTGTCAGATCAGCCTCTGTGTTCATAGTAACTCAGTCGCCATCTGTAAGGTTCAACTACTTTCCCAGCTCACTGAACACAAGAATCACTGTTTCACCACCTTCTGCTTCTCTTATTCTCAGAAATAAACTCACTCATTAAAATGTGCCCTAAAAGGAAAGGAAAGAGGGATGATATGGGAATGACAAGGGTTTAATCCTATTACATTCATGTCAACAACCACAGTGGGAGTGGAAGTACTCACGGTTGGGCTGGTTAGCATAGGAATCTTTAGTAGTTACAGAGCTAGACTTTTTGCACATGGTGAATGGCAAGACAGGCTGGCTTGGGAAAAAGGAAAAGGTAGGCAAAGATGGGGATGGAGGTTACCTCTGGCAGTGGTGCTAAATGAACTTTCAGCTTCATCCATGGATTGGAGAACAAAGAACCTGTGTGCTAATGGTGCAGCCCAACCCTGCCCCAGACGAACTCATCTCCCAGACTTCCTGGGGACTGGCTCCTGTGCTTCTAGCAGCTCTATTACTTGGGAGGCTCAGGGCCAGGCATTTCCCGTTTCCTGAGAGAATTCCTTTGATGGTCATGTGTGGAGAGTATAAGTGGTAGGGGGAAGGAGAGGGAGAGGGATTATTTGGGGGAGGGATCTGAGGATCTGATTCATTGCGGCCTCTTTTTTGGAAGGTTTAAGTCACTGGTTCTCAGCCCGGGCTGCTCCTAGAATCACTTGGGAGCTTTTTTTTTTTTTTTTTTTTTTTTTAATTGATGTCTGGGCCCTCCTCCCAAGAGTCTAATTGATTTGAAATGGTGCCTGCACACTAGCATTTTCCAAAGCACTTCAGGGGATTTTAATATGCAACCAAGACTGAGCACCTTAAGAATTATCCTTTCTGGGGCCAGATGCAGTGGCTCACCCCTGTAATCCCAGCATTTTGGGAGGCTGAGGTGGGCATACCATGAGGTCAGGAGTTCGACACCAGCCTGGCCAACACGGTGAAACTCCATCTCTACTAAAAATACAAAAATTAGCAAGGTGTGGTGGTGGACGCCTGTAATCCCAGCTACTCAGGAGGCTGAGGCAGGAGAATTGCTTGAACCTGGGGAGGCAGAGGTTGCAGTGAGCTGAGATCACACCACTGCACTCCAGCCTGGGTGACAGAGCAAGACTCCATCTCAAAAAAAAAAAAAAAAAAAAAAAAAAGAATTATCCTCTTTCTAATGAATTTCAGAAACATCTGAATGAAGCTTTAGTTGCACCCGCCAAAGGTGTTAAGAATTTGGAGTTGAATTTGACAGTGTTACATGTTAGAGAATACTCTTTGTCTTCAGACAATACCTGCTCAATCACAAAGAGGCCAATTATTGAAATCAGAATATGTAGGGATTTGTTCAACAGTTTACTTACATATTTCATATGTATCCATCCAATAATTCAGAAAAAATATCATCATTCAACTTTAGGTCAATTGTACTACAAAGTTACATACTATGGCCGGGTACCGGGGCTCACACCTATAATTCTAAAACGTTGGAAGGCCAAGTGGGGAGGATTGCTTGAGCCCAGGAGTTCAAGACCAGCCTGGGAAATATGGCAAAACCCCAATCTCTACAAAAAATAGCCAGATGTGGTGGTGTATGCCTGTGGTCCCAGCTACTCGGGAGGCCAAGGCGGATCACTGGGCTGCAGTGAGCTGTCATCACACCACTGCACTCCAGCCTCAGTGACAGAGCGGGACCTAGTCTCAAAAAAAAAAAAAAAAAGGTTACATAGCATGAATTATTTTAAATCCTGGTTGTCGGGGTGTTAGAAAAGTCATCCCTGACTAGCTTAAGTTTATATCAGCTATGAAAACAAGCATTTCCATTAATTACTAGAAAAGTTGCCACTGGATTCTGTCATGCCTACAACTTAAGTTTTAAACACTACATGGACTTTATAAAGAGCCTAAAGAGGCTGGAGAATTAGATTGTGCTTATAACATCTTTACATATTATGAAAATCGGTAACTGAATAGCAATTAATCAATTTTTACAACATCTGATATCTGTTTGGGACTAGTTTATAAATCAAACAGAATTTCAAAAAAAAATCTCTCAGATGTGAGTCCCAGAGGGATCTGCATAGGATTGTAGGTAGAAAATTGTATTTAATAATTCATTTTGGTTAATATCAAGCACCTAAGATGTATACACAGGCCTCTTCCTGCAAGGAGTAATACAGACAGTCAAGCTGGGAACTGAGCCAACTTGGTACTTGGCAGCAGCCCTTCTCAAGGCTGATGGGAGGTTCTGTAATCCTCTTTGCAAGCATTGTTGCCAGGTCTCACTTTTGGCAGCCAATCAACAGCTTTATCTCACTAAACTGGCAGAAGAGTGTTTCTTCCTGGCAACAGCTACCTGGAAATAGCAACTGTGAGAGATGCTAAGGTAATGATATTCCAATTCCTGTAACTGTCTTGATTTTTTGTTCTTGTGAATTTTCAATCTGCTCTTTTACTGGGATAGCTAAGTTCCAGGTATATTTTCTCAGGTAGGCTTACCCACCACCTCTGTTCTGTGGTTTGCATTCCTGAACATCTAGTAGTCTTTCAAATGTAAGACACAAAATTAACCTCAGGAGTGTGGCTAGATCTGGGAGTGAACACAGGGCCTGTCCCTCACAGATGAGAGGTCAGGAGCACCTTTGTTTCCCAAGGCAGGTTCTTGATTGATTTACCTTCATTCATTGATGTCTTTGCTATGTGTGTAAAATGCATGTGCTGCTGAATCACATGTGAAGCTCTTCAGACTGGAGTTTACACTGTGTTTGACATGTTGTGGGAGCTCAATAAATACTAAATCAGTTGCACAGTCTTCAGCCACGGGATTAATAAATCAAGCTGGTTACAAACATGGGGTAACTACACAAGCTTAGGATAGCCAGAGTCAAAGCAAAGATAAATCATGTCAAGGAAAACATGCTGCTCAATCTTTATTTGTCAGTTGCACCTTATTCCAGAGATGAACTGTTCATTTTGGGTCTTCTGTGACCCACTTCCTCCAACCTCAGTAATGCCAGCATTTAAATATATGGCGCCAAGCTCTCTACTCCCCCAACACTGCATGTGCCTAAATCCACGGGTCCATCAAAACAAGAGTAGGGAACTTCACGCTTAATTTCTATGCCGTCATATATCTGAAGAGTTATTTAAATATTAGCATTTATCACCCATTTCTCACATATAACTTGGGAAGGTCTAACAACATCCCACATGTGGGTCTATAAGCAAAATCATGAGGTTTCTAAAATGCTCATGATGGAGTCATAAAAAAGATTTTTTGGTACACCTAAAATATCACCTAAAAATGAATCCATGTATACATTTTCAGCAACTCACTTATCCTGCAAAATAAAATAGTAGACA
This sequence comes from Ateles fusciceps, assembly GCA_036589455.1. NCBI lineage: Eukaryota > Metazoa > Chordata > Mammalia > Primates > Atelidae > Ateles > Ateles fusciceps. The sequence goes on along the minus strand of JAZHEH010000091.1, from coordinate 22,970,436 downwards.
GATGTGGGAAATGTAACATATTTGGATGGATGAGAGTTGCAATCCTGATTGGTAAAAGACTGCACACTTTCCAGTCAGTCTTTGGAAGCAGAAAGGCTTATTTTGAAAACTGACATGCACACTTTTCACATGTTTTTGAATTTTCTTTGCTTTTCAATATAATTCCTCTCCTTTTCCACTCTTTATTTCTCATGTCTTTTTCTGCTAATTTTTCATGTTATCTATATCTCCTCTTTGAAGCTCCTTCTTCCTCAGTAATGGTGAACTGGTGGGATTCAAGCATCCGTCCCCTGCTCAATCATTACAAAGTGAATGATGATGGAGAGAACCCCTGGCTAATTCCACTGCAGAAGGCAGTCTGCACCAAGCTCCCAAAAGGCTGCAGTTTGTTGTATTTCCCACCCACTGTGGGGTCTTGGAGTTCACATAATTGGTCATTTTATGGTCAAACTCCAGGCTCAGGTAGATAACAGGAGTTTGCACAGACTCTCCACAGGGCCCTCAACCTGATAAATCTCATAGAGAACTCTCAAGAGGAGCCTAACAATGAAAGGTCAAATGTGTTTCGTTTTTATGTTTGGTGCTGGAGTAAAGAAACTGGAGTCAAAAAAGCAAAGGAGAAACAATCTCTGCTTTTAAGCATTCTCTCTCTGCCTCTCTCTCCTCCCTCAGCTTTCACAAAATCCTCTTCTTAACTTGCTGATGACTAAATCCCCTGGTTTCAGGACCCATCTCCTCCTTCTGGAATGACATCCAATGAAAAATGGAAAGCTATACTGTGCAACCCCCACCCCCCTTGCCTCCACAGTTATTGCCAAGCAATGAAAACACTCTTTTGACCTGGAAAAATGAAGCAGACTCCATGTTTGAGCTCTAGGTTAGCAGTCAGACACTGGGCTTCCCTCCCTAGCCTAGACCACCACAATCACCCTTGGGTCTTCTCCCTAGAAGGCTGGCCCAGCCACCAGGGGTGGGGGCACAGTGCTGCAGCATAATATGCCTTGGCAGTCAGATATGGCAGCCTAGCTACTGCCTGTATTCCCACAAGCAGGTTCCTGTGAGGAGACTGTCCTTCTGAAGCCATTGCCTAAGGGCAAATGCTATGGGCACAGCGACCTTAATATTAGAAAGAAAACCCAGGAGCAGCTACAGGTGGAAAAGTGGAGCACTTGTAAGCACCTTCGATGGCAACAACTACCCCCTCCTCCTCCTCCCCCTCCTCCTCCTCCTTCTTGACGGGGTCTCACTCTGTCACCCAGGCTGGAGTGTAATGGTGCGATCTCAGCTCACTGCAACTTCTGTTGCCCAAGTTCAAGTGATTCTCCTGCCTCAGCTCCTGAGTAACTGGGATTACAGGCGCCTACCATGGTGCCCGGTTAATTTTTGTATTTTTGTGGAGACGGGGTTTCACCATCTTGGCCAGGCTGGTCTTGAACTCCTCCTGACTTTGTGATCCACCCGCCTCGGCCTCCTAAAGTGTCGGGATTACAGGCATGAGCCACTGTGCCTGGCCAATAACTGCCTCTTAAGGACAGACTTCAATTCCTATTTCCTTCTACCCTGGTTTCTTCTTATCCCAGACTCCTCCAGCAAACCCTCGTTTTTATGACATAACTACAGAGCTTGCAGCATTGACACATCAACGTTAGTTTCTGGGAGAGGAGGGGATGTCTTCTGAAAGCCTAGAGCAAGATTAAGAAGGAGCAGTCTTGCGGTGCAGCTGCGCTAAAGCAAAATGACCTGGCCGGAACCCCCTCAAACTCCACCTGCCCTCCGGGGAATAAGGCTCTACCGGGGCTCCCAGGAGCCAGTTGTCTGGTGGCGAAGAAGGCGTTCTGATTCGGAGGTGAGGAGGATCACAAGCCCAGAGGAGAGCTGCAGGGAAAACCCTGGAGCCCTGCTGGGCTTGTGCGCAGCGCCAGCACACAGGGCGCCACCACGAAAGCCTCCCTCCCTGCTAGGGTGAGCTTCCTCCCGGGCCGCCTGTGCGTCCCAGGCTGGCCGCAGAGATCATTTTTCCGGTCGAAGGGCAAAGGTCTCCTGCTGGGCAGTCATTCCTGGGGTGCTGCAAACCGCTGCTCATCGTGGGCTGTGCTCTTGGCACCTCGGAGGGGGTCCTGAGTAACTCCCTATTTATCCGCATCAGCAGCAGGACCCAGCCCCCGCACAGCGTGACCCACGTGTTCCTGTGCCCATACGCCTGCCGCTGACCTCGGCCTCCGCAGTTGAATTGCGGTGTTGGATGCACAGCTACTTTGTGGTCCTCGTGTAGCCGCGCTTGCTGTCCTCGCCATGGGTCGCTTTATGAGTTCGTGGCTATCTGGCGGCTGAGCCCCACGCTGGAGGTCCCCAGGAGGCTGCACACCTCTTTCGCTAACCTTGTCGTGGTGGAGAGCGCCAGATCTCCGCCAAGGGCACGCCACAGTCGACGCCCTGTGCGCCTCCCTGCGGCCCCTGAGGAAGGCTCTCCATCCTCCCAGCCGTCCCCTGAGCGCTGCCAGCTCCCCGCCACCGCGCACCCCCAGAAGGAGTGTGGCCTCAGGGTCGCGGCGCCTTCTGCTGCTCTCCAGGGCGACGTGCGACATCTGCTGCCACCCCTTGCAAGTCTTTCATCTCTTTCATCCGCTCCAGGGGCTGGACAGGAGCCTCATACCCAACGCTATTTCAGTGCCTCGAACTTCTCCGCTCTGGCGCCGCGGACACCAGCGCCACCCTGGATGCTTTCAGTTCTTGCTGAACTCCCGGGCTTGCCTCTGGTCTCCGTCCTCTGCCGGTCGCCCTCACTCTTCCACTCCCCCAAACCCAAATGGAGGCCAAGGGTCATGCCCGGCGTCTCGGCCCCCGCCCCCGCCCCTGCCCCTCCTCCCCCTGCTCGCTCTTTCCCGGGTCCCAGCCCCGGGTACTGAGGCTGCTGGGCCGGGAGTGGCGGGGAGTGGCGTGTGTTAACGCTGCTGTGCCCGAGTCCCTGCACCCGCTGGCCTGACGAGGAGGACCCGCTGTTCTTCTAAAGGCCCAGGCACGGGCGGCGGGGTGAGAGCAGATGTTCGTTCACAAGCCGGGTCCTCGGGCAGTCTGCGGGGACTCTCTCCTGCCCTGGGCAGCTGTGTGTCCAGCCTTGGCACGGGGAGCTCCCCGGGGGAGCACGGAGGAAGGTCTCTGGGGCCTTTCTCTGTGGTGGGTTCTGTCGTCTTTGTTAAGCGATCCGCACTCATTTCCTTCAGACATCCCTTGATCACTGTGGAAACGACATCTCCACTTCCAAGAAGGAAATCCGGAGCCCCCGAATGGTGGAGCGCAGAGCGGGCGGATCCAGCATCCTCGAGGGTGGATGGCTGGGCACGGGGCTGCCAGTCCAACTCTGGCATGATTGCGTCACCTCGGTCATTGTTTCCTGTGCATCACCTCTGAGTTCGAAGCAGCACAAACCACCTACTTCGCGTGATGGGGACTCAAGGAGCCTACATCCTTCGAACTCCCTGCTAGTGGAAAGGGTCCGGACTCGGGGAAAGGAGGGAAGGAAACCGATTTGCGGATCAACAGGTAATCACGCCGCAGGGCTCTCCCAGTGGCACTGCTGGAGCAGCAGTTGCCTTTGCTTTTCCAGGTGTGCAGCCAACGCAGTCCCCAGCTAGGTCCACACACACTGAAAGCAGAGGTTCCTCGCAATCTGGCGAATTCACACTTTACGTTTTTGGAAGAGGTGGGGTCAGCTGGTGGAACCACAGCAGCCCAGAAGAAAAGCCAAACCCACCTGTTGGCCCATTGCCCCAGGCAATTCATTGATCTAAAGCTAGGCCTCCAGCTGAATAGCAAAGATGGCTGTAGATTTTTTTTTTTTATAATTACAAAATCAACAAATATATATATATGTGTGTATATATATATATATATTTAAGTAATAAGTGAATATTTTCCACCTATCTTCCCTGGGAGAGTTAACAGTTTGTGCTTTTCTTTCTAGGCCCTTCCAGGAGCATTCACAAACATATTCAGTTTGTATTTTACCAAAAGGAGATTAAACTACATTACTGTTGTGTGACTGATTTCCACATCCCTCCTCTTAAAATTACATCAAGGAAGACTTCTATGTTGGGTCATACTCATTCTGGCTCAAGAGGAATCCATGCCTGGACGGACCACTATTTGATCATTTTTCAGCCAGTGAGTGGTGTAGCTTGGAAGAGACAAATCTGAACTTAGAAGGTCCCCTAAGCCCAGCAGGAAATGCAGAGGAGTCAGAGTCTAATTAGAGCCACTGAAAAGCTGTCTCTCTGTTCCTGGAGGGCAAGGTCCTTCTTGAAGCCCCTCAGAGACCAAAACCATCTGGGTGGGGTGGGGCTCCTTCCCCTTAGCTGCTTCCAATCCTGCACGGCACCCTATCAGGGCTGGTGCAGGCCCACCAGCTGTTCTCTGGCAGACAGCAACTGGTGTCTAGGAGACTCTGCCAACCCAGGATAGGATTTTCCCAGGAGTCGGGAGCATGGTGGGAGTCCCTCTTCTAGCCATAAATCCACACAGGCAAGTGTTTCAGCAGAGTCCTAACACTGTTGAGGTTTTGCCAACAAAGGTGTGGGTGAAGGGTAGGGAAATATGAAGTATGGTGCAGGAACCAGTAGCTACTATAAGCAGAGGAGCTATTATCTCTCAGTCCAGAGACCAGAGGGCAGAGAGGAGTTGCTCAAACTCCCAAGGGTGGAGTCATTTAAAGAGGACTCTCTCCAGAGGAGCAGCAGCCTTAGGTATAGGGATGGGGCCAGTTTGGGATGGAGGGAGGGGGGCCAGCCTGGGGTGGAGGGATGGGGCCAGCCTGAGGTGAAGGAATGAGGTCAGCCTGGGGTGGAGGGATGGGGCCAGCTTAGGATGGAGGGGATGGACCAACCTGGGGTGGAAGGATGGGGACAGCCTAGGATGGAGGGATGAGGTCAGCCTGGGGGTGGAAGGATGGGGCCAGCCTGGGGTGGAGGGATGGGGTGAGTCTAGGATGGAGGGATGGGGCCAGCCTGGGGTAGAGGGATGAAGTCAGCCTGGGGTAGAGGGATGGGGGCCAACCAAGGATGGAGGGATGAGGCCAGCCTGGGTGGAGGGATGGGCCAGCCTGGGGTGGAGGGATGGGGCCAGCCTAGGGTAAAGGGATGAGGTAAGCCTGGGATGGAGAGATGGGGCCAGCCTGGGGTGGAGGGATGGGGCCAGCCAAGGATGGAGGGATGAGGTAAGCCTAGGATGGAGGGATGAGGTCAGCCTGGTGTGGAGGGATGAGGCCAGCCTAGGATGGAGGGATGGGGCCAGCCTGGGATGGAAGGATGAGGTCAGCCAGGGGTGGAGGGATAGATCCAGCCAGGGATGGAGGGATGAGGTCAGCCTGGGGCAGAGGGATGGGGCCAGCCTGGGATGGAAGGATGAGGTCAGCCTGGGGTGGAGGGATGGGGCCAGCCTGGGGTAGAGGGATGAGGGTAAGCCTAGGATGGAGGGATGAGGTCAGCCTGGTGTGGAGGGATGAGGCTAGCCTAGGATGGAGGGATGGGGCCAGCCTGGGATGGAAGGATGAGGTCAGCCTGGGTTGGAGGGATAGATCCAGCCAGGGATGGAGGGGATGGGGTGAGGCTGGGGCAGAGGGATGGAGCCAGCCTGGGATGGAGAGGATGAGGTCAGCCTGGGGTGGAGGGATGGGGCCAGTCTGGGGTAAAAGGATGGAGCCAGTTGACTTCTGTACTGTCAGAAAGTGATACTTAAACAAATGCCATGTGAACTCAATGGTGGGTCTATTCACATATGGCCCAGGCAGTCAGAAAAGCCTTCATGCAGGAGGTGACATTTGAGCTAGACTGAAGGATGACGAGATTTTTTTTCCTTTGAGATGGAATCTCGCTCTGTTGCCTAGGTTGGAGTGCAGTGGCATGATCTCGGCTCACTACAACCTCCGCCTCCTGGGTTCAAGTGATTCTTCTGCCTCAGCCTCTGGAGTGGCTGGGATTACAGGTGCACAGTACCACACCTGGCTAATTTTTGTATTTTTAGTAGAGATGGGGTTCACTATGTTGGTGGGGCTGGTCTCGAACTCCTGACCTCAAATGATCCATCCACCTTGGCCTCCCAAAATGCTGAAATTACAGGCATGAACCACTGAGCCCTGCCAATGCCTGGGATTTTATGTAATGAAGAGAGTAATGGCAGGAGAGCATGCTATGGGCAGGGCAAGGTGGTTAGCAAAGGAAGGAAAGGGTGATGCCCATTTGAAAGACGGCAGGCTGTGCTCACGAGAGAGAGTGGTGAAAGGTTGGCTGAAACGAGATTCAGGAAAATTAAAAATACCAGTTAGATTTGCTGAATTCTTACTGTGTGTTAGGTACGGTGCTATACCTTACACTGTATCACTTATTTCTCACCACATTAGGGAGTAGACATTCTCATTGTTATTTTTATTTTACAGATAAGCAAACAGACATTTAGAAAAGTCAAGCTATTTGCCAAGGTGTGATGTATGGCAGGTGCTGGAGCTGGGATTTGGTCCAAAGCCTGCCTTCCTAACCGCTGTAAAGTCTGCCTTGAGTTTCAATCTAAGGAGTTTGTCTCTTCTTGGGATGCAGTGGGGGAGCCAGTGAAGGTTTAGGATGAGTGGGCGATAAAGGAATGACTTGTTTAGGAATGTACTCTGGGACCTAATGCCGGCAAAAGGCAAAGTGTGGAATGGGAAGGCTGGAAGTGGGTAAATACACTAAAGAATTATGCATGGTCCAAGAGAGAGAATCAGGACCAGAAGTGAGACAGTTCAAGTGAGGATAAAGAAGAGACAGGTGGAAAAGGGCCTTAGAAAACAATTAGCGGATGTGAGGGTGATCTGGCTGCGACATCTGTCACCCCATTGATTGCCAGGGTTGATTCGGCTGATCTGGCTGGCTAGGCGGGTGTCCCCCTTCCTCCCTCACCGCTCCATGTGCATCCCTCCCAAAGCTGCACACTCGGTCAAAGAGGATGACCATTCCTGATAGAGGAGGACCGGTCTTTGGTCAAGGGTATACGAGTAGCTGCGCTCCCCCTGCTAGAACCTCCAAACAATCTCTCAAGAAAACAATTAGCATCAGATATCTGAATGTCCTACCTGGTTCAACTTTTCATGGTTTGCCCCAGGAAGAAAAGGTAGCACATGGGATCTAAGCTATAGGTGCTCAATACCCACATGAATCAGGAATGCTTTCTGTAGGAAGTAATAGAATACCAGACTAACCACAAAGCAGAAGTCCTCAGGTTCTTTATCATCTGATTTACAAAGAAGTCTGGAGGTGGGTGGTTTTCAGGTAGGTCCAGTAGCTCAATGATGTCATTGAAGACTTAGGATCTTTTTCTGTCTTTTGCCTCTATTCATCCTTAACTGCTTCATTTTTATCCTCATGCTGTTACCTCAGGTTTTCAAAATGGCTGCTGAAACTCCAGATACTCATCTACATCCGAGGCAAGAAGGAAGGGGAAAGGGAAACACCAACAGCTCTCCTTCGTTGCAGGAAGGTAGAGCCTTCTCAGTTGCTCTTGTTATGTGTCACTGGCCAGAATTGGGTGACATACCCCCCAACTGCAAGGGAGGCCGGGGAAAGAAACCCTTTTATACCTCTAAAATGGAAGGTTCATCATGGCCATCATGTAGGTTATCTGACCCACATGACTAACACAGGTCCAGAGACAGCATCTTCTCCAGGCCTTGTTCCATATTCAAGGGGGGAAATGAGAGGGGAACAAACATGTGCTGGGTTCTGAAAAGCGGCAAATTGTAACTTGGGAACATGAGCCTGAGTGAGTACTGCTCACTAATGGCTTCCACCCAGGCCTACCAGTGTTGTGATTAACATTTTATGAGTCATCAGCTGTATCTTAGCAGATAACTGCTAGAAAGTTGAAGTTAATTTCTTTTTAAAAATGTCATAAGGTAATCATAAAGCCTGGAGACTCAATGCCATGAAAATGGATGAAAAATAACATAAAGATACTTGATGCTAAAGCATAACTGTGCTCACTGCTGAGTTTTTCCCCCTTTTTTATGTTATTATGCTATGATTCCTGCTTTTATGCTTCCAGATAATGATAAGAGAGAGGGTCAGTGATTTGCTCTGTTGCCAAACTCCCAAATGCAGAATGCTGGTCGTTTTAAGGCAACGTTGCAAGTGTGGGATTCCTGCTCTGCCCCAACATGTGGGTCCCTGCACAGATACTGGCATTTGTTACAGCACCTTTGGTCAACCTTCCCTGAGGGCCAGGGGTTAGTGTGTGCCTGCTGTATACTCTTTGTAGCTCAGAGTTCAGAACCTAGAGTTTTCTGAGAAGTTGCCAAAGTCAGCCTCCATTGTTTTGAGGCATAGTCACATTGAATTTCATCGGGCCCAGGATTCTGTGGCAAAGTCCCCCAGAGGAGAAGGCCATAGGAGGGCATGGCTGTTCCCTAAGAGATAACCCTTAGGTGACACATGACCTCCTCCTCTTAGGAACCATGGGTAGCTCAATCAGTCCTAAAGTTGGCCTGATGCTTCTGGAAAGCTGTTTAGCATAACTCCCCATTTCCTGCTCCAGCACCTTCTACCTTGCTCTCCTCCTGGAGGAAGAGATCTTTTCCTTCAGGTCTCAGCTTAAATGCCACAGCCTCAGAGAAGCCCTCTCTGACTGCCTCATTTACAGTGCTCTGGCTTCTAATTCTTTAGTTTATCCCCTTGTTTTCTCTCTTCACGACACTTATCCTGATTTGTCACGACACATTGGTCTGTCCTTCTCTATGAGATGTGAGCTTCATGAGGGTAGAGGCCATGTCTGCTTTCTTCACCCATGTGTATCCGCAGGGTCCAGTGCACTTCCCCTGCAGTGAGCCAGGCTGCACCCAAGAGGGTTATGACTGCAAGGTTAGTGCCTCCATCCACGGACTGGGCATAGGCTTTTGCCAGGGGGATTTCTATTATGTTTCTAGTATTGTCTTTGAAAGTACCCATAAAGGAATGACTTGTTCAGGAATGTACTAGATTTACCTTCTTGTTTTTATCATTTAGAGACTCCCTTAATCACACAACTATGAGGTTGGAAATTATGAAACTTCAAATAGCAAAAACAAACAAATGACTTGCTTCAGAATGCAGGTACCATTACTGATTTTAATAAATTGAAAGGTTCCCAGACCTGGCTGTGCATTGGAATTATTGGCACAGCTTTTTAAAAACACAGGTTCCTAGTCCCTACCCAAGACCTACTAGAAAATAAACTCTTGATGTGAAACTGTATATTTTTAAAATGTAATGTTTGGGAATCAATTAAAAAAATGTTGATGTAGTGAACATATTAAAAAATAACAAACTTGTCTGGGCACGGTGGCTCATGCCTGTAATCCCAGCACTTTGGGAGGCCAAGTCGGGTGGATCACTTGAGGTCAGGAGTTCAAGACCAGCCTGGCTGACATGGTGAAACCTCATCTTTGCTAAAAATACAAAAATTAACCCGACATGGTGGTGTGCACCTGTAATCCTAGCTACTGGGGAGGCTGGGGCAGGAGGATCACTTGAACCTGGGAGGCAGAGGTTGCAGTGAGCCAAGATCATGCCACTGAACTCCAGCTTGTGATAGATTGAGACCCTGTCACAAAACAAAACAAAACAAAACAAAACAAAAATCAAGCTTGCTAGGAGACACATCCCTGTGTTATTGAACCAGAATTCTAGTAGCAAATTGGCCTAGGTTGGGGGGAGGGTGTTTCTCAACTGCCTCTGATGTGTAAGGTGAAATCTGCTTTGGAACATTTTCTCAGTCCAGCTTCAAGCAAGAGATGAGAACTCTCCCTGGGTGAAGTGAGCCTTGCAGGTGCCTGAGGGCTCCATGGACCCAGGGGGCAGTCTGGTGGGCCTGGGATGGTGCACACAGTGGGTGCTCGGGGTCCTGCTGCCCTTGCTATGCAAAAGCAGCACAAGCGGAGGGGTCATGTTTCTTCCTGAGATTCCTACTCTGAGCCATGCTCACACATCTTCAACACCAACAACATCTTCAACACCAACAAAATTTAGCAAGCCCTGCAGGGTTGATACTGGTATCTCAGTTTTACAGATAAACAGACTGAAACTCAGAGAAGTCATTTAGCCAAAGTCAGGGCAGTGGCACTGGGATCTGAATCCAGACTGTCTGGTCCCTTTCTGTTACATTGTCCTGCATCACACAGTGGACATATTAATAATAATGACAAACAGTAATAGTAATAATAACTATTAAAACACACCTGATAGCAGTAGCTTAAGCACACCCTTAGAATGACTGCGTGGCACACGCGCCTGAATATGTGTTCTGAGTTAAGAAGTGTGGGAGTGGCCACCCCAGAGATTCGTTCCTCAACTATTAGGAGCATCTGAGCCCCTGATCAGACATCTTGTTGAAAGTTTACTACATGCTAGGTAGTTAAGTATTTTATTTACAGATAAATAGATACAGTTAGATAGATAGAAAGAAACTCAAGGTAAGATAGATAGAAAGTATATGAGGTGGGAACTATGGATATCCCATGTATCTGTTAGCTTTTGCTGTGTAACAAACCTCCCCAAAACATAGTGGCTTATGTTGTGTCAAACCCCTACCCATTCCAGTAAGGAAGGTACCACATTCAAGAGACTGAAGAAGAGACCCAGAGCCAGCAAATGAGACATGGGGTTTTATTAGGAGCTTACATACAGGGGAAAGAGTCCAGTGGTGGTGGGCTGGGCAGGAGACCTGCCTTTCATACAGAAACAGCCTAGTGGTGGTGGGCTGGACAACATAACCACACAGCCCTGTGGTAGTGAGCTAGGCAAGATAACCACAACCACTTGCTAGCAGCCTGCAGTTTCTATAACATTTTGACTTAACACCCTCCTGTTAACCTCCACTTGGCAACCTTCATTTAACCCAAAACTCAGGGCCTCAAGTCCTCTGTACAGCCTGTATTTAATGAGACTGGCCACGGGCTCAGATGCTTCTCATAGATAAGGAATGAAATCCCTGGGTTGGCCACGCTTGGACTCCCTAACTGGGAACACACACTCAGGTGCGTCTGCCATAGGGTAATTCTAAGGGTATGCTTACGCTACTGCTATCAGGTGTGTTTACCATTCAGCTTAAATCAATAAAAAAACTTATTACTCACAGTTCTGTAGGTCAGCTGGGCAGGCCTTCCGATCCTCTGGCTGACTCAGCTGATTTCCATCTGCTGGTGAGCTTGCTGGCGCTGGTTGACCTCACAAGTCAACCTACAGTGTCTTCACAAGTCTAGCAGTTGGCAGACTACGGTCTTAGGGACCCTCAGCTGGAACCACTCATCTCTTCCCCTCGTAGCCTGTCACCCTTGTAGGCCAACCTGGGTGTTCACATGGTGGCAGAATTCCAACAGAGGGAGTGGAAGCTTCTAAATCTCTCACAGCCTAGGCTTGGGATTCATACAACAGTATCCCTGCTGTATTCTATTGGGCAAAATCAGCCAGGAAGCAGCCCAGATTCAAGGGGTGGGAAAATAGGCTCCATGTCTCAAAGGAAAGAGCTACAAAATATTTGTGGTCATTGGCAATCTACTTATACTGTACTTCGTAGGTTAGGAAACTACGTAACAGAGAGATTGAGTAGCTTGCCCAAAAGCATACAGCTTGTAAGTCAGCAGCAAAGTTGAGAATTAAGCTCAGGCAGGCTTCTCCAAAGTCCATATTCCTTCCCCCACTACCCTGTGCTGCCTCCCGGGAAGCGTATACTGTTTCCTGACGTGGTGATGGGTTGTCCTGAACCGCATGCTCGCTCTCTCTCTCCCCATTGCTTCGTGTTTGCCAGTATCCTTCGATGTCCAGACAGCTGGTCTCCTGGCACGTGTTGTGCAAAGGCTGGCCTTGACACAAAGCTAAACCCTCAGTGGGTCTCCCAAGCAAACCCATGCCTTCTGTGGATGCTGACCAAGTGAGGTCTGAAATTCTATCATTAAACGGACTTCCCTCACCTCCCCTCCCACTCTCTGCCTCCTCCTTTCCCCTCCCTTTCCTCATTCCCCTCCCTCTCTCCTAACATTTATTACCCGTATCTTTCTTCTGTCGTTGCTACTGGTTATTTTCCACTCCAATGGAAGGATGAGGAATGCTCTGGCTGCTTGAATAGATGTTCTACTAAATACATCAGTGCATGAGCAATTTAGCAAGCCATTCCTGCTCAGGTGCCCATTATGATAATCAGCCAGTAATAATACTCTGGGGCCGCAGCTAAAGCCTGAGTAGAAATCAGCCTGCCTGGACTAAGACAAGAAATATCATGGTACGACTGTATTTATGCGGCATTTCTCATGTTTATTGTCAAGGTAGTTAGGGTGTGTGTCTTAATAAATCTGTTCATTAAGGGTGATTTGGTTTGGGGTTTATTTAACACTCAGTGAAGAATACTCGGCATCCCTTCCCTGTGGTCAGGGCATCTGCTTAGAGAGCAGTAGTTCATTGTGTTTTGACTGCAAACCAGATTCACAGTGAACAAGCCAACTCCTGGATGCTTGCAGCTGATGGAACAGAACCTAAGAGGAGCAGACCCAGCCTCGCACTTCACAGCAATAAGGCTGATTTCTGCATTTGATTGTTGACTGTTACTCTGGGACATGCCAGGCACTGCCCACTTTACAGAATTCTGTTTGCTGCTGTGCCTGCTGGGACTTGAAGATTGGAGAGTTTCCCACTGGCTGGTAATGCTGCAAAATAAAACATCCTATTGCGGGTGGGGGAGAGACTCTGACATACACGTAGAGGCCAAGATCCTCAGAAGGACAGTGAGGGAACTCTGGTTCAATGCCCTCATTCAACAGATGAGATGGCTGAGGCCCAGAGAGGGTATGGGGCTTATCCCAGGGCATACAGCCTGTGACACAGCAGGAACATACATCAGTGATTTTGTTTCAATTCTTAGTTTTCATTATTTTTCTGATTTTATAAATCATCTTATTGTTAAACTAAACAATATATAAAAGTATAAGGAAAAATGCAAATGGTTTGCAAGTGGTTTAAGCTCTACAGGAATATCACTGTGAGTTTATGCAAGATCAGGCTTATTTCAGACACTGTTAAGAATAAAGTAGCTGGGCTAGGTGTGGTGCCCATGTCTGCAATCCCAGCGCTTTAGGAGGTCAGATGGGAGGATTGCTTGAGCCCAGAAGTTCGAGACCAGCCTAGGTAACATAGCGAGACCCGACCTCTATTAAAAAAAAAAAGAATAAAGTAGCCAAGGAGAATAGAACAACTGGCAGATAATTGAATAGCAAATAGCCATTGATTGATGGATTTTCTTTTAAAACAATTTATTGAACACACACTCTCAGCTTTTACAATGACAGCAGGTCAGTGGATTCAGTTCCCAGTGAAGCTTATTTAAAGCAAAGATGTCAATTTATACCTCACTTTTCTGTCATGAAGCATGGCGCTGGACTGTTGGATTCTGGGACAAGCAGAGAAAGGAGAGGGAATAGCGGGACTCACTTAGGTCAAGTTCCCACCATGCAAGAATTCTTCTTGGGTGTTTATTATTATTTTTAAACATATATCTTTACAGTAACTTTTAAGAGATGGGTATTAGTGTATGCATTTAATATCAAAGAAATTTAGGTGCCAGGTGATGAGTTTACCTTGCCCGAGAATGACAGCAATAAACTTCATAAGCTTATTCAATAAGAAGCAGAGCTGGTCCAGTGAGGAGCATGGAGGGGATGAGGGAATGTCACCTTCTTCCACTCTCTGTATCCCTCAGATCAAGCTTAAAATTACAGGAAGGGGATACATGATGGACTTGACTTTGTTACCCTGGCCCACTTTATTTAAATCTCCAGGGACACTGACTTCTGTTAGTAACTGGATGACAGCTGCTCCCGTCTTTGGCCTGTACTCCATGCTCTGTGGTTTAATCATGGTTTTCATTCCTGTTTTCTGACCCCAGAACAATGGTAAGTACCCAGAGACAGAGACCATGTTTCGTCTCTTGTACCTCCCAGATAAGATAGCTTAGTGTGAAAAAATATGAATGAGTAGGTGAGTGTGTGAATGGATGTGTGAGTGAAGCATCTGAAAGAGGCAAGACACTCTTCTCCCTGCAGTCAGATGATTCTAGGGACATTTGTGCTTGGGACTGCCCAGCCTCCATTGCCCCTTCCTGATAGAACTTCCACTTTCTTTGGTGGAATTAGCTCTTCTCCTTAGTTCCAGATAGATGGGACTGCAGTCAGGTTCCCTGCTCTGTGTGGCCAAGGGAACAAAACGACGTTAATCTCTTTGGACTATTATGCTAGAGAAAATGTATCTTGAATGCAAACTGCTTTTGATACTTTTATTCTGATAGGGATGGGAAAGAATGCATTTGCCTGATCAAAGGCTATATATCACATATCAGAGGCCAGGTTAATATTTTATAGCAAAGATAACACGTTCAGCACAGCAGCTGCAATTGCAGCCACTGCTTGGTTGAATTTATAGCATTCCAATGTCATCTTCTAGCATCTATCTAGTTTTTACAAGGTCCAGCCTTGTGAATAAAACAGAGTTAATGAGTAATCACAGCCTCTGTATCCTTTAGGTCTGTAGGGGTGGCACTAATTTGTGCCATTCCCTCTGGGACACAGTATTGCTTTTGATTTCCTGTTTTGGCTGGGAGAGGTTGTTTTAGAGTTTTTCTGAAGGCCTTCCTTATTCTTATAGCTCTTATCCCAGAGACCATGAAACCAATGTAGACGTTATATTATCAAGTGAGTTTACTGTAACTATTTGGGAACCATAAAAATGAACACCAGGTGAATCCATAGACCCGGTAAGCCTACTGTGAGTCAAATCTGGCTGAGAGTTCATTTATTACCTGGCCCCCATATGCCCCCAACTATAATGAAGGGGGGGCATGATGGAGCTGTACAATAGTGAAAGTCTTGACCCTCTACTAGGCCCTCGCTGATATCACCCCAGTGGGGGAGGGGGGAGGGATCCCTTATTACTGCTGGGTGGGGTGGATATCCCAGCTCCATGGATACTGTCAGGTTGGGGACGTGGAGAATGAGATGGGGCTTATTAAGGTCTGGCTGGAATGAAAGTCCTGGCTCCCTACTTGGCCTCTTCAGATCCCACCCCAGTGGGAGTGTTGGGGTGCCTTGTGAAGGTGGAAGTCTGGGCCTCCCACCTGGCTTGGCTCACGTGGGTGTTGGCCACAGTGCTTCTGTGGTCTTTGGCCGGAGTGGAGCAGTTATTGTCTGAAAGTTATCTGTCTTTTTAAGCTTCTTTCCTGGGCATGGCTAGAGACAGTGAGCTTTTTTGGGGGGCTTTTGGGCTCATGTCTAATGGTATTTTTGTCCTGCCAGCCTTTTCAGCTCCATGTCTGGGATATAGGATGCAAAAAGACAACCCAGGGAGCTCCCCCACCGTGTAGGACCCCAGATTCTGCGGTCACTGTTTGGTCTGTCTTCTTTCCACCTTTCAGAGTCTTGTTTTCCTTTGTGTAATATCTAGGATTTTTAGTTGTACTTGGCAGGAGCAACAGGGAAAAGTTAACCTATTTTCTTCCTGGAAGCAGGAGTTTCAAGATAATGTTTTTAAATGCATAAAATACTATCCACTGGTTTACAAAGGAAATAAATTATACTAAAACAGTTAGAATATTAAAAAGTCCACACTTGGGATATATTAACATATGCGTTTCTTTATTACTATAGTAAATACAGTATCTAGTGCCAGGTTTAACAATCACTGTGCTATTGAAATAATAATGTGCATAAGTGGTATTCTGAGAATTTGCTACAGTTGCAGTGTAATGTCAAATGATCTGTGATTCCTACTGGTGACAGAGTCACTGGTTTCTCTCATACAACTCTGCCTTTCTGTCTACATTTATAATAGAAGGAAATGACAGATTTGAGTTATAGATGAGTGAAAAATACAAGTCAGTTGTTTTCTAATCCCAGTTCACAGATCCACTGAATTCTTAACCCTGCCTCACAGCCCCTGCTTTTAAGGACAAAATTGGACATATTCTTAACCTCAGGCCCAGAGAAACAGCAGAAAACCATATAGCAGAGATTTCTGGCAGACTTAAAAAAAATCAGTTGAGACCAAAAGCCCACAGTGATCAATAAATGAGATGATCAGGCAACGGCAGCCAAGAGCACAGCTGGATCTGATTAGGGGACGACAGGAAGCCAAGTTTCTGAGCCAAACACGGGATTCCTGCTACCCAGGACCACGGACACTGAGTCAGTCAAGTGGGCAAACGCTGTGAAGCCCTGGCCTCTGCTGATCACCCAGGAAAGATGCATCTGAGAAGAGGGTGGGTCTTTGGCGATTCAATTGGGCAGAGCTTAGAAACAAGAAGGCTCTCCCACCTCTTCCAAAACTGGCCAATTACTCACCCTGCGCCTGTTCCTGCCGAACAAAAATGATTTTCTTCCAAGGACACTGTGTTCTGAATTCCAATGTTCAGGGCCTGACTCCCCAAATAATAGCTATCCGGGCAGCCTCAGATTGGTTTGGCAAATGCACTCCATCTTCCTAAAAGGCAGGACTGCATGGTGAAGCCCTTGGAGGGCCCGCAAAGCTACATTTGCAGGAAAATGAAATCAGTACCCCAGTTTACAAGTTACCAATTTGATCCTATTTGTCTAGGGCAGGTCTGATGCAATTTGAGGGGGTGGTTAGAAGTTTCTTTTGCCTCATTCCTTGCTCTTCTATCCTTTTAATTAAAGTAATAAACAACTGCGCCTCACATTTTAATGAAAAGGAGTGGCAGGAACGACCAGAGGTTTCTGAAGAAACCCAACCCTGAAATAACTGCAGTTACTAAGGATCAGGGCTGGACAAGTTACTTTTGTTGGCATAACATCTCCTCGTTATTTAATCTTGTAGTGGATTCATTTCATCCATCTGCCACCATGCCACTGAAGCCAGGAAGAGCTGCTACTTGAATGCCAAGGCTGAGGACTGACCTGTCCAAACCCCGCATAAATTTCAGCTGTTAGAGTGAGGTCCCGAGCATTGATTTCACTGCTGAAGGGACCATCCCCTTCTATTTCGGGACAAAAACTGCCGAGGGGCCCACTACTCTGTTCTGCCAGAGCAACCTCTTGTGTGCCCCAAAAATGGCTCTGAATCCCTACTGAATGTCAGTCAGCTGGTGCACTTTTTAAAAAGACCAGTGTCAGTTGCTACCAAGCTAGCTTTGAAATTTACTGCTCTTGATCAAAGTACACTCTTCAGCTAATGCTTTCTTCCAGCTGGCTGTCTTCTTGCCTGCCCTGTGCCGTAAAATGGGAGACCCTTACTGCGTTATCGAGGGGAAGGCAAAACTGGGATGTCTAGTCCACAGGAAGACCTGCACCACTGTTGCCTTCACACAGTTAACTTGGAAGACAAAGGCGCTTTGGCTAAGCTGGTGGAAGCTATCAGGACCAATTACAATGGCAGATAAGATGAGATCCGCCATCACTGGGGAGGCAATGTCCTGGGTCCCAAGTCTGTGGCTCACATTGCCAAGCTCGAAAAGGCAAAGGCTAAAGAACTTGCCACTAAACTGGCTTATATGTGCACTGTTGAGTTTTCTGTACATAAAAATAATTAAAACAATACAAATGTTCCTTCCAAACAAAAAACAGACCAACATCTGGGCCCCAACCCCAAGGTTCTGATTTAATTACTCTGGAAATGGGGTCCAGGCATGATTTTCATAAAGCTTTCCTAAGTGATTCTAATGGGCTGCTCAGGCTGAGAACCACTGATTTACAGAATTACTCCCTTTCCACTGCTGCATCTTGTTTTCAGATGAGCCAGAGCCTCTCAGAATTATTATTCTTTTGATCATTTTCTTATCACTTTCTCCTTATTGCATAGAAAATTGTAAGTATGATAATAAGTTTTTAATGAGAGCCTAGAGCCAGGGTGTGACCTTTTGGAATCCGAGAATCTTGTGAAGCAGGCATTTAAAAATTATCCCAATCTTAAATTCAAGGAAACCAAGGCGTGGAGAGGCTAAGTGCCCAGCCGGCTGGTAAGCGGCACATCCAGGATCTGGACACATGTTCCAACTCCAAAGTTCAACTACTTATGCTGGTGACTTCTGTCCTTATGGAGAACCAGCTGGGCCGCAAGCTCAGCTTCCACCCGTGGTTAGGACCGGCTCTAGTCCTGTTGCAGTGGAGGGCCCAGGCTGGTGGATCAGATGATTCAGCTTGGTCAGTTATATTTTATCAGCTTGGACCCTGGGTGCCAGCTCTGAGAAGCCTCATGTGGACGCTTCCTCTCAGCCTCCTGGATTCAGATCCAGCCTCCTTCTTACCAGCAAGTGACCTTGGTCGAGTGTCTTAGCTTCTTTAAGATCCAATTTCCCCACCTGTTGAGGGGGATGACAAATGCCCTCCTGCATAGGAACGTCATGAGGGTTACTGAAGTAACACACACAGAGCACTTAAAATAGGGGCTAGCACACACTACTCTCGGAAGGTTAGTTACACTTGTCAGCTTTATTACCGCAGACCTAGAACCTAGAGGCTGTCCTACTCCCCTAGCCTCCTAAGGCCCAGAGACCCTCAGTGCCTTTCACGACATCTGGATTCCAGGTGCTGGACAGCTCCGAGGCGGTCTCTGGGCTTCCTCAAACTGCTGCCTGGACCCCCTCATTCAGCAAGCAGCTGTCTCCAAAGGCCAACCCCTACTTCTACCTTTGGTTTATAAAAACCATTCCATGTGAACAAGAACCTTTCTTCACGTGTATTAGCAGGAGATTTTTTAGTGTGGAGAGAGAAACCCAACTCAAACTGGCTTTAAGCTGAAAGAATTATTGGCTGATACTGGCTGACACAGCTGAGAAGTTGGGCTGGCTTCAGGGGCCAGGCTCACATGAGGTCCCTAGGCTTTCATCTCCCCATCTTCAGCGCTGTTTTCCTTTCCTCTGTGCTATTCTCACCCACGGATAGCTCAGGCGTACAGCTTTATAACCAGCAAGACCCGCTGTGAAGGAATTTCTTGACCTCAATAATTCCAACAAAGTCAGGCGGTGGCCTCGGATCAGACCCACGTGTTCAAGGCCAGCGAGGCAGCAGTATCTAGCCTGGCCCATGTGTTGACTGAGAACAGAGAAGCAGCCAATCAAATCACTCCACTTCTCACAGCTGGGTGCCTGGACAACTCCAGTTACGGCCTGTTTACACAGACCAGAGTCCGGTTTGAAGAACAATTAAATTGTGGTGGGTAGAGGGAAGTTGCCTAGCAACACTTGCTTCCCCCTCCAGATGCTAAAAGCAAAACAAACCCCCAAATCCTCGTGGGGTGAGACAGTTTCAGCTCGCAAGGGCTAGTTCCAAAACTATGTGAGCCTTGATCACCACCTTGTGGCAAAGAGTGGAATTTTTCTAGAGTAGACTTTTTTTTTTTTTTTTTTTTTTTTTTTTTTTTTTGAGACGGGGTTTCTTTGCTCTTTTGCCCAGGATGTAGTGAAGTGGCGCGATCTCGGCTCACTGCAACCTCTACCTCGCGAGTTGAAGTGATTCTTCTGCCTCAGCCTCCCGAGTAGCTGGGTGCCCGCCACCACGTCCGGTTAATTTTTGTATTTTTAGTGGAGATGGGATGTCACCATGTTGGTCAGGCTGGCCTCGAACTCCTGACCTCAGATGATCCACCTGCCTCTGCCTCCCAAAATGCTAGGTGTGAGCCACTGTGCCTGGCCTGGACTCTTTCCCGGGAAAATGCTTCAGCCGTGGGAAGGAAGGAGAGAAGGGAGGGAGGACTCTTTACATGTCACTGCACTGCCTGTCCTATGGAGAACCACCAGTCTCCTCAATTGTGGCAAGAATATAACCAGAATAACTCATGAATTAACTAATAGAATAGCACTGGGCCTTGCAGGACTCCATGCCAGGGACACAGAAGTCACACCTTCCCCACCATGGGGAGAACCCGCTGGCTTGCAGATGCAAGCTCAGCTTCCACCGAGGTTAGGACCAGCGCCAGTCCTGGTGGGGGTGGAGAGCCCAGATAATGCAATGTGACCTGGTAAGCACTGTTTTAGAACATGAGAAGTATCCCATGGGGTCTCTGGAGAGGGAGACGCTGTCTCTTTCCCACAGACCCTGCAGGCCAGCTCAGAGCAGGCACGTCATAAATGCTGGAGGAAGGAACTATCATTGGTTTCTCCCAGGTTCCCTATTCTCTGTTGGGTTTCCTCCTATAGACGGATTTCCAGGGCTAAAATTATTCTCTGACACATTTCCAGCTTTCCTGACAGACATTTCTTCTCTCACTGCGGGCCTACAGTTTGTCTTCTCATCCAGGATTTTAGGACCAATACTCCCCTAGCCAAGAACCAAGATTCTTTGCTTGGCCAAGCTTCAGCCAGACTCCTGCGCCTTCTCCTAGGCCCACCTCTGCACTTCCTCGTAAAATCCAGCTTTAGCAAGAGTCGTGCTAAATCAGTTTAGCCAGACCCCTCCACAACCGGCTGCCATTCTCCACTTCTGACTACCCTCAATATCTGGCCAGGTTCCTCATCTTTCACCACTGCCCTGGGGAGGTCTGATCTCCCCCGGCCTATCTTCAGCAAGCATCCCCTTGGCTCCTAATGTTTCCTCTTAGCCCTTTCCACCAGAGAGCCCCACGCTGCTCCTTGACTCCAAGTCTCCACTTGCTGTGTTGGGAGTTGAGCCTGCTTCTATATTCTCCCTATCGCAATAGTCCTGAGCCAAATCAGTTTTTACCCCTTAACTGATGTCCAGCTCAGGAATTTTCATTGACACCAGTGCTTGTCCCATCAGCGAAGAGCTCATTGTCTATACAGTGCATCACTGCACACTCTAAACTCAGAATGCACAGCTTAAACTAGGACCTCTCCACCCCGAGCCTGTGTTCATGGAACTGAAATAGTTTTCACCACATCATCTTACACACACAAGCTGGGAGAGCAAATTGGCCAGGCAGAGCCAGGTTCCCTGAAGCCCTGCAAAGCCCACAGACACCTGAGCTGCAGGTGGCTTTGCAGCTTCTTGACCAGCCACCCCATCACAGGGGCAGGATTCAGGCAAGCTGAGGGCCCAGGCTTGGCTGTGACCTTGTCTTCTCTGCCAGCATCTCACTGTCCCTCAGGTGGGGGAAGACCTGACCAAATTAAGGGGACTCCAGGCCCTAGCCTTCTCCCCCAGAGTGTGTGGAAACATGCGTGCTCTCACCCACGATCGCCTTGGGCCACTCCCATTTGGGTGTCAGAGTCTCTGTGTCTCACTTTGTCAGCTGTTTCATTTGTACAAAATGCAACAGGAACAGCCTGGGTCATAGTAGAGGAATCATTAATTATGTAAACAACTCCATATTTGGGAGCCATTGCCAGATGCTGTTCTAGGCTCTGGGTATAGAGCAGTGAACTGAACCTGGGAGGCGGAGGTTATAGTGAGCTGAGATCGCACCATTGCACTCTGGCTTGGGCAATAAAGTGAGACTGTCTAAAAAGAAAAAGAAAAAAAAAAGATCTCTTGGATTCAGGTGCAGTGGCTTACTCCTATAATCCCAGCACTTTGGGAGGCCAAGGCATGAGGATCACTTGAGCTCAAGAGTGCAAGACTTGCCTGGGCAACATGGCAAGATCCAATCTCCACTCCCTCCCCCGCCCCCCACACACAAATTCACCAGGTATGGTGGTGCACCTGTGGTCCCAGCTGCTTGAGTGGCTGAGGTGGGAGGATTGCTTGAGCCTCGGAGGTTGAGGCTGTAGTGAGCAGTGGTGACACCACTGCACTCCAGCCTGAGCAACAGAGAGAGACCCTGTCTTAAAAATAAAATAAAGGATCACTTGCACAGTTGACATGAGGGGCAAGAGAGGAAGTGGGAGGGGAGGGGAAGAGTTAGGGGGCTTCTGCCAAGTCCCACTGGACAAAGGTGAAGGCTGGGACTGGGGTAGGAGGAGCCACTTGAGGGGGCAAACTTGGGATGTGTTTTATGGGGAGCACCACCAGGACTGGCTGGTGGATTGGATGTGGGGCATGGGGAGGGAAAGGGGACGCAAGCATGATGACCCCTGTGGTTTTGGTCTGGGCAGCTGGTTGATGATGGTGTAGTGACTTAGATGGAAAAGCTGGAGGAATGGCAGGTGCAGTGTGAAAATCAAGGGTTCTGGTTTGGTCATGCTGGATTAGAGAAACCACCCACAGGAGGTTTAAGGCACCACGTGGCACCTGCAGAATGACCAGCAAGGGAGGAAGCCTCTAGCCTCCCGTCTCAGACCCTGGCTTGGGGGGGGAGCACCCCCACCCGCTTCTTGGACTGTGCTCTTTGGTGTGAGGAGAGTAACCCCTGGTGAATAGGGATCGGTAACTTCTCCCCCACCTCCCACCCGGTTCATGAGGTTGGGCCACTGCACAGGGCAGGAAACAGCAGAGCCACATCTCCCATATTCACCTGAAGGCAGTGACCATCTGGTATGGTTTAAAATGCAGAGGCTGCAACTGGGGCCCTGTTGTGTGTCATCAGGCAGGTTGGGTCCCACGCACAGTAGTTATCTGTGAGCCGAGGGTATTGAACAGCCACGGCCCTGAGTATCCTCATGAAGACTCCTTCCCCCACATTCCTCAGTTGACTCATTGAAGGCCAAGGTACAGAGTCCGTAAGACCACAGTTTTGAAGTCAGATAACCCAGGGTTGCCTCAGCTGCCTTCACTCCCAGATGCCTGACTGGGAGGAGTTGGTGAACTTTTCTTGGGTATCGATTTCCCCCCCCTTGAGGAAGGTCTTAGTTACCAAATGACCACATTCTGAGGCTTTGGTGGGCTCCTGTAGGGGAAGGACATGGTAGCTCTTACTAGTTGAAGGGAAAGCCCCTGACTCCTGGAAGCTTCCAGGTGACTCTGTACACCTCACTCTCCATAGGAGGAAGACTCTGCCTGCCCAGAGCTGCAGCCGCCCTCCTTGTCATTTGACTAAATGCACCGCTTCCCATCCCTCCACCAGATGTCAGGCCAAAGCTGTGGAATGGAGATGATGCCTGGACTCTGCCAGGCTGCAGCAGCCGCAGCGTGGACTGCTAACCTCCCCACAGGTGCCCCGTTGGGAGAGTTGGGGAGGGGGCAGAGGGGAGGGAGGGGACGTGCAGGGGTCCTGGCATCCACACCGGGGCTGGATTCTTGCAGCTCTGGGCTGAGCCCACTCTTCTGAAGTCAGAGAGGGAGGTGCATGGTGAAGTGCTGGGGCCCTCTACTGGCTGGGAGAGCTCAGAACACACGACCAGCAGGGACAAACACATTCTCAGGCCCTACCAGATCTTTTTAAAAAATGGTTTTGGTAGTGGGAGGCATTAGGATTTATTTGAAACCTGTCTTTTCCTATTGATTGAATTATAGGGGATAATGCCATGTTTCATATACTCCCATTTCCCTTTTGGGGGGACTTTTGGAGAAATAGCCTCATGAGTTCATCTGCCCCGTCCCCACTGGGGCAGAGACCAGCCCAGCCCAAGAGGTTGGTGGCGTGTCTGGATTCTTAACTGGGAGAGTAAGAAGACAGGCTGCCAGAACCCAGGAATTCTGCTCTGAAAGGGATTGCAGGGCCAGGCAGAGGCTCATGCCTGTAATCCCAGCACTTTGGGAGGCTGAGGCGGGCAGATCACTTGAGATTAGGAGTTCAAGACCAGCCTGAGCAACATGGTGAAAACTTGCCTCTACTAAAAATGCAAAATGCAGAAATTAGCCAGGTGTGGTGATGTTTACATTAATGCCTTGTATATAGTAAACCCATAAAATAAGTACTTTCTAGATAAAATAAAACCCAAATCATCATCTCTATAAATGCCAGTGATAAAGTTTACCATCCTTCTCTGTTAGAAACTCTTGAAAACCAGGAATAGTTCAACACCATAAAAATTGTCTATCCCAGACTAACGACTAACATTACTCCTCTGAGACAACAAAGGGACGCCCACTAAAGCCAGGAGCAGAATCCCAACAGCCACCATCACCCCCTTGGCCTCTACCAGACAAGTCCCCCGAGGCTACCTAGCACAGGGAGAAAGAAACTGCTCTCCAACGGTGCAATTTTATTTTATTTGCAATCAGATTTTCTTCCTCATTTTCTTGATCCTAGATTAGGATGAAATAATTTAAGTTACTAAATCGTTTCTTCTCACACCAAGCCTGGTACAAAATGCACAAAGTGAGAAGCAAAGTGGTGAAGTGTCCCACAGATGCTACCAACAGGAATGCATAGCTCCATGGTGAGATGTTGAGAGCTCCATAGGGGATGCAGACTCCAATTAGAGACTCTGACACTGGAAGAGAATTCATGACTTGTTCTAAGTCACTTTTCCTCTCTGACCTGGGTTCCCTTTTATTGAATAAGAATAGTGTGATCCAAGTACCTTTTGATGATAGTATTTAGACAATATGTCCTCACACTGAGACTTAAAAAAAAAAAAGAAAACTCTGAATAAATACTGAACTCTAGTTAATAAGGTATTTTTCCCCCACAGAGCCATGGGTTAGCAATTCTGAAACTAGGACTGATTAAAAAAATAATATACCGAGAAACATGGGAACCAGGTTTCCCACTGGTGGAGGAGTTACAAATACAGGAGAAGGAAGGCGAGACTATGATCTGTAGGACATGACTGAAATTGGGGCTATCAGTGGGAACTAATGAGTTTTAAAATATACACATTGTTCAATACAAAAATACAATACATCCCATGTTACAGCAAGAGAATTAGGCACAGAGCTTAGATTGCTTGATAAAAGTCACAGTGGAAATGGAAAAGCCAGTTTCTAACCCATGGGCCTTGGCTTTCAAATCTGACTGTTGGCCTCTAACTATTCTCTTCTTACTGTGTTGTGCCTTCTTTGATCTACTGATGTGATAAATCACATTAATAGCTTTTCTGGTATTGAACCATGCTTGCATTCCAAATAATGGTTGGTTATGGTGTTATTATTATTTCAAAACACTACTTGATGTGATTTTGTAATTTCACTTTGTATCTATATTCATGCAATTTTTTTTATTCTCTTGGTACTGTATCTAGGGTATTCTAGGCTTAATGAATTGAATTAGGAAGCTTACTTTTTTTTACAGACTTATGAAACTATATAAAATGGAAGTGATTGTTTCTTGAAAGTTCAAAGAAAAGATTTGGCCTGTAAAACATGTAGGCCCAGGATCTTTCTAAACTGTTTTCATTTATTAGCCTACTTTTTGAATTTATTGCAGCACTAGTCTGCTCAGATTTGCCATTTATCTTTTGATAATTTAAAAAATCTGTATTTTGTTAGAAAACCATTTATTTTATCAAGCTTTCAAATTTATTAGTACAGAATTATACATGTTATTTTCCTATAACTTAAAATGTCTTTTATATATTTGTTTATGTCTCTTTACTTATTTTTAATTCTCAGTATCTATTTTTCTGTTTTTTAAAGTAAAACTTTGTGGAAATTTGTTTATTTTCCTGTGTTCTTTTTTGTTTTCTGATTAACATCTCTTTTTAATATTTATTCTCCTGCTTTTCTTAAATTTGCTGTGTTGCAAGGAACAATTTTCCCTTTAGCTGAAATAAAAACTCATGTTTTTTTCTAGAAAAATTTCATGATGTTTTATTAACAAGATTATCATCATATAGTGGTAAAGCCTTCCATGATGTCTTTCAATTAATCCATTTACACATTCAGTAAAGGAAATTTCTTTTTTAAAAAGAGCATGCTATAAATGGTTACATTAAATGTCTTTAGAGATATTTGGGCTATTACAGAAGATCAGTTTATAACTCATATCAAGCATTATAGGTAACAGTTTCAATTTTATATCAGTATCTGAACTGTCAATTTTCATGTGTGTGCAAACATGGGAGCCCACCTTCATTTATCTTCCATTTGCAATTAAAAACTCTGTTTAGCCGAATTCTTCTCAATATGAGCTTGTGTCCCACTGTGCTATTTCAGCATAATAACAGCTCAGGATTTAGGGCTGTGGAGTCCTAGTTTTACATGAAAATCTTTTTAATGGAGAAAAGGCAAGTAAAGCAACAAGTATTTATTCAGCAAACAGGTGTTCAATGCTGGGATGGTAGGTGTGTGTGTTAGAAAAATGGAGAAAACATCCCTTGCCTCTGAGAAGCACATAATTCTGTCCATTATACCCTTAGGAACGTGCAAGCTGCTTTTAATGTACTTTGTAATAATTATTATAATAACTTCTCACAAAAAAGCAAGACTGTCTCCATTTTGCAGACGAGGACCCTAGCTTGTGAGAAGTTAAATATATTCATACACCACCATATCATATAACCATAAAAAAAACCTGTTGCTTGCAATAACATGGCTAAATCTTATAGACATTACATTGAGAGAAAGAAGCCAACATCTGAGAGTACCTACTGGTTGATTCCATGCATTTAAAGTTCAAGAAAAGGCAAAATTTATTATGGTGTTAGAAACTAGGCTGTTAGTTTCCTATTCAGTAGGTGTATTGACTGGGAAGGTGGCAGCAGGCCTTCTAGGGGCTGAAAGTGTCCTGTGTCTTGATCTGGGTGTGGCCACACATGTGTATAAAAATGTAACACTTCATCAGACTACACCTTTGAGATGTATTTAAGATTTGGGCACATTATCCTATGCATTTTGTATCTTCTAAAATTGCTCCAGCTAGGAATCTGTCACAGTAATCCAGGCCAGGTAGATTCTCTTGGATGAATTGTGAGCCATGCAAACAGGCATGCAGACATTTGAAATTGTTTTCATTACAAACCTAGCCAGTGGCCCTCAACTCCTGCTCCCAGTCCTGACCACAGTACTTTCCCTCATTTTCAATTTAAATCACAAAGCAGAGAAAAGAAGAGGAAGGAAAAAGAGGAAGAAACACAAAGAGGAAACAGTGAGCCGGGGACGACAGAGTGGATTACATTTGTTCATCAATCAGGGAGCAAAATCAGAGCTCCCAAGGGGAGGACCAGTGCTGACCCTGAATCACATGGCCACATGATCACCTTGGAGTACAGTCAGCTGTGATGGAGTTTGGCTCTGGGCACGTATCCATAGGGCTGGGAAGTCTTATGGGAACAGGCTGGAGAGTGAGGAATTTTTCTTTCCTTTTCCTCCTACCAGGGGTCAGAGGCAGAGGGAAAGGGGCTGTATATGGCAGGATGTGCTACCCACCCATAAGTCCAATCTTATGGACATGAGAGGCTTCAAGAGACTGTTTCTGTCTGTCCTGTAACAATGCTGGCTGTTTAAAATCTGGCTCCATTGGTTCCGAGATACCCTCTCAGGGACACTCAAAGTTATACGGAGTTTTTACACTTTAATACACTCATTCACTGTCACAAAAAATGAAGACTTTCATTAGATAAATTTCTCTCTGTCTCTGTCTCTCTCTCTCTCTCAAAGAAGATGGTAAAAAGTCCTGAGAAGCCTGTTACAAAGGATCCAGTTGTGAGTTTGTGGGAACTGAATGTTATATTCTTGGAGCTGCACTTGACAGGAAAACTTCACTTAAAGATCTTTCCAAAGGATGTTGGCGTTGTATGAGTTTCCTGGATGAGGCAGTACAGGCAGCAGTAGTTTTTCTTGTGGCCAATGCTTGGTGGGTTTCAAACATTTCTAAAAGCTATCAATGTGTTCTCTCCCCCATCCTTTTCTATCTTATTAGGTAAAATAGCCCTATCATAATTAAATTTCCCCTTCAAGATCCAGGATGTTGGGGTCTCAGCCATCATGTTTTTCATGCCACAGTGATAATTTGTCTTCACCCAGGACCAGAGAGGAAAGGGCATGGAATAGTATTCACTGTTCCCCACCCACACCTTAGAGTGCAGTTCTTGAAATATATCCTTTAAATGAACGTCTACCTCTGTCTCTGACTCCCCAAATTTGCAGCTTTCTTCTAAGATGTTTCTAAAAATCCAGTTTAGTGAAGATCTGGGTTAATTTCAGCTTCAATTTACTGTAGCAGTTTGAGTTTCTGAGAAGAGTAAGGATAGAGAAAGAGGGAAGGACAAGGAGTACTCAGAGTCACGATTCCTTCCTGTCTGCCTCTGCCTGGTTGCCTAGCCCATTGTCCAGTGGTGATTTAACACATATTCAACTCCATCTTCCAGCCTGCTCATCAGAAATGGAGTACAATGTCCACAGGGAGCTCTGCCTCCCACCACTATGGATGAAAACACCAGAAGCTCTACAGAACCCTGCAGAGAAACGGAGACAGCTGGTATACCAAGGGGGGACCAGCAAAGAACAGATGGGAGAAGCAAATTCTTGGTCTAAAAACTTCTTCTCCTTATCAATTCCTGGCTCATTTCTCCCACTCCTCTTATCATAGCAGCAGCACCTAAGCCCAGCTCCTATATGCGTGGCTACCATGTAGAAACCAAACCAGTAGCTTTTCCAGTTATGGAGTGATAGTCACACCAAGGTCAAAGATCAAGCAGTGACCTTGAAGGTAATTTCAGGGGGAGATGTCCATATTCGATGATGGATTGGTTGGCAACGCCTCCTTGAGGAATTTCCTGCTTTTTTTCATGGTCAAAAAATAATCTAAAAACTTGCATGACTGCATTTCAGTTTCCCATTTGAAAGGATAAAGTGAAGTGCCACATTTCCGCCAAAGGACATCCGGGCAACAAGCTGCCAGAGGGGCTTCTCAGGGCAGAATCTACAGCAGGAGGGGCCTGCTGCGGCATTATAGCTGTGTCGTAGGCTGTCCAGGGCCGCTGGCTGCCTGTGTAGGCCCATTCAGTGGGTGGAGGAGAGAGACCTTCAATATATGGCTCAATGGAAATTCCAAACAGACAGGAAACAGTCTTAAATCTGATAGATGAAATTTCTATCATTTCTTGCTAAAATAATATAACATTTTGGATAGATCTTTAAAGGGAAATTTGACAATAAATATCGAACATGTTCCAGACAATTTTTTTTTTTTGAGATGGAGTTTCACTCTTGTTGCCCAGGCTGGAGTGCAATGGCAGATCTCGGCTCACTGCAGCCTCTGCCTTTCGGGTTCAAGTGATTCTTCTGCCTCAGCCTCTTGAGTATCTGGGATTACAGGCATGCACTGCCACATCCAGCTAACTTTTTGTATTTTTAGTAGAGACGGGCTTTCTCCATGTTGGTCAGGCTCATCTTGAACTCCCAACCTCAGGTGATCCACCCGCCTTGGCCTCCCAAAGTGCTGGGATTACAGGTGTGAGCCACCATGCCTGGCCAAGACAATTTTTTTCAAACTTCTTTTTAACTAGAAGAGACATGGGTAGAAAAAGAAAGTAGAGTAGTTTGTGCATCCCACTATTAGTCATCCCACTATAATAATAATAATAATAATTGCTATTTATTAATATTTCCCACATACCAGATGCTTGACACTTTTACATTATCAAACAAACTCAATAAAGAAATTGAGACCCAGGATGTGAAGGGGGCTTACTCAAGGTCTTTCAGGTTGGAGATAGTAGGAGGGGGATTTACATTCAGATTTTTCTACTCTAGGGTTCAAGCGTTCCCATAATGTCACAGTGCTCTCACCATAGGCATGTGGTTATCTCCAAGACTAAATGTCAGAAATCCCTTGTTTTTTATTTACTGGTTATCTCCTTTGAAGACATCAGCTGGTTCGGAGAGCAGGTGTCTTAGTTTGGGCTACTATAACAAAATACCATAGACCTTGTGGCTTATATACAACAGAAATTTATTTCCCACAGTTCTAGAGGCTGGGAAGTCCAAGATCAAGGCACTGGCAGATTTATTAATAGCATCTGGTAAGAGCCTGCTTCTGGGTCCATGGATGGCAGAAGGGGGAAGTGAGCTCTTTGTGGTCTCTTTTATTAGGGCAATAATCCTGTTTATGAGTGCTCTACCCTCATGATCTAATCACCTCCCAAAGACCCTACCTCCAAATACCATCACATGGGAGATTGGGTTTTAAATTTGAGGGTACACAAACATTCAGTCTATAGCAGTTGGTACTTATGAAGACAGATGTCTTCAGGATCCAGCCTTATGCAAATTATAATTTTTAAATTGGGAAACTCTGCCTACTTCTCTTTACACTTTTATTATTTTCAGTGTCTGTCCTATCCAAAGAACTGCACGTAGTGGGCATTTTTGGCAGGAGTTCAAATGCAACTAATAAGGGCGGCATCTTTCTCTCACCTTTGGGATTTGCTGGTATCCATGGATTTGTCTAGGAGTGTTTTTTTTTTTTTTTTTTTTCTGGGGTAAGAAGAAGGATTTTTGGTAGGGGGTGCAGACCATGGGATAAATGGGTGAGGAAGAGTGTTGATAGGATTTGCCTCTTAGCTGATCTCTTGGATAGAGTAGGAGCTACTGTGGTTGAAGGAATGAGAGTTGGAATGGACAGATTTGGTTCTATAAGGGAACTTGTTAGACTCTGGGCAAAGTCATAGCTGATTTGGGGCTCAGATGACAAAGGAAGGAGACAATAATATCCGGAAGGGGCCTGCCACCTTCAGACCAGAAGACTTGGAGAACACTGAGGTCATGCAGGTGGCCCCTGGGGTTCTGATGATGGGAGTGGTCACAACAGGCTTCTCATGAGGCTATAAGGACCCAGATGTGAGTAAGTGGAGCTGTGGCAGGAGGGGAAGTGGGGGACAAATGCCACGGAGTGACTGCCACTGTGTGACTGTGAAGATCCTCTTAGGGACTCCTAGAAAGATACATGGGACAGTCAGTGGGGAGTGAATATCCAGTAGTAAGCCAAACAGGGATTGTGCTACTATCATTTTGGAGTAAAATGGAATGCCACTTATTCTGTAGTAATATACAGATGTTAGAGTTAAAAGGAGCTCGATTAAATATAATATTCCTACTTACCAGATGAGACTCAGAACCCAGCTAAGCTAAATGATCCGTTTTCCCATCCACCCACATTGCCATCCTCAAGACTGTGAAAATCACCCAGGCTGTTTTTTTTTTGTTGTTGTTCCTTGCTTGATTCTGGCATGTCTGGGGTCCCTTGGACTCTGGGCACCACCCCAGTGACTTTCTAACATCCTCCCTGACCCCTTTCCTGCTGAACCCAGCTGGAGTTGGGCATCAGCTTCTTGCAGTCCAAGAAGCTGTAGATGATGCATGGAGACCCTGCGTGAAAGCAAGACTGGGTGAAGCAGCCAAGCAGTGTGTCCTGGCTCCATGATGCCAGGACAACCTTTCAGCTTTGCTTCACTCAAGTTGATGGGAAACAGCAGGAAAACACGCTCAGACTTCCAGAGGCCTCTACTGGATACATGCCCAATCTACTTCTCCATTTATAATTATATGTATTAACAAGTTCATGGCGGTGATACATGAAGCAGCATATTATGTAATCAGACTGTCTTTGATGGTATAGTTAATGCTAATGTGATGATTATGTGCAAACATTTGAATATATGACGCTCATTATCAAAAATTGATTTAAGTTTTTTTTCCCCTTCTAGATTCTTTTATGTTCTTTGTCTTTAAGTTCTTACAAATTCAGTAGGCATGCGTCTAACTCATTCTTTAATGAAGGGACCTGGCTGGCATTCCGTTTGCTGGGACTGCCAGTCATCTTCAGTTCTTCTCTGGAATCCCTGGGACAAAGAGTTTTTTTCCAGGATAGAAAATCCCTGCTCCTGCCCATGGGAACTGGAATAAGAAATTGAAATGCAAGGGACAGCACAGAGAGGAGAAGACTGGCTGGGTGGGAGGAAGTTTGCACAAAGCAGTTAACCTCCCTGGATTCAATTTTCTCACTTATAAAGTTGGATAAAGCTGGCCATGCTGGCTCATACCTGCAATCCCTGCACTATGGGAGGCCGAGGTGGGAGTATCCCTTGAGTCTAGCGGTTTGAGACGAGCCTGGGCAACATAGTAAGACCTTATCTCTAGAAAAAATGAACAAAATTGGCTAGGCGTCATGATGTGTGCCTGTAGTCCCAGCTACTCGGGAGACTGAGGTGGGAGGATAGCTTGAGTCCAGGAGGTGGGGTCTTCAGTGAGCCGAGATCATACCCCTGCACTCTAGTCTGGGTGGTGGAGCAAGACCCTGTCTCAGAAAGAAAAAAAAGTAAGATAAATAAGATGATAAATCAAATGTCAGCTGATAGAGGACAGAGTAAATAAATTACAGGGTATACAGTGAAATACTGCACGACTCTTAGATCAAGACAGGCAGATCTCTTTGTTTTGACAGGTGCAAGATATGTTGTTTGATAAAAATATTTCACATATAGTATGATTCTATTTTTAAAAAATAATGAAAACATGCACATGAACAAAAACTGCCTGGAGGAGTATGCACTGAACCACTATCGATATGTAACTCTGAGAGGTGAGGCTACAGAGGACTTTTGCTTCTTAAACAAGGTTTTTTTTTTTTTTTTTTTTTTTTTTTTAAAGATGGGGTTTCACCATGTTGGTCAGGCTGGTCTTGAACTCCCGACCTCAGGTGATCCGCCCGCCTTGGCCTCCCAAAGTGCTTGGATTATAGGCGTGAGCCACCATGCCCGGCCAGGACTTTTGCTTCTTAAAGCAAATATTCTGTAATATTTTGAACATCTTACGATATGCAAATATTTCTTTTGCCAGCAGGGGAAAATGTAAGTAAAAGTTAACAAACTATAGAGCCAAACCTGGCTGTTTTCCACGTTCCCTTCATGCTTGAAATATTAGGTTGGTGCAAAAGTAATTGTGGCTTTTGCAATTTTACAGCAAATACTTCTGCACCAACCTGTAACATCTTTCTAAGGCCACTGTCCTTTCCTGCGGCTCTGTGCCATCATGGGAATTTGGGACAAACCAGGTCTTTGAGGGTGCTGAGAAATGTTATTTACAGCACAAAATCAGGGCTGGAACAACAGGAATGAACTGCCCATGTATGGTTTGTATGAAATGTACATGGAAAACATAACAGCTCTGAAATGCTTGTGGGGCAGGGGAATCTGTTGAGTAGCTCATTGATACACTGTCCCTAATCTTCTGAAGGAGGAGTGGTATCTTCCTTCCTCTGGCCTGAGCAGGTACCCAGCCTTTCCCAGGTGGGCCTCTCTGGCTTCATTTGCTGTGATGTTTCACAGTAAAAAAATGTCACCTGCCAGGCACATGGTAGGTAACTCCCCTGACCCAACTTGGCTTTGTTTGGGGATCTAGGTCTTTGGAGAAGCCCTGTGAGGTTGCAGAGGTGGCTTATGCCAGAAAGTGAGCTTAAGCTCCCCCAGGACTGGACATGGCAGCTGCAGTCCACAAGGGCTGTAGACATGTGGGCTGCTGTGAAGAGACTACTAAACCCAAGGTCTGGGGTGCAGAGGTGCGAGGGAGTCTCTAAGCCATCAGTGTGCGGAAGGGTGCTGGGGAGCACTTCTGGGCCCCCTCAGGCATTTGGGGATGAAGACCAGCCCCATGGAAACATCACTTGACAGAAGGGGCAATGATTTTCTGGGAAAACGTGTCCTGTTGGGCCTGGACTTGGAGGACTGGGGACTCAAGGTGGGAGGTCAAGAGAAAGAAGTCAGAGAGGAGACTGAGAGTAGGGTTGGGGTGAAGGGGCCCTGGGAGATGCGGTGGAGAGTAGAGATGCAGGGAAGACCCTGAAGCCAAAGGCTGAATTGGAATCAGAAGCTAATCAGGAACCACTCAGGCCAAAGAGCTGTACTGGACAGGACCAGAGTATACTGACAGATGACACTGACTGCCACTATGTTCCAAGCACAGTGCTAAGCATGCAGCTTTTTGTGGACTATCTCATTTCAGCCTCTGCAAGCCTATGAGGTAGTTGTCACTAATGCCCCCAGCTATAGACAGTGTGTGGTGCCTGGGTACCCCAAAAAGGGTTGCTGCAAGTGGAAACTGTCTTTGAAGCCTACTGTTTGGTCTTTAAAAATGGTAGTGATTTGGCCAAGTGCAGTGGCTCACGCCTGTAATCCCAGCACTTTGGGAGGCCAAGGCGGGTGGATCACAAGATCAGGAGATCGAGACCATCCTGGCCAACATGGTGAAACCCCATCTCTACTAAAATACAAAAAATTACCCGGGCGTGGTGGTGCATGCCTGTAGTCCCAGCTACTCAGGAGGCTGAGGCAGAGGAGTTGCTTGAACCCGGGAGGTGGAGGTTGCAGTGAGCCAAGATCGCACCACCGCACTCCAGCCTGGTGACAGAGCAAGACTCCATCTCAAATAATAATAATAATTGTGATTTTTGCATCCTACTGGATAATACATATGTGTTTGTTTTAATTTAAATGTCTTTAAAATTGCTGCCATTTTCCTTCTAAATCTTTGAATAAGTGTGCCATGTTTCTTCTTCTGTTCATACCCCTCGGTCACCACTGGGCACCCTCTGGAGTACACTGGGAGGCTGATGCCCCACATTGCGACTCATTATTCAAGGCTCTTCTCAAGTGGTTTCAATCCACATTTCCAAGGCTTTCGCCACTGTTTCCCTACCATGCCCTACGATGCTGCGGTGGAGGTCTGTTTGTTGCTCTAGGACCGACCAAGGAAGGCACAGTCCAGCTTCCCTGCTTGGTTCTTGCTGTTTCCTAGCCCCTGGAATGCCATATCCCTCCAACCCATGTGTGGCTGGCTTTCCAGGCTCCTCTGGGACGCGCTACGCTACCTGCTTCCATCCTCGTGACCCAGAAAGCACGTGCCTGTGGCAGTCACCAGTCATACATCTTCTTTTGGTACGTGCCTGATGTTCCAGGCGGTCTGTGAGGCAGGGACCTTGTCTTGTCCTCTGCTGATCCTGAGTCCACACAGCTCCCTGCACAGAGCAGGTGACCACCTGGCGCATGTGTGCCTCAAGCCACCTCCTTTTCTAGAGCAGCTCAACCTCCCAGAGCGCCATCCTCAACATGGCCAGAAGATGGCACCAAGCCTTCTGTCAGCGCCACCTGGTATGTTTGCGTGTTTGGCTCTGGGTTGAAGGAGAGAAGCCTTACAGGTTTTGCCTGCCGTCTGTGACAGTCCCTTTTCTTGAGCCAGGCAGAGGTTTCCCTCTATGATTTTTACCTGTTTGGTCAGGGGGGCGAATCCTGGCTGATTCAAGTTTCTGGAAGAATCTCAGGATTCCCTGTCCATCTCAGAGAGGCGTCAGGGAAGAAGAGAAGGCAGTGGAGAAATCATGTCCATATGAGCCCTGGCCTCCTTGCCAGAGTGAGCCTCACGCTGCTCCCTCCCGAGGAGGAGCTGCATAAGCTACGTTTTAGTAACCGAGGTGACCCCTGTCCCCCACTTCAATCCAGACACGGCCCAGTTTGGGCAGCAGAATGCCTGGTGGGCACAGTTTGGCTTTTTCCCCCAAAGAAAGCTGCCTGATGAGGTTGGAAGAGAGAGGGCTTCGGAGTCAGACCGGAGGCTGAATCCTGACTCCAAAAGTGGTAGCGTGAGGGGGGTGAGCCACTTTCTGGTGTTGAGCTTTGGACAATCTTAATGTTTCTGTCTGTCAAATGGGGTTGAGGGCATGAAATAAGAGATCACAGGAACATGCCTAGCATGTGCTTTGCATGATGCTCAGTGCCAGCTAGTCCCTTTCCCATCCTGCATGCTGAACAGGGCAGCTGCTATTGTGACATCTTATGTTTTTGGTATAGCTGAGAGACATCTACATGCAGCCCTCTATTTCCACTATAGATAAAGCATCAACAGTGGCATCTGTGGTTAACAAATACCTGTAGACTACATGAATAAATTACAAGCAGGGACATGCAACATTTATAATTTAATTGCACACTTAAATTTAAAAATATTTTTAATGGTCAACCTGGAAGAGCTCATAGAGATTATGTATTATAAAGCATACAATAAATATTCTCTTAACTAAGAGTTTGCATTTGTTCAGCACTTTATATAATATGAAGGGCTTTTATTTACCTTTGCACCAATGGGCCTTTATGTTGCTCTTGTGAACTAAGCAAGGCATGTGTTATTATCCTCATCTTACGGATGTGGAAACTGAGGCACTGAGAACTTGGTTCAGGTCCCTGCCAATGCACCATTATGGAGTCCAACAAGCATTTGCTTGTCCCCTCTTCTGTGCAGGGCACTGTACAGAGGAGGGGAAGGGGCTTGGAGAAAGTGAGACGTGGCCCAGCCCTTAGGAGATTGAGGCAGAGCAGGCCCAAGAGGTCCCAAGCTCCTCCTACCACATCAGGCTCCTGATCACAGTGGTTGCTCAGGAAGCTTTCACTTCCACATGGTAGAAGTGCAGTTCCAATACGCTAAGCAAAATAGAAACTTCATGGGCTTTTATGTCCTTTGAAATTGAGAAATGGAGTCGGCTTCAGGCATAGCTGGACATAGGAACTCAAGGGTGATCACTGGGATTCTTTTTTCTCATTTCCATCTCTTGACTCTGCCTTTCTCTACCTGTGTCAGGCTTGCTGATGGCCATCTTCTCTGGCCCCTGGCAAAGCGCCTTGCTGTCAGAGAAAAGGAAAACAATATAAAGAGAAAGGTAGAGACAAGAGATGGAAATGAGAAAAAAGAATCCAAGTGATCACCCTTGAGCTCCTATGTCCTATATCCCGAGTCAGCATTAGGGCCATCCTCATGACCCTGCTTCCATCCTCATGACCCAGAGAGCACGTGCCTGTGGCAGTCACCAGTCATGCATCTTCTTTTGGTACGTGCCTGATGTTCCAGGTGGTCTGTGAGGCAGGGACTTTGTCTTGTCCTCTGCCTATCCTGAGTCCACACAGCTAGGGCCTGACCTAGGGGGGGATGCCCTAGGAAATGACAAGTGGGTGGAAAGATGCTCTATGCGTTAGGTTGATCTGACACACTGCTGGAAACTGCAGCTGTATTACCTTAGAAAAAGAGCAGTCAGCTGTTTAGGAACATCACCTGATAAGGCCGTTAGAGACTGTCTAAGCCAATGGTGTGAAATGTATTGTTTAGCGGTTGTATTAGTTAGCCATTAGTATAAAACCAAAACAAAAAACAAAAATGAAAAGACAAACTCCAAATCTCGGTGATTTAAACAGAAAGACTTTACTTAGTTCATGAATGTGCAGTTGGCTGAGCTGTTCTTATCTGGGCTGGATTATTTACTCATGTGTAAATCTGCGGTCAGTTGCCTGTTTCTGTAGGAATGTCAGCTGAGTCTTTCACATGTACAGGAGCTCAGCTGGGATGGCTGGAGTGGGTCATCATTGTTGTGGTCTTTCATCTTCTTCCAGCAGGTTAGCCCGGGCTTCTTCATGTAGCGGCTGGCTTTCATGAGCACTTAGAGAACAAGCCCCAGTGTGCAAGCACTTTTAAAGTCTCTGTGTCATGTTTCCTAACATCCTCTTGTCCAAGCGAGTCACATGCCAATTCAGACGAGATTGGGTATGTGTAGGGTTGTACGGATATAGACACATGGCCAATTAAGAGTCAGTATGAAAGGGAAAAAAATCTGTAGCCATTTCAGAATCCACTATGGTAGTGAAACCCTTTTTCAAATGAAAGCTGTCTTGGAACTGCATTTCCTAAAACATATTCTCTGGATAGTGCAGGGGTGGGGTGCCCTTGGCAGCTCCTAGGCATCTGTATTAGTTAGGGTTCTCTAGAGGGACAGAACTAATAGGATAGAAGTATATATAAAGGAAATTTATTAAGGAGTATTGACTCACAGGATCACAAAGTGAGGTCCCACGATAGGCCATCTGCAAGCTGAGGAGCAAGGAAGCCAGCCTGAGTCCCAAAGCTGAAGAACTCTGATGTTTGACAGCAGATAGCATCTAGCATGGGAGAAGGATGTAGGCCAGAAGCTTAACCAGTATAATCTTTTCAAGTTCTTCTGCCTGCTTTTATTCTGGCAACGCTAGCAGCTGGTTAGATGGTGCCCACCCACATTCAGGGTGGATCTGCCTTTCCCAGTCCACTGACTCAAATGTTAATCTCCTTTGGCAACACCCTCACAGACACACCCAGGAACAATACTTTGTGTCCTTCAACCCAATCAAGTTGACACTCAGTTTATTAACCATCACAGCATCTCTAGGTTTCTGAAGAATGGGGTTCAAAATCTACAAGTCATGTATAAACCCCTCATTGTACAGACGAGAAGTCTGAGGCTTAACAGTTGCCCAAGGTTGCACAGCTAATTAGAGGTGGAGCTGTTTCTCTTGATCACATTTCTACTCCCACAATATATGATGTGAATGGTTAGGGTATTGCACTCAGAGAAGACTGAGGTTGAGAGAAGACTATAGTGCTGAATAATTTTGGAGCTAGCGTTTCCTATAAGTTCTGTAAGTCTTGATTTGCGGAAGTGAGATTTAAACAGAAAGCCCAAGGAAGATGAGAAGCCAGCCTTATATAAAGTGCGGCAAAGATCATCTCATGCTATTCCAAGAAACACCCCATCAGGTTTTTGTTTTAGTGGAGATACAAAGTTCGTTATGAAACTTATTTGAAAAAATAAATAAACAAGAATAGAAAGAAACAAAGTGAAAGCAAAACCAACACCTAAAACTTGTGAAAAAAGAACAACAGAGGAGAGGAATAACTCTACCAGATATTAAATTATAGTATGACTTAAATAATTAAAACAGTGTAGCATGGGTGCATGAACAGAGATACTGACATACCGGGCAGAATAGAAAATCCAGTAATAAACCAAATTGTATATAGAAATTAAGAATGAAAAAAATGGCTGCATCTCAGCTCAGTGGGGGAAATGATGGATTTTTTTAATAAGTTGGGATAAATAGTTATCCATATGAAAAAGAGAACACTTGTTCCATTGCTTATACTGAACATAAGTATAAACTCCAAATAAATCAGAGATTTAAATTTAAGAAAGTAAAACCATGTGAGGGCTGGAAGAAAACCTGGGTGGATTATTCTATAATCTAGGATTAGGAAAAACTTTCCTAACTATAATATAAAACCCTAATGGAATAAGAAAATATTGATAAATGTCAACATGGAACTTTTTCTTTTGCAGTTTATATCACAAAGAATTACTACTCCTTCCTATGCAGACATGAAAAGGAATGAGACTATGACCTTTGCAGGGACATGGATGGAGCTGGTAGCTGTTTTCCTTAGTAAACTAACACAGGAACAGAAAACCAAACACTGCATGTTCTCACTTATAAGTGGGAGCTGAATGATGAAAATACATGAACACATGGGTGGAAACATACTGGGGCCCATCACGGGTGGGAAGGGGTGCAAAGGTGCAAAGAGAGCATCAGGAAGAATAGCTAATGGATACTAGGCTTTATACCTAGATGATGGGTTGATCTGTGCAGCAAACCACCATGACACATGTTTACCTATGTAATAAACCTGCACATCCTGTACATGTACCCCTGAACTTAAAATAAAAGTTGAAGATAAAAAAGAAACAATCCTACTAGCAGCAAATATAAAAAATAAATAAGTAATAAAATACATTTAAAGTAAAAAAAGAAAAGAAAAAATATCCAGTGCTGAACCAAACCCTAAGAAGAAATGTCCACACTAGCACACCCAGATATGCTCAGAAAAAAAGAATTAGTATTACTAATATAGAAACACCACCTAAAAACAGAGAAGAGAAAGACCAACATCATAGAATAGAAAAATGGGCAAGAGATGTAAACAGAGAATTAACAGGGAAAAAATTCACACAAGTATATAAAAAGAAGCTTAACTCCACTCATAAGAGAAATGTAAATTAAAACTTCACTGAAATAGCCCTCTCCCAGTAATGGCTGATTTGTAAGCTACTGCTGGATTGAACCCTCTGTAGATAACAACAATAAAATTTGGACAGTATTACCCAAAGCAGCTACTGGATGGTTCTGGAGAGTAAAGAGAAGCAGGCAGAGTCTATTGTGGAGTTCATGCTTAGAGGAGGGGGAGTTATATTGGTGTAAGTTTCCCTGTTTTTTTGTTTGGTGCCTGGAGGCATGTGCAGTGTTGTATACACATGGAGTAGTGGGGGTGTTCATGGAAAAACTGTAGTTTTACTGTTCTGGAGAACAAGAGCACTGAGCAGGTGTCTAGCCATTGGAGAGAGAGGAGGGGAATCTTGCAGGAAAGAGCTAAAGAGGGTATCCTCAAGCTCTGTCTTTCTGCAGCTCTGACTAACCCCTGAAACATGCAAGCACAGAGCAGACTCAAAGCTTCCCAGCTGAAGACAAAAAAATCTGTGCTGAGATTGGAGCTCCAGCCCCATAAATAAAGTTTGTATCTAACCAAGTCAATTAACTGCTAAAACAAAAGAAATACTACTCATTGGTCAGGTGTAAAGGAATCCGTACTCTCCACAATCTCACTAATGGCTGAGACACAAACATTTAAAAGGTCTACAGTGTGGTCCAAAATTGCCTGACATACAATGAATGAGGAAAATGGGGAAAATCGGGCTCATTCTCAAGAGAAAAGGTAATCGAGTGAGACCAACCTAAGATGATCCATGTGTTGGAATTAGTAGACAAACATGTTAATGCAGCTATTATAAATATATCAATGAAATAAAAGTATATATGCTCTCAGTGAATAAAATATTGGAAATCTCAGCAAAGAGACAGAAATTATCGAAAATTATAGAACTGGAAAGAATAAAATATGTTAAGTAAAAGCTCACGCTACAGATTTAACAGCAAAAAGAACAGAGAAAAGAGTCAGTAAACTTGAAAACAGATCAATAAAAAATTGTATGGGCTAAAAAAATAAAGAAAAAAATTTTTTAAAAAAGAACAGAACTTCAGAGAGTTGTTAGATAATAACTAACAGAATCACATGTGTATTAGGAGTTCAAGAAGAAAAGAGAATAGGGCAAAATATATATTTGAAAAAATTTCCTAAACTTGATGAAAGACATAGATTTGTAGATTCGACTTGCTTAATGAATCCTAAGCCGGAGTACAAATGAGGCCATGCCTATGTACACATTATAGTCAAACTGTTGAAAGTCAAGCAGTTAACCTAGAAAGCAGAAAATGAGAAAAATGACACACTAAGTATAAAGGTGATTCAATTACAGCAAGCTTCTCATCATACATGATGGAGGCAAGAATAAAATGGAGCATCTTCAAAGGAATGAATTTTTTAAAAGTCAAATTAAAAATTTTTTAATTTTTTAAAAGTCATTTTATTCTACATCCAATAAAAATGTATTTGTGGAGTAGAAGTGAAATAAAGACATTTTCATATATAAGAAAACTAACTTACCTCATCACTAGAAAACTTCAGCTACAATAAATGCTACCTCAGATCTTCAGAAAGGTGTAAAAAGCACTGGAAATAATAAATATCTCGGTAAATATTAAAACCTACTATTTTCCTTCCCCAAGGCTTTAATTTCTTTATAATACATATGATTGTTGAAAGTGAAAATGGTAACACTGTCTATAACATGTAGATTATATATGTGTGTTTATATTCACACATATGTGAGTATATTATATATTAGCTATAGCATAAAAGACAGGGTAAGTTAACTGGACAACAAGTTTTCTATAATTTAATGTGAAGTGGAGTAACATTAACTGTAAGTAGGCTATAAAAAGTTAAGAATCTATGTTGTAATCTTGAGAGAAATCACCAATATAACAATATGAAATAATATGCCTAAAAAGCCAATAAAAATGTAAATGGAATTCTATAAAATCTTCAAATAATATTCATTAACAAACACAGAAAGAAGAAACAGAGGAGCTAGAAAAGGTGAACATTTACAAAATAAATAATACAATGATAGCACAAACCTAATCACATTAATCACATTACATATTAATGGAATACCTATTAAAAGACAAAGTTTATCAGAATGAATAAAAAAAGCAAGATTCAACTATATAATGTCTACAAAAATGCACTTTAAATATGACACAGACAATTTGAATGTAAATAAATGGAAAAGACATAGCATGCAGACAGTAAATATAAGACCGAAGTAAATCTATTGATATCAGATGACATAGACTTCAACACAAAAGGAGAATTACCAGTGATAAATGAAATTTCTTAGTAAAAACGGGTCAACTCATTGGAAGACAGAACAATAGCAAACATGTAAGTATCTAATAACAGACGTTTAAAATGCATGAAGAGAAAAGGAGAATTAGAGAGAAAAATAGACAATTCCACAATCATAGCTGAAGATTTTAACCCCCCTTTAACAGCAATTGATAGAACAATAGTAAAAAAATCAGTAAAAGCAAAGAAAATATGAACAACACTATCAGTCTTTCTGACATAATTGAAATGTACAGAACACTATATCCAACCAAATAACTTACCATATGACTCAGCAATTCCACTTCTAGGTATTTACTTAAGAGAAATAAAAACATAGGTTCTATCAAAGACTTGAATGTTTATAGTGGCATTATTTGGTGGTAAAATATGAAAGTTGCATGTATAAAGTCATTCATTGCAGCTATATTTATAATATTAAAAGACCAGGAAGTATCCATCAGTAGGACTGGTCAAATGAACTGTGAAACATTCAAATAGTGGAGTACTTATGCAAGCATATAAAGGAAATGAAAATATTTCCACATACACATATATTATACATATATTTAAAGAACAATGGAGAATAAATTGAAAGCTTAGAAAAAACCAACAATACCACAGGGTTCTTTGGAGAAATAGTTTCCAAGTCTGTGCCAGGAAGTGAAGAGAAAAATCTGAAGCTTTTTGTTATGCTAGATAGCAAGGACACATCAAAGCTTACTGAAGGTGCCAACAGAATTTAGGAGGCTTTTTTCTGATCAAAGATGAGGCAATTTGAGTATTAATTTAAGAACAATAACTATATTTGTTCAAAATGTAACATATATGTTTAAATCTACAAGTAGCTTATAATAAAAAAAACCAGCACTCATTACCTTTGGAGGGTGCTAGGTAATTTAATTATGTTCTTTTATTTAACGATGCAACATAAAATCACCTAGCACCTCCTTGGAAGGGTGCTTGGTAATTTAATGCTGCATTGTTAAATAAAAGAAGATAACCAAACATTTTTCCTGCCCTTCTCATCCTGTAGTATCCTATACTTACGGTAACCAAATAGTTGACAAAAATAAGCCTTTTCTTTATAGTTCCTCTTTATTCATTATTTTATTATAAATTGAAAAGAATAATAAAATTAGAATACCATCATTTTGTAAATTCTGATGACAAAATGGATGTAGGCAGGTTCATGAGTTGCTATTAGCATAGCAGAAAGAGTAGACATTCTGCATCTCCTGAGAGAACACACTCCCACCTTCATTTGATTAAACTCCCTATCTAATGATTAATTTACAGAATACACAGGAGACAGAAGGACATGTTAAATCACACCAAGGGGATGTAATCTGAAAAATGCACACTGGAAAACTCTACAGGATCAATGACTTGGTTTCTTCAACAAATAACTTACAAGAATATAAAAATGGAAAGAGTGGGAACCTATAGATTAAAAAGGAACATAGAAGAAATATCAATCAATTGCAATCTTATTTTGATTTCGGTTTAAGCAAATACACTGTTAAAAAATAAGATTTATGAGACAATTGGGGAAATGAAATTACTATTGGAAACTTAATAAATTAAGAAATTATTATTAATATTTTAGGTATATGATGGTATTTAATTTTTTAAATAATTTTAGAATTAGGGCACAATATAATTTTTAAAAAGATCTGTATGTTTTAGAAGTACATACAGAAACATTTACAGATTTATTGTTATGCTAAGATTTATTTCAAAATAAGTCTGGGTGGAGGGAGAAGAAGGGAGGGTAGAGATGGCCCTGGTTTATTGCTCATAAATTGAATCCAGATTATGGGTACATAGGGTGCATGCTACTCCTTTCTCCCTTTTTTGTATGTTTAAACTTTTCCATAATAAAATGTTGTGTGTGCGCCTGCACATGTGTGTGTTTAAATAGAGTGAGTGGGCCTGGTGTGGTGGCTTATGCCTGTAATCCCAGCATTTTGAGGGGCCAAGGTGGGTGGGTCATCTGAGCTCAGGAGTTTGAGTCCAGCCTGGGCAGCATGGGGAATCCCCATCTCTACTAACAATAAAATTAGCTGTGTGCAGTGGCTCACACCTATAATTTCAGCACTTTGGGAGGCCAAGGTGGTGGATCACTTGAGCTCAGGAGTTCAAGACCAGCCTGGGCAACATGGTGAAACTCCATCTCTTCTAAAAATACAAAAAATTAGCCTGGAGTGGTGGTGCATGCCTGTAATCATGGCTATTTGGGAGGCTGAGGCACGAGAATCACTTGAGCCCAAGAGGCGGAGGTTGCAGTGAGCTGAGATTACACCACTGTACTTCAGCCTGGGCAACAGACTGAGACTGTCTCAAAACAAACAAACAA
This sequence comes from Ateles fusciceps, assembly GCA_036589455.1. Lineage (NCBI taxonomy): Eukaryota > Metazoa > Chordata > Mammalia > Primates > Atelidae > Ateles > Ateles fusciceps. Next base: position 22,926,187 of record JAZHEH010000091.1, on the reverse strand, counting down.
AAAACAAACAAAAGAAAAAACAGAGTAAGTGAAGTCAAGTTCCAGTCAGGAAAGACCAGGTACCGAGACTTTGAAGCACAGAAAATTTCATGCATTTGAAGCTGTGAAGGAAGTCAAGAGGAATGGCAGCTTGGTGAGGAGACGTCACAAGATACCAAATGGGGTGAAGCAGGAGACAGAGGCCAGGTCATGTGGGCCTTGTGCCTGGAGAATGGAGTCTGGATTTTATTTTAAGAGCCATATGAATCCACTGGAGGGTTTTAAGGATGGTATCTACATGATCTGGCATAGACAGATGATACATAGATAGATAGATAGATGATAGATAGATAGATACACAGATAGATATAGATATACACACACATATACATATATATGTTTAATCTTTTAAAAGTTTTTTAAAATTTTACTTTAAGTTCTAGTTCTAGGATACATGTGCAGAACATGCAGGTTTGTTACACAGGTGGTTTGCTGCACCTATCAACCGGTCATCTAGGTTTTAAGCCCTGCATGCATTAGGTATTTGTCCTAATGCTCTCCCTCCCCCTTGTCCCCAACCCCCAACAGGCCCCAGTGTGTCATGTTCCCCTCCCTGTATCCATGTGTTCTCACTGTTCAACTCCCACTTGTGAGTGAGAACATGCGGTGTCTGGTTTTCTGTTTCTGTGTTAGTTTGCTGAGAATGACGGCTTCCAGCATCATCCATGTTCCTGCAAAGGATATGAACTCATTCTTTTTTATGGCTGCTTATATTTTATGTAATAATAAAATTGTCTGTGTTCCTTGAGCACCTACTGGGTGCCAGCTGCCATGCCAGGTGCTGTGTATCCATTGTGCCTAGTCTTTGTATCATCCTCAACCCCGAAGGGGGTATCAGTGCCCTCATTTTACAGAGGGGGATGAGACCTAGAGAAATTCAGCCACTTGCCTGAGGTTACCCAGCCAGTGAGTTGGGGGTAGATGGGAATTGTACCAAGGACTGTCAGTTACAGATGCCAGGTTTTTCCCAAAAAGAATGGCATTGGTGAACCAAAAGAGTGTCTTGACTGTTCCGTATATAGGCAGCTCACTTTCCTAAAATTTTGAGCCAATTAAAAAAAATTAGTCCAGGAGGAGAAGCAGTGATACTAAACACCAGGCTGACTGTGTTCTTTTAGAGCCATTCTGCTGCCTGACACTCCTCCTTGAGAGAAGTCATTGCCAATTTCTGGGCCAAGTACCTGTGCCGTTCAGCTTGCTTTGATTCATATTTTCCTGAGAGAAGGAATAGCCAAAATCTCTATTAAGCATAGGATGCTGTGTCAGAGGGATATGAGACTGAAGTTAAGAAATAGTAATGTATAAAAATACTATCATTGCAGCCACCACTCTAACCACCATCCCAGCACCATCATCACCATAATCTCCACCACGACACCACCGCCCCTACTATGTAATAAGAGCTCTGCAGACTGAAGAATGACTTGCATTTGTTAGCTTACATGTGTTGTATACTTTCTATTACTTGATCTTTACCAGAGACATTTCATATAATTTGACAACACCCAGGGAGCCAGGAGAGATGACCGGTAGGAGAGCTGGGTGACTATGGTTTCTGTCTGCACTGCACGTTTGTCCCATTTCCCATCTTCTGGTTGCTTTGGGAGATACCAACAGATTAGAAGAGGAATGACTGTGGGTCCACCAATGTGAGAAGAAGAGGCCTGCTGTGATCCAGGACAGGAAAGAGCAGCTAACCAGGGCAGAAAGACCACAGCTGCCCTCTCACCATATGTATCTCAGTAGGGGCCAGGAGCTTAAAGAATGGACACTTTTGTTCCTCTGAGGCACTGTGTACCTGGCTGACCATTAGCAAGACCTTTGACATTTCCTCTTTGCTCCCCCATTTGATTTAGGACATGACAATGTGACTCCATAAAGATGCCAACACACAAACCCACTGAAATGCTCATGATGATGGCAAAGGACACTGAAGGGGTCTCTATAGCTTCTCAACATAATTCAGGCCTGGACATAACAAGCCTGGTGGAGCCAGGCCTACAGAAGGATCCCATGCAAGGAAGGTTTTATCTGAACATTAGTAGAAAATGAGTGCCAGGTGCCTCATTGCTGAAAGACCCAATTGTACCATTCACTGGTCATTCCTGCCCTCATGCCTCTGAACATTACAATGGGGAACGTCTCAGACTCCACAGACAGCCTCTGCACTCCTTGTTTGGAAGGTCATCTTTCTTTGAGGAATACTTGTAGAGAGATTTTTTTTTTTCTCACACCACCTGCTGGTGTGGGTGGACAGAAGACTGTCTTTATTTGGTGTCATACATGTATGAATATGTAAGCACAGCTGACATATGAATCAAGTCTGTGTAAGACTCTGCTGTGAGTGCCCAGGGGCCAGGTACATTTCCAGAAGGAAAAAAGAAAAAATACATGTCTATTACTACAGTTATATGTATTTAATATCGCGGGCAAATATAGACACCTGGAGACTATCAAACCAAAATTAAAAACTCATTGAAAGGAAAGGATAGTATTTGCCTATAAATCTGCAACAACGGACTCTCTTGGGCATAACATCAAATGTTTGCTTTCTTTTGGTGTCTCATTAGGAAGGAAATTTATTGCCCAACTCCTGAACTATGTCAAATGAAAAAAAATTGTGTGAATATTTCCAGGAACCACACGCTTGCTTTTATATTAGCTTTATGCCACTGAACAGGAAAAAGCTTGGTCTTCCCCATGATGAAATGACACTAATCATGAACTTAAAGGAGATAGCATGAACTCAGTTGGAAGAGACAGCGGTTTCCCATAAATGGATCATAGCCATGGCTCCCTTTGATAAGTTATGGTAATGTCACTCCCTCCATCCCATGCCAGCACACAAGCCACTCCCCCTACCTCCCTGCCCTGGCACCTTCTTCCCCTATCTAAAAGGAGAGGCTTGAGAGAAACCAGATTCTCATAGTGGGGTATGCTCCTCAGCTGTGCTTGATTGCCTGCCGCTGTGAGAATAGTTTGCGAACAACCATGAAGGAAAAGAAAAACGTTAAACAAAAATCAATGAATTGCACATGGTGCCTGTTAAAAATAATCACTAGGCAGGAGATGAAGGGCTGAGCTTACACATGTGAACTTGTCTCTGCGAGGGCCCCGGCATCCAGACGGGGTGGGAATGGCTTCTTCCCCTGTTCCTGTTGCCTCACTCAGACCACGCCCTGCAGCAAGGGCTTCACAGAGCCACTGAAAGGGGAAGAGGAGGGAAGCAAGGAGACTTGAGGGTTGACCTAGCCCTGATCCCCACCTTCTCTATGGACTCTTCAAACAGGAGGCTGCCTGGGGCATGGGGTGGAAACTCCCATCAAAGCAAGAAGGAATATTTAAGTTGCTGCAAACGCATTGGAAAACCAGGGGAACATGGAAGGTGGGCTTCTGCAACACCAAAACCAAGTCTCTACTCACAGCTGGAAATGAGATTGGTTGAGTTTATTTTATGGCCCAATGTATGGCTCGCCTTCCCAGTTTTATTGTGTTGAAGACGCTGCTATGCAAGCTTCCCTGCTAGAGCTTGGTAAGAACAGTTGTAAACTTTTTTCTCAGGAGAGTTTAAAGAACAGAATGAAGATAGAAAAAGGGAATAATTAGTTCTAAAACGAAAAAATAAAGTGAGATATAAAGCTGCAAATTCATTCACTTTTTTGCTAAAAAAAATTAGAGGTGGAGAGAGAGAGAGAGAGAGGAGAGTGAACCCAATACTTCTTGAGACTAGAATGGAGAACACTCTCCTCAAATGACCTAGAGAATGGGAGATGAATAACTAAACATAGAGCCTAGTTTTCCTTCCTGGCTCTCTGATTTATGATTTGAGTCTTTAATTAAGGTATCCTTGGATAAATGCCCCTTTTCCCACAAAAATCATTTGCCTCTGGTAATATGCCGTTAATACTGACTTTCATTTGTTTAACTAATATTTGAGTATCTACTTGGCTAAAGACCCAGAGAGGCATGAAAAAAGGAGTCACTCACAAATAACTAGTATTTGAATAAAGAGCTGTATGATACCATTCTGCAACTATAGTATGAAACTATACAAGTGTGTTTGTGTGTGCATGTGTGTGAATATATGTGTTCATGAATGTGCTTTTTAATTTTTTAGCAACATGTACTAGTTTTTTTAATGCAGCAGAGCCCCAAAAGGCTCATAATATGATTACCCAGATAACCTTGAAGACTTTTCCAAGAAATAAAATTACATATGCACATGATTGGAGAGCACTGAAAGGAGTGCTTTTAAACACCTTAAATATACATCCTGAAACCCAAATTTGGAGTTGTGGCAAAACTCAAAAGTTGTTTCAATTTTTAAAACTTCAATGTATACTAATTTCCCAGGGCTGCCGTAACAAAGCACAAGCCAGGTGGCTCAAGATGGTAGAAATTTACTCTCTCACCGTTCTGGAGGCTGGAAGTCAGAAATCAAGATGTTGGTAGAACCCTGCATCCCTCAGCCTCTGTGGTTGCTGGAAATCTTGCAGATGCATCACTCCAATCTTCGCTTCCGCCATTACATGGTGGTGCTATCCCCTTGTCTCTTCTTGTCAGGACACCATACAAGTCATATTGGAAGAACGATCTCCTCTGCTCCAGTATGACCTCATCTTAATTACATCTGCAGACTGCATTTCCAAATAAGGTTACATTCACAGCTACCAGGTGTTAAGACATAAATATATTTTTTGGTAAGGGGCACAATTCGACTCACAACACCTAGTTGAGACTCAGTTTTTCTCCCAGGGTTCATTAGAATTGCTTAACTTTTTATTATTTCAGGAGAGCCAGCTAAAGCAAGACAAACCAAGGTGTTTCCTTGTGGTTATTCCCCCCTGCTTGTCCAGGTCTGTGCAATAATCAAATTTTGGGGCATCTTTAAGAGCACCCTCCCCCAGCCATGCCCCTCCCAGCTTCTGAATGAAAACCAAGAAGAAAGAGGTTGGGAATGAAGACTACAAACAGCCCTCTTTGCTACGTGGGGGCAGATGGCAGTGCCTGAATTGTGATCTTTCTTGCAAAATCGTATTTGGTTCAATGCACCTGCACTTGCTGCTTCTTCCTGGATGAGGACACTCCTGCAGTTTTCATCAGGGAAGAAGTGTTCCACAGTGTTGGTAGAGCATTTTCCCATATGAATCTGGCCTGGAGAGGGCAGAGAGACTATTGGTTTGAACTATGAGATATACCTTGAAACCATCCACTTCTCTCCATTTCACTGGCCCAAACCACCATCAGCTGGCTTCTTCCTTCTTCATGCAGCAGCCAGATAGATCTCTTCACAATCTCAATCAAATCATGTCTCTTTCTGGTTTCAATGCTCTAGGATTTTCCCTTCTTCCCTTGGCCTTTAGAATGAAACTGATAAGACATGGGCTACATGCCTCTTTTGTATGTGGGCCAGACATCTTGGAATTGAGTCAGTATTCTGGGCCTGGCTTGGATTATATGCTCGTTCCTAAGTCTGTCTCCATAGCCAGGGGGACAGCGCTCTCATCAGCCAGATTCCTAGAGTAGAGAAAGATCACAACTAGATCATGTGCACTGACATGAGGGAGTACTGGAAATTCGAGGATAATCAGTGAGTCATTACTAGAGGACACGATGCCTAGCAGACTATTAAGATAGGTGTCTGGCTGGGGTGGTGGCCAGCACTTTGGAAGGCCAAGGTGAGAGAATAGCTTGAGGCCAGGAGTGTGAGACCAGCTCGGGGAATGTAGTGAGACCCTGGCTCTACAAAATAAAAATTACACATGCATATTACATACTAACAAATTTTAAAAACTTAGCTGGGCATGTTGGCACATGCTTGTAGTCCCAGCTTCTTGGTTGGCTGAGGCAGGAGGGTTGTTTCAACCCGGGAGTTTGAGGGTCTAGTGAGCGATGATCACATCACTGTACCCCAGCCTGGAAAACAGAGCAAGACCCTGTCTCTAAAAACCAACTAAACAAACAAAAAATAGGTGCTCACTCCCACTACAAAGGGTCTTCATACGTTACATCTGCGACTGTATGTTCTCTGGTAGCAATCTGGTAGGACTAGGATGAATGTAGGAGCCACATATTTATGGGGTGCTGGCCGGACATAAAAGTTGGAAATTTGAACAAAATTTTAATTTAGGACTAAACCACAAGGAAGACTGGGAATAAGAAGGAGAAGAAAACACCATTCAAGACCCAGGGAAGTGATGTAATCCCCATTCCCTAGAGATCCTGCAGTCAGAGTTCTAGAAAGGTCAGTCATCTCTTGCTGTCCATCCTGGGTAGGCCCACTGACAGGGAATGCCAGGGTTGTAATGCAGAATCCACGCAGGTAGGAACTTCCTGGCTTTCTTTACACTTGGCTCATTCCATTCATTGTTTGTGTGGGGGTGTGAGAGGGGTCAGATTGTTTTTTGGGTGGAGAAAGGACTTGGGCACTCAGGAGGGTGACTGCCAACCTGATAGGACATGAGGCGCATCGATCTGACTGTGCCTTAGAGGGTGCTGTAGTGGCAGGTGGGGCCTCATCGCATGGAGGGACAGAGCCGCCATCCTGGTTGACTAGGATGCTTCACTGATGCAACAGCTCACTCAGAGCCCTGCATTTTCCTTCTGTGGCTCTGATTTTCAGTTCCAGAATTTTTCATCATTATTAAAGTTTACACTCACAGGGTCAAAGGCTGAGTAAATATTTTGCTAGGTAAATTTGTGTCTTATTGAAACTGAATACGCCTGTGATAATGCTTTTGAGTAAGCAATAAGACAGTGTACACAGAGCATCTTGTAAAAATTTAGCTGGGAAGGGGGGCTCCTTGCTCCATTCCAAAGGGAGACATCGTCCCTCACATTCAGAAGTTAGATTTTAGGCAGCCCTGGCAGTGACCCCAGCCTGCTTCACTGGTCATCCTCTGTGTCTCCTCCTGAAATGAGATAATGCATGTAGCCCGTGGAAGGAACTGCCTGGTGGCCATGCTCAGCACCGGATCACATCCAGAAAACACACTGGCTTGGCATGCACAAAGCATTGAAAACTCATCCAAATCTTTACCAAGGTCATTCTCAGCAAAACAGAGATATCTTGCACAGCTAATAGCAAAATACCCCAAATATCTTTCCATTCTTATGAGCCTCTCTAAGACTCAGTTTTCTAATCTGAAAAATCTGAACAATACTTTTGTCCATTTGATAGGGTTTTAGGAAACACCGACTATAATAATACCTGTAAAGTGTTCAGCACAGTCCTTAGCTTATATTAAGCCTCCATCTATCCAGTCCTGTGGCACCCCCTCATATCCCATAAGGCTTCCTTGGGCCTTAGAATGAATCTTGCTTAGTTAATGACATAGCCTCTTTCATTGACAAGTATGACTTACATCAGAGCCCAAAAGAAAGCTGTTTTTAGACAACAAGTTAGGGAGGGGCAGGCTCAGGGGACCCTCTGATTGCCACTTTCCATTTGGAATACTTAGGACAATGCCTAAGATCCAAAGCCTTCAATGAAAGGGGCAGCATGGTTGAGAAAAGTCAGAAATTCCCATGGAACATCCCAGGAAGTTTTCAGGACTATCATAATCATCATATTAATAACTGTGGCTCACTCAACACCCATTTCAGTCCCTTTCTCCTTGCTTTCTTCTACTAGAAAGGCAGAGGAATGAAAAATTCACTTCCCTAGCTCTCAGCTAGGAATGGCCATTTGACATGGTGTCTTAATCTGTTGTTTTGTTGTTGTTGTTGCTATTACAACAGAATGCCACAGACTGGCTAATTTATAAAGAATAGAAGTTTATTTGCTAATGGTTCTATAGGCTGGAAAGCCCAAGAGCATGGCACCAGCATCTGGCAAGAGCCATCCCATGGTGGAATGGTGGAAGACAGAAGCAAGTACAATAGAGAGAGAGAGAGAGAGAGAGAGAAAGGAAGAGAGAGGAGGAGAGAGAATGAGCACATACGAGGTGGCAGAATTTGCTTTTATAACAACTCCCTCTCACTTTAACTTGCCTGCTCCGTTACGAAAGACATTAATCCATTCATGAGGGCAGACCCCTCTTATTAAGCCCCACCCCCAACATTGTTGCATTAGGGATTACATTTCCAATATATGAACTTTTGGGGGACATATTCAAACCATAGCACATGGTCTGTCCAATCAGATGGAAGTGGACTGCACTGGGGATTTCTGGGAAGACTTTATTTCCATCCTTTTCTTTCCCTTTCCTTCTTCTTCCCTTTCGAAATACAGGCATTGTATTAGTCAATTCTCACAGTGCTATAAAGAAATACCTTAGACTGGGTAATTTATAAAGAAAAAGAGGTTTAACTGGCTCACGGTTCTGCGGGCATGGTAGGAAGCATGATGCCGGCATCAGCTTGGCTTCTAGGGAGGTCTCAGGAAACTTACAATCATGGTGGAAGAGAAGGGCAAGGGTAGCACTTCACATGGCCAGAGCAGAAGGAGAGAGAGAGAGGAGGAGGTGCTATACACTTTTAAAAAGCCAGATCTCATAAGAACCCACTCACTATCATGAGAACACCACCAAGGGAAAATCCACCCACATGATCCAATCACCTCCCACCAGGGACCACCTTCAACTTTGGGGATTACAACTTCACATGAAATTTGGGTGTGGACCCAGATCCACATCATATCAGGCATGATAACTGGAGCTACAATAGCCATTTTTGGGTCATGATGGAAAGTTCAGGAGAGTCAAAGAGACTTTAGTCCTGAAATTCTGGAACCTGTTGAACCAACACCAGCAGATGTCTACTAGACTTCTTGCTAAATGAAAAAAAAAGAAGGAAATACAGTTGACCCTTCAACAACATGAGTTTGAACTGCATGGGTCCACTTATACATGGATTTCTTTTTCAACCAAATGTGGATAAAAAATACACAGTATTCTCAGGATGTAAAACTTGCATATAAGAAGTACTGACTTTTTGTATATGTTGATTCTGCAGGGCCAAATCTAGGAGCTACCTAGAGTTAGAACTACCTTGTAAGAGCTTAATTCATGCATTAGTTAGGATATAGGCTAGCTTCTGTAACAAAGTCACCCTAAAATTCAGTAGCTCAAACCAGATCATTCTCTCTTTTATGTAACATTTCGGAGGTGAGAGGTACAGAGGATATAGGCTGCTCTGCTCTACGATGTCACCCAGAGCCCCAGAGTTCTTTTGGTTGTGGATCTACCATTTCCAGGATGGTTGCTCTCCATGACCTGTTCAGCGGGGGTGGCTCAAAAAGAACCATGTTTACATTCCAGCCCCTAGGAAGGGGGGGAAGAGAGAACTGGAGGCTGAGTAGTGTCCTTTGTAAGGGGCACGACCCAGGGGTTGCTGAAGTCACTACTGCTCACAGGCCATTGGCCAGACCTTAGTCACAGCACCTTGTGTAGCTGCAAGGGAAGCTGGTAAATGTAGCTTCTAGCTGCATGACTGTGTGTGTGTGTGTGTGTGTGTGTGTGTGTGTGTGTGTGTGTATTAATAGCAGTTTTATTATTAAAAGGAAGAGGAGATCGTGGGGCCATTAGCTATATTGATTACATTTTCTGTTTCCACTAAATGCATTCTCTAATAAAAACATTAGTTATAGCAGTAACATTATTAAATTTATTGAATACAGTCAATATCTCTTTTATTCATTATTTCTTTTCTTTTCTTTTCTTTTTTAAGATGGACTCTTGCTCTGTCACCCAGGCTGGAGTGCAATGGCACAATCTTGGCTCACTGCAACCTCCACCTCCCAGGTTCAAGCAATTTGCCTGTCTCAGCCTCCCAAGTAGCTAGGATTACAGGTGCATGCCATCACACCCGGCTAATTTTTTGTATTTTAGTAGAGACAGGGTTTCACAGTGTTGCCCAGGATGGTCTTGAACTCCTGAACTCAGGCAATCCACCTGCCTCGGCCTCCCAAAGTGCTGGGATTACAGGCATGAGCCACCATGCCTAGCCTTATTTACTATTTCTAACAGTAAATAGTTGTAGCGAATAATCATCTCAGGATGTTTCTTGAGAGCCATTTTTCTTGAAAAGTAGAGAAAGGACTTATAGATGTTTCAGTGAGGACTTGAGCTCACTAGGAATTTTCTGAGGTATCATGAACACATAAATGGAGGGTTAAGTTATTTCAGAACTTGTTTATGTATGAGGCCACATGAGTCACAGCAAGTCTGCTCTGGGTGATTCTTTCTCAAAGAAATCCTCTGCTGGGATCTAATAGGATCAGCACCAGGACAGGAAGGTTGGGGTCACTCAGAAGGTGCTCAAATTAAATGAGAGAAATTTGAGGGGCATGGATTGACCCCATGGTTATGCTGAGAAGGGTTCTAGGCATTCATGTGTCTCAGGTTCATGAGCAGTAGGCTCGTGTTAAAAAAAAAACCTACTGTCTGCCCAGGACTCTGTTAACAACTGTGGCCAGGTCTTATATGCCAACTGGAGAGTCAGGAGCTACACATGAAAACTACGCATGGAATCTAATGCAGTGTTCAGCTGAGGATTGGAATGTGAGGAACAAAAGATAAGTAAGAGTGTGGTTCATTCTCCATTTGCCTCCACCCAGATTCATTCTCCACCCCTCACTGCTTGCTCCACGCCCTGAGGGGTTGATCTTTCCATTTGGTATCACAAAGGCATCCCTCTAGGCTGGCTTCTGTTAGGGTTTGGCCAATGGGATATTCTGGTCGGTAATCAGAGGGAAGAGAGAGGGGTTGGAGTGCTTCTCCTCTACCCCTTCTGCTTTGATGTTATGTCTCTCAAAGTGGCAGCACTGCACCCAACTACAGCTCTTCTGGGGGGGCCTCTTCCCTGGGCACCAGCACACACTGGGCTTCACTAACACGACTTCCTCTTCTTGCCACTGGAACTGAGCAGTGGTAACAGTGTCCCACTTTTGCTGGTCTCTAGGTGTTTCAACATCCTTACTGGTTCCCTTAACCTGCCTACACCTCTGTATAATAGTGTCTTCATTAATGTTTCTTTAGTTGAACCACTTGAGTGCAATTCTGTTCCTGCCTGATTTATGACTCACAAAGTGTAGAACTCAGATAAAGAAATGACCATGTTGAGCTGGAGTCATCATGAAGGGTTTTCAAGCAGCAGCTGGTATAGAACAGGGTTTGGCAAACTACAACCCATGGCCAGATCTGGTCCACCACCTATTTTGTAAGCGAAGTTTCATTGGAACACAGCCTCGCCTGCTTTTTCATGTATTGTCTACTGCTACTTTCATGGGATGGTGGCAAAGTTGAGTGTTGCCAACAGAGACTGCAAAGCCCACAAAGCTTAAAAATATTTACTATCTGGCCCTTTACAAAAAGTTTGCCAGTCCCTGGTATAGAAGTTGGATCAACAGAAGGGATGAAATAGGAAGCGTAATATAATGGAAAAAGGGAGAAATCTGAGTCTAAGACCAGTCATGGTGGCTCATGCCCATATTCTCAGCACTTTGGGAAGCCAAGGCAGCAGATCACTTGAGGTCAGGAGTTTCATACTACCCTGGCCAACATAGTGAAAGCCCGTCTCTACTAAAAAAATTACAAAAATTAGCCAGGTAGCCAGGCGTGGTGGCACACACCTGTAGTCCCAGTTACTCGGGAGACTAAGGCAGGAGAATCTCTTGAACCTGGGAGAGGGAGGTTGCAGTGACCCAAAATCAGGCTACTGCACTCCAGCCTTGGCAACAAAGTGAGACTCTGTCTCAACAACAACAACAAAAAAAAAAAAAAAAAAGAAAGAAAAAAGAAAAAGAAAAAGAAAAGAAAAAACAGGAAATCTGGGTCTAAATGTCAGTTCAGCCCTCACAAGCTGTGGGCAAGTTAACTTCTCAGAGTCTGTTTCCTTATCTGTGAAATGGGTTTTCTTGATGATCAAATGCAAAAAACATGACACCCACAGGTGAATAGTAGGTGATAGTCACTTACTCTCTACTTTTTTCCCAGTAGAGTATCAATGATGATATAAGGCAAGACACAAATGTGGATCTCGGAGAGGCAGCTAATATGCCAGAGGCATGGTGCATCAGGAAAGTGTGGGAGGTGAGTCTAGACCACACCTGCAAGGAAAACCAGCTACGTCATTTGCTGGCCCAGTGAAAAATGAAAATGCAGGGGCCCTTAATAAAAAATTATTGGAAATTTAAAGACAGTGACAGCAGCATTAGCCAATGTCAGGGCCCTTCTAAGTGTGGAGTCCTATGTGACTGTTCAGGTCACAGGGCCATGAAGTGCCTGGCATCAAGTCACCAGATGGGGCCTTACCATCCTCAGGGCAGATGTTGGTAAAGCAAAGGGAGTGTGAGCCCTGGAGTGGTGAGGTTTTGGTTCTAGTCTTGACGTTGCTGCTTGCAAGGTATCTGGGAGAATGAATTATATGCTCTAGGGTTTGGTGTCCTTTGTAAATTAGAAGGACCAAGTGAAATCATATTAAGGCCAGTGTGTGGCACTTTGTAGCCTAATTCTCTTTCCTTTGATGGATTTATTCTTTCTTGGTTAATGTATGTGCTTTACATCCTGTAGACACAGGATGGAACCCCACAAGGAATAAGAGCCTATAGGATGTGGCCAGAATTATTGAGAATTTGAGTCTCAACGTGTGGTTACTTCCACGGGGCCACGTTGATGCCCACATTCTTTCTCCAGTGGAGAAAAATGCTAACAGAAGGGAGAAAACAGTACCTTTCTCCTTGCCAAACTCCCTGCTTCCCTATGCCTTTTGAGTTTCTAAAAATTCCAAGTTGAAAATAAAAATTCATCCTCCCTTCTCCCCAAATGGCCCTTGTCTAGTTTCCATTTCGTGTTAGCATCATGGAATAATTGTTATCTGACCCGGGTCAGAGCGGGGTCCCTTGGTCCTGCCACAGGTGGAAGCAAACAGCTCCATGCCCCCCTGAAGATGGCAGGTGCTTCTAGAGCTTTCAAGAGCACCTGGTGTGGGATTTGTATAATGTGCATCTGGCAGATGGTAATTTGGAGTGTGCAGGTCAGCAAGTGACACTTGCTTGGCTAGGAAGCTGCCCCGACTCTCTGGAAGGAAGCTGTGGAAGTGAGTCCTGGTCTGGGGGATCCACTGCATGGGAGGGCAGGGGTGATGGAGGCATTTGACCTGTCTCTCAGTGAGCTCCATCCTGGAGCCAGGAATGGGGAGAGGGGACACTTAGAGGGTTTTGCTTTGTTCTTTTTAATGGTAATGATGATTTTCTATCTTAGTGAAGGGACATGTTCTTCCCATTGTTTTTAAACAGCATTGGGAGGCTGCCAGGCTTCCAAGCTCCAGGTAGAGGGGCAGCACACAGCATATTCCACAGTCAGTGGTGCTGGCCACTGGATATCAGCATGCAAACAATTTAATCATGGGCTGAATTTTGAACTTGGCAACATGAGCACAACTTCTGTCTGTTGAAACAGAGGATGCTTAAAAGAAAAAGAAAGAAAAGCATTGATTAGGTAGCATGGTAAAAAATAATTAGAGGGTGCTGGGTTTTTTGTATTGTTGTTGTTTTTTAATGGCATAGTGTGAAGAAGCCTTAGAAATGAATTAGAAACTCCTTCTGGATCAATCTGGGCAGACAATACCGTCTGTGTCTCTGATTCCCCTTTCCGGCACTTCGGTTTATGCTGGTGTATTTGGTCTTGGTGCTTGCTGGTGAGGTTTGGAGATGGGGGCTCTGAGTACACAAAGGGAGTGAGTTAGATGACCTTGAAGTGCTCCTTCTACAAAACCAGGTATGCAAGAAGGTCGTTTCTTTTGGCTCAAATGCACAAACAAATCCAAAAGGCTGGATAATCATTTCTCCCTCTCCTCCCCCAGACACCTCCACAGGGAATATACAGTAGTCAGCATTACACTTTGAACTTCTTTTTAGTCAACAGAAAGTCAATTGTTCTCTCCAGCAAGTCCTGGAGCCCTTCACTGGTCTGATTAAAGTCTCCCTCTGCTATTTAAATGCCAAGACAGAGACCTGGCATTTACCAAAAATAAATGATAGGTAAAGACTTGACATTTATTTTCAAAGAGGGAGGCCATCTTCCCATCACAGCATCTAGTTTGTCAGAAGTTATTTTTATTAAACCAAATGATTCATGTTAGCAAATAAATATAAATCAGCTTATTAGGTCAGCAGGCTAACATGGTCTCTGTTCACCAAGCTGTTATTAAAAAGGTGGATTCTCATTTTTCAGAGCAGAGGTGAGCTGGCTCAGGGATGGCCGATGAGAACACAGTAAGGTCATCGCTTTGTAGATCTGATAGGTGAAGTTTGCCATCTCTCTCCTTCAGCTTTATTGTAGAGTCTGGGGTAGGATGATACCCAAGGAAGGTAATAGAAAAATGGAATAGAGCACTTTACAGTGATAGACTCAAATCCAGGTCAACACTGTAATGAGCCTCCCCCAGACAACTTGTTGACAGTTTAGTGGTAGACTTTTGGAGGCCGTTTGGTTAGGTGATTGTGAGAACAGACCAGCATTTGGTCTGAAGAGTTCAGACACCAAGTGGCATTCTGGTTCTACTGTCAGTGGCTGTGCTTCTGCTAGGCCATCTCTTTGTGTTTTATACAGCCAAAGCACCCCAGTTTCTCGCCCTTTTTGGCAGCATTTGTTGTACTGATCCTTTTTCTTCTCTATTGTCCATTTAATAGAGTTGGTAGGACATGACCATGATCGGAAGGCCTGAGGCTAGGTGTGGCACTGTTTGGTGACTGTTATGCCTCAAACCTCAGGGAATAACTTCTGACCAGGACCAGTTACATAATTTGTGGGGTCCAGTGAAAAATAAAAATGCAGGGTCCTAATTCAAAAATCAAGATGGCAGCAGCAGCAGGACCAAGCCAGGGCCCTTCTCAGTGATGGCACAGGGTGTGCACCCTTGTAATTGGCCTTGCCTCAGAGGTAGTGAACATGGGATTAGGATGAGGGAGATCACCTTCCTCTAAATGGGAAGGGATCTGCACCTGACTTAGTGGGCAGATGTTCCAGGAAGTGCATTTCTCTAGATATACTCAAAGTAG
Organism: Ateles fusciceps; assembly: GCA_036589455.1. Taxonomy (NCBI): domain Eukaryota; kingdom Metazoa; phylum Chordata; class Mammalia; order Primates; family Atelidae; genus Ateles; species Ateles fusciceps. The sequence goes on along the minus strand of JAZHEH010000091.1, from coordinate 22,911,147 downwards.
GCTCCTAGAGAAAATTGAAACAGAAGGCTGGCTCCTGTGAACAGTTACAAGGGACTGCTCAGAGACAGAGAACAGCTGCTCAAGGACAAAGTTCCCCACTGAGATGGCTCCAGTCCTTAGCCCCCGTCTGCTCCTTTATCCCCTCACCTCCCCCACAGGCTGATGAATGCTGAAATGGTACTAGCAACCGACATCATCCAGCTTTCTACCTTAAATACAAAGACAATTTTAACAATGCTCAGGGAACCAGGGAAGGGATCCAAGGAAAATATTTTGTTCCCATCCCTACTTATTTGTATTAACTCCAGGGGGAGATCTGTTCTCAAAACAGGAAACAAACACAAGGGAATCATGAAAAGCTTCCATGCCATACATGATGATCTATTTGGAAGCCAAATAATGGAGAACATATGTTTGAGGAAATAATGTACTCCAAATCTTCATAAAAATATGAAAAGTATTTATATGAAATAAGAGGTGATAATAATATCATTAGGCCTAAATAAAAGAGATGTTGGCATAGGTAAGAAAAAATTTTTGGAAACAAATAATACCAACATAGAAATTAAAATAATATTATAATCATTTAGGAGCAGAGCTGACACTGTTGAAACTTTTTATAAAATGTGGGAAACAGGCTTGAGAAAAATCTCCCAGATGCAGAGGAAAAGCTCAAAGAGGGGAAATCGGTTAGAGCAATAGTAATTGATGCAGTGGTGAGGTTCCATAGCTACAGGTATCAAAGTGGATTTACCAAAGAAGAGAAAAATATTCAAAGATATGATAGAAGAAAACTTTCCTGAATCAAAGAAAGATCTGAATTCATGGATTGCAAGGTGCACCATGTATAGGTAAAATTAAGAAAAATTGCCAAGACCTGGAGACATATCTATATCTTATATCTTAAAAGCATCCTGATTACCAGGAATAAAAAGGTATATAAAGCTGGCTCTAGACTTTTATGCAATGTTAGATTCCATAAGATGTGAAACATTCACAAAGCTTTGAGAATAAAAAGGGCTGCAGTGCAAGAATTCTATGGTCAGCTGCAGCAGATGCTTTTTGTGTACTGCACTACATCTCTTAGGCCACTTGTCATTTTAGCTGCCCATGATGGCAGTTTCCAGATATGCTGTTAGCTTCTCACTTCGATCCTCCAAAGCTGTAGAAGCCAGAAATCAAAGGGAGCTAATAATATTCCTAGGTCAACTGTTGACCAATAGGCGGGAAAGTTGGCAGATGAATGCCCTGGCCTCCCACCTTTTGTGGAATAATTTTGAGGCACTTTCTATAGGGTCCTCACAAGTCCCCAGTAGCAGTGGGCTCCAGTTGCCCACAGTGGTAATCAGCTCAATCATATACTTATTTATTGATTTTTCCATCTTCCCTCTCTCTCTCTGTTCCCTCACTGCTGTTTCCCAGGAGCAGCTCCAACCTAAACTACCTGCACTCAAGTCCTTGTCTCAGGCTCCATTTTGGGCAGAACCTAAACTAAGATGCATACCAAAGTGTTATTTTTGTACGAAAGCAAAGAAAGAAATTTTCACATATTTGAGGACCCAGAAAATATGCATATGGGTACTCTTTGTGACAAAATCATCTGAGTATATACAGCAGCCAAATCAGAAGTAAATAAAGCAAAGATTTCATGAATTAGAAAATTAGGAGTGAAAATTTAAAAAGGACCAGCAGTGAGCATAGAAACCAATTAAAACACAGTTATCCAAATTATTATGGTAAATGTGATTTTAGAGCAATGTAAATATTGTAACTCTTGGCAATAAAAGACAATGAAAAACAATATCATAAACATCAAGAAATACTATTTCTACATATCATAAACATATCATAACATATCTACATATCAAAAACAATATCATAAACATCAAGAAATATTATTTTCATTGTTATACAGAATCTTCCAAAGTCTCCCCATCACACTCAGAATACAATATTATTTCTTGATGTTGATTAGTCAAGGTACATAGCATAAAATATACATTTTAAAGTCCTAAAGATTGTACTGTTAAGATAAAAAGCACTCTTATGCCTCCTACCTCTGTTCCTGAGCCATTCAGTTGCCTTCCCTACAGGCAACCATCTTAGTTTGTATCTTGGGAAATATTCAACACTTATACCAGCAATTCCATATATATTTCTCTTTTTTTTGCACAAATAACATACTAAAGAACTTTTTTTTCATATAAGAGTGAATTTTGTGATGGTACTGTTTTGAAAATTATTCTACCCTTTCCTTTTCTACAACTTCAGAGTATTCTTTCTTATGGGTGGGCCTAAAGTCAGAGGTTCCTAACCCACAGGCCACGGATGGGTACCAGGGGTTGGGGACCCTTGACTTAAGGACCATCCATATGGAGGCACCTGTTCGTGTCCCGTAAGGAACCAGGCGACACAGCAGGAGGTGAGTGGCAGGTAAGTGAGTGAAGCTTCATGTGTATTTATAGCTGCTTCTCATTGCTCACATGACCACATGAGCTCCAACTCCTGTCAGATCCATGATGCTATGCTTTCCTGGTTGTCTTGTGACCTTCTTTGATTGCCCTTTCTTAGCCTCATCTGCCAGCTGCTCTTTGTTCACCTTGTCACCTGAATGTTGAAGTTACTGGGATGTCTCTTTCTCTCTCCACACTTTCTCCCTAAGTATGCTCATCCATTCCAGGGCCTTAGAACCATTTATATGCTGATGATTGCCCAACTTAGATCTCAACCAAGCCTCACCTCTGAATTCCAGTGCCTTCACAGACCTACACACACATGTCCTTTGGATGTTGCAATCTTAATGAGCCCTAAATAGGACTCGTGAGGTTGCCTTCCAAACCGCTTCTTCCTCAAACCTTCCCCAAATCAGGCAACAATACACTCTCGATTTCCTCAAGCCAAATCCTGGCCACAATTTTATCTCCAAACATATTTACAATCTTACAATTTTCATCTCCCCAGCATTTCCACCACCATGTAGAACATGATCATTGTTCACAGGGACCATAGCATACCCAGACTGGTCTCCGCATTCCCACTCTTGCCTCCTACAATCTACTCTGTGCTCATCAGTGGAAAGGACTTTGTAGGATTTAAGTCACCTTTTTTTTTCTATACCATAGCAGTTATCATGCTGTAATGTAATGATTTGGTTTTGTGTTTGACCCCCTACAAGACTGGGGTCTCCTTGAGTTGCAACTTGTCACTGATTCTCTAGCACCTAGAACAGTAAGGGCACCTATTACAGTAGGAAATTCACATGGAACTGAATTTCCGAATTACAAAGAACACATTTAGTTAAAGTTAAGATGATATTTTCTAAATCACCATTAAAATATTAAGGATTCATTAGAACAAATGTAGGATAGCCCAACCCATCTTTCCTCTCAATGCCCTCTATTCTTTTCACCTTATTATTTGATCTTTCGAGGACTTGGAAGAATGTTTTCAGAGAAGCAAAAATCTCTATGGCTATCATATTCCTGGGTCTTTGGGAAGGTTCCCTGTCAGTGTGCAAGGAACTCTAAAATGAAATCATAGTCCTGATAGAATTTCAAGATTTCAGGTTATTATTCTACTTGTGAACAATAATGATTATTATGATCTATTCTTCTGTATAGACACAGACATCTGTGTAGACTGGTTAAGCAACTGAGAATTAATTTATTGGTAATGAACATTTTCAACTTCATTAGATACTCAGAAGCCTACTACATTATCATTATCTGGATGTTAAATTTTAATTGCATGCAGCCTGGTCCCTCAATAATTAACACATTGTATATCCCACCTAATTCACAAACTAATTGTCATTTCTTAGATCTTAATATTACTTGCTAATTTTGCCAAGGATAAAAAAAATCTGACTGTCAAAACTCTAGAGTAAATGACATTATACAGGTACAATACTGACAAAACAAGTTAATTTATTGCAAAGTCACAGAGAGAAGGCGTTTTTAATTGCATATTTGTTACCTTCACAAAAGACATAAATGGCCTTTTAGTTACATATTTGCTTATTTCTTACATATTAAAAAAGTGTTAACAAGCCTGATTAAAATTAATTGCAAAGGTCCAGGATCTGAGCAGAGATCCTAGCATTAGCAAACTTCTAATTGAAGCTGAAAGAAGAAGAATGAAAGATGCTGGTGGAATGGGAATCAGAACAGATGTTCGACTGTGGAGATAGGAAATAATTAAATGACCCACCAAGAAAAACAGAATCCAAGGAGAAAAAGCAAACTTGATAATAATAGGACAATTTTTATCCTAATAATATTAACAGTTGGTACTGTGATTTGTTTTTAAGGCTCATGATGGAGCAATGACCAATATTGTTAAACAACTTCCAAAGACGCACACTCTGTTGTTATGTAATAATGAAAATGTCTCTCATATCATAGAATCACTTGTTAATATTCCAAATCAATGTTGGTTCCATCTATATGTAGCAAGTTCCATGTAAGCTTCTACTGGCAAAACGTGGCATCTTTAATGAGCTGGGGCTACCATATCATTTAGAGAGACTGGCAGATGGGAAATAGTCTTACCTTTTATTTTAATGATGGATTGATTCTAACATGAGAAAGTATCCCATCCTCCCTTGTGTGACATTTCCTTAGTCCTGCTTACGTTAAATGTCTTTCAGTCCAGCCATTATCTGTGCAGGGGGATGATGTCCTGGGGCACTGACACAGAAGATATGTCTCTAAAAATGAGAAATAGCTCTCCTAACTATAGATAATGCAACCAATATGCCTTGTAAAACAGGGCTTTCTGAGGAAAGGGATTTTGAATATGGAGGAAAATGACCATTTATATCATGTATAGAAAGGTAAGTAGAAAATGACCATATATCCCATGAATGAGTTAAACTATTATCATTCAATTTGTTTGCATGATACGTTTGAGCCAATATGGCTTTCCACTGTTCCAGCAACAAATTAATAGCATGATCCATTCTGTTCACAAAATTTTTTTCCACAAGGTTATCCATTGATTGTAAATCTTCTTATCCAATACAGTGAAAAATAGTTATCAGTTCATTGAAAAAATTGGTTAAAGCAGGGGATTCTAAAATATGACACATGAGAACTATACTCAAAATATCTTATTTTAACTTAAAACATATATTTGTGCTTAATTTACTAATATTTTGATATGAGGCCAAGGCCTTTTCTGTGAGTGTGGGCTTGTTGATTAGATTCTATATTGTTTTTCTCACATTTAACAAACCCTTAAGGCATTACCTATCATTTCCAGAGTTAATTTCTTTAAACTGGAGCATGAATTTGAAAGTGTTTGTGAAGTAATTTAAGTAAAACATTATTCCAGATTTATTTTTTCCACGCATTTTAGAGTTTTCTCTTCCACAATTGATTGAACATTTTTTTTAAGATCCTTATCTAGTCTTTTCAAAGGACTCTAGGTTTAGCTCATGAGCCACTGAACATGCCTAGGGCATTCACTGTGTTATACATGTGGGTATGAGTGTTTCTACCTTCATAAACAAATTTAAAAATAAATATTAAGAGTTCATTTTCTTAAAATTTTACTTTAGGTGTACACTATCTCCAGCATTTCTCCCTATGTTATCCCTTCCCACCCTCCCCACCACCTGCTGACCTCCCCCACATTTTTTTAAAAAAGCGACATCTGACAAAACAAGTTAATTTATTCCAAAGTCACAGAGAGACTTTATAATATGTGACAGAATATTATAAAGGAATCAAAGACATTTTTGTCACATATTTAGTAATCTGGAAAATAGTTCATAATGTATTCAGTGAAAAAGCAGGTTACAACACAGAAAGCATAATAGTATCTCATGTTTACAAAATAATCTGCATATGCACAAAAGATTGGATATTGATTACCAAAAACATACTGAAATATCAACAGAGATTATCTCTGTATGTTGGAATTAAAGGCGGTATCTATTTTCTTTGCACTTGTTTATAATTTCTAAATTCTGTATAAGTGCCTGTGTTATCATAAAGGCATATGTTTTAGTCCTAAGCTAAAAAGGAGATGAGAATTATTTCTGGTAAGTGTCCCAAGGGGACTACATCCAACGTCCTATGCTGGTTTGTTGCACCTTCCAAAAGGGGAGGTCGGAGATAGTGACACCAGTTCAGGGAAATGAGGCTTCATTTGAACAAGATGACCCTGTAGAAGCTGAATCACTGGAGGTTGCATATGACCTTCAATCATAAACTTTCCCATAAAATCACAAACTCATCCCCCCAAATCTGTGTCAAAGACAGATTTGGGTGATGGATTGACAAGCTTTTCTGCTTTGGAACACTTTGTGGTTCACAAAATATTGTCAGCTTTCAAGGCACAGAACCAATTCTTGGCTTTTGCGAAGTCCTGGCCTTCTGACAGGGAAGCTTAGAAACCATTCCACTTCATTGGAAGCCCCAAAGGGAGAAATGTATTCTGTAGAATTAACTATGACAGCATCTCTACAACACCCAAATATTTGCAGAAATCCCTATTTTTATTTGAAAATTTCATTAGACCAAATTTGCACACATGCATTCCCTTAATGTCTCTCGTGGTGTGGGAAGGGTGCCCTGAAAAGGGTGCCCATATATTGCTATAAGAGTGGAAACCAATAATCTCTTCCTAGAGGACATTTTGGCAATATGTATCAAAAGCTCTAGAGTGTTTATCTGTTGGATTTGGTAATCCAACTTCTATAAAAATGTATCTTATGAAAATGCAGTTGGTCCTTGAACAACATGGGTTTGAACTGTGCAGGTCTAGATATATGTGGATTTTCTTTTGCATCTGCCACTCCTGAGACAGTAAGACCAGCCCATCCCTTTCCTCCTCCTCAGCTCAATATGAGGAAAATGAGAATGAAGACCTTGATAATGATCCACTTCCACTTAAAACATAGTAAAAATACATTTCTCTTCCTTACAATTTTCTTAATAACATTTTCTTTTTCTCTAGCTTACTTTATTGTAAGAATACAGTGTATAATATATGTAACATATTACATATGTGTTCATTGACTGCTTATGTTACTGGTAAATCTTCCGGTCAACAGTAGGCTATTGGTAGTTAAGTTTTGGGGAAATCGGAAGTCATACATAGATTTTCAACTGTGCAAGGGTCAGCACCCCTAGCTCCTGCATTGTTCAAGGGTCAACTATACTCTGGAGCACATAGAAAGAGTGAAGAACAAGGATGTTCACTGCAGAGTTATTTACGTCACTGGACAATGAAAGATAATCTAAATGCCCAACAACAGAGGATTTAATTAAATAATTGATTCATTCACAAGTGAATACTATTAGCCTATTAATAGTCAAGCTTAGAAGAATGTTTAATAACACAGCAAAAGCTCAGCATGTAATAGGCTATAAAATATGCAATGAGGCCAATTTTACAAGAGATAAATATAATGTTAGTCCATTGAAAAGTGTTGGAAGAATACCCCGATGTTAACAGTCTAATCTTTGATGGGTAAGATTATGGGTAATTTCCTAAAGACTTAATTTAATTAAAAAACCAGTCTAACATAATAAAAAGTATTTAGTGAAAGCTAATACTCCTTCCAATGCTTACCTTCCACACAGCCAGATCCCCCCCGATGCAACCATTACAAGCATCCTGTTTCCTTCTAGAGACATTCTATACACATTAGGATGGATTTTTATTTTCTTCATTGTAATTTTTTGTATTTTCTAAAATAAAAAATAAAACAAATATTTAAAAATGTATTACTTGATTTGTTTCAAATCTCCATAAATAATTTCCACCAGATCTTGAATCACCATTGTGTCATAAATGAAAAGGTAGAACAAAAGTTAGTCATCATTTCATTTAGTTTCCATTTGTACCTCGAAATGAAAAACAGCTTCTTGCAATTTTACTTAAATAACTAATTTTGATACTGTTCTATTAGCCTTCTAATAGCATGAAGGCCCAGAAATTAAATTGTTCCACTTCCTTATCCATAATTATGGGCAATTAAAATGGTTACAGACCCTAAAGTTTTTTTCTAAGTTCCAGACCCTTCAACTGTCATTCTTTATTATCTTGAAGCCCAATACTTTTTAGCAACACATTGCACACAGCAAGTTAAGTGAAAGAGGAGGTATTACATTTAACTGATGTGGGTGTTCTTTAATTAATCTGAATTAGCTTTTTTGATATGGGTACTAATTGTTTTCTTTGAAAAAAGATCACCATAAATGTGTGATTCTTCTATGCCTGTTGCTCTTCAATAAAATATGCAGAAAATAGGAACATTACCTTTTTCAAATAAATAATCAGCTTCGCATCAGAAGAGTCACTTACTTTCTGACTTGTGTTAACAGGAAATTGATAATGTTTGTGAGCATAGAGTCTCCTCTGACTTTCGCTACTCTCTTTACACTTATTCATAAGGCAGGAGGAATAATTACAACATGAAGTTGGAGTAACAAGCATTTTATTTGTTTATCTTTAACAATGTCTGATAGCTACACATCAAAATATCTAAAACTCTACGCAAGGAAGCAAGGTAAGAATCAAATCCGTATCTGAAATTACAGAGACAACTAAGCAAAATCATTATTCTTTCAAGATCACTTAATTCCATTGATTACCAAAATGTAAATTGCTTATACTAAATAGATGGATTTGACTACAGTTACCACACTCCACCCTCATTAAGGCACCCTTTTCAAGATCTAAGTGTTTTGAGCATTTATAAAGAAGTGTTACCCTAACAAGAGTGATAGTGAGTTAAGTGCACCTGAAAGTCAAGGTACAGCTGAATAACTAAACTTTAAAGAGATCATCAAACCAATATTCTCTTTTTAAATAATTTGATCACAGTATTTTCAGATCACTTTTTAATGAATATAAAACCTCATGCAGAATCCCACCCACCCTCAAGAAAGAAACTTTAAAAAAACAATGGTTAAAACTTGGTCATCTATTACACTCTGTTTGCTTGATTTTTTTTTCCATTATGAAACAGGATAACATCTTTGAATCTAGTCAATTGTGGCATGTGTCAGTGTATTATCTGTACTTTTCATCTAAGTAAGAAGGGCTCTGAGTAGGAAAAAACAGCCATGTGGAACACTGGTGAATTACACATGCTTCCGCCCCAAAATTCCTTAGAGCTCAAAATATCTTCTTGTGCTTGACTTCACCATTTTGGACTTTAGCTTGGAGCTAGCTCTCCCACAGACCAGAGAGTCATAGTTATTCCTTCACACATGGTGAGCAGAGGTAAAATACCATGTCGGGGGGGGGAAAAAGAACCAACCCAACAAAGTTAAGTGATAAAAGCATGCCATAAGCTATTTCCCCTAGAAACACAAAAAATGATTTTCTGAACGCTCAGTATCACATGAACTTGATTTTAGCCCCAAATCTTTGAGCATCACTGGGTTATTTCATCACCCACTGAATCTTATCTTTTAGTCTACACATATTTTTTTAAGGGCCTGGCATATTTGCAGCACAGTGTTGGAAAAATAGCTGGTAGGCACTGGGCCGGAACAACTCATGCTCTATATGTGGATGCGGGTCAGAGATGCGAGGAGTTCCAGAACTGTGCTGGCCAGGTGCTTGCTGGGCATTTCAGAGAAGCCAGAGAGTGGGAGAAACACCAGTGACTGGACCTGAGCTGTGAAGAATGGAAAAGGCCTTTAAAGGTGGAATGGAGCAGAATGGACCTCTGAGGCAGGGGCTGGGCCCAGAGGAGAGATCCACAATGAGTGCCTGGGAGCAGCCTACTGGCTTGACTAGCGAGAAGTCCCTGTTTCTTAGGTATGAGAACGATATTGCTGAAGACTCTTGAAGACATGTCGTTGGGGTTGGTTTCCAACAGTAGCGGTGGGTTTGGCCTGTCTGCTATGACTAATGGTGTCCTTATAGAATGGCTAATGATGTCTGGGGGCTCCCTGAGGCCCCTGCCCAGGTTCTCTCCTCATCACCCACTGGACTCTCCAGCCTCAGGCAAGAAGAAAGATTTCGTGGTGAAAAGGACAGAGTTGTGCCCTTTCTGTAGCCCTGTGGCTTGTCACTCCTTGGTCACTCTAAGAACCATGCTAGGTAGGTCATCTAAGAAGCAGTGGTGAGCTCTTCTATTTCTTTTCCTCCGCACCATCAAGGGCAGGTCTACATTTTTTTCAAGTTCGATTTTGTAAATTTGTATTTTCACGATGCTTTAATTGAGTTACTTAATATTTTTCCCTACAATTATGATTTTGATAACTTTTCCCCCAAGCAAGGCAAGTACGTGGACTTCAAGGTAGGCTTTGCCTGGTAAAGCACTGATAATGAGGATAATGACAAGGTCTAGTAAGAATCATTACTCTTTATTAATGTCTTGCTACTTGCCAGACACTGTTTTAAAAAGTTTATATATGTTAACTTGTTTAATGCTGTTTACAACACGATGGGGCAGTTGCTATTCTATCCACGTTACAGATAATGTAAAATGAGGCCCAGAGGGGTTAAGCTACTTGTCTAGAGACACGTTGTTGGCATAGAGAGCCAGATAGGCACCAGGCAGCCTGCTTGCAAGGGTGTGCTTTATCACCACATGTATGACCTCTATGTGACCACAGGATGCATTTGTTCACTTGTTTATTCACTCATGGATGCCCTGTATGCTTCTGCATGTACATTGGAGCTTCAAGTCCAGTGGGAAAGCCAGGAAATGGTATCTGTGATTCTAACACAGGGTGATAGGAGCATTGAGCAGCCTCTGCACTATAAGCCCAGAAACAGACTGTGGGTTGGGGGAGAGAAATGGGATGTCATGAAACCCCCCCCGGAGTAGCTATCCTTAAGCATTGGTTAGGTCAGAGGGAGAAGATGGGCATGAGATGCAAAATGAGGAGGTTATTTCAACTCCCTGAGGCTTAGCTTCCCCTTTGTAAAGTGGAGAGGATGATTTCAGGGGTTGCCATGAGAATTAAATGACATGATATGTGTTAATTGCCTGAAATGGCATCTGGCACGCAGTAGGCCCTCCACAAGTGGAAGCCCTGATTACCAGGGCAGAGAAGGATTATGCAAATAGGTGTGAGGTCTTTTTCACAGTCTTGGGGCTCAAATACTGCAGAGAGTAGCAGAAACATGGAGGAGTGGCACCTGGACTGTTGCCAGAGAGGCCAGGGCCGTGGGGGATGAGTGCGATGCTGGGGAAAGTTGCTGTTAGAGCTACTTGGACTTTGAGACACATGGTCCAGCAAACCGTGAGTGGTCTCATGAACACTTCTGTCTCTTTCCTCCAAGAGTGGACTAGAAAGCAGGGCTCAACTAGAGGGAAATAAAGCATGCCCTAGAGGTGAGCTGGTAAGCTTGAGAAAAGAGAATTTACTGACAAAGGCTGGTGATCTGGGTGAAATCTGTGTAATACAGAAAAGATCTTACTATAGTCAGGCACTTTTTAACCACAACAACACTTCACTTTGTTTTAGCTGTAGAGACTTCGATTAGGGTCTTTTTCCCCTTAGCAATTGAGAATACAAAACAATATCAATAGTTGTAACCAGTATAAAGTTGAGGAATGAGATTGCCTGAGTTGGATCCCAGTTCTGACACTTGAAGCCTGGTGGGTTGCTTGTCTCTGTATGCCTCAGGTCTTCATGTGTAAAATGGAGAGAAGTGGTAATAAATAAATCATATGATCCATATAAGTATATATAATTATATCCATATTAATGTCTTAATTGGTTTAACATATATTAATATATAAATATACATGATCCATCTAATAAGTGTTACTTATCAGATATTTATAATACATAAATAAATTAAATATATATTATTTATTATTTAATTATATATTTACAATATATAAATAAATATATATTATTTAATATATAAGTAATGTATAAATATATATTTAATACATAAATATATATCTTATTAGATGGATCATATATATTTATTATATGTTAAATATAATAAATATATATTAACATTATTTATATATTAAATGATATAGATTTAATTTATATATATTAGATTATATATTTAATATATAGTCTAGCTATGTCTAATATGTAACTATATCTAATCTATAAATATATAATCTATATATTATCTAAATGATACATATATTATTATACATATCTATATATGTAAATAATATATATTTATATATTTATTTAAATATTAAATAAGCCATCTCAGTAAGTGCCCACTAAAGGTTAGCTTGTGGTCTATTTACTGAGCACTATGCCAATGCCTAGCATTGTGTGGGTGTGAGATGGGCTGGCTCAAAGTTCTCCTTGCGGCCTTGAGAAATAAGGAGGTGGAGTCTCAGAGGGGTGAAGTAACTTCGCCAAGGTCACACAGTGAGAAAGTACCTGGTGTTGTAGGCGGTGAAAGACAGGCAAAAAAAGACTTTTTTTTTTTTTTTGCCTCTCTTTCACCATCTACAACATCAGGCTAGGTTTCCATACTGGGATTTGAAACAGACCCACGGGAAGAGTGTGTAAATGATTTGAACAGAGAACTCAATGGGAGCTTAAAAAACAAATCTTCTTTGCATTATTCACTTCTCATTTTAAGTGGCATGAATGTAGTTTATAGCCTAAAAGGTACTTGCACAGCATTGGCAAAAATGTGTTCATTTGTCATTTATAGATTGTTTTATTTTTAGATTAATGAAGATCCAAATTAAACCATCGGAGTGCAATCATCCTGATAGTCCTTAACACATTTGCTCATTATCACTTCATTTATATTTATGATGAAGAACAGATGGTACCAATGTCATATTTCAATGTGTATCATATCCAGCTACAAGGAAATATCTCATATTAGCTGCACTTATCAAAATATTTGTACTTAACAACAACAGAAATCTAGCTTATGTACTATCTTGTCACCATGTCATAGCTACCATTTAGAAAAGACCATTTAAATTAGATATGCTAGGGAAAGAATGCATCCTTCATTATTATTGAATGAATTTCACTGAACTCTGAACAGTAATTACGGGTTCGTTGTAAGGAGAGAATCATTAAGCTTCAGTGGAAAACAGCAATTAGAGTCTGTTGTTCTTGTGGCATGATCAGATTTTTTGATGTAAGCTGCTTTTGGAGAGCACTGAGAAGGAAACAGAACAATGGGTGATGGTGAAACAAGAGGCTGTGAGGCAGACAATGGGTATGGCATGGTCACCGAACGGATGAGTCGGCCTCCCTTTCTAAATGGTAACTCTAAAGAGAAGCAGCTCAGGAAAGCCTGCTCCTGAGGATCATTGTTCAAAGGCTTTTTTGCATGTGTGAATGTTGCAGACAGTCTCAAAGGGGTGAAGAAGTACAGAAGCCCCATGGTCTGCCAAATAACAGTCTGTATTTCCTTTGTTTTCCTTCGCCTTCCTTCCTTCCTTCCTTCCTTCCTTCCTTCCTTCTTTCCTTCCTTCCTTTCTTCCTTCTTCTTTCCTTCCTTTTGGACTCACTGTGCAGTCACAGCTCGTTACAGTCTCAACTCCTGAGCTCAAGAAATCTTCCCACCTCAGTCTCCCAAGTAGCTGGGACTACAGGTGCATGTCACCACACACCCAACTAAGTTTTGTATTGTCTGTAGGGATGGGGTCATGCCATGTTGCCCAGGCTGGTCTCAAATTCTTGGGTTCAAGTGATCCTCCACCCTTGGCCCCTCAAAGGGCTGGAATTACAGGTGGAGCCACTGTGCCTGGCCTAAGTCTGTTTTCAAATAGGTGGTCAATCAGCATGTACTGAACATTTTATTATGTGCCAGACATCTGAAGGATACAAAGAGGTGTGGGACATGCTCCCTATCCTCGAGAAATTGATAGACCCATGTGAACACCTGACATGATAAATAATTCTGATGACAAAGCAAAACAGGACAGTGTGTACACGGTGCCAAGGTGGCCCAGAGGGAGAGGTTAGTTCTGTTATGGGAGTCAAGAAGGGCTTCATAAAGGAGCAGATATTGGGTCAGCATCTTGAAGGCTGAATAGATGTTCAATGTTTACATAAAAAGGTGGCTTGAAGAACATTCTGTCGGCAGCTGTTTGCCATAATGGTCAAGAGCTCAGTTTTGGTGCAAGGCAGATGGACTTCGAGTTTTAATTCTAACTGCTTACTAGTTACATAAACTTGGGCCAGTCATTTATTACTTTGTGCCCCAGTTTCCCCAAACTACCAAATCAGGCCAATAACCATATCTATTTCATAAGGATGTTGGGACACATGTAGCACAGTGCTTGGCATATAGTGTGTATTCAGCAAATGCCAGCTCTTAATAGCATTCCAGGCAGAGGGCAAGACATGAGCAAAGGTCCAGAGCCATGAAACAACATGGCATTTTTGCATTTTTTTTTCAAGGCATAAACCTCTAGCAATTGCATATCATTATGTAACCAGAAAGGCCCAGAAAAGATAAAAAGTCAATGACATGACAAAATCTTTAAAGTTTTAAGATGACATTAAAGCCACTTGCATTTGATGATGTAATTTAGCAACAATTCGTTTAGGAAGCACAACCAATAGGAATTGTATTTCATCTGAGTGAGGTTGCTGGATCCTTTCACAAGGGGGAAGGGTCTCTTGGAAATGGGCAACTGTTGCAGCCACTTGAAGGACAGGGTTTGGAGGAGCACTGGGCTTGGGGTTGGCCTCAAGGAGCCGCAGACCAAGTGACCCTTCAAACACTAGGCATCTCCTAGCTCCTTGCTGAATGACAAGTGCCCCGCATGTGGGGCTGACAGCTCTCTAAAAGGGACGATGATGGACAAGATCCACATATGAAAAGCAGCAAGGATTTTGCAAAAATCTGATTTGACATGTTTAACACAAAGATGTATGAGAAAGGGTGGTAGAGGTTTGATTTGCTCTTCAGTCGGGGGACCTTTGCAGATACAGGCATCTTCTGCTGGCACATTCTACTTGGGGACTGGATCAGAGGCTCATGGTTCTGTGCTCACCAAGCGGGCTGTTCTGTCCCATTATGGTGAGGTAGCAATGCCACCCAGGGCAAGGGGAGTGGAACAGCAGGGCGTCATCATGGGCCCTCAACTGCTCAAGGACATTTTAGTGAATGGGCCCTCAACTGCTCAAGGACATTTTAGTGAATGAGCTCATCTTGCGTTCATTTGCTCTCTGACTGAAGCAACCTCTCCTTCGAACTCAGCAGGAGTGTCTAGCGGCTGAGAGTGGGGGAGAAAGCACAAGACACTTGTCACACAGGGCTGCACTGAAGTTTTCTTCCCTGCAACCCAAGCTCATGTGCCTGGACTCTCTCTGCCTTAGGGTGAGGCTTTTCCCAACAGGCTCCTGGTCCTTTGTGCAAACAGATTCTTGGCACATTCTTTCCTTAATGCCTGGACAAGCCTGAATTCTACAGAGTCCAGCTTAGGTTGCAAAACGGGACTCCTGCTACACAGTGGCCCTAAACACTCCCAAAATAATAGCTTGTCATGACAAGGGAATCTGCAGAGCACAAAGATGGTGAAATCTCAGTAACTCATGCTCTTAACACATTGCTGCATGCTCTCAACCAACAGACTCATTTCTGTGGGCTTTGAATTTAGGTTTGGGTCTTCCTCCCCTAAGGCAATGGGATTCCAGAAGGACCAACTATAGGGTCATCAGCACAAAGGACCAACTATAGGGTCATCAGCACAGGGCAAATACCTTATGAAGTTGTACATGAAACTTAATTCCCAAACTCATGTAAACTCAGACATCATGAAATGAGTCTTTTAAAGTGGTCAACTCATGCAAAGTTGCGTGGTGAGAGAGATTATGATCACAGGCTTTGGTGTCAGACCAAGTGGGGCTGAACTTGTTTGGCTGCTTACTAGCCGTGTGACTTTGAGTAGTTTACTTAACTAATCTCTGCCTTAGTTTTCTCATCTGTAAATGAGTAAAATCATGTATTTGTGGGGTTTATGAGTAATCATAGGAGATGGTGAGTCAAAAGTGCCTTGCCCGGGGTCCAGCAGCCAGGAGCTGGAATGCTTGCAGGCACAGACAGATGCTGTGACTGTGACTACACTTTCAGGAGGTCTGTGTCCCAAGCTCTGGACGTGCAGAGCAGAAGAGGCAGGAAAGCCAGGTGAAGGTGAGAGGAAAGAGGAATAGGGCATTTCTGAGACAGGGAACAGCGAAGCAAAGCATGGATAAATATGGGATGTTGGGTGCAAGGGACTGGAGGAACTCCTTGTAGAAGATCCTTTTCAAGGAATTTTCTAGATCTCAGGGTTTAGATTTAGAAGCCTCCCTGTATTCTCTAGCCTCTGCACAAGTCCTGGTTAAATCCAGGCCCAGTTGGAAGGTTGAGATAGGCTTGTCTAGACTGGATGATGGGCCATTTGGGCCTTGTGCATTTTGTGCAGGGCTGCCATCCATTTTTATGTCATGATATGAGATGTCAACAGATACTGTATTTTTGATGGCACACTGCCAATGATGCTAAAAGGTAATCACAGGCTATAAATCCACTCAAGTCACACCAGCAAGGGTTAGTTAAGCACCTACTATGTGCTTAGCACTGTGCCTTAGACTACAATGGATAGACTTAATTTATCTGTGCTTCTTTTATTATTATTTATTTTCTTGAGACAGGATCTCAATCCAACTCCCAGACTGGAGTGCTGTGGCACGATCTCCGCTCACTGCAACCTCCACCTCCTGGGTTCAAGTGATTCTCGTGCCTCAGCCTCCTGAGTAGCTGGAATTACAGGCACCCCCACCATGCCTGGCTACTTTTTATATTTTTAGTAGAGATGGGGTTTCACCATGTTGGACAGGCTGGTCTTGAACTCCTGACCTCAAGTGATCCTCCTGCCTCAGCCTCCCAAAGTGCTGGGATTACAGGCGTGAGCCACTGTGCCTGACCAATCCATGCTTCTTTTAGATCAAGCTTGGACTAAACAGCTTCTATGTTTTTTGGTATTTTTTTTCTAGTTCTAAATTAAGAGAATATCCTTAAGGAGCTTAGAAGTGTGCTGAGAGGATACTGACACTATGAGAAATATAAACAAAATATACTTGGTTATATTTTGTTTATAATATTTCTCATAGTATAAGAGAAATAGTATGTCTCAAAATATAATCATAGTATTATCTCAAAATATAATCAGCTTAATTCTGAGTTCATAATAACAATAACAGCCACTAAGCAGAGGTCAGTAAGCCTTGTAGTACGCCTCTGAGTATCTAGCATGGGGAAAGCATTTCACATTTGGGCTGCAGAGAATGCAGCCTCAAATTCAAACCGTAAATCACACACAACTTTGAACTGTAAGAGTTAACTGTGGGAGAGAGAACGTTTGATGCCACGTTCCCTCTGAGAGTCTGAGCCCAGCATTTGTGCGACACAAAGTTATTAAAGGCGAGCTTTTCTATTTCAGGTCTGATAGGAAGATTCTATGTTTGGTGACTGTAATCACAGATGGATTGAGATGGTTTGTCCCTGTTCAGCTGCTTATGAACAAGCACAATTAGAAGTTGACAGCAAACATGCTTCACAAAAATTATCACATTTAGTGTGATTCCCATAATAAAAACAGGAGTGAGCTCAGGAGTCTTTTCAATTTACACAAAGAGCCCTGGGGTCTCTCGACAGTCACTGCCGATCCAATGTTTCAGAGTAAACTTTATTAGGAAAACAGATGGAAAACTCCTGAGGTTTAGTTGAATCTTGGTTTAAAACACACACACACACACACACACACACACACACAAATGAACTCATACCTTATTATTCTCTCTTTAGCCAAACCATTTGTGTAAACACTACACAGACATTAAAAGAAATAAGAGTCCTACAGCCACCACATTCCATGTGATGTGCTAAGTATTGAGGGCACTTCCTCGACATAGAGGATATTGTGACTGTAAACCTCAGCTGACTGCCAGTCTCATTATTATTTGCAACACGCATTTGTGTACTGTTTTAAGAGGTCTTTTATATATGCTATCTGATTTAATCCTCATAAAAATCCTAAGAAAGATTGATAGAGAAAGTATTTTCTCTTGGTTTATAGGGAAGTACAGATGGTCAGAAGGGAGAATGTAATTTACCCCAAATCACCCTGCTTTGGGGGACTGGAGCAAGCCTGGAATCCTGGGATGGATCCTGCCTGGATTTTCATGCCCTTGTTTCTTTAGGCATCAGAGAGGCAAGAAATAAACACATAAATTACTTATTCATTTAAAAAATATTCATTGAGCACTTACGCCGTGATTGCTCTGTGCTAGGCATCGTGCATACAGTGGGATGGTGTTTATTATTATTATTTTGTCTGCTCAGTATTTAAGAAACTATCACTCACTCATTATTCCATAATATTCGGGTTCCTTCTACTTGATTTGGTCAAGGCTGACTCCACCTTCCTGCAATAAAGCAGGACTGTGTCCTCGAATAGCCAATTAGAATTCTCCATACATACATAGATTCTTGTGATTGTTTCAGGCATGAGCATGTGACTTCAAATGGTCCAATCAGAGTTAATCCTTGAACGTTTCACCAGAGATTTGAGAGACATCATTTACTTCTTTCTCTGGAACTGTAAGGGGATCACATTTTCTCCATAGGGGGAAACAGTATCTGACACTGGAGCGAAGAAAAAGGAGGCAGAGCTGAGAGATAAAGAGTACAAGAGTCTTGGCAGTTTCATGTGAACTCTGAATCCAGCCACGATTTTGGACTTCCCAGTCACCTGAGGCATTACAGGCTCTTTTCTAAAATTTAGTACAATTTGAATTACTCCAAAAAGGAACAAGATAGATAGGACTCTTCTATTGAATAGAGACAAGACAGATAATAAACTGGTAAATGAATATATATATATGTATCAAATTTCCAAGTGTAATATGTGTTATAAAGGTAAACCCAGGGACAAAAGGTTTGATTAAGACAAAAATGCTATGGTCAAAAGAGGGAAATTTAAGTGTGGTCCAGGAAGGATGGGACTTATTTATTAGAGCATGTATTAGTTCGTTTTCACGCTGCTGATAAAGCCCCAAAACTGGGAACAAAAGAGGTTTAATTGGACTTACAGTTCTGCATGGCTGGGGAGGCCTCTGAATCATGGTGGGAGGCGAAAGACACTTCTTACATGGTGGTGGCAAGAGAAAAATGAGAAAGAAGCAAAGTTGAAACCCCTGATAAACTCATCAGATCTCATGAGACTTATTCACTATCACAAGAATAGCATGGAAAAGACTGGGCCCTATGATTCAATTACCTCCTCCTGGGTCCCTCTCACGACATGCAGAAATTCTGGGAGATACAATTCAAGTTGAGATTTGGGTGGGGACACAGCCAAACCTTATCGAAGCTGATGTCACTTATGTTGGATTTTGAGTAATAGGAACAGTAATAGTGACAATGATCTTGACAATAACAACAACTGAAATAGCTAATATTTATTGATTCAGTGTATGTTATGTGCTATTTTAAATGATCTCATTTAATTTCCATAAAGTCAATGAGGTCGAAATTATTACATCTGTGTTTTACTGATGAGAAAATGAGTTCAAGAACCATGAAGTCACTTGCTCAAGGGCCATAGCTGGTAAACTGCGCAGCCAGGCTTGAACCAAAGACTGGCTGCAAAACCCATGCACTTTAATTTTTAGGGTGTGCTGCCAGCAAAGAGGGGAGTCGTGTTTCAGAGGGGAGTTACAATCCAAAAATTTTCCATAGAAGAAACCAGAGGGGAAATCTGGGAGTGTCCTGAGGCTTACGTCAACGCTATTCTTTAATATCTTAGTATACATCTGTTGACACAAAGCATTTATTGACTCTTGGTGCAAGCCCGGCACTGAGAGATGGAAGTGCACAAGACTCAGCCCCTGCCCAGAGGTCCTCAGCCCTCACCATCTGGAGATAACACAAACAACTGAACACACGTGCAGCCGAGGGCTGAACAGAAGTTTAATTTCCCAATGCTCCATATGCAGTCTTCCTCTCCACTTTCTTCTCCTCTTCATCACCCCTTATTTCTCATTTCTTACATCTTATTTCTTTCCTGACTGGAGCTAAGTTGGAAATGGAACCTGTCGTGTGCACAATTAGACAGTAAATCCCCTTGGCTTATGTGCCACTCGATCCTTCACCTGCGAATTTGCTTTCTGTGAGTTACTATGTGTGAATTACATACGTACTGGATGTGAAAATCCAGCCCGATCAAATGCAGACCTTTTCCTGCTCACTGCCCCACCCCCGTTGCTCCCTTGCTCTTATTCATTGCTGTCCTCCCCTCTGCCCCAGGTTTGACAAAAGCAGATTCTTCAAAATTATCCTCCTGGGACTGTCCATTTCATTTTGAACTTGATGCAGAATCACAATTTTTGACAGTTGAACTTTTCAGCATGCTTGATACAAATATTTTAATATCCTGTTACCTGAGCTGAGGGAGAGATAAAGTTTTATACCAGACACCTACAATGGCAAGGGAATAAGTTTTCTGGTGACTGATTTAAAGGTACAGTAATAGCAAAATGTTTAATGAGGTAACCATGCCTGGTAGGGCGAAGGTCAACAGGGAAAGCAAGCCCTCAACTCAGCCAGAGCTCTGGGTCTCATGTGAACAAGGAAATGCTGCTGGTAGGACAGTGCAATAGTTTCACCCCAAGTACATTCCCACGAGGCTAGAAAGAAAAAAAATCAGTTGCCATTAAGGATGTCTCCTGACTTACCCCAAGGAATGGAAGGCAGGTGAGAAGATGTGAGTAGCCCGGGTGACAAGAAAGGAAGGCTCGTGGATGCTGGTGTGTGGGACAAGAAGGAATGACAATTATTGTAATTGAGGAAGTGTTGTGGGGTCATCTGGGTAGAAGAATAGATAACAAAATATTGGAATAACCTTAAGTCCATATGCTCAGCAAACCAGAAAGAGATGGGGTGGCAGACCTGGGAAGAGAGTAATGGTGGCAGAGCTGAGTCCCTCAGGAACCAGAACTGACCTAAGTGGCCTCAGAAGCATCTAGAGCAGTCCTGGCTGATAGAATTTTCTGGAATGATGGACATTTTCTCTTTACACCAATTTGGTAGCCACTAGTTATAGTGGTTACCGAGCACTTGGAGTGTAGATCATATGTCTGAGGAACTGAGTTTTTAGCTTTATTTAATTTTAATTAATTTACCTTTAAATGCAATGGCTGCACATGGCCAGTAGTAACTATACTGGCAGCACAGCTCTGAATCCTGGGAACCTGAGAAGAAGTCCTTGATGCTGGCTCAAGCCTCCACCACAAACGGAGCTTGGCTCCTTACAGGTGTCTTTTTTTCTGTCTGTCAACTGCTGTCTTCACCTTCTACTCTGTGGTTCTCTTTCCACCTTAAGTTCCTGCTCCCCTCCTACTTTCTGTACCTTCCTGATTCTGACTTATGTGGGCTAACAGCATTTATTTTCTATTGCTGCATGACAATATTACCAGAAACTTAGTAGCTAAAAATAACACACATTTGTTATCTCACAACTTCCATGAGTCAGGAGTTTTGCGGGCCAGGCTTAACCATGCCGTGTGCTGCAGGGTCTCACAAAGCTGCAGTCAAAGTGTCAGCTGTGACTGGTCTCATCTGAGGTTTGGCTGGGGAAGTGTCTCCTTCCCCAGCTTGTGTCCTTGTTAGAAGGATCTGGTTCCTTGCAGGCTGCTTGGCAGAGAACCTCAGTTCTTGCTGGCTGTTTGCTGCCCTCAGCTACTTGTCCCATGGACCTTCCCAACAGGGCTACTTACTTCTTTAAAGTCAGCAAGTCTCCTCCCAAGATGGGTAGTGCAATCTTACACAATATAATTACAACTGTGTACCCACATACATGTAATCCCACAGATTCCATCACTGTTGACCAGAAGCAAGTCACCCATCCTGCCCATGCTCAAGGGGAGGGGACTACACAGAGGCATGGATACCAGGAGGTGGAGTGTGTGAGGGTTCCTGAAGTTGGTCCTCCACACCATTGTTTCCAGCCTATAGGCTCACACCACTATCGACATTGAGAATACCAACTTTCAGGTATTTCTGTGTTTAAATTCCAGAAAGAAAAATAATTGACCCAGCTACTCCTTTGCACCGGGCTACTTCATACATCCCGACCTTGGGTCATGTGGGCCACGTATCTGGGTTGATCAGTCTCAGCCAGGGATGGGGTCACATGGTGCAGCATGGCTGGGTCAGGCAGTGACTGGCTCCCTTGCACACAGAGGCAAATGGGGCTAGGTCCAGCAATGTTGGTCTGTGGTCAGGTCCTGCCCTGCACACACAGAAGGCATAGGAAATTCTACTCCCAACTCCTGGAAGAGGCAAAGAAATATTCTTTATTCTCCTTCCTTTGCTCACAGTCTTTGTTGGAGGCTCCCAGAGAAGAGAAGAGCTAGAAGGAAGCAGCCCTTTGAAACAGGATCCAGTTACATTTTAGACAAATTAAAGGAAATGTTACTTCACAGAGTAGAAGTAACCTTACCTGAATGCTTCATTCCAAAAGTAAAGAAAGGAATATAAATGGATTAAAAAATATAAATGACACAGTCATAAATTATGTTTATGAAAATAACCCAAATGATTAGCAATATGGGAACAGTTAAACAAATTATGGTAAATTAACATCATTGAATGTTCTACAGCTCTTAAGAATGATTATTTGAAAACCAAAACAATGAAAAAGTAATTTTGATCCAAAGCTGTAAGAAAAAAACTCTCAAAATACAAATGCTTAAATATGAAAAGATTACAACTTTGTAAAATTATATAGGCATGGAATGGAACATGGAAAATGTTTGATTAGGAGAGTAGGAGGAATTTTTTCTTTGAAAGTTCTTTATTATTATTATAAAGCTTATTATGCAAAAAACATAAAAAGTAAAAACAAATGACTAAAAATAAGAGCTAAGATTATTTGAGTGGCTTGCTGCATAGCTGACCCTGTGATAAATGCTTTCTCTGCTTTCACCAGGGTGGTCCTGGATATTATCTTTAATTTGCAGATGAGGAAACTGAGGCTCTAAGAGTTCAAATAACTTGTTCAACCAGATAGAGGGATGTCTGGCTCTTACTCTAGAGTTGCTTCAGTCAATTTTAGGCATTATAGGCAAAGTAAGTACATGGGGCCTGCAAGCTCCACAATGACTTGTGGAAAATTGGAAACCTAAAAAACAAACAAAACCCCCCCACAATGCATTCAGTTCAAAGTCAACCTTGATAAATGTAGGATGAGATGAGAGGCCCACAGAATGTGACATTACATTAAGTGCATTGTCAAGTTTAGGATTAGCAACAATTAAAATTTCTCATTTTGCAAGAATTCCTGATTGCCTATTTTTGCCAAATCATGGCCAAATATAAGCCAAATGGGGTCGCTTTAGACAAATAATCTCACCAGTAACATAAGAAAAATCATTTCAAATATTTTTTGTTGCATAAATGTCTACAAAGTGGGTGCAATATTTGATGCAGTTTGGGGTCTAAAGCCAATGTAAGTCTTCAAATAGCCCTACCCAGAACTCACCAATTTCAGCTGATATCTGTTCTACCTCTTTCCTGCGAAGAGAGGATGTTGTACCTCAGTAGGGCACAGCCCTTTGGGACAGTGGCGAGAAAGCAAGAAAGAAAGCGGGGGGTGAGAGGACAAGCAGGCAGGGGAGGAGGAGGGGTGTAGGGGAAGTGGGGGGCTCAGCCATAGGACAGTGGACTCCATGGATCATGAAGCTCACCCTGTGTGGTCTAATATCTGAGTTCCTAATCTACCCTTGTGAGGGTATATGCTCTGTGTGTGTGTATGTATGTATACACACACGTACACCCACACATGCATGTATTGACATATAGGTGTGTTGTGCAGTGGCTGTGCTTGTGGTAGAAACATACAGGTTGGTATGATGCCCTTACCTTTTTGTAACATTACAATTTTATGGATCAATGTTTTTCAACAGGTTGCAAACCCAAACTGTAGCCATCTCCAGAACCAATCTTATGCTTAGGGCCAACTGAATTGTGGAATGTTTTAAAATAACGAGGTAGCAATTGTTAAATAGTGAACTCAGGCAGTTTTCCTAAGGTGAATGTTTAGTAAATTACAGGAGTCACTTTATTCTTTGCAGGTTTTCACACCCATTTAAAATCAAGTTTTAACCTAAGCTGTGTTCTGTATGAAAGTCTGGCAATTTTAGGGGTCCATCCCACCAGCACCCTCAGTTTTTGGGGCACTGATCAGGTCACTTATGATGTTTCCTGAAGCAAGTGAACCAGAATGTTTTGAATGTTGAGTTGCTTGAAATTTCATTATTGGCTTTTCTGTTCTCCCTCCATCCTGCCCCCAGATATCTTCTCTACAAAAAGATCCTTCTCAATTTACAGGTAGATTTCAAATACAACTTTTCATTAAGTTACTCAAGACAAATTTATGAGAGGAGGCCTCTGTATACCAACTGTGAGGCAATTATGAGATAGGAGGCTAAGATAACATCTTGGGGACTGGAACCTCTTACATTTCTAGCCTTGCAAACTCATTTTTGATGACACCCTTTAAATAACATTTATGGCCTTTTCCCCCCATCCTACCAAGCACTGGGATCTCATTGTGATCACTACGGGCTGTATGTTACTTGATCAGTGTAATGTAGAATAATTACTGGCCCATTGCATTTCATTACACCACTGTAATCGGTGGCGGGTCAGTGTTTCAGCTACAGCTGCTCTGAAAATTGAGCTGACATGGATACTGTGATAGGAATGATAGCATGGCACCCATGCAAATGACAGAAATTAGCATCCGATCAATGGGTTCTGAAATGCAATATTCAACTTGGCCCAGGACACCTGCTTTGGGTCTCTCATTTTCTCTCAGATACAATGTGATTATCATGACATAAATGAATCTTTCCACTTGTGTTGTGCCTCAAGAAAGGTCACTGAAATGCCAAAGAATGTTAAATACCACAGAAATGTTCAGAGGATAGCAAATCATCTAATTGTTTCTAATGGTCAGTTTCACCTGTGCAGCTGACACCCTTTCAGTCTAGATCAAGTCTGTAGATAGCTTTTATAACATTTGCACATTATAAAGCAATGATAAATGGTCCAGAGCTGTAAAAGGGCTATGAGACAATCATATAATTTATCATTCAAAATAAGATACTTTTGAGAGTAAAAGGGAACAATACTAATAATTACACTGGTTCAAGGGACATAAATCCAGACTGTTCCTGGTTAAATGGAAGAGATGGCACCCAAAGCATAAGGTACAGCTATGATCTTTGTTCTCTATCCTTCTCCTTGCAGCCAAAGCTAGCATCATCTGGAGATGACAAGGTCATGAGCTTGACCCTTTCCCCCAACACCAGGTGAAATGCATTGCACTGGCCCTCTTAGTCCAGAAGGAGTTGTTAACACAAACCTGGAGCTTCTGAGAGGAATCTAGGACAAATATAGAGGTTAGGAGTTGTCCCTGCATATCCTATATATGTATATATTTATGGGAAAGCCTCACCTTGGAAAATACCATTATGGAAACCATGGGCAGAAGAGGGGGAGTTATGGAAGCAGGATAAGAAAGAGTTTACAGGGAGCAGGAGGAGAACTAACTAGAAGAGTACAGTGTCCTCTGGAGTGAGAGAAGGACTGACAGACATCTGGCAATGGAAGGTATGGCAGCCAGTCTCCCAGACTGTGGGTCCCTCCCACAACATGTGGGAATTCAAGATGAGATTTGGGTGGGGACACAGCCAAATCATATCATTCCATCCTGGCCCCTCCCAAATCTCATGTCCTCACATTTCAAAACCAATCATGTCTTCCCAACAATCCCTCAAAGTCTTAACTCATTTCAGTATTAACTTTAAAGTCCACAGTCCAAAGTCTCATTGAGACAAGGCCAGTCCCTTCCACCTATGAGCCTGTAAAATCAAAAGTAAGTTAATTACTTCCTAGATATAATGGGGGTACAGGTATTGGGTAAATACAGCCATTCCAAATGGGAGAAATTGGCCAAAACCCAGGGGCTAGAGGCTCCATGCACGTCTGAAATCCAGCGGGGCAGTCAAATCTTAAAGCTCTAAAATGATCTTTGACTCCATGTCTCACATCCAGGTCACAGTAATGCAACAGGTGGGTTCCTATGGTCTTGAGGCTCTGCCCCTGTGGCTTTGCAGGTGACAAACTCCCTCCTGGCTGCTTTCATGGGCTGGCATTGAGTGTCTGTGGCTTTTCCAGGTGCACGGGGCAAGCTGTCAGTGGATCTACCATTCTGGGGTGGAGGATGGTGGCCCTCTTCTTACAGCTCCACTAGGTAGTCCCCCCAGTAGGGACTCTGTGTGGGGGCTTCAACCCCACATTTCCCTTCTGTGCTGCCCTAGCAGAGGTTTTTCCATGAGGGCCCCACCCCTGCAGTGAACTTCTGCCTGGGCATCCAGGCATTTTCATACATCCTCTGAAATCTAAGTGAAGGTTCCCAAACCTCAGTTCTTGACTTCTGTGGACTCACAAGCTCAACATCACATGGAAGTGCCACAGTTTGGGGCTTGCACCCTCTGAAGCCATGAGCCATGGCCTGAGCTCTCTTGGCCCCTTGCAGCCATGGCTGGAGCAGCTGGGATGCAGGGCACCAAATCCCTAGGCTGCAAACAGCACAGGGACCCTGGGCCAAGTCCATGTGTGAAACCGTTTTCCTCCTAGGTCTCCAGGCCTGTGATGGGAGGGGCTGCTGTGAAGACCTCTGACATAACCTGGAGACACTTTCCCCATTGTCTTGGAGATTAACATTCAGCTCCTCATTACTTATGCAAATTTCTGCAGCCAGCTTGAATTTCTCCTCAGAAAATCGGATTTTCTTTTCTATAGCATTATCAGGCTGCAAAATTTCCAAACTTTTATAATCTGCATCCCTCACAAAACTGAATGCCTTTAACAGCACCCAAGGTGATCACATCTGGATGCTGCTTAGAAATTTCTTCCACCAGATACCCTAAATCATCACTCTCAAGTTCAAAGTTTCACAAAGCTCCAGGGCAGAGGCAAAATGCTGCCAGTTTCTTTGCTAGAACATAACAAGAGTCACCTTTGCTTCAGTTCCCAACTAGTTCTTCATTTCCATCTGAGACCACCTCAGCCTGGACGTTATTGTTCATAACGTTATCAGCATTTTGGGCAAAGCCATTCAACAAGTCTCTAGGAACGTTTCCACATTTTCCTGTCTTCATCTGAGCCCTCCAAACTGTTCCAACCTCTGCCTGTTACCCAGTTCCAAAGTCACTTCCACATTTTCAGGTATCTTTTCAGTAGCACCCCATTTCTGGTACCAATTTACTGTACTTGTCGTTTTCACACTGCTGATAAAGATACCTGAGACTGGGAAATTTACAAAATAAAGAGCTTTAATGGACTTACAGTTCCATGTGACTGGGGAGGCCTCACAATCATAGCAGAAGGTGAAAGGTCTGCCTCATATGGCAGTAAACAAGAGAAGAGAGCTTGTACAAGGAATCTTCCCCTTACGAAACTGTAAGAGCTTGTCTTATTCACTATCACGAGAACAGCACAGGAAAGACCTGCCCCCATGATTCAATTACCTTCCACTGGGCCCCTCCCACAACATGTGGGAATTAAAGATGAGATTTGGGTTGGGACACAGCCAATCCATATCAACTGAGTAACCAATAGGACATTGAGGAAATGATAGAGTGTGTCTTTTGAAGCAAGGTCATGGAAGACATTGTGGCTTCCACTGTGCTCTCCCTTTGCTGACTCATGCTGGGGGAAGATGGCAGCCATGACAGGAAGACACTCAAGCAGCCTGATGGAGAGGGCCATGTGGTGAGGACCTGAGTCATCCTGCAGAGAACTATGGGAGTGAGCCATCTTGGAAATAGCATGGTTAACAAAGGATATGTTCCTTTTAGGTTTCCCACAAGAAATGTCCACTAGCTTTTCAAGGGAAGTGATACTATCAGATGTGACCAAAAATATGATTTAAGGCACTATATGTAAAACCCTGCCTTATTATTTTATGGCTAGACTTTTTGTTTTCCAGGGAAATAGTCTGAGTCTCTTATTATTGCATTTTTATTATAGGTAAAATTTTATGACATAGGGTAACCCACATAAAATGGATCCATAATAATTTTTCTAAGTGGGCCAACTTACAGTATAGGCTACTTGGAACTGCTAGATGATGTCCAAATGGCATAATCATTTTTCTGAAAGATAACTACATTGTCACCTGAATGCCTCTGATTAAAAAGAAAATGAAGATGTGGCCACTTGGCCCTGTTGGAGTTTACTGACATTCACTTTCTTGAAAGAACTCAAACTGCACGTGGCATTTGCAGGGTGAGCTGCTGTTTTTTCTATTAGTTTCATCCAGACCCAGTCCCTCCCTTTGCCCTGTGCTTCCCCAGCTAAATCACTTCCCTTGATCTACTCTAAGTCATGAATTAGTAAAGAACCAACCAACTGCCCTATCTGGAGAAGTATGTTTAATCTTTCATGGCCAGCTCCAGGAAGGATGCCCTTTGAGTGACTGTCTTTCTTTTTCCCCCATTCCCTTCAAGTGCTGACCAAGACAAATACTGTCTTGATTTTGCCAGGTAATTTTTTAAAAAAATACTTGAGCTTACAAAATGAGGAAGGAAGAAGTCAACACTTAAAGGCTACCAGGAACATCTGCAGAGACTGTGCACTTTACAAGGCATGGAGCAAAGAAGTGGAGAGTGGCTGAAATCCAGACCACTTGCCCAAATGTTGTCTGTGGCCTGGTGGAGGACAGGTGATATGGGAGGTGGTCAGGGAAGTGCTGAGTAGAAAAAAGCAGGGTCCTTGGCAAAGGCCTCACCCTCAAGCCTGAAGACCTGCTGCTCTAAATGAGGACAGGTATTTCTATTTTTGTGCCCAAAAAGTTACCTTTTGGCCTGCCACACCCCCATGTTTCCTCCATATAAACCCAAGACCTTAGTGGGCAGCCACACAAACAGCTGAATGTTGAGATCAACAGACCAGTGGACCAATGGACCAGAGACAGTGGAACAACGTAGCAGAGAAGAGAGAAGAGGAGAGATGTCTGGATGCTGAGGGGAGTTAGGCTGGGGGTGGCTGGAGAAGAGCCTGGCCACTGGGTGGCCCGACTCCAAGGAAAGACCACCTTCCAACTCCATCCCCCTCTTCAGGCTTCCCATTCATCTTACTGAGAGCCACCTCCATCACACAATAAAACCTTGCACTCATCCTCTGAGCCAGCATTTGATCAGATTCTTTTGGGACACTGGGCAAGAGTTTGGCATACAGAAGGCTGCCACACGGGCCCTCTGCCTTTGCGATAAGGCAGAGGGTCCACTGAGCTGATTAACACACAAGCCGTCTGCAACTCTGAAAGAGCCTGGTAACATATGCCCACTTGGGTTTTGGGATTCGCAGACACCCACCCCTAGATGCTGCTGTGGAGTGGGAGCCCAAAAGCACTCGCGCCAGCCTCTGCACCTGCTTGTCTGCATGCTCCCCCGAGGGGTTTGCGCTGTAGGCTGACCAAGCGGGTGAGCCACAACCCTGTTGCACATCTTGCCAGGGGGAATCAAGGAACTCGCCCGTTTCACAGGGGCCATTTTCTGATTCACACAAAGGATCCTGTCTCGGCCAACACTGGTCCTGCCAACATCGTTTCTTTCCTTCGTCTTGTCTTTGTCTTCCCTTAGCTTTTCACCTTAACGGAGAAACCGATATAAAATCTGTAATTTGTTTTTCTCCTGGAGGAAAGGTTAATTCTTGTATCCGTAATTCATTTACAGGAAATTAGACACAGGAGCAGTTGGACACTCAAGATAATTTGAAAAACCCCTTTGAAGCTATTTTCCTTCAGGTTCAGTTAAATAGGCTCTTTCCCCCATCTTGAATTCCAGATGGGGCTCAGGCACCACCCACGTGTGTTCCCCGTGGTAAGATCAGTGGTGCCCTGAGCAGGAGTTGAATGGGGGTGTTTGTGGGAAACAAGACTGGGCTGGGGTATGGAACTGACTGGACTGTTCCCCCCAAATTCTCTGGTCTTCCCCTCCTCAAATACTTCGTTCCAAGGTTTTCATCAAGCTTTTGAATGTTTGTATCAGCCCACGATGATGGGCCTTTCTTTGTATCCACACAGAATCCCTACTTTCGGTTTATCTGTCACAACAGAGTCAGAGGACTGAAATCCACAGATAATTCAGAAACACCTGATGAAGGAAAGTTTTCATCTTCTCTTCCTTTTAAATTTTTTAGCCAGGGCGAGCACGAGTGATTGAAATGACAGATTCGAGTTTTGTCCTGGTCTGTTCCCATCTCCTGGCATGGTTAGCTCCAAGGACTTACTTAGAAAGGTTGCTGGATTGTACTGTCTTCCTGGCACTATCTTTCCTTCTACTAAGGACAGTGTTATATAGAATGATCTGGAGTCAATTCCTGGCTCTGCCTTTCTAGGCTGGGTGACCTTAGGTCAATTATTTCATCTCAACAAGACACAGCTTCTCTTTTGCAGGATGAGTTTATGACATAGAGAGATCATGGAGCCAAAAAACAGGTAAATAATATGCGTGTGGGGGGATGGGTGGGTGAGAGTGTGTGAGAATGAGTGTGTGTGAATGTGTGAATGTGCATGTGGGAGTGTGTGGTGTGTGTGCATGTGTGTGTGTGGTGTGTGTGTGAGTGCATGTGTGTATGTGATTGTGTGTGAGTTGTATGAGAACGAGTGTGTGAGCATGTGTGACAGTGTGGTGTGCGTGTATCTGTGGTATGTGGTGTGTGAGTATAAGTGTGTGTGTGTGAGAGTGTGTGGTGTATGTGCATGTGTGTGGTGTGTGAGTGTGTTTCTGTGGTGTATGCAGTATGTATGTGTGTGTGAAAGTACAAGTGTGTGTGAGTGTGAGAGTGTGTGTGAGAGTGTGTGTGTGTAA
This sequence comes from Ateles fusciceps, assembly GCA_036589455.1. Lineage (NCBI taxonomy): Eukaryota > Metazoa > Chordata > Mammalia > Primates > Atelidae > Ateles > Ateles fusciceps. Next base: position 22,880,281 of record JAZHEH010000091.1, on the reverse strand, counting down.
GAGTTGTGTGTGTGTGTGAGAGAGAGACTGTGTGTGTGTGTCCCTTATTTGTTCTGTTTCCCTAAGGAACCCCAAAGCCTGCAGTGATTAAATACCCATTGAACCCAGATTCTTCACCCTCAGAATAGGATTTCTCAAGAAGAGAGGATTTTTAACACAGGACTTAACAAAGCCAACCAAGGGGCTTGCTGAGAAGAAGCAACACACGATGCTGTGGGCTTTGCAGAAGGCCCTCCTCTGACCCTGTGAGTACACACTGTGGCCTAGGATATGTTACCTAACTGCTTTGTGCCCTGGTCTTCTCATCTGTGAAGCATGCAGGGTGACAAGATGATCTCTAGGTACCCCTTAGGTCACCCATGCAACGAGCCTAAGTCAACTTTTATTTGCTACAATTATCATCATTATTCAAAATTACAAAATTATCACTGATTATATTGCTATAAAATGATACTGTTTAATTGCTCATTATGTGCTAAGCACTGTGGGAGGTTTTTAGCAACCATTGTCTGATTTGATCCTCACAACATCCAAATGAGGTAGGACCATTACCGTCGTTTTGCTAAGGGGCTTGGAAACATGAAGCGGCTACACTGTGATCAATCACTGAGATGAGCAGCACCGGGATGGTCACTGGTTCGGTCACCCGTTCTGCCTCACTCATAAGTCTGACTCCTAACCTCTGCAGTACTTCACAGGGCAAAATAGTCAACTCCAAGCCCCATGTGACGTTTCCTCATTGCATTTATTTAGTCAGCTCCTCCACCACTTTCCTGTTGTGACCGGTGCTACACTGAGTATGGGAATTGCCTTCATGAAGTTCTTAGTGTCTTATACAACAGGATGCAGTAGCAATGATGGATTACTTTAGTCTTTAGGCTAGTATCTCTTGTTGTGGTGCCCTCAAAACATACTTTTCAGATTAACCTTACTAGTCTTCTCATCTCTTTTCTAAACTGACTAGTGGGGAAATTGCTCTTAAAAGTGCCCAAGGGACTAAAGGTAAATGACATATGTCCTATGACTCAGCAATGGACACCTGTGTGTATGATACCAGAAATAAGTGATTATGTCCATGAAAAGACAAACACAAGGATGTTCACAAGGGCTTTCTTAAGAGCGCAAATCTTGAAATGACTCAAATGTCATTGGCATAAGAACTTGTGTAGAGTTATACAACAGAATACGAGACAGCAGTGAAAATGAACACATTAAAGCAACATGCAGAAACATAGAAGTGTCTCATAGGTTTAGTATCAAGCAGGAGAAGACAGACGCCAACGGTACCATACTACATGACTTGACTTATGTGTAGGTCAAAAACAGATCAAGCTAATGGATAAGCCAAAATGGTGGTTATTGACTGGGAAGGCCTATCAGGGAGATTTCCGGGTGCCGTGAATGTTCTGTATCTCTATCTGGGTGGTGGTTACATAAGTATACGTATATTGTAAAAATCTATCACTTAAGATTTGTGTACTATATGTAGGCTAGAATTCAATAAAAGAAAAGAAAAAAAACAGCATTTGAGGACATGTAGTTGTTGGGAACTGATGTTGGCCCCTGCCAGTTGACTCAGGATCTCTGCGGTTGCCCCTTCCAGAAACTCCTCTAAGATTGTTCTGAAGGTGGCTCTGACCCAGTGGGTGACCTTGATTCATCAGAAATGCATGGAATTCATTGCACTGCTAGAGAGTCAGTGTCTGGGGTGAGCCTCATGTCCTATTTCGTTGTGAGCAGATTTCCAGTGGGTTTGTAGCTTTGCCTCAATCCTGGCCCTCTGCTGGGGATGCTGATGCCATGCCTTTCTTCTGCCAGCATCTTCATCCCCAGGTGGTTGAATCCCATTGTCACACCTCCAGTCAATGGAGACTAGGATGGACTGATCTTCCAGAACTGTGTTGGCGTGACCTGCCTATGAGAATCCCCATTATGGGAGCCACTTGCTTGGGTGGGCCACACCCCTTTCCCCCACTGACTATCCCTCTGGGACCATGTATTGGACTTCTGGACCCCAAAGAAGTGGCCCTACAGGTGGGTCAGTTCACCTACCGACTGGCTCCAGCTTCCTCTTCATCCCCACTGGGTCATGTTGGCCAGCCCCAGTCATGAAGCACATTATCCCCTCCTACTAACCCAGATGGGGACAATGAACCCCCATCAGCTGCTGCATTTCTGATATGCCCCTATCAGACAGAATATTAAAAAAAAAACAAACCACAGATCTGTCTGGAAACACCATCAAACCTCAGTGTACGATGAAACATATATTAACATGTTCTTTTGAGCTCTTTCGTGTGGCATTTCTTTGGAGAGGAAATGCTGTTTGCAACTGCCCATTAACCATTAATGTTTTGAGGCACAGTGGGAAAAGGAGAAAGGAGAAAAGATAAAGGGATAATGGCTATGAGACAGGCAACCCAAAAAGGTTCACCACGATGTCAATTATTTCAAACATGTTCGATCTGTTTCTGTAATTTTGTTATTCATGAGACATACAGGGAATGAGAGAGCAAAGTAAACACGGCCACTTACGCGATGGATGGAGCACACAAAGAGAAACTCAGCCACAAAATGCAGCAAAAGAGCAGAGCATCATAGGCGGAAAAATGACATCGGGATTATTCTACTTAAATAGAAGAAACATAAATCACACCAAGGGGCTCAGAGCAATGTGCATTGGAGTGATAATGAACAGACAGCCTGGACTGCCCTCTCTCTTCCTCATGAGCCAAATCCTTTGCCTCCTGTGTGATTCAGCAGAAGTCCCAGGAGCCAGTCATGGTCCCACTTCTCCCCGCCCAGTCCTGCTCAGTCCTGTCCAGTTCAGCCTAGTCCACTGTGGCCTTCTCCCTCTCTGCACTCTCTAAGCCACCACTGACAATATTCTCTCCTTGCTATTATGCCTTCCTATTTATTTTATTGGTTATGTTTGAATATGCCTTTGTTTTATCTTCTTTGTCAGATGAAAGCTTCTCGAAGGCCCTTGTGTCCTACTGGTCTTTGTACCTTTCTTCCGTGTCTTCGGCAAAATTCCTTATATACAGCAGGTCCACGATATGTCTATACACTCAGATATACCTATGTATTCACTGGTTGATTAATTTCAAATGCACATTAAAATTTCTCAGCAACTTGGACTGTGATCAGAAATTTTGCATGTATAGCACTTTTGGAGGGCAGATGGTAAATTACCACGGATCCAATCACCAAATATAGGATCCTATTTGGACAAACACATTCATTTATAGCAGCTGTTTCTCTTAAAATACCTCCAAATGATTGATAAAAACAATGTGACAAGTTCAAGCATTTTAAATAGTAAATTTTTTGGTCTAGATTTCTCCAATTGAGCATTTTCAGAGAATCACTGAGATTTGAGAACTGATGCCTATGTTACTGTACCCAATAAGGATATCACAAAATCAGTGATCTGTGTATTCTCTCAATTACTCTTTTCTAATGTCTCAATTTCCTTCGAATAAGAAATAATGGAAAGGCTGAAGTATATATACATTGTATTCTACCTGAGTTAAAATAATGGTAAATCAAAAACATCTCATTTTTTTCTAGGCTTATGAATATTGAAATTGCATTCACCCACTTTTCAACTTGGACAGTCAGTGTGACCTGGGAGGTAATGGGCCCTCATGTTTGTTAGGTTCCAAATATGAGTCACACACTGTGCACCTCTCCTATGTATGAGGCAGTGACTATAGAACCTTTCTGTGTCTGCATTTCCACATCCATGAGGATATTGAACCAACATCAAAATGTGGTCATGAGAATTAATTTGGTCAGTATATGTAATATGTAGCCTTAGATGAATGACTGGCACATAGTAAGCACTACATAAGTACTTGTTGAAGAAATAAAGGTAAAATAAATCTAATTCTCACAACAATGCTTTGTGGTAGGGACTTTCAAAAAGTCTACCAAAAATAGCTAAAAACCAGCTGATTCATTTGTTTTTTTATCCTTTGGTTTACAAACAATGGATATTACCAAACAATCTTCTCTTACCCTTGGTTAAAATTATTTTATACAGCCTAGCAGCCTCAACATTATTTGTTTTGAGTAAATAAATATAATTATACCCATGCTTGAGGCCCCGAGATGCATTTCCTCAATACCAAGATTAAAAAAATACATGGCCATATTTTTTTGTAACATGACTAAGTCAGTTTCACACTTGGCAAAGGAGAAGCTTAACAGAATGGGAAAATGTCTTATTAATTGTACATGACTGAGTTTCATATATTCTAAAATTTTCTGAAAGACGCTAGTAACAAGAACCTGTAATGACTCAAGGGAAACAATGACATGCTTGCATTTTTTTATTCTTTTTTTTTTTTACTTTAAGTTCTGGGATACATGTGCAGACTGTGCAGGTTTGTTACATAGGTATACATGTGCCATGGTGGTTTGCTGCACCTATCAACTGTCATCTAGGTTTTAAGCCCCACATGCATTAGGTACTTGTCCTAATGCTCTCCTTCCCCTTGCCCTCCACCCCTAACAGGTTCTAGTGTGTGTTGTTTCCAACCCTGTGCCCATGTGTTCTCACTATTCAACTCTCACTCATAAGTGAGAACATGCAGTGTTTTGTTTTCTGTTTCTGTGTTAGTTTGCTGAGAATGATGGCTTCCAGCTTCATCCATGTCCCTGCAAAGGACATTATTTCATTCTTTTTTTATGGCTGCATAGTATTCCGTAGTGTATATATGCCCCATTTTGTTTATCCAGTCTATCATTGATGGGCATTTGGGATTGATTTCAAGTCTTTGCTATTGTAAATAGTGCTGCAATAAACATACATGTGCATGTGTCTTTATAGTAGGATGATCTGTAATCATTTGGTCATATACCCAGTAATGGGATTGCTGGGTCAAATGGTATTTCTGGTTCTAGATCCTTGAGGAATTGCCACACTGTCTTCCACAGTGGTTGAACTAACTTACACTCCCACCAACAGTGTACAGTAACATTTCAGTATCTGTCACTAGAAATGACCATTTGTTGTGTGTAGTTTTTTTCAAACAACTAAATCTTGGTCCTTTAATCACAAAATCTTTGAACATTTTAAGCTTTTTTTTTTAATGATGGGGATATAAAACTATCTTATTAAATATAGTTTGAGTAACACCATACTTGAGAATACAAAAAATGCTGAACATGTTAGCTTTTTGGTGTGTAAAGCAAAGGCCAACATTTGCTTCACTACAGAGTATTGTAGTAATGTGTTCAGAGTTTTTAAGACATTAAAGGACTCTGTGCCTCCCATCCTGAATGGCCCCACTGTTGATGACATTAAATATTATGTTGGGGTTTTATATTTTTATTAGTTCCTAGAGCACTGTAGGACTGTTGGGCTTCACTTCACCAGCTATTGAAAACAGTTAGAACTAGTTTCTGAGGCTAAGGAAAAAAGAGTAGATCAAGCAGGTGCTATATCAGTATATACCTATAATCATCGACTCAACAACACAAGTAATTGTCATTGGTGCTTAAAGGAAGGGAAAGAAGGAAGAAGAAAGAAGAAAGGAAAAGGAGGAGAGGCACAGGGCATCCAGGAGCTTTTTTCTTTTGCATTTGAGATTGGTATAAAATGGAGGTTGAGCTTGTGCAAGAGCTTGGAGGGCATATTAGTCCATTTTCACACTGCTGATAAAGACATACTCAAGACTGGGTAATTTATAAAGAAAAAGAGGTTCCATGTGGCTGGTGAGACCTCACAATCATGGCGGAAGGCAAAAAGCACATCTCACATGGTGGCAGGCAAGAGAGACTGAGAATCAAGCAAAAGGGGTTTCCCCTAATAAAACCATCAGCTCTCATGTTACTTATTCACTGCCACGAGAACAGTATGGGGGAAACTGCCCTCATGATTCAATTATCTCTCCCTAGGTTCCTCCCACAACACATGGGAATTATGGGAGCTACAATTCAAAATGAGATTTGGGTGGGGACACAGCCAAACTGTATCAGTGGATCTAATGGATCCAGTGTGAAGTTTCTGGAGAGAGTGGAGCCAGAGGGGGACACCATAGCATAGTCTCAGTTCTTGGGACTGTTCTGGCTGCTGGGGGTTGCTCACTTGGAGAACCCTCTTGGATGACACCACACATATTAGGAACATGAAGTTATCTTGCACCTCCATCATGAGGGGGAGTCCAAGCTATTTGAAACATTTCAGATGTTTTCACCAAAAAGAATAGTTTTTTCCAGAAAAGTCAAATTCTGCCAATACTTATACTATAATTGCTCACAAAAACTATTTATTGGTCAGGCTGAATTTTGAAAGATAAGAACAGCAATGCCTTTGGATTAGAAAAGAAACAAAAAGAATGGATAAAGGGCAAAGGGCCCTAAACATTATAAGAAAAATTCTTAGCAACTAACCTTGCTGTGCCCAGTTGACAGCATTTAGTTAGCAGCACCAACCTGGTCATTAAGGCCTGATTGTTGCACTGGGATGTTTGGCCACGTGTTTCTTTTTGTCTCATACAATTGTCCCTGGCTTTTCCCAGGCCTTGGAACTGAACTTGCCAATTCAGGAGCTTACAGTCATTGCTGGTGCCTGGGAAAGTGTCTTGCATTGAGTAACATCTGCAGACCCAGTTCTTGGAAAGAAGTGTATGTACATGCAGTTGATTCTAACATATATTTTGTTGGCATTGTGACTGCCATTATTGTGGTTTATCCTTGTGTCTGATCTAATAACCTCCCAGCGCCCTCCCTGAGAGCTCATCTCAGCAGGAGGCAACTGTGGGTGAGAATCAGCCTGAAGTCTTCTCATCCCTTCAAGAAGGAGACAGGATGTTTTCATAAGAGAAGATGTCACCACATCTACTTCAGGCAGATTATAGCTCCAGTAGCCATATTAGGGCTTTGTGATAAAGAAACTTTGCCAGGTATTGACATTCAATGAACTCTTCTAATAATGCCAACAGCTGATGTGTGCTGAGGGTTTGTTGGTATCAAGCGCTACTCTGAGCAGGATGTGCATTCTTTCATTGAGTGTTCCAACAACTCTGCAGTACTTGTGTTGCCTGAAACAAGGATCTCGACCAAGCAAGCAGCTTTGGGGTCCTAGAGTGAGTTAGTGGTAAGGCCCTCGGTTACCCTCTTACCAGAGTTATAGTGCATCATTACCATGTCAATCAGGAAGTGAGTTGTGTCTCAAAATTCAGCTAGTCCAAGGTAGCACTGAGAACCCAATTGAAGGCTAAAACTACCTAGGGTGAGGGGGAGGTACACAGAGCAGACTGAACCTCTTAAGGACAGGCACATTGTATAAAAACTATGTGCTAAGTTAAAGGAGCCAGTCACAAAAGACCACACGTTGTCTGATTCCATTTATATGAAATGTTCAGACTCCGCAAATCCAGAGAAACAGGAAGTTGATTAATGGTTGTCAGGGGCTGGGGGGAGGGCATTGGGGGAAAATGGGAGTGACTGCTGGGGAGTAAAGTTTCTTTCTGGGGTTATAAAAATGTTCTAGAATTGATTCTTGTGATGGTTGTTCAACTCCGTGAATATTCTAAAAACCATTGAAGTATATACTTTAAATGGGCAAATTGTATAGTATGTTATATCTTAATACTGTTATATTAATAATAAAAAACCCTGAAGTCTCGAGTCTGGGCCGAGATAATTCAGGACAAGAGAGAGGCAGCTTGAGAGATCTCAGGCACACATGGGATTCATAAAATTCCCTTATTAGAGGAACAAATGGCTGATTAATTAAATTTATGTAAATAATTCATGTTGAGCATAAAAAATTTAAAGCACCCTTAAAAAAAATGTAAAGATCTTGATGCTTCAAAATAACTATTGTTAATATTTTAGGACTTATCCTTGAGAATTTTAGTCTATGCATATGTAAGTTACACATATAGAGAAACTGGATCCTACTGTGTCTGCTGTAATTTGCTCTTCTCACTAAGCAGTGCTCTATCTCAGGGGCTCTCAATGTGTAATGCGTGAACCATCAGCATCACCATCACCTGGACATCTCTTAGAAAGCACATTCTAGAGGCTGCTAAATCAGAAACTCTTGGTATGGGGCCAGCGATCTTGTTTTAAGACGCTCTCCATGGTATCACTGATGTACACTACAGTTTGAGAACCAAGGCTCTCCTATATCTGTGTTTGCATAAATACATGTAGCCTTTTGCCGTAATTTTTGACTAATATTCCAATTTTTTGCTACTATAAATAATGCTGCAAAGATCATCCTTATACTATCCTTGTGCATTTGCTTATTTCCTCAGATATATCCCAGAAGCGTATTTACTGGGTCCAAGTCTCAGGCTTTAGATACTTCCAAATTGCCCTCCAAAAGACCATCTTAACTTACATTCCAACCTGCCATATATGAGAATGCCTGTATGTTGCTCCACATTTTTGACAATTCTGGCCATGATTTTTAAAAATACTAATAAAAAAATAAGTAGTAGGACAATTATGTTTAGCTTTTATTTCTTTGACTACTTGTGATCTTGAACATTTGTATGTGGTTATTGACTATATTGCTTCATTTATGAGTGTTTTGTTCATGTCCTTTATTCAAATTTTTACTGGATTTTCCATATATATATTTATTGTAGAATTTAACATATCTTTAAGTTGGAAGGACATCAACTCCTTGAATATCATGTATACTAAAAATATGTTTTCTGGACTACTTGCTTTTTAACTTTGTGGTTCCTTTTTTTATTTAGAAGTTTACATTTTTAATTTTATAAATTTTGCTTTGGTGCATTCTTAAAAAGAATTCCCATAAAATATTACATGCTTATCTATCTTTTGTTAGCACTTTTATATTAAAACTTTTAATGCACATGAAAGTTATGTTGGCATAATTTGTCTGAGCTTTCCCCCCCTTTTTTTTTTCTGAGACTCTGTCACCAGGCTGGAGTGCAGTGGCACAATCTTGGCTCACTGCAAACTCCAACTTCCTGGATCAAGCGATTCTCCTGCCTCAGTTTCCCGAGTAGCTGGGATTCTACGCACACGTCACCACACCCAGCTACTTTTTGTATTTTTAGTAGATACGGGGTTTCACCATGTTGGCCAGGATGGTCTCGATCTCTTGACCTTGTGATCTGCCTGCCTCGGCCTCCCAAAGTGCTGGGATTACAGGCGTGAGCCACCACGCATGGCCGTAGATTCTTTATTGAACAGTTTTAACTTTCCTGCTTGATTTGAAATCTCAGGTAGGGATGGTAGCTATATCAAAATTTCTTATATGCTTTGGTCTGCTTCTGAATTTCCAAGTTATTTAATTAATCTGTCTTTTTTGGATTCAGTTTTAATTATCAGAGTTTTAATATATTTTAAGAGTTGAAAAGGCAAACGCCTTCTTGTTAGTCTTCCTTTTCTCCCATTTCTCTGTTTATTCTCACACATACCGTCTTCAAATAAACTCTAGTCAAGTTTGAAAAAAATATATTGGAATCTTAATTGAGATTACATTCAATTCACAGCATGATTTGTCAGTATTAACATCTTTAAATACCAGATCGTTTTATCATAGAACATGATACTTTTTTTTCAATCATTTAAATATCCCTTTGTATTCCTGAGTAGTTTTGTGGCTCTTATGTAGGTTTTAGTCATTTATTGAGAAGTTTGTGTCTAGGCATTAACTTTTTATGGCTGTTATGAAGCATGTATTTTCTAAATGGTTATAGATGTGTTATTATGTTTTGTGTGCTGAGTTTATAACCATCTACCTCATTGAAGCTTCTTATTAATTTCTATTATTTCCTCTTGAGTTTTGCAAGCAGACAGCTAAATCATCTAAAAATGATGATGAGGTTGGGTGCAGTGGCTCACGCCTGTAATCCCAGCACCATGGGAGGCCAGGCTGGATTAGGAGGATCGCTTGAGACCAGGAGTTCAAGGCTACAATGAGCCAGGATTATGCCTCTATACTCCAGCTTGTGTGACAGAGAAAGACTCCGTCTCAAAAAAAAAAAAAAAATGATTATGATTTTCTCTGAATTTTCCAACATTTATTCCTGTTATTTCATTTTCTTTACTATTGTATAAATTGGTACTTCTAGAACAATGTTAAACCGTCGTAATAAGTAGACATCCTTGTTTCATCCCTGGATTTTAATGAAGTGTTTTCCATGTTTATGGTTAAGCATGATGCTGGCTATTGGTTTAAAAAAATTATGTGTGTATGTATGTGTGTGTATGTATACACACACATACACACATCTATCATGTCTGTTAGTAGCTTACATTCTTCATTTACCAAGAGTAATTTTTGAACATGAATGTTTATCAAATGTCCTTTCTGAATCTATCAAGATGACAATGTGTTTATTAATGCCCTACTTAACAATGATTTTCAATTCAACATTGTTGACCATCTATTATGCTACTACTAATTTTACTAAAAAAATGAAGACACAAAGATCAGCTAGGAAAGCTAAGTTATTTGGTTTCCCAGTTCTTAGAAAATTAGAAGCCACCAAAGAGAAAGAAGGATGCTGGTCAGAGGCAGGTGCTGTCATTCAGCTGTGTCCAGCAAGCACAAAGAAACCACACAGAATACGGGTCTCCAAAGTTCACACCTTCGCTGCTCACTGGGGTCATTTGGAGGAGCTCCTAAAAAACAAAAAACAAGGTCCTATGCCCAGGTGAATTAGAACAGTGTGAGTGTGTGCTGGGGAAATGGGGACAAATCAGGCATCCAAGTCGACAAACAGGGTAGCTAAAATCATGCTGCAATTTAACTAAATCATGTCCTCAACTTTGCTTTAGTAGATGCTGCCAGCTAGTTATTTGGCAAAACTGGGGTGGCTGAAGTCTGCTCAGTGATATTGCTATTATTGTCATGATCATTATATGGTCAATCTGTATAAAACTGTCATTTTTGATAGGTAAAATATGGTCAAATACAAATAATTTCATATGATACAAAGTAGTATTATTAATGGTTATAATTTTTTATCTATCATATACGAGCAACTGTATTGGTATTTCCTACAAGCCATCTAATTTAATTTCCCGTAACAACTCCACGAAGTACAGAAAACCTTCAGATGAGAAAAGAAGCCCGGAGAAGTCAGGAAAGTTGTTTAAAATCACCAAGCTAGTCAGTGGTAGAGCCAGGAGTCAGATTCAGGTTAGTCTGACTCTAAATCTTACGATTTTTCTTGACGACAGAACAGGCTTCAGTCTGTTTCATTCACTATTTTTTTGGCCATTGACCCAAGCAGGGAAGTAAAGTGTTTACTTCTCAGTTCCATAGAGCAGGAGACTCTCAAAATATGGCCACAGACTATCAGCATCACCTGGGAACTTGGCAGAAATGTAAAATCTCAGGCCTCACCCAAGACCTACTGGGATCAGAAACTCCTGGGGTGGGGATGGCAGTTGGGATGATTCCGGTGAGTGTTAACATTTGAGACGCACTGCTGGGGGTGCTAACTTGTACTGAGCACCTGCTGCGCACCAGATCAGAGCCATCCAAATGCCCTACGAGTTGGGGGGGTTGTAATTATCTTAACTCCTATTTCCACAGAAGCAATATTGGAGCCTGACAGGGAGTAAATGGATTTCCCGAGGCTCTGCTAAGAGCAGGTGGCCGAATCTGGGTCAGAGCCCTGCTCTGACAACTGACTCAATGGCTTTAACCACCACACTCAGTGGCATTCATCTCATCGTTGTTGAGAACTACCAACATCTCCTTCTCTGCAAATAGTGGATGAATGGAGAAGAGATGGTGCTGAGGTAGAACAGGGCATCCTTAGGACGGGGAAGAGAGGGAGCCATTGTTTCGGCATAAAAGTTCCCTTTTAGGGGACTGGGGCATTCCAGATAAGGTGCCCTTGTTTTCTTTCCCACAGGCCAGATGCCTTTTTCCAGGCACTTTGCAGTGACTGCACTTCATCTGTGAATGCCCAGTGTGAGTCGGGGGCTTTGTAAGTCGAGGGTCTTACTGGGGATTATCGTAAGGCAAGAATAATGGTGATATTGTTTGCAGAGCCAAGGCGGAAAATCAGACCCGGGTGGAGGATTTATTTTTCTACCATAAAGCTGATGGGAAGGGGGGGGCTCTTCAAAAGTTCACTGACTGTGGTGCTAAGTCTTTCTCTGTGGAAACACTCCTGGATGACATGGGCAGATTCCCCGGCTAATACTGTGCACACCCCTCTATCACCAGGCATCCAATTCCCAGCGAATTCTGCAATATAGTGACAGTAATGGAAAGCAAAATGATCTCTAAATAATGGTTTAAGATGGCTACTTGATAAAGGGCCTTGCAATAATTATGATCAATGGAGCATGGATTCAATATATATTGCCCATTTAGATGCACCAGATTAGCTTAACAGCTTTCTTTAATGTTCTGAGTATTTTGCGTGTGTGCGTGTGCATGTGTGTGTGTGTGTGTAAGACAGGGATGAATGAGAGGGAGCAGAGGGGAGGAGGGAGGGAGAGAGGAGACAGGCTGCAAGCTGCTATGAGCATTCCTCTCCTTCATATTGATCAATGTGGTTGAGGTGACACCATGTTGAGGAGGAAAGGAAATTGAGCTTCAGAAGTTGTATGATCCATTACCAAGAGAAAGCACTCAAGTGTCATGTGTCACAGACAGGGCCTTTGTGGAGGGAGGTGGAGGCAGGGGAAGGGGCCGGGGAGAGACACCTGATATGAGTTTAGTCGTTTTGCAGAGGGCACTTTCTGGATGATGATTTGGTGTAAGCACAGAAATTAGGCATGTAGGCAGCCAGCCAAAAGAATCCCTCCCCTATCCCGGGACACAAGTGCCGTAAACTAAGTGAGCTAGACAGCTGGGCCAACCATGGAAATGTGTTTTACCATGAGGGGTAATGGTTTACTTGACACTGGTCTTAATCCTCCCCTCTCAAGCCCCACAAGGTGGGAAATTTTCTGTGACAGTCTGTCTAGAAATCTGGGTCTGTTGCCTACCTTTTATGTTTCTGGGCTGTTCCCAGGTAATGTACAGGGTCTGTGATCAGCATGTAATGATGAGGGCAGCATGCCATATGGGCTGAAATTCCTTGGGATAATAAGGATAAAATGATTGCAGTCTTAGTCCTGACTTGCTTTGATTTGTCAGTTAAAATAACAACCCCTTCTCCGCCCTTTCATGAAAGGACATCAGTAGGAAGTGTCACTGTTTCACGTGATGAGAAGCCAGACCCTAAACCTGCTAATCTCCCCCAATGCCCCTGCTGATTGTGAGTTGCTAATTGACTCAGTGATTTTCAGGTCTGGAAAGGCAGCTGGAGTTTAGATGATAATAACACAGCTAATGCTCACTGAGCATGTACTGTGTGCTGGAGGCTTCCTTGTGGTATTCTTAAACTGTGACGTGAACATCAATCTCCAGGGAGCTGATTAAAATGCAGATTCTGTTTCAGTAGGTCTGGGGTGGGGCCTGAGGGTCCATGGTTCTTGTAGAGTTCCAGGTGGTGCCAATGCTATGGGTCAGCAGACCACACTTGGAGTAACAGGGGTCCAATGATAAATCTCATTTGATTCTCACATGTACCCCATGAGGGGTTACCATTATGAATCTCATTTTTATAGGGGAAGAAATGAATGGAAGCTTAAAGAGGTTAAGTGTCTGCAGAATGCTTCACAGCTCTTTAATGACAGATTTGAGATGCAAAACTGGGCATTTAATCCTTCCTTCCCTCTTTTCCCCTCAGCAGTAACCATGGAGATATGCATAGTACTATGCATTACAGAATCATGAGCTGGAAGCAGCCTGGATTCCTGAGTGACTGTGTGGAGGAGAGATGTCCTGCAGTCATCCAACCCAGGTGGCATGAGTAAGAAATGGAGTTAGCTGTGTAAAGCCACTGAGATGTCAGGACTCGTGTGTGGCCACAGCTGGCTCCATTATCCTGACAAGCGTGGACTCTTGGCCGCTGTGCTCATGCTGATGTGTGCACTTCGCAATGCCCACTTGCCTTTGGTCATCAGGCATCCAGCTTCATCTGGAGCATCAGATTGTGAATGAGCTGTCCCAGTGGGGCCCTCCAGGAGTCCTGAGAGAAGGGAAGGTGATTTGTGTGACTTTTGAGCTTTCAAAGTAGAAAAGCTCTGTCTGAGGACCTTATCAAGAGCTCATCAACACCTCAGACCCATTTTCAAGTGCTTCAGACCTGATTAAACCCAAAGGGCAGTTTGCCAAGTGCTTCCTCTCCCACCTTAATTATTTAGATTGTGTAACATTTGGGTAAAATCTAATCCAGATGTTTCTGATTCATTTAAGTTTAAATCACCAGAAAATGCTCTTAAGTTGCTATTTGATGTTGAAGAGGTTTTTCAAGCATTTTCCCCCCCTTCTTAATAGGAGAGGTCACATTTGGGTAGGGGTAAACGAGTCCCATGCACCTAGAGGCTTCATCTGATTTGATTTGAAAACCCATTTTGGTGAAATCTGAGTCAGAACTCAATTTTACTTTGACCTCCTTTTCAAATCCCTACCTTGGCCGTCTCAAAGGGAGAGCTGGAGTAATTTGAATGCAGTTGATAACAGGGATTCTTGTTTGAAAAAATACCCCCAGACCTGGCCTTTTCTGGCCCTGTGGTCTGATTGGAGCTGGCAAGTGGCCACTCCCTTTTTGAACTACAGGAGAAACAATTCAGGCCAGGTGAACATGCTGATTTCACTTAATTTTGCTACCTTGGTATTTGCTCAGCTGAAGCAAATCAATCTGGCACCAAGTGTCTGAGAACTGATAAATGAGGCTGGGTTCAGTGGCTCACGCCTGTAATCCCAGCACTTTGGAGGCCAAGGTGGGAGGATCACTGGAAGTCAGGAGTTTGAGACTAGCCTGGGCAACGAAGTGAGACCTCTTTCCCACCCTGCCACCCCCAACCCTCTCTCTATCAAAAAACAACAACAACAAGCAAACTGAATAAAAGAGTTCTTAACGCAAGGTTATCACCAATAGTCCAAGGCAGTGATTTTCAAAGTGTAGTCCCCAGACCAGTAGCATCAACATCACATAGGAACTTGTGTATTCACTAAAAAAAAAATCACAGAAGAAACGCGTCTTCAAGAACCCCACCCTAGACCTACTGAATTAGAAACTCTGGGGGCGGGACTCAGCAGCCAGTGTTGTAATAAACTCTCCAGGTGATTCTGATGTGCCCTGAAATTTGAGAATCATTGGCCTAGGCCCCTGGATAATGCTTGTTACCTTACTCAGTCATACTTGTTACTTGCTTTGAAGGAATTAATGAGATAACATTATCACATGATTCAAGACGCTCAGACCCAGGCTATATTTACACGGGGCTGTAAGAGTGACCTTTTTGATTGAATTGGAAGACCAAAGAAATCAAACAACCTCTTGAGTTGACTTTTCTCCTCTCGGAATTGACTTTTCTTTTTCTTTTTCAGTGTCTGCATTGAATGATTGTTTAGAGGCAGTGTAGATATAGCCAAGAGGTCTGTTTTAAGCAGCAGCAGCAGCCTCGAAGTAAACTCTGATAGCCGCTGTCATTTTCTGGAGCTTGGAAAATATAATTTCCTCAGCAGTCTTTTCTGATATGCATTTAGAAGGACCACTGGGTTTGGCAGGTTCTATGAGAGAGCCTCTTCTCCCTGAGTTCATTCATCCAGCTTTACATTCCTCCAATGGTGATGGAGCCACTGCTGCATTCTGGCACTATCCTAGAAGGGCTTGTGAATTGAAACCAGAGGCCAAGCTCATAACCTCTGAGTTTAGCCAAAAAGTTTCTAGATCAGAGGTTGTCAAGGACAGGTGAACAAATGGTCAATAATACAAGTTCTGTATGAGCAATTCCTGGGGTGGGTGGCGGAGTAGCTGTGCAGGGCTTCCCAGAGAAGGTGCCGCCTGGGTCTCAGAGGACAAGGAAGGGTTTTCTGGGGAGGCAGGGGTGGTGAATAAAGAGGCACAGGTGGTGCTTGAAAAGGCATGGAGCCAAGAGCGAGGACTGCAAGTGTTTCAGGATGTCTTGCATTGGGGGAACATGAGGGGAGAGGAGCAGCTGGAGACGTTGTAGGACCAGGTCACGAAAGGCCTTGCACAAGATGCTAAGTTCCTTCTGGTCTTTGGCATTCTGGTTAAGCGTATCCTCCTTAAGGAGCATCCACGTTGTCTGTGTCACCTGTCACTCATGCCTCTCTCTCTTTGGCGGTCTTGGTACTTGGAAAGGCAGTAAGATGCAGTAGAAAGAAACAGAGTACAGACTCAGAAGACCTAGGATTGAGTTCCAGCTCAAAGCAGTGAAGATAAATACCCCATACACACCATACCCTGCGGCGTTGGTGGTGGCAGTGGTGTTGTCATCACCCTACTTAGTCACCCACAAGGTGGAAATCGAAATGTTCTGCCTTGCATACCATGTGCCTGCACCCTCCTTTCAACTTTCTCCTCTTGCTGTTATCACCTGCTGGGATGAGATAGCTCGACTGTTTCTCTGTGCAGTCATGATCATTCCCTCTGCTCAGGTCCTTTCTCCTGCCCATCACAGAACATGCCACCTCCATGAACCTTCTCTGGACACCCCAATCCACAGAAAGCCATCCCACGAATGTTCAGAACATCTTGTCTGTCCTTTCATTGTGTGGGATCTACAGGGCTCTAGTTTTTATCTGGGTACTATTGGGGTTTATGTTTTCTCTCCCCAGCTTGAGGGAAGAATCCTTTGCATAGACTCCAGTGAAGTCTAGGCACCAAATGAATACATGGTAACCTGGGAGGCTGGCGCCCACTGCACCCTTGAAAAGCATGATACTAATAGTTCAGTGTTATTTTTCACAGGGAAAATAAACCATATGTCACATACTAACCATAAACCATTAGAACTTTTTTGGGAGGCAGAGTGTAGGGAAGATGAGTTCTTTGAAAATGTAGGTGTATATTTCTAGAATGCAAATCTGATCACATGACTCCCCTGCTGAAAACCTTCAGTAGCCCCACATTCCTCTCAGGATGAAGTTCAAATTACTCATTATGACCCAACCCTGTGCAGCGTGGGCTCGTCCACCCTGTGATTCCCCTCTTCTAGCCCTCTGCCTCGTAGTCCAGGCTCCTGCCATGATAAAGCGTTCCTGGGGTCTTGAATGGGCATTTTCTCTCACCACCGCACCTTTGAGCAACAACCAGACTCTGTCCCCTCCTCAGTTACTTGGCTAATTCCACTCACTAATGCCCGGAGCTCATGTGTCACTTCCTGCAGAGAATGGCTTCCCTGATCCTCTTGATCTAAGAGCTCCCCCTGTGTGTCTTTTTATTTATTTATTTATTTTTTTTTTTTATGGCATTTTAGGTTTGGGGGTACATGTGAAGAACATGGAAGTTGTTGCATAGGTACACACTTGGCAGTGTGATTTGCTGCCTTCCTCCCCCATCACCTATATCTGGCATTTCTCCCCCATGCTATCCCTCCCCAACTCCCCACCCCCCACTATCCCTCCCCCCCCCCCGACAGACCCCAGTGTGTGATACTCCCCTCCCTGTGTCCATGTGTTCCCATTGTTCAACACCCGCCTATGAGTGAGAACATGCGGTGTTTGATTTTCTGTTCTTGTGTCAGTTTGCTGAGAATGATGGTTTCCAGGTTCATCCATGTCCCTACAAAGGACACGAACTCATCGTTTTTGATGGCTGCATAATATTCCATGGTGTATATGTGCCACATTTTCCCTGTCCAGTCTATCATCGATGGGCATTTGGGTTGGTTCCAGGTCTTTGCTATTGTAAACTGTGCTGCAATGAACATTCGTGTGCATGTGTGTCTTATAGGATCATGGACTGCCCCTCTTATCACACCCATTGCATCTATATTGTGGCTGTGCTTATTCTCCCTAGACTATGTCCTCCGTGAGGGTAGGAATCCCTTTTAGTTCATGATGGATTGGTGGGAGGTTCTTGATTTTTGGTTCCATGAACAAGTGAATGAGTGCTTTGCTGAAAGATGAAACCAACAGCTTGCAGCTTAGAATAACATTCACTATGCAACACTAGTAAGTAAAGTCCCAGCTTGAGATTATCAGTCACTTTTGGGGACTAGAGCAGGGAATACATTTGTACCTGTCATAAAAGCATCTTTGACCAAGAGTTCCAGCAAATCCTCTTAAAAGACTCCATTTCTATGCTTTTATTGACATGTATTCTTGCTACTGAAAACCTGTCATGACAATTTCACATTTCAAAGTGCTGAAAGAATGTGCCTAGGTTTAAACTTTCTTTCGTTTGCCAGAATGTCAGGTTTTATTCCTGGGTGCATTTTTTTTTTTCCCCAGCCAGCTTTTCTCTCCTCTATAATGGAGGGTTGTAATGGAAATGCTGCTGGATTCATCGGCTGTGATGTGGTGAACATCACTGTTATAATACAGCCAGCGATAGGCACCTGCAGTCAGTCCACAGAATGACTCTTGACTGAACAGAAGAAGCAATTTTGAGGGGTGATAAGGCATGCCACGCTTAGGGACTGCATAGTCCCCCCGGCAGAATAGTTAAGGAATTACAATAAAGAGACAGGTCCACAGTCATTCTTTTCAAGTGGCTCTAAACAGCCATGATAATGTGGTATCTGAACTTTTAATGACACTGAAAGAGAAAGCTCTCTGTTGTCATTGCAAATGTTTGCAAAAGCACCTCGAGACAAAATCCCTGAGAATTTGCTTCAAAATAACCTGCCAGCCACCCATTTGCCAAATATCCTAATTAGACACATTTACAACAACACTGTCAGGGTAAGAAATGGGATGAGGACTTTTGAGATGATAGAATGGGTGATACACAAATATTTTGGGTAGACATAATCAGTTAATTGGTTTATTAAATTATAAAACCATTGTTTGCCCGAAAGAGCAATAAAACTAACGAAATGAATAGTCACCCCTTTGAAGACTTCTTACATTAATTATGTTTTTGCATCACTTGCAGCAGCAGTGTTAGACAAAGGGCTTTTTATCTTTATATGCCATAGCTACAATGTATTGTGGCACAAATGATGGCACTGACTTTATGTCTACATAATTACAGAAATCTATCCCTTTTGTGTTTGCACATCATTTTCGGTTTTTGGAATAGTTAAACTCCATTTTACTTTTTAATAACATTTTAGAAATCATTGTGATTCAGGTAAACAGAATTTGATTGCTTTGATGGATTGAAAATGGTTAGCTCAGCCCGAGTTTATTTGATTTGTTTCTTCAGGGATTACAAAGAATAGGATTTTATCTCCAGACTGACAAAAGAGACAAACTCTGCATTTTTGCCTATGCGGTGGCAGAGCTGTTAAGCCACAGCTCCCCTACAGGGAAATATATTAGGCAGGGGCTGGATTTTATTCACGACCTGCATTTTCATTCCATCATACATTAGGTGGGTGGGGAGGAGGCGTACTTCACTCTTATTTTGCCTAGGAGATTTTTTTTTTTTTTGTAGTAAGAGACAATCTGGGTGATTTCATGGCACTAAATACAACAGATCCCAGGGAGACAACTTGATGCAACAATGCCTGTCCTTCTTACTAATAGTCACTTTAGGCAAAGGCCCATCTGCTAATTGAACGAGTTTCAAGGGGCAACGTGCCGATTACTTGCCAGGGCTCACCTAGAGACAGGTCCCTGTGGGTTTCCTGAAAGCTCCAATCCAAGACCCAAGCAGATTGCGTGGTGTTCCTGATACTGCTCTTTATTTTATCCAGTGTGACCTGTGACCTGACAAGTGTGTGGCAGGAGGAGACCAGGAACATGTGATGTATAATGCAGAGAAAAGCTATAATGCATGGCAGGTACCCTTGCTCGACACAGCCTTCTCAGATCAGGGACGATGGCATCCCCTTAATTTTTGGTTCTTTAGGAAAATGTCATTACATCCTGAATTCCGGGGGGGATGGGAGCCATGGTTAGCCATAGCTAACCATATGTTGGGTCTCAGAGACCTGTACTGATCCTGTCGTTGGCTAGTAACAAAGTACTTGGAGAAAAGGATTAGGCTTTGGAAAGAAAATCTGGATCCAGATTTCTAACCAATCACATCACCTGTTTGACCTTGGACAAAGTTTTGAAACTCTCTTAGCTCAGTTTTCTCCTGGGGCCACTAGAGGGATTAAATTAGTCCACATAAGCCCCTGATCCAGTGCCTGGCATGGAGTGGGAGGTCCAACGTATGTTTGCCGATGCAGCTGTTTATTGAGGGCTTGGTCATCAGCCTGAGTATCTACCATGTGGTTGAGGACTGTACTCAGATGAGGAACAAGTGTTTGAAACACACTGGCACCTTTTTGTACTAGAGGTCCCTAGTGAGGGATAGCATCTTAATACAACCTACATAGGGTTACAGGAAATCTTGTTATATCATGATGGGGTCTTTTAATTGTGACTGAAATAGACCAATTTCATATAGATTCCCTGCTAGAAACAATTCTAAATGTTCAGCAAGTACCCACATGCAAATAACCACCAGGCGAAATTTCATTACAACAAATCTGTTTTATAAAACACAAAAAGCAGCAACCTAAACTATCCCTAATGGCACTAAAACATCCTCCAGTCTTATTCACTGCTTACTTGATTTAAAAGAGAAGGTGATGCAATAGAAATAATAGTTTAAGGAATCCTTTGAAATCTTATATAATGCCATTTGGTTTTAATAGACCTAATCCTGGAAACATGCATAGTCAACTCATAATCAGGGTTAGGAGATGCTAATCAAGAAGGCTCTCGGTGGAGGTGATCTTTCCCCCTCCCTCCCTCCCTCCCTCCCTTCCTTCCTCTCCCTTCCCTTCCCTTCCTCTCCCTTCCCCTTCCTCTCCCTTCCCTTTCCTTCCTTTCCTCCACCTTCCCTTCCCTTCCCTTCTCTGCTCTTCCCTGCCTTACCCTGCCCTGCCCTGCCCTCCCCTCCCCTCTCCTCCCCTTCCTTCCCTCCTGTTCCCTTCCCTTCCCTCTTTGGAGGCAGGGAGGAAAATCGAGGCTGGTAAAATATTCTATGCGCAAAGGCAGAAATAATGCAAGTCATGATGGAACCAGAGGGCAGCGATCTGATAGGGGAAAGAGAAAAGCTGGCAGAGTTAAAGGACCTCAGCCCCAGGAGTTCTTAGCTGAGAAATACAAATGATATTTGAGGAACAGCAGTTCTTACTCCAATAAAGATTTACTGAACACTCAAGAAACTACCCCTCAAATGATTTTCCATGGCTGCTAGAGCTTCAGATAGACCCCAGGCCCCCTGAATTTCCTAGCTGAAATGGTTTCTTTTGGCATCACTCACAAGGAGTTAAAACCATCTTGCAGATATTGGCAGATAAACCCAATTCTCTTTCTCTCACTGTTTGCTAGTGATATGGTTTGGCTCTATGTACTCACCCAAATCTCATTTTGATTTGCAATTCCCATGCATCAAAGGAGGGACCTGTAATCCCCAGTGTCAAGGGAGGGAGTTGATTGGATCATGCGGGTGGTTCTCCCCCATGCTGTTCTCGTGATAGTGAGTGAGTGCTCACAAGATCTGATTTTTTTTTTTTTTGAGACAGAGTCTCACTTTGTTGCCCAGGCTGGAGTGCAGTGTGCCATCTCAGCTCACTGTAATCTCTGCTTCCCAGGTTCAAGTGATTTTCCTGCCTCAACCTCCCTAGTAGCTGGGATTACTGGCACCTGCCATCATGCCTGGCTAATTTTTGTATTTTTCGCCATGTTGGTCAGACTGGTCTCAAACTCCTGACCTCAGGCGATCTGCCTGTTTCGGCCTCCCAAAGTGCCGGAATTACAGGCATGAGCCACTGAGCCTGGCTGATCTGATAGTTTTATAGGGGGCTCTTCCCCTTTGCTTTCTCTTCTCCCTCCTGCCACGTTGTAAAGAAGGTGGCTGTTTCCCCTTCTACCATCACTGTAAGTTTCCTGAGGTTTCTCCAGCCAGTCAGTAAGGTCTCTTTCCTTTCTAAATTATCCAGTCTCAGGGGGAGTTCTGTATAGCAGTATGAGAATGGACTAATACAATCCCACAATAGGTCTGCCCTGTGGTTGTAACCATGCATTTAGATGAGTCCAACTTGGCTTCCTGCCTTGGAAGCAATCTCTCTCTTTCCATTTCCCTTTCTTCCACTGGGAGTTCTTCAGGAAGATCAGTGAGAAACAGACCCATAGTGCAGGCAGGACTGTTCAGAGGATGGGATAGTGGGGGGTTAGGAGAGTGCGTGAGGGGAGGGGGTGTAACTGGACCACATCTGGGGCAGTGGAGTTGACAGCAGAGCTTTCCAGTATCTGTGTCTCCCAGGCGTTAATGTGACAATCATAAGTTCTAGGAAGCTGAGTTGTCTTCTATGCCCGAAGTCAAGAGAGAGTCTATGAGCAATGACAGAAGCAGATTGGAACCCTAGGCAGGAGATTTGTGAGGTCAAAGGCAGCAGGGGTCTGTACTGAAGATAATAGGTGTGAGACTTGAAGACACACCCCCTAGAACCCCAGATGGGGAGTGTGATCAGCAGGCAACCTCCTCAGCTATAGACAGTGGCCTTGCCCAAGGTCACACCCTCCCTTAGAGGAACCCACATCCCATGATTGAGTGAGGCTGAAGGATGAAACCCTGGCCATTTTGCCTCAGCAGGGGACAACTCCAACAGACCACATTCATCCAGCAATTTGTGCCATATTGGCAGACTTCTCCCTCTGCCCAATCCCAAATTCCTCCTTCCTTCTGCAGGTGTGGATCCTTGATAAACATCTTGCAGCCCAAATTCCACTGAGGCAGAAGCTTCCAGAAAACTCCACCTATACAGTCAGGAAAGGACTCTGAAAGTGACATCCAGAGTGTTATTGAGAAGGCTTTCCGGATAACAGGTTGCAGTTTGGCAGCAGCAAAATTAAGAAATCTACTGGCATCTGCTGGGCAGTAAAGCAGGCAGGACTCTGGATGGGGCCTGGAGGTCAGGGGAAAGGTGTAGGTCACTGGGAGAGGAGTAATGAGACTTCGTGCAAGTGCCGGGGTTATCCCAGTGTGCTCCCTGGTAGGGCAACATGTTCGGGCTGCTAACAACAAAGTGCTATAGATTGGGTGGCTTATAAACAGTCATTTATTTCTCACAGCTCTGGACATGGGAAATTCAAGATCAAGGTGCCAGCAGATTTTGTGTCTGGAGTCTTGTGAGGGTCGACTTCCTGGTTCATAGCCTGCACCTTTTTGGTGCATGTTCACATGGTAGAAGGAGTGAGGGGTCTCTCAGGCCTCTTTGCTAAGGACACGAATCCCGTTCATGAGAGCCCCACCCTCATGACCTAATCCCCTCCCAAAGACCTCACCTCCTAATGCCATCACTTTGAGGGTGAGGATTTCAGCATGTGAATTGTGGGGGTATGAACACTAAGATTATAATATGCAGGATGTCATGTTAGTGTATGGGCACCAGCACATGGGAGAGCAGACAGATAAATTCACCTGGTTAGAAAGAGGGGCAATCAAAGAACTCAAAGTACACCCTGAAGTCGTCCTGAAAATTCCCTTCCTTCTTAAGCCAAAGTGTCTTATGGCAGGTACCCCACCTATTGTTTGCATGTAGAAGATGTTTTATTAGAAACTGCAGCATAAATGCATGAACAAGTAAGTGGTGAAGAGTGCCCGCTGCCCGACCGAGAGAGCAGTGGAGGTTGGCACAGCCCCGGCCCTGGGGGAATGTGATACTGGTTGCCGTGAGCATTGTCCTGGGCTGTTGAAGAATTAAATTTGTTCTGGTTCACCCAGTCTCGCCTATGGTTCTGAATACCTTTCAGCATTCAGGCCACAAAGTGATGGCTGACAGGCACAATTCCAGCCCATTTGCATATATGTAAAGTTATTTGACTTGGTACTGATTTCTTTGCTTGTCAGGCATTTTCTCTTACATTTGGCATGCCATGTCAAATTCTTCGTTCTTTTCATCAATCTGCTCTTACAACCTACTCCACCAACTGTCCCGCAAATGAATTTCAGGAAAAGTGATAGCTGTCTCGAGCACCTTTCATCCACAGTGACATCTTGTGTCTCTATCTTGCTGGAAGGGAAGATGTATATTTAGGTTTTGAGGAAGAAATATAACTGTATCAAGGACAAAGTTGTGAAATTTATAGGTCTTAGTGCCCATTAATCATTACCCAAGCTAATGATGAGTTCCTAATGAAAGCTAAACTCACCAATTTTATTTGACGTTTCCATTTTGAATTTGCCTTAATCATAATTTAAAGGAGATAGTGAACATTTTGGAGACTTGGAGAAAGTATCTCACGTAAAATCTGATTAGGTTCAGTTTATGTCCTATGAAACTTTCTGGTGAACACAGGTGAAAGGGCTCTTTAATTTGCCATTTCTTGTGTGCATATATTTGTGAGTTCTGGAGGAAAATTCTTTAGAGTGTAAAGTACAGTTTGTTATGCTGTTTCTGTGTGGCTTTCACAACCTATGAGGCCTTTGAGTTATTATTATTTTTTTAAATCTGGCTTTTATTCTTCAGGTGTCAATCGTGTAGGCACAAGCCAAGGCAGCCTACTTCATTAGCTAAATCTGACTTTTTGGTCTTCCCCGTGGCTGGGTTAGGGGTTGGGCATTAAGACAAGGTAGGGTCTTTAGAGAAAAATGGGACACCTCACAAACTTAGGGCAGGTACGTTACTGACGACCAGAACCAAGGGTGTCAAGTTGAGTGAGAGAGTCTGATGAGTTACCGTGTCTCACCAGTCTCTACTGCCAATGAGAGGGGACCAACCATAATTGCTCTGGGAGAATGATGGCTTGGGGTTGGTGAGACTTTGGTTTGTAATCCAGAGAATGGTGCAACTGTTTCCACACCTCTGGTTATTCCACCATTGGAACACTCTGACTGCCAGTCTTGCTATCCTAAGAATATATCATTGGACATTCTTTCTTGATAACTGTCTTCCTACTCAGAAAAGATTATTTCTCCTGAGTCATAAATTATTATGAGTGTCTAGTGAGGGTAATTATAATAACACTAATGAAAACAATAGCAACCATTTATCTGTGCCGGGCACTGTGCAAACATATTTTGTGGCCATACAAATAGCTCTGCCATTTAAATTTCCCAATAATTTTGGGACAGAGACCTCACTATCCTCACTGACAAATGAGCAAACTAGGACCCAGAGAAATGGTGCAATTGCTGGAGGTTACATAGCTACAAAATGTAAAAGCCCCCAGGTCTGCGTGACCCCCAAAGCCCATGCTTGTAACCACCATGTTGAGCTCTGCCAGAAGCATGACAGGTGCTCTGGGGTACCTGAGGCTGATTGTTCCACAATGTCCCACCAATCCCATTATTGCCAGCATGTCTCCTGGTGCACATATGCAAAAAATACTCTAGACCTGGAAGAGCTTGACTGTACAGAATGTGTGTTATCAACTTCATAGACATCACCTAGATGTTCATTATGTATTATATATTCATTTAATATACACTACTTATTATTATTAAATTTTAACTAAGTATTCATTATTAATTAGTTGTTTATTAAATATTAAATAGTGATTGTGCCAGTTAAAAAAATTTCCAGTTTCTCTACATCCTTGTCTTCATCTGGATGTTATTGCCACATTTTTTTTTAATGAGTGATATGTTAGGAGCTCAATAGTCTCATTGAGGTTTTGATCTGCATTGCCTTCATTCCTGATAAATTATGCAATATATTGGCCATTTGGGCTCCCTCTTCTATGAATTGCCTGCTTGTGCTTTTTACTCTTGTTTTCTACCGGGTTATTTGCCTTTAAAAAATAGATTTCTAGGAAATCTTGATATAGCCTGGATACTAAGATTTCATTGGATATTTGTGCTGCAAATATCTTCTTTTCTGTTGACACGATTTAAGGTGACCTTTACAAAAGTTTTATACAGGAGAACTGTATACATCCATTGTTGCCTCTTTCTAGATATTTTTTGCATCCTATTTATAGATAGTCTCCTTTTCTGTTGTAAACTTCTAAGTTTCGGTTTTCAAACTGAGGCCTATATTATATTTGAGATATATTATTATTTTTCTATACTTTGATATATGATCTAAATTTATTTTTGCACAGAAGGATAATCAGTTCCCCCAGTACCACTTATCATGAGTGAGTGCCTTCTGCTCTGATTTAAAATATCCATCTCTCCTGTATCAAGTTTCTATGCATGTGTGAGTTTGTTTCCAAACTTTGTCTATTCTTGTGTCAATACTGATTTAATTAATGTATCTTTATAATAAGTAAGTTATGCTTCTTAATTCTCCTTCAAATGAAACTTGTTACTCTTAGTCATGTAGATTTTAGCCTCAGCATGTTGTCTGATGAGTTAAATTCTACTAAAAATGAATTTGTTGTCTGGTGAATTAAATTCACTGATCTTTCAATGTTTAAGGTTTGAGCACAAAAATATAGTGGGTTTGACTCACCAGGTGAATTCATTCATCAATACAATTCATCTGCAGTTCACCCCAGCTGACTTAAAGCAGACCATTGACCACATTTTTAACCCTCATTGCGTGTTTAATTAAATACGTGTCAGGATTTTAGTCAATTTGATTAGTAAACTGAATGTGAGGTCTATGGGTCAGAAGATAGTGGAGCATTGTAACTGTAGATAAGAATCACATGGAATCATATGACTCCTATGAAGAAGAATGTTATCTCTGCTTAGAATATAGCCTTCCCGATGCATTTTACAAAAGAAGCCACCAGAGGGCAGAATGAGCCCGAGAGTCTCACTGGCTTCCCTGGGCAGAGGAAGACAGCCCTCATGAGCTCTAACCACCGCGCGTTCAATGTGTTGAACTGGGACAAACGTTTTTTGGGAGAGAAGTTTTTCAGCTGCTTCTCAGGATGATGTTTGCTGCTGGTCTTATCTCAGCTGAAATATTTTCCCCAGTACACCGAAAGAGGAGCTCCCTTCCTAACTGTTGCAATCAAACCTTTGACTTCTGTCACAAGTAAATGCTATTTAATGAAATCAAAAAAAGGAAAAATAAAAAAGCAAACAACACTCTAACCACATATCAGGATCTCAAACACTTCAGTGCAAATGCCAGGTGACTCACCCAATGATATAGGGTAATATTTCCAACTGGCCTATTTTCTAGCTGACAACACTACTTTGTTTCTACTGATAAAAGATCCTATTTATTGAAGTGCCAGTTGATGGATGGGTATTTCATGGCCAGGGAAGTTATTTGGTGGCAACTTGTCCACCTTTGCTTGTATTGCCAACTCAAACAGCATGATCTTCTGGAGTACTGATTTTTCACAAATAGAAAGGAAAACATATTTTGTAATTATTTTTGCCAAGGTAAACAAGTCAAGGTATAATGTAGTTCCTTTCAGACTGGGTAGAAGAAAGGAGGAGCTGAACCTTCTGTGGGTGCACACCTCCCGTTCAGCATGTTTTGTGAAATGCCTATTAGGCAATCTCCATAATTTGAGATGCTCTGGAGGCCACTGTCTTCTCTTGATTTAACTGAACCTCATTGAAAGAAGTTCCTTCACATTGGGGAAGTCGTTTGGAACAGCTAAAAGATAAGATCCTTCACATAAAAAAAAGAGTTTAATATGGATTTTGAGTTTGACTACATCCACAGTAGCTGTGATTATCATTACTGTTATTTAGTTAATCACTACTGTTATTTAGTTCATAACTACTTATTAGAGGCTTTCTTTGGTTCCCCATGAAATTCTTCCATCTTTGTCTTCATGGCAAACAGTAGCTCAGATGTCCCCTCCTCTGGGAGGGCTCCCTAGATGTCACCAAGCAACATCAGCTACTCTTTCCCTTAGTAGCTCTTGCCCTTGTCACTGGCATGGTCAATGAGCATCTGAATGTTCATGCCAAGGCTACTGAGAACAGACACCAACGGTCCCAGACACCAGCACAGAGTTGGGCACATGGCATAACTCACCAATGTTTGCAGAATTAAAGTCCGGGTCAATCCTCTCTCCCCAGCCCCTGAACAGAATCCTTGGAAAGCACCACCAAGCTTTCACTTAACCATCTCAGTGTAACCCAATGGGCTGCTTTGATACAAGGAGCTTCAGCCACATGGCTCTGCTCTGCTGACATTCGAGTGTGTGTGTTCTCCAGAGCTCCATAATATCTGAAAACTGATTTACACTAGCTTAAATCCAAGGCTTTTGACACTTCAAAAAGTTGAATTTTTCTTATTCAACATAATAAATGGCTTTCCTGTGCCTAGGAGTTTATGGTTTATGTCCTGGGAGGGGAAAGAAAGGGTAACAAGAAGAACGTGGTCTTCTGGGTCAGTCAATAGGTACTCAAATATTTGCTGTATGATGCATGAACGATTCACAGAGTTGAAGATATTAAATAAACTACACATAATGCATGCGTTGAGCGCTTTGCTAAATGATTGACAGCTATGCTAAATGCTTGCTTTAAAGTTTTATCTTGTTTAATCTTTAAAACTCTTTGAGGTAGATAATCTAGTTAGTCCCATTTTACAGATAGGAAAACTGAAGTTCAGAGAGGTTAAGTAAGTCTCCTGAGACCACACAGCTAGTAAGTGTCTGAGCCATGATTTGAACCCTGCCATTTTCACTCCAGTAGAGTTCCTGTACATGGAATGCATTAGATAAATAATAGATGTGCTCCCCCTTCCTGGTCCTGCTGCATGGCCTCCTGAAGCCTTTGTAAAAAATAATACTTTTATGGAATACTGCAGGTCTAAAAAATGTGATATGCCTTTCTATTTAACTCATGCCCCTTCCGATCTTTCTCTAGTAAGGAAATGTCTGAAAGCTACTGTATTCGATGAAAACAGAACTCCACGTCTCCAAGGGTATAGGCCTCCTGAAACTGAGAAGAGACCTCAAGCAAAGTGGTCTTTCCAGGAGACATCAAGTTCAGTCATCACAATGACTTTCCTCTCATCTGCTCCTCACAGCACTGGACTTGCCTTTCAGATCTCCAGTTGAGAACAACTTCAGCTGGGGGGGTGGCACTGGGGGATGGGATGGAAGCCAGAATTTGCCCTCCTAAATCTAGCCCAAGTGATAGACGGCATCTTTGGCCTAAAGAATTGGAATACAAAGAAAATTCTAATTGCTACAGCTAAGTAATTAGAAGATCCAACCTACAAATCATAGCGCGGCCACCCCTTTAATTATGTGCACAGTTCGGTAGGTGACTGACGCATCTTCTTCCTAGAGGAGCGTATTTAATATCCTGTGATGGCAACAAGTTTCAAGCTGATTTATCATTATTTTGTTTGGTCAGATGATTTTTCTGCATTTTAATGTGTTTTGTGGTTACATATTTGCTATGAACAAACAATGCTTTTCCCAGGTAGTACGCTCTAAAATGCTGGCTGCACGATTTGTTTACTATTCTTTTAGGCCTCTCAGAAATCAAACAACATTATGTACTTATTTTTAAGTAGCTGCACTAAAATCTTAAACAGTCTCCTTAGAGCCCTTCTTTCTCTGGCAGTATGTACACATGCAATAAAATATTTGAAAAATTATCAATTTCCTTGAGTCTCATTCTGACACCTGGATAGGAAGTTTGCATATGAAACTCCAATAACCATATGGCCAGCAGCATCCACTAACTGTGAGATGGTATCTAACTTCGAAGGTGCTAAGGACAACATATTCCAGCATGCACATGGTATTACGTTATGCATTCCACTGAAATTCTTAAAAGTAGTAATAAACAGAACATTTTAAACATGCACTCCAAAGGCTTATGCTCAGATCCAGTAAAGTGGCGGAAAGACTCCAGGCATTGGAATCAGATAGACTTGGGTTCAAATCCCACCTCTGTCTCTTATTCGCTGTATGGTGCAAGGCAAATTGCCTAACTTCACTGGAACTAAATTCCAGTAAAAAAGGAATACACTGGCTGGGCATGGTGACTCACATCTGTAATCCCAGCACTTTGGGAGGCCGAGGCGGATGGATCACGAGGTCAAGAGATTGAGACTGTCCTGGTCAACATGGTGAAACCCCATCTCTACTAAAAATAGAAAAATTAGCTAGGTGTGGTGCATGTCTGTAGTCCCAGCTACTCAGGAGGCTGAGGCAGAAGAATTGCTTGAACCTGGGGGCGGAGGTTGCAGTGAGCTGAGATTGGGCCACTATACTCCAGCCTGGTGACAGAGCGAGACTCCGTCTGGAGAAAAAAAAAACAAAACAAAAAACGAATAAGCTCACTTTCTTTGCACAGTTTCTCTGAGGATGAGAGACTTTGCCTAATGAGGCCCCCAGCCTGGTGCCTGGAATACAGTAGGTGCTCAGTGAGTGCTAGCTTCTATTGCAATTGTAACCCGAATACATTTGGGCCTTCCTGCTCACAGAATCCAAAAGAAACACGACTCAGATTTTGAAAGCCCTGGTGGTAATTTGTACATCCCTGCAGCACTGTTTCTTGAAAGGCAGCAGAGGGGGAAACTGCACACACACTCGCAGCCAAACTTCTGAAATATCCTCTATTCCTCTTTCTCTCCAAAGTGCCCCAAATTATTTTTCTCCCTCTTTATTTTCAAAACTCCAGCCCCACACCAATTCCTCAAGGCCCTCTGATCCCTTCGGCTCCCTTCTCCCCGCCCCACCGGGTGCTTTTGTTCTCCAGCCAAAGCTCTGCCCTCTCTGGCACAGGCAGAGTCTACTGCTCTCAGCCCTGCAACTCCATCTCTGGCCTCATCTCAGCAAAAGCAAGGCCAGGGGCTGAGCAAGAGGAAACCTTCCTCTTTAGGAGGAGAGAGGGGAAAGGCCCAAAGTTTCCTGCCTGATATGTGATGTTGTCCAGGAAACACTCTCAGGTTATGTTCAACAGACATTATTTTAAAAAGTAAGTTACGTGATTAGAGTGTATGTTCTTTCTGGGTTGTTGAAGAGAAGTGAATGATTGGAAAGTATAAGAAAATAGTAGACCAGGGAAGAAGGTGAGGATGCAAAGGGGGAGGAGAGAGGGAGAGGGTTATGTTATGGGGAGGCCTGGAAGCCAATGACTGTGTCTTCTGCATCCACAACAAATTGCTGACTTGTCCAGGACACTTATCACTTTCTTGGCACTTTTATGTGGATTGATTTATTTTCACAATGAATTTATTTATGCATATTGATTTATTCTCACACCAACCCCAGGAGGTAGGAATTTTAGTATCCCCACCCTACAGATGAGTCCACTGAGGCCGAGCAGATCTAAGTGACTTTTCTGAGGTCACAGAGCCAGAACCCAGAGGCAGGCATCCTGGCCCCTGAGCCCCCATTCTCACCCGCAGTGTTATCTAGCCCCCTGGTCGCCAAGAAGGAAACACAGGGGCGACGTCAACACCATAGATTAGCCTGCACCACACGAAGTGCTTTAGAAGAAAAGAAAGGAGGCCTGTGGCTATGCAACTGTTCCCCGAGGCTGAAACTGTGCTGAAACATGGTCAGTCCTTGGTGAACATCTGGGGGACAGACAAGGGTGTCTAGTGGGAAAGGAATTAATTTTAGCATGAGAGGAGAAAGGTAGGGATCTTTCTGCCACCATGCAATGGAGAATTTTCAACATGAAACCCTACTACTGGCCTATTTAAAAATGGTAGAATTTTCAATATGAAACCCGACTATACTAGACAGGCCAAGAGCAGGGTTTTGTGTTGAAAAGTAACCAACCAGCCAGAAAGACACAAAGCTGTCAAACGATTCATGGTGGTTTGGGGTAACTGGAAGTTGCTTTTTTGTTTTTCCTTTAAAATATGTCCTGAGGCCGGGCGTGTTGGCTCAGGCCTGTAATCCCAGCACTTTGGGAGGCTGAGGCGGGTATATCACAAGGTTAGGAGATGGAGACCATTCTGGCCAACATGGTGAAGCCTCGTCTCTATGAAAATATATATCTTAAAAAAAAAAAATTAGCCAGGCATGGTGGCACGCACCTGTAGTCCCAGCTACTTGGGAGGCTGAGGCAGGGGAATCGCTTGAACCCAGGAGGCGGAGGTTGCAGTGAGCTGAGATTGTACCATTGCACTCCAGTCTGGCGACAGAGCAAGACTCCATCTCAAAAAAAAAAAAAAAAAAAAGTGCTGAAAGCATAAAGGATATTTCTTTAGAATAAACCCCCTAAGCATTACACGAATATCCCAACATCAAAGGATGTGGGTAAAGCATCAGGGATGGTACCTGGCATAGGAACAACATATCCCAGCAGGACATTGCAGAGAAAACAACAGAGAGTGTCCAGATACTTTAGTTTTGATTTTGTTTTAAAATAGCTTATAAAGGATAAGGAGGACTTTTCTAAGTTTCTGGCGTAGGGGCCCAGGTTTAAACAAACGCCATTGAAACCCAGTAATAGAAATCCTAAATCAACTGTAGCCTCAGGGGACCTCTTTGCCCCTGTGGACTTCGGAATTGTCACTGTGCTTCTTGATGGAACTCGAAATAAAAGCAGAGGAGTCATTGCAGAAGGTCTAGCTTTAAAAAAGATTTTTGCGGGTGGTTTTTCCAACCCGGTGCTAGGTTTGGGATTAGCATCCAAAAATGAAGGTTATTTCTTTCTATCCAGCTCTAATTCTGAATCTGTCAAGGGCTACTCGTCCCATTTAGTGCTGAGAATTTCACAGGCGGTAAACAGCATCTGGGCATCACTTACCTCCTTTGATGTTGAACACAATTTACAATGAAAGCTTTGGGAGACATTTAAAACCATGCAAGGTCCTAAATCATTAAAGGAATGTGGTGCTAGACTTTAAAAATGATAATTGAATGCATTCAACAATAAAGCTGCCAAGTCTTAGTGGCCTGTTTGCTAGAGGCTTTTTTGGAGAAACTAAGCTAGATTAAAAAAAGAAAACACACGGCAGAACTTCTCAAATAAGAAATTGTTATTATATGAATTAAACACAGATTGAGGCAGGTAAAAATAAAAAGAAAAATAGCTGAGCTAATAACATCAAAAATACCAAACAATCAGAATGTAATCATACTGGACACCTTTTGGAATGTGACCCAATTATCCTCTTACTTCATTGAGTCTCTGTAGCTATCTGCCCCATAAATCTATAACCTCCTTTCCATAAGGCCAAACGCAGCCTGGTTAGCTTGGGAACATTCCTAATTTATGTCTTTTATCCTGATGTAAATTAAAAAAAAAATTATTATGGAAAACTTCCAAAATGTATAAAAACATACACAATAGAATAATAAGACTCCATGCATCCTCATTTCTTCTCCTGTACTATTTTTCTTAGGTTTTTTTTTTTTTTTTTTTTGAGACAGTGTCTCACTCTGTCACCCAGTCTGGAGTGCAGTGGCACAATCACAGCTCACTACAGCCTCGATCTCCTGGGCTCAAGTGATCCTCCTGCCTTGGCTTCTCAAAATACTGGGATGTGCTACCATGCCTGGGCTTCCTGTATTATTTTCAAACAAATCCCAGGCATTATAATTATAAGAGATAAGAACATGAGAGAAAGCGTAAACAGAATACTATCATCAGACCTGAGACTATGAACTATAATTTTATAATATAATGAAATATCAAGTGTTAAAAATATCACTTTTCTCATAAATGCTATAAATGTGATCTTTTTAAAGCTTTATTGGGGGGGTTGAATTAGGATTCAAACAAGGGCATGCATTGACACGTCTATTAAGTCTTTTTCATCTTCAGGTTTCTTCATTGTACTTTTTAATCTCAATTTATTATTTTTGCATCATAATGGGTTCATGGATTTAAGTATATTTTATGTGTTTTAATTTATTACAGCTATTATCGTTATTGGTACTCAAATTGTTCCATGTTTGGCCAGTGGGCTCATCTTCATGTTGGCTCTTGAGTTCTTTGACAAGATTCCAGTAATCTTTGAAAGCTTCCTTGCTTCTAGTAGAACAAGATGGCCCAGGCTTATCTTGGGCATTTCCTGCTGCAGTCCTGGAATCAACTATTCCTCCAACAAGTCCTGTTTTCTTTCAGCAAGGCAGTGTTTAGAGACCACAGTCTGGGCACTTGGGGTGTTCATTCATTGGTCATGGTTTCTACGCCTTTTCAATGGCTATAGCTAAGAAAATTTTAAAGATAAAACATATCATGAGTTTTTGCTGACACTTCCACCTCAAGTTCAGGATTACAGGATTTTTACTTTAAAATTTTGATTTTACATTTGTATCTCCATTTTCTCATGCCAAGAATCTTGAATCACCAGTCCTTATGTCACTGGCTCTCCTGACATTTCAATCACATGAAGCTTATTATTGAATATATTCCCCGGGAAGAGCACATGAGAAAAAAATATTTGGAGTTTTTAATATTCTTAATCTT
The DNA here is from genome assembly GCA_036589455.1 of Ateles fusciceps. Classification (NCBI taxonomy): domain Eukaryota; kingdom Metazoa; phylum Chordata; class Mammalia; order Primates; family Atelidae; genus Ateles; species Ateles fusciceps. The sequence goes on along the minus strand of JAZHEH010000091.1, from coordinate 22,846,025 downwards.
TTACACTCACTATTTATACTTTAATACAAATTTGGCTGGATACAAAATATAAAATCACATTTTCTTCCCTTGGTTATATTAAAGATATCATGTCATTTTCTTTTGACATAAAGCATTGTTATTCAAAAGTCTGATGATAATAATATTTTCTTTCTAAGTGACTTTTTTGTCTGAATGCCTGAAAGATTTTCTTCTTAAAGTCTAGCAGATTTTCAAAACTACATTTCAGTGCTGGTTTTTCTGAGCTTTCCTCCCTACCTCCTTTCTTCTTTCTTTCCTTCCTTGCTCCTCCCTCTCTCCCTTCTTCTCTTCCTCCCTTTCCTCCTTCCTTTCTTCTTTCCTTCCTTCCTGCCTTCCTGGCTTCTTTCCTTCCTAAGTCCATGTTATGTCCTTTCGAATTGCAATTTCAAGTGACTTTTTATTTCAGGAAAGTTTTCTTCCATCCTCAATTTCAGTATTTGATTTACTCTGCCGCTTTGGTTTTCTTCTTTGAGGTGGGGACTCCTATTATACCTATGTTGCTTTTTCTCTGTCCCGCCTCCTACATCCGTTATTTTCTTTTGAGTTCTTTTTATCTCTTTATTTCTTTTTAATTAAAAAAACTTTTGCCTTTACATTTCATAAGGCATTATATATTGCATTTATTCACTTATGTATTTTGTACCATTTATTCTTCATTTATGAAATAATTCATCACTTTATTTCTAATCTTTCCTGAGTTCTGTAACTTCATTTCCAGATTTAAAAAATCTGGTCCTGTGTTTTAAAAAAGATTTTCTACAATTTTATATCATTTCTTTATTTCTTTTAGCTCATTTTGAAATAGTAGCTGCATTTCTTATCAATTTTGTGGGTATGTTTTCTGACATGCTACCTATTCTTTTCTTTATTCTCTTTGTACGGGATTCAACCACAATTGTATTTTGTTGGTCATTATTGTGTAAAATTAATTTTCTTTCACTTTTAGGAGGGGGGTGGGGAAGTTAGAGCATATCCTCAATATCCTCATTTCAAAGCTCTAGAGCTCTCTCTTCTGCTTTTTTCCCATGGAGTGATTTAAAAACTATGGCTTCATACTTCAGAGAACTACCCCTGATGTTGCCTACCCACAGGTTTTATCTGGATCTTTTGTTTTTCTTTGCTGTCCCTGATCAACTCCCCAACGTTTCTCCTAGGTGAGGAGCTTTGTCCTGGAAGGAGATGTTGCTTTGTTTGTTTGAGAGTTCATAGGACCCAGACTATAGCAGCCCTCTGGACATCTTCCACAAATCTTCACACTCGACTGAGAACTGTAATGTGCAAAAATCCCTCTCACTTTCAGTTGCTATTTTCAAGTGGACCTGCCACATTTTCCGTATGTATCTACGGGGGATCTGTGGATTCTCCTGTTCTCAGGTACTTTGCTGCCCCATGGCTTCCTTTTGCTTCCACCTACACGATGCCATGCAGATCTTGTAGCTCTCTTAAAGACTGAATTGCTTTTTGAGTTTATGGGGATTCCTGTCACTTAGATTTTCTTTTCTTTTTATTTTTTTGGTAGATATTGCTCATAGGTTTTGATTTTGCTATCCTTGTTTCTCTAGGCATGATCATGGGAAGGTTGGGGAAATTAAAAAATGACACTGCCATTACTGCACATTCTCAGCATTTCCTCCCAGTGTAATTCCTAACAGCACCCCTTTACTTTCAGAAGTGAAGTTTGGATGATAAATTTCATGGTTACCCTCCACATCCTCAATCAGGAATCCAAACAACTCTTGAAAACTAAAAGATTTTCTAACTCATTTGGGACAAATTCCAACCTGATCTGAATTTATTTGACAGCAAAACCTGTGCTAGTATGACCTGAAGATGTTTATAATTTTTATTTGTCCTATTTATTATGAATATTCACACATTTTCCTGCAGAAATACTCATGTCTTTAATTTTAGAATGTGACCTCAGACCCAGTGATGTTATAGAATATACAGTGTATGAACCATGTTGACGTTGTAAAGTCTGAAAAACTGTAAAAAACAAAACACATTTGTACCCAAACATTTAAGATAAGGAATTGCAGACCTGTAGAAGACTTCACCCCTATTGCCATTGAAAATTATATCAGGATGGACATCAATCCCAAACCAGTAGGACAGGAGCTCTGAACTAACTGCTGGTGCTGGTATATAGACAAATGCTTGAACTGAAGGGACCCCAGAATCACCTGGGGAGACAGTGTCTAACTCATGTGTGCAGAGAGACAGAAAATGTTAACTGAAGACACAGAGAGGCGCGCAAAACAGATCTAAAAAGGTCAACTGTGAAAAGAAGCCATAGGACTGGAGGCAGAGAGTAAATATTGCTGATGCCAGCTTTCTCATTCATGATTTCAATCACTCACGAGTGAATTTCTCATTGTTTCCTCCACCTCCACTAGATGCTTGCCTCTAAGGCAGATGTGAACATCGAAAAATAGTCTAAAAGGGCAGCTGCAGAAATGATGAGGCTGACCAGGAGAGTCTCATAGAAATTTCAAGGAGCCCTTAGTTTGAAAGAACTTGTAATTCATTCATTCTGCCAATAAATATTTATGGAACCCCCCCTTCATGTGCCAGGCACTGTTCTAGACTCCCAGATGGTGGCAGGAAGAACAGAACAAAATCCTGGCCATCATAGAGCTACATTGCCCATGGCAGAAGACAGAAGATAAATAAACAAATCAGTCAGATGGACATGAATGATGAAGAACAGTAAATCAGGAAAGGGGAGAGGGGATTGATTATGTGTGGGGTGAGGGTTGAGCTTTTAAACAAGATGGGCAGAAAAGGGGAAAGTATTCGAGGACCAGGTGAGACAGGTAGTAGGACCAGTCAGGTGATGGTCAGATAAGACTCAGGGAATGGTTCTCCTAGGCCACTACAGGGACTTGGGCTTTCATTGTGAGTATGGTGGGAAGTGAAGGGAGAGGTTCTGAGCCCAGGAGGGCGATGATCACTCCGGCTGCTGGGTAGAGAACAGATTGAAGGAGGTGGGACAGGAGTCAGGAGATCCACTGGGAGGCTGCTGCAGGAATTCCAGAAAAAGGTGGTGGTGGCTGGGTCCTGGGAGGTGGAGTGGAGGTTGGGTGGAGGTGGGGTTCTGTGCTCAGGACCACGTGCGCTCCTTTTCCTCTCCTGTAGTCATTTGCCATGGTCTTCCTGGGAGTTTTAACAGTGTGTGATTTTTATGGTAATTACCTGCTGCAGGTTTATAGGCGTCCTGTCCCATGTTTGATGTAGCAATTTATGAAGCGACACCATTTCACGCCTTTCATCTTAAGGTTTTGAAAGAGGATGACACATTTTCTGCTCTACAGAGGCCAATTAATTAACTTGATTCCAGTCTCTCCACAGAAGAGGGTGCTACCACTCCCATTTCAGAGCTGGTAAACTGAGGCCCAGTGCTGCTCTGTGAAGTCCCTATTGCCCCCAGTTCTTTCCCCTGCACTTCATGAGCGGAATTTTGGTTTCAGAAAATCCTCATTCAAACGCTTTTGAACTTTTGGAACTTACATGTAGGTGGCGATGAGAATGATTTAATCTGGAATCTTCATGGTGGGGAATGGAGTAGGAATTCTAAATAGAAAGTTGAGCTTCCTTCCCAGCCATATTCAGGAATGAAGATTCTAGAAACCCCATCCAGTGGGGCTACTTCTCATGCACATTAAACATGGGCAAGTTTCAGCTCTAGGTTGGGAGAGAAAGGCAGAAGAGAGGTGGCTGGCAGGGGGGCATTCCCATGGGAGGTGAGTCATGCACGTGTTTGCCTGGCTTCGCGGTTCTATGTTCTATCCACCGTGGACATCGGCAGTGACACTGTAATCCTTAGTGAGTCCTAGTCCCAATTTTGAGCTTCTTGCTTCTCCTAGTATGACACCTGAATTAAAAGATATACATTTTGGATCCCCCAAGTCTAAGCCAACTGTTTCATCTGATGTCCAGTCAAAGAAACAGTGATTTGTTCCTATGGTGGAGGAAAAACTGCCTATGCTAAATGGTCTGGGAAGTCCATGTTTCCCAGTAGAGTCTTGGTACAATTTTGCACTCTATGGGCAATGTGAGGCATTCTCAAGAATAATATGGGTTTGCACCCTTTCATTCCTACTTCTCTGCTGTGGGGTCTTCAGCCGAGGATCAGGACCCTTCCAAAGTGGACCTAAGAAGCAGTGGGTGGCCCTCTGTGTGTCATTGGGACCCATGCCCACTTGTTTGTCATGAAGCAGTCAGGTTTACCTTGGCATTTTCTTGCAAAGTCATGGTCACGGGTAACTATGTGGGTTGATGCACGTCTAGAGACTTAGGACAGCAGGATAGGCAAGGATTTTCCTTTGGATTCAGGGCAGATTTAGTCATCTTTCCTTCCTGAGAGTGAGAAGCTGCCTCCTCCAGCCTGCATCCATCTCCTTGCTTTCTTCATGGAGGAGAAAAAAAGCAGTACCCGTCGCATATACATGTGTGTCTTTTCTGATTGGCCTTGGTTTCAGCAACAGGCCAGCTGGCTGTTTAGGAAAAAAAATAAAGAGCTCAATGCACATTGCCTGTGTGGGTCTGAATTCTACCACTCTGCCAAGGACTTTGAAGCTGCAGCATCTGCATCCATGGCTGTCATGGGCATTCAGGCTCTTGGATAACAAGATAAAGGGCAAAAGCTGAATTTTCTTGTGCCAAGAGGAGGAAGAATATCAGAGCCAAGAAGATCAAACCACTGCTGCCGAGAGTGGCTAAATGGTACCCATTAACCTCTGTCAGTGCTAGAGTCCTGGAACGGGAATTTTGCCAGAAATCAGCCCTGAATGTAAAACAAGGTCTGGCTGGCTCAGGATAACCAGAGGACAGGGGCATGGGAATTTACAGTGAAAGAAGCTAAGCTGTTCCATCCCCATCCGCAAGGACGAACCCCAGGGTTGGAATCAAGCATATTGTGAACTGATGGGATGCAGGTCCATCCCTTGTCCTGTGGAGGAAGTGGACAAAGGGATTTCCTGCTTGTTGTGGTCACACTCCTGGCAGGCAGCCACTTCGGATGGGGGTGTGTCTGTCCTGGCAGGCCAGGAGTTGGCCACGTCGGGTGTCTGTCTTCTGTGAACTGTTTCCATGCTTCCTGCTCCTGGCATCTGAGGGACTTGCAGTTTTCTACCCCCCGCTCAGATTTGTTGGCTCTGTTCTTCACTCTGGTGAGAAAAGAATACTCACCACATGTTAAACATTGGATATATTGAAACTAGGATATCCAGTCCTTTGCTAGAGAGAAGATTGGAGGAATGATCACCTGAGGATACCATTTGAAAACTCTCAAGCAAATACCCCAAAACCACTCTGCAAGAGATTCCTTCTCCTTATTCTTTGATGGGCTGTCAAGCCTGGCTTAGCTTCTTAGCAAAAAACCATCTTTCCCCCCGGCTAGTGAAACTGGGCTAATAAATTTGGGTGTTCACCAAAGTCAGCCAAATAAGCCAAAACACTGTACTGAGCTCCATGCAGTAGTTATTAATAAAAGCCACTTATTCCAAAGCAAAGAGCCCTAAACTAGCCCAAGAGCGGTACACTGCCTACTGTATGAACAACTCCCTTTTTTTTGAGTTGTTACTTCTGATAAGATCTTGTATTTTTTGGGTTTTCTTTTTCTAGTCATTTAGTTTTTTAAAATGCTGGGCACGGTGGTTCATGCCTGTAATCCCAGCACTTTGAGAGGCCGAGGTGGGCAGATCATGAGGTCAGGAGTACGAGACCAGCTTGACCAACAAGGTGAAACCCTGTCTATACTAAAAATACAAAAATTAGCTGGGCATGGTGGCGCACGCTTGTAATCCTAGCTACTCAGGAAGCTGAGGCAGGAGAATCACTTGAACCTGGGAAGCGGAGGTTACAGCGAGCCGAGATTGCGCCACTGCACTCCAGCCTAGGAGACAGAGCAAGACTCTGTCTCAAAAATAAACAAATAAATAAATAAATAAAATAAAACACTGATAGCTTCTTGCAGGAATCAATTATGTTTTTATCGAATGTAGCAGATCTGCATAATGCTAGGCTTGGATGAAGTCTTCATGTTCCATGCCACCCTGCCTCTCCGACAGGGAAGGAAAGTGGGAGTTTATTATTAGAAGATATTTTATTTTATTTTTTAGAGATGGGGTCTGGCTTTGTTGCCCACACTGGAGTGCCAGTGGCATGATCATAGCTCACTGCCACCTTAAATTCCTGGGTTCAAGCAATTCCTAGTTTCCTCCCATCTCAGCCTCCCAGGAGCTAGGACTATAGGTGCATGCCACCATGCCTAGCTGATTTTGTCACTTGTTGTAGAGACAGGGTCTTGCCTTCTTGCTCAGACGGGGAATTCCTGGGCTCAAGCTATCTTCCAGCCTATGCCTCTCAAAGTGCTGGGACTACAGGTATGAGCCACTGTGCTTGGCCTTAGAAGGCTTTTATTAAAGGAAATTCAATCAGCAATTTTTGAGCAAATGCATTGCAAAATAGTGTTTTAAAACTGCAGGTGCTAACCATGAGCAGTTCAGGACTAGCATAAAAAAAATTAGTGAACTAGAATCAAGGCGAGCACACAGATCAGCTCACATCACATACAAAGAAGGTCAGATTTGCTTCTTGAAATTTTGTTCTGGTTGCTTGAATATAAGTGCAACTAGATTGTAGTGGAAAGTACGCTGCTTATAGCAGTTCATAATCAAGACCACTCAAAAGTCATTGTGCATAGCGACTTGGGTTCTAGTCCCAATTCTGCCACTGCTTTTGTGACCTTGGGCAAGACTCTTATGGGTCTCAGTCTCTCATCCTGTAAAATGAAGCAATTGTCTATGACGTTTCCTCAGTTCTAAAATCCAATGACTAAATAAAATTCCCCAAGAAATCAATTTCAACATTCAATAATTATCAGTCACGAAAAGAAATTGCTTGGCATTGTCAACCTCTGTCTTTCAGGCTTTGCAAAGACTTGCTTCCCAGGGGAGCTCTGAAGTGTGCAGACCATCCACATGAATGAAGCCCAAGGCAGGGAAGCCACTTCTTTAAACCAACTTGGCTCAGGGACAATCTCTTTGGGCTTCCAACAGAAGTTTTGTACCAGATTTCTCTGGTTACACTACAATTATATTTCGGTTATATTTGAAAATACACACAAATCCTCTTTGGGATGATGTGGGGGAGGGTGGAGGGAGAAGGGCAAATAATTGCTCAGGAAATGCTGAACTTGGTTAATTTGAAAACCACCCCCAGCTAATGTTGAGCCTTGGGCCACTCACAGTTCCTGCTTTGTATTATGACTAATAGAATGCCAAAAAAAAAAAAAAGCATTGATCTAATAAGAGCAACTAAGAAGACCAAGAGTAAGCCAGCCCTCTGGGTGGAGAGTGATTGAAAGCTTATTTCTAGGCCAAGGTTCTTTCAAAACAATCTTTAAAACTACTGATTTCTTCATTTATAAATTCATAAGAGCCTAAGAGCCTAATTTGGAAGGCACCTCACACCATTACTTATATCTCATGATGCTTGTTGGGTATCGTCTTCCAAATTAATATATCCCTGAATTCACATAGAGAAAAACCAAGGTGTTTCAGGCACAGCTGGGAGAAGTCAGCTGTGTTCAGGGGTTTAAAATGTAGATCTTTAGGAATGGGTTCTGTTATACAGCTGGTGTGTGGGTTCCAGGAATGAGAGTGGGTTCAGATTCTTAAATCTTAGGTCTAAATCTAAACTTGAGATTTGCAACAATAAAGCAGGATACGTTCATTTAGTATCATCTGCATTCAAGGTCCTTTCACTTAATCTTACCAGTGAATTTTGTAGCCACCAAAATGTCACTTGATCTTACCAGTGAATTTTGTAGCCACTAAAATGTCAGAATGGGAAGGAAGCCTGCCAGCAACTTCATTCAACACCCTTATTTTCAGCAGCAGAAAACAAGGCACCCATTTCTAGACACCTTTTCTATGTGTGCATGCACCAAATGCTTTCAAGGAAATATTATTTTGCTCTTGAAGACTGAAATATCAGTAATTAGTTGGCTAATTGTAAGTGGAGCTTTGCTTTGTGTTGACTTTTCTAATATTGAATTTCAGTATTGAAATTCACAGTGCCTACCAATGCCATAGAAAAATCAGACATCTTCTATCCATGACCCAGTCCCCTCAAAACTTAAAGCCAGAGATGCCTTAACATACACAAGAAACGTTTGGGGTGGGGGGTGGGGTGGGTAGGAGTTTTATTAGCTTTGATTTTGACCCTATTCTCATAAGTTATGCAAAATGTGTCATTTATATGAACAGCCCAGAAGAGCAGTTGCCAGTTGTAATATAAAAAATGATACCACAGAAACTGAGACCTGGTTGTGGCAGATACTCTGTCAAAGGAATGATTTATAATCTGGAAATACAAGCAGCAAGAGAGGCCTACCAGCAAGGGCTGTATCATCTAAAGCAATCAAATCCTGCAAATATAAAGCAATTTTGTATTACCATTTCCAAGTACTCCCCACAATAAGGACTCTTGTATGCCCAAGTTTAATATTCAGAGCAGAAACCACAAACTCTAACAGCCGCTCCTGGTCAAGATAGTTAATAACAGTTCCCAGGCAAAGGCAGGCTGTAATAGCATCACTCCAAGCAGCTGGGGATTTGCTTGTAGGTCAGCCTCTCTCTGAGAACTAGAAAACGATGGTGGGTCAGACATCCATTCGCTTTATATATTGATATAATTTCATCAGAATTTATGATGTGGGAATTATTGCACAGGCAAGAAATGTAATCTATCCTTCATCTCACACAATGCAGAAAAGATATTATGCTTTTGAGAAAAATATACTGACTTGTTGAATCAGATTATGCACGTGCAACCGTAATAGATTTCAATATTTCCTTGGACAAGTCATTGCTATTTGCATTGTACATATTGAATTGGCTTGTATATAAGACGTTTTTACAAACGATAAAGAATTCTAATGCCATTTCTTCTTTCATTTTCTCAAGTTCTGGCATGTGTGTTTATTCTGGTAAATTTTAAACATCTGTGCATGTGTAATAGCTTATTCTAACTTCTCTAGCCCATATTTAGACTCTTAATAGCTAAATATTGCAATAGCATTTATAATTCTCTTTCATCTCAGTGAATAGTTCGTGAAGCTTCAATTGTCAAGTTGAACAAATGCTGATAGCCTTCAAAGACCATTTCATAGATGATGATCACAATGAATCCATAAGCCCTTCTGTTGTTTGGCCCTTGAAGCCATGTTAGTTACCTTGAATTCTATAGTCTCCTTCCAGTAGGAATCTGAATATAAAATATGTTTTTAAATTAAGTCATTTCAAGGTGGCACTTGTTTTTTCTAGAACTAAACACTCCTCAAATCCAAAATTATTTTTATGTTTTTCAAGGAAGAAATGACATCTTACAAATTCAGAGCAGTGTCCCAAACATGTATGTCTCCAGAAGCATCTTTTCTTATGGTGTGTGTGTGTGTGTGTGTGTGTGTGTGTGTGTGTGTGTGTGTGTGTGTGAGAGAGAGAGAGAGACAGGATCTTGCTCTGTCACCCAGGCTAAAGTCCAGTGGGGTGATATTGGCTCACTGTAACTTCTGCCTCTCTGGCTCAAGTGATTCTCCAACCTCAGCGTCCTGAGTAGCTGAGACCACAGGCATGCACCATCACGCCTGGCTATTCTTTTGAATTTTCAGTAGAGACAGGGTCTCGCCATGTTGCCCAGGCTGGTCTCGAACTCTTGAATTCAAGCCATCTACCCACCATGGCTTCCCAAAGTGTCTGTAATACTTTTTGATTTATGACTATGGTTAATCCGGGCAATCAAAAGTCACTGTTATAATCATTCTAAAATGATTCTGTTGAATTGCAAATACATTGTAGAGTTAACATCTACATAATTTGGAACTTAATTTTTTGATACTGTGTACCTAAAAGAAGGTGTCTTCAACCCGAATAGGAAAAACTCATGTTTAATTGGCTGGTGTCTCCAAATAATAGCAGCCACACTTCATTTTGTATCTGCTGCCACACACCACTCCAGGGGCCTAATGTATGTTATCTCTGGTCCTCATCTCCCTCTACTTTGAGGTCACCACTTTGACCCTCCTTTGGCAAATGGAGAGATGAGCATCGAGAAAGATGAAGCGCCTTGCTCAGGGACATATGAGTAGTGAGGGGTAGAGCCTACATTTGATCCAAGAAGGCTCCCAGAGGCTGGGTTCTCTTCAGTGTTTCTTGCAGCTGCCCCTTTCTGAAGGCTGGCCAGTCCTTTCAACTGTTTTTTGAATACCCAAAAGCCACACCCCAACTCTTTCTTCCTAATTATCTCCCATTGTAGAAGCTCAAAAGTCTTTTATGTGACATAATCAAATGTCTGTGGAGGTGGGTAGGGTTTAAGAAGTCATTTGTTTCCTTAACGAAGGAAGACTAGGATCAGGAGCAGCTGAACGGCCCAACTTCTTTGCCTTCTTTTTGCCTTGAACAAGATTGCAGTAGCTGATGCTGCAGCAGCCAGCTTGCAACCATGAGGTAGAAACTGAGAGCATTTCAGGCATGTGGACTTGGCATTGCTGAACAAAGAAACCGGTGCCTGCAGCCTCCCACCTCCACATCTTATTATGCAGGAAAAACAAACTCCTAAAACAAACTCCTGTCTAAGATGTTTTAAGTAGGAATCTTGTAGCCAAATGTCCCTTAAGTACACCCACCACCCACGATGTGGAAAATTCATTCAGTTCCTTGTTTTTCACAGGGGAGACTGAGGAAGGGTTTTCTTCCCCCTGAGCCTCTAGAGGGTAGGATCTAGTGAGGAAAGCTGTGTGACTGGCAATTATGCAGAAGTCACATGTGGGAGTTTTAAAAGTTCAGGTGACCCTAGGCACAGGTGTGAAAACCTCAGGAGGAGAGAAAACCCAACAACTTTTGCTATCCCTTGAGAATCACCCCACCATCTCACTCCTTAAATCTGTTCTTGTCTTTTGAGAGGGTCCTTGATCACTAAATAATAATGCGTTTGAATAAAGTTGCCGAGCTGTGAAGCCTCATGGGATTGAACTTTTCATAATCTCATTCCATTGGTCTTGTACATCCTGATTTCCATACTGATTGCACCATGAAGACAGGGTTGCCAGGTTTAGCAAATAAAACTTCACGACACTTTTGAATTTCAAATAAGCAATGATTACTTTTTTTAGTACAAGTATATCCCATGCAGTATTTAGTGTAAGTATATCCCATGGCATATTTGAGACATATTTTATCTGGCAACTCTCCTTGAGGACTCCGTCCTCAGCATAAAGAATTTGTACCAGGTCATGCCTCAAAGTTCTATGTCATTTCCTGTACTCAACTACTCCACATCATTTGTTTGCTTTATTTTACTTTCCCATCTTTACCAACTGTTACTAAATTTTACCTTTTTTTATTAAAGTAATTTTTATAAGTAAAACTTCTCTTCCAAGGAAACCAATAATTATTTTCTTTATGAAACAGAACAAGTTGATAGAAAATGCTTTGCATATTGAAACTTCTACAACCTAGAATATGGCCTTAATGACTATATTTTACCAACAAGTGTTTGTGTATAAAAATCAAAAACATAAGTATCAGACTGCTGAAAATGTAAGACAGTGTCAAAATTATTGGCACACAATGAATTTCCATGACGATAAAAGCAAAAAAATTAAGAGAAAGCTGGAAAACTTGGCAAGGAGCATGCATGACAATTTACTAAGCAATAAAAAGGGAGGTGTACAAGTGATCAACAAACATAAGGAGAACAAAAGAGCAAATAATAATACAGCAAGAAAGAATTAAAGAAACAAAAATCTAAATAGCAATACACCATTTCTATTTATTCATTTTTTTCTTTCAATGTTTAGTTTAAGTTCAGGGGTACATGTGTGGGATGTGCAGGTTTGTTACACAGGTAAATGCGTGCCATAGTGTTTTGCTGCACAGATCATCCCATCACCTAGTTATTAAGCCCAGCATCCATTAGCTATTCTTCCTGATGTTTTCCCTCCCTCAACCCCTTACTGATTTAAGAAAAAAAAAAATTCTACTTCTGCTCAGACCCTCCAATTCTGATGTCTGGCGGGTGATTTCTCTCTCTCAACCTTTAGCCCTTTGCTGTGGGAGGATCTACCAGGAACTCCTTCTTCACATGCATATGGATCCTAGGAAGCCCTTCTCCAGCAGGCATGGCTCTTGAGGACAGCTCCTGCCCACATGAAGATGGGAAGCCAATCTCTCCTACATTAATGGACATGGCAGCTTTATTCTCACTTTGATGATGAAATGTTAGTGTTCATCCATTTATTTGTTGAACACACAGTGATTGAGCACATGCTAAATGCCAGGCACTATGGGGAAAAAATGAGTAAGTCAGCCTGATTTTGAAGATCCCATGATGACTTGCAGAGATGGACTAAAAACCAATGATGAGGCTGCAATGCCGCCAATGCTAACAGACAATGCCTCAGAGGACCAGAGAAGAAAGGGCCTTCTGCATTCACCAGGGATGTACATGCTGCTCATTTAGCATGGCTGCCCTTCTCTGGTCCCCTATCCCGATCCAGTCTTTTCCATCAGCTGGATTTTCATACAATTTCCTGCTGACCCATCACCTGCCGTATTGATTCATGGTGCCACTCTGGCACCTACTCTGGAAATTCTCAGAGGCAGAGAGTCCTTCATGCCTGCCTCCCTGCCTCCCTGCCTCCCTGCCTCCGCGCAATGAAGGTCCTCAAAAATATTTCAAGAGTGAGACACTGATGTGCTTTTTCAAGCAGGGCTTTTTTAAACATGGAAGAAGTGAGAAGATTATGTGGTTTTTTAAGGGCTGTGGCACAAGCAAGTTGCTGAACAACAATTAGAGGTCACAGCTTTGAAATTTCTGGTCCCTTGGTAGAATCGGGCAAGAACTGAATATACATAATTTCCAACTCCATCTAAAGCAGAACATCTATGGGCCATTTCCTGCTAGTTACCTCGAAACAGACCTAATGTGTTGCTTTTAAGCATTCCTAAGCTACACAATATTTATGTAAGTACTTGCTAAATGGAAAGCCCTCTTCTCTTCTGCAATGTGTCATCACATCTCTTTAGGGGTACCTGCTGGAATCCTTTCCACTGTCCAGGGTCTCTGCACCCTCTATGTATTTAGAGAAGTACTTCTGCCTGTTTGACTATTCTGTAGGTCTGTTTTTACTTAGCACACAGGAATGGAAATGCAGCTGTTAAATTCATCTGGCCTTTGTGAAATATGTCCACTTTACTAGTAAGATGACTGAAATTTACATTTTTGTTACTCTTCAATGCAGGCAGGCATTTAACTCCTATTTGCAAGATCTTTCCAGAATATATCTCAAGAGACCCAACTACTCCAATAATGATTCTGGTAATATTGGAGCAATGTAAAAGGGAGAATTAACTCTATTACTGTAGTTTACTTTTAACAGTCATGTAGGGATAAGGGGCTAGTGGTGGGCTCACGGTAGACCAGGCAGGGCTGCAAATTGTGGCTGTCTCCCCTTCTGCAGTTCAAGGCCCTAATCGGATTGTTCTGTTGAGTTGTCTGGCTTAGATGATAGGGGTGCGCGCACACAGAAAGCTGATGAAAAGGCAGCTCTTATAGATTTTCCTTGGATAATTGTGCTTTACTTACTTCAAGAATGCTCAAAAACAATACTGATTGTCATTACTGCCCAAGAAAATTGATAGCTGTTAGCATATTAAATTTGTCCCATGTTAAATGGGTTAAATGACAGAATGATTCATTGATCTAGTTCATGCTGCAGAACACCGGATTTGGATAAAGCCAGTTAGAATATATCTCATGGTCAGCCTTTTTATATTTGTTTGTTTCCCGTTGTTATCCTAATCTAAGCTTGTATTGCTACAGACAATGTTTATTGCGAACCTCCTGTTCTGTTGCCCCCTTATCCATCCTGTATATCAACTCCAAACAAGCCCTTTAAAAGTATCTCCTTTAGAGGGAGACATTTAAAATGACAATCACATAGGAATGGTGGCAAACCCCTCCTTTAAAATTCTATAAAAAAATAATCAACGTTACCTGAAACATAGGCCACTTCAGAAATTTCAGCAACAATTGGAATGTGAAATTTAAGAATACATGAATAATCAGAAATAATAGTAGCTTTGAAAAAGAGGTTTGAGGCTGGGCATGTTGTGTAACACCACAGCACTTTGGGAGGTTGATGTTGGAGGATTGCTTGATCAGCCTGGACAACATAGTGACACTTCACCTTTACAAAATCACAAAAAATTAGTAGGGCACAGTGGCTTGCAACTGGCATCTATAGTACCAGTTACTCAGGAGGCTGAGGTGGGAGGGTTGCTTGAGGCTGGAGTTTGAGGCTGCAGTGCCATTGCACTCCAGCCAGGGTGACAGAGCAAGAACCCGTTCCAAAAAAAAAAAAAAAAAAAAAAGAGAAAACTTAAAAAGAAAAGAAAAGACAACATCTGAAATGCATGTTTATAAAAAAAAAATCAAAATATTTCTGAGAATGGCTGGAATTTATATTCAAAGATATAACCAAAGATGTATGGTTATTAGACATCTTCAACCGGTTCATCCTGATATGGGAATAAAGAGAGGAAGGGAGGGAGAAGAGAGAGAGGAGACAGAAAATTGAATTAAAAAAAGAAAACAGCATGAGCTTATCATTGGAAGTAATAAAAAATTATAATTAAAATAAGAAAATTAGATCAGTAAAGTAGAAGATAAACTGAGGTCATATAAGCTGAATACATAGCCAAAAATATATAGAACTGGAGGATAGAGAATGGATCCAAGGCGGGTGATAGGAGTTCCTGAAGAGAGGAAAATGTGTGCACATGAGACTGTAAATTGAGATGGCTATAGAGTTGACGTGCTATAGACAGAGACTAACGCTGAAATATAGCTTCATAAAAAGGAAAAGGATATTCCTTGTTTACAAGTGAAAAATTGAGCTTACTTACAAGGGAGAATAAACTGGAGAGGTTTTTTATCCTTTCCATTTAAATGATCAGTTAGACATGGTGAAATCACATTTCAAGGAGAAAGAATGTGGCTAAAGAATGTGTTTCATTTACAAAGACAACTGAGTCAGTAGTTCATTATTCATTTAACGTAGAGCCCTCACGAAACATGGAGAGTTCTGGGTGGGGATGTTAGGGCCAAGGGTGGAGGTGGGGGTGGGTAGCAACATGGAGGCTGGAAGGATGGGAAGGGATCATCCAGGGAAAGGGGGTAGAGTAGGAGAGTGCAGAGGGATGGTGAGAGGCAAGGCTGGATGGGCACCTGGTGGACAAACCATGTTACGGATTCTTGACTCTATCCTGAGGACACTGGAGAGCTACTAATGTGTTTTCAACCAAGAGGATGAGAAACAGTTTTGCATTTAAGAAATCCTCTGGATATACAGGGGAGAATAAATCAAATATGAATAAAGCTTGGTGGGAGAGGGATGAGTAGGGACCTTGTTGCCGTTGTTCAGACAAGAAATGACGGTAACTTGGACCAGGGTGGTGGCAATAGAGTTAGAAAGATGCAGATGTACTTGAGAGATGTTTAAGACACAGGTAGAAGGCAAGGAATGGAAGATTGTGAAGTTACAGTTGATACTGATGTTTCTGCTGGAACAACTGGACTAGGGAATTCAGAAGAAGGAGCAGTTCTGGGAAATCTGGGGCACATGCCAGGGAAATATACTGTAGGCAGATGGTAAAATCAATGAATTTGGACTGGAGATATAGATTCGAATGACTTCAGTATGAAGAGGATGATGATGTCATAGAAGTAGATGTAGTTGACTAGGGTAAGTATAGAGAGTAAACTAAAACTAAAAGGCATTTTCAGAATAGCTGCCTTAGAACATTTACAATCCACAAACGCTTTTCATTAAAGAATGGTGGTGGATGTAATAACCATGGGTTAATAGATGGTGAAAAGTAAATAAGCAACACATATTAAAGAAAGGGTTGTTACTGATAAATTTAACTAGTTGAAGCTACCATTGAACTAAAAAAAAATTCTTTAAGAAAACTGAAGCAAAATAGAGATATTTCAGGATTTTAGGTTAAATGAATGAAAAAGTGAATGAATGAAGAAAAAAGGAGGGAATTTCAAAATGCCAACAGTCTTCGTCTACCATAAAAATCAGTCCAAAGATATTAACAATAAATACAGTCAAATATGTCATTAAGAATGATTATCAAGTGTTTTCAGTAATAACTGTACCCATCCACAGAGATGTGACTTAACTTATAGGCCAAAAAGGGAAAATGAAATCTCCAAGCAGAGTAACCCCAATGTATATTGGATATATACAAACTAGAGTTGGGGGCATGTTTTGTTGTGATAGTTCCACTTTACAAATAGGAAACTAGAGCTCAGTGAGACTAAGATTGAACTACATTCTTGATTTTAAATCCGATGACTTTTTTACTGTGTATTTCATGAAAACCACATAATATGATAACTGTATTAGCCTGTTTTTGAGCTGATGATGAAGACATACCCCAGACTGGACAATTTACAAAAGAAAGAGGTTTAATTGGACTCAGTTTCTCGTGTGGTTGGGGAGGCCTCACAATCATTGCGGAAGGCAAGGAGGAGAAAGTCACATCTTATATGAACGGTGGCAGGCAATGAGAGAGCTTGTGCAAGCAAATTCCCATTTTTAATGCCATCAGATCTCTTCTTATTCACTAACATGAGAAGAGCATGGGAAAGACAATCCCATGATTCAATTATCTCCCACTGGGTCCCTCCCACAACACGTGGGAATTATGGGAGCTATAAGATGAGATTTGGGTGGGGACACAGAGCCAACCATATCAATAACAAAAGACAAATCACGTAGTAGTAATTATTCCACTGCAATAATGACCATTCTAAAGCATTTAGAGTACTCTCTGGCACATAGGGGGTCTTCAAATAAGTAGGTTTCAAATGACTGGATTAATTAACTAATTATTAAAACAACAAATGCAAATGCTCAGTCACCTGCATGAAGAGGCAAACTATCAAAATCAATTATGTAATATAAGAGAAGAGACACCTTAAAAGGAACATATATATACACAAATATAGTAAAACAAAAGCACAGGAAAAGAGATATTAGAATGGAAGACAAAGAAAGCAGGATCCATATGATTAAGAGCAGTAACATGGGCTTTCATATAACAAAGTATGAAGTAAGACAAGAATAAGCCAAAGACAAAAGACAACTAACAAAGGCACAAAATACTTAAAAAAAAAAAAACCCTTCTAAAATTACAAGTGGAAAGGATAGAGTACCACTACAATAGGAGGTTTAAACTTCATACTATCTCCTTACATATTAAATAAAAGACATTGAGGAGGTTGAAAAGATAAACAATGGTGGAATTAATAAATACGTGCTAGATTTTTGTTTTATAACCATGGAACAGTCCTTGTTTGTGTATCCTCAGAATATTTAAAAACTGAACGCAAAAGAATTCCACAAAGAAAAATCCCAATAAGCTTTAAATCACCAAACTACAATTTGTTAAAACTTCACTAAATATCTCAGAATTTACATATACATTAAATACACTACAACTGGTTTAAGAGCAGACAAGATCTGCATGTAGGCAAGCATGAAAAAAAGAAAAAAAAAAGAAAAAGAAAAAAAAGAAAAGAAGAAGAAGGAAAAAAAAAGAGCAGACAAGAAAATAATGATAATTTAAAAACCTACACAGATATAAACATGTATAAATTCTAATAACTGAATTTAGACTTTTAAAATAGATACCCTAATTTTAAAAAAGACAAAGAGACATAATGTCTAATATTAAGATTACAGACAAGAGAGAAAATAATAAACTGAAGCAAATAAGTAGAAGAAAATAATAAGGGTACAACCAAGAACAAATAAATTATGAATATAAACTGGAAGAGTTGATAAATTTGAGCACTAAATCCTTTAAAAGATTAATATATTAGAAAAACTCCAGAAAATGTAATTGGGAAGAAAAGTTGAGAAACAAAATTCTAAATAAGAAAAATATCATAATAAAAATAAATCTAATATTAAAATAAAATAGTGATATTATGACTCAGTATGGTCAATTTTGAATCCCAATAAAATAAATGAAGTTCTGATCATTTAAAACTTGAAAATGAGCACAAGTCTTGCATAGATCAATACATAAAGAATTGAAAAACTATTAATAATATTACTGCTTTCCTATGAATATCAAAAGACAAAGAGAACCAATAGAATATAAGGAATAGAAAATTCCTAATATATAAAACTATTTTGAACATAGAAAAATAGACTAAATTACCTATCTTAGTCTCCATGAAAATACAGCTTAATCTAATCATGATATAGTTCTCATCCACAACAAAATGAAGATAACAGAAAACAAGGGTGGAAAGACATGAATATATATGTAAAATTTTCAAATAAAATGTAGTAAGAATAATTCAGTAATACTTTAAACAAATAATAGTTCAATAAATTTATTCCTGGAATGCAAGGAAAAGTTCTAACTAACAACTAAGTATAATAGCTAAAAAAGCTTGATGAAATAATTCACAATTATTGCAGGTGAAATTTTTAAAAATTTATAATTCATCTTAAATATAGCAAAAGAAAAATTTGACAAACATTATTATTCATTTCTAACTCAAAAATTTAATTGGAATAGGATACTTTTTAATTTGTTAAACAGAACCAATTTAAGATACAAATAACAACATTGACAGACGTTGTGCAGGAGTGAGTTTAAAATTATAAGCTCTAAAAAGTACCCAGGGTCAGGTAGTGTATGGTATTGGTTAAATACTCTTAACAATCAGCTCTGCTGGGGGAATGCTATAGTTTGAATATTTGTCCCCTTAAAATGTCATGTTGAAATCTGATTCCCAGCATTACAGCTGGGGCTGGGTGGGAGGTGTTTGGGTCATTGGGGCAGATCCCTCATGAATGGCTTGGTGTCATTCTCTTGGTGATGAATGAGTTTTCACTCTCTTGGTTCACACCAGAGCTAGTTTTTCAAAAGCACCTGGCACTCCCTCCTTCGACTCTCTTTCTGGCTCCCTCTCTCCCCATGTGACACCACCGGCTCTCCCTTTGCCTTCCACCATGATCTTGAGCTTCCTGAGGCCCTCACCAGAAGCAGATGCCTCTTGTACAGCTTGCAGAACCATGAGCTCAAAATAAACCTTCTTTCTTTAATAATTACCCAGCCTCAGGTATTCCTTTGTAGCAATGCAACAAGAACTAAGACAGGGAAGGACTGACATAAAGATTGATAAGCTTTGAAAATATATGTGTTTGAATAGAAGGCCATCCACTTGCCTCAGGTTAAAGAATTATATTTGGTCAGTGTCAAGATTTTATGGCCCAGACAGTTACCTAACAAATAGTTATTTTCATCCTTGTTTCTCAAATTGAAAAAAACGATTTTAAGTTGGGCATGTTGCTGCTGGGTAAAACAAACAAACAAATAAACAACAGCAACCACAAAAATCCTCCAGGCTCCATGACAGCAGCTAGATTTGATCACGTATCAAAGTTACAAGCAATGGGCTGTGAAACTTCTGGGAAGTCTCATTAAAATGGGAGAGGTATACCTTTCTTTCTTCCTTCTTCCTTCATCCTGCTGCTTGGAATGAGAACATGATGGCTGCTACTCCCACAGCCATTTTGGAGCATGCAGATGAAGGCTCCAGTAGGTTGAAGCAGAAAGCTGCTCCATCAGAGACTCAGCTTGAGCAAGCCTGGGCCTTGATGACTGTGAATCTGTGAGACTCACTTGTTTTGGCCATGGCTTCATGACTTTCTATTACTTGCACCTGAATCTTACCCTAAGTGATAAAATTCCCAAGAAATAATTTTGAATTGGCTCTAATATAGAGATAAATAAGTGATATAGGTCCCAAAGGCCATGACCATGATAATTTTAGCTAAATTAATTTTTAAAGGATTAGTAATTTAACATTCACACTATTAAAAACTAATCTTCTATATATGTTTCAAAAAAACTATTGGCACAATCAGATAACTAAGGTAATTTGCCACGGGAGACTTTTGGCTATAAATGAGTTAAAGGTGAGGAATGGCTAAAATGATGGCTGAGGTTTAGGTTTTATAATAGTTAATCTACAGCCTTTCTTTCTAGAAATAACTAAATATATATTATAAATATACATTTCTCTATATAGTGTTTAGCTAAATAGATGTATATTTATTGCTATAAATATATAAATACGTTATAATGTATAAATATAAATTTATATAATATATAAATATAATATATAAATATAAATATATAAATGTCATAAGGTACAAATACAAATATAAATTTATACATTATAAATATAAATTTTATATTAACACTAGAACATATACATTATAATTTCTATAATTTTCTAGCAAAATATATAGTCAGCTAAATACAAATGAAACATACAAAATAAATTATATTCTTTTTAATCAATGAAAAGTAATTAGAAATTATGCAAGAGTCTTGTTGACAATAACATTCAGAAGTATTAATATAAAAACTTAAGAAATAGCACAATAAAAGATGTCAGTGACTTACATAAAGACATCTTTATTGGAAAATAGAAAAGGTTAGAATAAATGGTCTAGAAAGGTTAGAATAAAAAAAGCAAATGCTACTAATTTTTCCTAAGATTACATATAGGGTAAAGTAATCTCATTTGAAATTTTGGAAGTTTATTTTGGATAAAACAAAAGTCATTTATGACTTCATTTGGAAAAGTAAATGGTGTGGCTCTCAACAATGTTGTTGAAAAGAAAAAAGCCAATCCCATTAAATATAAACCATACTATAAAAAACAGCAGTAAAAAGTACAAGGCTAGAATACGAACAAATAAAATAAGTCAGTGGAACAGGACAGAAGCTCATAAACAGAAAAATTTAATATGCAATAAAGTATAAGCAATAAAGAAATGAAGAATTATTTTATAAATGTT
Organism: Ateles fusciceps; assembly: GCA_036589455.1. Taxonomy (NCBI): domain Eukaryota; kingdom Metazoa; phylum Chordata; class Mammalia; order Primates; family Atelidae; genus Ateles; species Ateles fusciceps. Next base: position 22,825,033 of record JAZHEH010000091.1, on the reverse strand, counting down.
GAGAGTGAGGAAAATTGCTTTGTTTCTTATTTTCTATTTACCAAAACCAATCTCCATATGGAAAAAAATTTAAGCTGAAAAAGATCAAATCAATGATAATCAGCCTAAAATAAAACAGAGGTAGATGGAAGGATGAGAACTTTCTAAAGATCAAAGCAACTGAAGGAATTGCAGAGTAATAAATTGCAAACAAATTTTAAAATGCTTCTGCAGTAAAAATATAGAAAATAAAAATAAAGTTAGAAAATATATTTATATAAAAAATGACAAACTGTAGTACTTTTTGTAGTGCTATTTATATAGTGCTGTATATTTACAGGGTGTAAAGATCTTAATCGACTTTGTAAGAATAATATTAAGACTTCAGTGAATAAATGGACCAAAGATTTGCCCAGACAATTTAAGTTTGAAGAGACACATTTGTTTTTAAAATGTTTAAATTAGCTAGTAACAAAAATGCAAAGAAAAGTATCATTTATTTTATTTATTTATTCTTTTATTTTAGGTTTGGGGGTACAAGTGAAGGTTTGTTACATAGGTAAACATGTGCCATGGGGTTTTGTTGTACAGAGTATTTCATCACCCAGGTATTAAGCCCAGTGCCCAGTAGTTATCTTTTCTGCTTCTCTCCCTCCTCCCATCCTCTACTCTCAAGTAGACCCTAGTGTCTGTTGTTTTCCTCTTTGTATTCATAAGTTCATATCATTTAGTTCCCACTTGTAAGAGGGAACATGCAGTGTCTGGTTTTCTCTTCCTGTGTTAATTTCCTAAGGATAACAGACTCCAGCTCCATCCATGTTCCTGCAAAAGACTTGATCTTGTTTGTTTTTATGGCTGCATAGTATTCCATGGTGCACATGTACCACATTTTCTTCACCCAATCTGTCATTGATGGGCGTTTAGGTTGATTCCATGCCTTTGCCCTTGTGAATAGTTCTGTAATGAACATTCACATGCATGTGTCAAGAGTAGCATTTACTTTTGTTATGTAAAAATTAAGCCACCTAATAGTTGATGATCATGAGATTTTTAGTAAAATTGGCAACTAATAATTATTGGAAGTAGTAGAAGTTAGTATAACACTCTTGGAAAACAATTTGGTAATACAATTCAGGACCTATGAAATGTTCCTACTCTCTGACACAGTCCAATCACTATTGGGAATTAATTAGAAAGAAATCATTATAAAGTAAATATAATATGTAGAAGAACATGCTTACTGAAGCATTATTTGTAATAGCAAAAAAAATTTTTAGCTAGAAAAAGAACTAAGCAATAACTATCAAAATATAATTGTAAATGTTATGCAACAAGAGAAGTTTTACATGATAACATTAACTAAAAACGAGCATACACAAAGTTGTATAATCGTTGTAGTACAAATATATAAAACATGAGTAATAGCCTGAAAGAAAGTATGAAGAAATTATAAGAGTGGTGTCATGCTGAAATTATGGGTAATTTCGAAGTGTCATGTATTTTTGCTAGGAAAACCATTTCAATCAGTGTGTGTGTGTGTGTGTGCGCGTGCGTGTGCACGCATATAGTGTGGTGGTTAGTAATTATGTGACCTTGAGCAGGTTACAGGAGATCTTTAAGCTTTAGTTTGTCCATTTGTAAAAAGAAGATAATAATAGGATCCACTTCATAGAGTTGTTACAAGGACATAATGAGGTGATGCACATAAAACACAAAGTACTAATGCCAGAAACCTGGCACTGAGTAACAGTTCATCAGGGTTAGGAACACAGCAATGACTTTAGGTATGATGCTGACGATCCGATTGCTGTTCCTGTATTTTTGTATATTTTCATTGATTCTCCACTATTCACAGAAAATTGTTCAAATTTCTAATCTTGACATTTAAAGATCGCCATTGTTTTGCCCATTCTATCTATTTACTTTCATTTTCAACCCCCTAAGATGAGTTTTCTGCTCTCGTCAGGCCAATCTGAGATTTTTGTGTACAGTTTTGTAAATGTTCAGCTGCTTAACAAATATGAAGACGGTCATACTCGGGCAGTTCTTCGTGTGCTGCAGGTACATTTATATTCTCAGAGAGGGAGACAGACAATAGACATGCGAACAAACAGAATAAGAAAATGCTGAACGGTCCCGAGCCAGGCTGCTATTTCAGTGTTCTGCACTGTTACCGTGTATTGTTGGTTGTTAACAGCAGGTTGCAGTCACTCTGATTGGTTAGTATCTGTGCCATATCTGTTGTCAGATATTTTAAATATTACACAGGAAAATCAGTGTCATGCCCACTCTTTCGCTTGGTTATCATTATCAAAAAATCACAGAAGTTCTCTTCATCAACCCAAACTCTTACCAGTCACCAAAGCTCAACCCAAACTCATCCCTCCTCTGCAAGATGCTTTATGCCAGGGTTCTATTCCACTCACCACTTCTTTCTCTAAACATTATTATCTGTTCTACTCATTTTTCTTTAGCTGGATAGGAAGATCCCTAGGGTAGAAAACATGCTGTTGTTGATTGGTTAGGTTTTTTTTCTCTTAATAATTTATCAAAATTTCTGTTACAGTACTGAACATACGTACCCTATAAATATGCATTTGAATTAATGAAACATGTTAACTAAGAAAAGATCATCAGAAAAGACTCATCATAAATCTGATTTACTTCAAGAGCAGGTATCAACACTGACCCAGCAATAACTCCTAAAGGAGACTTTCTGGGATTATTTTCCCCAGGCCTTAGTAAGAGACCAGTTCTGAGAGCAAACCGGGGCCTTGATGGAAGGCTTGGCCAGGAACAATGTCACATGCACAGTTATGCCACACTAGGGGATTTTCTTACAAGGCCATTTAAAACTAACTACTATGTGAGAAATAGCTAAAATCTTGGAACTGTGTTGCCTAATTGACGTGCCTTTTTTCTAAGATGGTACCGTGTTGCCAATACCCAGACATCCAACTCAGAGGAGGAAACAGAAGACGTAAAGATGATAGCTTAGTGTTCAGCTTGGATCGAAAGTATAACTTAGAGAAAAGGCTGTATCCTCACCTTGAAAGTGCTCTGTTATAAAGAAATCAGTTAGCTTTATGCTGGCAATGCCCCAGCTCTGTATTAACTTCCAGATTAATGTCAGATCATACCCCAGGAATTATTCATGAAGCCCCCTCCGTACAATGTAATTGCAGATTTTGGCATCCAGAGAGAAGTCTCATTGTTTTATAGATTAGCTTCTCTTCCTGTACTGCGGAAGAGACAATGATCTGACACAACTCTGTCTAGGGGGAAAAGGAGTTCATGTATTTCACATGAAAAAGCGTTTGTCAAGTGAGAAATCCTCGGTCTCACTTTCACTCTGCCTTGAGAATGGGAACCTGTGGCCACACTGAGAGGAGATGGCTCCAGACCCATGAATGGTGACTTTCATTGCAGATCTTTCCCAAGTGAATGGAATGGCTCTATCTATACTTAAGAATTAGTTTTACCAAACCAAAGCTTTACTAATCTCTGCTACCACATCACCAAATGTAATTTATGCATGTGGATGAAGAAACCTACTAGTTTTCAGGGAAGGGTACCAACCAGCAAACTATCTAACTACAAGGAATCATTAGAGACTATTCAATGTAATCAAAATATTAATACATTGCAAAAAGGTTCAATATTTTTCTGCAACTGTCAAGTTACCTTGGGGGATCAGCACCCCTTAATTGTGAGATCTTTAGACTCTAAGATCCTTCAGACTGTGACTTGTAAATGTGAAGAATGACAGCTTGTTTCTTAAGTGGAGTTCGGTTATTTTACCATTTTTACAATAAAGATAATAATCTTGAGCCAATCTTCATGGGTCCACTTGGTACATGGGTAGTTTGCTTTCTATGGGATAAGTATGTGTGTGTGTGCTCATTAATGTGCATCTAGGGATATCTTGTATGTGTGTTTACATATATATATATAATATGTGAATATACATGTATATGTCACTTTTGTATAAAACTAAATATATTCTTCCGATTCTAATTAAAACTTAGTCTGGGGAAAACTAATAGAGCATTTACCAAAATGGGTGATGTATTAGCCTAATGAGAACTTATATTTTCTCCTTATGAAATTAAAGCCCTCAATCCATATTTCCTAGGTTCTTGGTTAGTATTAATTGGGTAACAGTTTTCATAACTGCAAGTTTTTCAGTTTGTGAAATTTTTCTGGAAGAGTATGTCTGTGAAATAAATTTTCTTTGAGTTTGAATCAGCTTTCTCTCTGCTGTCCCTGCACCCCTATAATCAGGTCAACCATTTTTTCATGTAGCTGCTTGTCTGAGGCTACATGTATATACATATATATATATACACACAAACATATAGAGAGAGAGCAGAGAGAGAGAGAGAATTAGAAAAGTATTTGGAAATTATCTGGATCATTTAATCCAATGATTTAAATATTTGAGCAATAATATTCTCACCTGTCTCATCTTTACTTGACTGTATATTTATAACTTTGACCTGAGCATGATTAATTACTGAGAAAAAAAGATTAAGGGAGTGAAAAAAAGCAACAAGAATTTTAGTACAGCAATTTTGAAAAACTGTATAAAGTTTCCTAAAGAAAACCTAAAAATAGAATTACTATGTGATCCAGCAATCCCAGTTCTGGGTATTTACCCAAAAGATCTGAAGTCAGCTTGTCAAAAAAGTGTCTGCACTCCCATGGTCATTGTAGCATTAGTCACAATAGCCAAGTTATGGAATCAACCTAAGTGTCTACAGCAGATGAATAAATAAAGAGCATGTGGTATGTATACACAATGGAATACTATTCAGCCTTAAAAAAGAAGGGAATTCTGGACCTTTTCAAGGAGAACTACAAACCACTGCTCAATGAAATGAGAGGACACAAATGGATGGAGAAACATTCCATGCTCATGGTTAGGAAGAACCAATATTGTGAAAATGGCCATACTGCCCAAAGTAATTTACAGATTCAACGCTATCCCCCATCAAGCTACCAATGACCTTCTTCACAGAACTAGAAAAAACCACCTTAAACTTCATATGGAACCAAAAGAGAGCCCACATAGCCAAGTCAATTCTAAGCAAAAAGAACAAAGCTGGAGGCATCACACTACCTGACTTCAAACTATACTACAAGGCTACAGTAATCAAAACAGCATGGTACTGGTACCAAAACAGAGATATAGACCAATGGAACAGAACAGAGGCCTTGGAGGCAATGCCACACATCTACAACCAACTGATCTTTGACAAACCTGACAAAAACAAGCAATGGGGGAAATGATTTCCTGTTTAATAAATGGTGTTGGGAAAACTGGCTAGCCATGTGCAGAAAGCAGAAACTGGACCCCTTCCTGACACCTTACACTAAAATTAACTCCAGATGGATTAAATATTTAAAAATAAGACCGAACATCATAAAAACCCTAGAAGAAAGTCTAGGCAAAACCATTCAGGACACAGGCATAGGCAAGGACTTCATGACTAAAACGCCGAAAGCATTGGAAACAAAAGCCATAATAGACAAATGGTACCTAATCAAACTCCAGAGCTTCTGCATAGCAGAAGAAGAAACAGTCATTGGAGTGAATCGGCAACCAACAGAATGGGAAAAAACTTTTGCAATCTACCCATCTGACAAAGGGCCAATATCCAGAATCTACAAAGAACTAAAACAGATTTACAAGAAAAAAAACAAAGAAGCCCATTCAAAAGTGGGCAAAGGATATGAACAGACACTTTACAAAAGAAGACATATATGAGGCCAACAAACATATGAAAAAATGCTCATCATCACTGGTCATTAGAGAAATGCAAATCAAAACTACATTGAGATACCATCTCACGCCAGTTAGAATGGCGATCATTAAAAAAATCTGGAGACAACAGATGCTGGAGAGGATGTGGAGAAATAGGAACACTTTTACACTGTTGGTGGGCGTGTAAATTAGTTTAACCATTGTGGAGGACAGTGTGGCAATTCCTCAAGGACCTAGAAATAGAAATTCCATTTGATCCAGCAATCCCATTACTGGGTATATATCCAAAGGATTATAAATCGTTCTACTATAAAGACATATGCACGTGTATGTTTATTGCAGCACTATTCACAATAGCAAGACTTGAAACCAACCCAAACACCCATCGATGATAGACTGGACAGGAAAAATGTGGCACATATACACCAGGGAATACTATGCAACCATAAAAAACGATGAGCTCATGTCCTTTGTAGGGGCATGGATGAATCTGGAAACCATCATTCTCAGCAAATGACACAAGAACAGAAAATCAAACACTGCATGTTCTCACTCACAGGCAGGTGTTGAACAATGAGAACACATGGACACAGGAAGGGGAGCATCACACACTGGGGTCTGTGGGGGGAAACTAGGGGAGGGACAGCGCGGGGTGGGGGAGTTGGGGAAGGATAACATGGGGAGAAATGCCAGATATAGGTGATGGGGGAGGAAGGCAGCAAACCACACTGCCATGTATGTACCTATGCAACAATCTTGCATGTTCTTCACATGTACGCCAAAACCTAAAATGCAATAAAATATTTTTTTTAAAAAAGAAGGGAATTCTGTCATTTGCAACAGCAATTGGAGAGCCTTATGTTAATTGAAATAAGCCAGGCACTGAAAGACAAATACTTCATGTTCTCATTTATAGGTGAAATGGAAAACAACTGAATTTATAGAAGAAGAGAATAGAATGGTGGTTACAGAGGCTGGGGAGTGAGAAGAATGGGAAGATAATTGTTGAAGGCTACAAAAATCTCAAGACAGGAGGAAGTATAGTTTTTTTTTTAGTTCTATTGCACAGTGTGGTGAATCTAGTTAATAATACTGTCCATTTTAAAATTTTTAAAAGAGTATATTTCAAATGTTCTCACCACAAAAAGTGTTAGGTATTTGAGGTGATGGGTATGTGAAGTAGCTTGATTTAATTTCACATTGTATTCATAAACCATAGCACCATTTTGTAACCCATAAATTTATACAACTGTAAGCTGTCAATTTACAATAAAAAGGAGTACAAAGCAGGTTACTAAAAATAGTTTCACACACAGTGATGAAGAACAGGCCATCATCATGAGCTTGTTCTGTGACCCGTGAATGTTAACCTCTGTTTCTCCATGGAAATTCATTAAAGAAAGATGCAATCCAGTATACAGTAGATTCTAATAATAATTTAACTTGAAGTTTCATAAAGATATGATTGACCTTGGCCTGATGAACTGATGCAATTATTTCCCTCTTATATCACTTCACCTATTTGGGAAATCGGATAAGCGAGGAAATTCATTATATACAGTATACACTGTGTGTATCTGTATCTTATACCTACAGATGCTCCACTTCTTAGCAGAGAAAAAATATCTTCTGGCAGATCTGCAATATCCCCCAGCTGCTCTTCAGCAACCCTTAAGAGTGTTTGAGTTAGTACCTGCACAAGCCTACCAACCCACTTTAATTCTGAGAATCCTTCAAGAATATTCTGCACCGCCGTTGTGTGGAGTTTTATTGAGCACCACTGCATGAAATAGAAAATGCATTTCTATTTCATACAGATGAAACTTTGAGCATAAGGATGTAATGTTTTGCTCTGTGTATTACTGAATTGGCGCTGCAACTCCTATGTTATTTTTTTGTGGGCAGATATGTCCTTTCTATTTGTGGATTTTCCTAAATACAAAGTCTCCCCGACCCTAGATAATGAGAACTTTATAGCTCTTCTATCATTCTTTTAGATTATGACATTTTCCAGCACAGAGACCTCTCCATACAAAGGAATCTTTCACAAAATTAGAAAGTGGGAACTCCAGATGAGTCATTTTAGATGGTCATATGATGGTCATTTTAGAACATTCTTCACCTTTAATTGCTTGTTTACTGTCTGTTTTCCCCATCAGTCTGCAAGCTCCACATTGTAGAAACCATGTCTGTCTTACTTATATCTGCATCTTCTCTACTCAGCCTCTGATCTGTAGGCACAGGGTGGAGGTACATTAAATATTTGCTGAGTAAGTGAATGAATAGTCTCCATCTTAATGTGTGTCTAATACATAAAAACGGTTTCAACTATTAGCCTTCTTTTATGAGGTCCTACAAAGAAGATACCAGTAATTCCTGCAAAGAGAGCCCCCTTTTCAAGAATCATAATATAAAGAGTATAATACTATTTGTCTTATATGGGCTAACTATAACAACCTCAGGAGACAAATAATATTATATATAGTATGTGTATAACATATATATAGGGTTAACCATAACAACCCCTATAATATATATTAACTATATATGTTATACATATTTATAACACAATATATATGTATAAATATGTATAACACACATATATAGTTAACATACAGTTATAGTTAATCTATACACACGCAGTTTTATGTATACATTAACTATATATAAATACAGTTACATATATATAACGTGTGTGTATGTATGTGTGTGTATACATAAACTATAACAACCACAGGAGATAAATAGTATTATAACCTCGTATTACAGAAGAGGAAACTCAGGCTTGGAGAGGTTATTGAACTTGTGTAAGGTCACATAGTTAATAACAGTCAGAGAAGTATTTATACCTAGGAAGTCTGTTTTCACGGTATTAACCCTCATCATATTCTGCTTCTTCGTGTTGTGAGAATATTAGGAGAATTATTCTGGCTTAGCGTTATTTTATTTCCTTGTTGCCAGGCCATTAGTGCCAGGGCAGGGGCAAATATAGCATTTGATTGTCAGAGAGAGATGTTAAAATCATTCATGGTTTTCACTCTGACAAAATTTTTTTTTTTCCAAACACGTAAGCAGAATAAACTGGTATGCCTGTATATATGCAGAGAAGAAAGTGTATTTCTAAAAATCTCTGAAAGAAAAGAAAAATTTATTTTGTAAAACCCCAAAATTCTCCCCGGTGCCTTAGTGAAAAACCCACCCGTACTTTAAGGGGAAGCCTTCTGGCTGTTTGTGGACCACCTCCTAAACAGCCGTCGGTCCATCCAGCAGAGGGCGGTCGAGGTAGCAGAAACCTGCAGGTTTCCAGCTGTGCAGCCTGGGCTCTTAGGCAACTCTGGAGACTTCAAAGCCACGGGCTGAGAATGTTGTGTAAGATGGTTGCCGCTAGGCTGTTAGCACAGGAAGAAAGAGTCCTGTGTTCTGCTGGAAGAAAAATAGACAATGAAAAGCCCATGATAGAAAGACTTTGGCGTGTCTCTACTTGGGACAGTGTTTGCGTGAGAAAATGTGGTGCTTGTGTGTTACATTTAGAATCAAAACAGAGTTGACTCCAAGGACACTTTGGCGGGGACCTCAATTCCAATTTCTTTAAGGAAAATGAGGGTGGGAGTGCGGCAGGGTGAAAGTATGCTCACGTGAAATTACAGAGTTTAGATGTGAAGCGACCTAGCCGACGTCTAATCTGTTCAGCAAGAAAATGGATGAAAAAGAATTTTGTTGTTGTTGTTTTATTTTATCACTATTTTCACAATACATGGTGGTGAGATCAGGGGATTCAGACCAACTCCTCCAAGGAGACCAAACATGGCGCCCCCCACTGCCATTCTTACATCTGTGACCTCTCTCACTCCAGGCATTCTTGCTTCATGACACTGTTGTGAGCACTCAGGAGGGCCAGGATGACTGAAGTCAGCCTCTGCTACCTTCACAGAAAACAGTCCTCAAAACCATTAATTTTGCGCTGCGGTTATACAGTGTTATCATTAGGGAACCCTTTTGAACTCAAAGTTATTTTGAAAACATGTGGTGTGTGTCCTATAGTGTGAGACAAAACTAGAATTCAAAATATTCTGGTGAGCTCTCAAGGATGACCTCTGAAAGCCATGATAACTCCATGTAGATAGGGACTGGCCGACTCCTCAGCGCTGCGTCACTTGCCCTTTCTTCTAGGGCGTTCCTTTGAATATATTGTGCATAACACTGATTACCAGGCCTTCAGAACAGGGAGATGATGCAATAGCACATTTTGCAAGCTTTCCCCTCGCAATATTTAATTTTTGCAGTTGTACAACATGGAATGAGCAAAAGGCTGTTTTCTCATTTTAACAATAATGTAGCAATAATAATAATAAATACATAAAATATGTTCTCAGCTAGAAATCAGTGGGCTTAATTTCAGGGCAATACCAGTTTCTGTGGCTGGGTTATCAGCACTGCATGTTTATAATGGAATTACCAGCAGCTTCCCCAGCAGCTTCCTCAGCAGCGGTGGGCAAAGGGCTTGCACTTAGAAAATACACAGAATTGCAATCTGACAGTCAAGTGTCTCTGTAGCTCCTGATATCATGATTTGTGCTTTCTTCACCCAGGCAGGTGAACTCTTCATCTGAAAGTTATCATGCTTAGCCCTCACCAGAATGGACGCAGACAGGAGCTGATCTGTCCTTCAAAGGGCACAATTCCTTTCTGTGCAGAGAAATAGAGGCAGCAGCCGGAAACTTCAATCAGCGCTTTCAGATTCCAAAACTATGACACTGTCACACTGGTGTCATTAAAGCTAACTAACCATATTAAACGAATATTAAAATATGGGCTCCTTTGCATAACATAATGAGCAAAACCGCTTTTAAGTTTCTCCCTGTGCTTTGAGGTGAGGTGGCATTTACATTCCCAAACTTTGAAGTCAGACAAAATGTACAGGTAGAGGGTACTAGATCAAATAATAATCAACTTCAAAAAGCATTTTGGCTGTTGGATGTCCCAGGGCTAATTTCCTCTAGACATTTTAAATGTAAATGTCTAAACTCATTTAAAAATTGTAAATTGGTCTAGGTTCAATCAAAAAGCATCCTGACGCAGAACAGGGAGACTAGGCTAATTGTCATTTGTTTGTCAAATGAATTCCATTTGGAAAGCAATGAAACCTCCAAGCTAATTCTTTTAAGGTGAGCTGGTAGTTGTATTATCAGTTAAATGCAGTAAAATGCATAATCATATGATGATAATGAAAACTGAACCTGTGTTAGCGCCGGGGCTCTGCCTGCCACGGGGCATAGAGTGATGAAACTTAAGTACTGTAATGTTGCCTGGGCCACAATGGTACCAAGTCTGGTCTTTAGCCTTACAGACACTTTCTTTGCATTTTAAAAAACTTTATCAAAGCACCGTGGCAATATAGAAAATGTCAAAGTGAAATGCACTGTAGGCAAATTGAGATTTCATTAAGTTTAAATTTATTGCTTTTGACTGATGTATTACCATGCTTGTTAAGAACTAGTAATTTGGAATATCTGTCTGCCTGGTAAAATAGCTTTGTCTCCTTGCATATTACTTTGTATAGACTTTGAAAGACCACAATAATTCAGAGTGAGCGTGGGCTGTTTTTTTTAGTAATGTTTGGAAAATTGTGAGGCATCTGACCTTGTGCTCTGACAAACTTCCTCATACTTTGTCAAGGTATTGGAGGTTAATTGTAGACCTCTCATTTATGGGACTTCTGTGAATCTTGACAACCTATATGATGCGTGCAAAAGTGGAGAATTGGAAACGTCTCTTCTTCTGATCTGTTTCTTCTTCATACTCATGAAGTGGGCATAGATGAGTGATGAAAGATGAATCATGATGAAGGATGCGCCATGTTCAGTCAATAGAGAAATGGAACTATAGTGGTTTAGGGAAGGCAGATGAAATAGTTCAACCAAGATATTTTACAAATAAGGAAAGAGAGTCCCAAAGGTTACACAGCCTTGGCAGCAGTAGGCAAGGACCCAGGATGCCCTGTAGCCATTCACATCTCAACCTTGATGTCACCTGCTCAGAAAGGTCTTCCTTCACAGCTCTAGCCTGGGTCCTTTTCTATCAGAGTTGTGGGTCTCTAACACAGCAGTTGGCAACATTTTTATGTAAAGGAACACACAGTAGACCAAGAGGCAAAATTGATGATATCATGTAAGTACTTAAATGACAACAGAGAAAACAAATAGCACAATTTTTAAAACTCAAATTAGGACAATTAAGCATAATTTTTCGTAATGTAGGTCTATGAATGAGAAGACACATTCCACTTGTTGGGGTTCAAATGTAAAAGCCATTCTTAGCTATGGGCCATATAAAAACAGGCAGTGGGTAGCTTTGTCTGCAGGCCAGAGTTTGCAGACCCGTGTTCTGTCACATTACACTGCTTAGTTTTCTCCAGTGGACACAATCACCTTCTGATTGTTTACTGGTTAACTGTGTCTTCCCCCAGTAGAAGTGGAAGGTCTCTGAGAACAGAGGCCTTGTCTGTTCAGTTTGCCTGTGTGTCTCCGGCTCCTGAAATAATAATAGGTGCCACAGTCCCATGCCTGGCGCATTAGATGGTAGTTACTTGGTTGATGTTCTATTAATACAGAGTGAAACTAGTTCCTACCACCAAACCAAATAAATAAGACATGTGACCTACCAAAGGAATAGAAGATGCTCCTTGTTCATTTAGCACTTCTTACTTACCTTACAGCAATGATAGCACTGAAATAAATAACTCAAACTCAGGTTATTTCTGACTTACATCAATATTTTAGTCCCTGGATTCCTTTCTGATCTATTCTGTCATTTTGGCTATTTATAAATACCCTCTTGGTCACAATCATAAATGAGTTGAATTCTGTCCAGCTGCTCTGCCACTTCTCAACCTCCAAGTCTGGGTTTTCTGCAGGGGAAAGCAGCACCATGTGGTCATGTATGTTGGTTCAGGTTGACATCCTTTTTGAAACCTTTTCTGAGGACCCCAACCTTCACAGAGTCCCGTTCTCTGAATACCTTGTGGTCTGCGTCATACGGAACGTGCACTGTTCTGTTCCAGAGCAGCACACTACTCTCCTTCTTTCATGGGTGTCAGTGTTATCTGCCCACATGGATGGGGAATAAGCCTGAGTAACAAACCCTCTCCTACTTCTTTGATATGCTACACAGTACCTGAAACATAAAATATGCCATATTATACTTAGAGGAATAAGATGAAAATCATGTTTAAAAGCCCATATTTAGAATTTCATTTTAAAACACACATACCCACACATAGGAAGGAAGACTTTTCAAGGTAGTCATAGCCAGCTTAACTTCTTATGCCACTTAACTACAATGAAAATTAATAATCAGAATAGGGACCTTGAGTCACTTTCAATGTGCCACCTATAAAGATTTTTTTTCATTATTATCAGCATAAGAAGTATTTTATGAAGATGTTTCACATCTAGGTTTTTGGTAAGGCATTCTTGCTGACTTCAGTTATCAAGGGATTCAAGGAACGAGTAAGGTTGGGCTTGCCTAGATTGTGCTTGGTAGAAATGCAAACCCTTCAGAAATCTGTTGTCAAAAATATACATATATCCTGAGTGACAAGCTCTGAAATCTATACCATGAGTGCGCTTTTATCTGACATAAACTGTCTGTTCCATAAGACTCTGTTGGAATGAAGAAATCGTTCTGCTGGTCTAATCAAAAGAATTAGGAGGAGGAGAGAAATGGGCAGATTCCCAGAGTAATTGTTGGTCATTTCCACACTGATTAACATCAGAGGGACCAGCAGGGAGAAAATGTCCCCCAGTCTTCTAATCGAAGACTGGTCTTAGTCTTTAGGGTGGTGGTTCATAACTGGGGGGAGTGTGGTCAGTTTTGACCCCCATGGGACATCTGGCAATGTCTGGAGACATTTTTTATTATCTTTACTTGCGAAGGGGAGTATTACTGGTATCTTGTGGGTAAAAGCCAGCGTTGTTGCTAAACTTCCTTTGATGCACAGGACAGTCCGTACAACAAAGAATGGTCTGGCCCAAAATGCCAGTACAGCCCTTGTGGAGAAATTCTTTTTTTTAAGGCAAACCTCCTTCATTGGGGAGCCTCTGGCGTGCAGACGGGAGTGAGCTGGAGCTTCCTATGTTGACATTTGGATCGTATGTAATGGGACCAAATAATGCTAACTCTGGAGATATCCATGGAATTTGAAGTATAGCATGCGGAAGTGCATTGGAAAGTGTGAGCCAATGAAGCATACTGAGTTGATGAATTTGGAGGAAGAGGTCACCAAAACACCATTACCAGAACAATCAGCAAAGCCACATGTTGTTTGAAGACTCACATGTCCCAGTTGAAGTGTAGCTTTTGTAGTCCTCCAGTGACCTATGAAATCTCGCTGCATTATCAATCTGCTAAGCCCTAACTAATCAAATCACTTATTTACCAGGCATTTTGCTGTGCTCCAGATTGTCTGTGGTGAGAAAAGCATGACAAAAAAATCTAATTTATAATGGCAATTATACATATATTTTAAAAAATCAAATTATATTTTAGAATCACAACTTATTCAATATACTTTCCATTACTTTCTATGACTACAATGACAATTTGGTCTACAATGATGACTCTGAAGCAATGAGTGACCCTAATTCAATAACGAAAGGCTACCTGGATATGCACATTGTATCACAAGGCAGGGTAAAGGAATTTCAGCCAAGGTTGAAACAAGAAGAAGTTTCTTAAAACTTCTGCTAATCAGAAAATTAACTCAATTCCCATATTCTAACTGACTGATATTGTATGGAATGTTGTAATATTATACATTGAGGCATTGCATGTTTATAGAACGCTCCATGGCTTTCTCTGAGTTATCTATGATTCTCTGAGTTATTTATCTCAGTTATCCGTAGTTATCTGAGTTATTTTAGTTCTCTACAGTTATTAGAATGTAACTGGATTGAATCTTTTGAAACGAGCAGATATTATGCTCCAACTATGCTTGGTGCATCACATGGGAACTTTATATTTATACTCTTAACAACAATCCATTGGGGTTTAAATTATTAGTCCTATTTCATAAAGACTGAGGTTTAGAGCTACTAAATGGCTTGCCCGAGGTCATATAGCTGGAAAGGACATAGCTATCTATGAATCCAAGTCTATCTAGCTTAACAACTGCATGGATATATTGAAATGCTTAAATGTTCTTTGTGGTTATAGGCTGACTTTTTTATGACTCCTTATCAAGCTGATACTAAAGAAAAATAAAAATCTGTTAGGCTTTTTTATTGGTCTGGACAACCTATATTTCTCAGGGCAGAAAAGGAAATTTTATGGACAGACTTATTTGAGTTTGCATTGACGTAATCAAGGTAACTGGGAAATAAACAATCAAATGAATAAACAAAGTTTCATTTGACCCTAGAGCAGCAGTTCTCAGAATACGGTCCCCAAACCAACAACATCAGCGTCACCTGGGAAACTTGCTAGAAATGTAAATTTTCAGAACTCATTCCAAATCTACTAAATCAGAATCCCTGAGGGTGAAGCCAACACCCTGTTTCAACAAAGCCTCCATTATTCTGTTATACATGTATATTTGAGGATCTCTGCTCTAGATATAACTTATGTTACTTATGGTGTCCATTTGAGCTCATAACCTTCACACTACTACATCTCCAGTACCTTAATTGAATTTTTTTCACATTTTGTGCTCTACTTTTATTAGCAAGAAACAGTTAACAATAATAAGCTGAAGTCTCAGGCTTGTTTAAAAGGCCAGCTCCCCCAGGTGTATCCTAATGAATTCAACATGTGCTCAGCTCAATCTCCTGCATTTTCTACAGCTATAGGATTATAGGATGTTAACTGATGGCCTCAGCATTGACTTGGCAGTGGTGCAAATTCCTGACTTTAGGTGAAGTTTATTCAATGTAGTTGTAGAATTTGATGTAGTTTAGCATGATAAGGTTATTTAAAATTGGTAATATGTATTTGATATGGATGATAACTCTTAATAATATGAAATAGTTGAATGTTCTTAAACATTCTGAGTAAATGGGAGATTGCTGTCTACTTCTTTTCACTCTGGAGCTTGCCAAAGTTTTAAAAGAAAACAATGTGCCTTCTTTAGATGGTCATTATAAAATAGAAAAACTTACAGATTCTTAGAGAATTCCTGCTTCACACACACACAACTTCTGAAAAGAGATTGTAGGATCATAAATGACTCATAATAAAATTATCAGAGTGCCTATATTTGAGGGAGAGTCCTTGTTTTGATCCTTCTCTTCCATCCTAAGATGTCTCCTGTGAACTAGTCCAGGGTGGGAGGGGTTAGTGAAAGAACACTAATATTCTACTCTGCAGGCTCCTCTCACTCCCGCTGCCCTTGCATGCGTTTCTCAAAGATTGTACTTATTAATTCTGTTGGACTTGTAAGATGCAACATGCAAATTCACATATGTTAATACACTCATTTATGGAAATGTGTGTTTCCAGGCAGGAACCAGTCAAGAGAGTGGAGAAAAGAAGTGGAAGCCCCATTCTAAGTTATCCACCTGCCATCCTCCCCCTCTGGATATTATTGGGATGATCTTCATTCAGGCTTAGATTCTGGTTTAAAAATATCTTTAAAAAGTGAATTTATTTAATTCCATATTAGAACATGTAAAACTTGTGCTGGAGAAAAGTTGGAAACAGTATGACACACAGAAGAGGAAAAAAAAACCCTAACCAACTGCCCCCACCCCTTAGAAGCAACAGAAGCAGAGGCCCCATTTGGCTCAGGGTCTCCAAGACCTGCTCAACATAAAAGTCAGATAGCTGTGATAGTCCAGCCTGTAGGATAGTGTCCTAGGGATCCATAAGAAATAGCACTCATTGGACAAATATATAGGAGTCATCTGCATAGCTGCCTCACCAGTGCAAAAGCACTCCTTATGGAAGCAGACATTTGGAAACAGATAAAGCCCATGAAGAATGCCTCTTTTGACTTCTGAGATGAATGTAGATGTGAGCACATTACTGCTGTTTTAGGGAGACTCTTCTCCATTACAGATAACCGGGATTGGGAATATTGGATTACCTAATAATGGCTCCCTTTAGTTCTGCCATCAGCACTTATCAGGTACATTAGTTTAAAACCTGCAATTTTGAACTCAGCATGATTGAGCTTTCCAAAGATTAAGTTACTGAACTTTTGTTGGTGAGTGTCTCTGCGAAATTTCCTGAAAAGGATAGTCCTCCTTCTTTGTGTGAAAGTGAAGTCAAATCACATACTTTATTGATATTTATAGACATACAAATGATAGAGCTAATGTACTTTAATGCCTGCTACTTGATGGAAAGGCTGTGGGCTGTGCTTTTGGGCTTTTGTTTTTCTTAAGATAATGTGGAGTACTGTAGTCTCTTTGTGAGCCTAATCGGAGTAGGTAGCTTTTTTCTTTCTTTTTGTTTTCCCCAAAGCCTTATTTCAGAAAAAGGCTTACATCAAAAGTCTATTTCAAAAAAGGCTCTGTGCGTGCCCCTGATACAGGCACGTCTTCACAGTGTCCTAGCACCAAAAATGCATCCCTATGACTCGTTAGTGGCTTAGGTGGAAACCGTAGGAACATGGAAGCTTTAACAAAGGCAAGTCGATTTTAACACTCTGTACTAAAAAATACCTACACTGAGGTAGAGTCTTAATCTCCCAGCCATGAAGATTTAATGTTTTCAGAGTAATTTTACAGACATTCTGCCTGTCAAGGCCCAGTAGGGTTTAGAGTTCTCGAGTCCCCACAGGCTTAAGCATCCAGGCATGAACCAACTTTGTAATTTTTGAGCAAGAGGAATAAATGTTGATTCATGGTGGCTCAGCAGAATTAAGAGATAATATACCTGCCCTTTCCTTAGGGAGTTTGCATGCAACTTCTGCTCATTAGAAGTGAATTATAAGACAATTTAAGGAAAAGATAGACCAACTGCCCTCACCCTGACACACACACACACACACACACACACAGACACACACACACACACACACACACACACACACACACACACACACACACCCCCAGTTCAGCCTTCAGGTCCTTCACTGTCTGGAAGCAACAAAAACAGGGACCCCATTTGGCTCAGGGTCTCTTGAGTCCTGTTAAACATAAAAGTCAGACACAATATCCACCAAAATTGGTAACAAAGTCTTCAATTTCTCCAAGAAAAGGAATGATTATATAGGAAAAATCATAAATGGCCTGTATGTATTGATAAGATACTGGAGAAAGAGGTGGGGTTTATAAAAACAAAAACATCTGGTGTCCACCAAAGTCCATTTGTATTCTGGTGGTTTTGAACATTCTGAAAACTTAGATTTCTGGGAGTCATTGGTAAAATAGATTTTTGGTCACTAGTGTTTCTATGATGGTGACAAATACATTTTTAACCTGAGCAACCTCTAGGGCTTTGGTCATATTTTGATTTAAAAAATTAGACTGAAAAGTCTGTGAGAAATATAAACAGCAAGCCAAGATGAGTAAGATGCTTTATGCCTAAATTTGTATATTATAAAAATAGCAGAGCTCAAGCTATTTCATGTCATCATCCTAATCCACAAGCATTTAGCAACCTATGTCAATGGTATTTGCCTCTCAAGTCACACACAAAAAAATCTATCTTAATAAGTCAGAAAACTATAACCTGTTTTTGTATCATTTTTAACAACCTGGTAGGGGGTTCAGTTTCCATTTAATTAGAAGGTGTTTTTAATGGTAAGTTGCTTTAAATGGTGAATCTGAAAGAAATACTCTTAGTATCCCACTGGCATTAGACAGAAAATTCTGAATTCTCTTCTCTACTATGTTGGTTTTGAATCTTAAATTTGGATATAAGAGGAGTCTTTGTAGGAAACTCTCTTTTTCTGACCTGAATTAGAATTTACAGTGGGCTGAGATCTCCTTCCTTGTAGACACTCCCAGCTTGTACTTCTCACTGGTATATATCTAAGTGCCTATTACATAGATTCACTCCCAGGTGTGGGAATGTAAGAAAATACAATCTCCAGTTTTACAAATGGTCTGGCCAAACTCTCTAAAGGGCCTCTGGCTTCAAATGGGGTGTTAAGTAAATGGTTCATTTTATTTTTTTATTCAAGCATCAGGAGACTTAGGCTTTTTCTCTAGCCATTTAAACCACCTATGAATTAAGATAATGAGAAGAATTGATTTCTCTTTAAACAAGATATACTGTTGTCAACTGCAGGATAAAGTCAGGAGTTAGATTTTGCCTGGATGCTGAATTCTCCCGGAGCACAAAGGGCATGCAGAGGACAAATGGGTGCGGAACACTAATGGAACATAGGGGTCCACAGTTCCTTCTCAGAGGCGCAAAGAAAGGAAAAGCCAAGAGCTAGAGGTCACCCTGATAAGTACAAAGAAGTCGTTTCCAGCGCTTTCTCCCATTGTGCCTGTTACACTTATTGGTGTGAATAATGTTGTTTTGTTTTCAGAAAGACAGTCATGAGCAAAAAAAAAGAATGGTGAGTGATAAGCCAAGCTCAGGAAATTTGAGAATGACACATTTGTGATAATATATGTTAATTTAGTTGGAAAGATGTGAATATTTTCTTAAAGAACAAAGAGAAAGACAGACTCTAGCTTAGAGTCACTCATTTAGACTTTTATACAGGCATTACCCATGTTCAAAATGCACAAATCTCCTGGAAACAGTTTTTTTCTTTCCCAAATACATTTTGTTGTGGTGGCTTATTTATTTGAAATTACCATATTTGTCTTGCTTTGGAGATAAAAACTCTAGTGGAGCCAGACTTCAAATAGATGATGTTCTGAGCACATCAAAACAAAGAAAGTGTTTCTGAAACCAAATGAAAGCGTTTTTTGAATGACTCCCTCATCCATTCACGTCTCCTTTCAGCTTAGCGGCTCTGGCTCAGATAAAGCTCCAAACACCTCACAGCCTATTCAAAAGTATCAGATTCAACTGAAGGTGAAGAAAATGGGATATCTGCAGTATTCATGAGTTGGAAACTTCCCAAGTTTGACCATTGTCTGAATGACTTTACAACTGCTTGGGGTATGCATTACATAACAGATATTCACAGGCACCCAGTGCTCCTATCAAGCCAAGCCTTGTAAGCCAGTCCAGAGGACACCCACTCCCATCCACCCCACTCCACCCCAGCCCCATTCTTTCCTAATTCAGTCCCAAGAAAAATACTGCCTAGTCTTTGAAGTGTGCTATCCTACTCCTTGGTTTACCAGACTGTACTAAAGGCCTTGATAATACTTCTTCAAGTTCATGAACTAAAATGTTTTGTTTTCATAGCATTTGGGGTAGCTTTTTCTCTAATTGGAACAAAGCACAGTCTAGTACACCAAAACTTTTGGAAACAAAGAGACAGATTCCTTTACAGGGACAAGGTGAGAAATAGGCAAGAAAGGATTCCGCAGTCTGAGTGTTCCTAGCTCTGTTCTGCCCAACGAGAGTGGAATTTTTGAGGCCCTACTCTAGGATAACAAATTGCAAGATCAAAGTGCTATTTATTTTTAACAGTTTGTCCTCAAAGTCACTGTCATCTACTTAATACCCAACCTGAAACTGAGGTCAAACATAAGTACTTAGAACTTTATACCTCCAGAGCATGGGGTGGTAGAAAGATCTCCTGAATCTGAGTCTTCACTCTGTCTAAACTGTAACCTTGGGCAAGCAAGTAGATTTTTCTGGCCTATTTTTACTTCTAATTAATGAGGGTACTGAATCTCATCTCAAAAGCCACACCATTTTATCTGCTGTTTTCCCAGCTAGATGTTAAGCCAAGTGGGTCTAAAACCGACTCTGAACCTGGTGAAGAAGATTGAGAGCAAAGGCCTCAAGAATAACAACATGATTACTAGGCATCTATGGAGGGTTGAATTACACCCCTCCAAAAGGTAGGTCTACATCCTGACCCCTGGAAACTATGAATGTGGCCTTATTTGGAAAAAGGGCCTTTGCAGGTATAGTTAAGGTAAAAATATTAAGATGAGATCATCTTGGATTACATGGGTGGACCCTAAATCTCATGACAAGTGTCCTTGCAGGAGACAGAAAAACAGCAGACAGACACAGAAGGAAAGCAAAGTGAAGACAGAGGCAGAGATTGGAGTGATGCAGCCACAAGCCAAGGAAGGCCTGGAGCCAACCAGAAGCCAGAAGACCGAAGCAAGAATTCTCCCCTAGATCCTTCAGAGGAAGCAGGGCCCTGCTGGCCCCTTGATTTCAGACTTCTGGACTCCAGAAATGTGAGAGAATAACTTTCTGTCATTTTAAGCCATCTGGTTTGTGGCATTTTGTTGCTGCAGCTCTAGGAAGCTGATCCAGTGCTGGTGTAGCGGCTATCCTTCATTTTCCTCAGGGACTGCAGGCACACACTCACTGGAGGTTGCACGGGGCTATGTCAGACACAGAGAGCCATTCCCGTTCTTCTCTGATGCCAGGTTGGACTCAGGAAAGACCAACCATGAGACCTTCTGGAAACATACAGTGCTGTGGGGTATACATGAGCTGCTACTTCATGAAAAAGCAGCTCTCTTCTGCCTTTACTGTGTAACTCCCCTAGACCCTCTTGGTAGCATGGAAAGTCCACGCCTTTGACCCCAAGTCCAATTCCTTAAAGGAGTGACTGGTCCACTTACAAGTTTTCTGAAAGGTTTCAGGAGGTAAAATTTTTGGGGGGGGGCAGGAGTTTATTTATTAGTCATTGGCTGATCTTAGTAGAAGGCAGAGAAAGGGATGAAGATAGAGGTGCCTGCTCTGTCATCCTTACCTGAATCTTCTTGACCACCAGCAGAGAGCAGCTTGAGGCAGTGGGAAAGAAAGAATGAAGATGTCATGGGGGTGGCTCACAGGCCCAACTGGGAGAGAAGAATTCCAGCTGATGAGTCAACCTCCAGAGAGGCTGTCCCAGTCACTTCCATGCAATTCTGTGTGTCTCTGAGCTGCCAGTGTCTTGTTGGAGAAGGGGAGACAGTGAGATGAGCTCACTGGAGATGAAGGCGCTGCTTCCCTGGCATAGCTCTCACCTTCACATCTGGGGCTCCAACACACCACGTCCCCCCAGTGAGAAGCCAAGGAGGGAGATGAGATGGCTCAAGATGGCTTACAAGGACCTTCACCACCCATCGGGTCCCTCCTGATCCCTGTCCAGGCTCATCTTTGATGCGCACTTAAAACTGAGCATCTCAGTTTGGCTAACTGGCCCCTGCTTCTTGTCCCCAATTCCCTGTGGGAACTTCAGAGTTCAGCTTAGGCATCCCTGCTCCAGGGGGAGCCCTTTGTGATCCAGACTGGGTCATGCACCTTTTTGAGGAGCTAAGCCACCCTGACATTACTCGATGAGTGTACCTGTTTCACTGAATTGCCAATAATCTTTCCCTACCTGACTTTACCTCCTATGTACGCTCCTTGGGAAGGGGCAGTATGTCTGTTTTTTTTTTTCCTGCACTTCATATATCTGTAATCATATATATGACATTAATATGGCCTCATACAAGTTTCAAGCATTACATAAACATGATAATAAAACGTGAATGTCCCCCTCACCCTACCACACCCTCATTCAATGTCTAAAAGGTAAAGTCTTTGATAACTATTTGGCAAGTCTCCTTCCAGACCCTGTAGTTTTGCATTCATAAATATGTGCACATACACTCTAACCATCCTTCCTTCCATCCATCCATCATTTATATTAATATATCTATCTATCTATCTATCTATCTATCATCTCTCTCTCTCTCTTTCACTTTACTGTGTGTTTTCTATAAATTGCTTTTTTCCTTTAACATCAGGACTTGGAGATCTTTTCATTTTGATACATGGTGATCTAGATAATTTCATAGTAACTCACTCACTGAGAGACGGATGATCAGGCTGTTTTCACTATTCAGAGCCATGCAGCAAGGCTCAGCCTCATTCATACACAGACTGCATAAACGTTAAGTATTTCTTTTGGACAGCTATAATTGCTGAGTTAACTTTTTAACCATTGTGACAGTTTTCACAGGGATCCCGCCTGCCCCCCTCCATCCTTTGCCTCTGCACTTGGAGCTGTCCCCAAACGGCTTCTCTCTCAGGGGCATTTCCCCCTCTTTTTTGAGCTGCTGTTTCTGCCGGACTCTTGCTGTACTTTTTCATAGATTCGATCCCTTCCATTGTTCAGAAATTTCCCAAAGCCCCGGTCAGTCTCTTGTAGTTTCCAGCACTGTTATGGGGACATGCACACAGACACACAAACTCACATACGCACACTCACATCTCTGTTCTGATGATTTGTGAAATGTGGAATGTAAGAGCCAGCAGACCTGTGGGTTTTGCCTGCTCTCTTGAGCCAGGTTGTCACCACCTGTCTATGTCTAGTACCCAGCAACATTACGTGACAACTGTTAGGCAAGGAGAAAGTATCTGTTGAGAGAATAAATGAATTTTTGTTTTAGGCAGGTACCAACATTTGCTCAAGGACCAATGATCCCTTAAAGGGACTGATTTAGTACTGATTCCTGTGTTACTGGATTATCCCTCAATTAACCACTCACAACTATAAGATATTGTGTCGTTGACTACCTATGCGGGGGTAAAAGTGGAGTGGGTTTAAAGGAAAACATTTGCATTCTTAATTTCCATATAAATTCAGGCTAAAGGATGATTCCTTGTTGCTCATGAGGGCCTTGAAACCTCCTACCAGACAGCAACAAGTACATTTAATGGAACTTAATCTGATGACTTGCATCCCAAAAAAGGACGTGTTGGTATACAAGTCAGGCACTCAGCTTTTAAAATTTTCCTTTAGAGAGGTGCTACCACTTAGATTTAAAGGGAAACGAGACTGTTAATGGGACAGCAACAAAGGATGCTTAAAAACAAGTACATGCCCAGAATACTTGGCAGAAATTTGCCAAGTTCCACTTGAGATTCATAGAATCTCTCCAGCAACCTGGATTCTAATTATTGAGCCCAAACGGGCCCTCGTCTCCAGCCCTGCGTTTGCTCTCATGCCCCCACTGCCAGGTGCTGCAGATGTGAGGCCTGCTGGGCCTTCCTTGGCAGCCATCTGTCAGCGAGGCCTTCGCTCCTCCAGGCAACAGGCGTGTTGATAAGAATATACACTTTCTGCAGTTGACAGACTTTGCTATTCAAAACACTGTTAAAAAAATGTCTATAGGAATTTAATTAGCAACTTCCATTAAGAGATTAGATGAGAAGAACAAAGAGAAACCAAGAGAAACCAAGAGAAAGCCTTCTTAATAAAATCGGAGAAGCTGCAGAATTATTCATAGTATAACAAAGGAAATGGAGAATCTGCTCCATGAATTGTTAGAGGTGACAGATGTATTCTGATGTTTTCTTATGGCCTGGTTGGTCTATGACTAATGAGGCACTGTGTGAAGGGCAGAACTTCAAAGAGCACCTCTCACTGGCTGCAGCTGGTCGCAGGTGTGGCAATGGGCAGTGCTGCAATGCAGACGAACCTGTGTGCTTTCAGATGTAGCCGTGTGGCCCCTGGAGTTTGTGGCTAGTTGACTTAGCTCTATGCAGGGATTGACCCTAAATGGGCCAGTTGGCTTATCACTATGCCACGACCTCTGGTGTCTCCATCACTTAGTCAGCTGACTCAGAGGTGTGTGCTTGGTCCAGAGAGGCAAGAGGATATAAATGGACCAGAACAAATCCATCCATTCTATGAAGGAAACTGACTTTGATGGGGTATTCAGCAGTATCTTTGCTATGTGTATATGGGGAAGGGCAGATATTCACTCTTATGTAAGGTCAGGGGAACTGCAGAACCCATTTTGTTTATAGCCATTATTTTGGCTAACAAAAGGTTGGTTCAAGAGCCTATGGTTGAAAACTCAAGCATGAATTTCTGTGATTTCTTAATGCTAATGTTCTTCCTAAATAATGCACAGTAGGGGAACCAGGTGAAGAAATAGGTCACTTAGAATTGCATTCTGGAAATCAGGCTTCCACCGAAAATGCTACCAACCATTCCTCACCAATAGCCACGTCTATCAGAATGAACTGTTTCCCCGTGCCCCTGAGAAAAAAGAATGGTTTCTGCATTACAAAGTATCTCTTGATTTTGATTTGATTGAAAGTGTTGATAAACAGATTTAGATAAGAATCCCCAATGCCACATCAGATAGTATCAATGAAAATAACTAGCTTGTTATCCTCATTTGTTAACTGACATAAACTCAGATGTTGTAAGATTATCTTTACATTTTCCAGAGGAAGTCCTGATATCCACAGAAAATCTGAAAATACAAAGATTTATATAAACTTGGGTTTGCAGCAAAACTGACCCATACTATAAATCTGTCAAATACATGTGTGTATATGCATTTTACTAGATAGTTATGTCTAGTAAAGTTAAAATACAATTTTAATGAGATTAACTATGCTTAGGTCCAAAGTCAAAATTAGGTAAAGGATGCATTAATTAATAACTGAGTCATAGCCTACATACTGTGAATACAAGATATCTATGTAATGGGCTCTAGTTACTAAAAGGTTAATTTTTTTTTATTTCCAAGAAAAAATAAGGCAAATTCAAGATAATGAGATAGATGGGTGGATTTAAGTGAGGGAAAGAAAGCTGGAAAATTGCTGATGGCTTGGCGAAAGAGCCAGAGGAAATTATCATCGTTGTCTTTTGTTCTTGTGAACTCAAAGCTGTTTCTTGTAGTTGTTAGTGTAAAATGAACTAAATTAGAGAATGTGTGATTTCGGTGGTGGCTGAATGCAGCCTGGCCTACTTCGTGTGGGTCATAGTGCTGCTCGTAAGCCTCTGTAGGCTGATGCAATGATGGCCTTGACCCCTTCTGGGGCTGGGACATGCTGGTGGGCTCTCTAATGCCACCGCTCCCTCCTGCTTGCTCCCTGGGGCCCCTTTCTTCATCTACTCCAGAAAAAGGTCACTTTATGATGCAAGACTTATCATTACACAGTCTTTATCATGAAGGAGGGGGAATCCTTGATCTGTATTTCCACAGAAAGAAAGGGCCAGAGGGGGCCACTGGCAATAAACATTGTTTTTTGACGTTGTTGGCAAAATGGAGTCCCACTAGTTCCCCCCACTCCAGTTTCCTTTTCTGTGCCATACCACTGCAGTAGACAGTGAAACACACCTTCCTTGGAATCTGCTTCCTTTAGATTCAGCTTCAGAACTGAGCCAACTGCCCTACTTCCTTCATAGACCTGGGAAGCCAAAAGGGCTTTCCTGCTTCTCACTTCTGGTGTCGTGGAATGTCCCTGCTGCCCTTGAGATGTCTCTGGCTATCAGCAAGGCTTTGCCCCTGGAACCTCTTGCTACAATACCATGAAGTTTTCCCAGGCTTCAGTTCCAGACAAGAACACATTTTTCCCTCAATATCTCTTGAACATTTGCTGTACATCAGGCTCTCTGTTCTAGGCACTGGAAATACTGCAGAAAAAAGAAAGAGAAAGAAGTCTTCCCTCATTGAGCTTACTTTACACTGGAGAGAGCTAGGCAGCAAGCAAGTAAAGGATGACGGTAAGCACCGTGGCATTTCCTCAGCTGAGAGAGGAAAGATTGGGAATTCCTTTCAGGCATGGAGTGAAGACTTAAATCCATTGTCAGTTTATGATGGAGTGTGTGCACAAAAATTAAACACCTCCTTAGATTTTTTTTTTTTTAAACAAACATGGAACAGAACATCTTGGAATGAAGAAGCATTCCTGGCTCTTGATCTTGAGAAGTCAGAGGTGGCCAAAGCTATTTGGGGATGGAGAGGGCTATCTGATCTTTAGGGAACAGCCAGCCAGCTTGTCCCCCAAGATTATCCTTCGAGGAACAACGCTGTCCCTCCATCCTGCAGTATCTCTTTTAAACTTATGTTTAAATAGCTATACTTAAATGATAAGGCGCTAGCCTTTCACCTCCAGGATCCTAACTGGATTCAAACTCTAGTCTTCTGGGAAATGAGTTTGGTCGTCTAAGCTGAGCCTCGTAGACAAAAGTCCTTATCTCCAAACTCCAAGCATAATTCAGCCCATCATGGCAGGACTGGAAGTCTGCTCTCAGGGAAAGGAAGGGAATGAGCTGGGGTTGAAAGTAAATTATTGAAGTAGTTAAATCAATCCTGAATTCAAATCCCAACTATTTAAATGATAGTACCTTTCTGTCCAGACTACAAAAACTGCTTTT
The DNA here is from genome assembly GCA_036589455.1 of Ateles fusciceps. Classification (NCBI taxonomy): domain Eukaryota; kingdom Metazoa; phylum Chordata; class Mammalia; order Primates; family Atelidae; genus Ateles; species Ateles fusciceps. The sequence goes on along the minus strand of JAZHEH010000091.1, from coordinate 22,798,094 downwards.
CAGCACTATGCTTTTTAGCTGCATTCTAAAAAGGGGGAAAGTCATTTAGAGCAGTTAAGCCTCCAAAAATGAGGTCAAAGCTGCAAAGAAGCACAAGCATGAGCACCTTAATAAATTTAAATTTTCTTTGAATAGTTTCCTTATCTATCTCCGAAGAATAAGGGACGCCTTTGCCTCATATGTGCTGCAAGCAACGACTGTGACTTTTATCTCTAATATACTTGAAGATGTCTAAACATGTCAGGGAAATATCATGTGCAAAGATTGTGTGTTCTAAAGCAAATTCGGTTGGTTTAGAATAACATAACCAATGTTGTCCCCAAACACCCTAAAAATAAACATAGAATAGAACCAAGAAGGGACTACAGAGGAGCCGGGCTCAGGTTTACTCTGCTTGACTCAGAAAGGAATAATTACAGGCAAGGAGCTTTGACGACTTAGCCTATTGATGAGAAATATGCCATTGAGGGATACTTGGACTGTTTTGAATAGTTTGCTTTCCAGGTATTCAGACTCAGGCATTTATTTCCCCTGCTTTGGGCTGGCTCCCACCCCTCCGCCTTCCATTTATCAAGTTAGCATTTTGCTCACAATAAAATGGATGACAGTTTCATTACAGAATGGCATCACTTGTCAAACTTTGAATTACTGATCATAAAAATATCTGTTATGCTTTGAAGGATTGTTGGAGGACTTCCATATACATATATATATATATATATATATATATATATATATTATCAGTAGGACTGTTTAGTGCAACATGCACAAGGAAAGAACAGAGACAGGGAGGGGGTGGGGGCGAAATCAAACCCGGCTGTGGAGCCCAGGGTTTGCTGTCTCCTACCCATACAAACAAGCCTCTATCACAGCTCTAGACAGCAGAAATAAAAGGGAGCTTTTTGGCTCACAGCTATAAAAAAAATTATCATAGTGATGAAGTTCCTCAGCCATCAACAGAGCTGTGATAACGCTGTTTGATGATGATTTTCCCATGAATGTTAAACAGCCGCCACTGCGGAGGCAAAGGAGCTTATCTGCACCTAATACTGATCTCTAATTCCTGCCCTTCTTGAACCATCCATTTTCTAACAGCATTAACTGGCAAATTTACATCCCATCTTAATGCTGCTAAAGAGGACAGGAGATGAAGAGTAAATGACAGCAGTGTAATGAGGGTGGCTTTTTTCTCCTTTCTCTTTAATGGCTGAAGATTTACACAATTGTCTGTAAGCTTATATAGAGAGCTTACCTGAACCTTTTCCCAGCATGGATTCAACTTACAGGAGCTTTTGTTAACTAAACACACATAAATATTTTTAAGGAGGTTTAATAGTGTGACTTCAAAAGGAAGCCAAAGGATGGAAAAAGAAAAAAAATAATAAATTTAAATGTCATCAATAATATAAATGTCTTAAAGGGCTAATGATTTCTGAACAAACAAGGTTGTAAAAATAATGTTCTATCAGGCTACTACATCACTAAAAAGCTTTCAAAATATTAAAAAATGATTAATTAAGACAAGGATTTAAAGAAAGCTACGTTCCTTATGCTGCCAAGACCCAGGATTTCTCTGATCATATAACATCCATCAAAATACTACCTGTTCACTAACAGGGTGTGAAGAGATAGAAGGCAATTTTAGTGGTAAATCTGAATATAGGGAACTACAATAGCTAGATGTGGGAAAATCCTATTTGTGCCTCCAGACGATAAAAAGAAACCAAATAAAAATCACCATGGACGAACCATTTAACATCACAGGCTAGAAACCTTGAAGTTGTCTCTGACTCTTCCCTCTCTTTCATCCCCTTTATCCAATCCATTACCAATCTTGCTTTTCCTCCCTTTGAAATGTTTTTAACATTTACTCCTTTTTTTCTCCGACTACCCTAACCCATGTCTCTAGCACCTCTCAATTGAAATATTGTAGATTTCCCATTTGCCCTGCTTCTAGCCTCTGTGGGTCTTTCCACCGTATTATTAAAACAAGACTTTGGTATTTCTCCTATGCAATTTGACTTAAAAAAATCTATTAATGTTCCCTGCTTCCACTGCTTTCTGCAATGGTTCCTTAAGTATGGCCCACAATAGTGCTTAGGCATACCTTTAATGAAAAACGTTTAAGACCTGTATATCAAAAACTACAAAACATTGCAAAGAGCTACATAATGGAGAGATGTACCATTGTCAAACATTAGCAGAGAGATTGGCAAATTTTTTCTATAAAGGGCCACATAGTAAATGTTGTTAGCTTTTTGGGCCACATAGTCTCTGTGGAATATGCTTCTTTGCTTTGTTTTTATCACTCTTTCAAAATGTAAAAGTTATTCTTAGCTCACAGATGTACAGACATAGGTTAGATTTGGCCTGCAGATTGTAGTTTATTGATCCCTGGATCAGAAGATTCAATATTGTTAAGATGGCAGTAAGATGGTGATCCCCCCCAAATTGATCCATGGATTCAGCGAAATACCAACCCAAATCCCAACAAGCTTTTTTGAAAAAAATCTAAAAGTTAATTTGAAAATGTATACGTCAAAACGAAGGACTTAGAATAGCTAAAACAATTTAGAAAAAGAGCAGAATTAGAGGACTCATAGTACCACATCTGGTGACTCATCATAGTTATATATATCAAGACAATGCTGCACTAGTGTAAAAATAGATCAAGGAACAGAATAGAGAGTCTAGAAACAGATGCACAATTATATGGTTATTGGATTTTGATCAAAGATGCCAAGGTAATTTAACGGGGGAAATACAGCTTTTGCAACAAATGGTGCTGGAACAGTGGGATATCTGTATTTACATAAAAAGAACCTTAACCATTACCTCACATCATACACAAAAATTAGCTCAAATAAAAATGTTTTCAAAAGAAAAAAATTGATAAAATGAGTTTCACTAAGATTAAAAACTTCTGTTCTTTAAATTTCTTTAAATGATGTAATTAAGGTAACAAAAAGGAGAGTCACAGACGGGGGAAAATTTTGCAAAACATAAATCCAAAATATGGCCTGTACCCGGAATGCCTAAAAAACTCTTACATGTTAATAATGAGACAAACAACTCAATTTAAAAATAGGCAATTAAATGGAAATTTCACAAAAGAAGATGGCCAATAAGCATATGAAAACATGTTCAACACTATTAGTCATAAAAGAAATGCAGATTAAAACTACAATGAGAAACCACTACACACCCACTAGAAAAGGTAAAGTATAAAGACTGGCACTACTAAGTGTTGGGAAGGTGTGGGCTAATTTTTTTGTACTTTTTGTAGATACAGGGTTTTGCCATGTTGTCTAGGCTGGTCTTGAGCTCCTGGGCTCAAGGGATCCATCTGCCTCGGCCTCCCAAAGTGCTGGGATTACAGGCGTGATCAGCTCAACTTTTTGTTGTTGTTATTCTGCTGTTTCCTCATCTGTGGGGGATGAGAAAAGAATCAACTTAGTTCACAAGAACTCTGTGAACTCACTGAAGTTGATTCTTTTCTGATCCCCCACAGATGCGTGAGTTTATGCAAAGCACTTAGGATAGTACATGTAGTATGTGGCAGATGGTGAGCGCTCGATCCACACGAGGCACTATTGTAGTTGCCATTGCAATGGCCCCGTTCCCTGCTTCCCTCTCATCTCTGGAAATGCCACATCTCCATGTTGCCCAGACATACTTCTCCTGTCCTGAAACTTGTGTAATAAATGAGTGCCATTCAATTTTGCTCTTTTTCCAGTTGCTTTACATCTAAAACTGCTTTAAGCCAAACTTTTTCTTAGGCACATTTTACTTAACACAGAACCGGACAAGCAATGAATGCTTAATAAAGACTTGTTGGTTTCCAACTCTGCAGTATGGGAACAATGATAGCATATTTATTATCTTCTTCATGGAAATGTTGTGATAATACATGCGATGGAATTTAATTTCCTTTAATGATGGAAAGACCCGTAAATCAATCAGGCCATCTTCTTTGCGTCCCAGTGTGTCCTAGGGACATGATAAGACGTCTTTTCAGACATCAATTATTGTTAAACGAAAGCCCCTATTTAGATTTTCCCTAGTGTTCTGAATTCCTTTAGTGTATTAAATTTTTCATACCTAACAATGCTGTTCTGTCAAATAAGCTTTTAGGGAAATGGCAAAACTTTGGCTTCATAGAACACATGAAGATGACATTTTCTGTTGACCTTGTTAAGTATGTTCTCACTTAAAATTTGTATTGTCAAGTTTCTGCCCATGACAGTCCCAGGAGGAAAGAATTAATCCATAAAATTCTAAAATGAACAAGACCTCACTGGCATTTTGAAAGCATTTTTGCAACATTATTATGACTATTTTAGTGTGTATAGAACTTTTTCAGATGTGGTGGACTCTAAATTTTAGCCCAAATTCTAACTTTTCTCAACGATGAGCCTAAGAAATCTTGAGGAAAATAATTTCAGATGTGCCTACACCAGAGGCACAATGTGATGTGATCACACTGAGTTGATCACAACGACCTGATACACAACAGAGGGAGCATATTAATTCATTTAATTACAAGAAGTAATTCATTTAAGAAACATTTATTAGCCAGGCACGGTGGCTGACGCCTGTAATCCCAGCACTTTGGGAGGCTGAGGCAGGCGGATCACGAGATCAGGAGATCGAGACTATCCTGGCTAGCACAGTGAAACCCCATCTCTACTAAAAATAAAAAAAAAATTAGCCAGGTGTAATGGCATGCGCCTGTAGTCCCAGCTACTCAGGAGGCTGAGGTAGCAGAATTGCTTGAATCCAGGAGGCGGAGGCTGCAGTGAGCCAAGATCGCATCACTACACACTCCAGCCTGGGAGACAGAGTGAGACTGTGTCTCAAAAAAAAAAAAAAAAAAAAAAAAAAAGGAAGAAAAGAAAAAAGAGAAACATTTATTGAGCATCGACTATGTACTTGGTCCTGGGGACATAAAGTGGGGTTTGGTTCTAGTAGCAGGAGACAGCACAAATGAAAACTATTTAGTTTTCACTCTCTGAAATGAGGTAATTCCAGATAGTGATAATTGTAATGACTGCAATAAAATAAGATGACAGGCTAGAGAATGACCGGGCCTGGGATGTTATTTGGACAGATGAGCAGACATTGCAGCTAGTTATTTCACAGCTATTCAAAACGTATGCTTAATGAAAAATTCTAATATGGATTATCTCTGTGAAGAGTGATTTTATTATCTCCTTTGTACTTTTCTGTATTTTCCTATTTTTTTACTTGAACATGTACTTCTTTCTTTTCTTTCTTTCCTTCCTTCCTCTCTCCTTCCCTCCCTCCTTTCCTTCCTCCCTTCCTTCCCTTCCTTCCTTTCTTCCTTCCTTCCCTCTCTCCTTTCCTTCCTTCCTTCCTTTTCTCTTTCTCTTTCTTTCTTCTTTTTCTTTCTTTCTCTTTCTTTCTTTTTATTTGAGATGCAGTCTTGCTCTGTTTCTTATTTGAGATGCAGCCTTGCTCTGTTGCCAGGCTGGAGTGCAGTGGCACGATTTTGGCTCACTGCAACCTCTGCCTCCTGGGTTCAAGCAATTCTCCTGCTTCAGCCTCCTGAGTAGCTGGGACTACAGGCACATGCCACCACGCATGGCTAATTTTTTTTGTATTTTTAGTAGAGACGGGGTTTCACCGTGTTAGCCAGAATGGTCTCGATCTCTTGACTTTGTGATCTGCATACCTCAGCCTCTCAAAGTGCTGGGATTACAGGGTTGAACCACCATGCCCAGCCACATGTACTACTTTCATAATCAAAGAAAAATTATATATATAAAACTTTACTCTGATAGCAAGAAAATTCAAATTGTGCTCATCCTATGAAGAAAGATACCACAGAGATCTAAAATTCTAAGTAGAGAGAAACTATTATCTGTGATTTTCCATATTCATGATTCAGTTGCCTATTAAATAAGTTGTAATAAATTTGTAAAGCACCTGGTTAGTGCTATGTAAGTGCTACATTAATAAACAGGCAAATATGTTGAAATAATGTCCAATTTAGTTTAACAAATAACTTTGGGGAAAACTACTACATACAAATCTGTTTTTTAAGCATTGTGGAGTAAAAAATAATGAGCATGGCATGGTCTGAGATTCTAATTTAATTGGGTGTGGGTGTCCTGTACTTATTCATATTCTTTCTCTCTCCACCTTCCATGCCTTGCCCCCATTTTGTGAAATCCAGCACCCCAGACTTCAAGAAACTTAGAAATAGCTCTTAACCAGAGCTAACTTTAAAAGACTCAAAAAAGGACCAACTATCTAGGATAGTTGTGCATGTCTATTTCTACTAGAAATTTAAAATTTCCCAACTTTCAATGAATTATTTGCATAGTTCAAAGGAATGGTCCTTAAAAGAAATGAACAATCTCGGTATTGTGGAGTAGGCACCTTCTGGACCTGGTGGGCTGTTCCTGGGTCACTGCCTTCTCTAACCTTGCTGTTTTCTTCCACATCTGCTAGGCAGCGCCTATAAAAACCTTTGGGTTTCTTTCCAAGGTCTCTCATGGAAGTGGCTGGAGGAACCACAGTAGAGAGGTTAAGGCAGGTTGTTCGCAACGTTGCACCTTTGGGGTGGCTGGAGCGATCCCATCTGGGTGTTGGTCAGGCCAATGGGGGCTGCATGTGACTACAGGGTCAGAGGTTAAGCAAAGCACTACCCTGCGAGATGTCCAGGAGTGGATAGAGCCAGAGGCCAAGAAGCCCACAGTTCTTGGAGGGCACCTGTCAGAATCTTGGTAGACCTGGAATGGGTGAGAATGATGAGGAGGTGGTTTTGGGTAACAACCGTGAACCCTGGCCTCCCTTTATGGCTGACAACTGGATGGTCAATGAACAAGGTGGAATAACTTCCAGTTACAGGGCTCAGTAAACAATGTGTACAAACAAGCATTGCTCTTTGGTCTGCTGCATTGATGGTGCTGACTTCCTGATGTTTTTCCTTCAGAATAAACACTTGAAAGATCATGAGTATGTATTCAGGATTTTGCTTTATAATACTGTATTTTAAGATGTCACAAAGTAGCATCTGCAGTTTGTCCACAACTGTTGTTTCCCATCACCCCACAGCAATGACAACATCCTTCTAAGTTTTTTTTTTTTTCCAATTGCTTTCTTGCTGTCAGCACCAGTTCTAAGCATCAGAGAACCCAGACCTTTCCACCTGAACCTCTCTGGGCTTAGCCCTGCCTAGGTCTGTTGGTGCATTAGGAAACCCTCCCCAGGACACAATGAGGTTTGAGACCCAACCTCTGATGCCTAGGCACTGGAGTGGACAAAGCCCCGACATCCCATGAATCCTGAGCTCCTTCCTCTACTCCAGTGCAAGGCAAGACTGCCCCTCTGGCCCTTCTGTCTTAGCCTCTGTTACCCAGTATACCCCAGGCACCCAAGAGAACCCAAATTCCATCCCTCTCTACTAGAATCTGCTAGCTCCCTTCCCTTAGAGTTAGCCCTGGCTTCCAGATGCCTTTACCTAGTACTGAGAATAGATTTGTCTACCAATGACCTAAACATCTCTGAATATTGACAACTATATCCACCCAGAATTCTCAACACTGCATTTTAGTCTACTACCAGGACTGCTTATTGTCATTGTATCATCTACATTTTATATTTGGGATAATTAACTTGAACTTCTGCCTAGTCCTACCCTCTTTGTGACTGCTCCCCACAGCCCCCCCCACCTCACCTTGTACCTCATCATGGGTACGTTCATTCCCTGGCTTCTCCTGCAGCAGCCCACGTCATGGCTCCTAGCATGTCCCTTGCTTAAGGCTTTCATCACACTGGAGAGTTCCTGTGCAAGCTTACCTGCAGCCAATACCTCTGTTAATAAAATGACTACATCTCAGAGCCCATTTGCCAATAGTAACAATATTCTTAGAGGGCTGTAGAGTTTGTCGTGTGCTATCTAATTTGATATGCATCCAATCCTATGAAATTGGTAGGTCCAACATTATTTCAGCTTACAAATGAGAAAGCTAAGGCTGTGAGTCATTTGCCCTTTGAAATACAGTCCCAAATTACTTTTCTGAGGTCACGTAAGTGAGTGGCTAAGTGACGAATTGCATCTGGGTACTCTTCTCACTCACTCATGCTGCCCACGCCAGTCATGCAGGGTTACACAAGAAAGTCAAGTCTGACACCCAGTGGCTTGTGATCTTGATTGAGAAGCTGGGGTGTTATATTCATCATTCAAAAAATATTTATTGAGTGCCCACGATGTGCCAAGCACTCTTCCTAAGCACTGCTTGGGATGCATCGGTCAACCAAAGGGGCAAAAACCCTAGTTCTCACAGCCCTTGCACTTAGTGGCCTACTCTTCAGTAATGCTAGGCTGCTAGTCCTGAGTTCAGACATGGCTCTACCCCTCATTTATCCTCTGCAAAGGGAGATTACTGTACCGGTGACTCCAGGCCCCGTCCAGCTTTGGATGTGTGATCCTGTGGTCTGCCCCTTGAGGACTCCTTTCAGCCAGGAGCTGCCAGTCTCCCTGTGGGTCCTTGATTTGTTTATAACTTATTGGCAGCAAAACGACTACGGCAAATCTGGACAATACTGTTGAAAATTATCTCAGGGAAGAAGCAAGAAATAAGATAACACTATTCCTCCTTAGTGCAGCTGTTAAAAAGTGTTGGTGATGCAATAGACAGGGCACCTTTTAATGTCAATATTTCCAGTGAGGCTGAATGAAAGCAATTCTACTATGTGGCCTGATTTTCAGCTGGTTTTACAAAACAACAGCAACAACAAAGCCATTTTACTGGTAAAAATCATTTTAGAAGAAAAACATAATACCTAAATCTGGGCTAAAAATATAGCATTTTTCTGGTGCATATAAAACTCTGGCATAGAAAATAATATATAGCTGATCTGATTCACAAAATAAGCCTAAGAGATCTGCTATAGGTTATAATTATCTTAGAATCTTTTGTACAATGGGAGCATGAAAACTCGACTCTCCGCGCTGTCATTCCTTTTTTTTTTCTCTTTTTCTAATCTTTCTTAAAATATTGGTGTGAATTAAACTCACCGAGGAGGAAACCAGTGAACATATTCTGCAATGCAGTTATGAAAATAAGAGCAGAGTTGTTATTGCTCCCATCTGGGATGCCAGATGTTTGCAGACTGGTGTGGGAGTTGCAGCACATTTCTGACCCCAAACTCAAGACCTGGTTAAATGTGTTTAAAATATTCTCTTTCTTGCTCAAAACATGTCCATGCAATCAAGTAAGAACAAAAACAAAAATATTAATACCTGGAGTTTGCTAAGAAGGCATGGGAAATAATCACTGGCAAAGACAAGTGGCTGAATCGGAATCTAGTTTTATCTATTGTTGATAATATAAAAGGAGGGCAGAAAGTTGTGCCATGCAGGCTTTTCTTATTTTAATAAAACCACACCCTGTTTTACTACTGCTGAAAGCAGGAAGTCCAAAAGAGGAAGCTTCCTTAGAGCTTTTGTCTTGAAATGTCAGAGATAATATAAATTTTCTTTTATTCATGTATCTAGAGGGTCAAGAGTGGACACATATAACAAAACTGAAAATACCCCATAATCAGTTGTAATATATCTCTGTCATTTGTTTAAGGCCAAGTGGTCCACCCATTTATCATCTTAACACGAGAGCCTGAAGGAAATGCTCTCATCTGGGATCAGTCTGTTACCCATCACTTTGTTTACTCATAATCTTAGGAGAGTAGGGCTCCCTTTGCAGGCTCTAATGAGGGAGGATAAGAAAATGAGAAGTCTAGCGGAGGACTAAACTTCTGCAAACAACTTCTGGACTTCTAGAAGTTTCCTTTAAGTACGAAGCATTTGAGAAATGCTCCTCATAATATATGTGCAATTTGATAGGTCTATAATATGATTACTTCTTCCAAGTTCAGAAAAAACATATAATAATTATCTTAACCCACAGTGGCATGAAATAGTTTTCATGACAGTTTGATGACAAGGATATAAGGAAAGAGTTTCTATGCCGTAAAGATCATGCATCTCCTTAACTGTGTTGACAGTAAAATATGGATTTCAGTTTAGGAATACTCTTTGTTGAAACAGCAGTTTTATGTCTTTCTTTTCTAAGACCAAACAGGATTACAGGTATGATTTACTGAACAAAAACTTCAAGGAGTTAAAAAAATAATAATTGAACTTTAAGAAAACAAATAAATTACAAGATAAGACTCTGTATCGTATTAGGATTAATGAATTTCTTAATGTTTACATTTATAACCAGGCGCTAGTATACTTCTCTTCTAAATTTAGTCATATAGCCTACATAGATTTTTTTGATGTTAATAATTTTTACATATGCTACATAAAATGATTAATTTTATAAGGCAGATAATTTACTTGTTCTGTACAGAATAATTCCTTTATCTGCTTGGAAAGTTTGGACTTCTATGTGTAATCTTTTCTTCAAATGACCTGAATGTGTCACAAAGCTTCCATTTTTCCATCCCTTGTGATTTAAAATCAATAATTAAACATAGATATAGGGAAAGGATGAAAATATCCTTGCTTCCTTGCCTAACAGCCTAGAAATATCTGCGGATTGCTGTAGATCCCATTTAATCCAAAGGTTTTGTTTTATTAAACCTTTGGAGTTTAATTAAAAGTTAAATAAAAAAGTTATCTAAAAGTTAACTAAAGTTTTATTAAAAGCTAGTGTTTTTTTGAAAGACTAAGTAATTCTTCTAAGCCACAATAAAGTTTTCTATCTTACATAAATAGAATGTTTATTAAATCTTTACATAATGTATACACAATATAGCAAGGCAGTTGTCTACCTTAGTTTCCTCATGTGTGAAATGAAGAATTTTAAAACTCGTACCTAACAACTCTCAAATTTCACAGTTGCAAATAGTTCCCAGCAAGTAGAGAGAAAAATGGTTGGAATAAAATTTGTATGTGTGCATTCTACAATGGGCTCTGGGCCTCAGAACTGAAATCTTCTCTTCTTCATACATATTTTCTGCATATGGATGTGCTGTCAATGTACAAAATGCCAGTGGCCATTTACTTGTTTATAATTGAAGGGAGAGGGGTATTTCTATAGCCTCTCACAGGCTCTGCTCAACAGACTATTATTTTCCTCTCACATTTTAAAACAGAGAGGCCTGCTGCTCACTTCCCTTGTGGATAAAGCCGGGAATGAGAGCAGGACATCCAACTGTTTAACATCAAATCTGAAACTCATTCAGGAGGCTGTCCTCAACAGATGTCTTAGGGAGAGCTCCTGAGTGGAGCCAGGGAAGGGTGGAAAGTTAGGTCACACTGCAAGGAGAGAAGTAACTTGCCAAAGAGTCAGCGCCAAAAGCAAGAAAATGCCCCTTGGATTTATGGCTTGGGTATGGGGTCTGATTCTTTCTCTGGGGTCTGCAGAACAAGCATTCCTTCTGGCTTTTTCCTAGAGGTAACCACTGACTCTCGATATACAGGGATGTAGAGGAGTCATTTGACCTTTCGGATGTATTTGCATTTGGTCGTTGCAAAGGCTAACAGGCCTTGAAGGGATAAGGAGCAGCAGAGGGTGGGCACCAGCTGACTCCTAACTCTGATGCTTACCAGCAGCAAGGGCTTACACTAGTTTAACTCACTTTTGAGCTTCAATGTTCTCATCTGTAAAATGGGGACACAATTCACTTCCTCATGAGCTTTAGGGAGGAAAGTGGCTATTACAAATGACCCAGTTGCCCCCTTCAGGGCTCTTTTCCCTAATGGGGTGAGCCCTTACCCTTCCTAAACCAACCCAAGTATTGGCTGATCTTTTTTCATTCTCCTGTTCAGCTTGTTCTTTTTCTTCTACCCACAAATTAAACTGGTTTTACTGATCTTAAAAACCATTTTCTTGGCTCTACTGCCTCTTCACACTATTATTCCCACTTGCAACCTCTCCTTCAGCACTAAACTTCTCAGGAGAGAAATAATCTATCTGTTCTGCATCTACCGAGTCCCACTTCAGCACTCCACAACCTGGCTTCCACCTCCATCATGCTACCAAAACCAGCAGTCAGGCTAACTTGACATCTGCAGGCCATTGTGAGATAAGTAACAGCATAGAAATATTTATACACACAGAAAACATACACACATGTGTTAGTATACACACATATTTCATTTTTTCAGCAACTGAGAAGTTCTAGAAGCAATGACACCCCAGTAGCAATGAGCTCCCCAAGTGCCTAGATCTTTGTTTCCAAAACCATTCTTTAATAAAAGGAACCAGGTCTCCTTAGAGAAATGGCAAATTTTAGAACTAGGGCAAGCAATAGACAAGGTGACTCTGGAACATCTTCTAGTGCCTAAAAGTAAGTGTCTTAGTGAGTTCAGGCTGCTTTAACAAAAACATCATAAGCTTTGTGGCTTAAACAACAGAGAATTTTTTTTTCACAGTTCTAGAATCTGGGAAGTCCAAGATCAGAATATTAACCTAGTAGGGTTCTGGTGAAGGCCTTCTTCCTGGCTTGTAGAGATGTCTTCTCATTATGTCTTCACATGGCAGAGAGAGGTGGGTAGCAAGCTCTCTCTTGTCTCTTCTGATTAGAGCACAAATTTCATCATGAGAGCTTCATCTTTGTGACCTAATTACTTCCTAAAGGTCTTATCTCCAAATACCATCACATTGGAGATTAGAGTCTCAACATGTGAGTTTGTGGGGGGACACAGACATTCAGTTCATACCAGTAAGGAAGCAATAATAAAAAAAAAACTCACAATAAGAGTGATATGTCAAAGAGATACGGAATAAACTGAAAAAAACTTCACAAAGCTGAAATAATTTAAGCAATAAAACAAATAAATTAGTATTGAATTATAACCCACAGTATAAATAAATATCTATACTGATATAAATAACTATGTACATAAATAAGTGGGGGGAGAAACCTCACCTGCAATAGAATTCCTAGTAATTTCTGTAGATACTCTCCCCCAAGACGGTGGAGGATAATTCCTCATTCCTTAAGTATGGATTGTGCATAGTGACTTCCTGTCAACAAGTACAATATGAAAATGGGAAAAAAGATGAACTTTATAGGGGTGAAACCTGAAAACCACGACCTCAGCCAGGTGACCCAAGTTAACATGCACAGTAATAAGTTCCGTTGATAACATGTGCCCTTAATATGATGAGAACAGTACTTTATTTCTGTGGGTTTTTCTTTCAAAACTATATTCCCAGTCTAATTATGTGGTAAAATATCAGACAAATCCTAATTGAGGAACATGCCACAAAATACCTGACCAGTGTTTCTCAAAACTATCAAGGTCATTGAAAACAAGAAGAATCTGAGAAACAGCCAAGAGGTCCCTGAGGAGGTAAGACCACTAATTGTAACAAGGTATCCTGGATGAGATCCTGGAAGAGAGAAAGGACATTAATGTAAAAACTAAGGAAATAGAAATAAAGTATGGACTTCAATTAATAATGACATATCCATGACGGTTCGTTAGCTGTCACAAATGTCCCATATGAATGTAAGATGTTAAAAATAGGAAAAGTTGGGCAAAAGAAGCCAAAGAAGAGCCAGGAAAAGTGCATGCTGTAAGATCCCATTTACACAAAGCTGAAAAATTAACAAATGTAATTGATGGTTTTAAAAGTCAGGATAATGATTCCATTTGGGGAGAAGGAAGAAGGTAATGATTGGGAGGGACCCAAGGGGGTTTCTAGGGAGCTGGTGATGTTAATTTTTTTAGCTGGTTGTGGTGACACAGGCAGGTTCACTTAGTGATAATTCATCTTGATGTTGTCCTTTCCAAATGGGCAAGTTCATTTTCAAATAGATGAGAAGTTAATTCAAAAGATACTTTTGAATTCAATGACTATTAGCTTTAGTAAAACTGGTCTAAACATTTTTTCTATTTAATGGTATTTTAAAAGTATATTCATCAGAAACAAGATAAGGGTGTTTACTTTTACTGCTGCTAGTCAACATTGTACCGGAATTCTAGCCAGAATAATTAGAGAGGAAAAAGAAATAAAAGGCATCCAAATTGGAAAGGAAGAAGTAAAACTATCTCTATTCACAGAGAACAAAGTTGAAGAGCACAGGATAAACACACAAAACTCACCTATGTCATTATACACCAGCAATAAACAATCTGAAAAGGAAATGAAGAAAGCATTTCCATTTACTATAGCATCTGAAGGATTAAAATACTTAGGAATAAATTTAACCAAGTAGATGAATGACTTATACAATAAAAATTATGAAATATGACTGAAAGAAAGTTAAAAGATCTAAATGAAAGTGCACCCAATGTTCATGGGTTTGAAGACAATACTACTAAGATGGCAATATTTTCCAAAGTGATCTACAGATTCAACACAATCTTATCAAATTCCCAAGAGCCTCTTTTTGTTTTTGCAAGCTCTCAAATTCATATAGAATTACAAAGGGCACCAAATCACCAAAACAATCTTGAAAAAGAACAGAGTTGGAGGAATCACACCTCCTGATTTCAAAATGTACTACAATGGTACATTAATCAAAACAGTTTGGTAATGGCATAGGATAAATTAATGGGATAGAATTAAGAGTCCAGAAATAAACGTAAACATCTGTGGCCCACTGATTTTTCATAAGGATTTCAACTCCATTCAATGGGAAAAGAACAGTTTCTTCAACAAATGGTCCTGGCCAGCTGGATTTCTATATGTAAAAGAACGAAGGTGGGCCCCAACTTCACATCATACACAAAAGTTAATTCAAAATGGATCCATGACCTAAATATTAAAATCAAAGCCATAAAAGTCTTATAAGAAAAACATAGGGGTAAATTTTCTTAACCTTAAATTTCAGAATTTATTCTTAGATATGATCTAAACACACAAACAAAAAAAGAAAAATAACATGTTATACTTAAATTTAAAACTTTTGTTCATCAAAGGACACCATCAAGAAAGTGAAACAACAACATACAGAATGGGAAGTATTTGCAAAACATATAGGTGACAAAGATTGAATATCCAGAATATAGGAATAACTCCTAACTTGTAACAGCATCACAAACAACCCGATGATAAAATGGGCATTTCTCCAAAAAAGTTACACAAATGACCAATAAACACATGAAAAGATGTTTAACATCACTAATCATTAGGGAAATGCAAATTAAAACCATGAGATATCAATACATCTCAACTAGAATCACTAATCAAAACAAAACAAAAAAATGATAAGAGTTCCAGATGCAGAGAAATTGGAACGCTTCCTTGTGCATTGCTTGAGGAAATGTCAAATAGTGAAGTACAGCTGCGGTGGAAAATAACCTGGTAGTTCCTCAGAAGTTAAACAAAGAGGTACCATATGCATTAGTTTCTTGGTCTGCCATGCAAAATACCACAGACTGGGTAGCTTAAACAGGATAAATTTATTTCTCACAGTTCTGGAGGCTGGGAAGTCTAAGATCAAGGTGCCAGCTGATTCAGTTCCCAGTAAGAGCTCTCTGCTTGGCTTGCAGATGGTCACCTTCCCCCTGTGTCCTAACATAGTGGAGAGAGAGCTCTGGTGTGTCTTCCTCTTCTTATAAGGGCACTAATCCCATTATTAGGGGCCCACCCTCACAAAATCAATAAACCTAATTACCTTCCAAAGGCCTCATCTCCAAAAACCATCATATTGGGTGTTAGGGCTTCAACATACGGATTTTGAGGTGGCACAATTTGGTTCTTAGCACCATATGACCAATAGTTCTACTTGTATGTATATACACAGAGAATTGAAAACAATGATTCTGGGTGGACCCGGTGGCTCATGCCTGTAATCCCAGCACTTTAGGAGGCTGAAGCAGACAGATCACTTGAGTTCAGGAGTTGGAAACCAGTCTGGACAACATGGTGAAACCCTGTCTCTAAAAAAAATATTTAAAAATTAGCTGGGCATAGTGGGACACACCTACAGTCCCAGCTATCTGAAAGGCCAAGGCGAGAGGATTCTTTGAGCCTGGGAGGTCACAGCTGAGGAGAGATCATGCCACTGCACTCCAGCCTGGGCAACAAAGTGAGACTCTGCCAAAAAAAAAAAAGATTCAGCAGATGCTTGGTTACCAGTATTCATTGCAGCATTATTCATAATAGTCGAAAGATGGAAACAACTCAAGTGTCCATCAAGAAATCAATAAGCAAAAGATGGTATACACATACAACAGAATATTATTCAGCCATCAAAATGAATAAAATTCTGACACAAGGTCAAAAGGTTCAATGTAGATGAATCTTGAAACCATTATGCCAAGTGAAATAAGCTAGACACAAATAGATTATGTGAAATATCTAGAATTAGATAAATTCATAGAGAAAGAACATGGATTAGAGGTTATCAGGGGCTGAGGGTGGGGGCAGGAAATGGGAATTTATTGCTTAAGGAATATAGTTTCTGTTTGGAGTGATAAAAAGTTCTGGAAAAAGATAATGGTGATATTTGCACAATACTGTGTATGTAATTAATACTACTGAATTTACACAAAAAATTGTTTAAATGGCAAATTTTATGTTATATATATTTTACCAAAATAAAAAAAATTGTAAAAAGTTTGTACATAAGAATTGCCTGGAGAGGAAAACAGTAAATTATCTATTATGAACTTTTATTCAACTGATTTTGGGGCCAACCCATTGCTAAACTGCATGATAGATCATATTCTTTCTCTGTAACACACACACACACACCCACACCCCCACCCCCACACACGGTGATGGTTGCACAACATTGTGAATGTAAATAAAGCCCCTGAATTATACATTTTAAATGATTAAAACAGCAATTTTTTTCATGTTATCTATATTTTGCAGCAACAAAACAGAAAAAATAAAAACCGTAAAGATTAGGGAGATGAAAGAACTTGAAAATAAATAACTGGTGGAAAGGAGATTCAAACCCAGGTCCTTCTGATTCTGTGGTCTATGTATCTTAGACACATAAGACCTAAGTTAAACGGCACAGGACTATCTTTCATTTAGAATGTTAAAGCCAAGAAGTAATAGAACAAAAGTAACCTTTACCTAAGATCATCCTAGTGGGATAGATAGGTGTGGAGACAGAGTGGACCCCAAGGATCAGCTAGCACAGTAATGCAAGGAAGAGAAAACTAGAGTCTAGACCAGGGATGTAGTTGTGTGCACAGAGAGGAAGAGGGTGAATACAAATATAGTTCAAGGGAAGTAATGACAGTGCTTAATGATAGCTGGAAAAAGACAGTGAAAGACAGAAAAGTCTATCCTGGAAAGACAGGAGTCTGTGGTGCTGCTGGCAGTAATAAGGTATTTGAAGAAGGCTTCTCATCCTAACGTACCCAGGAATGTGTTCTCATCTCCCAACCAGATGAATATTAGCGTCATCGACAAAACTGAGCTCATTATAATTGGCTCTTGGGCACTAGATGCCTGAGAATACAAACCCCTCTACAGACTGTCTTTCTTCTATGGAGACAATGATTAAGTTAATGCATAATCAATGGGGACACAGGAAGGGAAAAAGACAAAGGTAAGATACAAAGGATATATTTTCTATATTTTACCCAAATTAAATCAATGATAACTGATATTCTCACCTAATTTTATTGTCTTATTTCTCTAAGCACAAAGTTCAAAGTGCTGCCTGCCTTTGCCAAGGGACCCAGTTTTGTTGGTCTCTTTACATACAGACTACAACATAGATATAGCTAAAGACACAGGCACCTATCAGGACATGTGATTACTAACAATGAAGGAAAGAATGTAAGGTCAAGATAGGGTAGGGATATAGGCAGGAGGATTAAATTCCCACCTGCCTACATTCTCTGGCTTCAGATGCTATTTCCGTACATCTATTGCTGGAAGAGAAGCCATAGTCTTCTTCCATAATGGCTGCAGCTGAAGTTAAACTGACAAATTATCTTCCACACCCCATGGAGAACCAGCAGAGCTATCTAGAGACACAAAGACTACTGACACTTATACTATACTCCTCGGTTCTCACATTTTCTCCCAAGAGACCTAAACGAGAGAGTTTTAGAGAAGTTGCCAGATTTATATATTCTAACAAGCCAAACAAAAAGCACACCCCCCCCCCCCCCCCCCCCCAAAGCAGGTCTATTAATTCAATGAGAATTTTACATCCTTATGTGTTTAATTGCCATCCCTTAGGAAGCTCAGGGCTTTTTCACTACAGGAAAGGAGTATACTGAAGCTGAAAGAAGGTATTTCTGAAAATACAGCACAGAAGAGGTTTCTGATGCATATGTCATGTAGGTACATAGTAAAACAATAGATACGCAAATATATAAAGGTTTCTTGGGCTACCACATAGTATTAGAATAATGAAATCGAGTTAAATGTTAATAACACTTAGGAAAGTAGCTAGAACTGTAATGATTATATTTAATCTCATAGACTCAAAGCATCTTGAGAACAGTGACCACATTAAGTGAAGAGTTATATTCACTCTTGCATCTCCAGATCTCCAGTGTCTAGCACAGACAGACACATGGTAGGTGCTCAGTTGAATTTGCTGAATGAATGAATAGTAATACCACTAAAGTTGACGTTAGCAATGTTATAGAATCATTCTAACTGCATTAGGGCAAACGATACTTCACATTGGAGTAATATAGGAGGATTTTAATGTATTATTAAAAAACATGTAGCTTCAGTGCAAAGTTGCTATAGCTGTGAATTTAAATATAAAATAATTACACCTGTAAGCATTTTAGAGTGGCATGGCAAGTTTGAGGCTGATGTGAACTGGCTACTCATTTAATTTGAAGGGAGTGGAAAGAAATTAGAAATTACAATCTTACCTACTTCTCAAGGTTGCCTCTCTCTTTTTATCTCATCCCACCTCACTTTTTTTGAATTGGTTTTGTCCTGCCATTGTGCTGACCCAGTCTAACTTGTAGAACTAGGTTCCAATACTTCTGTTTATCTTTGCCTAGATGTGGCCAAATCTCTTTTATTTTTGGTTTGCCTGACATGAGTCAGAAATATTTCAAAACTATCTTCACATACTCCATTAAGGAGTATCTTTTATCCTAGGTCACACATCCCATGCCCGCAGTCACAGATGGTGGAGGTGACATGATCTTTCATAGCCACACATGGTAAATTGCCATGCATGTAGGAATCCCCAGGGACCACGTTAAAATACAGATTCTTGCTCAGGAGACCCAAGGGTGGGGCCAAATTTCTGCATCCCAACCTGCCCCGTGGTGAAGCTGGTATTGCTGGTTTACGTGCCACACACATTGAGTAGCAGACTGGGTTTTACATGTCTCATTTATTTCAGCTGTACAGGGTGTATGAAATGCTAGAATACTCAGTCTCCTAGACTGAAACAGTTTTGAGTCAGTGACATTGCTCCTTCCCCACCTCCAGAATTTTCTTTCAAGTCTCAGCTCCTGCTGTGAGCCCAAAGACCATCCCCCACCTTGCTGGGGGCTACTCTGCAGCTCTGTGGCAGGTGGTTATCTTCCATTATCCTCCGGGTTGTGAAGGTTCCCTCCTGTCTAACCCTAGCGAATTGTGATTGTTCTTTTGTGCTGGACTGTCTTGCACTGACTATGCCAAAATCTCCCACAACTTGGATCCTACGGGCCTCTATATTTCCGGTCTCTGGAAGCCTGATCCTTGACATAGATCCATTTCATGTTTCTGCATCATTTTCATAAGCTCCTTGTTAGGCTCCATTATTCACTTGTGGTGACAATTTTGGACCTGGAATCAATCATGCTACCAGTTGTAAGAACTGGCTGCAGTGCCCCATCCTAGTCAGAGCCATGAGAAAGTCTCCCCTGAGTGTTGCACCTCCTAACTCACGTGCCCATACCACTTTTGCCCTCTTCCAGCCTGCAGCTAGCATGGTATTTCTGAAATATGAATCTAATGAGCTCTCTCTTTCTCTCCACCCAAGAAGGCAGACTCTTTCCTCATTCTGTCCCTGTGTTGCTCAATGAGTTTTCCTAATCCACCCTTTGAATGTCTTAGCTTGGAAAGCGGGTTCAGCTGCGACTTCTTACCAGCTACAGCCCAGAGCCTCACCATCTCCTAGGTAAGCCTTGGGGTTACTGAGATCAGTAACTCCTACAAGGCAGCCAGGGCATAGCTTACTTCTTTACTCAGTTCTTTCATCAATTCTAGCAACTAAGAGTTTCCCATTTTTAGGATTCTACTACATAGCAAAGAGGGTATTTGTCATTCTGTATCCAACATTTCCAGGTGTTTGGGCAGGGCTGTTTGCTGGCTGCCTACTCCTCTGCCTCTCTAGAACTCCCTTGCTCTCTGTCCTCATCTCGTAGGCTATCTTGCGTGTCCTCTAGGGTTCAAGTCCTCATTCAATTTTTTAATGCTGGTCTTTCCCCTGGGAATTCTCTACTCAAGCTTCAGATCACAAGCAAAGGTCAATTACATAAGAAATATTCCCTAATTGCTTCCTAAATCTAGCTCCTCTCTTACATGTTTCCATAGTTCCCTGTTCTGGCATAGCACCTGTCACAACTGTACCTAGTAATGCCTGCCACCCCCCTCTAAAACCTAAGGCAGGGGTCACAACAGTCTTGTTCCACACTGGACATAGTCCCCAAAGCACAACATGGGAAATAATGAAAGCAAGCATCCAATGAGCTCTTTACCACGACTCCATCAGTATCCCCATTTTTCAAATAAGGAAATGGAGGGATAAAGAGATTAAGTAAATTGCCCAAGGCCCCAAAGCCAGCATTCAGCAGATCTGAAGTATAGTCTGGCTCCAGAACCTACTGCCTTAACCTCTATTTTGGTAATACATGGTTGTTGTTCAGTAAATTTGTGTGGAATGACTCTTCCTGAGAGCCCATGAGCTCCTGTACTCTCTGCCAGAGCCAGCCCAGAGATGTCTTATTTCATCCCTTTTCACCACAGGTCCTTCCCCAGGGATCCTCTGTGTATGCATTTGCTGGGTGAGGAGCTCCAGGGGCTGAAACTCATTTGCATGGCAGAGGTGGCTGGCAAGCCCTGAGCGTGGTTACTGGTAGCTGGTCACTGGTCTAGTCTGCTCATTGGTCACTGGTCTGCCTTCTACCCCAGGTTTTCTATGAGAACTTACTCAAGTGACACACAGAAGGGACCTCTCAGAATGCTACAGCTACTGATTAAGGCAAATTCTGGTCAGTCAGTCTGGGTAGGGGCTGAAATTCTGCGTTTTAACCCCATCCCAAGGGATGCTGATGTTGCTGGTCTGCAAATTTTGAGCGGTCAGGAGCCAGAGCAACATACTCCTCTGAGCCTGCATTTCCTAGTTTATATTTGGAGCTAATGCCACCTACCTCACAATATTAAAATAAGAATAAAAGAATCTGTATAAAGTACCTAGTCCTGTAATTGGAACATATTCGGTGCTCAGTTAATCGTCAGGATGCTTTTCCCATTTTATTTTTTTAAACATAAGTCAATATCAAATCTAGAAAGATTTTATCATCTATATTATAATTTTCCACTGGGAAATTAAAACACACGCATACACTCAGAGAGCTCTTGAATCATTTTTATAAAAAAGGAATCCAATCAATGTATTTAAAATATTCATCTAACATTACGTAGTATGTTTAAAAGTAGTCATCTCACCCCTTTGAAACTTAAATTCACTCTCTAGCCACCTAACCTCCGGATGTTCTCAGCCTGACTGTTAAAAGCTGAGATGAATCACACTAAGAAGAAACTCTCATTGCTTCTGGGTTCTCACCATTACTGCAAATCCGTAAATTGCCCAGAACTACAGCTTTGAAGGCTGTTAGCTCCTAAGATTGCTATTATGAATTTACACTTAATCTTTGATCCTGACATATCTTTTAGGCTTCCTATTTAATTATTTACCAGACCCACTGCTAAAAGCCCTGTGAACCAGCTTTCTTCATGGCTGCTCTCCATGCTCTTTCCTCTCTATGTGTATTTGTGGCTCCTGTCTTCCTGGGACCCGTGCTGCCCCGCCTGTCGCTGTTCTGGGGGACTCTGTAATGGACGGATTGAGGAACTTCTCTTGGTGTGGAACTCAGTTACTGACATTTTGACTGACACCAAGCATGAAAATCACATTACCCTGGTTGTATAAAACCTTCACTGGCTACCTGTAAAGTACAGGATTATGTGTAAAGTCCTAGTTATTAACTTACAAGTCCTTAAATTGACTTGGGTTTGAATACCTCAGAGACATTCTGAAACCATACATCCCCAGTCGTTTTCTTTGGTCTCACTCAATTGGATTAGTTCTTTTTGGCTGAAGACATTGAGCTACAGGGCATTTTCAATGTTTGCTCTCTACTTATGGAATTTATTAACCATGGAGGTCAGGCTGTCTTACTCCCTGTCAAGCTTTCAGTCCAAATTTAAGAGGTACCTTTTCCAGATTGTTGATTTGGTTAAATAAGCCATAAATCGATCCACCGCTGTTTAGATTTTGAAGCACTGTTCTTCTTTAGTATTTTCATGAATCTGCTCTAAGAGTTCGTTTGACATGTCACAATTAACTTTTATATTATTCCACTTAATAACTTTTTTCCCCCCATATGCTGGCTTGAAACACTGTCAAAGTTACTAATTAAATGCTTTGCATGACATATTACCTTTTCCCATCTGCTTCAGAAGAATGTCACAAGGACAATGAGATGTTATATGTGAAAGCACTTGGATTGTGAAATATCAGGTTTTAAATTCAATTATGTACATATATTCAATTTATTTTGGTTATTCATCAATCACTCCACTGGTAGGGTGCTCAAATATTAATTGTTGAATGGTGAATGAATGCGAGACCCAAAGTGGAACACAGGTATAGGTCATGGATTTCTTAAGCAAATTTTAATCTAGCCTCTTTAATAAGGCATAAATAATTCTAAAGTTAGCTAACAATAAAATCTTTAAAAAGCAGGCTGAGACAACACAGAAAAATATGGCACTGGATACTGCACAATTAATGGCTGAATATACTCTAAATTACAGCTCTGTAATTTCCAAGGAGAGTGGAGTTCCCTCAGGCTGGGGCAGCATGGGGGAAAAACTGGTTGTGAGAGGTTGGATTTGCATTGGAGCCACTTGCATGTGTAGCAATGGGATAGGCAAAGAAGAGGTGGGGTATTACAAGATGACGAAATAACGGCTGGAAACAACGGATCACCACGATTTTATTTAAGTTGGAGGAGGGGCATATACATTAAACCCACTTGGCTGGAAGATGATTCAGAGAAAAAGATAGTAAGTAGGGCTTCATTATACATTTAATGTATAATGTGACCAAATTAAGAAGTTCTTCTTTTTTTTTTTAATAAGGAGGAGATATTTTCATTTTTCTGAAAGTCATAATACACTTGGTTGGGGTCAGAGTGTTGGGGTAGGAAGGATGGGGGCATGTGGAAAGTTCTTTAGGGAAGCAGAAATAGACTCAGTTGCTGGTTGTGTTTCCTGTTCTGTTTGCACTTGTGTGTTTTGAGGACAGGTTGGTGGGACCAGGGAGACAAGGCATAAGATCCAATGCTGGAACTCAGTTGCTTATTTGAGCATCACTGCTGCAAACATCTAAACACATCAAATCTGCCTTAAAGCTCTCCCATATGAGTCCTTGAATCCGGTTTGAGAAGAAACATATTCTCAACATAGTGTAAGAAAGCCTGGTCAGTTCAATCCAATCCAACTCAATTCAGTTCTACAATAATTACCATGGCCTTCTGTGCTGTGTCATCATTACTGCCGTCTGGAGGTAAAGGGAGGTGGCAGAGTTTAGAATATACTTGCAAAGATAAGCCTCATACCCAGGAAACATTTTATCCATCAGGTGAGACAGAGGCTGAGAAGTACCAAGATCAGTACCAAGTATCGTCCATCAGCACTCCCGGAGTTCAGAGCAGAGACTGAGGAGGAAAAGAAAGGATATGGAGAGAGAAAGTCCTGAATTGGTTCCGTGGAGTAGGAGTGTCACCACTCAAAGTGTGGTCCTTGGACCAGCAATGCCAGTATCCCTTGAAAGCTTAATTTAAAAATGCAGAACCCCAGGCCCCATCTCAGACCAACTCAATTAGAATTTGCATTTTGGCCAGGCACGATGGCTCACATCTATAATCCCAGAAACTTGGAAGGCTGGGGCAGGAGGATCACTTGAGCCCAGGAGTTCAAGACCAGCCTAGGCAATACAGTGACACTCTGTCTTTACAAAATAAAAATAAAAAAATTAGCCAGGCACAGTGGCATGTGTCTATAGTCTCCCTACTGGGAGACTGAGGTGGAAGGACCGCTTGAGCCCAGGAATTTAAGACTGCAGTGAGCCATGATCATGCCACTGTGCTCCATCCTAGGTGACAGAAAAAGACCCTGTCTCGAAAGAAAAGAAAGAAAGAGAGAGAGAGAAAGAGACAGAAAGAAAGAAAGAAAGAAAAAGAAAGAAAGAAAGAAAAGAAAGAAAAGGAGAAAAAAGGAAGGAATGAAGAAAGGGAGGGAGAGAGGAAGGAAGGAAGCAAGGAAATAAAAAGTATCTGCATTTTAACAAAACTGTAAGTGGCTCATGTACATGTCAGTCTAGGAAGCACTACGGCAGAAGATCCCAGCTCACCTGTGCAAGATAGAAAGTATCAAACAGAAACTCTCAGGAAAAGAAACTCAGGCCCATGGGGTGCCTCAGTTGTAGCTGTGTACTCCCCAAGTCTCTCCCTCTGGTAGACTTCCTGTACTTTAATGGACCTTGCATAGAGCATCCAAGGACAGGGGTGGCTGCAAAAGCAAGGAAAGTGCCACTTAATGGCCAACCATTTTGAAATATATTCCTGAGTTTTGACAGAAATATAGAAATATTTAGAAGGTGGGCACAGGCTTGGAAGTAGGCAATGATTGAAAATGCCCTCTCTAGCAGGCCTGGGTCTACACCTAAGTGTCTGCAGGTATGGATTTGAGCCATTACTTTCAAAAGTTAAAAAAAAAAAAACCACTCACCTTCATGTTTCTGTCATATGAGTTCATGCTTGCCTGATTGGAATTAAAGTAGTTCCTTATATGGCAGGGAGGGAATAGACATTTTAATGGAATTGGTAAAACCTAAGCCTCAATGTCCAGCAGAATAGGCTAGAAGTAAATAACTATGCCATGACTTTCTTCATATGAAAAGCGTTCCTCATGCCTAGAATTAACAGTGCAATTAAACAGCTATACAGAACATCTTATAACAATTCTTTCCTTCCTTCCTTCCTTCTTTCCTTCCTTCCATCCATCTTTCTATATGCTTTAAAAAATATGTGATTTCCATGCAAATCAAAACCAGCTAAAAGATTGCCAAGGCCAAGATGTAATTGAAGATGGCATTTAAGCCTTCGTGTCTCCTTTGTCTCCTGAGATATCATCATAAAATAAAAGACTTCATCAGGTAATGTTTTCTTCATTATTCAACACCACAACTCCAAAGTGAAAAAAGATAATTAGACACACAGTGCTGTCGACACATAGTTTATGACGAGCTTCTAGTTAATTAGTTATGGTAAAAGGTTTTTATATAGTCATAATTACTTTAGATTTCAGAGGAAAAGAAGCAAACATACATGTATTTTATTTTACCTGGTGACAAGTTTATCAAAGTGATGCTGATGTTTTGATGACCCTTCCACACCTTCTTCAGACTTCCCAGGATAGAAAGCAAAGTGTCAGGAGGGGATTTTAACAGCACAACTCATGTTAACTTTGATAGGAGTTACACATCTAAAATCTTTACACATCGTCTTGCTTGATTCTCTAAGAAAATATCTTCTTGGTATCCTGAATTTCCTTTGTCATCGATGGAAGACTTACCTCTGAACTAAAGAATGGTTACAGTAGTTTTGTTTAACATCTGAGATGAGCCAGCTTCATGGAAATACTTTTCCTTTTCTAATTTCTGGGGTCAGCCACTGAAGCAAAAATGATGGCAAAAATAATACTGGGAAATGTAGCATTCTACAATTTATTTGTTTAAAACAAGTTTATCAGCACCATGAGACAGGGTGAGAAAAAAATAGAAAATTTAAAAAAAGTTTAATGTATAAAAACTCTCTTAGTTTCACCAGGTGTTTCTATCAAATCTCAAACAAATGAAGAAATGAAGAGAACTTAAGAGTAAGATCGAGATCCTTGGTTTTCCCCTTTGTGTCTGTAGCAGTTTCAATAATGTCTTAGCTGAGGGAATGGCCAGATGACCTCTGTCATGTCTTACACCCCACCTGAGTGCCCCAGAGCACAGGTTCTCCAGTTCTAGCGATGCCAACCCCTAGAGAGAGAACTAATCAGGTAGCAACATGCCCCTGATTGTTGATCTCCTAAGATGTCACATCGCTGATGTATGCCTGGAATGCAATCAAGATGTATGCAACTTTGCAGCTAGAATGCAATTTTCCTCAATCCCAGCTGAATGTTTTATTTATTACAACAGAAGACGGAAACCTGAGATACAGGCTAAGAAGGCAAATGGGCTGATTTTCTACGGTATTATGCAAAATGCTAATGTCACCTTATACACTGAAAGTTGGCAGCTGGTCAACTCCAAGAGCTGATGGAAGGCTGGTGCTTCTCTCCACTCCTGCCATATTATCTGATGGCACAACACGTCTAGACAGATATAGGGGAAATTATAATAGCTGTCATTTCTTCAGTGTTTAGTGATGCTTGCACCATATTGTATACAATATGGATTTCTTGTCTTAGTTAAGGCCTTGCCACCTCTTAGATGAGTGACTTGGGGCAAAGCACTTAATCTTTCCAAATCTTGGTTTCCTTATCTGTACAATGAGACTAAAAATAGTATCAAGACAGATAACAAATGCATGATCAGTACAATGCCAGACATACAATACATGCTCTGTAAATATCAGCTATTGTTATTTTTACTCTGAGAATAACTCCAAGAGTTAAATACTTGCTGGGCATGGTGGCTCACCCCCTGTAATCTCAGCACTTTGGGAGGCTGAGGCAGGCAGATCACTTGAGGCCAGGAGTTCGAGATCAGCCTGACCAACATGGTAAAGCCCCGTCTCTACTAAAAATACAAAAATTAGCCAGGTGTGGTGGCACATGCCTGTAATGCCAGCTATTACTCGGGAGGCTAAAGTGGGAGGATCACTTTCACCCAAGAGGTGGAGGTTGCAGGCTGCAGTGAGCCAAGATCATGCCTCTACACTCCAGTCTGGGCAACAGAATGAGACTCTCTCCAAAAAAAAAAAAAAAAGAAAGAAAAAAAAGAGTTAAATATGATTATTATCCTCATTTCCAGATGATGAAACTCAAATTTAAAGAGGTTAAATCACACGGTAAATGTGTGGTAGAACTGGAATCTAAACCCATGTCCCAAACCCAAGTTATTAGCCTCATTATAAAGAACTGTAACCATCTTTCCTTTAACGCTTCCTCTCACCACTCTATCCTGGTAGACATACTGGAAAATGGGATCAAAAGCTCTTGTTTCCTTTGGCTCTTTGAACTGGCTTTGTGTGGATCCAAAGGAACTAGCAATCTGGTCTGGGTATCCCGGCATTGCCTACTTCAACTTGCCTGGCTTTAAATGCTTCCTAATGTATATTCTTCTACTTAAAGGCAGGTGAGGGGAGGAGGAGCACCTAACTGGGACTTCCCAGACATGCTTGCTCTCCTTGCCCACCTGACTGGTCTTTTGTGATGAATGGCAAGGCTTTCACTGCTATGAAACAACGTTGTTTCTCTATAGTCCTCCCTGTATGGTTTCTGTTTCCAACATTATTCTCCAGGATGATAACATATTTTCTTGGATAAGTCAGTAACAGACATCCTCATTTTCCCAGCCAGAGAAAAGTCAGTCTGAGTATTCAGCACCTCCAATATCACTTCTACTTTTTTAAGTGAACCAATAAGGAGAATCAATTTTTAGTCTAGGATTCGAGTCTGCTAAATGCAATCCTACAGTATGCCGATATATTACATAGGAATCATGTTAATAAACTATGGTTTCCATAGCCAAAGTGAAGAAAGTGACTAAGTAAATTATATTTGACTGGGGGCACGGAGAGCCTGAATAAGTAAGATCAAATAGTTACTGGGTTGTCATTAATGTGATTCTTATTCTGCATGCTTATTTTCACCCTAAATCTAAACATATGAGTTATGCCCCAGACATGAAATTACAACACAGAGTTATGCCCAAGAAAAGAGGAGCCATCTTTAACCTTATTTCTTTGAGATAATTAAGACAGTATTTACTATTTCTATGTTTTTTTTGTTTGTTTAAGACTGGGTCTCATTCTGTCACCCAGGCTTAAGTGCAGTGGTATGATTGCAGCTCATGATGGTATTGACCTCCAGGGCTCAGGGGATTCTCCAGCCGCAGCCTCTAGAGTAGCTGGGACTGCTGGTACACGCTGGGTTAATTTTTAAAGTATTTGTAGAGACAGGATCTCCCTATGTTGCTCAGGTTAGTCTCAAACTCCTGGGCTCAAGTGATCCTCCCACCTCAGACTTTCAAAGTGCTAAAATTATAGACGTGGGCCACCTCACCCTGCCTATTTCTAGGTATATTTAATGTGAATACTTTTAGCTGCAATTGTAATCACTACTAGTCATCTTGTAATCTAGGAAACTAACATAGGTTTAGAATGACAAAATAATGCTTGGAAATAATCTCTCTTGACTCTTCTAAAAGAAATAAAAAAGCTTTCATATATTTAAGGTGAATGGTTTCTAAAATTTGTAATACTGCAGGTCCAGTTAGCATCTTAAGCTGATTTACATAGAATACCATAATATTCAAAGTTCCTGAATAAATAGTTCTCAATTAAGTCTGTTAATTAATTCTCAATTAATTATGTTAATTTATACTAATTTCTAATGTAATTACAAAATTGAAGATTAACCTGGAAATTTGGAGGAGCAACGTTTCTGTTAACTAAACGGGAATATATTATACAGGCAAGAGTGAGGCAGGTTCTTTTCATTTTGTTTGGCTAGTTTGATGCCTATGAAGTACAATACAATCTGAAAACATCTAACTTCAGTATCTACTCAACTTGCAAAATTGTGGAATCAACTCCACCCTTCCCTTCACCCCCACCTGTATTCTTTGTCTTCAACATTCCTGTAATTTTCAAAAGCTGTTATTAACAACGAGAAGATCATCTCTAGCCACAAAAGGAAAAATAAGACTAGGTCCTCCTAAAGCATTCTGTCAGTGTCTGATTAGGTTGTTGAAAAGCAACAAAATTGCCAGACCTGTTGACTGTTGAAGGAGACTAAGAAAGTACGAATAATCTTTGCTGAATCCAAACTAAAGACTCTAAAGGACATGCTCATTGTGACTGTGGCTTAAATTATAAGGACCACTGAGCTGCAAAGGTTCAAATAGAGGTATGAGAAAACTGGGGTGGCTGTTGGAGATGATAAGGAATGACATTCTTAACCATTGTACTAAGCGGGGGTGTCCAGCCCTGATTTTATGATGCATTGCTGCATTTTACACACTGACTGGCATTTATAGAGCTTGAGGAGCTAAATTTCTCTATGACTTACTGATGATATTCACCATTTAGTCAATCAGTTAATAACGTGAGTGTGTGTGTGTGCATGTATGTGTGTGTGTGTGTGTGTGTGTGAGCACTGCCCATCCCAGGCTCTGTGCTAAACCTTGATTATATAAAGATGAAAAAGTAAAATCCCAGCACTCAAGAAGCTCTTACCCAAGCAGAGGTGATGGATGTCTCATAGTTTTCTCAACAGAAAATTACTGCTTAGAGAACACAAGTTATCAGCAGGTGGGAAAAAACTACGAGAAAAAATTGAAGGAATGGAAAGAATGGAACACTCTGAGAATATGACTCATGGAGCAACAATTTCCAACTCAGTTCACATTACTGACCTATCCTAGACTTGTGGACGGAAGTATTTTGTGGGTTCACCTAGGGTGAAATAATTCATCTCATTCTGAAGCTGTAAGGAAGGGTTCATCTTTGCTTCCTTCATCTCGAGCCTGCAGGAAAAATATTTCCCCATGAGTTAGTAGAGAAGAAGCTGCTGGGAATTTGATATAATCCTCATTTCCCCCTCTAAAAGGCTTGTTGACTTATATTTGGTTCTAACCCTAATGAAAACTTTTTACTTTTAACTCCTAATGAAAACAAATGTTCTTCTTCTGACGTAGGGCACCCATGGACCTGGGTGGGAAGGGATGCTGGGAAGAATAACAAACAAATGTTTCTAAAGTGCTTTAAACATCCAAAATGAAATTTGCCACATTAAAGCCAAGTGTTATTAGTGACAGGAATTGCCAGTGTGCTAAGAACAAAGCAAAGCACCAAGCACTTCTCATTCATCTTATACTTTTCAATTTATTGTGCTTTTTTTTTTAACAGTAACACTGATCATGTTATAAATTATTTGTCATAAACTACTTGGTTAAAATCTTTTGACTGTTCATTTGAGTAAACCACGAGGTAGATTTTTGCTGTAATTTAAAAAGCTACCAAGTGAGCTCTAATTCATTTTACTATTAACATCCAAATAAGAGCTGTAAACCAAAAGAAGAAAATGAGTCATGGTTGCATTCCAGGATGTATTAAAGAATGAAATATTATTTTCAGTATATTGGGATTAACTATTATTTGCAAATTCCACCACTTGTAGCCCTCTGTCTCAAGACAGAAAATGCAAAAACACATGATTAATCCCAACATGTTACTTATTAACATTAATCTAGATTAGTGTCTCCCAACCCTAGTTTGTTCCAACCGCAGGGCATTTCCAACTACCTCAAGAGATTTTATGGAATTCTTCCAAATTCCTAAAACAAAATTAATTTTAATTTACATTAATGTTAAGAATAAATATATGCCATGTGGCAGATTAAGGGAGAAAAAATACTGGAAAATCAAACTAACAACTTAGAAAAATATTCCAAATCATTAGTCAACTTGAGGATTTAGACAACACTTTTTAAGCCACAAACTCTCAGTAAACAGGAATGTAGTTCTGGAAACCAGGAAAAATATTACTGAGTTTTAAGTCATCATAATATATAGTGAGGTCTCTTGACAGAACACTTTTTTTTATACCACACAGATCTCCAGTTTCAAAAACATCTACAAATTTCCTTGTTCTTTCACACGAGGTAAAGATAATGCTTTTCTCTATACTACTGTTTCATGGTTTATCATACACTTCTGCACGTGGTGTCTTCCCTGATAAGTGATGCTGGGGAGATGTCTGGCCATGGAGAATGAGAACCGAAGAGGCTATCTCAGTGAATGATCTTCCCTAAACTAAATCTGAAGTAGAATAAGGTTTACAATACCACTGAGAGTTTACTATTAGCACCTGGGAAGAATGGGTTGTGGAAATGGCTGCTACTTTGCTCTTGCCTCCCCAGCCCCAGAGCCACCCATAGAAACTAAATGATGCATGGCCTTGGAGTCACTCTGTCCTGCTCCCAAGCAGAGGAAGGGATGGTCAGGAGCCAGTGGTAGAGGTGTTCAAGAAATTTAGTGGTTCACCATAAACTGAATTGAAAGTAAGCCATGTGGGTAGTGAGTGCCTGGGAAAAATGGGTGAGTGGGCAGGTAGACCACGTGGATAGAAACTGGAAAACTCTCAAGGAAGAAGTTTGAAATAACACCTATGGAGGGAGGCATCTGAGACCCAAAAGGAGATCCAGAGAGAGGTTCGCTCACTCTTTTAAAAGACCAACTTTTATACACAAATTAAACACAAAGACACTGTGCTCGTTATGGCATTTAGGGTACTGAAGAGTACTTTTTTCAAAACCAAAATTTCTTCCCCATTTGTGACCATATGAACCTAACTCATATTCTGGTTTTAATATTTGTTCAGAAGAATGCAAGTGGAAATAATCATTTACTGTTTTCAGCATATATCTAATTTTTAGTATTCTTAAAATGAAGTGAATTTACTGAAAGCTTGTATCATCTTATCATTATAAAATTAGCTGAGGAAGTTATGAATAAATTGGGAATTCTCTGAAATTTTAGATCTACCTGCTGAAGAATTACACCAGATGTGTATTTAACTCACTGACCCTAATCGGAGTAAAATGCACATCAGGATGGATATGATGTTTCATGCTCTTGGGCTGTTCTCTGAATCTCTTCCTGCAGGTGGCAGACATAGAAAACTATAAACAGACTTTGAAGGGGTTTCTGGTCCCTGTATGATGGCCAAGAATTATAAAACTAATTATTGGCCAGAAGCGGTGGCTCATGCATGTAATCCCAACACTTTGGGAGGCCAAGGTGGGTGGATCACAAGGTTAGGAGTTCGAGACCAGCCTAACCAACATGGTGAAACCCCATCTCTACTAAAAATACAAAAATTAGCTGGGCATGGTGGTGTGCGCCTGTAATCCCAGCTCCTCAGGAGGCTGAGGGAGAGGAATTGCTTGAAGCCGGGAGGCAGATGTTGCACTGAGCCAAGATCATGCCACTGCACTCCAGCCTGGGCAACAGAGAGAGACTCCATCTAAAATAAATAAATAAATAAAAACATAAATAAATAAATAAATAAATAAAACTAATTATTGTTAGTTAGCTTAGGAAGAGTTGTTCATCCAACAATTTTTTGTAAAACTCTTCAGCAGACTAGGATCTTGGCCTCCAAGAAGTCACAGTTCAGTGTAATAAAGACATGCCAGCAAATAAGGTTAACACAATATGGTAAAGGGTTGCAAACAAGGTATGTACACAAAACCCTAGGTACTCATGGAAGGGAGTGATAGGCTCTTTCTAGAGGAGACGGGGGAAACATTCTCACAAAAGACAGTCTTTAGATTCCTAAATGAAGAACAGGAGTTACCAAGTATAGGCAAGGGGCATCAAAGGCCAAGGGAAGAGAAAATGAAAAGTCACAAAGGTATGAAACACATTCTCCAGGGAAGAGGGAAGGGAGTCACATGCCTGGGGCACCGAGTATAAGGTAGAAACAAGGGCAGAGGTACAACATGGAAGGGTAGATGTAAAGCGGAAAATTTCTGAAAAAAAAAAAAGCTCTTAAAATGCAAAAGTGTCCAGGAAAACAATATTGAACTTGGCAATCATTCTAGCCTTATACTTATTCCCAATTCTGAAGCTTCTAGTAAGTAGCGTATTCAAGGGATACTAACCTAATAATAGAAATCAGCAAGAAAATATATCTTTCTTTCTAGAAATATGCTTTACAGTTGACTTGCTGTAGCACACTCATTTTATACTGAACTCATGGCTTAGTTTTGATACTGGAAAATTCTTACTAAAAAAAAAATCTAGAAAGGATTTGTGCCCTAATTGTTAAGAAGTGCCAGATTCCTATTGGAATTCTATTGGAAAATTAAAAGACTTCAAGTGTACAAATGTCATAAAACCACCAACCACATTCACAACTGACCACTTTCCAATGAAACCAAATTTTCACCTCCTGTATTTCCCCTAGCTATAATCCTCCCAACTCTACTAAGAAGCTGCTGGTAAGTATGCCTATCATGAAAATTGCTCAATTTTCAAAATGATCTATGAATCATAATGGAAATCTTGGTAGTTAAGTGCCTCCAATAACATAAAAATACCTCACAACCCTTAAACAGGTGGTAGAAAGAAGTAAAAAATAACTCTTATGATGGTCTTTTTTTATCCATTTAAATTCCAGTATATCAGACAGCATTAAAAGAAATATTTTAAAATAATGATTTTAATAAGATCCATAGGTTTTCTGTATGATAATATCGTAAAAGAGATAGCTAAATGCCTGGGTTAAACTTCTGGGTCCATCACTTATGAGCTGTGTGATCTTGGTCAAATTCTTGGGCAACTGATGCCTCTCTGTGTATCAGTTTCTATAAAATGCATGAAACAATAGTACCTACTAAATAGGGTTATTGTAAGTATGTGGAGTATCTTCTCTTTGCCCCTTTAGTTCTACCTCCAACCTTTCTCCAACCTGCTTCTGTACATGGGAGGCTGACCTGTACAAGAGGCATCAATGAGCTCTTTGCTCTCAGCTTTCTGTTGGATTTGGCTAATGAAAGTATGGGCAGGAGAGCCAGGGGCAGGAGGACAGTGAGGTCAGGGTGATTACTCCCCTTGTTCCCTGCCTGTCAGGTTGCCATGGGTTGTCTGCCACTCAGTGCTCCTGCCA
This sequence comes from Ateles fusciceps, assembly GCA_036589455.1. NCBI lineage: Eukaryota > Metazoa > Chordata > Mammalia > Primates > Atelidae > Ateles > Ateles fusciceps. The sequence goes on along the minus strand of JAZHEH010000091.1, from coordinate 22,763,982 downwards.
GGCAGCCTCTAAGAAGAAGCTCTCTCTGGGTACCTCTAACCACTCCCTCTCCGAGACCCTTCAGGCAGGCCCAGGGGTGGTATAGGCTCCCTGCTGCTGTGAGCCAGGGTGTTGCACAATCCCCTATTGCATTTTCTAAATCCCACTCAGACCTTTGTAAATATTCCTTGTATTCAATTCGCTTCAATTTATCCAATTTGAGCGCCCATCTGTTTCCTGCCAGGATCCAGACTAACAGAATGAGTTTCTCTTTGTAAAGCACTTAGAATAATAGCTGGCACATGGTAAGCACTATATAAGTATTTGCTAAACAAACAAAATAAATGAGATTTAGAAACTTTTTTTGTAGTCAACGTTAAACATATCTTTCTGTATCCTGTCATACAAAGCAAAAATCTTCAGAAGCTTTTTCCCAAATACAACTCTCTTCTCTTCAATAGGCTTTTTGTATATGGAATAACCATCATTCTATTTTTAATCATGTTTGTAGTGCTTTTGTTGAAAAAATTCTGTTAAGTAAAATATTACTGAAGTTGTTTTTTATTCGATAGGAGCCTATGGGGGAATTTATATAACTATATTCATTATAATCATTATGTATAGTTATTTTCCCTATTTTAATACTTTGTTGTCCTTCATACACCTTTTAGCACATGTACAGTATTGTCTCCTTTGATGTTTCAAAACAATTTGGATTGTAGACACCTATGATTTTCATTCAAACCATCAAATAGAACAGCATTGCACATTTTATGTATCTGGTAAAAACTGTAGGCTTGTTGCTTTTCTGGGTGAAAGACAAGAGATTTTTCACGCTGATTCCACTTTTTCCATCCTTCATTTCTTGAATCTAAAGTTCTGAAAGCCCTCCTCGACCCCATTTGATCCCAGGCTATTTTTCTGTTTTGTGTACTACTTTTATTTAAGTCACTTAAACAAGATAGCAGCAGCAGCCTTCTAGTTTGAGCTCTCATTTACTTACTTCTGTTTTGACAAGGGGTTACCTCAGATTGATCTTAGCAGTAACATCTCCATTATTTTAATATTCTAATTTATTTCCTAATATTTTGGTATATGGCCTCTAGTAAGCTGTGAAAAAGACAATCTGAGACTTTATGGATCTGTGAGTATCATTTGTTTTGCATTTATGTATGAATGGCAACTTGCTTAAGTGGGGGGTATTCCAAGGTCTCCCACTCTTTCCTAAGCATTCCAGAGATGTTAGTCCAGCATCTTGTAATGATTGCTATAGCAGAATATGATAAAGGTGGTCTGGCTTTTTAGCATTTTGAAGTTAAGTAAGGTTGCTGGCTAGAAGACCATTATACAAAAACTGTTTTGTGTTTTGTTTTGTTTTGTTTTGAACTCCAGAAACAAACACTTTGAAAATATAAGCTTATTTTTAAAGGTACTATTTATAAAGCAATTAAAAATATAAGATAATTAGGAATAAATTTACCAAAGATTATTAAACCTTACTGAAATACATTTAAAATGACCTAAATAAATGGACAAATTGCACAATCATGGATAGGAACAGGGAGACTCAGTGCTATAAAGATGTCGACTCTCATTCCTAAAATCTACATATTCACTGCAACTGGGACAATCACTTAGCCATATGGAAAAAACAGATTCATATCTCACACTGTACATAATAAAGTCAATGTTAGATTCAAGAGCTAAATATGAGAGGAAAATGTTAAGACTTTAGAAGAAAATAAAGTAGAACATCTTTATTACCTCATGGTAGGAAAGGATTTCTTAAGTAAGATGAAAAATCACAAACCACACAGAAAAGTGATCAATATGACACATTAAAATTAAAGACTTCTGTTGGTCAAAAAACACCATTTAAAAGTAAAAAAAAAAAAAAAAGCCACAGACTAGCAGAACGTATTCCCAAAACATCTAACTGACAAGGATGAATGAAGAACTCAATCAGAAAAAAGACAATCCAATAAAAAAAATGGACAAAAGACAGGATCAGACATGTCACAGAAAAAATACGAATGACTAACAAACAGAAAGATGATCAATATCATTAGAATCAAGGAAGACTAAAATAAGATCACTTAAATACCATTCTGTACCAACTGGATTGGCCAAAAAATAAAAGTTCTCAGAATATGAAGTGGTGGTAAGAATGCAAAACAGTAGACACTCTTATAATGATGGGAGGTGGTATAAGTTAATACAACCACTTTGGACAACCATTAATATTACAGAATCAAGATGCATGCACCCTCCTGTGACTCTGTAATTCCACTTCTAGAGTAGTGAGCTCTCAAACTTGGCAGTGCAACAGAATCTCCTGGAGGGCTTATAAAACACAGATTGTAGGCCCTACTCTCAGACTTTCTGATTCAGCAGGTGTGTGGTAGAGTCCAGTTAAAGTATTTGTATTGCCAGGAAGATCACAAGTGATAATCAGGCTGCTGGTACAGGACCATGCTTTGACACTATTTTAGAGTAACTCTTAAACATGCATTTCTGAATTCATGTACAAGAAAGTTTGTAGCAGCATTTTTGGTAATACCAAAAAAATGTAACAACCCAAATATTTGTGGAAGGGAGAATTAAAAAAATAAATTGCAATATGTTCATAAACTATTATAAAGCAGTGAAAATAAATGAACAGCAGCTATGTGCATCAGCCTAGATGAACATCAGAAATAAAATGTTGAACTCAAAAAGTTTTGGAAGAAAACATAGAGTATAATACTATTTATTTGGAGTTCAAAACCATCAAAACTTAAACTACATATTGTTTAACAATAAATGCACTTATATTAAAAAGTTAAGATAACGATAAAACTCAATATAGTGTTTACAATGTGAAGATGTGTAAAGAAAGGTAAAATCAGAGAAGGGTAAATGGTGGAGTGTCCAACAGTATTTGGTAATGTTTCCGCCCTCCTTCCCTCCCCTCCCCCTCCCTCCCTTCCTTCCTTCTTTCTCCTCCTCTTCCTCCTCCTCCTTTTCCTCCTCCTACTCCCTACCACTTACCTCCCTTCCCTCCTTTCTTTCTTGACATGGTCTCACTATGATGCCCAGGCTGGAGTTTAGTGGCTATTCTCAGCCTGGATCATAGCTCATTGCAACCTCAAATTCCTGAGCTCAAGCAATCTTCCTGCCTCAGCCTCCCAAGTAGCTGGGATTACAGGTGTGTGCTACCATATCCAGCTTGTTTTATTTCTTAAACTAGGTGGAACATACACAAATGTTTGACATATTATTTTTAGATTGTTCATGATATATGAAATATTTAGAAATAAACTTAAAATGATTCAAATATAAAATTTAAAAAGGAATCTAAACATTGTTCTCTTTGAAAGTTGAAAACTCTCATGTCCTAGTTATGAATGACTATGGCTATTTCTTGGTTTATGATATGACATTTTTTCAGTGTTACCCTGGTGTGACTTGACCTTTTTGTACTTTTGCTACTTGTTCCATCTCCAGAACATTTTTCACACAATTTGCATATCCTGGTTATTATCTTCTATATCAGTTGTCTTTTTTTGAATTTTTTATTTCTGCCATATATATAAGTAATATATGAAATCTAAATCTACCACATATATAAGTAATTTATGAAATTTAAATCTACCACCTATATATGAAATATAAAATTACATTTTAAAATCGACACACTTCTGCTAATATACATTTATCATATATATTACATCTTCCTCAATCTTTTTTTCTATTCTATTCTCTTTTCCTTCTGAAACTTAATTATATGTATGCTAGATCCTTCAGTATTGCCCCATAAGTCCCTGAGACTCTGTTAATTTTTCCCAGTACTTTTTCCTTTATGTTCTTTAGATAGAATGATTTATATTTATCTGTCTTCAAATTCTCTGAATTTTTCCTCAGTCATTTTCATTTACTGTGAGGCCCCTATAGCAACATTTATTTCAAATATTGTGTTATATTTTTTGGTTTTAGAATTTTTATTTGATCATTTTAATAGTTTCTAGTTCTTTGAGATTTTGTATTTGTTAATTCTTTACAAAACTATTTACCTTTACATTCATGAGCATAGTTATAATAGCTGATTTAAAATTTTTGTCTGCTAATTATTTATCTGAGTGTCAGTTGGCATTGATTGTTTCTGGCTTACATTTTCTTTTTTTCTTCATATGCCTACATTTTAGATAGTATCCAGAAAACTGTGAGTGATATGTTACAGAGCCTCTAGGTTCTGTTATATTCCTCCGAAGAGTGCTGATGTGTTTTAAGCACGTAGCTAACTTAACTACTTCAAAGTCTAAACTGTCTCCGGTGCACAGCAACAGAAATCTCTGTTCAGTTCTAGCCTTAGCTGGGCTATTTGCACACGTGGTTTATGAGTCATCCAATGACTTATGCAGAGTTTATACATAGAACAAGTTACTTCCCCTCTTTGGCTCTCATTTTTTCAAGATCCCCCCGCCTCACTTTCCAGTTACTCCTCACTTTCTAGTTAATATAATCACCATGAACCCTATCTTCTGGTTCTTCATGCTGGTAAGACTACAGATTTTCTATTCATGTTTTAGTAACCTTTATTTGGCATCGATTGGGACTGGCTTTCCAGCACAGAGCTGTAATAATGGGAATTTTCCTATTGTCATGTCCTTCTTCCAAATGCAGATTCCCCTCCATTGTCTGTGGGCTTGGCTACTCTTCAGTACCTCTGGATAGCTGCTTTTTATATTTTGTCCAAAACCCATAGTTGTTATGTGTAGGAGGATTACAGAAGCCATAGCTTATTTTATTTCTAGTTTGAGTTTGTTGGTTTCCCATGGCTTTTTTTCTTTCTTCTTCAATATTTATTACTTTTTCCTCTCTGTGTCCCCGGGCAGCTCTTCTGGTGCCCAAAGTCTCACGGCCTCTCCTGAAAACAGTCCCAACAGACTTCATCATTCTAATCACAGAGGCTCAAATCAAGTCCAAGAGGCCATCCAGGGGATGAGGATATGCTATCAATGTCCTTGTCTTCGTTTTATTTGAAAGCAGCATAGTTTATAGATCAGCAGCCATTTATTCAATTCAGCAAATATTTGCAGAGTGTGTATAAGGTACAAGGCTCTGTTTCAGGCCTTTTGGATACACTGATAAACAAAACAGTCAGGTATCTTTGCCCTTGGGAGTTAAAATTCTAAAGAACACACATAATAAACAATAGATATAATAAATATTATAGTATGTGGTATACAAGGTGGTAATTTACTACCTTCATCCTCATCCCCAAAGCAGTTTTGATGGTTTGAAATCAGTCATTCCCAACATCCTTATCTCTCTTCACTTTGTTGACTTGTTAGAGTCGTTTTCCCAGAACTAAAAAATAGGCCATGAATCCTGAAGGAAAAGCACTCAGCCTCAGTTGCTGCAGTGACTCAATTTCACCACTGGGTGGGAAAAAAAGCGGAAGGAGCTAAGAGGAATCCTAAAGGGATAGAGAGCAAAGGAAAAACTACAGTTCATGTATTCCTAAAGTCAACCTACTCTCCACTCGCCATGTGACCTCTATTATATTTTTAGTTCATGGAGAATACAATCAGGTAGAGTAGTTTTATCACTCTGGTGGTATTGTTTCCAGAAACTGAAAAACTTATTTTTTTTGGCACAGATTGTGTGTGTGTGTGTGTGTGTGTGTGTGTGTGGTCTATTTGCCTTAATACTTGTATTTTTTCATATACATGTAACATATATGTGTATGTGCATGTATTTTACTTACATCAATATATATATCTTTTCGTGTATGATATGTGTATATGTATGTATGGGTGTATCTATTATATTATAGGCCTTCAACAAGTCACTCTGTGTTAATTATTTTCTTATTTTCTGATGCTTTCACATTTTGGGATCTTGCTGATCATGGAGAGACTGCCCCTTCCAGTGTTAGCCAATACCTAGAGATAATAAACACCTCCCCCAGGAGTGAACCTTTTGTATACAAACCAACCAATCCAGAGACCATGCCCTTAACCACCTCCTCACCTTCTTTATCCTCTCAGGGACACTATTTCCCTGCCCTACTTACCCTAGGGAGGGCCAGGTATCAGGAGATATCGGACGGTTCCTGTGCCCCAGAGCCCATGGAAATTATCCAAACTAGCCCATCCTAACTGCCTACCCCGCTTGTCTTTCCCACAGAAACTTCAATAAAGGCTCCTGCCCACATTTCCCCCCTCACTCCCTCTGCCTTCTGCCCAGTCTTGGTGCTTCCTCCATGTGGCTCTGTATGGTGTACGCTGCCTCCTGTTTCTAGGGATCCATGAATATAAATTCCTCCTTCAAGACAGTTATTCTTGGGTCCACATATCTCAGCATACTTGATAAAAGCAAATCCCAGGTACATCTAAAAACATATTGTTAAAGCTTTTTTGAGGTATAGTGTTCTCAGTATGACAATTTTACATATATATGCATCATCATCATTGTCATTGCTCACATTCAATAAATTTACTATGGTCCAAGCATTGTGCTAAGTACTTTGGGGTATTTAATCCTCAAGAAAACCCCTCAAAGTAGGTGCTCTTACTACAGATGAAGAAACTGAGTTGTAAAGAGGTTAACTCACCCAAGCTGGAACTAGGATTTAAACTCAGTTCTGCTTAACAAAGCCACTATTCTTAATGGAAGGTCAGCATTTTTTTTGCAAAAGGCCAGAAAGTAAATATTTTAGGCCTTATAGGACTTATGATCTCTGTTGCACCCACACGTCTCTGCTGCTGCTGTAGTGTGAAAGCAGCCATAGATGATGCATAAATTCACGGGCAGGACGCTGTTCTGATAAAACTTTATTTGTAAAAATAGGTGGTGGGGCTGGGATTTTGTGCGTGTGTCAGCTTGAGTGCCCCTGCTTCTTAACCACTAGGCTTCACTAGGCTTCCATAATGGCAAAGATTCTGATTAAACTGAACACTCTTCTCTCTCACTTCATAAAAGTACTCAGCAGAAGCAAGACCACTCGGGGCCTCGATCCCTCCTTTAGTCCTTCACTGTGAACTTCAATCCCTTAGGTCTTGGTGGGAACAGGAACTTGACCTATACTGCAGCTCTGAACTTTATGATTCTGGATTTTCAAGAATTGAGCTCAGCCACAAGGAGTTGTGTGCTATCGTAGAAAAGAAAAGAGTATGTCAACGTCCATAAGGGTGGCTCAGTCTGTCTAAAGGAGACATTCAGCTGAAAATTGTGAAAGAGCCTTCTCTTACTTCTTTGTCTCCAAAACAGTACACTAAGTGGCCTACCATGTCATAGCCAATGGGTGAACAAGCCAGAAATTCTGTTTAGGGAAAAGAGCATGATTAGTGATTTTTAGTATGCATCAGGCACCATGCTAGGCATGTGAAAACCCTTATTTTACCCACAATAGCCCTATGAGGGTAGGTGTGGTAGTTTAGGGATAAAGGAGGAGAACTGAGAGAATGTCAATATCCAGAGGATTGCAACCAAGGGTCTCTCAGGACAATGCCTCATTTTGGAACCTGGCATATCCAGAAACTAGCTATCATTAGTATTAGTGATGACAAATTTAATTACCAAGTGAACAGGCCATCTGTTCTGACAAATAGGCTAGAGTACCAATTTATTTATTTGTCTGGGGATATTCGTATCAAATGGGGATTTGGTTCAACAAGCATTTCTTGAACACCTAATATGTGCTAAGGCCTTGGGAACAAAGATACAGAAGAGGACATGGTCTTTGCATTGAAGGAACTTTGAGTGTCACTGCATGCCGCTGAGTGATATGATGAGTGCTGGGTGGAGACGATGAATCAGGGACAATTTAAAAGTGAGTCACACCCCAGTACAGATCTACCTATTGGGGCGAACTCATCTGCAGCCTACCCATGGGATAGACGGAAGGGCACTGAACTGGCTGCCCAGGAGATCTATAGCCTTTGCTCTCCTCCATCCTCTTCTGACACATTGAACACTAATGATAATGGCTTGTGTATCCTGATGCGTGTGGCACTGTTTGCTAAGTACCTTACATACATGACCTGGCAAACCAAATCTGAATTCCTGAGTGTGATAGTGTAGGCCTCCTGTGATTGAGCCCCAACATTACATGCTAGCTTTTTCTGCTCTACATGCACCCTAATCTGCAGCCATACCACATTTCTTTCCATTCATTTCATGTTCTAGCTTTAGTTGACAGGATATCTTCCACCTGGATTGCCTCAGTCTGTCATTAAGCCAGCCATCTTTCTATGCCCAGCTCACACGCTCATTCTTCCTTGAAAATTTTCCTTGATGGGGATCTCTCTTCTCAATACCTATAAAACTTGGCGTCTCACTCAATGGCACTTAAATCCCTTTTAAAAAATCATCTTAACACTCTTGGTTCTGACTATAAAAGTAAAACGCTGATCAATGTAAATGACTCAAACAATAATGGTGAAATTTTGGTAAAAACATCACACTCCTCTCATTTTAAGTTCCTCAAAGACAAGACTGTGTTTAATTCATCTTGATATCCCCTGGAATCTGCTCACTTTAGCGCCAGAATGTCTATTCCAGTCTTCGTTCATAGTGAGAATTACGAAAGTATTTATTTATTTGAATAAATGGATTATACTTAGGGCTTTTATTGCTAAACCTAGAGCTGATTTTAAAAATTTATGTGAGGTTTATGATTAATGATGCTATTAACATACCTTTACTTCTAATATTATAATACCTCTTCCCTAAAAAATTACTGATATAATTATTTTGTTGCCAGATTAATGCAACACCTGTGCTTTCTTGGAGTGTCAGGCAAATCCATCTCTGATCATTTGCTATCACTGGAAAGTTTATTGCCTCTATCTTCAGACCACTTTAGAGATGAATTACTTTATTCATGCTGAGAACGTTTCAGTACTCTGGGTTGTTCACCTTTCAAAGTTCCTCAGGTATCTGCAAGAATTTGTAGTTAAAATATTCCAGGGTTGTAGGTCTTAACGTCATTGAAAATTGACTGCACATTTTTATCAT